>CATOCB010000401.1:652500-1852500 GCA_951411735.1 Somateria mollissima | reverse complement strand
GGTCCCCGGCCCAGGTCCCCGGGTTGCATCGGGACAAAAGCACCGGATCACTGGATCACGTGGGGGCCCGGGCCCGGGTCCCCGGGTTGCATCGGGACACCAGCGAAGGACCACCGGGTCGTGTCGGGTCCCCGGCCCGGGTCCCCTGGACAGGTCGTTAACCCGGCCCCAGGTCACCGGGTCGTGTCGGGTAACCGGCCTGGTTCCCAGGTTCCGGTGACCACCCCGGCACCAGGACCCCGGGTCACGTGGGGACCCCGGCCCCAGGTGACCGGGTCACGTGGGGTCACCGGCCCCAGGTGACCGGGTCACGTGGGGACACCGGCCACAGGTGACCGGGTCACGTGGGGTCACCGGCACCAGGTGACTGGGTCACGTGGGGTCACCGGCCCCAGGTGACCTGGTCACGTGGGGTCACCGGCCCCAGGTGACCGGGTCACGTGAGGTCACCGGCCCCAGGTGACCGGGTCACGTGGGGTCACCGGCCCCAGCTGACCGGGTCACGTGGGGTCACCGGCCGCAGGTGACCTGGTCACGTGGGGTCACCGGCCCCAGGTGACCGGGTCACGTGGGGTCACCGGCCCCAGGTGACCGGGTCACGTGAGGTCACCGGCCCCAGGTGACCGGGTCAAGTGGGGTCACCGGCCCCAGGTGACCGGGTCACGTGGGGTCACCGGCCCCAGGTGACCGGGTCACGTGGGGTCACCGGCCCCAGGTGACCGGGTCACGTGGGGTCACCGGCCCCAGGTCACCGGGTCACGTGGGGTCACCGGCCCCAGGTGACCGGGTCACGTGGGGTCACCGGCCCCAGGTGACCTGGTCACGTGGGGTCACCGGCCCCAGGTGACCGGGTCACGTGGGGTCACCGGCCCCAGGTGACCGAGTCACGTGAGGTCACTTGCCCCAGGTGACCGGGTCACGTGGGGTCACCGGCACCAGGTGACCGGGTCACGTGGGGTCACCGGCCCCAGGTGACCGGGTCACGTGGGGTCACCGGCCCCAGGTCAGCGGGTCACGTGGGGTCACCGGCCCCAGGTCAGCGGGTCACGTGGGGTCACCGGCCCCAGGTGACCGGGTCACGTGTGGTCACCGGCCCCAGGTGACCGGGTCACGTGTGGTCACCGGCCCCAGGTGACCGGGTCACGTGGGTACACCGGCCCCAGGTGACCGGGTCACGTGGGGTCACCGGCCCCAGGTGACCGGGTCACGTGGGGTCACCGGCACCAGGTGACCGGGTCACGTGGGGACACCGGCCCCAGGTGACCGGGTCACGTGGGGTCACCGGCCCCAGGTGACCGGGTCACGTGGGGTCACCGGCCCCAGGTGACCGGGTCACGTGGGGTCACCGGCCCCAGGTGACCGGGTCACGTGGGGTCACCGGCCCCAGGTGACCGGGTCACGTGGGGTCACCGGCCCCAGGTCAGCGGGTCACGTGGGGACACCGGCCCCAGTTGACCGGGTCACGTGGGGTCACCGGCCCCAGGTGACCGGGTCACGTGGGGACACCGGCCCCAGGTGACCGGGTCACGTGGGGTCACCGGCCCCAGGTCAGCGGGTCACGTGGGGACACCGGCCCCAGGTAACCAAGGCATGTCGGGACCCAGCCCGGGTCCCCGGGACGGGTTTTTACCCCAGCCGCAGATCACCGGGTCCTGTCGGGTCCCCGGCCCGGGTCCCCTGGACAGGTCGATAACCCGGCCCCAGGTCACCCGGTCATCTCGCGCACCCGGCCTGGTTCCCAGGTTCCGATGACCACCCCGGCACCAGGACCCCGGGTCACGTGGGGACACCGGCCCCAGGTGACCGGGTCACGTGGGGTCACCGGCCCCAGGTCAGCGGGTCACGTGGGGACCCCGGCCCCAGGTGACCGGGTCACGTGGGGTCACCGGCCCCAGGTGACCGGGTCATACCGAGTCCCCGGACCCAGGACACCGGGTCAGTTCGGGATCCCGGACCCAGGTCGGGTCATGTCACGTCCCATGCCCGGGTCCCCGGGTTGGATTTTTACCCAGGCCCCGGGTCACAGGGTCATGTCGGGTCAACGGCCTGGGTACAAGGGTCTGGTGACCACCCCGACCCCAGGTCCCCGGGTCATGACGGGACAGCGGACCAGGTCCCCGAGTCCGGTCGACACCACAGCCCCAGGTCACCGGGTCATGTCGGGACCCAGCCCGGGTCCCCGGGACGGGTTTTTACCCCAGCCGCAGATCACCGGGTCCTGTCGGGTACCCGGGTCGGGTCCCCTGGACAGGTCGGCACCCCGGCCCCGGGTCACGGGGTCATGTCGGGTCGCTGTCCCGGGTACCAGTGTCAGGTGACCACCCCGGCCCCGGGAGACGGAGTCATACCGGGTCCCCGGCCCAGGTCCCCGGGTTGCATCGGGACAAAAGCACCGGATCACTGGATCACGTGGGGGCCCGGGCCCGGGTCCCCGGGTTGCATCGGGACACCAGCGAAGGACCACCGGGTCCTGTCGGGTCCCCGGCCCGGGTCCCCTGGACAGGTCGTTAACCCGGCCCCAGGTCACCGGGTCGTGTCGGGTAACCGGCCTGGTTCCCAGGTTCCGGTGACCACCCCGGCACCAGGACCCCGGGTCCCGTGGGGACCCCGGCCCCAGGTGACCGGGTCACGTGGGGTCACCGGCCCCAGGTGACCGGGTCACGTGGGGACACCGGCCCCAGGTGACCGGGTCACGTGGGGTCACCGGCCCCAGGTCACCGGGTCACGTGGGGTCACCTGCCCCAGGTGACCGGGTCACGTGGGGTCACCGGCCCCAGGTCAGCGGGTCACGTGGGGTCACCGGCCCCAGGTGACCGGGTCACGTGGGGTCACCGGCCCCAGGTGACCGGGTCACGTGGGGTCACCGGCACCAGGTGACCGGGTCACGTGGGGACACCGGCCCCAGGTGACCGGGTCACGTGGGGTTACCGGCCCCAGGTGACCGGGTCACGTGGGGTCACCGGCCCCAGGTGACCGGGTCACGTGGGGACACCGGCCCCAGGTGACCGGGTCACGTGGGGTCACCGGCCCCAGGTGACCGGGTCACGTGGGGTCACCGGCCCCAGGTCAGCGGGTCACGTGGGGACACCGGCCCCAGGTGACCGGGTCACGTGGGGTCACCGGCCCCAGGTCAGCGGGTCACGTGGGGACCCCGGCCCCAGGTGACCGGGTCACGTGGGGTCACCGGCCCCAGGTCAGCGGGTCACGTGGGGACACCGGCCCCAGGTAACCAAGGCATGTCGGGACCCAGCCCGGGTCCCCGGGACAGGTTTTTACCCCAGCCGCAGATCACCGGGTCCTGTCGGGTCCCCGGCCCGGGTCCCCTGGACAGGTCGATAACCCGGCCCCAGGTCACCCGGTCATCTCGCGCACCCGGCCTGGTTCCCAGGTTCCGATGACCACCCCGGCACCAGGACCCCGGGTCACGTGGGGACACCGGCCCCAGGTGACCGGGTCACGTGGGGTCACCGGCCCCAGGTCAGCGGGTCACGTGGGGACCCCGGCCCCAGGTGACCGGGTCACGTGGGGACCCCGGCCCCAGGTCACCGGGTCGTGTCGGGTAACCGGCCTGGTTCCCAGGTTCCGGTGACCACCCCGGCACCAGGACCCCGGGTCCCGTGGGGACCCCGGCCCCAGGTGACCGGGTCACGTGGGGTCACCGGCCCCAGGTGACCGGGTCACGTGGGGACACCGGCCCCAGGTGACCCGGTCACGTGGGGTCACCGGCACCAGGTGACTGGGTCACGTGGGGTCACCGGCCCCAGGTGACCTGGTCACGTGGGGTCACCGGCCCCAGGTGACCGGGTCACGTGGGGTCACCGGCCCCAGGTGACCGGGTCACGTGAGGTCACCGGCCCCAGGTGACCGGGTCACGTGGGGTCACCGGCCCCAGGTGACCTGGTCACGTGGGGTCACCGGCACCAGGTGACCGGGTCACGTGGGGTCACCGGCCCCAGGTGACCGGGTCACGTGAGGTCACCGGCCCCAGGTCAGCGGGTCACTTGGGGTCACCGGCCCCAAGTGACCGGGTCACGTGTGGTCACCGGCCCTAGGTGACCGGGTCACGTGGGGTCACCGGCCCCAGGTGACCGGGTCACGTGGGGTCACCGGCCCCAGGTCACCGGGTCACGTGGGGTCACCGGCCCCAGGTGACCCGGTCACGTGGGGTCACCGGCCCCAGGTGACCGGGTCACGTGGGGACACCGGCCCCAGGTGACCGGGTCACGTGGGGTCACCGGCCCCAGGTCAGCGGGTCACGTGGGGTCACCGGCCCCAGGTCAGCGGGTCACGTGGGGACACCGTCCCCAGGTGACCGGGTCACGTGGGGTCACCGGCCCCAGGTGACCGGGTCACGTGGGGACACCGGCCCCAGGTGACCGGGTCACGTGGGGTCACCGGCCCCAGGTCAGCGGGTCACGTGGGGACACCGGCCCCAGGTAACCAAGGCATGTCGGGACCCAGCCCGGGTCCCCGGGATGGGTTTTTACCCCAGCCGCAGATCACCGGGTCCTGTCGGGTCCCCGGCCCGGGTCCCCTGGACAGGTCGATAACCCGGCCCCAGGTCACCCGGTCATCTCGCGCACCCGGCCTGGTTCCCAGGTTCCGATGACCACCCCGGCACCAGGACCCCGGGTCACGTGGGGACACCGGCCCCAGGTGACCGGGTCACGTGGGGTCACCGGCCCCAGGTCAGCGGGTCACGTGGGGACCCCGGCCCCAGGTGACCGGGTCACGTGGGGACCCCGGACCCAGGTAACCGGGTCATACCGAGTCCCCGGACCCAGGTCACCGGGTCAGTTCGGGACCCCGGACCCAGGTCGGGTCATGTCACGTCCCATGCCCGGGTCCCCGGGTTGGATTTTTACCCAGGCCCCGGGTCACAGGGTCATGTCGGGTCAACGGCCTGGGTACAAGGGTCTGGTGACCACCCCGACCCCAGGTCCCCGGGTCATGACGGGACACCGGACCAGGTCCCCGGGACGGGTTTTTACCCCAGCCGCAGATCACCGGGTCCTGTCGGGTACCCGGGTCGGGTCCCCTGGACAGGTCGGCACCCCGGCCCCGGGTCACGGGGTCATGTCGGGTCGCTGTCCCGGGTACCAGTGTCAGGTGACCACCCCGGCCCCGGGAGACGGAGTCATACCGGGTCCCCGGCCCGGGTCCCCGGGTTGCATCGGGACACCAGCGAAGGACCACCGGGTCCTGTCGGGTCCCCGGCCCGGGTCCCCTGGACAGGTCGTTAACCCGGCCCCAGGTCACCGGGTCATGTCGCGCACCCGGCCTGGTTCCCAGGTTCCGGTGACCACCCCGGCACCAGGACCCCGGGTCACGTGGGGACCCCGGACCCAGGTCAGCGGGTCACGTGGGGACACCGGCCCCAGGTCACCGCGTCAAGTCGGGACCCCGAACCCAGGTCCACGAGTCCGTCGACACCACAGCCCCGGGTCACCGGGTCGTGTCGGGTAACCGGCCTGGTTCCAAGGTTCCGATGACCACCCCGGCACCAGGACCCCGGGTCACGTGGGGACACCGGCCCCAGGTGACCGGGTCACGTGGGGTCACCGGCCCCAGGTGACCGGGTCACGTGGGGACACCGGCCCCAGGTGACCGGGTCACGTGGGGTCACCGGCCCCAGGTCAGCGGGTCACGTGGGGTCACCGGCCCCAGGTCACCGGGTCACGTGGGGTCACCGGCCCCAGGTGACCGGGTCACGTGGGGTCACCGGCCCCAGGTCAGCGGGTCACGTGGGGTCACCGGCCCCAGGTGACCGGGTCACGTGGGGTCACCGGCCCCAGGTGACCCGGTCACGTGGGGTCACCGGCCCCAGGTGACCGTGTCACGTGGGGTCACCGGCCCCAGGTGACGGGGTCACGTGGGGTCAACGGCCCCAGGTCAGCGGGTCACGTGGGGACACCGGCCCCAGGTGACCGGGTCACGTGGGGCCACAGGCCCCAGGTGACCGGGTCACGTGGGGACACCGGCCCCAGGTGACCGGGTCACGTGGGGTCACCGGCCCCAGGTCAGCGGGTCACGTGGGGTCACCGGCCCCAGGTCACCGGGTCAAGTGGGGTCACCGGCCCCAGGTCACCGTGTCACGTGGGGTCACCGGCCCCAGGTGACCGGGTCACGTGGGGTCACCGGCCCCAGGTCAGCGGGTCACGTGGGGTCACCGGCCCCAGGTGACCGGGTCACGTGGGGTCACCGGCCCCAGGTGACCGGGTCACGTGGGGTCACCGGCCCCAGGTGACCGGGTCACGTGGGGACACCGGCCCCAGGTGACCGGGTCACGTGGGGTCACCGGCCCCAGGTGACCGGGTCACGTGGGGTCACCGGCCCAAGGTGACCCGGTCACGTGGGGTCACCGGCCCCAGGTGACCGGGTCACGTGGGGTCACCGGCCCCAGGTGACCGGGTCACGTGGGGTCACCGGCCCCAGGTGACCGGGTCACGTGGGGTCACCGGCCCCAGGTGACCGGGTCACGTGGGGACACCGGCCCCAGGTGACCGGGTCACGTGGGGTCACCGGCCCCAGGTCAGCGGGTCACGTGGGGACACCGGCCCCAGGTAACCAAGGCATGTCGGGACCCAGCCCGGGTCCCCGGGACTGGTTTTTACCCCAGCCGCAGATCACCGGGTCCTGTCGGGTCCCCGGCCCGGGTCCCCTGGACAGGTCGATAACCCGGCCCCAGGTCACCCGGTCATCTCGCGCACCCGGCCTGGTTCCCAGGTTCCGATGACCACCCCGGCACCAGGACCCCGGGTCACGTGGGGACACCGGCCCCAGGTGACCGGGTCACGTGGGGTCACCGGCCCCAGGTCAGCGGGTCACGTGGGGACCCCGGCCCCAGGTGACCGGGTCACGTGGGGACCCCGGACCCAGGTAACCGGGTCATACCGAGTCCCCGGACCCAGGTCACCGGGTCAGTTCGGGACCCCGGACCCAGGTCGGGTCATGTCACGTCCCATGCCCGGGTCCCCGGGTTGGATTTTTACCCAGGCCCCGGGTCACAGGGTCATGTCGGGTCAACGGCCTGGGTACAAGGGTCTGGTGACCACCCCGACCCCAGGTCCCCGGGTCATGACGGGACAGCGGACCAGGTCCCCGAGTCCGGTCGACACCACAGCCCCAGGTCACCGGGTCATGTCGGGACCCAGCCCGGGTCCCCGGGACGGGTTTTTACCCCAGCCGCAGATCACCGGGTCCTGTCGGGTACCCGGGTCGGGTCCCCTGGACAGGTCGGCACCCCGGCCCCGGGTCACGGGGTCATGTCGGGTCGCTGTCCCGGGTACCAGTGTCAGGTGACCACCCCGGCCCCGGGAGACGGAGTCATACCGGGTCCCCGGCCCAGGTCCCCGGGTTGCATCGGGACAAAAGCACCGGATCACTGGATCACGTGGGGGCCCGGGCCCGGGTCCCCGGGTTGCATCGGGACACCAGCGAAGGACCACCGGGTCCTGTCGGGTCCCCGGCCCGGGTCCCCTGGACAGGTCGTTAACCCGGCCCCAGGTCACCGGGTCGTGTCGGGTAACCGGCCTGGTTCCCAGGTTCCGGTGACCACCCCGGCACCAGGACCCCGGGTCCCGTGGGGACCCCGGCCCCAGGTCAGCGGGTCACGTGGGGTCACCGGCCCCAGGTGACCGGGTCACGTGGGGACACCGGCCCCAGGTGACCCGGTCACGTGGGGTCACCGGCACCAGGTGACTGGGTCACGTGGGGTCACCGGCCCCAGGTGACCTGGTCACGTGGGGTCACCGGCCCCAGGTGACCGGGTCACGTGGGGTCACCGGCCCCAGGTGACCGGGTCACGTGAGGTCACCGGCCCCAGGTGACCGGGTCACGTGGGGACACCGGCCCCAGGTGACCTGGTCACGTGGGGTCACCGGCCCCAGGTGACCGGGTCACGTGGGGTCACCGGCCCCAGGTGACCGGGTCACGTGAGGTCACCGGCCCCAGGTCAGCGGGTCACTTGGGGTCACCGGCCCCAAGTGACCGGGTCACGTGGGGTCACCGGCCCCAGGTGACCGGGCCACGTGGGGTCACCGGCCCCAGGTCAGCGGGTCACGTGGGGTCACCGGCCCCAGGTCACCGGGTCACGTGGGGTCACCGGCCCCAGGTGACCGGGTCACGTGGGGTCACCGGCCCCAGGTGACCGGGTCACGTGGGGTCACCGGCCCCAGGTGACCGGGTCACCTGGGGACACCGGCCCCAGGTGACCGGGTCACGTGGGGTCACCGGCCCCAGGTCAGCGGGTCACGTGGGGTCACCGGCCCCAGGTCAGCGGGTCACGTGGGGACACCGGCCCCAGGTGACCGGGTCACGTGGGGTCACCGGCCCCAGGTGACCGGGTCACGTGGGGACACCGGCCCCAGGTGACCGGGTCACGTGGGGTCACCGGCCCCAGGTCAGCGGGTCACGTGGGGACACCGGCCCCAGGTAACCAAGGCATGTTGGGGCCCAGCCCGGGTCCCCGGGACGGGTTTTTACCCCAGCCGCAGATCACCGGGTCCTGTCGGGTCCCCGGCCCGTGTCCCCTGGACAGGTCGATAACCCGGCCCCAGGTCACGCGGTCATCTCGCGCACCCGGCCTGGTTCCCAGGTTCCGATGACCACCCCGGCACCAGGACCCCGGGTCACGTGGGGACACTGGCCCCAGGTGACCGGGTCACGTGGGGTCACCGGCCCCAGGTCAGCGGGTCACGTGGGGACCCCGGCCCCAGGTGACCGGGTCACGTGGGGACCCCGGACCCAGGTAACCGGGTCATACCGAGTCCCCGGACCCAGGTCACCGGGTCAGTTCGGGACCCCGGACCCAGGTCGGGTCATGTCACGTCCCATGCCCGGGTCCCCGGGTTGGATTTTTACCCAGGCCCCGGGTCACAGGGTCATGTCGGGTCAACGGCCTGGGTACAAGGGTCTGGTGACCACCCCGACCCCAGGTCCCCGGGTCATGACGGGACACCGGACCAGGTCCCCGAGTCCGGTCGACACCACAGCCCCAGGTCACCGGGTCATGTCGGGACCCAGCCCGGGTCCCCGGGACGGGTTTTTACCCCAGCCGCAGATCACCGGGTCCTGTCGGGTACCCGGGTCGGGTCCCCTGGACAGGTCGGCACCCCGGCCCCGGGTCACGGGGTCATGTCGGGTCGCTGTCCCGGGTACCAGTGTCAGGTGACCACCCCGGCCCCGGGAGACGGAGTCATACCGGGTCCCCGGCCCGGGTCCCCGGGTTGCATCGGGACACCAGCGAAGGACCACCGGGTCCTGTCGGGTCCCCGGCCCGGGTCCCCTGGACAGGTCGTTAACCCGGCCCCAGGTCACCAGGTCATGTCGCGCACCCGGCCTGGTTCCCAGGTTCCGGTGACCACCCCGGCACCAGGACCCCGGGTCACGTGGGGACCCCGGACCCAGTTCAGCGGGTCACGTGGGGACACCGGCCCCAGGTCACCGCGTCAAGTCGGGACCCCGAACCCAGGTCCACGAGTCCGTCGACACCACAGCCCCGGGTCACCGGGTCGTGTCGGGTAACCGGCCTGGTTCCAAGGTTCCGATGACCACCCCGGCACCAGGACCCCGGGTCACGTGGGGACACCGGCCCCAGGTGACCGGGTCACGTGGGGTCACCGGCCCCAGGTGACCGGGTCACGTGGGGACACCGGCCCCAGGTGACCGGGTCACGTGGGGTCACCGGCCCCAGGTCACCGGGTCACGTGGGGTCACCGGCCCCAGGTCAGCGGGTCACGTGGGGTCACCGGCCCCAGGTGACCGGGTCACGTGGGGACACCGGCCCCAGGTGACCGGGTCACGTGGGGTCACCGGCCCCAGGTGACCGGGTCACGTGGGGTCACCGGACCCAGGTGACGGGGTCACGTGGGGTCAACGGCCCCAGGTCAGCGGGTCACGTGGGGACACCGGCCCCAGGTGACCGGGTCACGTGGGGCCACAGGCCCCAGGTGACCGGGTCACGTGAGGACACCGGCCCCAGGTGACCGGGTCACGTGGGGTCACCGGCCCCAGGTCAGCGGGTCACGTGGGGTCACCGGCCCCAGGTGACCGGGTCACGTGGGGTCACCGGCCCCAGGTGACCGGGTCACGTGGGGTCACCGGCCCCAGGTCACCGGGTCACGTGGGGTCACCGGCCCCAGGTGACCGGGTCACGTGGGGTCACCGGCCCCAGGTGACCGGGTCACGTGGGGTCACCGGCCCCAGGTGACCGGGTCACGTGGGGTCACCGGCACCAGGTGACCGGGTCACGTGGGGACACCGGCCCCAGGTGACCGGGTCACGTGGGGTCACCGGCCCCAGGTGACCGGGTCACGTGGGGTCACCGGCCCCAGGTGACCCGGTCACGTGGGGTCACCGGCCCCAGGTGACCGGGTCACGTGGGGTCACCGGCCCCAGGTGACCGGGTCACGTGGGGTCACCGGCCCCAGGTCAGCGGGTCACGTGGGGACACCGGCCCCAGGTGACCGGGTCACGTGGGGTCACCGGCCCCAGGTGACCGGGTCACGTGGGGACACCGGCCCCAGGTGACCGGGTCACGTGGGGTCACCGGCCCCAGGTCAGCGGGTCACGTGGGGTCACCGGCCCCAGGTGACCGGGTCACGTGGGGTCACCGGCCCCAGGTCACCGGGTCACGTGGGGTCACCGGCCCCAGGTCACCGGGTCACGTGGGGTCACCGGCCCCAGGTGACCGGGTCACGTGGGGTCACCGGCCCCAGGTGACCGGGTCACGTGGGGACACCGGCCCCAGGTGACCGGGTCACGTGGGGTCACCGGCCCCAGGTGACCGGGTCACGTGGGGTCACCGGCCCAAGGTGACCCGGTCACGTGGGGTCACCGGCCCCAGGTGACCGGGTCACGTGGGGTCACCGGCCCCAGGTGACCGGGTCACGTGGGGTCACCGGCCCCAGGTGACCGGGTCACGTGGGGTCACCGGCCCCAGGTGACCGGGTCACGTGGGGTCACCGGCCCCAGGTGACCGGGTCACGTGGGGACACCGGCCCCAGGTGACCGGGTCACGTGGGGTCACCGGCCCCAGGTCAGCGGGTCACGTGGGGACACCGGCCCCAGGTAACCAAGGCATGTCGGGACCCAGCCCGGGTCCCCGGGACGGGTTTTTACCCCAGCCGCAGATCACCGGGTCCTGTCGGGTCCCCGGCCCGGGTCCCCTGGACAGGTCGATAACCCGGCCCCAGGTCACCCGGTCATCTCGCGCACCCGGCCTGGTTCCCAGGTTCCGATGACCACCCCGGCACCAGGACCCCGGGTCACGTGGGGACACCGGCCCCAGGTGACCGGGTCACGTGGGGTCACCGGCCCCAGGTCAGCGGGTCACGTGGGGACCCCGGCCCCAGGTGACCGGGTCACGTGGGGACCCCGGACCCAGGTAACCGGGTCATACCGAGTCCCCGGACCCAGGTCACCGGGTCAGTTCGGGACCCCGGACCCAGGTCGGGTCATGTCACGTCCCATGCCCGGGTCCCCGGGTTGGATTTTTACCCAGGCCCCGGGTCACAGGGTCATGTCGGGTCAACGGCCTGGGTACAAGGGTCTGGTGACCACCCCGACCCCAGGTCCCCGGGTCATGACGGGACACCGGACCAGGTCCCCGAGTCCGGTCGACACCACAGCCCCAGGTCACCGGGTCATGTCGGGACCCAGCCCGGGTCCCCGGGACGGGTTTTTACCCCAGCCGCAGATCACCGGGTCCTGTCGGGTACCCGGGTCGGGTCCCCTGGACAGGTCGGCACCCCGGCCCCGGGTCACGGGGTCATGTCGGGTCGCTGTCCCGGGTACCAGTGTCAGGTGACCACCCCGGCCCCGGGAGACGGAGTCATACCGGGTCCCCGGCCCAGGTCCCCGGGTTGCATCGGGACAAAAGCACCGGATCACTGGATCACGTGGGGGCCCGGGCCCGGGTCCCCGGGTTGCATCGGGACACCAGCGAAGGACCACCGGGTCCTGTCGGGTCCCCGGCCCGGGTCCCCTGGACAGGTCGTTAACCCGGCCCCAGGTCACCGGGTCGTGTCGGGTAACCGGCCTGGTTCCCAGGTTCCGGTGACCACCCCGGCACCAGGACCCCGGGTCCCGTGGGGACCCCGGCCCCAGGTCAGCGGGTCACGTGGGGTCACCGGCCCCAGGTGACCGGGTCACGTGGGGACACCGGCCCCAGGTGACCCGGTCACGTGGGGTCACCGGCACCAGGTGACTGGGTCACGTGGGGTCACCGGCCCCAGGTGACCTGGTCACGTGGGGTCACCGGCCCCAGGTGACCGGGTCACGTGGGGTCACCGGCCCCAGGTGACCGGGTCACGTGAGGTCACCGGCCCCAGGTGACCGGGTCACGTGGTGACACCGGCCCCAGGTGACCTGGTCACGTGGGGTCACCGGCCCCAGGTGACCGGGTCACGTGGGGTCACCGGCCCCAGGTGACCGGGTCACGTGAGGTCACCGGCCCCAGGTCAGCGGGTCACTTGGGGTCACCGGCCCCAAGTGACCGGGTCACGTGGGGTCACCGGCCCCAGGTGACCGGGTCACGTGGGGTCACCGGCCCCAGGTGACCGGGTCACGTGGGGTCACCGGCCCCAGGTCAGCGGGTCACGTGGGGTCACCGGCCCCAGGTGACCGGGTCACGTGGGGTCACCGGCCCCAGGTGACCGGGTCACCTGGGGACACCGGCCCCAGGTGACCGGGTCACGTGGGGTCACCGGCCCCAGGTGACCGGGTCACGTGGGGTCACCGGCCCCAGGTCAGCGGGTCACGTGGGGACACCGGCCCCAGGTGACCGGGTCACGTGGGGTCACCGGCCCCAGGTGACCGGGTCACGTGGGGACACCGGCCCCAGGTGACCGGGTCACGTGGGGTCACCGGCCCCAGGTCAGCGGGTCACGTGGGGACACCGGCCCCAGGTAACCAAGGCATGTTGGGGCCCAGCCCGGGTCCCCGGGACGCGTTTTTACCCCAGCCGCAGATCACCGGGTCCTGTCGGGTCCCCGGCCCGTGTCCCCTGGACAGGTCGATAACCCGGCCCCAGGTCACGCGGTCATCTCGCGCACCCGGCCTGGTTCCCAGGTTCCGATGACCACCCCGGCACCAGGACCCCGGGTCACGTGGGGACACCGGCCCCAGGTGACCGGGTCACGTGGGGTCACCGGCCCCAGGTCAGCGGGTCACGTGGGGACCCCGGCCCCAGGTGACCGGGTCACGTGGGGACCCCGGACCCAGGTAACCGGGTCATACCGAGTCCCCGGACCCAGGTCACCGGGTCAGTTCGGGACCCCGGACCCAGGTCGGGTCATGTCACGTCCCATGCCCGGGTCCCCGGGTTGGATTTTTACCCAGGCCCCGGGTCACAGGGTCATGTCGGGTCAACGGCCTGGGTACAAGGGTCTGGTGACCACCCCGACCCCAGGTCCCCGGGTCATGACGGGACAGCGGACCAGGTCCCCGAGTCCGGTCGACACCACAGCCCCAGGTCACCGGGTCATGTCGGGACCCAGCCCGGGTCCCCGGGACGGGTTTTTACCCCAGCCGCAGATCACCGGGTCCTGTCGGGTACCCGGGTCGGGTCCCCTGGACAGGTCGGCACCCCGGCCCCGGGTCACGGGGTCATGTCGGGTCGCTGTCCCGGGTACCAGTGTCAGGTGACCACCCCGGCCCCGGGAGACGGAGTCATACCGGGTCCCCGGCCCAGGTCCCCGGGTTGCATCGGGACAAAAGCACCGGATCACTGGATCACGTGGGGGCCCGGGCCCGGGTCCCCGGGTTGCATCGGGACACCAGCGAAGGACCACCGGGTCCTGTCAGGTCCCCGGCCCGGGTCCCCTGGACAGGTCGTTAACCCGGCCCCAGGTCACCGGGTCGTGTCGGGTAACCGGCCTGGTTCCCAGGTTCCGGTGAACACCCCGGCACCAGGACCCCGGGTCCCGTGGGGACCCCGGCCCCAGGTGACCGGGTCACGTGGGGTCACCGGCCCCAGGTGACCGGGTCACGTGGGGACACCGGCCCCAGGTGACCGGGTCACGTGGGGTCACCGGCACCAGGTGACTGGGTCACGTGGGGTCACCGGCCCCAGGTGACCTGGTCACGTGGGGTCACCGGCCCCAGGTGACCGGGTCACGTGGGGTCACCGGCCCCAGGTGACCGGGTCACGTGAGGTCACCGGCCCCAGGTGACCGGGTCACGTGGGGTCACCGGCCCCAGGTGACCGGGTCACGTGGGGTCACCGGCCCCAGGTGACCTGGTCACGTGGGGTCACCGGCCCCAGGTGACCGGGTCACGTGGGGTCACCGGCCCCAGGTGACCGGGTCACGTGAGGTCACCGGCCCCAGGTGACCTGGTCACGTGGTGTCACTGGCCCCAGGTGACCGGGTCACGTGGGGACACCGGCCCCAGGTGACCGGGTCACGTGGGGTCACCGGCCCCACGTCAGCGGGTCACGTGGGGACACCGGCCCCAGGTGACCGGGTCACGTGGGGTCACCGGCCCCAGGTCAGCGGGTCACGTGTGGACACCGGCCCCAGGTAACCAAGGCATGTCGGGACCCAGCCCGGGTCCCCGGGACGGGTTTTTACCCCAGCCGCAGATCACCGGGTCCTGTCGGGTCCCCGGCCCATGTCCCCTGGACAGGTCGATAACCCGGCCCCAGGTCACCCGGTCATCTCGCGCACCCGGCCTGGTTCCCAGGTTCCGATGACCACCCCCGGCACCAGGACCCCGGGTCACGTGGGGACACCGGCCCCAGGTGACCGGGTCACGTGGGGTCACCGGCCCCAGGTCAGCGGGTCACGTGGGGTCACCGGCCCCAGGTGACCGGGTCACGTGGGGGTCACCGGCCCCAGGTGACCGGGTCACCTGGGGACACCGGCCCCAGGTGACCCGGTCACGTGGGGTCACCGGCCCCAGGTCAGCGGGTCACGTGGGGTCACCGGCCCCAGGTCAGCGGGTCACGTGGGGACACCGGCCCCAGGTGACCGGGGTCACGTGGGGTCACCGGCCCCAGGTGACCGGGTCACGTGGGGTCACCGGCCCCAGGTCAGCGGGTCACGTGGGGACACCGGCCCCAGGTAACCAAGGCATGTTGGGGCCCAGCCCGGGTCCCCGGGACGGGTTTTTACCCCAGCCGCAGATCACCGGGTCCTGTCGGGTCCCCGGCCCGTGTCCCCTGGACAGGTCGATAACCCGGCCCCAGGTCACGCGGTCATCTCGCGCACCCGGCCTGGTTCCCAGGTTCCGATGACCACCCCGGCACCAGGACCCCGGGTCACGTGGGGACACCGGCCCCAGGTGACCGGGTCACGTGGGGTCACCGGCCCCAGGTCAGCGGGTCACGTGGGGACCCCGGCCCCAGGTGACCGGGTCACGTGGGGACCCCGGACCCAGGTAACCGGGTCATACCGAGTCCCCGGACCCAGGTCACCGGGTCAGTTCGGGACCCCGGACCCAGGTCGGGTCATGTCACGTCCCATGCCCGGGTCCCCGGGTTGGATTTTTACCCAGGCCCCGGGTCACAGGGTCATGTCGGGTCAACGGCCTGGGTACAAGGGTCTGGTGACCACCCCGACCCCAGGTCCCCGGGTCATGACGGGACACCGGACCAGGTCCCCGAGTCCGGTCGACACCACAGCCCCAGGTCACCGGGTCATGTCGGGACCCAGCCCGGGTCCCCGGGACGGGTTTTTACCCCAGCCGCAGATCACCGGGTCCTGTCGGGTACCCGGGTCGGGTCCCCTGGACAGGTCGGCACCCCGGCCCCGGGTCACGGGGTCATGTCGGGTCGCTGTCCCGGGTACCAGTGTCAGGTGACCACCCCGGCCCCGGGAGACGGAGTCATACCGGGTCCCCGGCCCAGGTCCCCGGGTTGCATCGGGACAAAAGCACCGGATCACTGGATCACGTGGGGGCCCGGGCCCGGGTCCCCGGGTTGCATCGGGACACCAGCGAAGGACCACCGGGTCCTGTCGGGTCCCCGGCCCGGGTCCCCTGGACAGGTCGTTAACCCGGCCCCAGGTCACCGGGTCGTGTCGGGTAACCGGCCTGGTTCCCAGGTTCCGGTGAACACCCCGGCACCAGGACCCCGGGTCCCGTGGGGACCCCGGCCCCAGGTGACCGGGTCACGTGGGGTCACCGGCCCCAGGTGACCGGGTCACGTGGGGTCACCGGCCCCAGGTGACCGGGTCACGTGGGGTCACCGGCCCCAGGTGACCTGGTCACGTGGGGTCACCGGCCCCAGGTGACCGGGTCACGTGGGGTCACCGGCCCCAGGTGACCGGGTCACGTGAGGTCACCGGCCCCAGGTGACCGGGTCACGTGGTGTCACTGGCCCCAGGTGACCGGGTCACGTGGGGACACCGGCCCCAGGTGACCTGGTCACGTGGGGTCACCGGCCCCAGGTCAGCGGGTCACGTGGGGACACCGGCCCCAGGTGACCGGGTCACGTGGGGTCACCGGCCCCAGGTCAGCGGGTCACGTGGGGACCCCGGCCCCAGGTGACCGGGTCACGTGGGGACCCCGGACCCAGGTAACCGGGTCATACCGAGTCCCCGGACCCAGGTCACCGGGTCAGTTCGGGACCCCGGACCCAGGTCGGGTCATGTCACGTCCCATGCCCGGGTCCCCGGGTTGGATTTTTACCCAGGCCCCGGGTCACAGGGTCATGTCGGGTCAACGGCCTGGGTACAAGGGTCTGGTGACCACCCCGACCCCAGGTCCCCGGGTCATGACGGGACACCGGACCAGGTCCCCGAGTCCGGTCGACACCACAGCCCCAGGTCACCGGGTCATGTCGGGACCCAGCCCGGGTCCCCGGGACGGGTTTTTACCCCAGCCGCAGATCACCGGGTCCTGTCGGGTACCCGGGTCGGGTCCCCTGGACAGGTCGGCACCCCGGCCCCGGGTCATGGGGTCATGTCGGGTCGCCGTCCCGGGTACCAGTGTCAGGTGACCACCCCGGCCCCGGGAGACGGAGTCATACCGGGTCCCCGGCCCGGGTCCCCGGGTTGCATCGGGACACCAGCGAAGGACCACCGGGTCCTGTCGGGTCCCCGGCCCGGGTCCCCTGGACAGGTCGTTAACCCGGCCCCAGGTCACCAGGTCATGTCGCGCACCCGGCCTGGTTCCCAGGTTCCGGTGACCACCCCGGCACCAGGACCCCGGGTCACGTGGGGACCCCGGACCCAGGTCAGCGGGTCACGTGGGGACACCGGCCCCAGGTCACCGCGTCAAGTCGGGACCCCGAACCCAGGTCCACGAGTCCGTCGACACCACAGCCCCGGGTCACCGGGTCGTGTCGGGTAACCGGCCTGGTTCCAAGGTTCCGATGACCACCCCGGCACCAGGACCCCGGGTCACGTGGGGACACCGGCCCCAGGTGACCGGGTCACGTGGGGTGACCGGCCCCAGGTGACCGGGTCACGTGGGGACACCGGCCCCAGGTGACCGGGTCACGTGGGGTCACCGGCCCCAGGTCACCGGGTCACGTGGGGTCACCGGCCCCAGGTCAGCGGGTCACGTGGGGTCACCGGCCCCAGGTGACCGGGTCACGTGGGGACACCGGCCCCAGGTGACCGGGTCACGTGGGGTCACCGGCCCCAGGTCAGCGGGTCACGTGGGGACACCGGCCCCAGGTGACCGGGTCACGTGGGGTCACCGGCCCCAGGTCAGCGGGTCACGTGGGGACCCCGGCCCCAGGTGACCGGGTCACGTGGGGACCCCGGACCCAGGTAACCGGGTCATACCGAGTCCCCGGACCCAGGTCACCGGGTCAGTTCGGGACCCCGGACCCAGGTCGGGTCATGTCACGTCCCATGCCCGGGTCCCCGGGTTGGATTTTTACCCAGGCCCCGGGTCACAGGGTCATGTCGGGTCAACGGCCTGGGTACAAGGGTCTGGTGACCACCCCGACCCCAGGTCCCCGGGTCATGACGGGACACCGGACCAGGTCCCCGAGTCCGGTCGACACCACAGCCCCAGGTCACCGGGTCATGTCGGGACCCAGCCCGGGTCCCCGGGACGGGTTTTTACCCCAGCCGCAGATCACCGGGTCCTGTCGGGTACCCGGGTCGGGTCCCCTGGACAGGTCGGCACCCCGGCCCCGGGTCATGGGGTCATGTCGGGTCGCTGTCCCGGGTACCAGTGTCAGGTGACCACCCCGGCCCCGGGAGACGGAGTCATACCGGGTCCCCGGCCCGGGTCCCCGGGTTGCATCGGGACACCAGCGAAGGACCACCGGGTCCTGTCGGGTCCCCGGCCCGGGTCCCCTGGACAGGTCGTTAACCCGGCCCCAGGTCACCAGGTCATGTCGCGCACCCGGCCTGGTTCCCAGGTTCCGGTGACCACCCCGGCACCAGGACCCCGGGTCACGTGGGGACCCCGGACCCAGGTCAGCGGGTCACGTGGGGACACCGGCCCCAGGTCACCGCGTCAAGTCGGGACCCCGAACCCAGGTCCACGAGTCCGTCGACACCACAGCCCCGGGTCACCGGGTCGTGTCGGGTAACCGGCCTGGTTCCAAGGTTCCGATGACCACCCCGGCACCAGGACCCCGGGTCACGTGGGGACACCGGCCCCAGGTGACCGGGTCACGTGGGGTGACCGGCCCCAGGTGACCGGGTCACGTGGGGACACCGGCCCCAGGTGACCGGGTCACGTGGGGTCACCGGCCCCAGGTCACCGGGTCACGTGGGGTCACCGGCCCCAGGTCAGCGGGTCACGTGGGGTCACCGGCCCCAGGTGACCGGGTCACGTGGGGACACCGGCCCCAGGTGACCGGGTCACGTGGGGTCACCGGCCCCAGGTGACCGGGTCACGTGAGGTCACCGGCCCCAGGTGACCCGGTCACGTGGGGTCACCGGCCCCAGGTGACCGGGTCACGTGGGGTCACCGGCCCCAGGTGACGGGGTCACGTGGGGTCAACGGCCCCAGGTCAGCGGGTCACGTGGGGACACCGGCCCCAGGTGACCGGGTCACGTGGGGCCACAGGCCCCAGGTGACCGGGTCACGTGGGGACACCGGCACCAGGTCAGCGGGTCACGTGGGGTCACCGGCCCCAGGTCAGCGGGTCACATGGGGTCACCGGCCCAAGGTCACCGGGTCACGTGGGGTCACCGGCCCCAGGTCAGCGGGTCACGTGGGGTCACCGGCCCCAGGTGACCGGGTCACGTGGGGTCACCGGCCCCAGGTGACCGGGTCACGTGGGGTCACCGGCCCCAGGTGACCGGGTCACGTGGGGTCACCGGCCCCAGGTGACCGGGTCACGTGGGGACACCGGCCCCAGGTGACCGGGTCACGTGGGGTCACCGGCCCCAGGTGACCGGGTCACGTGGGGTCACAGGCCCAAGGTGACCCGGTCACGTGGGGTCACCGGCCCCAGGTGACCGGGTCACGTGGGGTCACCGACCCCAGGTGACCGGGTCACGTGGGGTCACCGGCCCCAGGTCAGCGGGTCACGTGGGGACACCGGCCCCAGGTGACCGGGTCACGTGGGGTCACCGGCCCCAGGTGACCGGGTCACGTGGGGACACCGGCCCCAGGTGACCGGGTCACGTGGGGTCACCGGCCCCAGGTCAGCGGGTCACGTGGGGACACCGGCCCCATGTAACCAAGGCATGTCGGGACCCAGCCCGGGTCCCCGGGACGGGTTTTTACCCCAGCCGCAGATCACCGGGTCCTGTCGGGTCCCCGGCCCGTGTCCCCTGGACAGGTCGATAACCCGGCCCCAGGTCACCCGGTCATCTCGCGCACCCGGCCTGGTTCCCAGGTTCCGATGACCACCCCGGCACCAGGACCCCGGGTCACGTGGGGACACCGGCCCCAGGTGACCGGGTCACGTGGGGTCACCGGCCCCAGGTCAGCGGGTCACGTGGGGACCCCGGCCCCAGGTGACCGGGTCACGTGGGGACCCCGGACCCAGGTAACCGGGTCATACCGAGTCCCCGGACCCAGGTCACCGGGTCAGTTCGGGACCCCGGACCCAGGTCGGGTCATGTCACGTCCCATGCCCGGGTCCCCGGGTTGGATTTTTACCCAGGCCCCGGGTCACAGGGTCATGTCGGGTCAACGGCCTGGGTACAAGGGTCTGGTGACCACCCCGACCCCAGGTCCCCGGGTCATGACGGGACAGCGGACCAGGTCCCCGAGTCCGGTCGACACCACAGCCCCAGGTCACCGGGTCATGTCGGGACCCAGCCCGGGTCCCCGGGACGGGTTTTTACCCCAGCCGCAGATCACCGGGTCCTGTCGGGTACCCGGGTCGGGTCCCCTGGACAGGTCGGCACCCCGGCCCCGGGTCACGGGGTCATGTCGGGTCGCTGTCCCGGGTACCAGTGTCAGGTGACCACCCCGGCCCCGGGAGACGGAGTCATACCGGGTCCCCGGCCCAGGTCCCCGGGTTGCATCGGGACAAAAGCACCGGATCACTGGATCACGTGGGGGCCCGGGCCCGGGTCCCCGGGTTGCATCGGGACACCAGCGAAGGACCACCGGGTCCTGTCAGGTCCCCGGCCCGGGTCCCCTGGACAGGTCGTTAACCCGGCCCCAGGTCACCGGGTCGTGTCGGGTAACCGGCCTGGTTCCCAGGTTCCGGTGAACACCCCGGCACCAGGACCCCGGGTCCCGTGGGGACCCCGGCCCCAGGTGACCGGGTCACGTGGGGTCACCGGCCCCAGGTGACCGGGTCACGTGGGGACACCGGCCCCAGGTGACCGGGTCACGTGGGGTCACCGGCACCAGGTGACTGGGTCACGTGGGGTCACCGGCCCCAGGTGACCTGGTCACGTGGGGTCACCGGCCCCAGGTGACCGGGTCACGTGGGGTCACCGGCCCCAGGTGACCGGGTCACGTGAGGTCACCGGCCCCAGGTGACCGGGTCACGTGGGGTCACCGGCCCCAGGTGACCGGGTCACGTGGGGTCACCGGCCCCAGGTGACCTGGTCACGTGGGGTCACCGGCCCCAGGTGACCGGGTCACGTGGGGTCACCGGCCCCAGGTGACCGGGTCACGTGAGGTCACCGGCCCCAGGTGACCTGGTCACGTGGTGTCACTGGCCCCAGGTGACCGGGTCACGTGGGGACACCGGCCCCAGGTGACCGGGTCACGTGGGGTCACCGGCCCCAGGTCAGCGGGTCACGTGGGGACACCGGCCCCAGGTGACCGGGTCACGTGGGGTCACCGGCCCCAGGTCAGCGGGTCACGTGTGGACAACGGCCCCAGGTAACCAAGGCATGTCGGGACCCAGCCCGGGTCCCCGGGACGGGTTTTTACCCCAGCCGCAGATCACCGGGTCCTGTCGGGTCCCCGGCCCATGTCCCCTGGACAGGTCGATAACCCGGCCCCAGGTCACCCGGTCATCTCGCGCACCCGGCCTGGTTCCCAGGTTCCGATGACCACCCCGGCACCAGGACCCCGGGTCACGTGGGGACACCGGCCCCAGGTGACCGGGTCACGTGGGGTCACCGGCCCCAGGTCAGCGGGTCACGTGGGGTCACCGGCCCCAGGTGACCGGGTCACGTGGGGTCACCGGCCCCAGGTGACCGGGTCACCTGGGGACACCGGCCCCAGGTGACCCGGTCACGTGGGGTCACCGGCCCCAGGTCAGCGGGTCACGTGGGGTCACCGGCCCCAGGTCAGCGGGTCACGTGGGGACACCGGCCCCAGGTGACCGGGTCACGTGGGGTCACCGGCCCCAGGTGACCGGGTCACGTGGGGACACCGGCCCCAGGTGACCGGGTCACGTGGGGTCACCGGCCCCAGGTCAGCGGGTCACGTGGGGACACCGGCCCCAGGTAACCAAGGCATGTTGGGGCCCAGCCCGGGTCCCCGGGACGGGTTTTTACCCCAGCCGCAGATCACCGGGTCCTGTCGGGTCCCCGGCCCGTGTCCCCTGGACAGGTCGATAACCCGGCCCCAGGTCACGCGGTCATCTCGCGCACCCGGCCTGGTTCCCAGGTTCCGATGACCACCCCGGCACCAGGACCCCGGGTCACGTGGGGACACCGGCCCCAGGTGACCGGGTCACGTGGGGTCACCGGCCCCAGGTCAGCGGGTCACGTGGGGACCCCGGCCCCAGGTGACCGGGTCACGTGGGGACCCCGGACCCAGGTAACCGGGTCATACCGAGTCCCCGGACCCAGGTCACCGGGTCAGTTCGGGACCCCGGACCCAGGTCGGGTCATGTCACGTCCCATGCCCGGGTCCCCGGGTTGGATTTTTACCCAGGCCCCGGGTCACAGGGTCATGTCGGGTCAACGGCCTGGGTACAAGGGTCTGGTGACCACCCCGACCCCAGGTCCCCGGGTCATGACGGGACAGCGGACCAGGTCCCCGAGTCCGGTCGACACCACAGCCCCAGGTCACCGGGTCATGTCGGGACCCAGCCCGGGTCCCCGGGACGGGTTTTTACCCCAGCCGCAGATCACCGGGTCCTGTCGGGTACCCGGGTCGGGTCCCCTGGACAGGTCGGCACCCCGGCCCCGGGTCACGGGGTCATGTCGGGTCGCTGTCCCGGGTACCAGTGTCAGGTGACCACCCCGGCCCCGGGAGACGGAGTCATACCGGGTCCCCGGCCCGGGTCCCCGGGTTGCATCGGGACACCAGCGAAGGACCACCGGGTCCTGTCGGGTCCCCGGCCCGGGTCCCCTGGACAGGTCGTTAACCCGGCCCCAGGTCACCAGGTCATGTCGCGCACCCGGCCTGGTTCCCAGGTTCCGGTGACCACCCCGGCACCAGGACCCCGGGTCACGTGGGGACCCCGGACCCAGGTCAGCGGGTCACGTGGGGACACCGGCCCCAGGTCACCGCGTCAAGTCGGGACCCCGAACCCAGGTCCACGAGTCCGTCGACACCACAGCCCCGGGTCACCGGGTCGTGTCGGGTAACCGGCCTGGTTCCAAGGTTCCGATGACCACCCCGGCACCAGGACCCCGGGTCACGTGGGGACACCGGCCCCAGGTGACCGGGTCACGTGGGGTGACCGGCCCCAGGTGACCGGGTCACGTGGGGACACCGGCCCCAGGTGACCGGGTCACGTGGGGTCACCGGCCCCAGGTCACCGGGTCACGTGGGGTCACCGGCCCCAGGTCAGCGGGTCACGTGGGGTCACCGGCCCCAGGTGACCGGGTCACGTGGGGACACCGGCCCCAGGTGACCGGGTCACGTGGGGTCACCGGCCCCAGGTGACCGGGTCACGTGGGGTCACCGGCCCCAGGTGACCGGGTCACGTGGGGTCACCGGACCCAGGTGACGGGGTCACGTGGGGTCAACGGCCCCAGGTCAGCGGGTCACGTGGGGACACCGGCCCCAGGTGACCGGGTCACGTGGGGCCACAGGCCCCAGGTGACCGGGTCACGTGGGGACACCGGCCCCAGGTGACCGGGTCACGTGGGGTCACCGGCCCCAGGTCAGCGGGTCACGTGGGGTCACCGGCCCCAGGTCACCGGGTCACGTGGGGTCACCGGCCCCAGGTGACCGGGTCACGTGGGGTCACCGGCCCCAGGTCACCGGGTCACGTGGGGTCACCGGCCCCAGGTGACCGGGTCACGTGGGGTCACCGGCCCCAGGTGACCGGGTCACGTGGGGTCACCGGCCCCAGGTGACCGGGTCACGTGGGGTCACCGGCCCCAGGTGACCGGGTCACGTGGGGTCACCGGCCCCAGGTGACCCGGTCACGTGGGGACACCGGCCCCATGTAACCAAGGCATGTCGAGACCCAGCCCGGGTCCCCGGGACGGGTTTTTACCCCAGCCGCAGATCACCGGGTCCTGTCGGGTCCCCGGCCCGTGTCCCCTGGACAGGTCGATAACCCGGCCCCAGGTCACCCGGTCATCTCGCGCACCCGGCCTGGTTCCCAGGTTCCGATGACCACCCCGGCACCAGGACCCCGGGTCACGTGGGGACACCGGCCCCAGGTGACCGGGTCACGTGGGGTCACCGGCCCCAGGTCAGCGGGTCACGTGGGGACCCCGCCCCCAGGTGACCGGGTCACGTGGGGACCCCGGACCCAGGTAACCGGGTCATACCGAGTCCCCGGACCCAGGTCACCGGGTCAGTTCGGGACCCCGGACCCAGGTCGGGTCATGTCACGTCCCATGCCCGGGTCCCCGGGTTGGATTTTTACCCAGGCCCCGGGTCACAGGGTCATGTCGGGTCAACGGCCTGGGTACAAGGGTCTGGTGACCACCCCGACCCCAGGTCCCCGGGTCATGACGGGACACCGGACCAGGTCCCCGAGTCCGGTCGACACCACAGCCCCAGGTCACCGGGTCATGTCGGGACCCAGCCCGGGTCCCCGGGACAGGTTTTTACCCCAGCCGCAGATCACCGGGTCCTGTCGGGTACCCGGGTCGGGTCCCCTGGACAGGTCGGCACCCCGGCCCCGGGTCACGGGGTCATGTCGGGTCGCTGTCCCCGGGTACCAGTGTCAGGTGACCACCCCGGCCCCGGGAGACGGAGTCATACCGGGTCCCCGGCCCAGGTCCCCGGGTTGCATCGGGACAAAAGCACCGGATCACTGGATCACGTGGGGGCCCGGGCCCGGGTCCCCGGGTTGCATCGGGACACCAGCGAAGGACCACCGGGTCCTGTCGGGTCCCCGGCCCGGGTCCCCTGGACAGGTCGTTAACCCGGCCCCAGGTCACCGGGTCGTGTCGGGTAACCGGCCTGGTTCCCAGGTTCCGGTGAACACCCCGGCACCAGGACCCCGGGTCCCGTGGGGACCCCGGCCCCAGGTGACCGGGTCACGTGGGGTCACCGGCCCCAGGTGACCGGGTCACGTGGGGTCACCGGCCCCAGGTGACCGGGTCACGTGGGGTCACCGGCCCCAGGTGACCTGGTCACGTGGGGTCACCGGCCCCAGGTGACCGGGTCACGTGGGGTCACCGGCCCCAGGTGACCGGGTCACGTGAGGTCACCGGCCCCAGGTGACCGGGTCACGTGGTGTCACTGGCCCCAGGTGACCGGGTCACGTGGGGACACCGGCCCCAGGTGACCTGGTCACGTGGGGTCACCGGCCCCAGGTCAGCGGGTCACGTGGGGACACCGGCCCCAGGTGACCGGGTCACGTGGGGTCACCGGCCCCAGGTCAGCGGGTCACGTGGGGACCCCGGCCCCAGGTGACCGGGTCACGTGGGGACCCCGGACCCAGGTAACCGGGTCATACCGAGTCCCCGGACCCAGGTCACCGGGTCAGTTCGGGACCCCGGACCCAGGTCGGGTCATGTCACGTCCCATGCCCGGGTCCCCGGGTTGGATTTTTACCCAGGCCCCGGGTCACAGGGTCATGTCGGGTCAACGGCCTGGGTACAAGGGTCTGGTGACCACCCCGACCCCAGGTCCCCGGGTCATGACGGGACAGCGGACCAGGTCCCCGAGTCCGGTCGACACCACAGCCCCAGGTCACCGGGTCATGTCGGGACCCAGCCCGGGTCCCCGGGACGGGTTTTTACCCCAGCCGCAGATCACCGGGTCCTGTCGGGTACCCGGGTCGGGTCCCCTGGACAGGTCGGCACCCCGGCCCCGGGTCACGGGGTCATGTCGGGTCGCTGTCCCGGGTACCAGTGTCAGGTGACCACCCCGGCCCCGGGAGACGGAGTCATACCGGGTCCCCGGCCCAGGTCCCCGGGTTGCATCGGGACAAAAGCACCGGATCACTGGATCACGTGGGGGCCCGGGCCCGGGTCCCCGGGTTGCATCGGGACACCAGCGAAGGACCACCGGGTCCTGTCAGGTCCCCGGCCCGGGTCCCCTGGACAGGTCGTTAACCCGGCCCCAGGTCACCGGGTCGTGTCGGGTAACCGGCCTGGTTCCCAGGTTCCGGTGAACACCCCGGCACCAGGACCCCGGGTCCCGTGGGGACCCCGGCCCCAGGTGACCGGGTCACGTGGGGTCACCGGCCCCAGGTGACCGGGTCACGTGGGGACACCGGCCCCAGGTGACCGGGTCAAGTGGGGTCACCGGCACCAGGTGACTGGGTCACGTGGGGTCACCGGCCCCAGGTGACCTGGTCACGTGGGGTCACCGGCCCCAGGTGACCGGGTCACGTGGGGTCACCGGCCCCAGGTGACCGGGTCACGTGAGGTCACCGGCCCCAGGTGACCGGGTCACGTGGGGTCACCGGCCCCAGGTGACCGGGTCACGTGGGGTCACCGGCCCCAGGTGACCTGGTCACGTGGGGTCACCGGCCCCAGGTGACCGGGTCACGTGGGGTCACCGGCCCCAGGTGACCGGGTCACGTGAGGTCACCGGCCCCAGGTGACCTGGTCACGTGGTGTCACTGGCCCCAGGTGACCGGGTCACATGGGGACACCGGCCCCAGGTGACCGGGTCACGTGGGGTCACCGGCCCCAGGTCAGCGGGTCACGTGGGGACACCGGCCCCAGGTGACCGGGTCACGTGGGGTCACCGGCCCCAGGTCAGCGGGTCACGTGTGGACACCGGCCCCAGGTAACCAAGGCATGTCGGGACCCAGCCCGGGTCCCCGGGACGGGTTTTTACCCCAGCCGCAGATCACCGGGTCCTGTCGGGTCCCCGGCCCATGTCCCCTGGACAGGTCGATAACCCGGCCCCAGGTCACCCGGTCATCTCGCGCACCCGGCCTGGTTCCCAGGTTCCGATGACCACCCCGGCACCAGGACCCCGGGTCACGTGGGGACACCGGCCCCAGGTGACCGGGTCACGTGGGGTCACCGGCCCCAGGTCAGCGGGTCACGTGGGGTCACCGGCCCCATGTCACCGGGTCACGTGGGGTCACCGGCCCCAGGTCAGCGGGTCACGTGGGGTCACCGGCCCCAGGTGACCGGGTCACGTGGGGTCACCGGCCCCAGGTGACCGGGTCACGTGGGGTCACCGGCCCCAGGTCAGCGGGTCACGTGGGGACACCGGCCCCAGGTGACCGGGTCACGTGGGGTCACCAGCCCCAGGTGACCGGGTCACGTGGGGACACCGGCCCCAGGTGACCGGGTCACGTGGGGTCACCGGCCCCAGGTAAGCGGGTCACGTGGGGACACCGGCCCCAGGTAACCAAGGCATGTCGGGACCCAGCCCGGGTCCCCGGGACGGGTTTTTACCCCAGCCGCAGATCACCGGGTCCTGTCGGGTCCCCGGCCCGGGTCCCCTGGACAGGTCGATAACCGGGCCCCAGGTCACGCGGTCATCTCGCGCACCCGGCCTGGTTCCCAGGTTCCGATGACCACCCCGGCACCAGGACCCCGGGTCACGTGGGGACACCGGCCCCAGGTGACCGGGTCACGTGGGGTCACCGGCCCCAGGTCAGCGGGTCACGTGGGGTCACCGGCCCCAGGTCAGCGGGTCACGTGGGGACACCGGCCCCAGGTCACCGGGTCACGTGGGGTCACCGGCCCCAGGTGACCGGGTCACGTGGGGTCACCGGCACCAGGTGACCGGGTCACGTGGGGACACCGGCCCCAGGTGACCGGGTCACGTGGGGTCACCGGCCCCAGGTGACCGGGTCACGTGGGGTCACCGGCCCCAGGTGACCCGGTCACGTGGGGTCACCGGCCCCAGGTGACCGGGTCACGTGGTGTCACCGGCCCCAGGTCAGCGGGTCACGTGGGGACACCGGCCCCAGGTGACCGGGTCACGTGGGGTCACCAGCCCCAGGTGACCGGGTCACGTGGGGACACCGGCCCCAGGTGACCTGGTCACGTGGGGTCACCGGCCCCAGGTCAGCGGGTCACGTGGGGACACCGGCCCCAGGTAACCAAGGCATGTCGGGACCCAGCCCGGGTCCCCGGGACGGGTTTTTACCCCAGCCGCAGATCACCGGGTCCTGTCGGGTCCCCGGCCCGTGTCCCCTGGACAGGTCGATAACCCGGCCCCAGGTCACGCGGTCATCTTGCGCACCCGGCCTGGTTCCCATGTTCCGATGACCACCCCGGCACCAGGACCCCGGGTCACGTGGGGACACCGGCCCCAGGTGACCGGGTCACGTGGGGTCACCGGCCCCAGGTCAGCGGGTCACGTGGGGACCCCGGCCCCAGGTGACCGGGTCACGTGGGGACCCCGGACCCAGGTAACCGGGTCATACCGAGTCCCCGGACCCAGGTCACCGGGTCAGTTCGGGACCCCGGACCCAGGTCGGGTCATGTCACGTCCCATGCCCGGGTCCCCGGGTTGGATTTTTACCCAGGCCCCGGGTCACAGGGTCATGTCGGGTCAACGGCCTGGGTACAAGGGTCTGGTGACCACCCCGACCCCAGGTCCCCGGGTCATGACGGGACACCGGACCAGGTCCCCGAGTCCGGTCGACACCACAGCCCCAGGTCACCGGGTCATGTCGGGACCCAGCCCGGGTCCCCGGGACGGGTTTTTACCCCAGCCGCAGATCACCGGGTCCTGTCGGGTACCCGGGTCGGGTCCCCTGGACAGGTCGGCACCCCGGCCCCGGGTCACGGGGTCATGTCGGGTCGCTGTCCCGGGTACCAGTGTCAGGTGACCACCCCGGCCCCGGGAGACGGAGTCATACCAGGTCCCCGGCCCAGGTCCCCGGGTTGCATCGGGACAAAAGCACCGGATCACTGGATCACGTGGGGGCCCGGGCCCGGGTCCCCGGGTTGCATCGGGACACCAGCGAAGGACCACCGGGTCCTGTCGGGTCCCCGGCCCGGGTCCCCTGGACAGGTCGTTAACCCGGCCCCAGGTCACCGGGTCGTGTCGGGTAACCGGCCTGGTTCCCAGGTTCCGGTGACCACCCCGGCACCAGGACCCCGGGTCCCGTGGGGACCCCGGCCCCAGGTGACCGGGTCACGTGGGGTCACCGGCCCCAGGTGACCGGGTCACGTGGGGACACCGGCCCCAGGTGACCGGGTCACGTGGGGTCACCGGCACCAGGTGACTGGGTCACGTGGGGTCACCGGCCCCAGGTGACCTGGTCACGTGGGGTCACCGGCCCCAGGTGACCGGGTCACGTGGGGTCACCGGCCCCAGGTGACCGGGTCACGTGGGGTCACCGGCCCCAGGTCAGCGGGTCACGTGGGGTCACCGGCCCCAGGTGACCGGGTCACGTGGGGTCACCGGCCCCAGGTGACCGGGTCACGTGGGATCACCGGCCCCAGGTGACCGGGTCACGTGGGGTCACCGGCACCAGGTGACCGGGTCACGTGGGGTCACCGGCCCCAGGTGACCGGGTCACGTGGGGTCACCGGCCCCAGGTCAGCGGGTCACGTGGGGTCACCAGCCCCAGGTCACCGGGTCACGTGGGGTCACCGGCCCCAGGTCAGCGGGTCACGTGGGGTCACCGGCCCGAGGTGACCGGGTCACGTGGGGTCACCGGCCCCAGGTGACCGGGTCACGTGGGGTCACCGGCCCCAGGTCAGCGGGTCACGTGGGGACACCGGCCCCAGGTGACCGGGTCACGTGGGGTCACCGGCCCCAGGTGACCGGGTCACGTGGGGACACCGGCCCCAGGTGACCGGGTCACGTGGGGTCACCGGCCCCAGGTAAGCGGGTCACGTGGGGACACCGGCCCCAGGTAACCAAGGCATGTCGGGACCCAGCCCGGGTCCCCGGGACGGGTTTTTGCCCCAGCCGCAGATCACCGTGTCCTGTCGGGTCCCCGGCCCGGGTCCCCTGGACAGGTCGATAACCCGGCCCCAGGTCACGCGGTCATCTCGCGCACCCGGCCTGGTTCCCAGGTTCCGATGACCACCCCGGCACCAGGACCCCGGGTCACGTGTGGACACCGGCCCCAGGTGACCGGGTCACGTGGGGTCACCGGCCCCAGGTGACCCGGTCACGTGGGGTCACCGGCCCCAGGTGACCGGGTCACGTGGTGTCACCGGCCCCAGGTCAGCGGGTCACGTGGGGACACCGGCCCCAGGTGACCGGGTCACGTGGGGTCACCAGCCCCAGGTGACCGGGTCACGTGGGGACACCGGCCCCAGGTGACCTGGTCACGTGGGGTCACCGGCCCCAGGTCAGCGGGTCACGTGGGGACACCGGCCCCAGGTAACCAAGGCATGTCGGGACCCAGCCCGGGTCCCCGGGACGGGTTTTTACCCCAGCCGCAGATCACCGGGTCCTGTCGGGTCCCCGGCCCGGGTCCCCTGGACAGGTCGATAACCCGGCCCCAGGTCACCCGGTCATCTCGCGCACCCGGCCTGGTTCCCAGGTTCCGATGACCACCCCGGCACCAGGACCCCGGGTCACGTGGGGACACCGGCCCCAGGTGACCGGGTCACGTGGGGTCACCGGCCCCATGTCAGCGGGTCACGTGGGGACCCCGGCCCCAGGTGACCGGGTCACGTGGGGACCCCGGACCCAGGTAACCGGGTCATACCGAGTCCCCGGACCCAGGTCACCGGGTCAGTTCGGGACCCCGGACCCAGGTCGGGTCATGTCACGTCCCATGCCCGGGTCCCCGGGTTGGATTTTTACCCAGGCCCCGGGTCACAGGGTCATGTCGGGTCAACGGCCTGGGTACAAGGGTCTGGTGACCACCCCGACCCCAGGTCCCCGGGTCATGACGGGACACCGGACCAGGTCCCCGAGTCCGGTCGACACCACAGCCCCAGGTCACCGGGTCATGTCGGGACCCAGCCCGGGTCCCCGGGACGGGTTTTTACCCCAGCCGCAGATCACCGGGTCCTGTCGGGTACCCGGGTCGGGTCCCCTGGACAGGTCGGCACCCCGGCCCCGGGTCACGGGGTCATGTCGGGTCGCTGTCCCGGGTACCAGTGTCAGGTGACCACCCCGGCCCCGGGAGACGGAGTCATACCGGGTCCCCGGCCCAGGTCCCCGGGTTGCATCGGGACAAAAGCACCGGATCACTGGATCACGTGGGGGCCCGGGCCCGGGTCCCCGGGTTGCATCGGGACACCAGCGAAGGACCACCGGGTCCTGTCGGGTCCCCGGCCCGGGTCCCCTGGACAGGTCGTTAACCCGGCCCCAGGTCACCGGGTCGTGTCGGGTAACCGGCCTGGTTCCCAGGTTCCGGTGACCACCCCGGCACCAGGACCCCGGGTCCCGTGGGGACACCGGCCCCAGGTGACCGGGTCACGTGGGGTCACCGGCCCCAGGTGACCGGGTCACGTGGGGACCCCGGCCCCAGGTGACCGGGTCACGTGGGGACACCGGCCCCAGGTGACCGGGTCACGTGGGGTCACCGGCACCAGGTGACTGGGTCACGTGGGGTCACCGGCCCCAGGTGACCTGGTCACGTGGGGTCACCGGCCCCAGGTGACCGGGTCACGTGGGGTCACCGGCCCCAGGTGACCGGGTCACGTGAGGTCACCGGCCCCAGGTGACCGGGTCACGTGGGGTCACCGGCCCCAGGTGACCGGGTCACGTGGGGTCACCGGCCCCAGGTGACCTGGTCACGTGGGGTCACCGGCCCCAGGTGACCGGGTCACGTGAGGTCACCGGCCCCAGGTGACCGGGTCACGTGGGGTCACCGGCCCCAGGTGACCGGGTCACGTGGGGTCACCGGCCCCAGGTGACCGGGTCACGTGGGGTCACCGGCCCTAGGTCAGCGGGTCACGTGGGGTCACCGGCCCCAGGTCACCGGGTCACGTGGGGTCACCGGCCCCAGGTGACCGGGTCACGTGGGGTCACCGGCCCCAGGTGACCGGGTCACGTGGGGTCACCGGCCCCAGGTCAGCGGGTCACGTGGGGTCACCGGCCCCAGGTGACCGGGTCACGTGGGGTCACCGGCCCCAGGTGACCGGGTCACGTGGGGTCACCGGCACCAGGTGACCGGGTCACGTGGGGACACCGGCCCCAGGTGACCGGGTCACGTGGGGTCACCGGCCCCAGGTGACCGGGTCACGTGGGGTCACCGGCCCCAGGTGACCCGGTCACGTGGGGTCACCGGCCCCAGGTGACCGGGTCACGTGGGGTCACCGGCCCCAGGTGACCGGGTCACGTGGTGTCACCGGCCCCAGGTCAGCGGGTCACGTGGGGACACCGGCCCCAGGTGACCGGGTCACGTGGGGTCACCGGCCCCAGGTGACCGGGTCACGTGGGGACACCGGCCCCAGGTGACCGGGTCACGTGGGGTCACCGGCCCCAGGTCAGCGGGTCACGTGGGGTCACCGGCCCCAGGTCACCGGGTCACGTGGGGTCACCGGCCCCAGGTCACCGGGTCACGTGGGGTCACCGGCCCCAGGTCAGCGGGTCACGTGGGGACACCGGCCCCAGGTGACCGGGTCACGTGGGGTCACCGGCCCCAGGTGACCGGGTCACGTGGGGACACCGGCCCCAGGTGACCGGGTCACGTGGGGTCACCGGCCCCAGGTAAGCGGCTCACGTGGGGACACCGGCCCCAGGTAACCAAGGCATGTCGGGACCCAGCCCGGGTCCCCGGGACGGGTTTTTGCCCCAGCCGCAGATCACCGTGTCCTGTCGGGTCCCCGGCCCGGGTCCCCTGGACAGGTCGATAACCCGGCCCCAGGTCACGCGGTCATCTCGCGCACCCGGCCTGGTTCCCAGGTTCCGATGACCACCCCGGCACCAGGACCCCGGGTCACGTGTGGACACCGGCCCCAGGTGACCGGGTCACGTGGGGTCACCGGCCCCAGGTCAGCGGGTCACGTGGGGTCACCGGCCCCAGGTCAGCGGGTCACGTGGGGACACCGGCCCCAGGTCACCGGGTCACGTGGGGTCACCGGCCCCAGGTGACCGGGTCACGTGGGGTCACCGGCACCAGGTGACCGGGTCACGTGGGGACACCGGCCCCAGGTGACCGGGTCACGTGGGGTCACCGGCCCCAGGTGACCGGGTCACGTGGGGTCACCGGCCCCAGGTGACCCGGTCACGTGGGGTCACCGGCCCCAGGTGACCGGGTCACGTGGTGTCACCGGCCCCAGGTCAGCGGGTCACGTGGGGACACCGGCCCCAGGTGACCGGGTCACGTGGGGTCACCAGCCCCAGGTGACCGGGTCACGTGGGGACACCGGCCCCAGGTGACCTGGTCACGTGGGGTCACCGGCCCCAGGTCAGCGGGTCACGTGGGGACACCGGCCCCAGGTAACCAAGGCATGTCGGGACCCAGCCCGGGTCCCCGGGACGGGTTTTTACCCCAGCCGCAGATCACCGGGTCCTGTCGGGTCCCCGGCCCGGGTCCCCTGGACAGGTCGATAACCCGGCCCCAGGTCACCCGGTCATCTCGCGCACCCGGCCTGGTTCCCAGGTTCCGATGACCACCCCGGCACCAGGACCCCGGGTCACGTGGGGACACCGGCCCCAGGTGACCGGGTCACGTGGGGTCACCGGCCCCAGGTCAGCGGGTCACGTGGGGACCCCGGCCCCAGGTGACCGGGTCACGTGGGGACCCCGGACCCAGGTAACCGGGTCATACCGAGTCCCCGGACCCAGGTCACCGGGTCAGTTCGGGACCCCGGACCCAGGTCGGGTCATGTCACGTCCCATGCCCGGGTCCCCGGGTTGGATTTTTACCCAGGCCCCGGGTCACAGGGTCATGTCGGCTCAACGGCCTGGGTACAAGGGTCTGGTGACCACCCCGACCCCAGGTCCCCGGGTCATGACGGGACACCGGACCAGGTCCCCGAGTCCGGTCGACACCACAGCCCCAGGTCACCGGGTCATGTCGGGACCCAGCCCGGGTCCCCGGGACGGGTTTTTACCCCAGCCGCAGATCACCGGGTCCTGTCGGGTACCCGGGTCGGGTCCCCTGGACAGGTCGGCACCCCGGCCCCGGGTCACGGGGTCATGTCGGGTCGCTGTCCCGGGTACCAGTGTCAGGTGACCACCCCGGCCCCGGGAGACGGAGTCATACCGGGTCCCCGGCCCAGGTCCCCGGGTTGCATCGGGACAAAAGCACCGGATCACTGGATCACGTGGGGGCCCGGGCCCGGGTCCCCGGGTTGCATCGGGACACCAGCGAAGGACCACCGGGTCCTGTCGGGTCCCCGGCCCGGGTCCCCTGGACAGGTCGTTAACCCGGCCCCAGGTCACCGGGTCGTGTCGGGTAACCGGCCTGGTTCCCAGGTTCCGGTGACCACCCCGGCACCAGGACCCCGGGTCCCGTGGGGACCCCGGCCCCAGGTGACCGGGTCCCGTGGGGACCCCGGCCCCAGGTGACCGGGTCACGTGGGGTCACCGGCACCAGGTGACTGGGTCACGTGGGGTCACCGGCCCCAGGTGACCTGGTCACGTGGGGTCACCGGCCCCAGGTGACCGGGTCACGTGGGGTCACCGGCCCCAGGTGACCGGGTCACGTGAGGTCACCGGCCCCAGGTGACCGGGTCACGTGGGGTCACCGGCACCAGGTGACCGGGTCACGTGGGGTCACCGGCCCCAGGTGACCTGGTCACGTGGGGTCACCGGCCCCAGGTGACCGGGTCACGTGGGGTCACCGGCCCCAGGTGACCGGGTCACGTGGGGTCACCGGCCCCAGGTGACCGGGTCACATGGGGTCACCGGCCCCAGGTCAGCGGGTCACGTGGGGTCACCGGCCCCAGGTGACCGGGTCACGTGGGGTCACCGGCCCCAGGTGACCGGGTCACGTGGGGTCACCGGCACCAGGTGACCGGGTCACGTGGGGACACCGGCCCCAGGTGACCGGGTCACGTGGGGTCACCGGCCCCAGGTGACCGGGTCACGTGGGGTCACCGGCCCCAGGTGACCCGGTCACGTGGGGTCACCGGCCCCAGGTGACCGGGTCACGTGGGGTCACCGGCCCCAGGTGACCGGGTCACGTGGTGTCACCGGCCCCAGGTCAGCGGGTCACGTGGGGACACCGGCCCCAGGTGACCGGGTCACGTGGGGTCACCGGCCCCAGGTGACCGGGTCACGTGGGGACACCGGCCCCAGGTGACCGGGTCACGTGGGGACACCGGCCCCAGGTGACCGGGTCACGTGGGGTCACCGGCCCCAGGTCAGCGGGTCACGTGGGGTCACCGGCCCCAGGTGACCGGGTCACGTGGGGTCACCGGCCCCAGGTGACCGGGTCACGTGGGGTCACCGGCACCAGGTGACCGGGTCACGTGGGGACACCGGCCCCAGGTGACCGGGTCACGTGGGGTCACCGGCCCCAGGTGACCCGGTCACGTGGGGTCACCGGCCCCAGGTGACCGGGTCACGTGGGGTCACCGGCCCCAGGTCAGCGGGTCACGTGGGGACACCGGCCCCAGGTGACCGGGTCACGTGGGGTCACCGGCCCCAGGTGACCGGGTCACGTGGGGACACCGGCCCCAGGTGACCGGGTCACGTGGGGTCACCTGCCCCAGGTCAGCGGGTCACGTGGGGACACCGGGCCCAGGTAACCAAGGCATGTCGGGACCCAGCCCGGGTCCCCGGGACGGGTTTTTACCCCAGCCGCAGATCACCGGGTCCTGTCGGGTCCCCGGCCCGGGTCCCCTGGACAGGTCGATAACCCGGCCCCAGGTCACCCGGTCATCTCGCGCACCCGGCCTGGTTCCCAGGTTCCGATGACCACCCCGGCACCAGGACCCCGGGTCACGTGGGGACACCGGCCCCAGGTGACCGGGTCACGTGGGGTCACCGGCCCCAGGTCAGCGGGTCACGTGGGGACCCCGGCCCCAGGTGACCGGGTCACGTGGGGACCCCGGACCCAGGTAACCGGGTCATACCGAGTCCCCGGACCCAGGTCACCGGGTCAGTTCGGGACCCCGGACCCAGGTCGGGTCATGTCACGTCCCATGCCCGGGTCCCCGGGTTGGATTTTTACCCAGGCCCCGGGTCACAGGGTCATGTCGGGTCAACGGCCTGGGTACAAGGGTCTGGTGACCACCCCGACCCCAGGTCCCCGGGTCATGACGGGACACCGGACCAGGTCCCCGAGTCCGGTCGACACCACAGCCCCAGGTCACCGGGTCATGTCGGGACCCAGCCCGGGTCCCCGGGACGGGTTTTTACCCCAGCCGCAGATCACCGGGTCCTGTCGGGTACCCGGGTCGGGTCCCCTGGACAGGTCGGCACCCCGGCCCCGGGTCACGGGGTCATGTCGGGTCGCTGTCCCGGGTACCAGTGTCAGGTGACCACCCCGGCCCCGGGAGACGGAGTCATACCGGGTCCCCGGCCCAGGTCCCCGGGTTGCATCGGGACAAAAGCACCGGATCACTGGATCACGTGGGGGCCCGGGCCCGGGTCCCCGGGTTGCATCGGGACACCAGCGAAGGACCACCGGGTCCTGTCGGGTCCCCGGCCCGGGTCCCCTGGACAGGTCGTTAACCCGGCCCCAGGTCACCGGGTCATGTCGCGCACCCGGCCTGGTTCCCAGGTTCCGGTGACCACCCCGGCACCAGGACCCCGGGTCACGTGGGGACCCCGGACCCAGGTCAGCGGGTCACGTGGGGTCACCGGCCCCAGGTCACCGCGTCAGGTCGGGACCCCGAACCCAGGTCCACGAGTCCGTCGACACCACAGCCCCGGGTCACCGGGTCGTGTCGGGTAACCGGCCTGGTTCCAAGGTTCCGATGACCACCCCGGCACCAGGACCCCGGGTCACGTGGGGACACCGGCCCCAGGTGACCGGGTCACGTGGGGTCACCGGCCCCAGGTCACCGGGTCACGTAGGGACACCGGCCCCAGGTGACCGGGTCACGTGGGGTCACCGGCCCCAGGTGACCGGGTCACGTGGGGTCACCGGCCCCAGGTCAGCGGGTCACGTGGGGTCACCGGCCCCAGGTGACCGGGTCACGTGGGGACACCGGCCCCAGGTCAGCGGGTCACGTGGGGTCACCGGCCCCAGGTCAGCGGGTCACGTGGGGACACCGGCCCCAGGTCACCGGGTCACGTGGGGTCACCGGCCCCAGGTGACCGGGTCACGTGGGGTCACCGGCACCAGGTGACCGGGTCACGTGGGGACACCGGCCCCAGGTGACCGGGTCACGTGGGGTCACCGGCCCAAGGTGACCGGGTCACGTGGGGTCACCGGCCCCAGGTGACCCGGTCACGTGGGGTCACCGGCCCCAGGTGACCGGGTCACGTGGGGTCACCGGCCCCAGGTCAGCGGGTCACGTGGGGACACCGGCCCCAGGTGACCGGGTCACGTGGGGTCACCAGCCCCAGGTGACCGGGTCACGTGGGGACACCGGCCCCAGGTGACCTGGTCACGTGGGGTCACCGGCCCCAGGTCAGCGGGTCACGTGGGGACACCGGCCCCAGGTAACCAAGGCATGTCGGGACCCAGCCCGGGTCCCCGGGACGGGTTTTTACCCCAGCCGCAGATCACCGGGTCCTGTCGGGTCCCCGGCCCGTGTCCCCTGGACAGGTCGATAACCCGGCCCCAGGTCACGCGGTCATCTCGCGCACCCGGCCTGGTTCCCAGGTTCTGATGACCACCCCGGCACCAGGACCCCGGGTCACGTGGGGACACCGGCCCCAGGTGACCGGGTCACGTGGGGTCACCGGCCCCAGGTCAGCGGGTCACGTGGGGACCCCGGCCCCAGGTGACCGGGTCACGTGGGGACCCCGGACCCAGGTAACCGGGTCATACCGAGTCCCCGGACCCAGGTCACCGGGTCAGTTCGGGACCCCGGACCCAGGTCGGGTCATGTCACGTCCCATGCCCGGGTCCCCGGGTTGGATTTTTACCCAGGCCCCGGGTCACAGGGTCATGTCGGGTCAACGGCCTGGGTACAAGGGTCTGGTGACCACCCCGACCCCAGGTCCCCGGGTCATGACGGGACACCGGACCAGGTCCCCGAGTCCGGTCGACACCACAGCCCCAGGTCACCGGGTCATGTCGGGACCCAGCCCGGGTCCCCGGGACGGGTTTTTACCCCAGCCGCAGATCACCGGGTCCTGTCGGGTACCCGGGTCGGGTCCCCTGGACAGGTCGGCACCCCGGCCCCGGGTCACGGGGTCATGTCGGGTCGCTGTCCCGGGTACCAGTGTCAGGTGACCACCCCGGCCCCGGGAGACGGAGTCATACCGGGTCCCCGGCCCAGGTCCCCGGGTTGCATCGGGACAAAAGCACCGGATCACTGGATCACGTGGGGGCCCGGGCCCGGGTCCCCGGGTTGCATCGGGACACCAGCGAAGGACCACCGGGTCCTGTCGGGTCCCCGGCCCGGGTCCCCTGGACAGGTCGTTAACCCGGCCCCAGGTCACCGGGTCGTGTCGGGTAACCGGCCTGGTTCCCAGGTTCCGGTGACCACCCCGGCACCAGGACCCCGGGTCCCGTGGGGACCCCAGCCCCAGGTGACCGGGTCACGTGGGGTCACCGGCCCCAGGTGACCGGGTCACGTGGGGACACCGGCCCCAGGTGACCGGGTCACGTGGGGTCACCGGCACCAGGTGACTGGGTCACGTGGGGTCACCGGCCCCAGGTGACCTGGTCACGTGGGGTCACCGGCCCCAGGTGACCGGGTCACGTGGGGTCACCGGCCCCAGGTGACCGGGTCACGTGAGGTCACCGGCCCCAGGTGACCGGGTCACGTGGGGTCACCGGCCCCAGGTGACCGGGTCACGTGGGGTCACCGGCCCCAGGTGACCTGGTCACGTGGGGTCACCGGTCCCAGGTGACCGGGTCACGTGGGGTCACCGGCCCCAGGTGACCGGGTCACGTGAGGTCACCGGCCCCAGGTGACCGGGTCACGTGGGGTCACCGGCCCCAGGTGACCGGGTCACGTGGGGTCACCGGCCCCAGGTGACCGGGTCACGTGGGGTCACCGGCCCCAGGTGACCGGGTCACGTGGGGTCACCGGCCCCAGGTGACCGGGTCACGTGGGGTCACCGGCCCCAGGTGACCGGGTCACGTGGGGACACCGGCCCCAGGTGACCGGGTCACGTGGGGTCACCGGCCCTAGGTCAGCGGGTCACGTGGGGTCACCGGCCCCAGGTCACCGGGTCACGTGGGGTCACCGGCCCCAGGTCACCGGGTCACGTGGGGTCACCGGCCCCAGGTGACCGGGTCACGTGGGGTCACCGGCCCCAGGTGACCGGGTCACGTGGGGTCACCGGCACCAGGTGACCGGGTCACGTGGGGACACCGGCCCCAGGTGACCGGGTCACGTGGGGTCACCGGCCCCAGGTGACCGGGTCACGTGGGGTCACCGGCCCCAGGTGACCCGGTCACGTGGGGTCACCGGCCCCAGGTGACCGGGTCACGTGGGGTCACCGGCCCCAGGTGACCGGGTCACGTGGTGTCACCGGCCCCAGGTCAGCGGGTCACGTGGGGACCCCGGCCCCAGGTGACCGGGTCACGTGGGGACCCCGGACCCAGGTAACCGGGTCATACCGAGTCCCCGGACCCAGGTCACCGGGTCAGTTCGGGACCCCGGACCCAGGTCGGGTCATGTCACGTCCCATGCCCGGGTCCCCGGGTTGGATTTTTACCCAGGCCCCGGGTCACAGGGTCATGTCGGGTCAACGGCCTGGGTACAAGGGTCTGGTGACCACCCCGACCCCAGGTCCCCGGGTCATGACGGGACAGCGGACCAGGTCCCCGAGTCCGGTCGACACCACAGCCCCAGGTCACCGGGTCATGTCGGGACCCAGCCCGGGTCCCCGGGACGGGTTTTTACCCCAGCCGCAGATCACCGGGTCCTGTCGGGTACCCGGGTCGGGTCCCCTGGACAGGTCGGCACCCCGGCCCCGGGTCACGGGGTCATGTCGGGTCGCTGTCCCGGGTACCAGTGTCAGGTGACCACCCCGGCCCCGGGAGACGGAGTCATACCGGGTCCCCGGCCCAGGTCCCCGGGTTGCATCGGGACAAAAGCACCGGATCACTGGATCACGTGGGGGCCCGGGCCCGGGTCCCCGGGTTGCATCGGGACACCAGCGAAGGACCACCGGGTCCTGTCGGGTCCCCGGCCCGGGTCCCCTGGACAGGTCGTTAACCCGGCCCCAGGTCACCGGGTCAAGTCGCGCACCCGGCCTGGTTCCCAGGTTCCGGTGACCACCCCGGCACCAGGACCCCGGGTCACGTGGGGACCCCGGACCCAGGTCAGCGGGTCACGTGGGGACACCGGCCCCAGGTCACCGCGTCAGGTCGGGACCCCGAACCCAGGTCCACGAGTCCGTCGACACCACAGCCCCGGGTCACCGGGTCGTGTCGGGTAACCGGCCTGGTTCCAAGGTTCCGATGACCACCCCGGCACCAGGACCCCGGGTCACGTGGGGACACCGGCCCCAGGTGACCGGGTCACGTGGGGTCACCGGCCCCAGGTCAGCGGGTCACGTGGGGACCCCGGCCCCAGGTGACCGGGTCACGTGGGGACCCCGGACCCAGGTAACCGGGTCATACCGAGTCCCCGGACCCAGGTCACCGGGTCAGTTCGGGACCCCGGACCCAGGTCGGGTCATGTCACGTCCCATGCCCGGGTCCCCGGGTTGGATTTTTACCCAGGCCCCGGGTCACAGGGTCATGTCGGGTCAACGGCCTGGGTACAAGGGTCTGGTGACCACCCCGACCCCAGGTCCCCGGGTCATGACGGGACACCGGACCAGGTCCCCGAGTCCGGTCGACACCACAGCCCCAGGTCACCGGGTCATGTCGGGACCCAGCCCGGGTCCCCGGGACGGGTTTTTACCCCAGCCGCAGATCACCGGGTCCTGTCGGGTACCCGGGTCGGGTCCCCTGGACAGGTCGGCACCCCGGCCCCGGGTCACGGGGTCATGTCGGGTCGCTGTCCCGGGTACCAGTGTCAGGTGACCACCCCGGCCCCGGGAGACGGAGTCATACCGGGTCCCCGGCCCAGGTCCCCGGGTTGCATCGGGACAAAAGCACCGGATCACTGGATCACGTGGGGGCCCGGGCCCGGGTCCCCGGGTTGCATCGGGACACCAGCGAAGGACCACCGGGTCCTGTCGGGTCCCCGGCCCGGGTCCCCTGGACAGGTCGTTAACCCGGCCCCAGGTCACCGGGTCAAGTCGCGCACCCGGCCTGGTTCCCAGGTTCCGGTGACCACCCCGGCACCAGGACCCCGGGTCACGTGGGGACCCCGGACCCAGGTCAGCGGGTCACGTGGGGACACCGGCCCCAGGTCACCGCGTCAGGTCGGGACCCCGAACCCAGGTCCACGAGTCCGTCGACACCACAGCCCCGGGTCACCGGGTCGTGTCGGGTAACCGGCCTGGTTCCAAGGTTCCGATGACCACCCCGGCACCAGGACCCCGGGTCACGTGGGGACACCGGCCCCAGGTGACCGGGTCACGTGGGGTCACCGGCCCCAGGTCACCGGGTCACGTGGGGACACCGGCCCCAGGTGACCGGGTCACGTGGGGTCACCGGCCCCAGGTGACCGGGTCACGTGGGGTCACCGGCCCCAGGTCAGCGGGTCACGTGGGGTCACCGGCCCCAGGTGACCGGGTCACGTGGGGACACCGGCCCCAGGTCAGCGGGTCACGTGGGGTCACCGGCCCCAGGTCAGCGGGTCACGTGGGGACACCGGCCCCAGGTCAGCGGGTCACGTGGGGTCACCGGCCCCAGGTGACCGGGTCACGTGGGGTCACCGGCCCCAGGTGACCGGGTCACGTGGGGTCACCGGCCCCAGGTGACCGGGTCACGTGGGGTCACCGGCCCCAGGTGACCCGGTCACGTGGGGTCACCGGCCCCAGGTGACCCGGTCACGTGGGGTCACCGGCCCCAGGTGACCGGGTCACGTGGGGTCACCGGCCCCAGGTCAGCGGGTCACGTGGGGTCACCGGCCCCAGGTCAGCGGGTCACATGGGGACACCGGCCCCAGGTGACCGGGTCACGTGGGGTCACCGGCCCCAGGTCAGCGGGTCACGTGGGGACACCGGCCCCAGGTGACCGGGTCACGTGGGGTCACCGGCCCCAGGTCAGCGGGTCACGTGGGGACACCGGCCCCAGGTAACCAAGGCATGTCGGGACCCAGCCCGGGTCCCCGGGACGGGTTTTTACCCCAGCCGCAGATCACCGGGTCCTGTCGGGTCCCCGGCCCGGGTCCCCTGGACAGGTCGATAACCCGGCCCCAGGTCACGCGGTCATCTCGCGCACCCGGCCTGTTTCCCAGGTTCCGATGACCACCCCGGCACCAGGACCCCGGGTCACGTGTGGACACCGGCCCCAGGTGACCGGGTCACGTGGGGTCACCGGCCCCAGGTCAGCGGGTCACGTGGGGACCCCGGCCCCAGGTGACCGGGTCACGTGGGGACCCCGGACCCAGGTAACCGGGTCATACCGAGTCCCCGGACCCAGGTCACCGGGTCAGTTCGGGACCCCGGACCCAGGTCGGGTCATGTCACGTCCCATGCCCGGGTCCCCGGGTTGGATTTTTACCCAGGCCCCGGGTCACAGGGTCATGTCGGGTCAACGGCCTGGGTACAAGGGTCTGGTGACCACCCCGACCCCAGGTCCCCGGGTCATGACGGGACAGCGGACCAGGTCCCCGAGTCCGGTCGACACCACAGCCCCAGGTCACCGGGTCATGTCGGGACCCAGCCCGGGTCCCCGGGACGGGTTTTTACCCCAGCCGCAGATCACCGGGTCCTGTCGGGTACCCGGGTCGGGTCCCCTGGACAGGTCGGCACCCCGGCCCCGGGTCACGGGGTCATGTCGGGTCGCTGTCCCGGGTACCAGTGTCAGGTGACCACCCCGGCCCCGGGAGACGGAGTCATACCGGGTCCCCGGCCCAGGTCCCCGGGTTGCATCGGGACAAAAGCACCGGATCACTGGATCACGTGGGGGCCCGGGCCCGGGTCCCCGGGTTGCATCGGGACACCAGCGAAGGACCACCGGGTCCTGTCGGGTCCCCGGCCCGGGTCCCCTGGACAGGTCGTTAACCCGGCCCCAGGTCACCGGGTCGTGTCGGGTAACCGGCCTGGTTCCCAGGTTCCGGTGACCACCCCGGCACCAGGACCCCGGGTCCCGTGGGGACCCCGGCCCCAGGTGACCGGGTCACGTGGGGTCACCGGCCCCAGGTGACCGGGTCACGTGGGGACACCGGCCCCAGGTGACCGGGTCACGTGGGGTCACCGGCACCAGGTGACCGGGTCACGTGGGGTCACCGGCCCCAGGTGACCTGGTCACGTGGGGTCACCGGCCCCAGGTGACCGGGTCACGTGGGGTCACCGGCCCCAGGTGACCGGGTCACGTGAGGTCACCGGCCCCAGGTGACCGGGTCACGTGGGGTCACCGGCCCCAGGTGACCGGGTCACGTGGGGTCACCGGCCCCAGGTGACCTGGTCACGTGGGGTCACCGGCCCCAGGTGACCGGGTCACGTGGGGTCACCGGCCCCAGGTGACCGGGTCACGTGAGGTCACCGGCCCCAGGTCAGCGGGTCACTTGGGGTCACCGGCCCCAAGTGACCGGGTCACGTGGGGTCACCGGCCCCAGGTGACCGGGTCACGTGGGGTCACCGGCCCCAGGTCACCGGGTCACGTGGGGTCACCGGCCCCAGGTGACCTGGTCACGTGGGGTCACCGGCCCCAGGTGACCGGGTCACGTGGGGTCACCGGCCCCAGGTGACCGGGTCACGTGAGGTCACCGGCCCCAGGTGACCGGGTCACGTGGGGTCACCGGCCCCAGGTGACCGGGTCACGTGGGGTCACCGGCCCCAGGTGACCTGGTCACGTGGGGTCACCGGCCCCAGGTGACCGGGTCACGTGGGGTCACCGGCCCCAGGTGACCGGGTCACGTGAGGTCACCGGCCCCAGGTGACCGGGTCACGTGGGGTCACCGGCCCCAGGTGACCGGGTCACGTGGGGTCACCGGCCCCAGGTGACCGGGTCACGTGGGGTCACCGGCCCCAGGTGACCGGGTCACGTGGGGTCACCGGCCCCAGGTGACCGGGTCACGTGGGGTCACCGGCCCCAGGTGACCGGGTCACGTGGGGACACCGGCCCCAGGTGACCGGGTCACGTGGGGTCACCGGCCCTAGGTCAGCGGGTCACGTGGGGTCACCGGCCCCAGGTCACCGGGTCACGTGGGGTCACCGGCCCCAGGTCACCGGGTCACGTGGGGTCACCGGCCCCAGGTGACCGGGTCACGTGGGGTCACCGGCCCCAGGTGACCGGGTCACGTGGGGTCACCGGCACCAGGTGACCGGGTCACGTGGGGACACCGGCCCCAGGTGACCGGGTCACGTGGGGTCACCGGCCCCAGGTGACCCGGTCACGTGGGGTCACCGGCCCCAGGTGACCGGGTCACGTGGGGTCACCGGCCCCAGGTGACCGGGTCACGTGGTGTCACCGGCCCCAGGTCAGCGGGTCACGTGGGGACACCGGCCCCAGGTGACCGGGTCACGTGGGGTCACCGGCCCCAGGTGACCGGGTCACGTGGGGACACCGGCCCCAGGTGACCGGGTCACGTGGGGTCACCGGCCCCAGGTCAGCGGGTCACGTGGGGTCACCGGCCCCAGGTGACCGGGTCACGTGGGGTCACCGGCCCCAGGTGACCGGGTCACGTGGTGTCACCGGCACCAGGTGACCGGGTCACGTGGGGACACCGGCCCCAGGTGACCGGGTCACGTGGGGTCACCGGCCCCAGGTGACCGGGTCACGTGGGGTCACCGGCCCCAGGTGACCCGGTCACGTGGGGTCACCGGCCCCAGGTCACCGGGTCACGTGGGGTCACCGGCCCCAGGTCAGCGGGTCACGTGGGGACCCCGGCCCCAGGTGACCGGGTCACGTGGGGACCCCGGACCCAGGTAACCGGGTCATACCGAGTCCCCGGACCCAGGTCACCGGGTCAGTTCGGGACCCCGGACCCAGGTCGGGTCATGTCACGTCCCATGCCCGGGTCCCCGGGTTGGATTTTTACCCAGGCCCCGGGTCACAGGGTCATGTCGGGTCAACGGCCTGGGTACAAGGGTCTGGTGACCACCCCGACCCCAGGTCCCCGGGTCATGACGGGACAGCGGACCAGGTCCCCGAGTCCGGTCGACACCACAGCCCCAGGTCACCGGGTCATGTCGGGACCCAGCCCGGGTCCCCGGGACGGGTTTTTACCCCAGCCGCAGATCACCGGGTCCTGTCGGGTACCCGGGTCGGGTCCCCTGGACAGGTCGGCACCCCGGCCCCGGGTCACGGGGTCATGTCGGGTCGCTGTCCCGGGTACCAGTGTCAGGTGACCACCCCGGCCCCGGGAGACGGAGTCATACCGGGTCCCCGGCCCAGGTCCCCGGGTTGCATCGGGACAAAAGCACCGGATCACTGGATCACGTGGGGGCCCGGGCCCGGGTCCCCGGGTTGCATCGGGACACCAGCGAAGGACCACCGGGTCCTGTCGGGTCCCCGGCCCGGGTCCCCTGGACAGGTCGTTAACCCGGCCCCAGGTCACCGGGTCATGTCGCGCACCCGGCCTGGTTCCCAGGTTCCGGTGACCACCCCGGCACCAGGACCCCGGGTCACGTGGGGACCCCGGACCCAGGTCAGCGGGTCACGTGGGGACACCGGCCCCAGGTCACCGCGTCAGGTCGGGACCCCGAACCCAGGTCCACGAGTCCGTCGACACCACAGCCCCGGGTCACCGGGTCGTGTCGGGTAACCGGCCTGGTTCCAAGGTTCCGATGACCACCCCGGCACCAGGACCCCGGGTCACGTGGGGACACCGGCCCCAGGTGACCGGGTCACGTGGGGTCACCGGCCCCAGGTCACCGGGTCACGTGGGGACACCGGCCCCAGGTGACCGGGTCACGTGGGGTCACCGGCCCCAGGTGACCGGGTCACGTGGGGTCACCGGCCCCAGGTCAGCGGGTCACGTGGGGTCACCGGCCCCAGGTGACCGGGTCACGTGGGGACACCGGCCCCAGGTCAGCGGGTCACGTGGGGTCACCGGCCCCAGGTCAGCGGGTCACGTGGGGACACCGGCCCCAGGTCAGCGGGTCACGTGGGGTCACCGGCCCCAGGTGACCGGGTCACGTGGGGTCACCGGCCCCAGGTGACCGGGTCACGTGGGGTCACCGGCCCCAGGTGACCCGGTCACGTGGGGTCACCGGCCCCAGGTGACCCGGTCACGTGGGGTCACCGGCCCCAGGTGACCGGGTCACGTGGGGTCACCGGCCCCAGGTCAGCGGGTCACGTGGGGTCACCGGCCCCAGGTCAGCGGGTCACATGGGGACACCGGCCCCAGGTGACCGGGTCACGTGGGGTCACCGGCCCCAGGTCAGCGGGTCACGTGGGGACACCGGCCCCAGGTGACCGGGTCACGTGGGGTCACCGGCCCCAGGTCAGCGGGTCACGTGGGGACACCGGCCCCAGGTAACCAAGGCATGTCGGGACCCAGCCCGGGTCCCCGGGACGGGTTTTTACCCCAGCCGCAGATCACCGGGTCCTGTCGGGTCCCCGGCCCGGGTCCCCTGGACAGGTCGATAACCCGGCCCCAGGTCACGCGGTCATCTCGCGCACCCGGCCTGTTTCCCAGGTTCCGATGACCACCCCGGCACCAGGACCCCGGGTCACGTGTGGACACCGGCCCCAGGTGACCGGGTCACGTGGGGTCACCGGCCCCAGGTCAGCGGGTCACGTGGGGACCCCGGCCCCAGGTGACCGGGTCACGTGGGGACACCGGCCCCAGGTAACCGGGTCATACCGAGTCCCCGGACCCAGGTCACCGGGTCAGTTCGGGACCCCGGACCCAGGTCGGGTCATGTCACGTCCCATGCCCGGGTCCCCGGGTTGGATTTTTACCCAGGCCCCGGGTCACAGGGTCATGTCGGGTCAACGGCCTGGGTACAAGGGTCTGGTGACCACCCCGACCCCAGGTCCCCGGGTCATGACGGGACACCGGACCAGGTCCCCGAGTCCGGTCGACACCACAGCCCCAGGTCACCGGGTCATGTCGGGACCCAGCCCGGGTCCCCGGGACGGGTTTTTACCCCAGCCGCAGATCACCGGGTCCTGTCGGGTACCCGGGTCGGGTCCCCTGGACAGGTCGGCACCCCGGCCCCGGGTCACGGGGTCATGTCGGGTCGCTGTCCCGGGTACCAGTGTCAGGTGACCACCCCGGCCCCGGGAGACGGAGTCATACCGGGTCCCCGGCCCAGGTCCCCGGGTTGCATCGGGACAAAAGCACCGGATCACTGGATCACGTGGGGGCCCGGGCCCGGGTCCCCGGGTTGCATCGGGACACCAGCGAAGGACCACCGGGTCCTGTCGGGTCCCCGGCCCGGGTCCCCTGGACAGGTCGTTAACCCGGCCCCAGGTCACCGGGTCGTGTCGGGTAACCGGCCTGGTTCCCAGGTTCCGGTGACCACCCCGGCACCAGGACCCCGGGTCCCGTGGGGACCCCGGCCCCAGGTGACCGGGTCACGTGGGGTCACCGGCCCCAGGTGACCGGGTCACGTGGGGACACCGGCCCCAGGTGACCGGGTCACGTGGGGTCACCGGCACCAGGTGACCGGGTCACGTGGGGTCACCGGCCCCAGGTGACCTGGTCACGTGGGGTCACCGGCCCCAGGTGACCGGGTCACGTGGGGTCACCGGCCCCAGGTGACCGGGTCACGTGAGGTCACCGGCCCCAGGTGACCGGGTCACGTGGGGTCACCGGCCCCAGGTGACCGGGTCACGTGGGGTCACCGGCCCCAGGTGACCTGGTCACGTGGGGTCACCGGCCCCAGGTGACCGGGTCACGTGGGGTCACCGGCCCCAGGTGACCGGGTCACGTGAGGTCACCGGCCCCAGGTCAGCGGGTCACTTGGGGTCACCGGCCCCAAGTGACCGGGTCACGTGGGGTCACCGGCACCAGGTGACCGGGTCACGTGGGGTCACCGGCCCCAGGTCACCGGGTCACGTGGGGTCACCGGCCCCAGGTGACCGGGTCACGTGGGGTCACCGGCCCCAGGTGACCGGGTCACGTGGGGACACCGGCCCCAGGTGACCGGGTCACGTGGGGTCACCGGCCCCAGGTCAGCGGGTCACGTGGGGTCACCGGCCCCAGGTGTGCGGGTCACGTGGGGTCACCGGCCCCAGGTGACCGGGTCACGTGGGGTCACCGGCCCCAGGTGACCGGGTCACGTGGGGTCACCGGCCCCAGGTGACCGGGTCACGTGGGGTCACCGGCACCAGGTGACCGGGTCACGTGGGGACACCGGCCCCAGGTGACCGGGTCACGTGGGGTCACCGGCCCCAGGTGACCGGGTCACGTGGGGTCACCGGCCCCAGGTGACCCGGTCACGTGGGGTCACCGGCCCCAGGTGACCGGGTCACGTGGTGTCACCGGCCCCAGGTCAGCGGGTCACGTGGGGACACCGGCCCCAGGTGATCGGGTCACGTGGGGTCATCGGCCCCAGGTGACCGGGTCACGTGGGGACACCGGCCCCAGGTGACCGGGTCACGTGGGGTCACCGGCCCCAGGTCAGCGGGTCACGTGGGGACACCGGCCCCAGGTAACCAAGGCATGTCGGGACCCAGCCCGGGTCCCCGGGACGGGTTTTTACCCCAGCCGCAGATCACCGGGTCCTGTCGGGTCCCCGGCCCGTGTCCCCTGGACAGCTCGATAACCCGGCCCCAGGTCACCCGGTCATCTCGCGCACCCGGCCTGGTTCCCAGGTTCCGATGACCACCCCGGCACCAGGACCCCGGGTCACGTGGGGACACCGGCCCCAGGTGACCGGGTCACGTGGGGTCACCGGCCCCAGGTCAGCGGGTCACGTGGGGACCCCGGCCCCAGGTGACCGGGTCACGTGGGGACCCCGGACCCAGGTAACCGGGTCATACCGAGTCCCCGGACCCAGGTCACCGGGTCAGTTCGGGACCCCGGACCCACGTCGGGTCATGTCACGTCCCATGCCCGGGTCCCCGGGTTGGATTTTTACCCAGGCCCCGGGTCACAGGGTCATGTCGGGTCAACGGCCTGGGTACAAGGGTCTGGTGACCACCCCGACCCCAGGTCCCCGGGTCATGACGGGACACCGGACCAGGTCCCCGAGTCCGGTCGACACCACAGCCCCAGGTCACCGGGTCATGTCGGGACCCAGCCCGGGTCCCCGGGACGGGTTTTTACCCCAGCCGCAGATCACCGGGTCCTGTCGGGTACCCGGGTCGGGTCCCCTGGACAGGTCGGCACCCCGGCCCCGGGTCACGGGGTCATGTCGGGTCGCTGTCCCGGGTACCAGTGTCAGGTGACCACCCCGGCCCCGGGAGACGGAGTCATACCGGGTCCCCGGCCCAGCTCCCCGGGTTGCATCGGGACACCAGCGAAGGACCACCGGGTCCTGTCGGGTCCCCGGCCCGGGTCCCCTGGACAGGTCGTTAACCCGGCCCCAGGTCACCAGGTCATGTCGCGCACCCGGCCTGGTTCCCAGGTTCCGGTGACCACCCCGGCACCAGGACCCCGGGTCACGTGGGGACCCCGGACCCAGGTCAGCGGGTCACGTGGGGACACCGGCCCCAGGTCACCGCGTCAGGTCGGGACCCCGAACCCAGGTCCACGAATCCGTCGACACCACAGCCCCGGGTCACCGGGTCGTGTCGGGTAACCGGCCTGGTTCCAAGGTTCCGATGACCACCCCGGCACCAGGACCCCGGGTCACGTGGGGACACCGGCCCCAGGTGACCGGGTCACGTGGGGTCACAGGCCCCAGGTCAGCGGGTCACGTGGGGACACCGGCCCCAGGTGACCGGGTCACGTGGGGTCACCGGCCCCAGGTGACCGGGTCACGTGGGGTCACCGGCCCCAGGTCAGCGGGTCACGTGGGGACCCCGGCCCCAGGTGACCGGGTCACGTGGGGACCCCGGACCCAGGTAACCGGGTCATACCGAGTCCCCGGACCCAGGTCACCGGGTCAGTTCGGGACCCCGGACCCAGGTCGGGTCATGTCACGTCCCATGCCCGGGTCCCCGGGTTGGATTTTTACCCAGGCCCCGGGTCACAGGGTCATGTCGGGTCAACGGCCTGGGTACAAGGGTCTGGTGACCACCCCGACCCCAGGTCCCCGGGTCATGACGGGACACCGGACCAGGTCCCCGAGTCCGGTCGACACCACAGCCCCAGGTCACCGAGTCATGTCGGGACCCAGCCCGGGTCCCCGGGACGGGTTTTTACCCCAGCCGCAGATCACCGGGTCCTGTCGGGTACCCGGGTCGGGTCCCCTGGACAGGTCGGCACCCCGGCCCCGGGTCACGGGGTCATGTCGGGTCGCTGTCCCGGGTACCACTGTCAGGTGACCACCCCGGCCCCGGGAGACGGAGTCATACCGGGTCCCCGGCCCAGGTCCCCGGGTTGCATCGGGACACCAGCGAAGGACCACCGGGTCCTGTCGGGTCCCCGGCCCGGGTCCCCTGGACAGGTCGTTAACCCGGCCCCAGGTCACCAGGTCATGTCGCGCACCCGGCCTGGTTCCCAGGTTCCGGTGACCACCCCGGCACCAGGACCCCGGGTCACGTGGGGACCCCGGACCCAGGTCAGCGGGTCACGTGGGGACACCGGCCCCAGGTCACCGCGTCAGGTCGGGACCCCGAACCCAGGTCCACGAATCCGTCGACACCACAGCCCCGGGTCACCGGGTCGTGTCGGGTAACCGGCCTGGTTCCAAGGTTCCGATGACCACCCCGGCACCAGGACCCCGGGTCACGTGGGGACACCGGCCCCAGGTGACCGGGTCACGTGGGGTCACAGGCCCCAGGTCAGCGGGTCACGTGGGGACACCGGCCCCAGGTGACCGGGTCACGTGGGGTCACCGGCCCCAGGTGACCGGGTCACGTGGGGTCACCGGCCCCAGGTGACCCGGTCACGTGGGGTCACCGGCCCCAGGTGACCGTGTCACGTGGGGTCACCGGCCCCAGGTGACGGGGTCACGTGGGGTCAACGGCCCCAGGTCAGCGGGTCACGTGGGGACACCGGCCCCAGGTGACCGGGTCACGTGGGGTCACCGGCCCCAGGTGACCGGGTCACGTGGGGACACCGGCCCCAGGTCACCGTGTCACGTGGGGTCACCGGCCCCAGGTCACCGGGTCACGTGGGGTCACCGGCCCCAGGTGACCCGGTCACGTGGGGTCACCGGCCCCAGGTCAGCGGGTCACGTGGGGTCACCGGCCCCAGGTGACCGGGTCACGTGGGGTCACCGGCCCCAGGTCAGCGGGTCACGTGGGGACACCGGCCCCAGGTAACCAAGGCATGTCGGGACCCAGCCCGGGTCCCCGGGACGGGTTTTTACCCCAGCCGCAGATCACCGGGTCCTGTCGGGTCCCCGGCCCGTGTCCCCTGGACAGCTCGATAACCCGGCCCCAGGTCACCCGGTCATCTCGCGCACCCGGCCTGGTTCCCAGGTTCCGATGACCACCCCGGCACCAGGACCCCGGGTCACGTGGGGACACCGGCCCCAGGTGACCGGGTCACGTGGGGTCACCGGCCCCAGGTCAGCGGGTCACGTGGGGACCCCGGCCCCAGGTGACCGGGTCACGTGGGGACCCCGGACCCAGGTAACCGGGTCATACCGAGTCCCCGGACCCAGGTCACCGGGTCAGTTCGGGACCCCGGACCCAGGTCGGGTCATGTCACGTCCCATGCCCGGGTCCCCGGGTTGGATTTTTACCCAGGCCCCGGGTCACAGGGTCATGTCGGGTCAACGGCCTGGGTACAAGGGTCTGGTGACCACCCCGACCCCAGGTCCCCGGGTCATGACGGGACACCGGACCAGGTCCCCGAGTCCGGTCGACACCACAGCCCCAGGTCACCGGGTCATGTCGGGACCCAGCCCGGGTCCCCGGGACGGGTTTTTACCCCAGCCGCAGATCACCGGGTCCTGTCGGGTACCCGGGTCGGGTCCCCTGGACAGGTCGGCACCCCGGCCCCGGGTCACGGGGTCATGTCGGGTCGCTGTCCCGGGTACCAGTGTCAGGTGACCACCCCAGCCCCGGGAGACGGAGTCATACCGGGTCCCCGGCCCAGGTCCCCGGGTTGCATCGGGACAAAAGCACCGGATCACTGGATCACGTGGGGGCCCGGGCCCGGGTCCCCGGGTTGCATCGGGACACCAGCGAAGGACCACCGGGTCCTGTCGGGTCCCCGGCCCGGGTCCCCTGGACAGGTCGTTAACCCGGCCCCAGGTCACCGGGTCGTGTCGGGTAACCGGCCTGGTTCCCAGGTTCCGGTGACCACCCCGGCACCAGGACCCCGGGTCCCGTGGGGACCCCGGCCCCAGGTGACCGGGTCACGCGGGGTCACCGGCCCCAGGTGACCGGGTCACGCGGGGTCACCGGCCCCAGGTGACCGGGTCACGTGGGGTCACCGGCCCCAGGTGACCGGGTCACGTGGGGACACCGGCCCCAGGTGACCGGGTCACGTGTGGTCACCGGCCCCAGGTGACCAGGTCACGTGGGGTCACCGGCCCCAGGTCAGCGGGTCACGTGGGGTCACCGGCCCCAGGTGACCGGGTCACGTGGGGACACCGGCCCCAGGTCACCGGGTCACGTGGGGTCACCGGCCCCAGGTCAGCGGGTCACGTGGGGACACCGGCCCCAGGTGACCGGGTCACGTGGGGTCACCGGCCCCAGGTGACCGGGTCACGTGGGGTCACCGGCCCCAGGTGACCGGGTCACGTGGGGTCACCGGCCCCAGGTGACCGGGTCACGTGGGGACCCCGGCCCCAGGTGACCGGGTCACGTGGGGTCACCGGCCCCAGGTGACCGGGTCACGTGGGGTCACCGGCACCAGGTGAGCGGGTCACGTGGGGACACCGGCCCCAGGTGACCGGGTCACGTGGGGTCACCGGCCCCAGGTCAGCGGGTCACGTGGGGTCACCGGCCCAAGGTCAGCGGGTCACGTGGGGACACCGGCCCCAGGTCACCGCGTCAGGTCGGGACCCCGAACCCAGGTCCACGAGTCCGTCGACACCACAGCCCCGGGTCACCGGGTCGTGTCGGGTAACCGGCCTGGTTCCCAGGTTCCGATGACCACCCCGGCACCAGGACTCTGGGTCACGTGGGGACACCGGCCCCAGGTCACCGGGTCACGTGGGGTCACCGGACCCAGGTGACCCGGTCACGTGGGGACACCGGCCCCAGGTGACCGGGTCACGTGGGGTCACCGGCACCAGGTGACCGGGTCACACGGGGTCACCGGCCCCAGGTGACCAGGTCACACGGGGTCACCGGCCCCAGGTGACCGGGTCACGCGGGGTCACCGGCCCCAGGTCAGCGGGTCACGTGGGGACACCGGCCCCAGGTCAACGGGTCACGTGGGGTCACCGGCCCCAGGTCACCGGGTCACGTGGGGTCACCGGCCCCAGGTGACCGGGTCACGTGGCATCACCGGCCCCAGGTCAGCGGGTCACGTGGGGTCTCCGGCCCCAGGTGACCGGGTCACGTGGGGACACCGGCCCCAGGTGACCGGGTCACGTGGGGTCACCGGCCCCAGGTCAGCGGGTCACGTGGGGACACTGGCCCCAGGTCACCGGGTCACGTGGGGTCACCGGCCCCAGGTGACCGGGTCACGTGGGGTCACCGGCCCCAGGTGACCGGGTCACGTGGGGTCACCGGCCCCAGGTGACCGGGTCACGTGGGGACACCGGCCCCAGGTGACCGGGTCACGTGGGGTCACCGGCCCCAGGTGACCGGGTCACGTGGGGTCACCGGCACCAGGTGACCGGGTCACGTGGGGACACCGGCCCCAGGTGACCGGGTCACGTGGGGTCACCGGCCCCAGGTCAGCGGGTCACGTGGGGACACCGGCCCCAGGTCACCACGTCAGGTCGGGACCCCGAACCCAGGTCCACGAGTCCGTCGACACCACAGCCCCGGGTCACCGGGTCGTGTCGGGTAACTGGCCTGGTTCCCAGGTTCCGATGACCACCCCGGCACCAGGACTCTGGGTCACGTGGGGACACCGGCCCCAGGTCACCGGGTCACGTGGGGTCACCGGACCCAGGTGACCCGGTCACGTGGGGACACCGGCCCCAGGTGACCGGGTCACGTGGGGTCACCGGCACCAGGTGACCGGGTCACGTGGGGACACCGGCCCCAGGTGACCTGGTCACGTGGGGTCACCGGCCCCAGGTGACCGGGTCACGTGGGGTCACCGGCACCAGGTGACCGGGTCACGTGGGGACACCGGCCCCAGGTGACCGGGTCACGTGGGGTCACCGGCCCCAGGTGACCGGGTCACGTGGTGTCACCGGCCCCAGGTGACCGGGTCACGTGGGGTCACCGGCCCCAGGTGACCGGGTCACGTGGGGTCACCGGCCCCAGGTGACCTGGTCACGTGGTGTCACCGGCCCCAGGTGACCGGGTCACGTGGGGTCACCGGCCCCAGGTGACCGGGTCACGTGGGGTCACCGGCCTCAGGTCAGCGGGTCACGTGGGGACACCGGCCCCAGGTCAGCGGGTCACGTGGGGACACCGGCCCCAGGTAACCAAGGCATGTCGGGACCCAGCCCGGGTCCCCGGGACGGGTTTTTACCCCAGCCGCAGATCACCGGGTCCTGTCGGGTCCCCGGCCCGTGTCCCCTGGACAGCTCGATAACCCGGCCCCAGGTCACCCGGTCATCTCGCGCACCCGGCCTGGTTCCCAGGTTCCGATGACCACCCCGGCACCAGGACCCCGGGTCACGTGGGGACACCGGCCCCAGGTGACCGGGTCACGTGGGGTCACCGGCCCCAGGTCAGCGGGTCACGTGGGGACCCCGGCCCCAGGTGACCGGGTCACGTGGGGACCCCGGACCCAGGTAACCGGGTCATACCGAGTCCCCGGACCCAGGTCACCGGGTCAGTTCGGGACCCCGGACCCAGGTCGGGTCATGTCACGTCCCATGCCCGGGTCCCCGGGTTGGATTTTTACCCAGGCCCCGGGTCACAGGGTCATGTCGGGTCAACGGCCTGGGTACAAGGGTCTGGTGACCACCCCGACCCCAGGTCCCCGGGTCATGACGGGACACCGGACCAGGTCCCCGAGTCCGGTCGACACCACAGCCCCAGGTCACCGGGTCATGTCGGGACCCAGCCCGGGTCCCCGGGACGGGTTTTTACCCCAGCCGCAGATCACCGGGTCCTGTCGGGTACCCGGGTCGGGTCCCCTGGACAGGTCGGCACCCCGGCCCCGGGTCACGGGGTCATGTCGGGTCGCTGTCCCGGGTACCAGTGTCAGGTGACCACCCCAGCCCCGGGAGACGGAGTCATACCGGGTCCCCGGCCCAGGTCCCCGGGTTGCATCGGGACAAAAGCACCGGATCACTGGATCACGTGGGGGCCCGGGCCCGGGTCCCCGGGTTGCATCGGGACACCAGCGAAGGACCACCGGGTCCTGTCGGGTCCCCGGCCCGGGTCCCCTGGACAGGTCGTTAACCCGGCCCCAGGTCACCGGGTCGTGTCGGGTAACCGGCCTGGTTCCCAGGTTCCGGTGACCACCCCGGCACCAGGACCCCGGGTCCCGTGGGGACCCCGGCCCCAGGTGACCGGGTCACGCGGGGTCACCGGCCCCAGGTGACCGGGTCACGCGGGGTCACCGGCCCCAGGTGACCGGGTCACGTGGGGTCACCGGCCCCAGGTGACCGGGTCACGTGGGGACACCGGCCCCAGGTGACCGGGTCACGTGTGGTCACCGGCCCCAGGTGACCAGGTCACGTGGGGTCACCGGCCCCAGGTCAGCGGGTCACGTGGGGTCACCGGCCCCAGGTGACCGGGTCACGTGGGGACACCGGCCCCAGGTCACCGGGTCACGTGGGGTCACCGGCCCCAGGTCAGCGGGTCACGTGGGGACACCGGCCCCAGGTGACCGGGTCACGTGGGGTCACCGGCCCCAGGTGACCGGGTCACGTGGGGTCACCGGCCCCAGGTGACCGGGTCACGTGGGGTCACCGGCCCCAGGTGACCGGGTCACGTGGGGACCCCGGCCCCAGGTGACCGGGTCACGTGGGGTCACCGGCCCCAGGTGACCGGGTCACGTGGGGTCACCGGCACCAGGTGAGCGGGTCACGTGGGGACACCGGCCCCAGGTGACCGGGTCACGTGGGGTCACCGGCCCCAGGTCAGCGGGTCACGTGGGGTCACCGGCCCAAGGTCAGCGGGTCACGTGGGGACACCGGCCCCAGGTCACCGCGTCAGGTCGGGACCCCGAACCCAGGTCCACGAGTCCGTCGACACCACAGCCCCGGGTCACCGGGTCGTGTCGGGTAACCGGCCTGGTTCCCAGGTTCCGATGACCACCCCGGCACCAGGACTCTGGGTCACGTGGGGACACCGGCCCCAGGTCACCGGGTCACGTGGGGTCACCGGACCCAGGTGACCCGGTCACGTGGGGACACCGGCCCCAGGTGACCGGGTCACGTGGGGTCACCGGCACCAGGTGACCGGGTCACACGGGGTCACCGGCCCCAGGTGACCAGGTCACACGGGGTCACCGGCCCCAGGTGACCGGGTCACGCGGGGGTCACCGGCCCCAGGTCAGCGGGTCACGTGGGGACACCGGCCCCAGGTCAACGGGTCACGTGGGGTCACCGGCCCCAGGTCACCGGGTCACGTGGGGTCACCGGCCCCAGGTGACCGGGTCACGTGGCATCACCGGCCCCAGGTCAGCGGGTCACGTGGGGTCTCCGGCCCCAGGTGACCGGGTCACGTGGGGACACCGGCCCCAGGTGACCGGGTCACGTGGGGTCACCGGCCCCAGGTCAGCGGGTCACGTGGGGACACTGGCCCCAGGTCACCGGGTCACGTGGGGTCACCGGCCCCAGGTGACCGGGTCACGTGGGGTCACCGGCCCCAGGTGACCGGGTCACGTGGGGTCACCGGCCCCAGGTGACCGGGTCACGTGGGGACACCGGCCCCAGGTGACCGGGTCACGTGGGGTCACCGGCCCCAGGTGACCGGGTCACGTGGGGTCACCGGCACCAGGTGACCGGGTCACGTGGGGACACCGGCCCCAGGTGACCGGGTCACGTGGGGTCACCGGCCCCAGGTCAGCGGGTCACGTGGGGACACCGGCCCCAGGTCACCACGTCAGGTCGGGACCCCGAACCCAGGTCCACGAGTCCGTCGACACCACAGCCCCGGGTCACCGGGTCGTGTCGGGTAACTGGCCTGGTTCCCAGGTTCCGATGACCACCCCGGCACCAGGACTCTGGGTCACGTGGGGACACCGGCCCCAGGTCACCGGGTCACGTGGGGTCACCGGACCCAGGTGACCCGGTCACGTGGGGACACCGGCCCCAGGTGACCGGGTCACGTGGGGTCACCGGCACCAGGTGACCGGGTCACGTGGGGACACCGGCCCCAGGTGACCTGGTCACGTGGGGTCACCGGCCCCAGGTGACCGGGTCACGTGGGGTCACCGGCACCAGGTGACCGGGTCACGTGGGGACACCGGCCCCAGGTGACCGGGTCACGTGGGGTCACCGGCCCCAGGTGACCGGGTCACGTGGTGTCACCGGCCCCAGGTGACCGGGTCACGTGGGGTCACCGGCCCCAGGTGACCGGGTCACGTGGGGTCACCGGCCCCAGGTGACCTGGTCACGTGGTGTCACCGGCCCCAGGTGACCGGGTCACGTGGGGTCACCGGCCCCAGGTGACCGGGTCACGTGGGGTCACCGGCCTCAGGTCAGCGGGTCACGTGGGGACACCGGCCCCAGGTCAGCGGGTCACGTGGGGACACCGGCCCCAGGTCACCGCGTCAGGTCGGGACCCCGAACCCAGGTCCACGAGTCCGTCGACACCACAGCCCCGGGTCACCGGGTCGTGTCGGGTAACCGGCCTGGTTCCCAGGTTCCGATGACCACCCCGGTACCAGGACTCTGGGTCACGTGGGGACCCCGGCCCCAGGTGACCGGGTCACGCGGGGTCACCGGCCCCAGGTGACCGGGTCACGCGGGGTCACCGGCCCCAGGTGACCGGGTCACGTGGGGTCACCGGCCCCAGGTGACCGGGTCACGTGGGGACACCGGCCCCAGGTGACCGGGTCACGTGGGGTCACCGGCACCAGGTGACCGGGTCACGTGGGGACACCGGCCCCAGGTCACCGGGTCACGTGGGGTCACCGGCCCCAGGTGACCGGGTCACGTGGGGTCACCGGCCCCAGGTGACCGGGTCACGTGGGGTCACCGGCCCCAGGTGACCGGGTCACGTGGGGACCCCGGCCCCAGGTGACCGGGTCACGTGGGGTCACCGGCCCCAGGTGACCGGGTCACGTGGGGTCACCGGCACCAGGTGAGCGGGTCACGTGGGGACACCGGCCCCAGGTGAGCGGGTCACGTGGGGTCACCGGCCCCAGGTCAGCGGGTCACGTGGGGTCACCGGCCCAAGGTCAGCGGGTCACGTGGGGACACCGGCCCCAGGTCACTGCGTCAGGTCGGGACCCCGAACCCAGGTCCACGAGTCCGTCGACACCACAGCCCCGGGTCACCGGGTCGTGTCGGGTAACCGGCCTGGTTCCCAGGTTCCGATGACCACCCCGGCACCAGGACTCTGGGTCACGTGGGGACACCGGCCCCAGGTCACCGGGTCACGTGGGGTCACCGGACCCAGGTGACCCGGTCACGTGGGGACACCGGCCCCAGGTGACCGGGTCACGTGGGGTCACCGGCACCAGGTGACCGGGTCACGTGGGGTCACCGGCCCCAGGTGACCGGGTCACGCGGGGTCACCGGCCCCAGGTGACCGGGTCACGCGGGGTCACCGGCCCCAGGTCAGCGGGTCACGTGGGGACACCGGCCCCAGGTGACCGGGTCACGTGGGGTCACCGGCCCCAGGTGACCGGGTCACGTGGGGTCACCGGCCCCAGGTCAGCGGGTCACGTGGGGTCACCGGCCCCAGGTGACCGGGTCACGTGGGGACACCGGCCCCAGGTGACCGGGTCACGTGGGGTCACCGGACCCAGGTCAACGGGTCACGTGGGGTCACCGGCCCCAGGTCACCGGGTCACGTGGGGTCACCGGCCCCAGGTGACCGGGTCACGTGGGGTCACCGGCCCCAGGTGACCGGGTCACGTGGGGACACCGGCCCCAGGTGACCTGGTAACGTGGGGTCACCGGCCCCAGGTGACCGGGTCACGTGGGGTCACCGGCACCAGGTGACCGGGTCACGTGGGGACACCGGCCCCAGGTGACCGGGTCACGTGGGGTCACCGGCCCCAGGTGACCGGGTCACGTGGGGTCACCGGCCCAAGGTCAGCGGGTCACGTGGGGACACCGGCCCCAGGTCACCGCGTCAGGTCGGGACCCCGAACCCAGGTCCACGAGTCCGTCGACACCACAGCCCCGGGTCACCGGGTCGTGTCGGGTAACCGGCCTGGTTCCCAGGTTCCGATGACCACCCCGGCACCAGGACTCTGGGTCACGTGGGGACACCGGCCCCAGGTCACCGGGTCACGTGGGGACACCGGCCTCAGGTCAGCGGGTCATGTGGGGACACTGGCCCCAGGTCAGCGGGTCACGTGGGGACCCCGGACCCAGGTCAGCGGGTCACGTGGGGTCACCGGCCCCAGGTGACCGGGTCACGTGGGGTCACCGGCCCCAGGTGACCGGGTCACGTGGGGACACCGGCCTCAGGTCAGCGGGTCACGTGGGGACACTGGCCCCAGGTCAGCGGGTCACGTGGGGACCCCGGACCCAGGTCAGCGGGTCACGTGGGGTCACCGGCCCCAGGTGACCGGGTCACGTGGGGTCACCGGCCCTAGGTGACCGGGTCACGTGGTGTCACCGGCCCCAGGTCAGCGGGTCACGTGGGGTCACCGGCCCCAGGTGACCGGGTCACGTGGGGACACCGGCTCCAGGTGACCGGGTCACGTGGGGTCACCGGCCCCAGGTGACCGGGTCACGTGGGGACACCGGCCCCAGGTGACCGGGTCACGTGGGGACACCGGCCCCAGGTGACCGGGTCACGTGGGGTCACCGGCCCCAGGTGACCGGGTCACGTGGGGTCACCGGCACCAGGTGACCGGGTCACGTGGGGACACCGGCCCCAGGTGACCGGGTCACGTGGGGTCACCGGCCCCAGGTCAGCGGGTCACGTGGGGTCACCGGCCCAAGGTCAGCGGGTCACGTGGGGACACCGGCCCCAGGTCACCGCGTCAGGTCGGGACCCCGAACCCAGGTCCACGAGTCCGTCGACACCACAGCCCCGGGTCACCGGGTCGTGTCGGGTAACCGGCCTGGTTCCCAGGTTCCGATGACCACCCCGGCACCAGGACTCTGGGTCACGTGGGGACACCGGCCCCAGGTCACCGGGTCACGTGGGGTCACCGGACCCAGGTGACCCGGTCACGTGGGGACACCGGCCCCAGGTGACCGGGTCACGTGGGGTCACCGGCACCAGGTGACCGGGTCACGTGGGGTCACCGGCCCCAGGTGACCTGGTCACGTGGGGTCACCGGCACCAGGTGACCGGGTCACGTGGGGTCACCGGCCCCAGGTGACCGGGTCACGTGGGGTCACCGGCCCCAGGTGACCTGGTCACGTGGGGTCACCGGCCCCAGGTGACCGGGTCACGTGGGGTCACCGGCCCCAGGTGAACGGGTCACGTGGGGACACCGGCCTCAGGTCAGCGGGTCACGTGGGGACACCGGCCCCAGGTCAGCGGGTCACGTGGGGACCCCGGACCCAGGTCAGCGGGTCACGTGGGGTCACCGGCCCCAGGTAACCGGGTCATACCGAGTCCCCGGACCCAGGTCACCGGGTCAGTTCGGGACCCCGGACCCAGGTCGGGTCATGTCACGTCCCATGCCCGGGTCCCCGGGTTGGATTTTTACCCAGGCCCCGGGTCACAGGGTCATGTCGGGTCAACGGCCTGGGTACAAGGGTCTGGTGACCACCCCGACCCCAGGTCCCCGGGTCATGACGGGACACCGGACCAGGTCCCCGAGTCCGGTCGACACCACAGCCCCAGGTCACCGGGTCATGTCGGGACCAAGCCCGGGTCCCCGGGACGGGTTTTTACCCCAGCCGCAGATCACCGGGTCCTGTCGGGTACCCGGGTCGGGTCCCCTGGACAGGTCGGCACCCCGGCCCCAGGTCACGGGGTCATGTCGGGTCGCTGTCCCGGGTACCAGTGTCAGGTGACCACCCCGGCCCCGGGAGACGGAGTCATACCGGGTCCCCGGCCCGGGTCCCCGGGTTGCATCGGGACACCAGCGAAGGACCACCGGGTCCTGTCGGGTCCCCGGCCCGGGTCCCCTGGACAGGTCGTTAACCCGGCCCCAGGTCACCGGGTCATGTCGCGCACCCGGCCTGGTTCCCAGGTTCCGGTGACCACCCCGGCACCAGGACCCCGGGTCCCGTGGGGACCCCGGCCCCAGGTGACCGGGTCACGTGGGGTCACCGGCCCCAGGTGACCCGGTCACGTGGGGTCACCGGCCCCAGGACCCCGGGTCACGTGGTGACACCGGCCCCAGGTGACCGGGTCACGTGGGGTCACCGGCCCCAGGTGACCGGGTCACGTGGGGTCACCGGCCCCAGGTGACCGGGTCACGTGGGGACACCGGCCCCAGGTGACCGGGTCACGTGGGGTCACCGGCCCCAGGTGACCGGGTCACGTGGGGTCACCGGCACCAGGTGACCGGGTCACGTGGGGACACCGGCCCCAGGTCAGCGGGTCACGTGGGGTCACCGGCCCCAGGTCAGCGGGTCACGTGGGGTCACCGGCCCCAGGTCAGCGGGTCACGTGGGGACACCGGCCCCAGGTCACCGCGTCAGGTCGGGACCCCGAACCCAGGTCCACGAGTCCGTCGACACCACAGCCCCGGGTCACCGGGTCGTGTCGGGTAACCGGCCTGGTTCCCAGGTTCCGATGACCACCCCGGCACCAGGACTCTGGGTCACGTGGGGAAACCGGCCCCAGGTCACCGGGTCACGTGGGGTCACCGGACCCAGGTGACCCGGTCACGTGGGGACACCGGCCCCAGGTGACCGGGTCACGTGGGGTCACCGGCACCAGGTGACCGGGTCACGTGGGGACACCGGCCCCAGGTGACCGGGTCACGTGGTGTCACCGGCCCCAGGTGACCGGGTCACGTGGGGTCACCGGCACCAGGTGACCGGGTCACGTGGGGACACCGGCCCCAGGTCACCGGGTCACGTGGGGTCACCGGCCCCAGGTGACCGGGTCACGTGGGGTCACCGGCCCCAGGTGACCGGGTCACGTGGGGACCCCGGCCCCAGGTGACCGGGTCACGTGGGGTCACCGGCCCCAGGTGACCGGGTCACGTGGGGTCACCGGCACCAGGTGAGCGGGTCACGTGGGGACACCGGCCCCAGGTGACCGGGTCACGTGGGGTCACCGGCCCCAGGTCAGCGGGTCACGTGGGGTCACCGGCCCAAGGTCAGCGGGTCACGTGGGGACACCGGCCCCAGGTCACCGCGTCAGGTCGGGACCCCGAACCCAGGTCCACGAGTCCGTCGACACCACAGCCCCGGGTCACCGGGTCGTGTCGGGTAACCGGCCTGGTTCCCAGGTTCCGATGACCACCCCGGCACCAGGACTCTGGGTCACGTGGGGACACCGGCCCCAGGTCACCGGGTCACGTGGGGTCACCGGACCCAGGTGACCCGGTCACGTGGGGACCCCGGCCCCAGGTGACCGGGTCACGTGGGGTCACCGGCACCAGGTGACCGGGTCACGTGGGGTCACCGGCACCAGGTGACCGGGTCACGCGGGGTCACCGGCCCCAGGTGACCGGGTCACGTGGGGTCACCGGCCCCAGGTCAGCGGGTCACGTGGGGACACCGGCCCCAGGTGACCGGGTCACGTGGGGTCACCGGCCCCAGGTGACCGGGTCACGTGGGGTCACCGGCCCCAGGTCAGCGGGTCACGTGGGGACACCGGCCCCAGGTGACCGGGTCACGTGGGGTCACCGGCCCCAGGTCACCGGGTCACGTGGGGTCACCGGCCCCAGGTGACCGGGTCACGTGGGGTCACCGGCCCCAGGTGACCGGGTCACGTGGGGACACCGGCCCCAGGTGACCGGGTCACGTGGGGTCACCGGCACCAGGTGACCGGGTCACGTGGGGACACCGGCCCCAGGTGACCGGGTCACGTGGGGTCACCGGCCCAAGGTCAGCGGGTCACGTGGGGACACCGGCCCCAGGTCACCGCGTCAGGTCGGGACCCCGAACCCAGGTCCACGAGTCCGTCGACACCATAGCCCCGGGTCACCGGGTCGTGTCGGGTAACCGGCCTGGTTCCCAGGTTCCGATGACCACCCCGGCACCAGGACTCTGGGTCACGTGGGGACACCGGCCCCAGGTCACCGGGTCACGTGGGGTCACCGGACCCAGGTGACCCGGTCACGTGGGGACACCGGCCCCAGGTGACCGGGTCACGTGGGGTCACCGGCACCAGGTGACCGGGTCACGTGGGGTCACCGGCCCCAGGTGACCTGGTCACGTGGGGTCACCGGCCCCAGGTGACCGGGTCACGTGGGGTCACTGGCACCAGGTGACCGGGTCACGTGGGGTCACCGGCCCCAGGTGACCCGGTCACGTGGGGTCACCGGCCCCAGGTGACCGGGTCACGTGGGGTCACCGGCCCCAGGTGACCGGGTCACGTGGGGTCACCGGCCCCAGGTGACCGGGTCACGTGGTGTCACCGGCCCCAGGTGACCGGGTCACGTGGGGTCACCGGCCCCAGGTGACCGGGTCACGTGGGGACACCGGCCTCAGGTCAGCGGGTCACGTGGGGACACCGGCCCCATGTCAGCGGGTCACGTGGGGACCCCGGACTCAGGTCAGCGGGTCACGTGGGGACACCGGCCCCAGGTAACCGGGTCATACCGAGTCCCCGGACCCAGGTCACCGGGTCAGTTCGGGACCCCGGACCCAGGTCGGGTCATGTCACGTCCCATGCCCGGGTCCCCGGGTTGGATTTTTACCCAGGCCCCGGGTCACAGGGTCATGTCGGGTCAACGGCCTGGGTACAAGGGTCTGGTGACCACCCCGACCCCAGGTCCCCGGGTCATGACGGGACACCGGACCAGGTCCCCGAGTCCGGTCGACACCACAGCCCCAGGTCACCGGGTCATGTCGGGACCCAGCCCGGGTCCCCGGGACGGGTTTTTACCCCAGCCGCAGATCACCGGGTCCTGTCGGGTACCCGGGTCGGGTCCCCTGGACAGGTCGGCACCCCGGCCCCGGGTCACGGGGTCATGTCGGGTCGCTGTCCCGGGTACCAGTGTCAGGTGACCACCCCGGCCCCGGGAGACGGAGTCATACCGGGTCCCCGGCCCGGGTCCCCGGGTTGCATCGGGACAAAAGCACCGGATCACTGGATCACGTGGGGGCCCGGGCCCGGGTCCCCGGGTTGCATCGGGACACCAGCGAAGGACCACCGGGTCCTGTCGGGTCCCCGGCCCGGGTCCCCTGGACAGGTCGTTAACCCGGCCCCAGGTCACCGGGTCGTGTCGGGTAACCGGCCTGGTTCCCAGGTTCCGGTGACCACCCCGGCACCAGGACCCCGGGTCCCGTGGGGACCCCGGCCCCAGGTGACCGGGTCACATGGGGTCACCGGCCCCAGGTGACCGGGTCACGTGGGGACACCGGCCCCAGGTGACCGGGTCACGTGGGGTCACCGGCACCAGGTGACCGGGTCACGTGGGGTCACCGGCCCCAGGTGACCTGGTCACGTGGGGTCACCGGCCCCAGGTGACCGGGTCACGTGGGGTCACCGGCCCCAGGTGACCGGGTCACGTGAGGTCACCGGCCCCAGGTGACCGGGTCACGTGGGGTCACCGGCCCCAGGTGACCGGGTCACGTGGGGTCACCGGCCCCAGGTGACCGGGTCACGTGAGGTCACCGGCCCCAGGTGACCGGGTCACGTGGGGTCACCGGCCCCAGGTCAGCGGGTCACGTGGGGTCACCGGCCCCAGGTCAGCGGGTCACGTGGGGTCACCGGCCCCAGGTGACCGGGTCACGTGGGGTCACCGGCCCCAGGTGACCGGGTCACGTGGGGTCACCGGCCCCAGGTCAGCGGGTCACGTGGGGTCACCGGCCCCAGGTCAGCGGGTCACGTGGGGTCACCGGCCCCAGGTGACCGGGTCACGTGGGGTCACCGGCCCCAGGTCAGCGGGTCACGTGGGGTCACCGGCCCCAGGTGACCGGGTCACGTGGGGTCACCGGCCCCAGGTGACCGGGTCACGTGGGGTCACCGGCCCCAGGTGACCGGGTCACGTGGGGTCACCGGCACCAGGTGACCGGGTCACGTGGGGATACCGGCCCCAGGTGACCGGGTCACGTGGGGTCACCGGCCCCAGGTGACCCGGTCACGTGGGGTCACCGGCCCCAGGTGACCCGGTCACGTGGGGTCACCGGCCCCAGGTCACCGGGTCACGTGGTGTCACCGGCCCCAGGTCAGCGGGTCACGTGGGGACACCGGCCCCAGGTGACCGGGTCACGTGGGGTCACCGGCCCCAGGTGACCGGGTCACGTGGGGACACCGGCCCCAGGTGACCGGGTCACGTGGGGTCACCGGCCCCAGGTGACCGGGTCACGTGGGGACACCGGCCCCAGGTAACCAAGGCATGTCGGGACCCAGCCCGGGTCCCCGGGACGGGTTTTTACCCCAGCCGCAGATCACCGGGTCCTGTCGGGTCCCCGGCCCGGGTCCCCTGGACAGGTCGATAACCCGGCCCCAGGTCACCCGGTCATCTCGCGCACCCGGCCTGGTTCCCAGGTTCCGATGACCACCCCGGCACCAGGACCCCGGGTCACGTGGGGACACCGGCCCCAGGTGACCGGGTCACGTGGGGTCACCGGCCCCAGGTCAGCGGGTCACGTGGGGACCCCGGCCCCAGGTCAGCGGGTCACGTGGGGACCCCGGACCCAGGTAACCGGGTCATACCGAGTCCCCGGACCCAGGTCACCGGGTCAGTTCGGGACCCCGGACCCAGGTCGGGTCATGTCACGTCCCATGCCCGGGTCCCCGGGTTGGATTTTTACCCAGGCCCCGGGTCACAGGGTCATGTCGGCTCAACGGCCTGGGTACAAGGGTCTGGTGACCACCCCGACCCCAGGTCCCCGGGTCATGACGGGACACCGGACCAGGTCCCCGAGTCCGGTCGACACCACAGCCCCAGGTCACCGGGTCATGTCGGGACCCAGCCCGGGTCCCCGGGACGCGTTTTTACCCCAGCCGCAGATCACCGGGTCCTGTCGGGTACCCGGGTCGGGTCCCCTGGACAGGTCGGCACCCCGGCCCCGGGTCACGGGGTCATGTCGGGTCGCTGTCCCGGGTACCAGTGTCAGGTGACCACCCCGGCCCCGGGAGACGGAGTCATACCGGGTCCCCGGCCCGGGTCCCCGGGTTGCATCGGGACAAAAGCACCGGATCACTGGATCACGTGGGGGCCCGGGCCCGGGTCCCCGGGTTGCATCGGGACACCAGCGAAGGACCACTGGGTCCTGTCGGGTCCCCGGCCCGGGTCCCCTGGACAGGTCGTTAACCCGGCCCCAGGTCACCGGGTCATGTCGCGCACCCGGCCTGGTTCCCAGGTTCCGGTGACCACCCCGGCACCAGGACCCCGGGTCCCGTGGGGACCCCGGCCCCAGGTGACCGGGTCACGCGGGGTCACCGGCCCCAGGTCAGCGGGTCACGTGGGGTCACCGGCCCCAGGTCAGCGGGTCACGTGGGGACACCGGCCCCAGGTCAGCGGGTCACGTGGGGACACCGGCCCCAGGTCACCGCGTCAGGTCGGGACCCCGAACCCAGGTCCACGAGTCCGTCGACACCACAGCCCCGGGTCACCGGGTCGTGTCGGGTAACCGGCCTGGTTCCCAGGTTCCGATGACCACCCCGGCACCAGGACTCTGGGTCACGTGGGGACCCCGGCCCCAGGTGACCGGGTCACGCGGGGTCACCGGCCCCAGGTGACCGGGTCACGCGGGGTCACCGGCCCCAGGTGACCGGGTCACGTGGGGTCACCGGCCCCAGGTGACCGGGTCACGTGGGGACACCGGCCCCAGGTGACCGGGTCACGTGGGGTCACCGGCCCCAGGTCAGCGGGTCACGTGGGGACACCGGCCCCAGGTGACCGGGTCACGTGGGGTCACCGGCCCCAGGTGACCGGGTCACGTCGGGTCACCGGCCCCAGGTGACCGGGTCACGTGGGGTCACCGGCCCCAGGTGACCGGGTCACGTGGGGACCCCGGCCCCAGGTGACCGGGTCACGTGGGGTCACCGGCCCCAGGTGACCGGGTCACGTGGGGTCACCGGCACCATGTGAGCGGGTCACGTGGGGACACCGGCCCCAGGTGACCGGGTCACGTGGGGTCACCGGCCCCAGGTCAGCGGGTCACGTGGGGTCACCGGCCCAAGGTCAGCGGGTCACGTGGGGACACCGGCCCCAGGTCACCGCGTCAGGTCGCGACCCCGAACCCAGGTCCACGAGTCCGTCGACACCACAGCCCCGGGTCACCGGGTCGTGTCGGGTAACCGGCCTGGTTCCCAGGTTCCGATGACCACCCCGGCACCAGGACTCTGGGTCACGTGGGGACACCGGCCCCAGGTCACCGGGTCACGTGGGGTCACCGGACCCAGGTGACCCGGTCACGTGGGGACCCCGGCCCCAGGTGACCGGGTCACGTGGGGTCACCGGCACCAGGTGACCGGGTCACGTGGGGTCACCGGCCCCAGGTCACCGGGTCACGCGGGGTCACCGGCCCCAGGTGACCGGGTCACGTGGGGTCACCGGCCCCAGGTCAGCGGGTCACGTGGGGACACCGGCCCCAGGTGACCGGGTCACGTGGGGTCACCGGCCCCAGGTGACCGGGTCACGTGGGGACACCGGCCCCAGGTGACCGGGTCACGTGGGGTCACCGGCCCCAGGTCAGCGGGTCACGTGGGGTCACCGGCCCCAGGTCACCGGGTCACGTGGGGTCACCGGCCCCAGGTGACCGGGTCACGTGGGGTCACCGGCCCCAGGTGACCGGGTCACGTGGGGACACCGGCCCCAGGTGACCGGGTCACGTGGGGTCACCGGCCCCAGGTGACCGGGTCACGTGGGGTCACTGGCACCAGGTGACCGGGTCACGTGGGGACACCGGCCCCAGGTGACCGGGTCACGTGGGGTCACCGGCCCCAGGTCAGCGGGTCACGTGGGGTCACCGGCCCAAGGTCAGCGGGTCACGTGGGGACACCGGCCCCAGGTCACCGCGTCAGGTCGGGACCCCGAACCCAGGTCCACGAGTCCGTCGACACCATAGCCCCGGGTCACCGGGTCGTGTCGGGTAACCGGCCTGGTTCCCAGGTTCCGATGACCACCCCGGCACCAGGACTCTGGGTCACGTGGGGACACCGGCCCCAGGTCACGGGGTCACGTGGGGTCACCGGACCCAGGTGACCCGGTCACGTGGGGTCACCGGCCCCAGGTGACCGGGTCACGTGGGGTCACTGGCACCAGGTGACCGGGTCACGTGGGGTCACCGGCCCCAGGTGACCCGGTCACGTGGGGACACCGGCCCCAGGTGACCGGGTCACGTGGGGACACCGGCCCCAGGTGACCGGGTCACGTGGGGTCACCGGCCCCAGGTGACCGGGTCACGTGGTGTCACCGGCCCCAGGTGACCGGGTCACGTGGGGTCACCGGCCCCAGGTGACCGGGTCACGTGGGGACACCGGCCTCAGGTCAGCGGGTCACGTGGGGACACCGGCCCCAGGTCAGCGGGTCACGTGGGGACCCCGGACCCAGGTCAGCGGGTCACGTGGGGACACCGGCCCCAGGTAACCGGGTCATACCGAGTCCCCGGACCCAGGTCACCGGGTCAGTTCGGGACCCCGGACCCAGGTCGGGTCATGTCACGTCCCATGCCCGGGTCCCCGGGTTGGATTTTTACCCAGGCCCCGGGTCACAGGGTCATGTCGGGTCAACGGCCTGGGTACAAGGGTCTGGTGACCACCCCGACCCCAGGTCCCCGGGTCATGACGGGACACCGGACCAGGTCCCCGAGTCCGGTCGACACCACAGCCCCAGGTCACCGGGTCATGTCGGGACCCAGCCCGGGTCCCCGGGACGGGTTTTTACCCCAGCCGCAGATCACCGGGTCCTGTCGGGTACCCGGGTCGGGTCCCCTGGACAGGTCGGCACCCCGGCCCCGGGTCACGGGGTCATGTCGGGTCGCTGTCCCGGGTACCAGTGTCAGGTGACCACCCCGGCCCCGGGAGACGGAGTCATACCGGGTCCCCGGCCCAGGTCCCCGGGTTGCATCGGGACAAAAGCACCGGATCACTGGATCACGTGGGGGCCCGGGCCCGGGTCCCCGGGTTGCATCGGGACACCAGCGAAGGACCACCGGGTCCTGTCGGGTCCCCGGCCCGGGTCCCCTGGACAGGTCGTTAACCCGGCCCCAGGTCACCGGGTCGTGTCGGGTAACCGGCCTGGTTCCCAGGTTCCGGTGACCACCCCGGCACCAGGACCCCGGGTCACGTGGGGACACCGGCCCCAGGTGACCGGGTCACGTGGGGTCACCGGCCCCAGGTGACCGGGTCACGTGGGGACACCGGCCCCAGGTGACCGGGTCACGTGGGTTCACCGGCCCCAGGTGACCGGGTCACGTGGGGTCACCGGCCCCAGGTGACCGGGTCACGTGGGGACACCGGCCCCAGGTGACCGGGTCACGTGGGGTCACCGGCCCCAGGTGACCGGGTCACGTGGGGTCACCGGCCCCAGGTGACCGGGTCACGTGGGGTCACCGGACCCAGGTGACCGGGTCACGTGGGGACACCAGCTCCAGGTGACCGGGTCACGTGGGGTCACCGGCCCCAGGTCAGCGGGTCACGTGGGGTCACCGGCCCCAGGTGACCGGGTCACGTGGGGTCACCGGCCCCAGGTGACCGGGTCACGTGGGGTCACCGGCCCCAGGTGACCGGGTCACGTGGGGTCACCGGCCCCAGGTGACCGGGTCACGTGGGTACACCGGCCCCAGGTGACCGGGTCACGTGGGTCACCGGCCCCAGGTGACCGGATCACGTGGGGTCACCGGCACCAGGTGACCGGGTCACGTGGGGACACCGGCCCCAGGTGACCGGGTCACGTGAGGTCACCGGCCCCAGGTGACCGGGTCACGTGGGGTCACCGGCCCCAGGTGACCCGGTCACGTGGGGTCACCGGCCCTAGGTGACCGGGTCACGTGGGGTCACCGGCCCCAGGTGACCGGGTCACGTGGGGTCACCGGCCCCAGGTCAGCGGGTCACGTGGGGACACCGGCCCCAGGTGACCGGGTCACGTGGGGTCACTGGCCCCACGTGACCGGGTCACGTGGGGACACCGGCCCCAGGTGACCGGGTCACGTGGGGTCACCGGCCCCAGGTCAGCGGGTCATGTGGGGACACCGGCCCCAGGTAACCAAGGCATGTCGGGACCCAGCCCGGGTCCCCGGGACGGGTTTTTACCCCAGCCGCAGATCACCGGGTCCTGTCGGGTCCCCGGCCCGGGTCCCCTGGACAGGTCGATAACCCGGCCCCAGGTCACCCGGTCATCTCGCGCACCCGGCCTAGTTCCCAGGTTCCGATGACCACCCCGGCACCAGGACCCCGGGTCACGTGGGGACACCGGCCCCAGGTGACCGGGTCACGTGGGGTCACCGGCCCCAGGTCAGCGGGTCACGTGGGGACCCCGGCCCCAGGTGACCGGGTCACGTGGGGTCACCGGCCCCAGGTCACCGGGTCACGTGGGGACCCCGGCCCCAGGTGACCGGGTCACGTGGGGACCCTGGACCCAGGTAACCGGGTCATACCGAGTCCCCGGACCCAGGTCACCGGGTCAGTTCGGGACCCCGGACCCAGGTCGGGTCATGTCACGTCCCATGCCCGGGTCCCCGGGTTGGATTTTTACCCAGGCCCCGGGTCACAGGGTCATGTCGGGTCAACGGCCTGGGTACAAGGGTCTGGTGACCACCCCGACCCCAGGTCCCCGGGTCATGACGGGACACCGGACCAGGTCCCCGAGTCCGGTCGACACCACAGCCCCAGGTCACCGGGTCATGTCGGGACCCAGCCCGGGTCCCCGGGACGGGTTTTTACCCCAGCCGCAGATCACCGGGTCCTGTCGGGTACCCGGGTCGGGTCCCCTGGACAGGTCGGCACCCCGGCCCCGGGTCACGGGGTCATGTCGGGTCGCTGTCCCGGGTACCAGTGTCAGGTGACCACCCCGGCCCCGGGAGACGGAGTCATACCGGGTCCCCGGCCCAGGTCCCCGGGTTGCATCGGGACAAAAGCACCGGATCACTGGATCACGTGGGGGCCCGGGCCCGGGTCCCCGGGTTGCATCGGGACACCAGCGAAGGACCACCGGGTCCTGTCGGGTCCCCGGCCCGGGTCCCCTGGACAGGTCGTTAACCCGGCCCCAGGTCACCGGGTCGTGTCGGGTAACCGGCCTGGTTCCCAGGTTCCGGTGACCACCCCGGCACCAGGACCCCGGGTCCCGTGGGGACCCCGGCCCCAGGTGACCGGGTCAAGTGGGGTCACCGGCCCCAGGTGACCGGGTCAAGTGGGGTCACCGGCCCCCAGGTGACCGGGTCACGTGGGGACACCGGCCCCAGGTGACCGGGTCACGTGGGGTCACCGGCCCCAGGTCACCGGGTCACGTGGGGTCACCGGCCCCAGGTCACCGGGTCACGTGGGGTCACCGGCCCCAGGTGACCGGGTCACGTGGGGTCACCGGCCCCAGGTCAGCGGGTCACGTGGGGTCACCGGCCCCAGGTGACCGGGTCACGTGGGATCACCGGCCCCAGGTGACCGGGTCACGTGGGGTCAGCGGCACCAGGTGACCGGGTCACGTGGGGACACCGGCCCCAGGTGACCGGGTCACGTGGGGTCACCGGCCCCAGGTGACCGGGTCACGTGGGGTCACCGGCCCCAGGTGACCCGGTCACGTGGGGTCACCGGCCCCAGGTGACCGGGTCACGTGGGGTCACCGGCCCCAGGTGACCGGGTCACGTGGGGTCACCGGCCCCAGGTCAGCGGGTCACGTGGGGACACCGGCCCCAGGTGACCGGGTCACGTGGGGTCACCGGCCCCAGGTGACCGGGTCACGTGGGGGACACCGGCCCCAGGTGACCGGGTCACGTGGGGTCACCGGCCCCAGGTCAGCGGGTCACGTGGGGACACCGGCCCCAGGTAACCAAGGCATGTCGGGACCCAGCCCGGGTCCCCGGGACGGGTTTTTACCCCAGCCGCAGATCACCGGGTCCTGTCGGGTCCCCGGCCCGTGTCCCCTGGACAGGTCGATAACCCGGCCCCAGGTCACCCGGTCATCTCGCGCACCCGGCCTGGTTCCCAGGTTCCGATGACCACCCCGGCACCAGGACCCCGGGTCACGTGGGGACACCGGCCCCAGGTGACCGGGTCACGTGGGGTCACCGGCCCCAGGTCACCGGGTCACGTGGGGACCCCGCCCCCAGGTGACCGGGTCACGTGGGGACCCCGGACCCAGGTAACCGGGTCATACCGAGTCCCCGGACCCAGGTCACCGGGTCAGTTCGGGACCCCGGACCCAGGTCGGGTCATGTCACGTCCCATGCCCGGGTCCCCGGGTTGGATTTTTACCCAGGCCCCGGGTCACAGGGTCATGTCGGGTCAACGGCCTGGGTACAAGGGTCTGGTGACCACCCCGACCCCAGGTCCCCGGGTCATGACGGGACACCGGACCAGGTCCCCGAGTCCGGTCGACACCACAGCCCCAGGTCACCGGGTCATGTCGGGACCCAGCCCGGGTCCCCGGGACGGGTTTTTACCCCAGCCGCAGATCACCGGGTCCTGTCGGGTACCCGGGTCGGGTCCCCTGGACAGGTCGGCACCCCGGCCCCGGGTCACGGGGTCATGTCGGGTCGCTGTCCCGGGTACCAGTGTCAGGTGACCACCCCGGCCCCGGGAGACGGAGTCATACCGGGTCCCCGGCCCGGGTCCCCGGGTTGCATCGGGACAAAAGCACCGGATCACTGGATCACGTGGGGGCCCGGGCCCGGGTCCCCGGGTTGCATCGGGACACCAGCGAAGGACCACCGGGTCCTGTCGGGTCCCCGGCCCGGGTCCCCTGGACAGGTCGTTAACCCGGCCCCAGGTCACCGGGTCGTGTCGGGTAACCGGCCTGGTTCCCAGGTTCCGGTGACCACCCCGGCACCAGGACCCCGGGTCCCGTGGGGACCCCGGCCCCAGGTGACCGGGTCACGTGGGGTCACCGGCCCCAGGTGACCGGGTCACGTGGGGTCACCGGCCCCAGGTGACCGGGTCACGCGGGGTCACCGGCCCCAGGTGACCGGGTCACGCGGGGTCACCGGCCCCAGGTGACCGGGTCACGCGGGGTCACCGGCCCCAGGTGACCGGGTCACGCGGGGTCACCGGCCCCAGGTGACCGGGTCACGTGGGGTCACCGGCCCCAGGTCAGCGGGTCACGTGGGGACACCGGCCCCAGGTGACCGGGTCACGTGGGGTCACCGGCCCCAGGTGACCGGGTCACGTGGGGTCACCGGCCCCAGGTGACCGGGTCACGTGGGGACACCGGCCCCAGGTGACCGGGTCACGTGGGGTCACCGGCCCCAGGTCAGCGGGTCACGTGGGGTCACCGGCCCCAGGTGACCGGGTCACGTGGGGTCACCGGCCCCAGGTGACCGGGTCACGTGGGGTCACCGGCCCCAGGTGACCGGGTCACGTGGGGACACCGGCCCCAGGTGACCGGGTCAAGTGGGGTCACCGGCCCCAGGTGACCGGGTCACGTGGGGTCACCGGCACCAGGTGACCGGGTCACGTGGGGACACCGGCCCCAGGTGACCGGGTCACGTGGGGTCACCGGCCCCAGGTCAGCGGGTCACGTGGGGTCACCGGCCCAAGGTCAGCGGGTCACGTGGGGACACCGGCCCCAGGTCACCGCGTCAGGTCGGGACCCCGAACCCAGGTCCACGAGTCCGTCGACACCATAGCCCCGGGTCACCGGGTCGTGTCGGGTAACCGGCCTGGTTCCCAGGTTCCGATGACCACCCCGGCACCAGGACTCTGGGTCACGTGGGGACACCGGCCCCAGGTCACCGGGTCACGTGGGGTCACCGGACCCAGGTGACCCGGTCACGTGGGGACCCCGGCCCCAGGTGACCGGGTCACGTGGGGTCACCGGCACCAGGTGACCGGGTCACGTGGGGTCACCGGCCCCAGGTGACCTGGTCACGTGGGGTCACCGGCCCCAGGTGACCGGGTCACGTGGGGTCACTGGCACCAGGTGACCGGGTCACGTGGGGTCACCGGCCCCAGGTGACCCGGTCACGTGGGGTCACCGGCCCCAGGTGACCGGGTCACGTGGGGTCACCGGCCCCAGGTGACCGGGTCACGTGGGGTCACCGGCCCCAGGTGACCGGGTCACGTGGTGTCACCGGCCCCAGGTGACCGGGTCACGTGGGGTCACCGGCCCCAGGTGACCGGGTCACGTGGGGACACCGGCCTCAGGTCAGCGGGTCACGTGGGGACACCGGCCCCAGGTCAGCGGGTCACGTGGGGACCCCGGACCCAGGTGACCGGGTCACGTGGGGTCACCGGCCCCAGGTGACCGGGTCACGTGGGGACACCGGCCCCAGGTGACCGGGTCACGTGGGGTCACCGGCCCCAGGTCAGCGGGTCACGTGGGGACACCGGCCCCAGGTAACCAAGGCATGTCGGGACCCAGCCCGGGTCCCCGGGACGGGTTTTTACCCCAGCCGCAGATCACCGGGTCCTGTCGGGTCCCCGGCCCGTGTCCCCTGGACAGGTCGATAACCCGGCCCCAGGTCACCCGGTCATCTCGCGCACCCGGCCTGGTTCCCAGGTTCCGATGACCACCCCGGCACCAGGACCCCGGGTCACGTGGGGACACCGGCCCCAGGTGACCGGGTCACGTGGGGTCACCGGCCCCAGGTCACCGGGTCACGTGGGGACCCTGGCCCCAGGTGACCGGGTCACGTGGGGACCCCAGACCCAGGTAACCGGGTCATACCGAGTCCCCGGACCCAGGTCACCGGGTCAGTTCGGGACCCCGGACCCAGGTCGGGTCATGTCACGTCCCATGCCCGGGTCCCCGGGTTGGATTTTTACCCAGGCCCCGGGTCACAGGGTCATGTCGGGTCAACGGCCTGGGTACAAGGGTCTGGTGACCACCCCGACCCCAGGTCCCCGGGTCATGACGGGACACCGGACCAGGTCCCCGAGTCCGGTCGACACCACAGCCCCAGGTCACCGGGTCATGTCGGGACCCAGCCCGGGTCCCCGGGACGGGTTTTTACCCCAGCCGCAGATCACCGGGTCCTGTCGGGTACCCGGGTCGGGTCCCCTGGACAGGTCGGCACCCCGGCCCCGGGTCACGGGGTCATGTCGGGTCGCTGTCCCGGGTACCAGTGTCAGGTGACCACCCCGGCCCCGGGAGACGGAGTCATACCGGGTCCCCGGCCCGGGTCCCCGGGTTGCATCGGGACAAAAGCACCGGATCACTGGATCACGTGGGGGCCCGGGCCCGGGTCCCCGGGTTGCATCGGGACACCAGCGAAGGACCACCGGGTCCTGTCGGGTCCCCGGCCCGGGTCCCCTGGACAGGTCGTTAACCCGGCCCCAGGTCACCGGGTCGTGTCGGGTAACCGGCCTGGTTCCCAGGTTCCGGTGACCACCCCGGCACCAGGACCCCGGGTCCCGTGGGGACCCCGGCCCCAGGTGACCGGGTCACGTGGGGTCACCGGCCCCAGGTGACCGGGTCACGCGGGGTCACCGGCCCCAGGTGACCGGGTCACGCGGGGTCACCGGCCCCAGGTGACCGGGTCACGCGGGGTCACCGGCCCCAGGTGACCGGGTCACGTGGGGTCACCGGCCCCAGGTGACCGGGTCACGCGGGGTCACCGGCCCCAGGTGACCGGGTCACGTGGGGTCACCGGCCCCAGGTCAGCGGGTCACGTGGGGACACCGGCCCCAGGTGACCGGGTCACGTGGGGTCACCGGCCCCAGGTGACCGGGTCACGTGGGGTCACCGGCCCCAGGTGACCGGGTCACGTGGGGACACCGGCCCCAGGTGACCGGGTCACGTGGGGTCACCGGCCCCAGGTCAGCGGGTCACGTGGGGTCACCGGCCCCAGGTGACCGGGTCACGTGGGGTCACCGGCCCCAGGTGACCGGGTCACGTGGGGTCACCGGCCCCAGGTGACCGGGTCACGTGGGGTCACCGGCCCCAGGTGACCGGGTCACGTGGGGACACCGGCCCCAGGTGACCGGGTCAAGTGGGGTCACCGGCCCCAGGTGACCGGGTCACGTGGGGTCACCGGCACCAGGTGACCGGGTCACGTGGGGACACCGGCCCCAGGTGACCGGGTCACGTGGGGTCACCGGCCCCAGGTCAGCGGGTCACGTGGGGTCACCGGCCCAAGGTCAGCGGGTCACGTGGGGACACCGGCCCCAGGTCACCGCGTCAGGTCGGGACCCCGAACCCAGGTCCACGAGTCCGTCGACACCATAGCCCCGGGTCACCGGGTCGTGTCGGGTAACCGGCCTGGTTCCCAGGTTCCGATGACCACCCCGGCACCAGGACTCTGGGTCACGTGGGGACACCGGCCCCAGGTCACCGGGTCACGTGGGGTCACCGGACCCAGGTGACCCGGTCACGTGGGGACCCCGGCCCCAGGTGACCGGGTCACGTGGGGTCACCGGCACCAGGTGACCGGGTCACGTGGGGTCACCGGCCCCAGGTGACCTGGTCACGTGGGGTCACCGGCCCCAGGTGACCGGGTCACGTGGGGTCACTGGCACCAGGTGACCGGGTCACGTGGGGTCACCGGCCCCAGGTGACCCGGTCACGTGGGGTCACCGGCCCCAGGTGACCGGGTCACGTGGGGTCACCGGCCCCAGGTGACCGGGTCACGTGGGGTCACCGGCCCCAGGTGACCGGGTCACGTGGGGTCACCGGCCCCAGGTGACCGGGTCACGTGGGGTCACCGGCCCCAGGTGACCGGGTCACGTGGGGTCACCGGCCCCAGGTGACCGGGTCACGTGGGGACACCGGCCTCAGGTCAGCGGGTCACGTGGGGACACCGGCCCCAGGTCAGCGGGTCACGTGGGGACCCCGGACCCAGGTCAGCGGGTCACGTGGGGACACCGGCCCCAGGTAACCGGGTCATACCGAGTCCCCGGACCCAGGTCACCGGGTCAGTTCGGGACCCCGGACCCAGGTCGGGTCATGTCACGTCCCATGCCCGGGTCCCCGGGTTGGATTTTTACCCAGGCCCCGGGTCACAGGGTCATGTCGGGTCAACGGCCTGGGTACAAGGGTCTGGTGACCACCCCGACCCCAGGTCCCCGGGTCATGACGGGACACCGGACCAGGTCCCCGAGTCCGGTCGACACCACAGCCCCAGGTCACCGGGTCATGTCGGGACCCAGCCCGGGTCCCCGGGACGGGTTTTTACCCCAGCCGCAGATCACCGGGTCCTGTCGGGTACCCGGGTCGGGTCCCCTGGACAGGTCGGCACCCCGGCCCCGGGTCACGGGGTCATGTCGGGTCGCTGTCCCGGGTACCAGTGTCAGGTGACCACCCCGGCCCCGGGAGACGGAGTCATACCGGGTCCCCGGCCCAGGTCCCCGGGTTGCATCGGGACAAAAGCACCGGATCACTGGATCACGTGGGGGCCCGGGCCCGGGTCCCCGGGTTGCATCGGGACACCAGCGAAGGACCACCGGGTCCTGTCGGGTCCCCGGCCCGGGTCCCCTGGACAGGTCGTTAACCCGGCCCCAGGTCACCGGGTCGTGTCGGGTAACCAGCCTGGTTCCCAGGTTCCGGTGACCACCCCGGCACCAGGACCCCGGGTCACGTGGGGACACCGGCCCCAGGTGACCGGGTCACGTGGGGTCACCGGCCCCAGGTGACCGGGTCACGTGGGGACACCGGCCCCAGGTGACCGGGTCACGTGGGGACACCGGCCCCAGGTCACCGGGTCACGTGGGGTCACCGGCCCCAGGTGACCGGGTCACGTGGGGTCACCGGCCCCAGGTGACCGGGTCACGTGGGGACACCGGCCCCAGGTGACCGGGTCACGTGGGGTCACCGGCCCCAGGTGACCGGGTCACGTGGGGTCACCGGCACCAGGTCAGCGGGTCACGTGGGGTCACCGGCCCCAGGTGACCGGGTCACGTGGGGACACCGGCTCCAGGTGACCGGATCACGTGGGGTCACCGGCACCAGGTGAGCGGGTCACGTGGGGACACCGGCCCCAGGTGACCGGGTCACGTGGGGTCACCGGCCCCAGGTGACCGGGTCACGTGGGGTCACCGGCCCCAGGTGACCCGGTCACGTGGGGTCACCGGCCCTAGGTGACCGGGTCACGTGGGGTCACCGGCCCCAGGTGACCGGGTCACGTGGGGTCACCGGCCCCAGGTCAGCGGGTCACGTGGGGACACCGGCCCCAGGTGACCGGGTCACGTGGGGTCACCGGCCCCAGGTGACCGGGTCACGTGGGGACACCGGCCCCAGGTGACCGGGTCACGTGGGGTCACCGGCCCCAGGTCAGCGGGTCACTTGGGGACACCGGCCCCAGGTAACCAAGGCATGTCGGGACCCAGCCCGGGTTCCCGGGACGGGTTTTTACCCCAGCCGCAGATCACCGGGTCCTGTCGGGTCCCCGGCCCGGGTCCCCTGGACAGGTCGATAACCCGGCCCCAGGTCACCCGGTCATCTCGCGCACCCGGCCTGGTTCCCAGGTTCCGATGACCACCCCGGCACCAGGACCCCGGGTCCCGTGGGGACACCGGCCCCAGGTGACCGGGTCACGTGGGGTCACCGGCCCCAGGTCAGCGGGTCACGTGGGGACCCCGGCCCCAGGTGACCGGGTCACGTGGGGTCACCGGCCCCAGGTCAGCGGGTCACGTGGGGACCCCGGCCCCAGGTGACCGGGTCACGTGGGGACCCCGGACCCAGGTAACCGGGTCATACCGAGTCCCCGGACCCAGGTCACCGGGTCAGTTCGGGACCCCGGACCCAGGTCGGGTCATGTCACGTCCCATGCCCGGGTCCCCGGGTTGGATTTTTACCCAGGCCCCGGGTCACAGGGTCATGTCGGGTCAACGGCCTGGGTACAAGGGTCTGGTGACCACCCCGACCCCAGGTCCCCGGGTCATGACGGGACACCGGACCAGGTCCCCGAGTCCGGTCGACACCACAGCCCCAGGTCACCGGGTCATGTCGGGACCCAGCCCGGGTCCCCGGGACGGGTTTTTACCCCAGCCGCAGATCACCGGGTCCTGTCGGGTACCCGGGTCGGGTCCCCTGGACAGGTCGGCACCCCGGCCCCGGGTCACGGGGTCATGTCGGGTCGCTGTCCCGGGTACCAGTGTCAGGTGACCACCCCGGCCCCGGGAGACGGAGTCATACCGGGTCCCCGGCCCAGGTCCCCGGGTTGCATCGGGACAAAAGCACCGGATCACTGGATCACGTGGGGGCCCGGGCCCGGGTCCCCGGGTTGCATCGGGACACCAGCGAAGGACCACCGGGTCCTGTCGGGTCCCCGGCACGGGTCCCCTGGACAGGTCGTTAACCCGGCCCCAGGTCACCGGGTCGTGTCGGGTAACCGGCCTGGTTCCCAGGTTCCGGTGACCACCCCGGCACCAGGACCCCGGGTCCCGTGGGGACCCCGGCCCCAGGTGACCGGGTCACGTGGGGTCACCGGCCCCAGGTCAGCGGGTCACGTGGGGTCACCGGCCCCAGGTGACCGGGTCACGTGGGGTCACCGGCCCCAGGTCACCGGGTCACGTGGGGTCACCGGCCCCAGGTGACCGGGTCACGTGGGGTCACCGGCCCCAGGTCAGCGGGTCACGTGGGGTCACCGGCCCCAGGTGACCGGGTCACGTGGGATCACCGGCACCAGGTGACCGGGTCACGTGGGGACACCGGCACCAGGTGACCGGGTCACGTGGGGTCACCGGCCCCAGGTCAGCGGGTCACGTGGGGTCACCGGCCCCAGGTGACCGGGTCACGTGGGGTCACCGGCACCAGGTGACCGGGTCACGTGGGGACACCGGCCCCAGGTGACCGGGTCACGTGGGGTCACCGGCCCCAGGTGACCGGGTCACGTGGGGTCACCGGCCCCAGGTGACCGGGTCACGTGGGGTCACCGGCCCCAGGTCAGCGGGTCACGTGGGGTCACCGGCCCCAGGTGACCGGGTCACGTGGGGTCACCGGCCCCAGGTGACCGGGTCACGTGGGGACACCGGCCCCAGGTGACCGGGTCACGTGGGGTCACCGGCCCCAGGTCAGCGGGTCACGTGGGGTCACCGGCCCCAGGTCACCGGGTCACGTGGGGTCACCGGCCCCAGGTCAGCGGGTCACGTGGGGTCACCGGCCCCAGGTGACCGGGTCACGTGGGATCACCGGCACCAGGTGACCGGGTCACGTGGGGACACCGGCCCCAGGTGACCGGGTCACGTGGGGTCACCGGCCCCAGGTCAGCGGGTCACGTGGGGTCACCGGCCCCAGGTGACCGGGTCACGTGGGGTCACCGGCACCAGGTGACCGGGTCACGTGGGGACACCGGCCCAAGGTCAGCGGGTCACGTGGGGACACCGGCCCCAGGTCACCGCGTCAGGTCGGGACCCCGAACCCAGGCCCACGAGTCCGTCGACACCATAGCCCCGGGTCACCGGGTCGTGTCGGGTAACCGGCCTGGTTCCCAGGTTCCGATGACCACCCCGGCACCAGGACTCTGGGTCACGTGGGGACACCGGCCCCAGGTCACCGGGTCACGTGGGGTCACCGGACCCAGGTGACCCGGTCACGTGGGGACCCCGGCCCAAGGTGACCGGGTCACGTGGGGTCACCGGCACCAGGTGACCGGGTCACGTGGGGTCACCGGCCCCAGGTGACCTGGTCACGTGGGGTCACCGGCCCCAGGTGACCGGGTCACGTGGGGTCACTGGCACCAGGTGACCGGGTCACGTGGGGTCACCGGCCCCAGGTGACCCGGTCACGTGGGGTCACCGGCCCCAGGTGACCGGGTCACGTGGGGTCACCGGCCCCAGGTGACCGGGTCACGTGGGGTCACCGGCCCCAGGTGACCGGGTCACGTGGGGTCACCGGCCCCAGGTGACCGGGTCACGTGGGGTCACCGGCCCCAGGTGACCGGGTCACGTGGGGACACCGGCCTCAGGTCAGCGGGTCACGTGGGGACACCGGCCCCAGGTCAGCGGGTCACGTGGGGACCCCGGACCCAGGTCAGCGGGTCACGTGGGGACACCGGCCCCAGGTAACCGGGTCATACCGAGTCCCCGGACCCAGGTCACCGGGTCAGTTCGGGACCCCGGACCCAGGTCGGGTCATGTCACGTCCCATGCCCGGGTCCCCGGGTTGGATTTTTACCGAGGCCCCGGGTCACAGGGTCATGTCGGGTCAACGGCCTGGGTACAAGGGTCTGGTGACCACCCCGACCCCAGGTCCCCGGGTCATGACGGGACACCGGACCAGGTCCCCGAGTCCGGTCGACACCACAGCCCCAGGTCACCGGGTCATGTCGGGACCCAGCCCGGGTCCCCGGGACGGGTTTTTACCCCAGCCGCAGATCACCGGGTCCTGTCGGGTACCCGGGTCGGGTCCCCTGGACAGGTCGGCACCCCGGCCCCGGGTCACGGGGTCATGTCGGGTCGCTGTCCCGGGTACCAGTGTCAGGTGACCACCCCGGCCCCGGGAGACGGAGTCATACCGGGTCCCCGGCCCAGGTCCCCGGGTTGCATCGGGACAAAAGCACCGGATCACTGGATCACGTGGGGGCCCGGGCCCGGGTCCCCGGGTTGCATCGGGACACCAGCGAAGGACCACCGGGTCCTGTCGGGTCCCCGGCCCGGGTCCCCTGGACAGGTCGTTAACCCGGCCCCAGGTCACCGGGTCGTGTCGGGTAACCAGCCTGGTTCCCAGGTTCCGGTGACCACCCCGGCACCAGGACCCCGGGTCACGTGGGGACACCGGCCCCAGGTGACCGGGTCACGTGGGGTCACCGGCCCCAGGTGACCGGGTCACGTGGGGACACCGGCCCCAGGTGACCGGGTCACGTGGGGACACCGGCCCCAGGTCACCGGGTCACGTGGGGTCACCGGCCCCAGGTGACCGGGTCACGTGGGGTCACCGGCCCCAGGTGACCGGGTCACGTGGGGACACCGGCCCCAGGTGACCGGGTCACGTGGGGTCACCGGCCCCAGGTGACCGGGTCACGTGGGGTCACCGGCACCAGGTCAGCGGGTCACGTGGGGTCACCGGCCCCAGGTGACCGGGTCACGTGGGGACACCGGCTCCAGGTGACCGGATCACGTGGGGTCACCGGCACCAGGTGACCGGGTCACGTGGGGACACCGGCCCCAGGTGACCGGGTCACGTGGGGTCACCGGCCCCAGGTGACCGGGTCACGTGGGGTCACCGGCCCCAGGTGACCCGGTCACGTGGGGTCACCGGCCCTAGGTGACCGGGTCACGTGGGGTCACCGGCCCCAGGTGACCGGGTCACGTGGGGTCACCGGCCCCAGGTCAGCGGGTCACGTGGGGACACCGGCCCCAGGTGACCGGGTCACGTGGGGTCACCGGCCCCAGGTGACCGGGTCACGTGGGGACACCGGCCCCAGGTGACCGGGTCACGTGGGGTCATCGGCCCCAGGTCAGCGGGTCACGTGGGGACACCGGCCCCAGGTAACCAAGGCATGTCGGGACCCAGCCCGGGTTCCCGGGACGGGTTTTTACCCCAGCCGCAGATCACCGGGTCCTGTCGGGTCCCCGGCCCGGGTCCCCTGGACAGGTCGATAACCCGGCCCCAGGTCACCCGGTCATCTCGCGCACCCGGCCTGGTTCCCAGGTTCCGATGACCACCCCGGCACCAGGACCCCGGGTCACGTGGGGACACCGGCCCCAGGTGACCGGGTCACGTGGGGTCACCGGCCCCAGGTCAGCGGGTCACGTGGGGACCCCGGCCCCAGGTGACCGGGTCACGTGGGGTCACCGGCCCCAGGTCAGCGGGTCACGTGGGGACCCCGGCCCCAGGTGACCGGGTCACGTGGGGACCCCGGACCCAGGTAACCGGGTCATACCGAGTCCCCGGACCCAGGTCACCGGGTCAGTTCGGGACCCCGGACCCAGGTCGGGTCATGTCACGTCCCATGCCCGGGTCCCCGGGTTGGATTTTTACCCAGGCCCCGGGTCACAGGGTCATGTCGGCTCAACGGCCTGGGTACAAGGGTCTGGTGACCACCCCGACCCCAGGTCCCCGGGTCATGTCGGGACACCGGACCAGGTCCCCGAGTCCGGTCGACACCACAGCCCCAGGTCACCGGGTCATGTCGGGACCCAGCCCGGGTCCCCGGGACGGGTTTTTACCCCAGCCGCAGATCACCGGGTCCTGTCGGGTACCCGGGTCGGGTCCCCTGGACAGGTCGGCACCCCGGCCCCGGGTCACGGGGTCATGTCGGGTCGCTGTCCCGGGTACCAGTGTCAGGTGACCACCCCGGCCCCGGGAGACGGAGTCATACCGGGTCCCCGGCCCAGGTCCCCGGGTTGCATCGGGACAAAAGCACCGGATCACTGGATCACGTGGGGGCCCGGGCCCGGGTCCCCGGGTTGCATCGGGACACCAGCGAAGGACCACCGGGTCCTGTCGGGTCCCCGGCCCGGGTCCCCTGGACAGGTCGTTAACCCGGCCCCAGGTCACCGGGTCGTGTCGGGTAACCGGCCTGGTTCCCAGGTTCCGGTGACCACCCCGGCACCAGGACCCCGGGACCCGTGGGAACCCCGGCCCCAGGTGACCGGGTCACGTGGGGTCACCGGCCCCAGGTGACCTGGTCACGTGGGGACCCCGGCCCCAGGTGACCGGGTCACGTGGGGTCACCGGCCCCAGGTGACCGGGTCACGTGGGGTCACCGGCCCCAGGTGACCGGGTCACGTGGGGTCACCGGCCCCAGGTCACCGGGTCACGTGGGGTCACCGGCCCCAGGTGACCGGGTCACGTGGGGTCACCGGCCCCAGGTCAGCGGGTCACGTGGGGTCACCGGCCCCAGGTGACCGGGTCACGTGGGATCACCGGCACCAGGTGACCGGGTCACGTGGGGACACCGGCCCCAGGTGACCGGGTCACGTGGGGTCACCGGCCCCAGGTCAGCGGGTCACGTGGGGTCACCGGCCCCAGGTGACCGGGTCACGTGGGGTCACCGGCACCAGGTGACCGGGTCACGTGGGGACACCGGCCCCAGGTGACCGGGTCACGTGGGGTCACCGGCCCCAGGTGACCGGGTCACGTGGGGTCACCGGCCCCAGGTGACCGGGTCACGTGGGGTCACCGGCCCCAGGTCAGCGGGTCACGTGGGGACCCCGGCCCCAGGTGACCGGGTCACGTGGGGACCCCGGACCCAGGTAACCGGGTCATACCGAGTCCCCGGACCCAGGTCACCGGGTCAGTTCGGGACCCCGGACCCAGGTCGGGTCATGTCACGTCCCATGCCCGGGTCCCCGGGTTGGATTTTTACCCAGGCCCCGGGTCACAGGGTCATGTCGGCTCAACGGCCTGGGTACAAGGGTCTGGTGACCACCCCGACCCCAGGTCCCCGGGTCATGACGGGACACCGGACCAGGTCCCCGAGTCCGGTCGACACCACAGCCCCAGGTCACCGGGTCATGTCGGGACCCAGCCCGGGTCCCCGGGACGGGTTTTTACCCCAGCCGCAGATCACCGGGTCCTGTCGGGTACCCGGGTCGGGTCCCCTGGACAGGTCGGCACCCCGGCCCCGGGTCACGGGGTCATGTCGGGTCGCTGTCCCGGGTACCAGTGTCAGGTGACCACCCCGGCCCCGGGAGACGGAGTCATACCGGGTCCCCGGCCCGGGTCCCCGGGTTGCATCGGGACAAAAGCACCGGATCACTGGATCACGTGGGGGCCCGGGCCCGGGTCCCCGGGTTGCATCGGGACACCAGCGAAGGACCACCGGGTCCTGTCGGGTCCCCGGCCCGGGTCCCCTGGACAGGTCGTTAACCCGGCCCCAGGTCACCGGGTCGTGTCGGGTAACCGGCCTGGTTCCCAGGTTCCGGTGACCACCCCGGCACCAGGACCCCGGGTCCCGTGGGGACCCCGGCCCCAGGTGACCGGGTCACGTGGGGTCACCGGCCCCAGGTGACCGGGTCACGTGGGGACACCGGCCCCAGGTGACCGGGTCACGTGGGGTCACCGGCCCCAGGTGACCGGGTCACGTGGGGTCACCGGCCCCAGGTGACCTGGTCACGTGGGGTCACCGGCCCCAGGTGACCGGGTCACGTGGGGTCACCGGCCCCAGGTGACCGGGTCACGTGAGGTCACCGGCCCCAGGTCAGCGGGTCACTTGGGGTCACCGGCCCCAAGTGACCGGGTCACGTGGGGTCACCGGCCCCAGGTGACCGGGTCACGTGGGGTCACCGGCCCCAGGTGACCTGGTCACGTGGGGTCACCGGACCCAGGTGACCGGGTCACGTGGGGTCACCGGCCCCAGGTGACCGGGTCACGTGAGGTCACCGGCCCCAGGTCAGCGGGTCACTTGGGGTCACCGGCCCCAAGTGACCGGGTCACGTGGGGTCACCGGCCCCAGGTGACCGGGTCACGTGGGGTCACCGGCCCCAGGTCAGCGGGTCACGTGGGGTCACCGGCCCCAGGTCAGCGGGTCACGTGGGGTCACCGGCCCCAGGTGACCGGGTCACGTGGGGTCACCGGCCCCAGGTCAGCGGGTCACATGGGGACACCGGCCCCAGGTGACCGGGTCACGTGGGGTCACCGGCCCCAGGTCAGCGGGTCACGTGGGGTCACCGGCCCCAGGTCAGCGGGTCACGTGGGGTCACCGGCCCCAGGTGACCGGGTCACGTGGGGTCACCGGCCCCAGGTCAGCGGGTCACGTGGGGTCACCGGCCCCAGGTGACCGGGTCACGTGGGGTCACCGGCCCCAGGTGACCGGGTCACGTGGGGTCACCGGCCCCAGGTGACCTGGTCACGTGGGGTCACCGGCCCCAGGTGACCGGGTCACGTGGGGTCACCGGCCCCAGGTGACCGGGTCACGTGAGGTCACCGGCCCCAGGTCAGCGGGTCACTTGGGGTCACCGGCCCCAAGTGACCGGGTCACGTGGGGTCACCGGCCCCAGGTGACCGGGTCACGTGGGGTCACCGGCCCCAGGTCAGCGGGTCACGTGGGGTCACCGGCCCCAGGTCAGCGGGTCACGTGGGGTCACCGGCCCCAGGTGACCGGGTCACGTGGGGTCACCGGCCCCAGGTGACCGGGTCACGTGGGGTCACCGGCCCCAGGTCAGCGGGTCACATGGGGACACCGGCCCCAGGTGACCGGGTCACGTGGGGTCACCGGCCCCAGGTCAGCGGGTCACGTGGGGTCACCGGCCCCAGGTCAGCGGGTCACGTGGGGTCACCGGCCCCAGGTGACCGGGTCACGTGGGGTCACCGGCCCCAGGTCAGCAGGTCACGTGGGGTCACCGGCCCCAGGTGACCGGGTCACGTGGGGTCACCGGCCCCAGGTGACCGGGTCACGTGGGGTCACCGGCCCCAGGTGACCGGGTCACGTGGGGTCACCGGCACCAGGTGACCGGGTCATGTGGGGATACCGGCCCCAGGTGACCGGGTCACGTGGGGTCACCGGCCCCAGGTGACCCGGTCACGTGGGGTCACCGGCCCCAGGTGACCCGGTCACGTGGGGTCACCGGCCCCAGGTGACCGGGTCACGTGGTGTCACCGGCCCCAGGTCAGCGGGTCACGTGGGGACACCGGCCCCAGGTGACCGGGTCACGTGGGGTCATCGGCCCCAGGTGACCGGGTCACGTGGGGACACCGGCCCCAGGTGACCGGGTCACGTGGGGTCACCGGCCCCAGGTCAGCGGGTCACGTGGGGACACCGGCCCCAGGTAACCAAGGCATGTCGGGACCCAGCCCGGGTCCCCGGGACGGGTTTTTACCCCAGCCGCAGATCACCGGGTCCTGTCGGGTCCCCGGCCCGTGTCCCCTGGACAGGTCGATAACCCGGCCCCAGGTCACCCGGTCATCTCGCGCACCCGGCCTGGTTCCCAGGTTCCGATGACCACCCCGGCACCAGGACCCCGGGTCACGTGGGGACACCGGCCCCAGGTGACCGGGTCACGTGGGGTCACCGGCCCCAGGTCAGCGGGTCACGTGGGGACCCCGGCCCCAGGTGACCGGGTCACGTGGGGACCCCGGACCCAGGTAACCGGGTCATACCGAGTCCCCGGACCCAGGTCACCGGGTCAGTTCGGGACCCCGGACCCAGGTCGGGTCATGTCACGTCCCATGCCCGGGTCCCCGGGTTGGATTTTTACCCAGGCCCCGGGTCACAGGGTCATGTCGGGTCAACGGCCTGGGTACAAGGGTCTGGTGACCACCCCGACCCCAGGTCCCCGGGTCATGACGGGACACCGGACCAGGTCCCCGAGTCCGGTCGACACCACAGCCCCAGGTCACCGGGTCATGTCGGGACCCAGCCCGGGTCCCCGGGACGCGTTTTTACCCCAGCCGCAGATCACCGGGTCCTGTCGGGTACCCGGGTCGGGTCCCCTGGACAGGTCGGCACCCCGGCCCCGGGTCACGGGGTCATGTCGGGTCGCTGTCCCGGGTACCAGTGTCAGGTGACCACCCCGGCCCCGGGAGACGGAGTCATACCGGGTCCCCGGCCCGGGTCCCCGGGTTGCATCGGGACAAAAGCACCGGATCACTGGATCACGTGGGGGCCCGGGCCCGGGTCCCCGGGTTGCATCGGGACACCAGCGAAGGACCACCGGGTCCTGTCGGGTCCCCGGCCCGGGTCCCCTGGACAGGTCGTTAACCCGGCCCCAGGTCACCGGGTCATGTCGCGCACCCGGCCTGGTTCCCACGTTCCGGTGACCACCCCGGCACCAGGACCCCGGGTCCCGTGGGGACCCCGGCCCCAGGTGACCGGGTCACGCGGGGTCACCGGCCCCAGGTCAGCGGGTCACGTGGGGTCACCGGCCCCAGGTCAGCGGGTCACGTGGGGACACCGGCCCCAGGTCAGCGGGTCACGTGGGGACACCGGCCCCAGGTCACCGCGTCAGGTCGATACCCCGAACCCAGGTCCACGAGTCCGTCGACACCACAGCCCCGGGTCACCGGGTCGTGTCGGGTAACCGGCCTGGTTCCCAGGTTCCGATGACCACCCCGGCACCAGGACTCTGGGTCACGTGGGGACCCCGGCCCCAGGTGACCGGGTCACGCGGGGTCACCGGCCCCAGGTGACCGGGTCACGCGGGGTCACCGGCCCCAGGTGACCGGGTCACGTGGGGTCACCGGCCCCAGGTGACCGGGTCACGTGGGGACACCGGCCCCAGGTGACCGGGTCACGTGGGGTCACCGGCCCCAGGTCAGCGGGTCACGTGGGGACACCGGCCCCAGGTCACCGGGTCACGTGGGGTCACCGGCCCCAGGTGACCGGGTCACGTGGGGTCACCGGCCCCAGGTGACCGGGTCACGTGGGGTCACCGGCCCCAGGTGACCGGGTCACGTGGGGACCCCGGCCCCAGGTGACCGGGTCACGTGGGGTCACCGGCCCCAGGTGACCGGGTCACGTGGGGTCACCGGCACCAGGTGAGCGGGTCACGTGGGGACACCGGCCCCAGGTGACCGGGTCACGTGGGGTCACCGGCCCCAGGTCAGCGGGTCACGTGGGGTCACCGGCCCAAGGTCAGCGGGTCACGTGGGGACACCGGCCCCAGGTCACCGCGTCAGGTCGGGACCCCGAACCCAGGTCCACGAGTCCGTCGACACCACAGCCCCGGGTCACCGGGTCGTGTCGGGTAACCGGCCTGGTTCCCAGGTTCCGATGACCACCCCGGCACCAGGACTCTGGGTCACGCGGGGTCACCGGCCCCAGGTGACCGGGTCACGTGGGGTCACCGGCCCCAGGTCAGCGGGTCACGTGGGGACACCGGCCCCAGGTGACCGGGTCACGTGGGGTCACCGGCCCCAGGTGACCGGGTCACGTGGGGTCACCGGACCCAGGTGACCGGGTCACGTGGGGTCACCGGCCCCAGGTCAGCGGGTCACGTGGGGTCACCGGCCCCAGGTCACCGGGTCACGTGGGGTCACCGGCCCCAGGTGACCGGGTCACGTGGGGTCACCGGCCCCAGGTGACCGGGTCACGTGGGGTCACCGGCCCCAGGTGACCGGGTCACGTGGGGACACCGGCCCCAGGTGACCGGGTCACGTGGGGTCACCGGCCCCAGGTGACCGGGTCACGTGGGGTCACCAGCACCAGGTGACCGGGTCACGTGGGGACACCGGCCCCAGGTGACCGGGTCACGTGGGGTCACCGGCCCCAGGTCAGCGGGTCACGTGGGGTCACCGGCCCAAGGTCAGCGGGTCACGTGGGGACACCGGCCCCAGGTCACCGCGTCAGGTCGGGACCCCGAACCCAGGTCCACGAGTCCGTCGACACCATAGCCCCGGGTCACCGGGTCGTGTCGGGTAACCGGCCTGGTTCCCAGGTTCCTATGACCACCCCGGCACCAGGACTCTGGGTCACGTGGGGACACCAGCCCCAGGTCACGGGGTCACGTGGGGTCACCGGACCCAGGTGACCCGGTCACGTGGGGTCACCGGCCCCAGGTGACCTGGTCACGTGGGGTCACCGGCCCCAGGTGACCGGGTCACGTGGGGTCACTGGCACCAGGTGACCGGGTCACGTGGGGTCACCGGCCCCAGGTGACCCGGTCACGTGGGGTCACCGGCCCCAGGTGACCGGGTCACGTGGGGTCACCGGCCCCAGGTGACCGGGTCACGTGGGGTCACCGGCCCCAGGTGACCGGGTCACGTGGTGTCACCGGCCCCAGGTGACCGGGTCACGTGGGGTCACCGGCCCCAGGTGACCGGGTCACGTGGGGACACCGGCCTCAGGTCAGCGGGTCACGTGGGGACACCGGCCCCAGGTCAGCGGGTCACGTGGGGACCCCGGACCCAGGTCAGCGGGTCACGTGGGGACACCGGCCCCAGGTAACCGGGTCATACCGAGTCCCCGGACCCAGGTCACCGGGTCAGTTCGGGACCCCGGACCCAGGTCGGGTCATGTCACGTCCCATGCCCGGGTCCCCGGGTTGGATTTTTACCCAGGCCCCGGGTCACAGGGTCATGTCGGGTCAACGGCCTGGGTACAAGGGTCTGGTGACCACCCCGACCCCAGGTCCCCGGGTCATGACGGGACACCGGACCAGGTCCCCGAGTCCGGTCGACACCACAGCCCCAGGTCACCGGGTCATGTCGGGACCCAGCCCGGGTCCCCGGGACGCGTTTTTACCCCAGCCGCAGATCACCGGGTCCTGTCGGGTACCCGGGTCGGGTCCCCTGGACAGGTCGGCACCCCGGCCCCGGGTCACGGGGTCATGTCGGGTCGCTGTCCCGGGTACCAGTGTCAGGTGACCACCCCGGCCCCGGGAGACGGAGTAATACCGGGTCCCCGGCCCAGGTCCCCGGGTTGCATCGGGACAAAAGCACCGGATCACTGGATCACGTGGGGGCCCGGGCCCGGGTCCCCGGGTTGCATCGGGACACCAGCGAAGGACCACCGGGTCCTGTCGGGTCCCCGGCCCGGGTCCCCTGGACAGGTCGTTAACCCGGCCCCAGGTCACCGGGTCGTGTCGGGTAACCGGCCTGGTTCCCAGGTTCCGGTGACCACCCCGGCACCAGGACCCCGGGTCACGTGGGGACACCGGCCCCAGGTGACCGGGTCACGTGGGGTCACCGGCCCCAGGTGACCGGGTCACGTGGGGACACCGGCCCCAGGTGACCGGGTCACGTGGGGACACCGGCCCCAGGTGACCGGGTCACGTGGGTTCACCGGCCCCAGGTGACCGGGTCACGTGGGGTCACCGGCCCCAGGTGACCGGGTCACGTTGGGACACCGGCCCCAGGTGACCGGGTCACGTGGGGTCACCGGCCCCAGGTGACCGGGTCACGTGGGGTCACCGGCCCCAGGTCAGCGGGTCACGTGGGGTCACCGGACCCAGGTGACCGGGTCACGTGGGGACACCGGCTCCAGGTGACCGGGTCACGTGGGGTCACCGGCCCCAGGTCAGCGGGTCACGTGGGGTCACCGGCCCCAGGTGACCGGGTCACGTGGGGTCACCGGCCCCAGGTGACCGGGTCACGTGGGGTCACCGGCCCCAGGTGACCGGGTCACGTGGGGTCACCGGCCCCAGGTGACCGGGTCACGTGGGTACACCGGCCCCAGGTGACCGGGTCACGTGGGGTCACCGGCCCCAGGTGACCGGATCACGTGGGGTCACCGGCACCAGGTGACCGGGTCACGTGGGGACACCGGCCCCAGGTGACCGGGTCACGTGGGGTCACCGGCCCCAGGTGACCGGGTCACGTGGGGTCACCGGCCCCAGGTGACCCGGTCACGTGGGATCACCGGCCCTAGGTGACCGGGTCACGTGGGGTCACCGGCCCCAGGTGACCGGGTCACGTGGGGTCACCGGCCCCAGGTCAGCGGGTCACGTGGGGACACCGGCCCCAGGTGACCGGGTCACGTGGGGTCACCGGCCCCAGGTGACCGGGTCACGTGGGGACACCGGCCCCAGGTGACCGGGTCACGTGGGGTCACCGGCCCCAGGTCAGCGGGTCACGTGGGGACACCGGCCCCAGGTGACCGGGTCACGTGGGGTCACCGGCCCCAGGTGACCGGGTCACGTGGGGACACCGGCCCCAGGTGACCGGGTCACGTGGGGTCACCGGCCCCAGGTCAGCGGGTCACGTGGGGACACCGGCCCCAGGTAACCAAGGCATGTCGGGACCCAGCCCGGGTTCCCGGGACGGGTTTTTACCCCAGCCGCAGATCACCGGGTCCTGTCGGGTCCCCGGCCCGGGTCCCCTGGACAGGTCGATAACCCGGCCCCAGGTCACCCGGTCATCTCGCGCACCCGGCCTGGTTCCCAGGTTCCGATGACCACCCCGGCACCAGGACCCCGGGTCACGTGGGGACACCGGCCCCAGGTGACCGGGTCACGTGGGGTCACCGGCCCCAGGTCAGCGGGTCACGTGGGGACCCCGGCCCCAGGTGACCGGGTCACGTGGGGTCACCGGCCCCAGGTCACCGGGTCACGTGGGGACCCCGGCCCCAGGTGACCGGGTCACGTGGGGACCCCGGACCCAGGTAACCGGGTCATACCGAGTCCCCGGACCCAGGTCACCGGGTCAGTTCGGGACCCCGGACCCAGGTCGGGTCATGTCACGTCCCATGCCCGGGTCCCCGGGTTGGATTTTTACCCAGGCCCCGGGTCACAGGGTCATGTCGGGTCAACGGCCTGGGTACAAGGGTCTGGTGACCACCCCGACCCCAGGTCCCCGGGTCATGACGGGACACCGGACCAGGTCCCCGAGTCCGGTCGACACCACAGCCCCAGGTCACCGGGTCATGTCGGGACCCAGCCCGGGTCCCCGGGACGGGTTTTTACCCCAGCCGCAGATCACCGGGTCCTGTCGGGTACCCGGGTCGGGTCCCCTGGACAGGTCGGCACCCCGGCCCCGGGTCACGGGGTCATGTCGGGTCGCTGTCCCGGGTACCAGTGTCAGGTGACCACCCCGGCCCCGGGAGACGGAGTCATACCGGGTCCCCGGCCCAGGTCCCCGGGTTGCATCGGGACAAAAGCACCGGATCACTGGATCACGTGGGGGCCCGGGCCCGGGTCCCCGGGTTGCATCGGGACACCAGCGAAGGACCACCGGGTCCTGTCGGGTCCCCAGCCCGGGTCCCCTGGACAGGTCGTTAACCCGGCCCCAGGTCACCGGGTCGTGTCGGGTAACCGGCCTGGTTCCCAGGTTCCGGTGACCACCCCGGCACCAGGACCCCGGGTCCCGTGGGGACCCCGGCCCCAGGTGACCGGGTCACGTGGGGTCACCGGCACCAGGTGACCGGGTCACGTGGTGTCACCGGCCCCAGGTGACCGGGTCACGTGGGGTCACCGGCCCCAGGTCACCGGGTCACGTGGTGTCACCGGCCCCAGGTGACCGGGTCACGTGGTGTCACCGGCCCCAGGTGACCGGGTCACGTGGGGTCACCGGCCCCAGGTCAGCAGGTCACGTGGGGTCACCGGCCCCAGGTGACCGGGTCACGTGGGATCACCGGCCCCAGGTGACCGGGTCACGTGGGGTCACCGGCACCAGGTGACCGGGTCACGTGGGGACACCGGCCCCAGGTGACCGGGTCACGTGGGGTCACCGGCCCCAGGTGACCGGGTCACGTGGGGTCACCGGCCCCAGGTGACCCGGTCACGTGGGGTCACCGGCCCCAGGTGACCGGGTCACGTGGGGTCACCGGCCCCAGGTGACCGGGTCACGTGGGGTCACCGGCCCCAGGTCAGCGGGTCACGTGGGGACACCGGCCCCAGGTGACCGGGTCACGTGGGGTCACCGGCCCCAGGTGACCGGGTCACGTGGGGACACCGGCCCCAGGTGACCGGGTCACGTGGGGTCACCGGCCCCAGGTCAGCGGGTCACGTGGGGACACCGGCCCCAGGTAACCAAGGCATGTCGGGACCCAGCCCGGGTCCCCGGGACGGGTTTTTACCCCAGCCGCAGATCACCGGGTCCTGTCGGGTCCCCGGCCCGGGTCCCCTGGACAGGTCGATAACCCGGCCCCAGGTCACCCGGTCATCTCGCGCACCCGGCCTGGTTCCCAGGTTCCGATGACCACCCCGGCACCAGGACCCCGGGTCACGTGGGGACACCGGCCCCAGGTCAGCGGGTCACGTGGGGTCACCGGCCCCAGGTCAGCGGGTCACGTGGGGACCCCGGCCCCAGGTGACCGGGTCACGTGGGGACCCCGGACCCAGGTAACCGGGTCATACCGAGTCCCCGGACCCAGGTCACCGGGTCAGTTCGGGACCCCGGACCCAGGTCGGGTCATGTCACGTCCCATGCCCGGGTCCCCGGGTTGGATTTTTACCCAGGCCCCGGGTCACAGGGTCATGTCGGGTCAACGGCCTGGGTACAAGGGTCTGGTGACCACCCCGACCCCAGGTCCCCGGGTCATGACGGGACACCGGACCAGGTCCCCGAGTCCGGTCGACACCACAGCCCCAGGTCACCGGGTCATGTCGGGACCCAGCCCGGGTCCCCGGGACGGGTTTTTACCCCAGCCGCAGATCACCGGGTCCTGTCGGGTACCCGGGTCGGGTCCCCTGGACAGGTCGGCACCCCGGCCCCGGGTCACGGGGTCATGTCGGGTCGCTGTCCCGGGTACCAGTGTCAGGTGACCACCCCGGCCCCGGGAGACGGAGTCATACCGGGTCCCCGGCCCGGGTCCCCGGGTTGCATCGGGACAAAAGCACCGGATCACTGGATCACGTGGGGGCCCGGGCCCGGGTCCCCGGGTTGCATCGGGACACCAGCGAAGGACCACCGGGTCCTGTCGGGTCCCCGGCCCGGGTCCCCTGGACAGGTCGTTAACCCGGCCCCAGGTCACCGGGTCGTGTCGGGTAACCGGCCTGGTTCCCAGGTTCCGGTGACCACCCCGGCACCAGGACCCCGGGTCCCGTGGGGACCCCGGCCCCAGGTGACCGGGTCACGTGGGGTCACCGGCCCCAGGTGACCGGGTCACGTGGGGACACCGGCCCCAGGTGACCGGGTCACGTGGGGTCACCGGCACCAGGTGAACGGGTCACGTGGGGTCACCGGCCCCAGGTGACCGGGTCACGTGAGGTCACCGGCCCCAGGTGACCGGGTCACGTGGGGTCACCGGCCCCAGGTGACCGGGTCACGTGGGGTCACCGGCCCCAGGTGACCTGGTCACGTGGGGTCACCGGCCCCAGGTGACCGGGTCACGTGGGGTCACCGGCCCCAGGTGACCGGGTCAAGTGAGGTCACCGGCCCCAGGTCAGCGGGTCACTTGGGGTCACCGGCCCCAAGTGACCGGGTCACGTGGGGTCACCGGCCCCAGGTGACCGGGTCACGTGGGGTCACCGGCCCCAGGTCAGCGGGTCACGTGGGGTCACCGGCCCCAGGTGACCGGGTCACGTGGGGTCACCGGCCCCAGGTGACCGGGTCACGTGGGGTCACCGGCCCCAGGTCAGCGGGTCACGTGGGGACACCGGCCCCAGGTGACCGGGTCACGTGGGGTCACCGGCCCCAGGTCAGCGGGTCACGTGGGGTCACCGGCCCCAGGTCAGCGGGTCACGTGGGGTCACTGGCCCCAGGTGACCCGGTCACGTGGGGTCACCGGCCCCAGGTGACCCGGTCACGTGGGGTTACCGGCCCCAGGTCACCGGGTCACGTGGTGTCACCGGCCCCAGGTCAGCGGGTCACGTGGGGACACCGGCCCCAGGTGACCGGGTCACGTGGGGTCACCGGCCCCAGGTGACCGGGTCACGTGGGGACACCGGCCCCAGGTGACCGGGTCACGTGGGGTCACCGGCCCCAGGTCAGCGGGTCACGTGGGGACACCGGCCCCAGGTAACCAAGGCATGTCGGGACCCAGCCCGGGTCCCCGGGACGGGTTTTTACCCCAGCCGCAGATCACCGGGTCCTGTCGGGTCCCCGGCCCGTGTCCCCTGGACAGGTCGATAACCCGGCCCCAGGTCACCCGGTCATCTCGCGCACCCGGCCTGGTTCCCAGGTTCCGATGACCACCCCGGCACCAGGACCCCGGGTCCCGTGGGGACACCGGCCCCAGGTGACCGGGTCACGTGGGGTCACCGGCCCCAGGTCAGCGGGTCACGTGGGGACCCCGGCCCCAGGTGACCGGGTCACGTGGGGACCCCGGACCCAGGTAACCGGGTCATACCGAGTCCCCGGACCCAGGTCACCGGGTCAGTTCGGGACCCCGGACCCAGGTCGGGTCATGTCACGTCCCATGCCCGGGTCCCCGGGTTGGATTTTTACCCAGGCCCCGGGTCACAGGGTCATGTCGGGTCAACGGCCTGGGTACAAGGGTCTGGTGACCACCCCGACCCCAGGTCCCCGGGTCATGACGGGACACCGGACCAGGTCCCCGAGTCCGGTCGACACCACAGCCCCAGGTCACCGGGTCATGTCGGGACCCAGCCCGGGTCCCCGGGACGCGTTTTTACCCCAGCCGCAGATCACCGGGTCCTGTCGGGTACCCGGGTCGGGTCCCCTGGACAGGTCGGCACCCCGGCCCCGGGTCACGGGGTCATGTCGGGTCGCTGTCCCGGGTACCAGTGTCAGGTGACCACCCCGGCCCCGGGAGACGGAGTCATACCGGGTCCCCGGCCCGGGTCCCCGGGTTGCATCGGGACAAAAGCACCGGATCACTGGATCACGTGGGGGCCCGGGCCCGGGTCCCCGGGTTGCATCGGGACACCAGCGAAGGACCACTGGGTCCTGTCGGGTCCCCGGCCCGGGTCCCCTGGACAGGTCGTTAACCCGGCCCCAGGTCACCGGGTCATGTCGCGCACCCGGCCTGGTTCCCACGTTCCGGTGACCACCCCGGCACCAGGACCCCGGGTCCCGTGGGGACCCCGGCCCCAGGTGACCGGGTCACGCGGGGTCACCGGCCCCAGGTCAGCGGGTCACGTGGGGACACCGGCCCCAGGTCAGCGGGTCACGTGGGGACACCGGCCCCAGGTCACCGCGTCAGGTCGGGACCCCGAACCCAGGTCCACGAGTCCGTCGACACCACAGCCCCGGGTCACCGGGTCGTGTCGGGTAACCGGCCTGGTTCCCAGGTTCCGATGACCACCCCGGCACCAGGACTCTGGGTCACGTGGGGACCCCGGCCCCAGGTGACCGGGTCACGCGGGGTCACCGGCCCCAGGTGACCGGGTCACGTGGGGTCACCGGCCCCAGGTGAACGGGTCACGTGGGGACACCGGCCCCAGGTGACCGGGTCACGTGGGGTCACCGGCCCCAGGTCAGCGGGTCAAGTGGGGACACCGGCCCCAGGTCACCGGGTCACGTGGGGTCACCGGCCCCAGGTGACCGGGTCACGTGGGGTCACCGGCCCCAGGTGACCGGGTCACGTGGGGACCCCGGCCCCAGGTGACCGGGTCACGTGGGGTCACCGGCCCCAGGTGACCGGGTCACGTGGGGTCACCGGCACCAGGTGAGCGGGTCACGTGGGGACACCGGCCCCAGGTGACCGGGTCACGTGGGGTCACCGGCCCCAGGTCAGCGGGTCACGTGGGGTCACCGGCCCAAGGTCAGCGGGTCACGTGGGGACACCGGCCCCAGGTCACCGCGTCAGGTCGGGACCCCGAACCCAGGTCCACGAGTCCGTCGACACCACAGCCCCGGGTCACCGGGTCGTGTCGGGTAACCGGCCTGGTTCCCAGGTTCCGATGACCACCCCGGCACCAGGACTCTGGGTCACGTGGGGACACCGGCCCCAGGTCACCGGGTCACGTGGGGTCACCGGACCCAGGTGACCCGGTCACGTGGGGACCCCGGCCCCAGGTGACCGGGTCACGTGGGGTCACCGGCCCCAGGTGACCGGGTCACGTGGGGTCACCGGCCCCAGGTGACCGGGTCACGCGGGGTCACCGGCCCCAGGTGACCGGGTCACGTGGGGTCACCGGCCCCAGGTCAGCGGGTCACGTGGGGTCACCGGCCCCAGGTGACCGGGTCACGTGGGGTCACGGGCCCCAGGTGACCGGGTCACGTGGGGTCACCGGCCCCAGGTGACCGGGTCACGTGGGGTCACCGGCCCCAGGTGACCGGGTCACGTGGGGTCACCGGCCCCAGGTGACCGGGTCACGTGGGGTCACCGGCACCAGGTGACCGGGTCACGTGGGGACACCGGCCCCAGGTGACCGGGTCACGTGGGGTCACCGGCCCCAGGTGACCGGGTCACGTGGGGACACCGGCCCCAGGTCACCGGGTCACGTGGGGTCACCGGCCCCAGGTGACCGGGTCACGTGGGGTCACCGGCCCCAGGTGACCGGGTCACGTAGGGACACCGGCCCCAGGTGACCGGGTCACGTGGGGTCACCGGCCCCAGGTCAGCGGGTCACGTGGGGACACCGGCCCCAGGTCACCGGGTCACGTGTGGTCACTGGCCCCAGGTGACCGGGTCACGTGGGGTCACCGGCCCCAGGTGACCGGGTCACGTGGGGTCACCGGCACCAGGTGAGCGGGTCACGTGGGGACACCGGCCCCAGGTGACCGGGTCACGTGGGGTCACCGGCCCCAGGTCAGCGGGTCACGTGGGGTCACCGGCCCAAGGTCAGCGGGTCACGTGGGGACACCGGCCCCAGGTCACCGCGTCAGGTCGGGACCCCGAACCCAGGTCCACGAGTCCGTCGACACCACAGCCCCGGGTCACCGGGTCGTGTCGGGTAACCGGCCTGGTTCCCAGGTTCCGATGACCACCCCGGCACCAGGACTCTGGGTCACGTGGGGACACCGGCCCCAGGTCACCGGGTCACGTGGGGTCACCGGACCCAGGTGACCCGGTCACGTGGGGACCCCGGCCCCAGGTGACCGGGTCACGTGGGGTCACCGGCACCAGGTGACCGGGTCACGTGGGGTCACCGGCCCCAGGTGACCGGGTCACGCGGGGTCACCGGCCCCAGGTGACCGGGTCACGTGGGGTCACCGGCCCCAGGTCAGCGGGTCACGTGGGGACACCGGCCCCAGGTGACCGGGTCACGTGGGGTCACCGGCCCCAGGTGACCGGGTCACGTGGGGTCACCGGCCCCAGGTGACCGGGTCACGTGGGGACACCGGCCCCAGGTGACCGGGTCACGTGGGGTCACCGGCCCCAGGTCAGCGGGTCACGTGGGGTCACCGGCCCCAGGTCACCGGGTCACGTGGGGTCACCGGCCCCAGGTGACCGGGTCACGTGGGGTCACCGGCCCCAGGTGACCGGGTCACGTGGGGACACCGGCCCCAGGTGACCGGGTCACGTGGGGTCACCGGCCCCAGGTGACCGGGTCACGTGGGGTCACCGGCACCAGGTGACCGGGTCACGTGGGGACACCGGCCCCAGGTGACCGGGTCACGTGGGGTCACCGGCCCCAGGTCAGCGGGTCACGTGGGGACACCGGCCCCAGGTCACCGGGTCACGTGGGGTCACCGGCCCCAGGTGACCGGGTCACGCGGGGTCACCGGCCCCAGGTGACCGGGTCACGTGGGGTCACTGGCCCCAGGTGACCGGGTCACGTGGGGTCACTGGCCCCAGGTGACCGGGTCACGTAGGGACACCGGCCCCAGGTGACCGGGTCACGTGGGGTCACCGGCCCCAGGTCAGCGGGTCACGTGGGGACACCGGCCCCAGGTCACCGGGTCACGTGTGGTCACCGGCCCCAGGTGACCGGGTCACGTGGGGTCACCGGCCCCAGGTGACCGGGTCACGTGGGGTCACCGGCCCCAGGTGACCGGGTCACGTGGGGACCCCGGCCCCAGGTGACCGGGTCACGTGGGGTCACCGGCCCCAGGTGACCGGGTCACGTGGGGTCACCGGCACCAGGTGAGCGGGTCACGTGGGGACACCGGCCCCAGGTGACCGGGTCACGTGGGGTCACCGGCCCCAGGTCAGCGGGTCACGTGGGGTCACCGGCCCAAGGTCAGCGGGTCACGTGGGGACACCGGCCCCAGGTCACCGCGTCAGGTCGGGACCCCGAACCCAGGTCCACGAGTCCGTCGACACCACAGCCCCGGGTCACCGGGTCGTGTCGGGTAACCGGCCTGGTTCCCAGGTTCCGATGACCACCCCGGCACCAGGACTCTGGGTCACGTGGGGACACCGGCCCCAGGTCACCGGGTCACGTGGGGTCACCGGCACCAGGTGACCGGGTCACGTGGGGTCACCGGCCCCAGGTGACCGGGTCACGCGGGGTCACCGGCCCCAGGTGACCGGGTCACGTGGGGTCACCGGCCCCAGGTCAGCGGGTCACGTGGGGACACCGGCCCCAGGTCACCGCGTCAGGTCGGGACCCCGAACCCAGGTCCACGAGTCCGTCGACACCATAGCCCCGGGTCACCGGGTCGTGTCGGGTAACCGGCCTGGTTCCCAGGTTCCGATGACCACCCCGGCACCAGGACTCTGGGTCACGTGGGGACACCGGCCCCAGGTCACCGGGTCACGTGGGGTCACCGGACCCAGGTGACCCGGTCACGTGGGGACACCGGCCCCAGGTGACCGGGTCACGTGGGGTCACCGGCCCCAGGTCAGCGGGTCACGTGGGGTCACCGGCCCCAGGTGACCTGGTCACGTGGGGTCACCGGCCCCAGGTGACCGGGTCACGTGGGGTCACCGGCCCCAGGTGACCGGGTCACGTGGGGTCACCGGTCCCAGGTTACCGGGTCACGTGGGGTCACCGGCCCCAGGTGACCGGGTCAAGTGGGGTCACCGGCCCCAGGTGACCGGGTCACGTGGGGACACCGGCCTCAGGTCAGCGGGTCACGTGGGGACACCGGCCCCAGGTCAGCGGGTCACGTGGGGACCCCGGACCCAGGTCAGCGGGTCACGTGGGGACACCGGCCCCAGGTAACCGGGTCATACCGAGTCCCCGGACCCAGGTCACCGGGTCAGTTCGGGACCCCGGACCCAGGTCGGGTCATGTCACGTCCCATGCCCGGGTCCCCGGGTTGGATTTTTACCCAGGCCCCGGGTCACAGGGTCATGTCGGGTCAACGGCCTGGGTACAAGGGTCTGGTGACCACCCCGACCCCAGGTCCCCGGGTCATGACGGGACACCGGACCAGGTCCCCGAGTCCGGTCGACACCACAGCCCCAGGTCACCGGGTCATGTCGGGACCCAGCCCGGGTCCCCGGGACGGGTTTTTACCCCAGCCGCAGATCACCGGGTCCTGTCGGGTACCCGGGTCGGGTCCCCTGGACAGGTCGGCACCCCGGCCCCGGGTCACGGGGTCATGTCGGGTCGCTGTCCCGGGTACCAGTGTCAGGTGACCACCCCGGCCCCGGGAGACGGAGTCATACCGGGTCCCCGGCCCAGGTCCCCGGGTTGCATCGGGACAAAAGCACCGGATCACTGGATCACGTGGGGGCCCGGGCCCGGGTCCCCGGGTTGCATCGGGACACCAGCGAAGGACCACCGGGTCCTGTCGGGTCCCCGGCCCGGGCCCCCTGGACAGGTCGTTAACCCGGCCCCAGGTCACCGGGTCGTGTCGGGTAACCGGCCTGGTTCCCAGGTTCCGGTGACCACCCCGGCACCAGGACCCCGGGTCACGTGGGGACACCGGCCCCAGGTGACCGGGTCACGTGGGGTCACCGGCCCCAGGTGACCGGGTCACGTGGGGACACCGGCCCCAGGTGACCGGGTCACGTGGGTTCACCGGCCCCAGGTGACCGGGTCACGTGGGGTCACCGGCCCCAGGTGACCGGGTCACGTGGGGACACCGGCCCCAGGTGACCGGGTCACGTGGGGTCACCGGCCCCAGGTGACCGGGTCACGTGGGGTCACCGGCCCCAGGTCAGCGGGTCACGTGGGGTCACCGGACCCAGGTGACCGGGTCACGTGGGGACACCGGCTCCAGGTGACCGGGTCACGTGGGGTCACCGGCCCCAGGTCAGCGGGTCACGTGGGGTCACCGGCCCCAGGTGACCGGGTCACGTGGGGTCACCGGCCCCAGGTGACCGGGTCACGTGGGGTCACCGGTCCCAGGTTACCGGGTCACGTGGGGTCACCGGCCCCAGGTGACCGGGTCACGTGGGTACACCGGCCCCAGGTGACCGGGTCACGTGGGGTCACCGGCCCCAGGTGACCGGATCACGTGGGGTCACCGGCACCAGGTGACCGGGTCACGTGGGGACACCGGCCCCAGGTGACCGGGTCACGTGGGGTCACCGGCCCCAGGTGACCGGGTCACGTGTGGTCACCGGCCCCAGGTGACCCGGTCACGTGGGGTCACCGGCCCTAGGTGACCGGGTCACGTGGGGTCACCGGCCCCAGGTGACCGGGTCACGTGGGGTCACCGGCCCCAGGTCAGCGGGTCACGTGGGGACACCGGCCCCAGGTGACCGGGTCACGTGGGGTCACCGGCCCCAGGTGACCGGGTCCCGTGGGGACACCGGCCCCAGGTGACCGGGTCACGTGGGGTCACCGGCCCCAGGTCAGCGGGTCACGTGGGGACACCGGCCCCATGTAACCAAGGCATGTCGGGACCCAGCCCGGGTCCCCGGGACGGGTTTTTACCCCAGCCGCAGATCACCGGGTCCTGTCGGGTCCCCGGCCCGGGTCCCCTGGACAGGTCGATAACCCGGCCCCAGGTCACCCGGTCATCTCGCGCACCCGGCCTGGTTCCCAGGTTCCGATGACCACCCCGGCACCAGGACCCCGGGTCACGTGGGGACACCGGCCCCAGGTGACCGGGTCACGTGGGGTCACCGGCCCCAGGTCAGCGGGTCACGTGGGGACCCCGGCCCCAGGTGACCGGGTCACGTGGGGTCACCGGCCCCAGGTCACCGGGTCACGTGGGGACCCCGGCCCCAGGTGACCGGGTCACGTGGGGACCCCGGACCCAGGTAACCGGGTCATACCGAGTCCCCGGACCCAGGTCACCGGGTCAGTTCGGGACCCCGGACCCAGGTCGGGTCATGTCACGTCCCATGCCCGGGTCCCCGGGTTGGATTTTTACCCAGGCCCCGGGTCACAGGGTCATGTCGGGTCAACGGCCTGGGTACAAGGGTCTGGTGACCACCCCGACCCCAGGTCCCCGGGTCATGACGGGACACCGGACCAGGTCCCCGAGTCCGGTCGACACCACAGCCCCAGGTCACCGGGTCATGTCGGGACCCAGCCCGGGTCCCCGGGACGGGTTTTTACCCCAGCCGCAGATCACCGGGTCCTGTCGGGTACCCGGGTCGGGTCCCCTGGACAGGTCGGCACCCCGGCCCCGGGTCACGGGGTCATGTCGGGTCGCTGTCCCGGGTACCAGTGTCAGGTGACCACCCCGGCCCCGGGAGACGGAGTCATACCGGGTCCCCGGCCCAGGTCCCCGGGTTGCATCGGGACAAAAGCACCGGATCACTGGATCACGTGGGGGCCCGGGCCCGGGTCCCCGGGTTGCATCGGGACACCAGCGAAGGACCACCGGGTCCTGTCGGGTCCCCGGCCCGGGTCCCCTGGACAGGTCGTTAACCCGGCCCCAGGTCACCGGGTCGTGTCGGGTAACCGGCCTGGTTCCCAGGTTCCGGTGACCACCCCGGCACCAGGACCCCGGGTCCCGTGGGGACCCCGGCCCCAGGTCACCGGGTCACGTGGGGTCACCGGCCCCAGGTGACCGGGTCACGTGAGGTCACCGGCCCCAGGTGACCGGGTCACGTGGGGTCACCGGCCCAAGGTGACCGGGTCACGTGGGGTCACCGGCCCCAGGTGACCTGGTCACGTGGGGTCACCGGCCCCAGGTGACCGGGTCACGTGGGGTCACCGGCCCCAGGTGACCGGGTCACGTGAGGTCACCGGCCCCAGATCAGCGGGTCACTTGGGGTCACCGGCCCCAAGTGACCGGGTCACGTGGGGTCACCGGCCCCAGGTGACCGGGTCACGTGGGGTCACCGGCCCCAGGTGACCGGGTCACGTGGGGTCACCGGCCCCAGGTGACCGGGTCACGTGGGGTCACCGGCCCCAGGTGACCGGGTCACGTGGGGTCACCGGCACCAGGTGACCGGGTCACGTGGGGACACCGGCCCCAGGTGACCGGGTCACGTGGGGTCACCGGCCCCAGGTGACCCGGTCACGTGGGGTCACCGGCCCCAGGTCAGCGGGTCACGTGGGGTCACCGGCCCCAGGTGACCGGGTCACGTGGGGTCACCGGCCCCAGGTCAGCGGGTCACGTGGGGACACCGGCCCCAGGTGACCGGGTCACGTGGGGTCACCGGCCCCAGGTGACCGGGTCACGTGGGGACACCGGCCCCAGGTGACCGGGTCACGTGGGGTCACCGGCCCCAGGTGACCGGGTCACGTGGGGACACCGGCCCCAGGTAACCAAGGCATGTCGGGACCCAGCCCGGGTCCCCGGGACGGGTTTTTACCCCAGCCGCAGATCACCGGGTCCTGTCGGGTCCCCGGCCCGTGTCCCCTGGACAGGTCGATAACCCGGCCCCAGGTCACCCGGTCATCTCGCGCACCCGGCCTGGTTCCCAGGTTCCGATGACCACCCCGGCACCAGGACCCCGGGTCACGTGGGGACACCGGCCCCAGGTGACCGGGTCACGTGGGGTCACCGGCCCCAGGTCAGCGGGTCACGTGGGGACCCCGGCCCCAGGTGACCGGGTCACGTGGGGACCCCGGACCCAGGTAACCGGGTCATACCGAGTCCCCGGACCCAGGTCACCGGGTCAGTTCGGGACCCCCGGACCCAGGTCGGGTCATGTCACGTCCCATGCCCGGGTCCCCGGGTTGGATTTTTACCCAGGCCCCGGGTCACAGGGTCATGTCGGGTCAACGGCCTGGGTACAAGGGTCTGGTGACCACCCCGACCCCAGGTCCCCGGGTCATGACGGGACACCGGACCAGGTCCCCGAGTCCGGTCGACACCACAGCCCCAGGTCACCGGGTCATGTCGGGACCCAGCCCGGGTCCCCGGGACGCGTTTTTACCCCAGCCGCAGATCACCGGGTCCTGTCGGGTACCCGGGTCGGGTCCCCTGGAGAGGTCGGCACCCCGGCCCCGGGTCACGGGGTCATGTCGGGTCGCTGTCCCGGGTACCAGTGTCAGGTGACCACCCCGGCCCCGGGAGACAGAGTCATACCGGGTCCCCGGCCCGGGTCCCCGGGTTGCATCGGGACAAAAGCACCGGATCACTGGATCACGTGGGGGCCCGGGCCCGGGTCCCCGGGTTGCATCGGGACACCAGCGAAGGACCACCGGGTCCTGTCGGGTCCCCGGCCCGGGTCCCCTGGACAGGTCGTTAACCCGGCCCCAGGTCACCGGGTCATGTCGCGCACCCGGCCTGGTTCCCACGTTCCGGTGACCACCCCGGCACCAGGACCCCGGGTCCCGTGGGGACCCCGGCCCCAGGTGACCGGGTCACGCGGGGTCACCGGCCCCAGGTCAGCGGGTCACGTGGGGTCACCGGCCCCAGGTCAGCGGGTCACGTGGGGACACCGGCCCCAGGTCAGCGGGTCACGTGGGGACACCGGCCCCAGGTCACCGCGTCAGGTCGGGACCCCGAACCCAGGTCCACGAGTCCGTCGACACCACAGCCCCGGGTCACCGGGTCGTGTCGGGTAACCGGCCTGGTTCCCAGGTTCCGATGACCACCCCGGCACCAGGACTCTGGGTCACGTGGGGACCCCGGCCCCAGGTGACCGGGTCACGCGGGGTCACCGGCCCCATTTGACCGGGTCACGCGGGGTCACCGGCCCCAGGTGACCGGGTCACGTGGGGTCACCGGCCCCAGGTGACCGGGTCACGTGGGGACACCGGCCCCAGGTGACCGGGTCACGTGGGGTCACCGGCCCCAGGTCAGCGGGTCACGTGGGGACACCGGCCCCAGGTGACCGGGTCACGTGGGGTCACCGGCCCCAGGTGACCGGGTCACGTGGGGTCACCGGCCCCAGGTGACCGGGTCACGTGGGGACCCCGGCCCCAGGTGACCGGGTCACGTGGGGTCACCGGCCCCAGGTGACCGGGTCACGTGGGGTCACCGGCACCAGGTGAGCGGGTCACGTGGGGACACCGGCCCCAGGTGACCGGGTCACGTGGGGTCACCGGCCCCAGGTGACCGGGTCACGTGGGGTCACCGGCCCAAGGTCAGCGGGTCACGTGGGGACACCGGCCCCAGGTCACCGCGTCAGGTCGGGACCCCGAACCCAGGTCCACGAGTCCGTCGACACCACAGCCCCGGGTCACCGGGTCGTGTCGGGTAACCGGCCTGGTTCCCAGGTTCCGATGACCACCCCGGCACCAGGACTCTGGGTCACGTGGGGACACCGGCCCCAGGTCACCGGGTCACGTGGGGTCACCGGACCCAGGTGACCCGGTCACGTGGGGACCCCGGCCCCAGGTGACCGGGTCACGTGGGGTCACCGGCACCAGGTGACCGGGTCACGTGGGGTCACCGGCCCCAGGTGACCGGGTCACGCGGGGTCACCGGCCCCAGGTGACCGGGTCACGTGGGGTCACCGGCCCCAGGTCAGCGGGTCACGTGGGGACACCGGCCCCAGGTGACCGGGTCACGTGGGGTCACCGGCCCCAGGTGACCGGGTCACGTGGGGACACCGGCCCCAGGTGACCGGGTCACGTGGGGTCACCGGCCCCAGGTCAGCGGGTCACGTGGGGACACCGGCCCCAGGTCACCGGGTCACGTGGGGTCACCGGCCCCAGGTGACCGGGTCACGTGGGGTCACCGGCCCCAGGTGACCGGGTCACGTGGGGTCACCGGCCCCAGGTGACCGGGTCACGTGGGGACACCGGCCCCAGGTGACCGGGTCACGTGGGGTCACCGGCCCCAGGTGACCGGGTCACGTGGGGTCACCGGCACCAGGTGACCGGGTCACGTGGGGACACCGGCCCCAGGTGACCGGGTCACGTGGGGTCACCGGCCCCAGGTCAGCGGGTCACGTGGGGTCACCGGCCCAAGGTCAGCGGGTCACGTGGGGACACCGGCCCCAGGTCACCGCGTCAGGTCGGGACCCCTAACCCAGGTCCACGAGTCCGTCGACACCATAGCCCCGGGTCACCGGGTCGTGTCGGGTAACCGGCCTGGTTCCCAGGTTCCGATGACCACCCCGGCACCAGGACTCTGGGTCACGTGAGGACACCGGCCCCAGGTGACCGGGTCACGTGGGGTCACCGGACCCAGGTGACCCGGTCACGTGGGGACACCGGCCCCAGGTGACCGGGTCACGTGGGGTCACCGGCACCAGGTGACCGGGTCACGTGGGGTCACCGGCCCCAGGTGACCTGGTCACGTGGGGTCACCGGCCCCAGGTGACCGGGTCACGTGGGGTCACCGGCCCCAGGTGACCGGGTCACGTGGTGTCACCGGCCCCAGGTGACCGGGTCACGTGGGGTCACCGGCCCCAGGTGACCGGGTCACGTGGGGACACCGGCCTCAGGTCAGCGGGTAACGTGGGGACACCGGCCCCAGGTCAGCGGGTCACGTGGGGACCCCGGACCCAGGTGACCCGGTCACGTGGGGACACCGGCCCCAGGTAACCGGGTCATACCGAGTCCCCGGACCCAGGTCACCGGGTCAGTTCGGGACCCCGGACCCAGGTCGGGTCATGTCACGTCCCATGCCCGGGTCCCCGGGTTGGATTTTTACCCAGGCCCCGGGTCACAGGGTCATGTCGGGTCAACGGCCTGGGTACAAGGGTCTGGTGACCACCCCGACCCCAGGTCCCCGGGTCATGACGGGACACCGGACCAGGTCCCCGAGTCCGGTCGACACCACAGCCCCAGGTCACCGGGTCATGTCGGGACCCAGCCCGGGTCCCCGGGACGGGTTTTTACCCCAGCCGCAGATCACCGGGTCCTGTCGGGTACCCGGGTCGGGTCCCCTGGACAGGTCGGCACCCCGGCCCCGGGTCACGGGGTCATGTCGGGTCGCTGTCCCGGGTACCAGTGTCAGGTGACCACCCCGGCCCCGGGAGACGGAGTCATACCGGGTCCCCGGCCCAGGTCCCCGGGTTGCATCGGGACAAAAGCACCGGATCACTGGATCACGTGGGGGCCCGGGCCCGGGTCCCCGGGTTGCATCGGGACACCAGCGAAGGACCACCAGGTCCTGTCGGGTCCCCGGCCCGGGTCCCCTGGACAGGTCGTTAACCCGGCCCCAGGTCACCGGGTCGTGTCGGGTAACCGGCCTGGTTCCCAGGTTCCGGTGACCACCCCGGCACCAGGACCCCGGGTCCCGTGGGGACCCCGGCCCCAGGTGACCGGGTCACGTGGGGTCACCGGCCCCAGGTGACCGGGTCACGTGGGGACACCGGCCCCAGGTGACCGGGTCACGTGGGGTCACCGGCCCCAGGTGACCGGGTCACGTGGGGACACCGGCCCCAGGTGACCGGGTCACGTGGGGACACCGGCCCCAGGTGACCGGGTCACGTGGGGTCACCGGCCCCAGGTGACCGGGTCACGTGGGGTCACCGGCCCCAGGTGACCGGGTCACGTGGGGACACCGGCCCCAGGTGACCGGGTCACGTGGGTTCACCGGCCCCAGGTGACCGGGTCACGTGGGGTCACCGGCCCCAGGTGACCGGGTCACGTGGGGACACCGGCCCCAGGTGACCGGGTCACGTGGGGTCACCGGCCCCAGGTGACCGGGTCACGTGGGGTCACCGGCCCCAGGTCAGCGGGTCACGTGGGGACACCGGCTCCAGGTGACCGGGTCACGTGGGGACACCGGCTCCAGGTGACCGGGTCACGTGGGGTCACCGGCCCCAGGTCAGCGGGTCACGTGGGGTCACCGGCCCCAGGTGACCGGGTCACGTGGGGTCACCGGCCCCAGGTCACCGGGTCACGTGGGGTCACCGGCCCCAGGTGACCGGGTCACGTGGGGTCACCGGCCCCAGGTGACCGGGTCACGTGGGTACACCGGCCCCAGGTGACCGGGTCACGTGGGGTCACCGGCCCCAGGTGACCGGATCACGTGGGGTCACCGGCACCAGGTGACCGGGTCACGTGGGGACACCGGCCCCAGGTGACCGGGTCACGCGGGGTCACCGGCCCCAGGTGACCGGGTCACGTGGGGTCACCGGCCCCAGGTGACCCGGTCACGTGGGGTCACCGGCCCTAGGTTACCGGGTCACGTGGGGTCACCGGCCCCAGGTGACCGGGTCACGTGGGGTCACCGGCCCCAGGTCAGCGGGTCACGTGGGGACACCGGCCCCAGGTGACCGGGTCACGTGGGGTCACCGGCCCCAGGTGACCGGGTCACGTGGGGACACCGGCCCCAGGTGACCGGGTCACGTGGGGTCACCGGCCCCAGGTCAGCGGGTCACGTGGGGACACCGGCCCCAGGTAACCAAGGCATGTCGGGACCCAGCCCGGGTCCCCGGGACGGGTTTTTACCCCAGCCGCAGATCACCGGGTCCTGTCGGGTCCCCGGCCCGGGTCCCCTGGACAGGTCGATAACCCGGCCCCAGGTCACCCGGTCATCTCGCGCACCCGGCCTGGTTCCCAGGTTCCGATGACCACCCCGGCACCAGGACCCCGGGTCACGTGGGGACACCGGCCCCAGGTGACCGGGTCACGTGGGGTCACCGGCCCCAGGTCAGCGGGTCACGTGGGGACCCCGGCCCCAGGTGACCGGGTCACGTGGGGTCACCGGCCCCAGGTGACCCGGTCACGTGGGGTCACCGGCCCCAGGTGACCGGGTCACGTGGGGTCACCGGCCCCAGGTCACCGGGTCACGTGGGGTCACCGGCCCCAGGTGACCGGGTCACGTGGGGTCACCGGCCCCAGGTCAGCGGGTCACGTGGGGTCACCGGCCCCAGGTGACCGGGTCACGTGGGATCACCGGCCCCAGGTGACCGGGTCACGTGGGGTCACCGGCACCAGGTGACCGGGTCACGTGGGGACACCGGCCCCAGGTGACCGGGTCACGTGGGGTCACCGGCCCCAGGTGACCGGGTCACGTGGGGTCACCGGCCCCAGGTGACCCGGTCACGTGGGGTCACCGGCCCCAGGTGACCGGGTCACGTGGGGTCACCGGCCCCAGGTGACCGGGTCACGTGGGGTCACCGGCCCCAGGTCAGCGGGTCACGTGGGGACACCGGCCCCAGGTGACCGGGTCACGTGGGGTCACCGGCCCCAGGTGACCGGGTCACGTGGGGACACCGGCCCCAGGTGACCGGGTCACGTGGGGTCACCGGCCCCAGGTCAGCGGGTCACGTGGGGACACCGGCCCCAGGTAACCAAGGCATGTCGGGACCCAGCCCGGGTCCCCGGGACGGGTTTTTACCCCAGCCGCAGATCACCGGGTCCTGTCGGGTCCCCGGCCCGTGTCCCCTGGACAGGTCGATAACCCGGCCCCAGGTCACCCGGTCATCTCGCGCACCCGGCCTGGTTCCCAGGTTCCGATGACCACCCCGGCACCAGGACCCCGGGTCACATGGGGACACCGGCCCCAGGTGACCGGGTCACGTGGGGTCACCGGCCCCAGGTCAGCGGGTCACGTGGGGACCCCGGCCCCAGGTGACCGGGTCACGTGGGGACCCCGGACCCAGGTAACCGGGTCATACCGAGTCCCCGGACCCAGGTCACCGGGTCAGTTCGGGACCCCGGACCCAGGTCGGGTCATGTCACGTCCCATGCCCGGGTCCCCGGGTTGGATTTTTACCCAGGCCCCGGGTCACAGGGTCATGTCGGGTCAACGGCCTGGGTACAAGGGTCTGGTGACCACCCCGACCCCAGGTCCCCGGGTCATGACGGGACACCGGACCAGGTCCCCGAGTCCGGTCGACACCACAGCCCCAGGTCACCGGGTCATGTCAGGACCCAGCCCGGGTCCCCGGGACGGGTTTTTACCCCAGCCGCAGATCACCGGGTCCTGTCGGGTACCCGGGTCGGGTCCCCTGGACAGGTCGGCACCCCGGCCCCGGGTCACGGGGTCATGTCGGGTCGCTGTCCCGGGTACCAGTGTCAGGTGACCACCCCGGCCCCGGGAGACGGAGTCATACCGGGTCCCCGGCCCGGGTCCCCGGGTTGCATCGGGACAAAAGCACCGGATCACTGGATCACGTGGGGGCCCGGGCCCGGGTCCCCGGGTTGCATCGGGACACCAGCGAAGGACCACCGGGTCCTGTCGGGTCCCCGGCCCGGGTCCCCTGGACAGGTCGTTAACCCGGCCCCAGGTCACCGGGTCGTGTCGGGTAACCGGCCTGGTTCCCAGGTTCCGGTGACCACCCCGGCACCAGGACCCCGGGTCCCGTGGGGACCCCGGCCCCAGGTGACCGGGTCACGTGGGGACACCGGCCCCAGGTGACCGGGTCACGTGGGGTCACCGGCACCAGGTGACCTGGTCACGTGGGGTCACCGGCCCCAGGTGACCTGGTCACGTGGGGTCACCGGCCCCAGGTGACCGGGTCACGTGGGGTCACCGGCCCCAGGTGACCGGGTCACGTGGGGTCACCGGCCCCAGGTGACCGGGTCACGTGGGGTCACCGGCCCCAGGTGACCTGGTCACGTGGGGTCACCGGCCCCAGGTGACCGGGTCACGTGAGGTCACCGGCCCCAGGTGACCGGGTCACGTGAGGTCACCGGCCCCAGATCAGCGGGTCACTTGGGGTCACCGGCCCCAAGTGACCGGGTCACGTGGGGTCACCGGCCCCAGGTGACCGGGTCACGTGGGGTCACCGGCCCCAGGTCAGCGGGTCACGTGGGGTCACCGGCCCCAGGTCACCGGGTCACGTGGGGTCACCTGCCCCAGGTGACCGGGTCACGTGGGGTCACCGGCCCCAGGTGACCGGGTCACGTGGGGTCACCGGCCCCAGGTCAGCGGGTCACGTGGGGTCACCGGCCCCAGGTGACCGGGTCACGTGGGGTCACCGGCCCCAGGTGACCGGGTCACGTGGGGTCACCGGCCCCAGGTGACCGGGTCACGTGGGGTCACCGGCACCAGGTGACCGGGTCACGTGGGGACACCGGCCCCAGGTGACCGGGTCACGTGGGGTCACCGGCCCCAGGTGACCCGGTCACGTGGGGGTCACCGGCCCCAGGTCACCGGGTCACGTGGTGTCACCGGCCCCAGGTCAGCGGGTCACGTGGGGACACCGGCCCCAGGTGACCGGGTCACGTGGGGTCACCGGCCCCAGGTGACCGGGTCACGTGGGGACACCGGCCCCAGGTGACCGGGTCACGTGGGGTCACCGGCCCCAGGTCAGCGGGTCACGTGGGGACACCGGCCCCAGGTAACCAAGGCATGTCGGGACCCAGCCCGGGTCCCCGGGACGGGTTTTTACCCCAGCCGCAGATCACCGGGTCCTGTCGGGTCCCCGGCCCGTGTCCCCTGGACAGGTCGATAACCTGGCCCCAGGTCACCCGGTCATCTCGCGCACCCGGCCTGGTTCCCAGGTTCCGATGACCACCCCGGCACCAGGACCCCGGGTCACGTGGGGACACCGGCCCCAGGTGACCGGGTCACGTGGGGTCACCGGCCCCAGGTCAGCGGGTCACGTGGGGACCCCGGCCCCAGGTGACCGGGTCACGTGGGGACCCCGGACCCAGGTAACCGGGTCATACCGAGTCCCCGGACCCAGGTCACCGGGTCAGTTCGGGACCCCGGACCCAGGTCGGGTCATGTCACGTCCCATGCCCGGGTCCCCGGGTTGGATTTTTACCCAGGCCCCGGGTCACAGGGTCATGTCGGGTCAACGGCCTGGGTACAAGGGTCTGGTGACCACCCCGACCCCAGGTCCCCGGGTCATGACGGGACACCGGACCAGGTCCCCGAGTCCGGTCGACACCACAGCCCCAGGTCACCGGGTCATGTCGGGACCCAGCCCGGGTCCCCGGGACGGGTTTTTACCCCAGCCGCAGATCACCGGGTCCTGTCGGGTACCCGGGTCGGGTCCCCTGGACAGGTCGGCACCCCGGCCCCGGGTCACGGGGTCATGTCGGGTCGCTGTCCCGGGTACCAGTGTCAGGTGACCACCCCGGCCCCGGGAGACGGAGTCATACCGGGTCCCCGGCCCAGGTCCCCGGGTTGCATCGGGACAAAAGCACCGGATCACTGGATCACGTGGGGGCCCGGGCCCGGGTCCCCGGGTTGCATCGGGACACCAGCGAAGGACCACCGGGTCCTGTCGGGTCCCCGGCCCGGGTCCCCTGGACAGGTCGTTAACCCGGCCCCAGGTCACCGGGTCGTGTCGGGTAACCGGCCTGGTTCCCAGGTTCCGGTGACCACCCCGGCACCAGGACCCCGGGTCCCGTGGGGACCCCGGCCCCAGGTGACCGGGTCACGTGGGGTCACCGGCCCCAGGTGACCGGGTCACGTGGGGACACCGGCCCCAGGTGACCGGGTCACGTGGGGTCACCGGCACCAGGTGACTGGGTCACGTGGGGTCACCGGCCCCAGGTGACCTGGTCACGTGGGGTCACTGGCCCCAGGTGACCGGGTCACGTGGGGTCACCGGCCCCAGGTGACCGGGTCACGTGAGGTCACCGGCCCCAGGTGACCGGGTCACGTGGGGTCACCGGCCCCAGGTGACCGGGTCACGTGGGGTCACCGGCCCCAGGTCAGCAGGTCACGTGGGGTCACCGGCCCCAGGTGACCGGGTCACGTGGTGTCACCGGCCCCAGGTCACCGGGTCACGTGGGGTCACCGGCCCCAGGTGACCGGGTCACGTGGGGTCACCGGCCCCAGGTGACCGGGTCACGTGGGGTCACCGGCCCCAGGTGACCGGGTCACGTGGGGACACCGGCCCCAGGTGACCGGGTCACGTGGGGTCACCGGCCCCAGGTCAGCGGGTCACGTGGGGTCACCGGCCCCAGGTCACCGGGTCACGTGGGGTCACCGGCCCCAGGTGACCGGGTCACGTGGGGTCACCGGCCCCAGGTCAGCGGGTCACGTGGGGTCACCGGCCCCAGGTGACCGGGTCACGTGGGGTCACCGGCCCCAGGTGACCGGGTCACGTGGGGTCACCGGCCCCAGGTGACCGGGTCACGTGGGGTCACCGGCCCCAGGTCAGCGGGTCACGTGGGGTCACCGGCCCCAGGTGACCGGGTCACGTGGGGACACCGGCCCCAGGTCAGCGGGTCACGTGGGGTCACCGGCCCCAGGTCAGCGGGTCACGTGGGGACACCGGCCCCAGGTCACCGGGTCACGTGGGGTCACCGGCCCCAGGTGACCGGGTCACGTGGGGACACCGGCCCCAGGTGACCGGGTCACGTGGGGTCACCGGCCCCAGGTGACCGGGTCACGTGGGGACACCGGCCCCAGGTGACCGGGTCACGTGGGGTCACCGGCCCCAGGTCAGCGGGTCACGTGGGGACACCGGCCCCAGGTAACCAAGGCATGTCGGGACCCAGCCCGGGTCCCCGGGACGGGTTTTTACCCCAGCCGCAGATCACCGGGTCCTGTCGGGTCCCCGGCCCGTGTCCCCTGGACAGGTCGATAACCCGGCCCCAGGTCACCCGGTCATCTCGCGCACCCGGCCTGGTTCCCAGGTTCCGATGACCACCCCGGCACCAGGACCCCGGGTCACGTGGGGACACCGGCCCCAGGTGACCGGGTCACGTGGGGTCACCGGCCCCAGGTCAGCGGGTCACGTGGGGACCCCGGCCCCAGGTGACCGGGTCACGTGGGGACCCCGGACCCAGGTAACCGGGTCATACCGAGTCCCCGGACCCAGGTCACCGGGTCAGTTCGGGACCCCGGACCCAGGTCGGGTCATGTCACGTCCCATGCCCGGGTCCCCGGGTTGGATTTTTACCCAGGCCCCGGGTCACAGGGTCATGTCGGGTCAACGGCCTGGGTACAAGGGTCTGGTGACCACCCCGACCCCAGGTCCCCGGGTCATGACGGGACACCGGACCAGGTCCCCGAGTCCGGTCGACACCACAGCCCCAGGTCACCGGGTCATGTCGGGACCCAGCCCGGGTCCCCGGGACGGGTTTTTACCCCAGCCGCAGATCACCGGGTCCTGTCGGGTACCCGGGTCGGGTCCCCTGGACAGGTCGGCACCCCGGCCCCGGGTCACGGGGTCATGTCGGGTCGCTGTCCCGGGTACCAGTGTCAGGTGACCACCCCGGCCCCGGGAGACGGAGTCATACCGGGTCCCCGGCCCGGGTCCCCGGGTTGCATCGGGACAAAAGCACCGGATCACTGGATCACGTGGGGGCCCGGGCCCGGGTCCCCGGGTTGCATCGGGACACCAGCGAAGGACCACCGGGTCCTGTCGGGTCCCCGGCCTGGGTCCCCTGGACAGGTCGTTAACCCGGCCCCAGGTCACCGGGTCGTGTCGGGTAACCGGCCTGGTTCCCAGGTTCCGGTGACCACCCCGGCACCAGGACCCCGGGTCCCGTGGGGACCCCGGCCCCAGGTGACCGGGTCACGTGGGGTCACCGGCCCCAGGTGACCGGGTCACGTGGGGACACCGGCCCCAGGTGACCGGGTCACGTGGGGTCACCGGCACCAGGTGACTGGGTCACGTGGGGTCACCGGCCCCAGGTGACCTGGTCACGTGGGGTCACCGGCCCCAGGTGACCGGGTCACGTGGGGTCACCGGCCCCAGGTGACCGGGTCACGTGAGGTCACCGGCCCCAGGTGACCGGGTCACGTGGGGTCACCGGCCCCAGGTGACCGGGTCACGTGGGGTCACCGGCCCCAGGTGACCTGGTCACGTGGGGTCACCGGCCCCAGGTGACCGGGTCACGTGGGGTCACCGGCCCCAGGTGACCGGGTCACGTGAGGTCACCGGCCCCAGGTGACCGGGTCCCGTGGGGACCCCGGCCCCAGGTGACCGGGTCACGTGGGGTCACCGGCCCCAGGTCACCGGGTCACGTGGGGACACCGGCCCCAGGTGACCGGGTCACGTGGGGTCACCGGCACCAGGTGACTGGGTCACGTGGGGTCACCGGCCCCAGGTGACCTGGTCACGTGGGGTCACCGGCCCCAGGTGACCGGGTCACGTGGGGTCACCGGCCCCAGGTGACCGGGTCACGTGGGGTCACCGGCACCAGGTGACCGGGTCACGTGGGGACACCGGCCCCAGGTGACCGGGTCACGTGGGGTCACCGGCCCCAGGTGACCCGGTCACGTGGGGTCACCGGCCCCAGGTGACCCGGTCACGTGGGGTCACCGGCCCCAGGTCACCGGGTCACGTGGTGTCACCGGCCCCAGGTCAGCGGGTCACGTGGGGACACCGGCCCCAGGTCAGCGGGTCACGCGGGGTCACCGGCCCCAGGTGACCGGGTCACGCGGGGTCACCGGCCCCAGGTGACCGGGTCACGCGGGGTCACCGGCCCCAGGTGACCGGGTCACGTGGGGTCACCGGCCCCAGGTGACCGGGTCACGTGGGGACACCGGCCCCAGGTGACCGGGTCACGTGGGGTCACCGGCCCCAGGTCAGCGGGTCACGTGGGGACACCGGCCCCAGGTCACCGGGTCACGTGTGGTCACCGGCCCCAGGTGACCAGGTCACGTGGGGTCACCGGCCCCAGGTGACCGGGTCACGTGGGGTCACCGGCCCCAGGTGACCGGGTCACGTGGGGACCCCGGCCCCAGGTGACCGGGTCACGTGGGGTCACCGGCCCCAGGTGACTGGGTCACGTGGGGTCACCGGCACCAGGTGAGCGGGTCACGTGGGGACACCGGCCCCAGGTGACCGGGTCACGTGGGGTCACCGGCCCCAGGTCAGCGGGTCACGTGGGGTCACCGGCCCAAGGTCAGCGGGTCACGTGGGGACACCGGCCCCAGGTCACCGCGTCAGGTCGGGACCCCGAACCCAGGTCCACGAGTCCGTCGACACCACAGCCCCGGGTCACCGGGTCGTGTCGGGTAACCGGCCTGGTTCCCAGGTTCCGATGACCACCCCGGCACCAGGACTCTGGGTCACGTGGGGACACCGGCCCCAGGTCACCAGGTCACGTGGGGTCACCGGCACCAGGTGACCGGGTCACGTGGGGTCACCGGCCCCAGGTGACCGGGTCACGCGGGGTCACCGGCCCCAGGTGACCGGGTCACGTGGGGTCACCGGCCCCAGGTCAGCGGGTCACGTGGGGACACCGGCCCCAGGTGACCGGGTCACGTGGGGTCACCGGCCCCAGGTGACCGGGTCACGTGGGGTCACCGGCCCCAGGTGACCGGGTCACGTGGGGACACCGGCCCCAGGTGACCGGGTCACGTGGGGTCACCGGCCCCAGGTCAGCGGGTCACGTGGGGTCACCGGCCCCAGGTCACCGGGTCACGTGGGGTCACCGGCCCCAGGTGACCGGGTCACGTGGGGTCACCGGCCCCAGGTGACCGGGTCACGTGGGGACACCGGCCCCAGGTGACCGGGTCACGTGGGGTCACCGGCCCCAGGTGACCGGGTCACGTGGGGACACCGGCCCCAGGTGACCGGGTCACGTGGGGTCACCGGCCCCAGGTGACCGGGTCACGTGGTGTCACCGGCACCAGGTGACCGGGTCACGTGGGGACACCGGCCCCAGGTGACCGGGTCACGTGGGGTCACCGGCCCCAGGTCAGCGGGTCACGTGGGGTCACCGGCCCAAGGTCAGCGGGTCACGTGGGGACACCGGCCCCAGGTCACCGCGTCAGGTCGGGACCCCGAACCCAGGTCCACGAGTCCGTCGACACCATAGCCCCGGGTCACCGGGTCGTGTCGGGTAACCGGCCTGGTTCCCAGGTTCCGATGACCACCCCGGCACCAGGACTCTGGGTCACGTGGGGACACCGGCCCCAGGTCACCGGGTCACGTGGGGTCACCGGACCCAGGTGACCCGGTCACGTGGGGACACCGGCCCCAGGTGACCGGGTCACGTGGGGTCACAGGCACCAGGTGACCGGGTCACGTGGGGTCACCGGCCCCAGGTGACCTGGTCACGTGGGGTCACCGGCCCCAGGTGACCGGGTCACGTGGGGTCACCGGCCCCAGGTGACCGGGTCACGTGGGGTCACCGGTCCCAGGTTACCGGGTCACGTGGGGTCACCGGCCCCAGGTGACCGGGTCACGTGGGTACACCGGCCCCAGGTGACCGGGTCACGTGGGGTCACCGGCCCCAGGTGACCGGGTCACGTGGTGTCACCGGCCCCAGGTGACCGGGTCACGTGGGGTCACCGGCCCCAGGTGACCGGGTCACGTGGGGACACCGGCCTCAGGTCAGCGGGTCACGTGGGGACACCGGCCCCAGGTCAGCGGGTCACGTGGGGACCCCGGACCCAGGTCAGCGGGTCACGTGGGGACACCGGCCCCAGGTAACCGGGTCATACCGAGTCCCCGGACCCAGGTCACCGGGTCAGTTCGGGACCCCGGACCCAGGTCGGGTCATGTCACGTCCCATGCCCGGGTCCCCGGGTTGGATTTTTACCCAGGCCCCGGGTCACAGGGTCATGTCGGGTCAACGGCCTGGGTACAAGGGTCTGGTGACCACCCCGACCCCAGGTCCCCGGGTCATGACGGGACACCGGACCAGGTCCCCGAGTCCGGTCGACACCACAGCCCCAGGTCACCGGGTCATGTCGGGACCCAGCCCGGGTCCCCGGGACGGGTTTTTACCCCAGCCGCAGATCACCGGGTCCTGTCGGGTACCCGGGTCGGGTCCCCTGGACAGGTCGGCACCCCGGCCCCGGGTCACGGGGTCATGTCGGGTCGCTGTCCCGGGTACCAGTGTCAGGTGACCACCCCGGCCCCGGGAGACGGAGTCATACCGGGTCCCCGGCCCAGGTCCCCGGGTTGCATCGGGACAAAAGCACCGGATCACTGGATCACGTGGGGGCCCGGGCCCGGGTCCCCGGGTTGCATCGGGACACCAGCGAAGGACCACCGGGTCCTGTCGGGTCCCCGGCCCGGGTCCCCTGGACAGGTCGTTAACCCGGCCCCAGGTCACCGGGTCGTGTCGGGTAACCGGCCTGGTTCCCAGGTTCCGGTGACCACCCCGGCACCAGGACCCCGGGTCCCGTGGGGACCCCGGCCCCAGGTGACCGGGTCACGTGGGGTCACCGGCCCCAGGTGACCGGGTCACGTGGGGACACCGGCCCCAGGTGACCGGGTCACGTGGGTTCACCGGCCCCAGGTGACCGGGTCACGTGGGGTCACCGGCCCCAGGTGACCGGGTCACGTGGGGACACCGGCCCCAGGTGACCGGGTCACGTGGGGTCACCGGCCCCAGGTGACCGGGTCACGTGGGGTCACCGGCCCCAGGTCAGCGGGTCACGTGGGGTCACCGGCCCCAGGTGACCGGGTCACGTGGGGTCACCGGCCCCAGGTGACCGGGTCACGTGGGGTCACCGGTCCCAGGTTACCGGGTCACGTGGGGTCACCGGCCCCAGGTGACCGGGTCACGTGGGTACACCGGCCCCAGGTGACCGGGTCACGTGGGGTCACCGGCCCCAGGTGACCGGATCACGTGGGGTCACCGGCACCAGGTGACCGGGTCACGTGGGGACACCAACCCCAGGTGACCGGGTCACGTGGGGTCACCGGCCCCAGGTGACCGGGTCACGTGTGGTCACCGGCCCCAGGTGACCCGGTCACGTGGGGTCACCGGCCCCAGTTGACCGGGTCACGTGGGGTCACCGGCCCCAGGTGACCGGGTCACGTGGGGTCACCGGCCCCAGGTCAGCGGGTCACGTGGGGACACCGGCCCCATGTGACCGGGTCACGTGGGGTCACCGGCCCCAGGTGACCGGGTCACGTGGGGACACCGGCCCCAGGTGACCGGGTCACGTGGGGTCACCGGCCCCAGTTCAGCGGGTCACGTGGGGACACCGGCCCCATGTAACCAAGGCATGTCGGGACCCAGCCCGGGTCCCCGGGACGGGTTTTTACCCCAGCCGCAGATCACCGGGTCCTGTCGGGTCCCCGGCCCGGGTCCCCTGGACAGGTCGATAACCCGGCCCCAGGTCACCCGGTCATCTCGCGCACCCGGCCTGGTTCCCAGGTTCCGATGACCACCCCGGCACCAGGACCCCGGGTCACGTGGGGACACCGGCCCCAGGTGACCGGGTCACGTGGGGTCACCGGCCCCAGGTCAGCGGGTCACGTGGGGACCCCGGCCCCAGGTGACCGGGTCACGTGGGGTCACCGGCCCCAGGTCACCGGGTCACGTGGGGACCCCGGCCCCAGGTGACCGGGTCACGTGGGGACCCCGGACCCAGGTAACCGGGTCATACCGAGTCCCCGGACCCAGGTCACCGGGTCAGTTCGGGACCCCGGACCCAGGTCGGGTCATGTCACGTCCCATGCCCGGGTCCCCGGGTTGGATTTTTACCCAGGCCCCGGGTCACAGGGTCATGTCGGGTCAACGGCCTGGGTACAAGGGTCTGGTGACCACCCCGACCCCAGGTCCCCGGGTCATGACGGGACACCGGACCAGGTCCCCGAGTCCGGTCGACACCACAGCCCCAGGTCACCGGGTCATGTCGGGACCCAGCCCGGGTCCCCGGGACGGGTTTTTACCCCAGCCGCAGATCACCGGGTCCTGTCGGGTACCCGGGTCGGGTCCCCTGGACAGGTCGGCACCCCGGCCCCGGGTCACGGGGTCATGTCGGGTCGCTGTCCCGGGTACCAGTGTCAGGTGACCACCCCGGCCCCGGGAGACGGAGTCATACCGGGTCCCCGGCCCGGGTCCCCGGGTTGCATCGGGACAAAAGCACCGGATCACTGGATCACGTGGGGGCCCGGGCCCGGGTCCCCGGGTTGCATCGGGACACCAGCGAAGGACCACCGGGTCCTGTCGGGTCCCCGGCCCGGGTCCCCTGGACAGGTCGTTAACCCGGCCCCAGGTCACCGGGTCGTGTCGGGTAACCGGCCTGGTTCCCAGGTTCCGGTGACCACCCCGGCACCAGGACCCCGGGTCCCGTGGGGACCCCGGCCCCAGGTGACCGGGTCACGTGGGGTCACCGGCCCCAGGTGACCGGGTCACGTGGGGTCACCGGCCCCAGGTGACCGGGTCACGTGGGGACACCGGCCCCAGGTGACCGGGTCACGTGGGGTCACCGGCCCCAGGTGACCGGGTCACGTGGGGTCACCGGCCCCAGGTCACCGGGTCACGTGGGGTCACCGGCCCCAGGTGACCGGGTCACGTGGGGTCACCGGCCCCAGGTCAGCGGGTCACGTGGGGTCACCGGCCCCAGGTGACCGGGTCACGTGGGATCACCGGCCCCAGGTGACCGGGTCACGTGGGGTCACCGGCACCAGGTGACCGGGTCACGTGGGGACACCGGCCCCAGGTGACCGGGTCACGTGGGGTCACCGGCCCCAGGTGACCGGGTCACGTGGGGTCACCGGCCCCAGGTGACCCGGTCACGTGGGGTCACCGGCCCCAGGTGACCGGGTCACGTGGGGTCACCGGCCCCAGGTGACCGGGTCACGTGGGGTCACCGGCCCCAGGTCAGCGGGTCACGTGGGGACACCGGCCCCAGGTGACCGGGTCACGTGGGGTCACGGCCCCAGGTGACCGGGTCACGTGGGGACACCGGCCCCAGGTGACCGGGTCACGTGGGGTCACCGGCCCCAGGTCAGCGGGTCACGTGGGGACACCGGCCCCAGGTAACCAAGGCATGTCGGGACCCAGCCCGGGTCCCCGGGACGGGTTTTTACCCCAGCCGCAGATCACCGGGTCCTGTCGGGTCCCCGGCCCGTGTCCCCTGGACAGGTCGATAACCCGGCCCCAGGTCACCCGGTCATCTCGCGCACCCGGCCTGGTTCCCAGGTTCCGATGACCACCCCGGCACCAGGACCCCGGGTCACGTGGGGACACCGGCCCCAGGTGACCGGGTCACGTGGGGTCACCGGCCCCAGGTCAGCGGGTCACGTGGGGACCCCGGCCCCAGGTGACCGGGTCACGTGGGGACCCCGGACCCAGGTAACCGGGTCATACCGAGTCCCCGGACCCAGGTCACCGGGTCAGTTCGGGACCCCGGACCCAGGTCGGGTCATGTCACGTCCCATGCCCGGGTCCCCGGGTTGGATTTTTACCCAGGCCCCGGGTCACAGGGTCATGTCGGGTCAACGGCCTGGGTACAAGGGTCTGGTGACCACCCCGACCCCAGGTCCCCGGGTCATGACGGGACACCGGACCAGGTCCCCGAGTCCGGTCGACACCACAGCCCCAGGTCACCGGGTCATGTCGGGACCCAGCCCGGGTCCCCGGGACGGGTTTTTACCCCAGCCGCAGATCACCGGGTCCTGTCGGGTACCCGGGTCGGGTCCCCTGGACAGGTCGGCACCCCGGCCCCGGGTCACGGGGTCATGTCGGGTCGCTGTCCCGGGTACCAGTGTCAGGTGACCACCCCGGCCCCGGGAGACGGAGTCATACCGGGTCCCCGGCCCAGGTCCCCGGGTTGCATCGGGACAAAAGCACCGGATCACTGGATCACGTGGGGGCCCGGGCCCGGGTCCCCGGGTTGCATCGGGACACCAGCGAAGGACCACCGGGTCCTGTCGGGTCCCCGGCCCGGGTCCCCTGGACAGGTCGTTAACCCGGCCCCAGGTCACCGGGTCGTGTCGGGTAACCGGCCTGGTTCCCAGGTTCCGGTGACCACCCCGGCACCAGGACCCCGGGTCCCGTGGGGACCCCGGCCCCAGGTGACCGGGTCACGTGGGGTCACCGGCCCCAGGTGACCGGGTCACGTGGGGACACCGGCCCCAGGTGACCGGGTCACGTGGGGTCACCGGCACCAGGTGACCGGGTCACGTGGGGTCACCGGCCCCAGGTGACCGGGTCACGTGGGGTCACCGGCCCCAGGTGACCGGGTCACGTGAGGTCACCGGCCCCAGGTGACCGGGTCACGTGGGGTCACTGGCCCCAGGTGACCGGGTCACGTGGGGTCACCGGCCCCAGGTGACCTGGTCACGTGGGGTCACCGGCCACAGGTGACCGGGTCACGTGGGGTCACCGGCCCCAGGTGACCGGGTCACGTGAGGTCACCGGCCCCAGATCAGCGGGTCACTTGGGGTCACCGGCCCCAAGTGACCGGGTCACGTGGGGTCACCGGCCCCAGGTGACCGGGTCACGTGGGGTCACCGGCCCCAGGTGACCGGGTCACGTGGGGTCACCGGCCCCAGGTCAGCGGGTCACGTGGGGTCACCGGCCCCAGGTCACCGGGTCACGTGGGGTCACCGGCCCCAGGTGACCGGGTCACGTGGGGTCACCGGCCCCAGGTGACCGGGTCACGTGGGGTCACCGGCCCCAGGTCAGCGGGTCACGTGGGGACACCGGCCCCAGGTGACCGGGTCACGTGGGGTCACCGGCCCCAGGTCAGCGGGTCACGTGGGGTCACCAACCCCAGGTCAGCGGGTCACGTGGGGTCACCGGCCCCAGGTGACCGGGTCACGTGGGGTCACCGGCCCCAGGTCAGCGGGTCACGTGGGGTCACCGGCCCCAGGTGACCGGGTCACGTGGGGTCACCGGCCCCAGGTGACCGGGTCACGTGGGGTCACCGGCCCCAGGTGACCGGGTCACGTGGGGTCACCGGCACCAGGTGACCGGGTCACGTGGGGACACCGGCCCCAGGTGACCGGGTCACGTGGGGTCACCGGCCCCAGGTGACCCGGTCACGTGGGGTCACCGGCCCCAGGTCACCGGGTCACGTGGTGTCACCGGCCCCAGGTCAGCGGGTCACGTGGGGACACCGGCCCCAGGTGACCGGGTCACGTGGGGTCACCGGCCCCAGGTGACCGGGTCACGTGGGGACACCGGCCCCAGGTGACCGGGTCACGTGGGGTCACCGGCCCCAGGTCAGCGGGTCACGTGGGGACACCGGCCCCAGGTAACCAAGGCATGTCGGGACCCAGCCCGGGTCCCCGGGACGGGTTTTTACCCCAGCCGCAGATCACCGGGTCCTGTCGGGTCCCCGGCCCGTGTCCCCTGGACAGGTCGATAACCCGGCCCCAGGTCACCCGGTCATCTCGCGCACCCGGCCTGGTTCCCAGGTTCCGATGACCACCCCGGCACCAGGACCCCGGGTCACGTGGGGACACCGGCCCCAGGTGACCGGGTCACGTGGGGTCACCGGCCCCAGGTCAGCGGGTCACGTGGGGACCCCGGACCCAGGTAACCGGGTCATACCGAGTCCCCGGACCCAGGTCACCGGGTCAGTTCGGGACCCCGGACCCAGGTCGGGTCATGTCACGTCCCATGCCCGGGTCCCCGGGTTGGATTTTTACCCAGGCCCCGGGTCACAGGGTCATGTCGGGTCAACGGCCTGGGTACAAGGGTCTGGTGACCACCCCGACCCCAGGTCCCCGGGTCATGACGGGACACCGGACCAGGTCCCCGAGTCCGGTCGACACCACAGCCCCAGGTCACCGGGTCATGTCGGGACCCAGCCCGGGTCCCCGGGACGGGTTTTTACCCCAGCCGCAGATCACCGGGTCCTGTCGGGTACCCGGGTCGGGTCCCCTGGACAGGTCGGCACCCCGGCCCCGGGTCACGGGGTCATGTCGGGTCGCTGTCCCGGGTACCAGTGTCAGGTGACCACCCCGGCCCCGGGAGACGGAGTCATACCGGGTCCCCGGCCCAGGTCCCCGGGTTGCATCGGGACAAAAGCACCGGATCACTGGATCACGTGGGGGCCCGGGCCCGGGTCCCCGGGTTGCATCGGGACACCAGCGAAGGACCACCGGGTCCTGTCGGGTCCCCGGCCTGGGTCCCCTGGACAGGTCGTTAACCCGGCCCCAGGTCACCGGGTCGTGTCGGGTAACCGGCCTGGTTCCCAGGTTCCGGTGACCACCCCGGCACCAGGACCCCGGGTCCCGTGGGGACCCCGGCCCCAGGTGACCGGGTCACGTGGGGTCACCGGCCCCAGGTGACCGGGTCACGTGGGGTCACCGGCCCCAGGTCAGCGGGTCACGTGGGGTCACCGGCCCCAGGTGACCGGGTCACGTGGGGTCACCGGCCCCAGGTCAGCGGGTCACGTGGGGTCACCGGCCCCAGGTGACCGGGTCACGTGGGGTCACCGGCCCCAGGTGACCGGGTCACGTGGGGTCACCGGCACCAGGTGACCGGGTCACGTGGGGACACCGGCCCCAGGTGACCGGGTCACGTGAGGTCACCGGCCCCAGGTGACCGGGTCACGTGGGGTCACCGGCCCCAGGTGACCGGGTCACGTGGGGTCACCGGCCCCAGGTGACCTGGTCACGTGGGGTCACCGGCCCCAGGTGACCGGGTCACGTGGGGTCACCGGACCCAGGTCACCGGGTCACGTGGGGTCACCGGCCCCAGGTGACCGGGTCACGTGGGGTCACCGGCCCCAGGTCAGCGGGTCACGTGGGGTCACCGGCCCCAGGTCAGCGGGTCACGTGGGGTCACCGGCCCCAGGTGACCGGGTCACGTGGGGTCACCGGCCCCAGGTCAGCGGGTCACGTGGGGTCACCGGCCCCAGGTGACCGGGTCACGTGGGGTCACCGGCCCCAGGTGACCGGGTCACGTGGGGTCACCGGCCCCAGGTGACCGGGTCACGTGGGGTCACCGGCACCAGGTGACCGGGTCACGTGGGGACACCGGCCCCAGGTGACCGGGTCACGTGGGGTCACCGGCCCCAGGTGACCCGGTCACGTGGGGTCACCGGCCCCAGGTCAGCGGGTCACGTGGGGTCACCGGCCCCAGGTCACCGGGTCACGTGGGGTCACCGGCCCCAGGTCAGCGGGTCACGTGGGGACACCGGCCCCAGGTGACCGGGTCACGTGGGGTCACCGGCCCCAGGTGACCGGGTCACGTGGGGTCACCGGCCCCAGGTGACCGGGTCACGTGGGGACACCGGCCCCAGGTAACCAAGGCATGTCGGGACCCAGCCCGGGTCCCCGGGACGGGTTTTTACCCCAGCCGCAGATCACCGGGTCCTGTCGGGTCCCCGGCCCGTGTCCCCTGGACAGGTCGATAACCTGGCCCCAGGTCACCCGGTCATCTCGCGCACCCGGCCTGGTTCCCAGGTTCCGATGACCACCCCGGCACCAGGACCCCGGGTCACGTGGGGACACCGGCCCCAGGTGACCGGGTCACGTGGGGTCACCGGCCCCAGGTCAGCGGGTCACGTGGGGACCCCGGCCCCAGGTGACCGGGTCACGTGGGGACCCCGGACCCAGGTAACCGGGTCATACCGAGTCCCCGGACCCAGGTCACCGCGTCAGGTCGGGACCCCGAACCCAGGTCCACGAGTCCGTCGACACCACAGCCCCGGGTCACCGGGTCGTGTCGGGTAACCGGCCTGGTTCCCAGGTTCCGATGACCACCCCGGCACCAGGACTCTGGGTCACGTGGGGACACCGGCCCCAGGTCACCAGGTCACGTGGGGTCACCGGCACCAGGTGACCGGGTCACGTGGGGTCACCGGCCCCAGGTGACCGGGTCACGCGGGGTCACCGGCCCCAGGTGACCGGGTCACGTGGGGTCACCGGCCCCAGGTCAGCGGGTCACGTGGGGACACCGGCCCCAGGTGACCGGGTCACGTGGGGTCACCGGCCCCAGGTGACCGGGTCACGTGGGGTCACCGGCCCCAGGTGACCGGGTCACGTGGGGACACCGGCCCCAGGTGACCGGGTCACGTGGGGTCACCGGCCCCAGGTCAGCGGGTCACGTGGGGTCACCGGCCCCAGGTCACCGGGTCACGTGGGGTCACCGGCCCCAGGTGACCGGGTCACGTGGGGTCACCGGCCCCAGGTGACCGGGTCACGTGGGGACACCGGCCCCAGGTGACCGGGTCACGTGGGGTCACCGGCCCCAGGTGACCGGGTCACGTGGGGACACCGGCCCCAGGTGACCGGGTCACGTGGGGTCACCGGCCCCAGGTGACCGGGTCACGTGGTGTCACCGGCACCAGGTGACCGGGTCACGTGGGGACACCGGCCCCAGGTGACCGGGTCACGTGGGGTCACCGGCCCCAGGTCAGCGGGTCACGTGGGGTCACCGGCCCAAGGTCAGCGGGTCACGTGGGGACACCGGCCCCAGGTCACCGCGTCAGGTCGGGACCCCGAACCCAGGTCCACGAGTCCGTCGACACCATAGCCCCGGGTCACCGGGTCGTGTCGGGTAACCGGCCTGGTTCCCAGGTTCCGATGACCACCCCGGCACCAGGACTCTGGGTCACGTGGGGACACCGGCCCCAGGTCACCGGGTCACGTGGGGTCACCGGACCCAGGTGACCCGGTCACGTGGGGACACCGGCCCCAGGTGACCGGGTCACGTGGGGTCACAGGCACCAGGTGACCGGGTCACGTGGGGTCACCGGCCCCAGGTGACCTGGTCACGTGGGGTCACCGGCCCCAGGTGACCGGGTCACGTGGGGTCACCGGCCCCAGGTGACCGGGTCACGTGGGGTCACCGGTCCCAGGTTACCGGGTCACGTGGGGTCACCGGCCCCAGGTGACCGGGTCACGTGGGTACACCGGCCCCAGGTGACCGGGTCACGTGGGGTCACCGGCCCCAGGTGACCGGGTCACGTGGTGTCACCGGCCCCAGGTGACCGGGTCACGTGGGGTCACCGGCCCCAGGTGACCGGGTCACGTGGGGACACCGGCCTCAGGTCAGCGGGTCACGTGGGGACACCGGCCCCAGGTCAGCGGGTCACGTGGGGACCCCGGACCCAGGTCAGCGGGTCACGTGGGGACACCGGCCCCAGGTAACCGGGTCATACCGAGTCCCCGGACCCAGGTCACCGGGTCAGTTCGGGACCCCGGACCCAGGTCGGGTCATGTCACGTCCCATGCCCGGGTCCCCGGGTTGGATTTTTACCCAGGCCCCGGGTCACAGGGTCATGTCGGGTCAACGGCCTGGGTACAAGGGTCTGGTGACCACCCCGACCCCAGGTCCCCGGGTCATGACGGGACACCGGACCAGGTCCCCGAGTCCGGTCGACACCACAGCCCCAGGTCACCGGGTCATGTCGGGACCCAGCCCGGGTCCCCGGGACGGGTTTTTACCCCAGCCGCAGATCACCGGGTCCTGTCGGGTACCCGGGTCGGGTCCCCTGGACAGGTCGGCACCCCGGCCCCGGGTCACGGGGTCATGTCGGGTCGCTGTCCCGGGTACCAGTGTCAGGTGACCACCCCGGCCCCGGGAGACGGAGTCATACCGGGTCCCCGGCCCAGGTCCCCGGGTTGCATCGGGACAAAAGCACCGGATCACTGGATCACGTGGGGGCCCGGGCCCGGGTCCCCGGGTTGCATCGGGACACCAGCGAAGGACCACCGGGTCCTGTCGGGTCCCCGGCCCGGGTCCCCTGGACAGGTCGTTAACCCGGCCCCAGGTCACCGGGTCGTGTCGGGTAACCGGCCTGGTTCCCAGGTTCCGGTGACCACCCCGGCACCAGGACCCCGGGTCCGTGGGGACCCCGGCCCCAGGTGACCGGGTCACGTGGGGTCACCGGCCCCAGGTGACCGGGTCACGTGGGGTCACCGGTCCCAGGTTACCGGGTCACGTGGGGTCACCGGCCCCAGGTGACCGGGTCACGTGGGTACACCGGCCCCAGGTGACCGGGTCACGTGGGGTCACCGGCCCCAGGTGACCGGGTCACGTGGTGTCACCGGCCCCAGGTGACCGGGTCACGTGGGGTCACCGGCCCCAGGTGACCGGGTCACGTGGGGACACCGGCCTCAGGTCAGCGGGTCACGTGGGGACACCGGCCCCAGGTCAGCGGGTCACGTGGGGACCCCGGACCCAGGTCAGCGGGTCACGTGGGGACACCGGCCCCAGGTAACCGGGTCATACCGAGTCCCCGGACCCAGGTCACCGGGTCAGTTCGGGACCCCGGACCCAGGTCGGGTCATGTCACGTCCCATGCCCGGGTCCCCGGGTTGGATTTTTACCCAGGCCCCGGGTCACAGGGTCATGTCGGGTCAACGGCCTGGGTACAAGGGTCTGGTGACCACCCCGACCCCAGGTCCCCGGGTCATGACGGGACACCGGACCAGGTCCCCGAGTCCGGTCGACACCACAGCCCCAGGTCACCGGGTCATGTCGGGACCCAGCCCGGGTCCCCGGGACGGGTTTTTACCCCAGCCGCAGATCACCGGGTCCTGTCGGGTACCCGGGTCGGGTCCCCTGGACAGGTCGGCACCCGGCCCCGGGTCACGGGGTCATGTCGGGTCGCTGTCCCGGGTACCAGTGTCAGGTGACCACCCCGGCCCCGGGAGACGGAGTCATACCGGGTCCCCGGCCCAGGTCCCCGGGTTGCATCGGGACAAAAGCACCGGATCACTGGATCACGTGGGGGCCCGGGCCCGGGTCCCCGGGTTGCATCGGGACACCAGCGAAGGACCACCGGGTCCTGTCGGGTCCCGGCCCGGGTCCCCTGGACAGGTCGTTAACCCGGCCCCAGGTCACCGGGTCGTGTCGGGTAACCGGCCTGGTTCCCAGGTTCCGGTGACCACCCCGGCACCAGGACCCCGGGTCCCGTGGGGACCCCGGCCCCAGGTGACCGGGTCACGTGGGGTCACCGGCCCCAGGTGACCGGGTCACGTGGGGACACCGGCCCCAGGTGACCGGGTCACGTGGGTTCACCGGCCCCAGGTGACCGGGTCACGTGGGGTCACCGGCCCCAGGTGACCGGGTCACGTGGGGGACACCGGCCCCAGGTGACCGGGTCACGTGGGGTCACCGGCCCCAGGTGACCGGGTCACGTGGGGTCACCGGCCCCAGGTCAGCGGGTCACGTGGGGTCACCGGCCCCAGGTGACCGGGTCACGTGGGGTCACCGGCCCAGGTGACCGGGTCACGTGGGGTCACCGGTCCCAGGTTACCGGGTCACGTGGGGTCACCGGCCCCAGGTGACCGGGTCACGTGGGTACACCGGCCCCAGGTGACCGGGTCACGTGGGGTCACCGGCCCCAGGTGACCGGATCACGTGGGGTCACCGGCACCAGGTGACCGGGTCACGTGGGGACACCAACCCCAGGTGACCGGGTCACGTGGGGTCACCGGCCCCAGGTGACCGGGTCACGTGTGGTCACCGGCCCCAGGTGACCCGGTCACGTGGGGTCACCGGCCCCAGTTGACCGGGTCACGTGGGGTCACCGGCCCCAGGTGACCGGGTCACGTGGGGTCACCGGCCCCAGGTCAGCGGGTCACGTGGGGACACCGGCCCCATGTGACCGGGTCACGTGGGGTCACCGGCCCCAGGTGACCGGGTCACGTGGGGGACACCGGCCCCAGGTGACCGGGTCACGTGGGGTCACCGGCCCCAGTTCAGCGGGTCACGTGGGGACACCGGCCCCATGTAACCAAGGCATGTCGGGACCCAGCCCGGGTCCCCGGGACGGGTTTTTACCCCAGCCGCAGATCACCGGGTCCTGTCGGGTCCCCGGCCCGGGTCCCCTGGACAGGTCGATAACCCGGCCCCAGGTCACCCGGTCATCTCGCGCACCCGGCCTGGTTCCCAGGTTCCGATGACCACCCCGGCACCAGGACCCCGGGTCACGTGGGGACACCGGCCCCAGGTGACCGGGTCACGTGGGGTCACCGGCCCCAGGTCAGCGGGTCACGTGGGGACCCCGGCCCCAGGTGACCGGGTCACGTGGGGTCACCGGCCCCAGGTCACCGGGTCACGTGGGGACCCCGGCCCCAGGTGACCGGGTCACGTGGGGACCCCGGACCCAGGTAACCGGGTCATACCGAGTCCCCGGACCCAGGTCACCGGGTCAGTTCGGGACCCCGGACCCAGGTCGGGTCATGTCACGTCCCATGCCCGGGTCCCCGGGTTGGATTTTTACCCAGGCCCCGGGTCACAGGGTCATGTCGGGTCAACGGCCTGGGTACAAGGGTCTGGTGACCACCCCGACCCCAGGTCCCCGGGTCATGACGGGACACCGGACCAGGTCCCCGAGTCCGGTCGACACCACAGCCCCAGGTCACCGGGTCATGTCGGGACCCAGCCCGGGTCCCCGGGACGGGTTTTTACCCCAGCCGCAGATCACCGGGTCCTGTCGGGTACCCGGGTCGGGTCCCCTGGACAGGTCGGCACCCCGGCCCCGGGTCACGGGGTCATGTCGGGTCGCTGTCCCGGGTACCAGTGTCAGGTGACCACCCCGGCCCCGGGAGACGGAGTCATACCGGGTCCCCGGCCCGGGTCCCCGGGTTGCATCGGGACAAAAGCACCGGATCACTGGATCACGTGGGGGCCCGGGCCCGGGTCCCCGGGTTGCATCGGGACACCAGCGAAGGACCACCGGGTCCTGTCGGGTCCCCGGCCCGGGTCCCCTGGACAGGTCGTTAACCCGGCCCCAGGTCACCGGGTCGTGTCGGGTAACCGGCCTGGTTCCCAGGTTCCGGTGACCACCCCGGCACCAGGACCCGGGTCCCGTGGGGACCCCGGCCCCAGGTGACCGGGTCACGTGGGGTCACCGGCCCCAGGTGACCGGGTCACGTGGGGTCACCGGCCCCAGGTGACCGGGTCACGTGGGGACACCGGCCCCAGGTGACCGGGTCACGTGGGGTCACCGGCCCCAGGTGACCGGGTCACGTGGGGTCACCGGCCCCAGGTCACCGGGTCACGTGGGGTCACCGGCCCCAGGTGACCGGGTCACGTGGGGTCACCGGCCCCAGGTCAGCGGGTCACGTGGGGTCACCGGCCCCAGGTGACCGGGTCACGTGGGATCACCGGCCCCAGGTGACCGGGTCACGTGGGGTCACCGGCACCAGGTGACCGGGTCACGTGGGGACACCGGCCCCAGGTGACCGGGTCACGTGGGGTCACCGGCCCCAGGTGACCGGGTCACGTGGGGTCACCGGCCCCAGGTGACCCGGTCACGTGGGGTCACCGGCCCCAGGTGACCGGGTCACGTGGGGTCACCGGCCCCAGGTGACCGGGTCACGTGGGGTCACCGGCCCCAGGTCAGCGGGTCACGTGGGGACACCGGCCCCAGGTGACCGGGTCACGTGGGGTCACGGCCCCAGGTGACCGGGTCACGTGGGGACACCGGCCCCAGGTGACCGGGTCACGTGGGGTCACCGGCCCCAGGTCAGCGGGTCACGTGGGGACACCGGCCCCAGGTAACCAAGGCATGTCGGGACCCAGCCCGGGTCCCCGGGACGGGTTTTTACCCCAGCCGCAGATCACCGGGTCCTGTCGGGTCCCCGGCCCGTGTCCCCTGGACAGGTCGATAACCCGGCCCCAGGTCACCCGGTCATCTCGCGCACCCGGCCTGGTTCCCAGGTTCCGATGACCACCCCGGCACCAGGACCCCGGGTCACGTGGGGACACCGGCCCCAGGTGACCGGGTCACGTGGGGTCACCGGCCCCAGGTCAGCGGGTCACGTGGGGACCCCGGCCCCAGGTGACCGGGTCACGTGGGGACCCCGGACCCAGGTAACCGGGTCATACCGAGTCCCCGGACCCAGGTCACCGGGTCAGTTCGGGACCCCGGACCCAGGTCGGGTCATGTCACGTCCCATGCCCGGGTCCCCGGGTTGGATTTTTACCCAGGCCCCGGGTCACAGGGTCATGTCGGGTCAACGGCCTGGGTACAAGGGTCTGGTGACCACCCCGACCCCAGGTCCCCGGGTCATGACGGGACACCGGACCAGGTCCCCGAGTCCGGTCGACACCACAGCCCCAGGTCACCGGGTCATGTCGGGACCCAGCCCGGGTCCCCGGGACGGGTTTTTACCCCAGCCGCAGATCACCGGGTCCTGTCGGGTACCCGGGTCGGGTCCCCTGGACAGGTCGGCACCCCGGCCCCGGGTCACGGGGTCATGTCGGGTCGCTGTCCCGGGTACCAGTGTCAGGTGACCACCCCGGCCCCGGGAGACGGAGTCATACCGGGTCCCCGGCCCAGGTCCCCGGGTTGCATCGGGACAAAAGCACCGGATCACTGGATCACGTGGGGGCCCGGGCCCGGGTCCCCGGGTTGCATCGGGACACCAGCGAAGGACCACCGGGTCCTGTCGGGTCCCCGGCCCGGGTCCCCTGGACAGGTCGTTAACCCGGCCCCAGGTCACCGGGTCGTGTCGGGTAACCGGCCTGGTTCCCAGGTTCCGGTGACCACCCCGGCACCAGGACCCCGGGTCCCGTGGGGACCCCGGCCCCAGGTGACCGGGTCACGTGGGGTCACCGGCCCCAGGTGACCGGGTCACGTGGGGACACCGGCCCCAGGTGACCGGGTCACGTGGGGTCACCGGCACCAGGTGACCGGGTCACGTGGGGTCACCGGCCCCAGGTGACCGGGTCACGTGGGGTCACCGGCCCCAGGTGACCGGGTCACGTGAGGTCACCGGCCCCAGGTGACCGGGTCACGTGGGGTCACTGGCCCCAGGTGACCGGGTCACGTGGGGTCACCGGCCCCAGGTGACCTGGTCACGTGGGGTCACCGGCCACAGGTGACCGGGTCACGTGGGGTCACCGGCCCCAGGTGACCGGGTCACGTGAGGTCACCGGCCCCAGATCAGCGGGTCACTTGGGGTCACCGGCCCCAAGTGACCGGGTCACGTGGGGTCACCGGCCCCAGGTGACCGGGTCACGTGGGGTCACCGGCCCCAGGTGACCGGGTCACGTGGGGTCACCGGCCCCAGGTCAGCGGGTCACGTGGGGTCACCGGCCCCAGGTCACCGGGTCACGTGGGGTCACCGGCCCCAGGTGACCGGGTCACGTGGGGTCACCGGCCCCAGGTGACCGGGTCACGTGGGGTCACCGGCCCCAGGTCAGCGGGTCACGTGGGGACACCGGCCCCAGGTGACCGGGTCACGTGGGGTCACCGGCCCCAGGTCAGCGGGTCACGTGGGGTCACCAACCCCAGGTCAGCGGGTCACGTGGGGTCACCGGCCCCAGGTGACCGGGTCACGTGGGGTCACCGGCCCCAGGTCAGCGGGTCACGTGGGGTCACCGGCCCCAGGTGACCGGGTCACGTGGGGTCACCGGCCCCAGGTGACCGGGTCACGTGGGGTCACCGGCCCCAGGTGACCGGGTCACGTGGGGTCACCGGCACCAGGTGACCGGGTCACGTGGGGACACCGGCCCCAGGTGACCGGGTCACGTGGGGTCACCGGCCCCAGGTGACCCGGTCACGTGGGGTCACCGGCCCCAGGTCACCGGGTCACGTGGTGTCACCGGCCCCAGGTCAGCGGGTCACGTGGGGACACCGGCCCCAGGTGACCGGGTCACGTGGGGTCACCGGCCCCAGGTGACCGGGTCACGTGGGGACACCGGCCCCAGGTGACCGGGTCACGTGGGGTCACCGGCCCCAGGTCAGCGGGTCACGTGGGGACACCGGCCCCAGGTAACCAAGGCATGTCGGGACCCAGCCCGGGTCCCCGGGACGGGTTTTTACCCCAGCCGCAGATCACCGGGTCCTGTCGGGTCCCCGGCCCGTGTCCCCTGGACAGGTCGATAACCCGGCCCCAGGTCACCCGGTCATCTCGCGCACCCGGCCTGGTTCCCAGGTTCCGATGACCACCCCGGCACCAGGACCCCGGGTCACGTGGGGACACCGGCCCCAGGTGACCGGGTCACGTGGGGTCACCGGCCCCAGGTCAGCGGGTCACGTGGGGACCCCGGACCCAGGTAACCGGGTCATACCGAGTCCCCGGACCCAGGTCACCGGGTCAGTTCGGGACCCCGGACCCAGGTCGGGTCATGTCACGTCCCATGCCCGGGTCCCCGGGTTGGATTTTTACCCAGGCCCCGGGTCACAGGGTCATGTCGGGTCAACGGCCTGGGTACAAGGGTCTGGTGACCACCCCGACCCCAGGTCCCCGGGTCATGACGGGACACCGGACCAGGTCCCCGAGTCCGGTCGACACCACAGCCCCAGGTCACCGGGTCATGTCGGGACCCAGCCCGGGTCCCCGGGACGGGTTTTTACCCCAGCCGCAGATCACCGGGTCCTGTCGGGTACCCGGGTCGGGTCCCCTGGACAGGTCGGCACCCCGGCCCCGGGTCACGGGGTCATGTCGGGTCGCTGTCCCGGGTACCAGTGTCAGGTGACCACCCCGGCCCCGGGAGACGGAGTCATACCGGGTCCCCGGCCCAGGTCCCCGGGTTGCATCGGGACAAAAGCACCGGATCACTGGATCACGTGGGGGCCCGGGCCCGGGTCCCCGGGTTGCATCGGGACACCAGCGAAGGACCACCGGGTCCTGTCGGGTCCCCGGCCTGGGTCCCCTGGACAGGTCGTTAACCCGGCCCCAGGTCACCGGGTCGTGTCGGGTAACCGGCCTGGTTCCCAGGTTCCGGTGACCACCCCGGCACCAGGACCCCGGGTCCCGTGGGGACCCCGGCCCCAGGTGACCGGGTCACGTGGGGTCACCGGCCCCAGGTGACCGGGTCACGTGGGGTCACCGGCCCCAGGTCAGCGGGTCACGTGGGGTCACCGGCCCCAGGTGACCGGGTCACGTGGGGTCACCGGCCCCAGGTCAGCGGGTCACGTGGGGTCACCGGCCCCAGGTGACCGGGTCACGTGGGGTCACCGGCCCCAGGTGACCGGGTCACGTGGGGTCACCGGCACCAGGTGACCGGGTCACGTGGGGACACCGGCCCCAGGTGACCGGGTCACGTGAGGTCACCGGCCCCAGGTGACCGGGTCACGTGGGGTCACCGGCCCCAGGTGACCGGGTCACGTGGGGTCACCGGCCCCAGGTGACCTGGTCACGTGGGGTCACCGGCCCCAGGTGACCGGGTCACGTGGGGTCACCGGACCCAGGTCACCGGGTCACGTGGGGTCACCGGCCCCAGGTGACCGGGTCACGTGGGGTCACCGGCCCCAGGTCAGCGGGTCACGTGGGGTCACCGGCCCCAGGTCAGCGGGTCACGTGGGGTCACCGGCCCCAGGTGACCGGGTCACGTGGGGTCACCGGCCCCAGGTCAGCGGGTCACGTGGGGTCACCGGCCCCAGGTGACCGGGTCACGTGGGGTCACCGGCCCCAGGTGACCGGGTCACGTGGGGTCACCGGCCCCAGGTGACCGGGTCACGTGGGGTCACCGGCACCAGGTGACCGGGTCACGTGGGGACACCGGCCCCAGGTGACCGGGTCACGTGGGGTCACCGGCCCCAGGTGACCCGGTCACGTGGGGTCACCGGCCCCAGGTCAGCGGGTCACGTGGGGTCACCGGCCCCAGGTCACCGGGTCACGTGGGGTCACCGGCCCCAGGTCAGCGGGTCACGTGGGGACACCGGCCCCAGGTGACCGGGTCACGTGGGGTCACCGGCCCCAGGTGACCGGGTCACGTGGGGTCACCGGCCCCAGGTGACCGGGTCACGTGGGGACACCGGCCCCAGGTAACCAAGGCATGTCGGGACCCAGCCCGGGTCCCCGGGACGGGTTTTTACCCCAGCCGCAGATCACCGGGTCCTGTCGGGTCCCCGGCCCGTGTCCCCTGGACAGGTCGATAACCTGGCCCCAGGTCACCCGGTCATCTCGCGCACCCGGCCTGGTTCCCAGGTTCCGATGACCACCCCGGCACCAGGACCCCGGGTCACGTGGGGACACCGGCCCCAGGTGACCGGGTCACGTGGGGTCACCGGCCCCAGGTCAGCGGGTCACGTGGGGACCCCGGCCCCAGGTGACCGGGTCACGTGGGGACCCCGGACCCAGGTAACCGGGTCATACCGAGTCCCCGGACCCAGGTCACCGCGTCAGGTCGGGACCCCGAACCCAGGTCCACGAGTCCGTCGACACCACAGCCCCGGGTCACCGGGTCGTGTCGGGTAACCGGCCTGGTTCCCAGGTTCCGATGACCACCCCGGCACCAGGACTCTGGGTCACGTGGGGACACCGGCCCCAGGTCACCAGGTCACGTGGGGTCACCGGCACCAGGTGACCGGGTCACGTGGGGTCACCGGCCCCAGGTGACCGGGTCACGCGGGGTCACCGGCCCCAGGTGACCGGGTCACGTGGGGTCACCGGCCCCAGGTCAGCGGGTCACGTGGGGACACCGGCCCCAGGTGACCGGGTCACGTGGGGTCACCGGCCCCAGGTGACCGGGTCACGTGGGGTCACCGGCCCCAGGTGACCGGGTCACGTGGGGACACCGGCCCCAGGTGACCGGGTCACGTGGGGTCACCGGCCCCAGGTCAGCGGGTCACGTGGGGTCACCGGCCCCAGGTCACCGGGTCACGTGGGGTCACCGGCCCCAGGTGACCGGGTCACGTGGGGTCACCGGCCCCAGGTGACCGGGTCACGTGGGGACACCGGCCCCAGGTGACCGGGTCACGTGGGGTCACCGGCCCCAGGTGACCGGGTCACGTGGGGACACCGGCCCCAGGTGACCGGGTCACGTGGGGTCACCGGCCCCAGGTGACCGGGTCACGTGGTGTCACCGGCACCAGGTGACCGGGTCACGTGGGGACACCGGCCCCAGGTGACCGGGTCACGTGGGGTCACCGGCCCCAGGTCAGCGGGTCACGTGGGGTCACCGGCCCAAGGTCAGCGGGTCACGTGGGGACACCGGCCCCAGGTCACCGCGTCAGGTCGGGACCCCGAACCCAGGTCCACGAGTCCGTCGACACCATAGCCCCGGGTCACCGGGTCGTGTCGGGTAACCGGCCTGGTTCCCAGGTTCCGATGACCACCCCGGCACCAGGACTCTGGGTCACGTGGGGACACCGGCCCCAGGTCACCGGGTCACGTGGGGTCACCGGACCCAGGTGACCCGGTCACGTGGGGACACCGGCCCCAGGTGACCGGGTCACGTGGGGTCACAGGCACCAGGTGACCGGGTCACGTGGGGTCACCGGCCCCAGGTGACCTGGTCACGTGGGGTCACCGGCCCCAGGTGACCGGGTCACGTGGGGTCACCGGCCCCAGGTGACCGGGTCACGTGGGGTCACCGGTCCCAGGTTACCGGGTCACGTGGGGTCACCGGCCCCAGGTGACCGGGTCACGTGGGTACACCGGCCCCAGGTGACCGGGTCACGTGGGGTCACCGGCCCCAGGTGACCGGGTCACGTGGTGTCACCGGCCCCAGGTGACCGGGTCACGTGGGGTCACCGGCCCCAGGTGACCGGGTCACGTGGGGACACCGGCCTCAGGTCAGCGGGTCACGTGGGGACACCGGCCCCAGGTCAGCGGGTCACGTGGGGACCCCGGACCCAGGTCAGCGGGTCACGTGGGGACACCGGCCCCAGGTAACCGGGTCATACCGAGTCCCCGGACCCAGGTCACCGGGTCAGTTCGGGACCCCGGACCCAGGTCGGGTCATGTCACGTCCCATGCCCGGGTCCCCGGGTTGGATTTTTACCCAGGCCCCGGGTCACAGGGTCATGTCGGGTCAACGGCCTGGGTACAAGGGTCTGGTGACCACCCCGACCCCAGGTCCCCGGGTCATGACGGGACACCGGACCAGGTCCCCGAGTCCGGTCGACACCACAGCCCCAGGTCACCGGGTCATGTCGGGACCCAGCCCGGGTCCCCGGGACGGGTTTTTACCCCAGCCGCAGATCACCGGGTCCTGTCGGGTACCCGGGTCGGGTCCCCTGGACAGGTCGGCACCCCGGCCCCGGGTCACGGGGTCATGTCGGGTCGCTGTCCCGGGTACCAGTGTCAGGTGACCACCCCGGCCCCGGGAGACGGAGTCATACCGGGTCCCCGGCCCAGGTCCCCGGGTTGCATCGGGACAAAAGCACCGGATCACTGGATCACGTGGGGGCCCGGGCCCGGGTCCCCGGGTTGCATCGGGACACCAGCGAAGGACCACCGGGTCCTGTCGGGTCCCCGGCCCGGGTCCCCTGGACAGGTCGTTAACCCGGCCCCAGGTCACCGGGTCGTGTCGGGTAACCGGCCTGGTTCCCAGGTTCCGGTGACCACCCCGGCACCAGGACCCCGGGTCCCGTGGGGACCCCGGCCCCAGGTGACCGGGTCACGTGGGGTCACCGGCCCCAGGTGACCGGGTCACGTGGGGACACCGGCCCCAGGTGACCGGGTCACGTGGGTTCACCGGCCCCAGGTGACCGGGTCACGTGGGGTCACCGGCCCCAGGTGACCGGGTCACGTGGGGACACCGGCCCCAGGTGACCGGGTCACGTGGGGTCACCGGCCCCAGGTGACCGGGTCACGTGGGGTCACCGGCCCCAGGTCAGCGGGTCACGTGGGGTCACCGGCCCCAGGTGACCGGGTCACGTGGGGTCACCGGCCCCAGGTGACCGGGTCACGTGGGGTCACCGGTCCCAGGTTACCGGGTCACGTGGGGTCACCGGCCCCAGGTGACCGGGTCACGTGGGTACACCGGCCCCAGGTGACCGGGTCACGTGGGGTCACCGGCCCCAGGTGACCGGATCACGTGGGGTCACCGGCACCAGGTGACCGGGTCACGTGGGGACACCAACCCCAGGTGACCGGGTCACGTGGGGTCACCGGCCCCAGGTGACCGGGTCACGTGTGGTCACCGGCCCCAGGTGACCCGGTCACGTGGGGTCACCGGCCCCAGTTGACCGGGTCACGTGGGGTCACCGGCCCCAGGTGACCGGGTCACGTGGGGTCACCGGCCCCAGGTCAGCGGGTCACGTGGGGACACCGGCCCCATGTGACCGGGTCACGTGGGGTCACCGGCCCCAGGTGACCGGGTCACGTGGGGACACCGGCCCCAGGTGACCGGGTCACGTGGGGTCACCGGCCCCAGTTCAGCGGGTCACGTGGGGACACCGGCCCCATGTAACCAAGGCATGTCGGGACCCAGCCCGGGTCCCCGGGACGGGTTTTTACCCCAGCCGCAGATCACCGGGTCCTGTCGGGTCCCCGGCCCGGGTCCCCTGGACAGGTCGATAACCCGGCCCCAGGTCACCCGGTCATCTCGCGCACCCGGCCTGGTTCCCAGGTTCCGATGACCACCCCGGCACCAGGACCCCGGGTCACGTGGGGACACCGGCCCCAGGTGACCGGGTCACGTGGGGTCACCGGCCCCAGGTCAGCGGGTCACGTGGGGACCCCGGCCCCAGGTGACCGGGTCACGTGGGGTCACCGGCCCCAGGTCACCGGGTCACGTGGGGACCCCGGCCCCAGGTGACCGGGTCACGTGGGGACCCCGGACCCAGGTAACCGGGTCATACCGAGTCCCCGGACCCAGGTCACCGGGTCAGTTCGGGACCCCGGACCCAGGTCGGGTCATGTCACGTCCCATGCCCGGGTCCCCGGGTTGGATTTTTACCCAGGCCCCGGGTCACAGGGTCATGTCGGGTCAACGGCCTGGGTACAAGGGTCTGGTGACCACCCCGACCCCAGGTCCCCGGGTCATGACGGGACACCGGACCAGGTCCCCGAGTCCGGTCGACACCACAGCCCCAGGTCACCGGGTCATGTCGGGACCCAGCCCGGGTCCCCGGGACGGGTTTTTACCCCAGCCGCAGATCACCGGGTCCTGTCGGGTACCCGGGTCGGGTCCCCTGGACAGGTCGGCACCCCGGCCCCGGGTCACGGGGTCATGTCGGGTCGCTGTCCCGGGTACCAGTGTCAGGTGACCACCCCGGCCCCGGGAGACGGAGTCATACCGGGTCCCCGGCCCGGGTCCCCGGGTTGCATCGGGACAAAAGCACCGGATCACTGGATCACGTGGGGGCCCGGGCCCGGGTCCCCGGGTTGCATCGGGACACCAGCGAAGGACCACCGGGTCCTGTCGGGTCCCCGGCCCGGGTCCCCTGGACAGGTCGTTAACCCGGCCCCAGGTCACCGGGTCGTGTCGGGTAACCGGCCTGGTTCCCAGGTTCCGGTGACCACCCCGGCACCAGGACCCCGGGTCCCGTGGGGACCCCGGCCCCAGGTGACCGGGTCACGTGGGGTCACCGGCCCCAGGTGACCGGGTCACGTGGGGTCACCGGCCCCAGGTGACCGGGTCACGTGGGGACACCGGCCCCAGGTGACCGGGTCACGTGGGGTCACCGGCCCCAGGTGACCGGGTCACGTGGGGTCACCGGCCCCAGGTCACCGGGTCACGTGGGGTCACCGGCCCCAGGTGACCGGGTCACGTGGGGTCACCGGCCCCAGGTCAGCGGGTCACGTGGGGTCACCGGCCCCAGGTGACCGGGTCACGTGGGATCACCGGCCCCAGGTGACCGGGTCACGTGGGGTCACCGGCACCAGGTGACCGGGTCACGTGGGGACACCGGCCCCAGGTGACCGGGTCACGTGGGGTCACCGGCCCCAGGTGACCGGGTCACGTGGGGTCACCGGCCCCAGGTGACCCGGTCACGTGGGGTCACCGGCCCCAGGTGACCGGGTCACGTGGGGTCACCGGCCCCAGGTGACCGGGTCACGTGGGGTCACCGGCCCCAGGTCAGCGGGTCACGTGGGGACACCGGCCCCAGGTGACCGGGTCACGTGGGGTCACGGCCCCAGGTGACCGGGTCACGTGGGGACACCGGCCCCAGGTGACCGGGTCACGTGGGGTCACCGGCCCCAGGTCAGCGGGTCACGTGGGGACACCGGCCCCAGGTAACCAAGGCATGTCGGGACCCAGCCCGGGTCCCCGGGACGGGTTTTTACCCCAGCCGCAGATCACCGGGTCCTGTCGGGTCCCCGGCCCGTGTCCCCTGGACAGGTCGATAACCCGGCCCCAGGTCACCCGGTCATCTCGCGCACCCGGCCTGGTTCCCAGGTTCCGATGACCACCCCGGCACCAGGACCCCGGGTCACGTGGGGACACCGGCCCCAGGTGACCGGGTCACGTGGGGTCACCGGCCCCAGGTCAGCGGGTCACGTGGGGACCCCGGCCCCAGGTGACCGGGTCACGTGGGGACCCCGGACCCAGGTAACCGGGTCATACCGAGTCCCCGGACCCAGGTCACCGGGTCAGTTCGGGACCCCGGACCCAGGTCGGGTCATGTCACGTCCCATGCCCGGGTCCCCGGGTTGGATTTTTACCCAGGCCCCGGGTCACAGGGTCATGTCGGGTCAACGGCCTGGGTACAAGGGTCTGGTGACCACCCCGACCCCAGGTCCCCGGGTCATGACGGGACACCGGACCAGGTCCCCGAGTCCGGTCGACACCACAGCCCCAGGTCACCGGGTCATGTCGGGACCCAGCCCGGGTCCCCGGGACGGGTTTTTACCCCAGCCGCAGATCACCGGGTCCTGTCGGGTACCCGGGTCGGGTCCCCTGGACAGGTCGGCACCCCGGCCCCGGGTCACGGGGTCATGTCGGGTCGCTGTCCCGGGTACCAGTGTCAGGTGACCACCCCGGCCCCGGGAGACGGAGTCATACCGGGTCCCCGGCCCAGGTCCCCGGGTTGCATCGGGACAAAAGCACCGGATCACTGGATCACGTGGGGGCCCGGGCCCGGGTCCCCGGGTTGCATCGGGACACCAGCGAAGGACCACCGGGTCCTGTCGGGTCCCCGGCCCGGGTCCCCTGGACAGGTCGTTAACCCGGCCCCAGGTCACCGGGTCGTGTCGGGTAACCGGCCTGGTTCCCAGGTTCCGGTGACCACCCCGGCACCAGGACCCCGGGTCCCGTGGGGACCCCGGCCCCAGGTGACCGGGTCACGTGGGGTCACCGGCCCCAGGTGACCGGGTCACGTGGGGACACCGGCCCCAGGTGACCGGGTCACGTGGGGTCACCGGCACCAGGTGACCGGGTCACGTGGGGTCACCGGCCCCAGGTGACCGGGTCACGTGGGGTCACCGGCCCCAGGTGACCGGGTCACGTGAGGTCACCGGCCCCAGGTGACCGGGTCACGTGGGGTCACTGGCCCCAGGTGACCGGGTCACGTGGGGTCACCGGCCCCAGGTGACCTGGTCACGTGGGGTCACCGGCCACAGGTGACCGGGTCACGTGGGGTCACCGGCCCCAGGTGACCGGGTCACGTGAGGTCACCGGCCCCAGATCAGCGGGTCACTTGGGGTCACCGGCCCCAAGTGACCGGGTCACGTGGGGTCACCGGCCCCAGGTGACCGGGTCACGTGGGGTCACCGGCCCCAGGTGACCGGGTCACGTGGGGTCACCGGCCCCAGGTCAGCGGGTCACGTGGGGTCACCGGCCCCAGGTCACCGGGTCACGTGGGGTCACCGGCCCCAGGTGACCGGGTCACGTGGGGTCACCGGCCCCAGGTGACCGGGTCACGTGGGGTCACCGGCCCCAGGTCAGCGGGTCACGTGGGGACACCGGCCCCAGGTGACCGGGTCACGTGGGGTCACCGGCCCCAGGTCAGCGGGTCACGTGGGGTCACCAACCCCAGGTCAGCGGGTCACGTGGGGTCACCGGCCCCAGGTGACCGGGTCACGTGGGGTCACCGGCCCCAGGTCAGCGGGTCACGTGGGGTCACCGGCCCCAGGTGACCGGGTCACGTGGGGTCACCGGCCCCAGGTGACCGGGTCACGTGGGGTCACCGGCCCCAGGTGACCGGGTCACGTGGGGTCACCGGCACCAGGTGACCGGGTCACGTGGGGACACCGGCCCCAGGTGACCGGGTCACGTGGGGTCACCGGCCCCAGGTGACCCGGTCACGTGGGGTCACCGGCCCCAGGTCACCGGGTCACGTGGTGTCACCGGCCCCAGGTCAGCGGGTCACGTGGGGACACCGGCCCCAGGTGACCGGGTCACGTGGGGTCACCGGCCCCAGGTGACCGGGTCACGTGGGGACACCGGCCCCAGGTGACCGGGTCACGTGGGGTCACCGGCCCCAGGTCAGCGGGTCACGTGGGGACACCGGCCCCAGGTAACCAAGGCATGTCGGGACCCAGCCCGGGTCCCCGGGACGGGTTTTTACCCCAGCCGCAGATCACCGGGTCCTGTCGGGTCCCCGGCCCGTGTCCCCTGGACAGGTCGATAACCCGGCCCCAGGTCACCCGGTCATCTCGCGCACCCGGCCTGGTTCCCAGGTTCCGATGACCACCCCGGCACCAGGACCCCGGGTCACGTGGGGACACCGGCCCCAGGTGACCGGGTCACGTGGGGTCACCGGCCCCAGGTCAGCGGGTCACGTGGGGACCCCGGACCCAGGTAACCGGGTCATACCGAGTCCCCGGACCCAGGTCACCGGGTCAGTTCGGGACCCCGGACCCAGGTCGGGTCATGTCACGTCCCATGCCCGGGTCCCCGGGTTGGATTTTTACCCAGGCCCCGGGTCACAGGGTCATGTCGGGTCAACGGCCTGGGTACAAGGGTCTGGTGACCACCCCGACCCCAGGTCCCCGGGTCATGACGGGACACCGGACCAGGTCCCCGAGTCCGGTCGACACCACAGCCCCAGGTCACCGGGTCATGTCGGGACCCAGCCCGGGTCCCCGGGACGGGTTTTTACCCCAGCCGCAGATCACCGGGTCCTGTCGGGTACCCGGGTCGGGTCCCCTGGACAGGTCGGCACCCCGGCCCCGGGTCACGGGGTCATGTCGGGTCGCTGTCCCGGGTACCAGTGTCAGGTGACCACCCCGGCCCCGGGAGACGGAGTCATACCGGGTCCCCGGCCCAGGTCCCCGGGTTGCATCGGGACAAAAGCACCGGATCACTGGATCACGTGGGGGCCCGGGCCCGGGTCCCCGGGTTGCATCGGGACACCAGCGAAGGACCACCGGGTCCTGTCGGGTCCCCGGCCTGGGTCCCCTGGACAGGTCGTTAACCCGGCCCCAGGTCACCGGGTCGTGTCGGGTAACCGGCCTGGTTCCCAGGTTCCGGTGACCACCCCGGCACCAGGACCCCGGGTCCCGTGGGGACCCCGGCCCCAGGTGACCGGGTCACGTGGGGTCACCGGCCCCAGGTGACCGGGTCACGTGGGGTCACCGGCCCCAGGTCAGCGGGTCACGTGGGGTCACCGGCCCCAGGTGACCGGGTCACGTGGGGTCACCGGCCCCAGGTCAGCGGGTCACGTGGGGTCACCGGCCCCAGGTGACCGGGTCACGTGGGGTCACCGGCCCCAGGTGACCGGGTCACGTGGGGTCACCGGCACCAGGTGACCGGGTCACGTGGGGACACCGGCCCCAGGTGACCGGGTCACGTGAGGTCACCGGCCCCAGGTGACCGGGTCACGTGGGGTCACCGGCCCCAGGTGACCGGGTCACGTGGGGTCACCGGCCCCAGGTGACCTGGTCACGTGGGGTCACCGGCCCCAGGTGACCGGGTCACGTGGGGTCACCGGACCCAGGTCACCGGGTCACGTGGGGTCACCGGCCCCAGGTGACCGGGTCACGTGGGGTCACCGGCCCCAGGTCAGCGGGTCACGTGGGGTCACCGGCCCCAGGTCAGCGGGTCACGTGGGGTCACCGGCCCCAGGTGACCGGGTCACGTGGGGTCACCGGCCCCAGGTCAGCGGGTCACGTGGGGTCACCGGCCCCAGGTGACCGGGTCACGTGGGGTCACCGGCCCCAGGTGACCGGGTCACGTGGGGTCACCGGCCCCAGGTGACCGGGTCACGTGGGGTCACCGGCACCAGGTGACCGGGTCACGTGGGGACACCGGCCCCAGGTGACCGGGTCACGTGGGGTCACCGGCCCCAGGTGACCCGGTCACGTGGGGTCACCGGCCCCAGGTCAGCGGGTCACGTGGGGTCACCGGCCCCAGGTCACCGGGTCACGTGGGGTCACCGGCCCCAGGTCAGCGGGTCACGTGGGGACACCGGCCCCAGGTGACCGGGTCACGTGGGGTCACCGGCCCCAGGTGACCGGGTCACGTGGGGTCACCGGCCCCAGGTGACCGGGTCACGTGGGGACACCGGCCCCAGGTAACCAAGGCATGTCGGGACCCAGCCCGGGTCCCCGGGACGGGTTTTTACCCCAGCCGCAGATCACCGGGTCCTGTCGGGTCCCCGGCCCGTGTCCCCTGGACAGGTCGATAACCTGGCCCCAGGTCACCCGGTCATCTCGCGCACCCGGCCTGGTTCCCAGGTTCCGATGACCACCCCGGCACCAGGACCCCGGGTCACGTGGGGACACCGGCCCCAGGTGACCGGGTCACGTGGGGTCACCGGCCCCAGGTCAGCGGGTCACGTGGGGACCCCGGCCCCAGGTGACCGGGTCACGTGGGGACCCCGGACCCAGGTAACCGGGTCATACCGAGTCCCCGGACCCAGGTCACCGGGTCAGTTCGGGACCCCGGACCCAGGTCGGGTCATGTCACGTCCCATGCCCGGGTCCCCGGGTTGGATTTTTACCCAGGCCCCGGGTCACAGGGTCATGTCGGGTCAACGGCCTGGGTACAAGGGTCTGGTGACCACCCCGACCCCAGGTCCCCGGGTCATGACGGGACACCGGACCAGGTCCCCGAGTCCGGTCGACACCACAGCCCCAGGTCACCGGGTCATGTCGGGACCCAGCCCGGGTCCCCGGGACGGGTTTTTACCCCAGCCGCAGATCACCGGGTCCTGTCGGGTACCCGGGTCGGGTCCCCTGGACAGGTCGGCACCCCGGCCCCGGGTCACGGGGTCATGTCGGGTCGCTGTCCCGGGTACCAGCGTCAGGTGACCACCCCGGCCCCGGGAGACGGAGTCATACCGGGTCCCCGGCCCAGGTCCCCGGGTTGCATCGGGACAAAAGCACCGGATCACTGGATCACGTGGGGGCCCGGGCCCGGGTCCCCGGGTTGCATCGGGACACCAGCGAAGGACCACCGGGTCCTGTCGGGTCCCCGGCCCGGGTCCCCTGGACAGGTCGTTAACCCGGCCCCAGGTCACCGGGTCGTGTCGGGTAACCGGCCTGGTTCCCAGGTTCCGGTGACCACCCCGGCACCAGGACCCCGGGTCCCGTGGGGACCCCGGCCCCAGGTGACCGGGTCACGTGGGGTCACCGGCCCCAGGTGACCGGGTCACGTGGGGTCACCGGCCCCAGGTGACCGGGTCACGTGGGGACACCGGCCCCAGGTGACCGGGTCACGTGGGGTCACCGGCCCCAGGTCACCGGGTCACGTGGGGTCACCGGCCCCAGGTGACCGGGTCACGTGGGGTCACCGGCCCCAGGTCAGCGGGTCACGTGGGGTCACCGGCCCCAGGTGACCGGGTCACGTGGGATCACCGGCCCCAGGTGACCGGGTCACGTGGGGTCACCGGCACCAGGTGACCGGGTCACGTGGGGACACCGGCCCCAGGTGACCGGGTCACGTGGGGTCACCGGCCCCAGGTGACCGGGTCACGTGGGGTCACCGGCCCCAGGTGACCCGGTCACGTGGGGTCACCGGCCCCAGGTGACCGGGTCACGTGGGGTCACCGGCCCCAGGTGACCGGGTCACGTGGGGTCACCGGCCCCAGGTCAGCGGGTCACGTGGGGACACCGGCCCCAGGTAACCAAGGCATGTCGGGACCCAGCCCGGGTCCCCGGGACGGGTTTTTACCCCAGCCGCAGATCACCGGGTCCTGTCGGGTCCCCGGCCCGTGTCCCCTGGACAGGTCGATAACCCGGCCCCAGGTCACCCGGTCATCTCGCGCACCCGGCCTGGTTCCCAGGTTCCGATGACCACCCCGGCACCAGGACCCCGGGTCACGTGGGGACACCGGCCCCAGGTGACCGGGTCACGTGGGGTCACCGGCCCCAGGTCACCGGGTCACGTGGGGACCCCGGCCCCAGGTGACCGGGTCACGTGGGGACCCCGGACCCAGGTAACCGGGTCATACCGAGTCCCCGGACCCAGGTCACCGGGTCAGTTCGGGACCCCGGACCCAGGTCGGGTCATGTCACGTCCCATGCCCGGGTCCCCGGGTTGGATTTTTACCCAGTCCCCGGGTCACAGGGTCATGTCGGGTCAACGGCCTGGGTACAAGGGTCTGGTGACCACCCCGACCCCAGGTCCCCGGGTCATGACGGGACACCGGACCAGGTCCCCGAGTCCGGTCGACACCACAGCCCCAGGTCACCGGGTCATGTCGGGACCCAGCCCGGGTCCCCGGGACGGGTTTTTACCCCAGCCGCAGATCACCGGGTCCTGTCGGGTACCCGGGTCGGGTCCCCTGGACAGGTCGGCACCCCGGCCCCGGGTCACGGGGTCATGTCGGGTCGCTGTCCCGGGTACCAGTGTCAGGTGACCACCCCGGCCCCGGGAGACGGAGTCATACCGGGTCCCCGGCCCGGGTCCCCGGGTTGCATCGGGACAAAAGCACCGGATCACTGGATCACGTGGGGGCCCGGGCCCGGGTCCCCGGGTTGCATCGGGACACCAGCGAAGGACCACCGGGTCCTGTCGGGTCCCCGGCCCGGGTCCCCTGGACAGGTCGTTAACCCGGCCCCAGGTCACCGGGTCGTGTCGGGTAACCGGCCTGGTTCCCAGGTTCCGGTGACCACCCCGGCACCAGGACCCCGGGTCCCGTGGGGACCCCGGCCCCAGGTGACCGGGTCACGTGGGGACACCGGCCCCAGGTGACCGGGTCACGTGGGGTCACCGGCACCAGGTGACCTGGTCACGTGGGGTCACCGACCCCAGGTGACCTGGTCACGTGGGGTCACCGGCCCCAGGTGACCGGGTCACGTGGGGTCACCGGCCCCAGGTGACCGGGTCACGTGAGGTCACCGGCCCCAGGTGACCGGGTCACGTGGGGTCACCGGCCCCAGGTGACCGGGTCACGTGGGGTCACCGGCCCCAGGTGACCTGGTCACGTGGGGTCACCGGCCCCAGGTGACCGGGTCACGTGAGGTCACCGGCCCCAGATCAGCGGGTCACTTGGGGTCACCGGCCCCAAGTGACCGGGTCACGTGGGGTCACCGGCCCCAGGTGACCGGGTCACGTGGGGTCACCGGCCCCAGGTCAGCGGGTCACGTGGGGTCACCGGCCCCAGGTCAGCGGGTCACGTGGGGTCACCGGCCCCAGGTCACCGGGTCACGTGGGGTCACCGGCCCCAGGTGACCGGGTCACGTGGGGTCACCGGCCCCAGGTGACCGGGTCACGTGGGGTCACCGGCCCCAGGTGACCGGGTCACGTGGGGTCACCGGCCCCAGGTGACCGGGTCACGTGGGGTCACCGGCCCCAGGTGACCGGGTCACGTGGGGTCACCGGCACCAGGTGACCGGGTCACGTGGGGACACCGGCCCCAGGTGACCGGGTCACGTGGGGTCACCGGCCCCAGGTGACCCGGTCACGTGGGGTCACCGGCCCCAGGTGACCCGGTCACGTGGGGTCACCGGCCCCAGGTCACCGGGTCACGTGGTGTCACCAGCCCCAGGTCAGCGGGTCACGTGGGGACACCGGCCCCAGGTGACCGGGTCACGTTGGGTCACCGGCCCCAGGTGACCTGGTCACGTGGGGTCACCGGCCCCAGGTGACCGGGTCACGTGGGGTCACCGGCCCCAGGTGACCGGGTCACGTGAGGTCACCGGCCCCAGGTGACCGGGTCACGTGGGGTCACCGGCCCCAGGTGACCGGGTCACGTGGGGTCACCGGCCCCAGGTGACCGGGTCACGTGGGGTCACCGGCCCCAGGTCAGCGGGTCACGTGGGGTCACCGGCCCCAGGTCACCGGGTCACGTGGGGTCACCGGCCCCAGGTGACCGGGTCACGTGGGGTCACCGGCCCCAGGTCAGCGGGTCACGTGGGGTCACCGGCCCCAGGTGACCGGGTCACGTGGGGTCACCGGCCCCAGGTGACCGGGTCACGTGGGGTCACCGGCCCCAGGTGACCGGGTCACGTGGTGTCACCGGCCCCAGGTCAGCGGGTCACGTGGGGACACCGGCCCCAGGTGACCGGGTCACGTGGGGTCACCGGCCCCAGGTGACCGGGTCACGTGGGGACACCGGCCCCAGGTGACCGGGTCACGTGGGGTCACCGGCCCCAGGTCAGCGGGTCACGTGGGGACACCGGCCCCAGGTAACCAAGGCATGTCGGGACCCAGCCCGGGTCCCCGGGACGGGTTTTTACCCCAGCCGCAGATCACCGGGTCCTGTCGGGTCCCCGGCCCGTGTCCCCTGGACAGGTCGATAACCCGGCCCCAGGTCACCCGGTCATCTCGCGCACCCGGCCTGGTTCCCAGGTTCCGATGACCACCCCGGCACCAGGACCCCGGGTCACGTGGGGACACCGGCCCCAGGTGACCGGGTCACGTGGGGTCACCGGCCCCAGGTCAGCGGGTCACGTGGGGACCCCGGCCCCAGGTGACCGGGTCACGTGGGGACCCCGGACCCAGGTAACCGGGTCATACCGAGTCCCCGGACCCAGGTCACCGGGTCAGTTCGGGACCCCGGACCCAGGTCGGGTCATGTCACGTCCCATGCCCGGGTCCCCGGGTTGGATTTTTACCCAGGCCCCGGGTCACAGGGTCATGTCGGGTCAACGGCCTGGGTACAAGGGTCTGGTGACCACCCCGACCCCAGGTCCCCGGGTCATGACGGGACACCGGACCAGGTCCCCGAGTCCGGTCGACACCACAGCCCCAGGTCACCGGGTCATGTCGGGACCCAGCCCGGGTCCCCGGGACGGGTTTTTACCCCAGCCGCAGATCACCGGGTCCTGTCGGGTACCCGGGTCGGGTCCCCTGGACAGGTCGGCACCCCGGCCCCGGGTCACGGGGTCATGTCGGGTCGCTGTCCCGGGTACCAGTGTCAGGTGACCACCCCGGCCCCGGGAGACGGAGTCATACCGGGTCCCCGGCCCGGGTCCCCGGGTTGCATCGGGACAAAAGCACCGGATCACTGGATCACGTGGGGGCCCGGGCCCGGGTCCCCGGGTTGCATCGGGACACCAGCGAAGGACCACCGGGTCCTGTCGGGTCCCCGGCCCGGGTCCCCTGGACAGGTCGTTAACCCGGCCCCAGGTCACCGGGTCGTGTCGGGTAACCGGCCTGGTTCCCAGGTTCCGGTGACCACCCCGGCACCAGGACCCCGGGTCCCGTGGGGACCCCGGCCCCAGGTGACCGGGTCACGTGGGGTCACCGGCCCCAGGTCACCGGGTCACGTGGGGACACCGGCCCCAGGTGACCGGGTCACGTGGGGTCACCGGCACCAGGTGACTGGGTCACGTGGGGTCACCGGCCCCAGGTGACCTGGTCACGTGGGGTCACCGGCCCCAGGTGACCGGGTCACGTGGGGTCACCGGCCCCAGGTGACCGGGTCACGTGGGGTCACCGGCCCCAGGTGACCGGGTCACGTGGGGTCACCGGCACCAGGTGACCGGGTCACGTGGGGACACCGGCCCCAGGTGACCGGGTCACGTGGGGTCACCGGCCCCAGGTGACCCGGTCACGTGGGGTCACCGGCCCCAGGTGACCCGGTCACGTGGGGTCACCGGCCCCAGGTCACCGGGTCACGTGGTGTCACCGGCCCCAGGTCAGCGGGTCACGTGGGGACACCGGCCCCAGGTGACCGGGTCACGTGGGGTCACCGGCCCCAGGTGACCGGGTCACGTGGGGACACCGGCCCCAGGTGACCGGGTCACGTGGGGTCACCGGCCCCAGGTCAGCGGGTCACGTGGGGACACCGGCCCCAGGTAACCAAGGCATGTCGGGACCCAGCCCGGGTCCCCGGGACGGGTTTTTACCCCAGCCGCAGATCACCGGGTCCTGTCGGGTCCCCGGCCCGTGTCCCCTGGACAGGTCGATAACCCGGCCCCAGGTCACCCGGTCATCTCGCGCACCCGGCCTGGTTCCCAGGTTCCGATGACCACCCCGGCACCAGGACCCCGGGTCACGTGGGGACACCGGCCCCAGGTGACCGGGTCACGTGGGGTCACCGGCCCCAGGTCAGCGGGTCACGTGGGGACCCCGGCCCCAGGTGACCGGGTCACGTGGGGACCCCGGACCCAGGTAACCGGGTCATACCGAGTCCCCGGACCCAGGTCACCGGGTCAGTTCGGGACCCCGGACCCAGGTCGGGTCATGTCACGTCCCATGCCCGGGTCCCCGGGTTGGATTTTTACCCAGGCCCCGGGTCACAGGGTCATGTCGGGTCAACGGCCTGGGTACAAGGGTCTGGTGACCACCCCGACCCCAGGTCCCCGGGTCATGACGGGACACCGGACCAGGTCCCCGAGTCCGGTCGACACCACAGCCCCAGGTCACCGGGTCATGTCGGGACCCAGCCCGGGTCCCCGGGACGGGTTTTTACCCCAGCCGCAGATCACCGGGTCCTGTCGGGTACCCGGGTCGGGTCCCCTGGACAGGTCGGCACCCCGGCCCCGGGTCACGGGGTCATGTCGGGTCGCTGTCCCGGGTACCAGTGTCAGGTGACCACCCCGGCCCCGGGAGACGGAGTCATACCGGGTCCCCGGCCCAGGTCCCCGGGTTGCATCGGGACAAAAGCACCGGATCACTGGATCACGTGGGGGCCCGGGCCCGGGTCCCCGGGTTTCATCGGGACACCAGCGAAGGACCACCGGGTCCTGTCGGGTCCCCGGCCCGGGTCCCCTGGACAGGTCGTTAACCCGGCCCCAGGTCACCGGGTCGTGTCGGGTAACCGGCCTGGTTCCCAGGTTCCGGTGACCACCCCGGCACCAGGACCCCGGGTCCCGTGGGGACCCCGGCCCCAGGTGACCGGGTCACGTGGGGTCACCGGCCCCAGGTGACCGGGTCACGTGGGGACACCGGCCCCAGGTGACCGGGTCACGTGGGGTCACCGGCACCAGGTGACTGGGTCACGTGGGGTCACCGGCCCCAGGTGACCTGGTCACGTGGGGTCACCGGCCCCAGGTGACCGGGTCACGTGGGGTCACCGGCCCCAGGTGACCGGGTCACGTGAGGTCACCGGCCCCAGGTGACCGGGTCACGTGGGGTCACCGGCCCCAGGTGACCTGGTCACGTGGGGTCACCGGCCCCAGGTGACCGGGTCACGTGGGGTCACCGGCCCCAGGTGACCGGGTCACATGAGGTCACCGGCCCCAGGTGACCGGGTCACGTGGGGTCACCGGCCCCAGGTGACCGGGTCACGTGGGGTCACCGGCCCCAGGTGACCGGGTCACGTGGGGTCACCGGCCCCAGGTCAGCGGGTCACGTGGGGTCACCGGCCCCAGGTCACCGGGTCACGTGGGGTCACCGGCCCCAGGTGACCGGGTCACGTGGGGTCACCGGCCCCAGGTGACCGGGTCACGTGGGGTCACCGGCCCCAGGTGACCGGGTCACGTGGGGACACCGGCCCCAGGTGACCGGGTCACGTGGGGTCACCGGCCCCAGGTCACCGGGTCACGTGGGGTCACCGGCCCCAGGTCACCGGGTCACGTGGGGTCACCGGCCCCAGGTCAGCGGGTCACGTGGGGTCACCGGCCCCAGGTGACCGGGTCACGTGGGGTCACCGGCCCCAGGTGACCGGGTCACGTGGGGTCACCGGCCCCAGGTGACCGGGTCACGTGGTGTCACCGGCCCCAGGTCAGCGGGTCACGTGGTGTCACCGGCCCCAGGTCAGCGGGTCACGTGGGGACACCGGCCCCAGGTGACCGGGTCACGTGGGGTCACCGGCCCCAGGTGACCGGGTCACGTGGGGCACCGGCCCCAGGTGACCGGGTCACGTGGGGTCACCGGCCCCAGGTCAGCGGGTCACGTGGGGACACCGGCCCCAGGTAACCAAGGCATGTCGGGACCCAGCCCGGGTCCCCGGGACGGGTTTTTACCCCAGCCGCAGATCACCGGGTCCTGTCGGGTCCCCGGCCCGTGTCCCCTGGACAGGTCGATAACCCGGCCCCAGGTCACCCGGTCATCTCGCGCACCCGGCCTGGTTCCCAGGTTCCGATGACCACCCCGGCACCAGGACCCCGGGTCACGTTGGGACACCGGCCCCAGGTGACCGGGTCACGTGGGGTCACCGGCCCCAGGTCAGCGGGTCACGTGGGGACCCCGGCCCCAGGTGACCGGGTCACGTGGGGACCCCGGACCCAGGTAACCGGGTCATACCGAGTCCCCGGACCCAGGTCACCGGGTCAGTTCGGGACCCCGGACCCAGGTCGGGTCATGTCACGTCCCATGCCCGGGTCCCCGGGTTGGATTTTTACCCAGGCCCCGGGTCACAGGGTCATGTCGGGTCAACGGCCTGGGTACAAGGGTCTGGTGACCACCCCGACCCCAGGTCCCCGGGTCATGACGGGACACCGGACCAGGTCCCCGAGTCCGGTCGACACCACAGCCCCAGGTCACCGGGTCATGTCGGGACCCAGCCCGGGTCCCCGGGACGGGTTTTTACCCCAGCCGCAGATCACCGGGTCCTGTCGGGTACCCGGGTCGGGTCCCCTGGACAGGTCGGCACCCCGGCCCCGGGTCACGGGGTCATGTCGGGTCGCTGTCCCGGGTACCAGTGTCAGGTGACCACCCCGGCCCCGGGAGACGGAGTCATACCGGGTCCCCGGCCCGGGTCCCCGGGTTGCATCGGGACAAAAGCACCGGATCACTGGATCACGTGGGGGCCCGGGCCCGGGTCCCCGGGTTGCATCGGGACACCAGCGAAGGACCACCGGGTCCTGTCGGGTCCCCGGCCCGGGTCCCCTGGACAGGTCGTTAACCCGGCCCCAGGTCACCGGGTCGTGTCGGGTAACCGGCCTGGTTCCCAGGTTCCGGTGAACACCCCGGCACCAGGACCCCGGGTCCCGTGGGGACCCCGGCCCCAGGTGACCGGGTCACGTGGGGTCACCGGCCCCAGGTGACCGGGTCACGTGGGGACACCGGCCCCAGGTGACTGGGTCACGTGGGGTCACCGGCACCAGGTGACTGGGTCACGTGGGGTCACCGGCCCCAGGTGACCTAGTCACGTGGGGTCACCGGCCCCAGGTGACCGGGTCACGTGGGGTCACCGGCCCCAGGTGACCGGGTCACGTGAGGTCACCGGCCCCAGGTGACCGGGTCACGTGGGGTCACCGGCCCCAGGTGACCGGGTCACGTGGGGTCACCGGCCCCAGGTGACCTGGTCACGTGGGGTCACCGGCCCCAGGTGACCGGGTCACGTGGGGTCACCGGCCCCAGGTGACCGGGTCACGTGAGGTCACCGGCCCCAGGTGACCGGGTCACGTGGGGTCACCGGCCCCAGTTGACCGGGTCACGTGGGGTCACCGGCCCCAGGTCAGCAGGTCACGTGGGGTCACCGGCCCCAGGTCACCGGGTCACGTGGGGTCACCGGCCCCAGGTGACCGGGTCACGTGGGGTCACCGGCCCCAGGTGACCGGGTCATGTGGGGTCACCGGCCCCAGGTGACCGGGTCACGTGGGGTCACCGGCCCCAGGTGACCGGGTCACGTGGGGACACCGGCCCCAGGTGACCGGGTCACGTGGGGTCACCGGCCCCAGGTCAGCGGGTCACGTGGGGTCACCGGCCCCAGGTCACCGGGTCACGTGGGGTCACCGGCCCCAGGTGACCGGGTCACGTGGGGTCACCGGCCCCAGGTCAGCGGGTCACGTGGGGTCACCGGCCCCAGGTGACCGGGTCACGTGGGGTCACCGGCCCCAGGTGACCGGGTCACGTGGGGTCACCGGCCCCAGGTCAGCGGGTCACGTGGGGTCACCGGCCCCAGGTGACCGGGTCACGTGGGGTCACCGGCCCCAGGTGACCGGATCACGTGGGGTCACCGGCCCCAGGTGACCCGGTCACGTGGGGTCACCGGCCCCAGGTGACCGGGTCACGTGGTGTCACCGGCCCCAGGTCAGCGGGTCACGTGGGGACACCGGCCCCAGGTGACCGGGTCACGTGGGGTCACCGGCCCCAGGTGACCGGGTCACGTGGGGACACCGGCCCCAGGTGACCGGGTCACGTGGGGTCACCGGCCCCAGGTCAGCGGGTCACGTGGGGACACCGGCCCCAGGTCACCGGGTCATGTCGGGACCCAGCCCGGGTCCCCGGGACGGGTTTTTACCCCAGCCGCAGATCACCGGGTCCTGTCGGGTACCCGGGTCGGGTCCCCTGGACAGGTCGGCACCCCGGCCCCGGGTCACGGGGTCATGTCGGGTCGCTGTCCCGGGTACCAGTGTCAGGTGACCACCCCGGCCCCGGGAGACGGAGTCATACCGGGTCCCCGGCCCGGGTCCCCGGGTTGCATCGGGACAAAAGCACCGGATCACTGGATCACGTGGGGGCCCGGGCCCGGGTCCCCGGGTTGCATCGGGACACCAGCGAAGGACCACCGGGTCCTGTCGGGTCCCCGGCCCGGGTCCCCTGGACAGGTCGTTAACCCGGCCCCAGGTCACCGGGTCGTGTCGGGTAACCGGCCTGGTTCCCAGGTTCCGGTGACCACCCCGGCACCAGGACCCCGGGTCCCGTGGGGACCCCGGCCCCAGGTGACCGGGTCACGTGGGGTCACCGGCCCCAGGTCACCGGGTCACGTGGGGACACCGGCCCCAGGTGACCGGGTCACGTGGGGTCACCGGCACCAGGTGACAGGGTCACGTGGGGTCACCGGCCCCAGGTGACCTGGTCACGTGGGGTCACCGGCCCCAGGTGACCGGGTCACGTGGGGTCACCGGCCCCAGGTGACCGGGTCACGTGGGGTCACCGGCACCAGGTGACCGGGTCACGTGGGGACACCGGCCCCAGGTGACCGGGTCACGTGGGGTCACCGGCCCCAGGTGACCCGGTCACGTGGGGTCACCGGCCCCAGGTGACCCGGTCACGTGGGGTCACCGGCCCCAGGTCACCGGGTCACGTGGTGTCACCGGCCCCAGGTCAGCGGGTCACGTGGGGACACCGGCCCCAGGTGACCGGGTCACGTGGGGTCAACGGCCCCAGGTGACCGGGTCACGTGGGGACACCGGCCCCAGGTGACCGGGTCACGTGGGGTCACCGGCCCCAGGTCAGCGGGTCACGTGGGGACACCGGCCCCAGGTAACCAAGGCATGTCGGGACCCAGCCCGGGTCCCCGGGACGGGTTTTTACCCCAGCCGCAGATCACCGGGTCCTGTCGGGTCCCCGGCCCGTGTCCCCTGGACAGGTCGATAACCCGGCCCCAGGTCACCCGGTCATCTCGCGCACCCGGCCTGGTTCCCAGGTTCCGATGACCACCCCGGCACCAGGACCCCGGGTCACGTGGGGACACCGGCCCCAGGTGACCGGGTCACGTGGGGTCACCGGCCCCAGGTCAGCGGGTCACGTGGGGACCCCGGCCCCAGGTGACCGGGTCACGTGGGGACCCCGGACCCAGGTAACCGGGTCATACCGAGTCCCCGGACCCAGGTCACCGGGTCAGTTCGGGACCCCGGACCCAGGTCGGGTCATGTCACGTCCCATGCCCGGGTCCCCGGGTTGGATTTTTACCCAGGCCCCGGGTCACAGGGTCATGTCGGGTCAACGGCCTGGGTACAAGGGTCTGGTGACCACCCCGACCCCAGGTCCCCGGGTCATGACGGGACACCGGACCAGGTCCCCGAGTCCGGTCGACACCACAGCCCCAGGTCACCGGGTCATGTCGGGACCCAGCCCGGGTCCCCGGGACGGGTTTTTACCCCAGCCGCAGATCACCGGGTCCTGTCGGGTACCCGGGTCGGGTCCCCTGGACAGGTCGGCACCCCGGCCCCGGGTCACGGGGTCATGTCGGGTCGCTGTCCCGGGTACCAGTGTCAGGTGACCACCCCGGCCCCGGGAGACGGAGTCATACCGGGTCCCCGGCCCAGGTCCCCGGGTTGCATCGGGACAAAAGCACCGGATCACTGGATCACGTGGGGGCCCGGGCCCGGGTCCCCGGGTTTCATCGGGACACCAGCGAAGGACCACCGGGTCCTGTCGGGTCCCCGGCCCGGGTCCCCTGGACAGGTCGTTAACCCGGCCCCAGGTCACCGGGTCGTGTCGGGTAACCGGCCTGGTTCCCAGGTTCCGGTGACCACCCCGGCACCAGGACCCCGGGTCCCGTGGGGACCCCGGCCCCAGGTGACCGGGTCACGTGGGGTCACCGGCCCCAGGTGACCGGGTCACGTGGGGACACCGGCCCCAGGTGACCGGGTCACGTGGGGTCACCGGCACCAGGTGACTGGGTCACGTGGGGTCACCGGCCCCAGGTGACCTGGTCACGTGGGGTCACCGGCCCCAGGTGACCGGGTCACGTGGGGTCACCGGCCCCAGGTGACCGGGTCACGTGAGGTCACCGGCCCCAGGTGACCGGGTCACGTGGGGTCACCGGCCCCAGGTGACCTGGTCACGTGGGGTCACCGGCCCCAGGTGACCGGGTCACGTGGGGTCACCGGCCCCAGGTGACCGGGTCACATGAATTCACCGGCCCCAGGTGACCGGGTCACGTGGGGTCACCGGCCCCAGGTGACCGGGTCACGTGGGGTCACCGGCCCCAGGTGACCGGGTCACGTGGGGTCACCGGCCCCAGGTCACCGGGTCACGTGGGGTCACCGGCCCCAGGTGACCGGGTCACGTGGGGTCACCGGCCCCAGGTGACCGGGTCACGTGGGGTCACCGGCCCCAGGTGACCGGGTCACGTGGGGACACCGGCCCCAGGTGACCGGGTCACGTGGGGTCACCGGCCCCAGGTCAGCGGGTCACGTGGGGTCACCGGCCCCAGGTCACCGGGTCACGTGGGGTCACCGGCCCCAGGTCAGCGGGTCACGTGGGGTCACCGGCCCCAGGTGACCGGGTCACGTGGGGTCACCGGCCCCAGGTGACCGGGTCACGTGGGGTCACCGGCCCGAGGTGACCGGGTCACGTGGTGTCACCGGCCCCAGGTCAGCGGGTCACGTGGTGTCACCGGCCCCAGGTCAGCGGGTCACGTGGGGACACCGGCCCCAGGTGACCGGGTCACGTGGGGTCACCGGCCCCAGGTGACCGGGTCACGTGGGGCACCGGCCCCAGGTGACCGGGTCACGTGGGGTCACCGGCCCCAGGTCAGCGGGTCACGTGGGGACACCGGCCCCAGGTAACCAAGGCATGTCGGGACCCAGCCCGGGTCCCCGGGACGGGTTTTTACCCCAGCCGCAGATCACCGGGTCCTGTCGGGTCCCCGGCCCGTGTCCCCTGGACAGGTCGATAACCCGGCCCCAGGTCACCCGGTCATCTCGCGCACCCGGCCTGGTTCCCAGGTTCCGATGACCACCCCGGCACCAGGACCCCGGGTCACGTTGGGACACCGGCCCCAGGTGACCGGGTCACGTGGGGTCACCGGCCCCAGGTCAGCGGGTCACGTGGGGACCCCGGCCCCAGGTGACCGGGTCACGTGGGGACCCCGGACCCAGGTAACCGGGTCATACCGAGTCCCCGGACCCAGGTCACCGGGTCAGTTCGGGACCCCGGACCCAGGTCGGGTCATGTCACGTCCCATGCCCGGGTCCCCGGGTTGGATTTTTACCCAGGCCCCGGGTCACAGGGTCATGTCGGGTCAACGGCCTGGGTACAAGGGTCTGGTGACCACCCCGACCCCAGGTCCCCGGGTCATGACGGGACACCGGACCAGGTCCCCGAGTCCGGTCGACACCACAGCCCCAGGTCACCGGGTCATGTCGGGACCCAGCCCGGGTCCCCGGGACGGGTTTTTACCCCAGCCGCAGATCACCGGGTCCTGTCGGGTACCCGGGTCGGGTCCCCTGGACAGGTCGGCACCCCGGCCCCGGGTCACGGGGTCATGTCGGGTCGCTGTCCCGGGTACCAGTGTCAGGTGACCACCCCGGCCCCGGGAGACGGAGTCATACCGGGTCCCCGGCCCGGGTCCCCGGGTTGCATCGGGACACCAGCGAAGGACCACCGGGTCCTGTCGGGTCCCCGGCCCGGGTCCCCTGGACAGGTCGTTAACCCGGCCCCAGGTCACCGGGTCGTGTCGGGTAACCGGCCTGGTTCCCAGGTTCCGGTGAACACCCCGGCACCAGGACCCCGGGTCCCGTGGGGACCCCGGCCCCAGGTGACCGGGTCACGTGGGGTCACCGGCCCCAGGTGACCGGGTCACGTGGGGTCACCGGCCCCAGGTGACTGGGTCACGTGGGGTCACCGGCACCAGGTGACTGGGTCACGTGGGGTCACCGGCCCCAAGTGACCTGGTCACGTGGGGTCACCGGCCCCAGGTGACCGGGTCACGTGGGGTCACCGGCCCCAGGTGACCGGGTCACGTGAGGTCACCGGCCCCAGGTGACCGGGTCACGTGGGGTCACCGGCCCCAGGTGACCGGGTCACGTGAGGTCACCGGCCCCAGGTGACCGGGTCACGTGGGGTCACCGGCCCCAGGTCAGCGGGTCACGTGGGGACACCGGCCCCAGGTGACCGGGTCACGTGGGGTCACCGGCCCCATGTGACCGGGTCACGTGGGGTCACCGGCCCCAGGTGACCGGGTCACGTGGGGACACCGGCCCCAGGTAACCAAGGCATGTCGGGACCCAGCCCGGGTCCCCGGGACGGGTTTTTACCCCAGCCGCAGATCACCGGGTCCTGTCGGGTCCCCGGCCCGTGTCCCCTGGACAGGTCGATAACCCGGCCCCAGGTCACCCGGTCATCTCGCGCACCCGGCCTGGTTCCCAGGTTCCGATGACCACCCCGGCACCAGGACCCCGGGTCACGTGGGGACACCGGCCCCAGGTGACCGGGTCACATGGGGTCACCGGCCCCAGGTCAGCGGGTCACGTGGGGACCCCGGCCCCAGGTGACCGGGTCACGTGGGGACCCCGGACCCAGGTAACCGGGTCATACCGAGTCCCCGGACCCAGGTCACCGGGTCAGTTCGGGACCCCGGACCCAGGTCGGGTCATGTCACGTCCCATGCCCGGGTCCCCGGGTTGGATTTTTACCCAGGCCCCGGGTCACAGGGTCATGTCGGGTCAACGGCCTGGGTACAAGGGTCTGGTGACCACCCCGACCCCAGGTCCCCGGGTCATGACGGGACACCGGACCAGGTCCCCGAGTCCGGTCGACACCACAGCCCCAGGTCACCGGGTCATGTCGGGACCCAGCCCGGGTCCCCGGGACGGGTTTTTACCCCAGCCGCAGATCACCGGGTCCTGTCGGGTACCCGGGTCGGGTCCCCTGGACAGGTCGGCACCCCGGCCCCGGGTCACGGGGTCATGTCGGGTCGCTGTCCCGGGTACCACTGTCAGGTGACCACCCCGGCCCCGGGAGACGGAGTCATACCGGGTCCCCGGCCCGGGTCCCCGGGTTGCATCGGGACACCAGCGAAGGACCACCGGGTCCTGTCGGGTCCCCGGCCCGGGTCCCCTGGACAGGTCGTTAACCCGGCCCCAGGTCACCAGGTCATGTCGCGCACCCGGCCTGGTTCCCAGGTTCCGGTGACCACCCCGGCACCAGGACCCCGGGTCACGTGGGGACCCCGGACCCAGGTCAGCGGGTCACGTGGGGACACCGGCCCCAGGTCACCGCGTCAGGTCGGGACCCCGAACCCAGGTCCACGAGTCCGTCGACACCACAGCCCCGGGTCACCGGGTCGTGTCGGGTAACCGGCCTGGTTCCAAGGTTCCGATGACCACCCCGGCACCAGGACCCTGGGTCACGTGGGGACACCGGCCCCAGGTGACCGGGTCACGTGGGGTCACCGGCCCCAGGTGACCGGGTCACGTGGGGTCACCGGCCCCAGGTCAGCGGGTCACGTGGGGTCAACGGCCCCAGGTCAGCGGGTCACGTGGGGACACCGGCCCCAGGTGACGGGGTCACGTGGGGTCAACGGCCCCAGGTCAGCGGGTCATGTGGAGACACCGGCCCCAGGTGACCGGGTCACGTGGGGTCACCGGCCCCAGGTGACCGGGTCACGTGGGGTCACCGGCCCCAGGTGACCGGGTCACGTGGGGTCACCGGCCCCAGGTGACCGGGTCACGTGGGGTCACCGGCCCCAGGTCAGCGGGTCACGTGGGGACACCGGCCCCAGGTAACCAAGGCATGTCGGGACCCAGCCCGGGTCCCCGGGACGGGTTTTTACCCCAGCCGCAGATCACCGGGTCCTGTCGGGTCCCCGGCCCGTGTCCCCTGGACAGGTCGATAACCCGGCCCCAGGTCACCCGGTCATCTCGCGCACCCGGCCTGGTTCCCAGGTTCCGATGACCACCCCGGCACCAGGACCCCGGGTCATGTGGGGACACCGGCCCCAGGTGACCGGGTCACGTGGGGTCACCGGCCCCAGGTCAGCGGGTCACGTGGGGACCCCGGCCCCAGGTGACCGGGTCACGTGGGGACCCCGGACCCAGGTAACCGGGTCATACCGAGTCCCCGGACCCAGGTCACCGGGTCAGTTCGGGACCCCGGACCCAGGTCGGGTCATGTCACGTCCCATGCCCGGGTCCCCGGGTTGGATTTTTACCCAGGCCCCGGGTCACAGGGTCATGTCGGGTCAACGGCCTGGGTACAAGGGTCTGGTGACCACCCCGACCCCAGGTCCCCGGGTCATGACGGGACACCGGACCAGGTCCCCGAGTCCGGTCGACACCACAGCCCCAGGTCACCGGGTCATGTCGGGACCCAGCCCGGGTCCCCGGGACGGGTTTTTACCCCAGCCGCAGATCACCGGGTCCTGTCGGGTACCCGGGTCGGGTCCCCTGGACAGGTCGGCACCCCGGCCCCGGGTCACGGGGTCATGTCGGGTCGCTGTCCCGGGTACCAGTGTCAGGTGACCACCCCGGCCCCGGGAGACGGAGTCATACCGGGTCCCCGGCCCAGGTCCCCGGGTTGCATCGGGACAAAAGCACCGGATCACTGGATCACGTGGGGGCCCGGGCCCGGGTCCCCGGGTTGCATCGGGACACCAGCGAAGGACCACCGGGTCCTGTCGGGTCCCCGGCCCGGGTCCCCTGGACAGGTCGTTAACCCGGCCCCAGGTCACCGGGTCGTGTCGGGTAACCGGCCTGGTTCCCAGGTTCCGGTGAACACCCCGGCACCAGGACCCCGGGTCCCGTGGGGACCCCGGCCCCAGGTGACCGGGTCACGTGGGGACACCGGCCCCAGGTGACCGGGTCACGTGGGGTCACCGGCCCCAGGTGACCCGGTCACGTGGGGTCACCGGCCCCAGGTGACCGTGTCACGTGGGGTCACCGGCCCCAGGTGACGGGTTCACGTGGGGTCAACGGCCCCAGGTCAGCGGGTCACGTGGGGACACCGGCCCCAGGTCAGCGGGTCACGTGGGGTCACCGGCCCCAGGTGACCGGGTCACGTGGGGTCACCGGCCCCAGGTCAGCGGGTCACGTGGGGTCACCGGCCCCAGGTGACCGGGTCACGTGGGGTCACCGGCCCCAGGTCACCGGGTCACGTGGGGTCACCGGCCCCAGGTGACCGGGTCACGTGGGGTCACCGGCCCCAGGTCAGCGGGTCACGTGGGGTCACCGGCCCCAGGTGACCGGGTCACGTGGGGTCACCGGCCCCAGGTGACCGGGTCACGTGGGGTCACCGGCACCAGGTGACCGGGTCACGTGGGGACACCGGCCCCAGGTGACCGGGTCACGTGGGGTCACCGGCCCCAGGTGACCGGGTCACGTGGGGTCACCGGCCCCAGGTGACCCGGTCACGTGGGGTCACCGGCCCCAGGTGACCGGGTCACGTGGGGTCACCGGCCCCAGGTGACTGGGTCACGTGGGGTCACCGGCCCCAGGTCAGCGGGTCACGTGGGGACACCGGCCCCAGGTAACCAAGGCATGTCGGGACCCAGCCCGGGTCCCCGGGACGGGTTTTTACCTCAGCCGCAGATCACCGGGTCCTGTCGGGTCCCCGGCCCGTGTCCCCTGGACAGGTCGATAACCCGGCCCCAGGTCACCCGGTCATCTCGCGCACCCGGCCTGGTTCCCAGGTTCCGATGACCACCCCGGCACCAGGACCCCGGGTCACGTGGGGACACCGGCCCCAGGTGACCGGGTCACGTGGGGTCACCGGCCCCAGGTCAGCGGGTCACGTGGGGACCCCGGCCCCAGGTGACCGGGTCACGTGGGGACCCCGGACCCAGGTAACCGGGTCATACCGAGTCCCCGGACCCAGGTCACCGGGTCAGTTCGGGACCCCGGACCCAGGTCGGGTCATGTCACGTCCCATGCCCGGGTCCCCGGGTTGGATTTTTACCCAGGCCCCGGGTCACAGGGTCATGTCGGGTCAACGGCCTGGGTACAAGGGTCTGGTGACCACCCCGACCCCAGGTCCCCGGGTCATGACGGGACACCGGACCAGGTCCCCGAGTCCGGTCGACACCACAGCCCCAGGTCACCGGGTCATGTCGGGACCCAGCCCGGGTCCCCGGGACGGGTTTTTACCCCAGCCGCAGATCACCGGGTCCTGTCGGGTACCCGGGTCGGGTCCCCTGGACAGGTCGGCACCCCGGCCCCGGGTCACGGGGTCATGTCGGGTCGCTGTCCCGGGTACCAGTGTCAGGTGACCACCCCGGCCCCGGGAGACGGAGTCATACCGGGTCCCCGGCCCAGGTCCCCGGGTTGCATCGGGACAAAAGCACCGGATCACTGGATCACGTGGGGGCCCGGGCCCGGGTCCCCGGGTTGCATCGGGACACCAGCGAAGGACCACCGGGTCCTGTCGGGTCCCCGGCCCGGGTCCCCTGGACAGGTCGTTAACCCGGCCCCAGGTCACCGGGTCGTGTCGGGTAACCGGCCTGGTTCCCAGGTTCCGGTGAACACCCCGGCACCAGGACCCCGGGTCCCGTGGGGACCCCGGCCCCAGGTGACCGGGTCACGTGGGGTCACCGGCCCCAGGTGACCGGGTCACGTGGGGACACCGGCCCCAGGTGACCGGGTCACATGGGGTCACCGGCACCAGGTGACTGGGTCACGTGGGGTCACCGGCCCCAGGTGACCTGGTCACGTGGGGTCACCGGCCCCAGGTGACCGGGTCACGTGGGGTCACCGGCCCCAGGTGACCGGGTCACGTGAGGTCACCGGCCCCAGGTGACCGGGTCACGTGGGGTCACCGGCCCCAGGTGACCGGGTCACGTGGGGACACCGGCCCCAGGTGACCGGGTCACGTGGGGTCACCGGCCCCAGGTCAGCGGGTCACGTGGGGACACCGGCCCCAGGTAACCAAGGCATGTCGGGACCCAGCCCGGGTCCCCGGGACGGGTTTTTACCCCAGCCGCAGATCACCGGGTCCTGTCGGGTCCCCGGCCCGGGTCCCCTGGACAGGTCGATAACCCGGCCCCAGGTCACCCGGTCATCTCGCGCACCCGGCCTGGTTCCCAGGTTCCGATGACCACCCCGGCACCAGGACCCCGGGTCACGTGGGGACACCGGCCCCAGGTGACCGGGTCACGTGGGGTCACCGGCCCCAGGTCAGCGGGTCACGTGGGGACCCCGGCCCCAGGTGACCGGGTCACGTGGGGACCCCGGACCCAGGTAACCGGGTCATACCGAGTCCCCGGACCCAGGTCACCGGGTCAGTTCGGGACCCCGGACCCAGGTCGGGTCATGTCACGTCCCATGCCCGGGTCCCCGGGTTGGATTTTTACCCAGGCCCCGGGTCACAGGGTCATGTCGGGTCAACGGCCTGGGTACAAGGGTCTGGTGACCACCCCGACCCCAGGTCCCCGGGTCATGACGGGACACCGGACCAGGTCCCCGAGTCCGGTCGACACCACAGCCCCAGGTCACCGGGTCATGTCGGGACCCAGCCCGGGTCCCCGGGACGGGTTTTTACCCCAGCCGCAGATCACCGGGTCCTGTCGGGTACCCGGGTCGGGTCCCCTGGACAGGTCGGCACCCCGGCCCCGGGTCACGGGGTCATGTCGGGTCGCTGTCCCGGGTACCAGTGTCAGGTGACCACCCCGGCCCCGGGAGACGGAGTCATACCGGGTCCCCGGCCCAGGTCCCCGGGTTGCATCGGGACAAAAGCACCGGATCACTGGATCACGTGGGGGCCCGGGCCTGGGTCCCCGGGTTGCATCGGGACACCAGCGAAGGACCACCGGGTCCTGTCGGGTCCCCGGCCCGGGTCCCCTGGACAGGTCGTTAACCCGGCCCCAGGTCACCGGGTCGTGTCGGGTAACCGGCCTGGTTCCCAGGTTCCGGTGACCACCCCGGCACCAGGACCCCGGGTCCCGTGGGGACCCCGGCCCCAGGTGACCGGGTCACGTGGGGTCACCGGCCCCAGGTGACTGGGTCACGTGGGGTCACCGGCCCCAGGTGACCTGGTCACGTGGGGTCACCGGCCCCAGGTGACCGGGTCACGTGGGGTCACCGGCCCCAGGTGACCGGGTCACGTGAGGTCACCGGCCCCAGGTGACCGGGTCACGTGGGGTCACCGGCCCCAGGTGACCGGGTCACGTGGGGACACCGGCCCCAGGTGACCGGGTCACGTGGGGTCACCGGCCCCAGGTCAGCGGGTCACGTGGGGACACCGGCCCCAGGTAACCAAGGCATGTCGGGACCCAGCCCGGGTCCCCGGGACGGGTTTTTACCCCAGCCGCAGATCACCGGGTCCTGTCGGGTCCCCGGCCCGGGTCCCCTGGACAGGTCGATAACCCGGCCCCAGGTCACCCGGTCATCTCGCGCACCCGGCCTGGTTCCCAGGTTCCGATGACCACCCCGGCACCAGGACCCCGGGTCACGTGGGGACACCGGCCCCAGGTGACCGGGTCACGTGGGGTCACCGGCCCCAGGTGACCGGGTCACGTGGGGACCCCGGCCCCAGGTGACCGGGTCACGTGGGGACCCCGGACCCAGGTAACCGGGTCATACCGAGTCCCCGGACCCAGGTCACCGGGTCAGTTCGGGACCCCGGACCCAGGTCGGGTCATGTCACGTCCCATGCCCGGGTCCCCGGGTTGGATTTTTACCCAGGCCCCAGGTCACAGGGTCATGTCGGGTCAACGGCCTGGGTACAAGGGTCTGGTGACCACCCCGACCCCAGGTCCCCGGGTCATGACGGGACACCGGACCAGGTCCCCGAGTCCGGTCGACACCACAGCCCCAGGTCACCGGGTCATGTCGGGACCCAGCCCGGGTCCCCGGGACGGGTTTTTACCCCAGCCGCAGATCACCGGGTCCTGTCGGGTACCCGGGTCGGGTCCCCTGGACAGGTCGGCACCCCGGCCCCGGGTCACGGGGTCATGTCGGGTCGCTGTCCCGGGTACCAGTGTCAGGTGACCACCCCGGCCCCGGGAGACGGAGTCATACATGGTCCCCGGCCCGGGTCCCCAGGTTGCATCGGGACACCAGCGAAGGACCACCGGGTCCTGTCGGGTCCCCGGCCCGGGTCCCCTGGACAGGTCGTTAACCCGGCCCCAGGTCACCAGGTCATGTCGCGCACCCGGCCTGGTTCCCAGGTTCCGGTGACCACCCCGGCACCAGGACCCCGGGTCCCGTGGGGACCCCGGACCCAGGTCAGCGGGTCACGTGGGGACACCGGCCCCAGGTCACCGCGTCAGGTCGGGACCCCGAACCCAGGTCCACGAGTCCGTCGACACCACAGCCCCGGGTCACCGGGTCGTGTCGGGTAACCGGCCTGGTTCCAAGGTTCCGATGACCACCCCGGCACCAGGACCCCGGGTCACGTGGGGACACCGGCCCCAGGTGACCGGGTCACGTGGGGTCACCGGCCCCAGGTGACCGGGTCACGTGGGGACACCGGCCCCAGGTGACCGGGTCACGTGGGGTCACCGGCCCCAGGTGACCGGGTCACGTGGGGTCACCGGCCCCAGGTCAGCGGGTCACGTGGGGACACCGGCCCCAGGTAACCAAGGCATGTCGGGACCCAGCCCGGGTCCCCGGGACGGGTTTTTACCCCAGCCGCAGATCACCGGGTCCTGTCGGGTCCCCGGCCCGTGTCTCCTGGACAGGTCGATAACCCGGCCCCAGGTCACCCGGTCATCTCGCGCACCCGGCCTGGTTCCCAGGTTCTGATGACCACCCCGGCACCAGGACCCCGGGTCACGTGGGGACACCGGCCCCAGGTGACCGGGTCACGTGGGGTCACCGGCCCCAGGTCAGCGGGTCACGTGGGGACCCCGGCCCCAGGTGACCGGGTCACGTGGGGACCCCGGACCCAGGTAACCGGGTCATACCGAGTCCCCGGACCCAGGTCACCGGGTCAGTTCGGGACCCCGGACCCAGGTCGGGTCATGTCACGTCCCATGCCCGGGTCCCCGGGTTGGATTTTTACCCAGGCCCCGGGTCACAGGGTCATGTCGGGTCAACGGCCTGGGTACAAGGGTCTGGTGACCACCCCGACCCCAGGTCCCCGGGTCATGACGGGACACCGGACCAGGTCCCCGAGTCCGGTCGACACCACAGCCCCAGGTCACCGGGTCATGTCGGGACCCAGCCCGGGTCCCCGGGACGGGTTTTTACCCCAGCCGCAGATCACCGGGTCCTGTCGGGTACCCGGGTCGGGTCCCCTGGACAGGTCGGCACCCCGGCCCCGGGTCACGGGGTCATGTCGGGTCGCTGTCCCGGGTACCAGTGTCAGGTGACCACCCCGGCCCCGGGAGACGGAGTCATACATGGTCCCCGGCCCGGGTCCCCGGGTTGCATCGGGACACCAGCGAAGGACCACCGGGTCCTGTCGGGTCCCCGGCCCGGGTCCCCTGGACAGGTCGTTAACCCGGCCCCAGGTCACCAGGTCATGTCGCGCACCCGGCCTGGTTCCCAGGTTCCGGTGACCACCCCGGCACCAGGACCCCGGGTCCCGTGGGGACCCCGGACCCAGGTCAGCGGGTCACGTGGGGACACCGGCCCCAGGTCACCGCGTCAGGTCGGGACCCCGAACCCAGGTCCACGAGTCCGTCGACACCACAGCCCCGGGTCACCGGGTCGTGTCGGGTAACCGGCCTGGTTCCAAGGTTCCGATGACCACCCCGGCACCAGGACCCCGGGTCACGTGGGGACACCGGCCCCAGGTGACCGGGTCACGTGGGGTCACCGGCCCCAGGTGACCGGGTCACGTGGGGACACCGGCCCCAGGTGACCGGGTCACGTGGGGTCACCGGCCCCAGGTCACCGGGTCACGTGGGGTCACCGGCCCCAGGTCACCGGGTCACGTGGGGTCACCGGCCCCAGGTGACCGGGTCACGTGGGGTCACCGGCCCCAGGTCAGCGGGTCACGTGGGGTCACCGGCACCAGGTGACCGGGTCACGTGGGGACACCGGCCCCAGGTGACCGGGTCACGTGGGGTCACCGGCCCCAGGTGACCGGGTCACGTGGGGTCACCGGCCCCAGGTGACCGTGTCACGTGGGGTCACCGGCCCCAGGTGACGGGGTCACGTGGGGTCAACGGCCCCAGGTCAGCGGGTCACGTGGGGACACCGGCCCCAGGTGACCGGGTCACGTGGGGTCACCGGCCCCAGGTGACCGGGTCACGTGGGGACACCGGCCCCAGGTCAGCGGGTCACGTGGGGTCACCGGCCCCAGGTCAGCGGGTCACGTGGGGTCACCGGCCCCAGGTGACCGGGTCACGTGGGGTCACCGGCCCCAGGTGACCGGGTCACGTGGGGTCACCGGCACCAGGTGACCGGGTCACGTGGGGACACCGGCCCCAGGTGACCGGGTCACGTGGGGTCACCGGCCCCAGGTGACCGGGTCACGTGGGGTCACCGGCCCCAGGTGACCCGGTCACGTGGGGTCACCGGCCCCAGGTGACCGGGTCACGTGGGGTCACCGGCCCCAGGTGACCGTGTCACGTGGGGTCACCGGCCCCAGGTCAGCGGGTCACGTGGGGACACCGGCCCCAGGTGACCGGGTCACGTGGGGTCACCGGCCCCAGGTGACTGGGTCACGTGGGGACACCGGCCCCAGGTGACCGGGTCACGTGGGGTCACCGGCCCCAGGTCAGCGGGTCACGTGGGGACACCGGCCCCAGGTAACCAAGGCATGTCGGGACCCAGCCCGGGTCCCCGGGACGGGTTTTTACCCCAGCCGCAGATCACCGGGTCCTGTCGGGTCCCCGGCCCGTGTCTCCTGGACAGGTCGATAACCCGGCCCCAGGTCACCCGGTCATCTCGCGCACCCGGCCTGGTTCCCAGGTTCTGATGACCACCCCGGCACCAGGACCCCGGGTCACGTGGGGACACCGGCCCCAGGTGACCGGGTCACGTGGGGTCACCGGCCCCAGGTCAGCGGGTCACGTGGGGACCCCGGCCCCAGGTGACCGGGTCACGTGGGGACCCCGGACCCAGGTAACCGGGTCATACCGAGTCCCCGGACCCAGGTCACCGGGTCAGTTCGGGACCCCGGACCCAGGTCGGGTCATGTCACGTCCCATGCCCGGGTCCCCGGGTTGGATTTTTACCCAGGCCCCGGGTCACAGGGTCATGTCGGGTCAACGGCCTGGGTACAAGGGTCTGGTGACCACCCCGACCCCAGGTCCCCGGGTCATGACGGGACACCGGACCAGGTCCCCGAGTCCGGTCGACACCACAGCCCCAGGTCACCGGGTCATGTCGGGACCCAGCCCGGGTCCCCGGGACGGGTTTTTACCCCAGCCGCAGATCACCGGGTCCTGTCGGGTACCCGGGTCGGGTCCCCTGGACAGGTCGGCACCCCGGCCCCGGGTCACGGGGTCATGTCGGGTCGCTGTCCCGGGTACCAGTGTCAGGTGACCACCCCGGCCCCGGGAGACGGAGTCATACCGGGTCCCCGGCCCAGGTCCCCGGGTTGCATCGGGACAAAAGCACCGGATCACTGGATCACGTGGGGGCCCGGGCCCGGGTCCCCGGGTTGCATCGGGACACCAGCGAAGGACCACCGGGTCCTGTCGGGTCCCCGGCCCGGGTCCCCTGGACAGGTCGTTAACCCGGCCCCAGGTCACCGGGTCGTGTCGGGTAACCGGCCTGGTTCCCAGGTTCCGGTGACCACCCCGGCACCAGGACCCCGGGTCCCGTGGGGACCCCGGACCCAGGTCAGCGGGTCACGTGGGGACACCGGCCCCAGGTCACCGCGTCAGGTCGGGACCCCGAACCCAGGTCCACGAGTCCGTCGACACCACAGCCCCGGGTCACCGGGTCGTGTCGGGTAACCGGCCTGGTTCCAAGGTTCCGATGACCACCCCGGCACCAGGACCCCGGGTCACGTGGGGACACCGGCCCCAGGTGACCGGGTCACGTGGGGTCACCGGCCCCAGGTGACCGGGTCACGTGGGGACACCGGCCCCAGGTGACCGGGTCACGTGGGGTCACCGGCCCCAGGTCACCGGGTCACGTGGGGTCACCGGCCCCAGGTCACCGGGTCACGTGGGGTCACCGGCCCCAGGTGACCGGGTCACGTGGGGTCACCGGCCCCAGGTCAGCGGGTCACGTGGGGTCACCGGCACCAGGTGACCGGGTCACGTGGGGACACCGGCCCCAGGTGACCGGGTCACGTGGGGTCACCGGCCCCAGGTGACCGGGTCACGTGGGGTCACCGGCCCCAGGTGACCGTGTCACGTGGGGTCACCGGCCCCAGGTGACGGGGTCACGTGGGGTCAACGGCCCCAGGTCAGCGGGTCACGTGGGGACACCGGCCCCAGGTGACCGGGTCACGTGGGGTCACCGGCCCCAGGTGACCGGGTCACGTGGGGACACCGGCCCCAGGTCAGCGGGTCACGTGGGGTCACCGGCCCCAGGTCAGCGGGTCACGTGGGGTCACCGGCCCCAGGTCAGCGGGTCACGTGGGGTCACCGGCCCCAGGTGACCGGGTCACGTGGGGTCACCGGCCCCAGGTGACCGGGTCACGTGGGGTCACCGGCACCAGGTGACCGGGTCACGTGGGGACACCGGCCCCAGGTGACCGGGTCACGTGGGGTCACCGGCCCCAGGTGACCGGGTCACGTGGGGTCACCGGCCCCAGGTGACCCGGTCACGTGGGGTCACCGGCCCCAGGTGACCGGGTCACGTGGGGTCACCGGCCCCAGGTGACCGTGTCACGTGGGGTCACCGGCCCCAGGTCAGCGGGTCACGTGGGGACACCGGCCCCAGGTGACCGGGTCACGTGGGGTCACCGGCCCCAGGTGACTGGGTCACGTGGGGACACCGGCCCCAGGTGACCGGGTCACGTGGGGTCACCGGCCCCAGGTCAGCGGGTCACGTGGGGACACCGGCCCCAGGTAACCAAGGCATGTCGGGACCCAGCCCGGGTCCCCGGGACGGGTTTTTACCCCAGCCGCAGATCACCGGGTCCTGTCGGGTCCCCGGCCCGTGTCTCCTGGACAGGTCGATAACCCGGCCCCAGGTCACCCGGTCATCTCGCGCACCCGGCCTGGTTCCCAGGTTCTGATGACCACCCCGGCACCAGGACCCCGGGTCACGTGGGGACACCGGCCCCAGGTGACCGGGTCACGTGGGGTCACCGGCCCCAGGTCAGCGGGTCACGTGGGGACCCCGGCCCCAGGTGACCGGGTCACGTGGGGACCCCGGACCCAGGTAACCGGGTCATACCGAGTCCCCGGACCCAGGTCACCGGGTCAGTTCGGGACCCCGGACCCAGGTCGGGTCATGTCACGTCCCATGCCCGGGTCCCCGGGTTGGATTTTTACCCAGGCCCCGGGTCACAGGGTCATGTCGGGTCAACGGCCTGGGTACAAGGGTCTGGTGACCACCCCGACCCCAGGTCCCCGGGTCATGACGGGACACCGGACCAGGTCCCCGAGTCCGGTCGACACCACAGCCCCAGGTCACCGGGTCATGTCGGGACCCAGCCCGGGTCCCCGGGACGGGTTTTTACCCCAGCCGCAGATCACCGGGTCCTGTCGGGTACCCGGGTCGGGTCCCCTGGACAGGTCGGCACCCCGGCCCCGGGTCACGGGGTCATGTCGGGTCGCTGTCCCGGGTACCAGTGTCAGGTGACCACCCCGGCCCCGGGAGACGGAGTCATACCGGGTCCCCGGCCCAGGTCCCCGGGTTGCATCGGGACAAAAGCACCGGATCACTGGATCACGTGGGGGCCCGGGCCCGGGTCCCCGGGTTGCATCGGGACACCAGCGAAGGACCACCGGGTCCTGTCGGGTCCCCGGCCCGGGTCCCCTGGACAGGTCGTTAACCCGGCCCCAGGTCACCGGGTCGTGTCGGGTAACCGGCCTGGTTCCCAGGTTCCGGTGACCACCCCGGCACCAGGACCCCGGGTCCCGTGGGGACCCCGGCCCCAGGTGACCGGGTCACGTGGGGTCACCGGCCCCAGGTGACCGGGTCACGTGGGGACACCGGCCCCAGGTGACCGGGTCACGTGGGGTCACCGGCACCAGGTGACCGGGTCACGTGGGGTCACCGGCCCCAGGTGACCGGGTCACGTGGGGTCACCGGCCCCAGGTGACCGGGTCACGTGAGGTCACCGGCCCCAGGTCAGCGGGTCACGTGGGGTCACCGGCCCCAGGTGACCGGGTCACGTGGGGTCACCGGCCCCAGGTGACCTGGTCACGTGGGGTCACCGGCCCCAGGTGACCGGGTCACGTGGGGTCACCGGCCCCAGGTGACCGGGTCACGTGAGGTCACCGGCCCCAGGTGACCGGGTCACGTGGGGTCACCGGCCCCAGGTGACCGGGTCACGTGGGGTCACCGGCCCCAGGTGACCGGGTCACGTGGGGTCACCGGCCCTAGGTCAGCGGGTCACGTGGGGTCACCGGCCCCAGGTCAGCGGGTCACGTGTGGTCACCGGCCCCAGGTCACCGGGTCACGTGGGGTCACCGGCCCCAGGTGACCGGGTCACATGGGGTCACCGGCCCCAGGTGACCGGGTCACGTGGGGTCACCGGCCCCAGGTCAGCGGGTCACGTGGGGTCACCGGCCCCAGGTCACCGGGTCACGTGGGGTCACCGGCCCCAGGTCAGCGGGTCACGTGGGGTCACCGGCCCCAGGTGACCGGGTCACGTGGGGTCACCGGCCCCAGGTGACCGGGTCACGTGGGGTCACCGGCCCCAGGTGACCGGGTCACGTGGGGTCACCGGCACCAGGTGACCGGGTCACGTGTGGACACCGGCCCCAGGTGACCGGGTCACGTGGGGTCACCGGCCCCAGGTGACCGGGTCACGTGGGGTCACCGGCCCCAGGTGACCCGGTCACGTGGGGTCACCGGCCCCAGGTGACCGGGTCACGTGGTGTCACCGGCCCCAGGTCAGCGGGTCACGTGGGGACACCGGCCCCAGGTGACCGGGTCACGTGGGGTCACCGGCCCCAGGTGACCGGGTCACGTGGGGTCACCGGCCCCAGGTGACCGGGTCACGTGGGGTCACCGGCCCCAGGTGACCGGGTCACGTGGGGACACCGGCCCCAGGTAACCAAGGCATGTCGGGACCCAGCCCGGGTCCCCGGGACGGGTTTTTACCCCAGCCGCAGATCACCGGGTCCTGTCGGGTCCCCGGCCCGTGTCCCCTGGACAGGTCGATAACCCGGCCCCAGGTCACCCGGTCATCTCGCGCACCCGGCCTGGTTCCCAGGTTCCGATGACCACCCCGGCACCAGGACACCGGGTCACGTGGGGACACCGGCCCCAGGTGACCGGGTCACGTGGGGTCACCGGCCCCAGGTCAGCGGGTCACGTGGGGACCCCGGCCCCAGGTGACCGGGTCACGTGGGGACCCCGGACCCAGGTAACCGGGTCATACCGAGTCCCCGGACCCAGGTCACCGGGTCAGTTCGGGACCCCGGACCCAGGTCGGGTCATGTCACGTCCCATGCCCGGGTCCCCGGGTTGGATTTTTACCCAGGCCCCGGGTCACAGGGTCATGTCGGGTCAACGGCCTGGGTACAAGGGTCTGGTGACCACCCCGACCCCAGGTCCCCGGGTCATGACGGGACACCGGACCAGGTCCCCGAGTCCGGTCGACACCACAGCCCCAGGTCACCGGGTCATGTCGGGACCCAGCCCGGGTCCCCGGGACGGGTTTTTACCCCAGCCGCAGATCACCGGGTCCTGTCGGGTACCCGGGTCGGGTCCCCTGGACAGGTCGGCACCCCGGCCCCGGGTCACGGGGTCATGTCGGGTCGCTGTCCCGGGTACCAGTGTCAGGTGACCACCCCGGCCCCGGGAGACGGAGTCATACCGGGTCCCCGGCCCAGGTCCCCGGGTTGCATCGGGACAAAAGCACCGGATCACTGGATCACGTGGGGGCCCGGGCCCGGGTCCCCGGGTTGCATCGGGACACCAGCGAAGGACCACCGGGTCCTGTCGGGTCCCCGGCCCGGGTCCCCTGGACAGGTCGTTAACCCGGCCCCAGGTCACCGGGTCGTGTCGGGTAACCGGCCTGGTTCCCAGGTTCCGGTGACCACCCCGGCACCAGGACCCCGGGTCCCGTGGGGACCCCGGCCCCAGGTGACCGGGTCACGTGGGGTCACCGGCCCCAGGTGACCGGGTCACGTGGGGTCACCGGCCCCAGGTGACCGGGTCACGTGGGGTCACCGGCCCCAGGTGACCGGGTCACGTGAGGTCACCGGCCCCAGGTGACCGGGTCACGTGGGGTCACCGGCCCCAGGTGACCGGGTCACGTGGGGTCACCGGCCCCAGGTGACCGGGTCACGTGGGGTCACCGGCCCCAGGTCACCGGGTCACGTGGGGTCACCGGCCCCAGGTCAGCGGGTCACGTGGGGTCACCGGCCCCAGGTGACCGGGTCACGTGGGGTCACCGGCCCCAGGTGACCGGGTCACGTGGGGTCACCGGCCCCAGGTGACCGGGTCACGTGGGGTCACCGGCACCAGGTGACCGGGTCACGTGGGGACACCGGCCCCAGGTGACCGGGTCACGTGGGGTCACCGGCCCCAGGTGACCGGGTCACATGGGGTCACCGGCCCCAGGTGACCCGGTCACGTGGGGTCACCGGCCCCAGGTGACCGGGTCACGTGGTGTCACCGGCCCCAGGTCAGCGGGTCACGTGGGGACACCGGCCCCAGGTGACCGGGTCACGTGGGGTCACCGGCCCCAGGTGACCGGGTCACGTGGGGTCACCGGCCCCAGGTGACCGGGTCACGTGGGGTCACCGGCCCCAGGTCAGCGGGTCACGTGGGGACACCGGCCCCAGGTAACCAAGGCATGTCGGGACCCAGCCCGGGTCCCCGGGACGGGTTTTTACCCCAGCCGCAGATCACCGGGTCCTGTCGGGTCCCCGGCCCGTGTCCCCTGGACAGCTCGATAACCCGGCCCCAGGTCACCCGGTCATCTCGCGCACCCGGCCTGGTTCCCAGGTTCCGATGACCACCCCGGCACCAGGACCCCGGGTCACGTGGGGACACCGGCCCCAGGTGACCGGGTCACGTGGGGTCACCGGCCCCAGGTCAGCGGGTCACGTGGGGACCCCGGCCCCAGGTGACCGGGTCACGTGGGGACCCCGGACCCAGGTAACCGGGTCATACCGAGTCCCCGGACCCAGGTCACCGGGTCAGTTCGGGACCCCGGACCCAGGTCGGGTCATGTCACGTCCCATGCCCGGGTCCCCGGGTTGGATTTTTACCCAGGCCCCGGGTCACAGGGTCATGTCGGGTCAACGGCCTGGGTACAAGGGTCTGGTGACCACCCCGACCCCAGGTCCCCGGGTCATGACGGGACACCGGACCAGGTCCCCGAGTCCGGTCGACACCACAGCCCCAGGTCACCGGGTCATGTCGGGACCCAGCCCGGGTCCCCGGGACGGGTTTTTACCCCAGCCGCAGATCACCGGGTCCTGTCGGGTACCCGGGTCGGGTCCCCTGGACAGGTCGGCACCCCGGCCCCGGGTCACGGGGTCATGTCGGGTCGCTGTCCCGGGTACCAGTGTCAGGTGACCACCCCGGCCCCGGGAGACGGAGTCATACCGGGTCCCCGGCCCAGGTCCCCGGGTTGCATCGGGACAAAAGCACCGGATCACTGGATCACGTGGGGGCCCGGGCCCGGGTCCCCGGGTTGCATCGGGACACCAGCGAAGGACCACCGGGTCCTGTCGGGTCCCCGGCCCGGGTCCCCTGGACAGGTCGTTAACCCGGCCCCAGGTCACCGGGTCGTGTCGGGTAACCGGCCTGGTTCCCAGGTTCCGGTGACCACCCCGGCACCAGGACCCCGGGTCCCGAGGGGACCCCGGCCCCAGGTGACCGGGTCACGTGGGGTCACCGGCCCCAGGTGACCGGGTCACGTGGGGACACCGGCCCCAGGTGACCGGGTCACGTGGGGTCACCGGCACCAGGTGACCGGGTCACGTGGGGTCACCGGCCCCAGGTCAGCGGGTCACGTGGGGTCACCGGCCCCAGGTGACCGGGTCACGTGGGGTCACCGGCCCCAGGTCACCGGGTCACGTGGGGTCACCGGCCCCAGGTCAGCGGGTCACGTGGGGTCACCGGCCCCAGGTGACCGGGTCACGTGGGGTCACCGGCCCCAGGTGACCGGGTCACGTGGGGTCACCGGCCCCAGGTGACCGGGTCACGTGGGGTCACCGGCACCAGGTGACCGGGTCACGTGGGGACACCGGCCCCAGGTGACCGGGTCACGTGGGGTCACCGGCCCCAGGTGACCGGGTCACATGGGGTCACCGGCCCCAGGTGACCCGGTCACGTGGGGTCACCGGCCCCAGGTGACCGGGTCACGTGGTGTCACCGGCCCCAGGTCAGCGGGTCACGTGGGGACACCGGCCCCAGGTGACCGGGTCACGTGGGGTCACCGGCCCCAGGTGACCGGGTCACGTGGGGTCACCGGCCCCAGGTGACCGGGTCACGTGGGGTCACCGGCCCCAGGTCAGCGGGTCACGTGGGGACACCGGCCCCAGGTAACCAAGGCATGTCGGGACCCAGCCCGGGTCCCCGGGACGGGTTTTTACCCCAGCCGCAGATCACCGGGTCCTGTCGGGTCCCCGGCCCGTGTCCCCTGGACAGCTCGATAACCCGGCCCCAGGTCACCCGGTCATCTCGCGCACCCGGCCTGGTTCCCAGGTTCCGATGACCACCCCGGCACCAGGACCCCGGGTCACGTGGGGACACCGGCCCCAGGTGACCGGGTCACGTGGGGTCACCGGCCCCAGGTCAGCGGGTCACGTGGGGACCCCGGCCCCAGGTGACCGGGTCACGTGGGGACCCCGGACCCAGGTAACCGGGTCATACCGAGTCCCCGGACCCAGGTCACCGGGTCAGTTCGGGACCCCGGACCCAGGTCGGGTCATGTCACGTCCCATGCCCGGGTCCCCGGGTTGGATTTTTACCCAGGCCCCGGGTCACAGGGTCATGTCGGGTCAACGGCCTGGGTACAAGGGTCTGGTGACCACCCCGACCCCAGGTCCCCGGGTCATGACGGGACACCGGACCAGGTCCCCGAGTCCGGTCGACACCACAGCCCCAGGTCACCGGGTCATGTCGGGACCCAGCCCGGGTCCCCGGGACGGGTTTTTACCCCAGCCGCAGATCACCGGGTCCTGTCGGGTACCCGGGTCGGGTCCCCTGGACAGGTCGGCACCCCGGCCCCGGGTCACGGGGTCATGTCGGGTCGCTGTCCCGGGTACCAGTGTCAGGTGACCACCCCGGCCCCGGGAGACGGAGTCATACCGGGTCCCCGGCCCAGGTCCCCGGGTTGCATCGGGACAAAAGCACCGGATCACTGGATCACGTGGGGGCCCGGGCCCGGGTCCCCGGGTTGCATCGGGACACCAGCGAAGGACCACCGGGTCCTGTCGGGTCCCCGGCCCGGGTCCCCTGGACAGGTCGTTAACCCGGCCCCAGGTCACCGGGTCGTGTCGGGTAACCGGCCTGGTTCCCAGGTTCCGGTGACCACCCCGGCACCAGGACCCCGGGTCCCGAGGGGACCCCGGCCCCAGGTGACCGGGTCACGTGGGGTCACCGGCCCCAGGTGACCGGGTCACGTGGGGACACCGGCCCCAGGTGACCGGGTCACGTGGGGTCACCGGCACCAGGTGACCGGGTCACGTGGGGTCACCGGCCCCAGGTGACCGGGTCACGTGAGGTCACCGGCCCCAGGTGACCGGGTCACGTGGGGTCACCGGCCCCAGGTGACCGGGTCACGTGGGGTCACCGGCCCCAGGTGACCGGGTCACGTGGGGTCACCGGCCCCAGGTCAGCGGGTCACGTGGGGTCACCGGCCCCAGGTGACCGGGTCACGTGGGGTCACCGGCCCCAGGTCACCGGGTCACGTGGGGTCACCGGCCCCAGGTCACCGGGTCACGTGGGGTCACCGGCCCCAGGTGACCGGGTCACGTGGGGTCACCGGCCCCAGGTGACCGGGTCACGTGGGGACACCGGCCCCAGGTGACCGGGTCACGTGGGGTCACCGGCCCTAGGTCAGCGGGTCACGTGGGGTCACCGGCCCCAGGTGACCGGGTCACGTGGGGTCACCGGCCCCAGGTCACCGGGTCACGTGGGGTCACCGGCCCCAGGTGACCGGGTCACGTGGGGTCACCGGCCCCAGGTCAGCGGGTCACGTGGGGTCACCGGCCCCAGGTGACCGGGTCACGTGGGGTCACCGGCCCCAGGTGACCGGGTCACGTGGGGTCACCGGCACCAGGTGACCGGGTCACGTGGGGACACCGGCCCCAGGTGACCGGGTCACGTGGGGTCACCGGCCCCAGGTGACCGGGTCACGTGGGGTCACCGGCCCCAGGTGACCCGGTCACGTGGGGTCACCGGCCCCAGGTGACCGGGTCACGTGGTGTCACCGGCCCCAGGTCAGCGGGTCACGTGGGGACACCGGCCCCAGGTGACCGGGTCACGTGTTGTCACCGGCCCCAGGTCAGCGGGTCACTTGGGGACACCGGCCCCAGGTAACCAAGGCATGTCGGGACCCAGCCCGGGTCCCCGGGACGGGTTTTTACCCCAGCCGCAGATCACCGGGTCCTGTCGGGTCCCCGGCCCGTGTCCCCTGGACAGGTCGATAACCCGGCCCCAGGTCACCCGGTCATCTCGCGCACCCGGCCTGGTTCCCAGGTTCCGATGACCACCCCGGCACCAGGACCCCGGGTCACGTGGGGACACCGGCCCCAGGTGACCGGGTCACGTGGGGTCACCGGCCCCAGGTCAGCGGGTCACGTGGGGACCCCGGCCCCAGGTGACCGGGTCACGTGGGGACCCCGGACCCAGGTAACCGGGTCATACCGAGTCCCCGGACCCAGGTCACCGGGTCAGTTCGGGACCCCGGACCCAGGTCGGGTCATGTCACGTCCCATGCCCGGGTCCCCGGGTTGGATTTTTACCCAGGCCCCGGGTCACAGGGTCATGTCGGGTCAACGGCCTGGGTACAAGGGTCTGGTGACCACCCCGACCCCAGGTCCCCGGGTCATGACGGGACACCGGACCAGGTCCCCGAGTCCGGTCGACACCACAGCCCCAGGTCACGGGGTCATGTCGGGACCCAGCCCGGGTCCCCGGGACGGGTTTTTACCCCAGCCGCAGATCACCGGGTCCTGTCGGGTACCCGGGTCGGGTCCCCTGGACAGGTCGGCACCCCGGCCCCGGGTCACGGGGTCATGTCGGGTCGCTGTCCCGGGTACCAGTGTCAGGTGACCACCCCGGCCCCGGGAGACGGAGTCATACCGGGTCCCCGGCCCAGGTCCCCGGGTTGCATCGGGACAAAAGCACCGGATCACTGGATCACGTGGGGGCCCGGGCCCGGGTCCCCGGGTTGCATCGGGACACCAGCGAAGGACCACCGGGTCCTGTCGGGTCCCCGGCCCGGGTCCCCGGGTTGCATCGGGACACCAGTGAAGGACCACCGGGTCCTGTCGGGTCCCCGGCCCGGGTCCCCTGGACAGGTCGTTAACCCGGCCCCAGGTCACCGGGTCGTGTCGGGTAACCGGCCTGGTTCCCAGGTTCCGGTGACCACCCCGGCACCAGGACCCCGGGTCCCGTGGGGACCCCGGCCCCAGGTGACCGGGTCACGTGGGGTCACCGGCCCCAGGTGACCGGGTCACGTGGGGTCACCGGCCCCAGGTCAGCGGGTCACGTGGGGACACCGGCCCCAGGTAACCAAGGCATGTCTGGATCCAGCCCGGGTCCCCGGGACGGGTTTTTACCCCAGCCGCAGATCACCGGGTCCTGTCGGGTCCCCGGCCCGTGTCCCCTGGACAGGTCGATAACCCGGCCCCAGGTCACCCGGTCATCTCGCGCACCCGGCCTGGTTCCCAGGTTCCGATGACCACCCCGGCACCAGGACCCCGGGTCACGTGGGGACACCGGCCCCAGGTGACCGGGTCACGTGGGGTCACCGGCCCCAGGTCAGCGGGTCACGTGGGGACCCCGGCCCCAGGTGACCGGGTCACGTGGGGACCCCGGACCCAGGTAACCGGGTCATACCGAGTCCCCGGACCCAGGTCACCGGGTCAGTTCGGGACCCCGGACCCAGGTCGGGTCATGTCACGTCCCATGCCCGGGTCCCCGGGTTGGATTTTTACCCAGGCCCCGGGTCACAGGGTCATGTCGGGTCAACGGCCTGGGTACAAGGGTCTGGTGACCACCCCGACCCCAGGTCCCCGGGTCATGACGGGACACCGGACCAGGTCCCCGAGTCCGGTCGACACCACAGCCCCAGGTCACCGGGTCATGTCGGGACCCAGCCCGGGTCCCCGGGACGGGTTTTTACCCCAGCCGCAGATCACCGGGTCCTGTCGGGTACCCGGGTCGGGTCCCCTGGACAGGTCGGCACCCCGGCCCCGGGTCACGGGGTCATGTCGGGTCGCTGTCCCGGGTACCAGTGTCAGGTGACCACCCCGGCCCCGGGAGACGGAGTCATACCGGGTCCCCGGCCCAGGTCCCCGGGTTGCATCGGGACAAAAGCACCGGATCACTGGATCACGTGGGGGCCCGGGCCCGGGTCCCCGGGTTGCATCGGGACACCAGCGAAGGACCACCGGGTCCTGTCGGGTCCCCGGCCCGGGTCCCCTGGACAGGTCGTTAACCCGGCCCCAGGTCACCGGGTCGTGTCGGGTAACCGGCCTGGTTCCCAGGTTCCGGTGACCACCCCGGCACCAGGACCCCGGGTCCCGTGGGGACCCCGGCCCCAGGTGACCGGGTCACGCGGGGTCACCGGCCCCAGGTGACCCGGTCAGGTGGGGACACCGGCCCCAGGTCACCGGGTCACGTGGGGTCACCGGCCCCAGGTGACCGGGTCACGTGGGGACACCGGCCCCAGGTGACCGGGTCACGTGGGGTCACCGGCACCAGGTGACCGGGTCACGTGGGGTCACCGGCCCCAGGTGACCGGGTCACGTGAGGTCACCGGCCCCAAGTGACCGGGTCACGTGGGGTCACCGGCCCCAGGTGACCGGGTCACGTGGGGTCACCGGCCCCAGGTGACCGGGTCACGTGGGGTCACCGGCCCCAGGTCAGCGGGTCACGTGGGGTCACCGGCCCCAGGTGACCGGGTCACGTGGGGTCACCGGCCCCAGGTCACCGGGTCACGTGGGGTCACCGGCCCCAGGTCACCGGGTCACGTGGGGTCACCGGCCCCAGGTGACCGGGTCACGTGGGGTCACCGGCCCCAGGTGACCGGGTCACGTGGGGACACCGGCCCCAGGTCATCGGGTCACGTGGGGTCACCGGCCCTAGGTCAGCGGGTCACGTGGGGTCACCGGCCCCAGGTCACCGGGTCACGTGGGGTCACCGGCCCCAGGTCACCGGGTCACGTGGGGTCACCGGCCCCAGGTGACCGGGTCACGTGGGGTCACCGGCCCCAGGTGACCGGTTCACGTGGGGTCACCGGCCCCAGGTCAGCGGGTCACGTGGGGTCACCGGCCCCAGGTGACCGGGTCACGTGGGGTCACCGGCCCCAGGTGACCGGGTCACGTGGGGTCACCGGCCCCAGGTGACCGGGTCACGTGGGGTCACCGGCACCAGGTGACCGGGTCACGTGGGGACACCGGCCCCAGGTGACCGGGTCACGTGGGGTCACCGGCCCCAGGTGACCGGGTCACGTGGGGTCACCGGCCCCAGGTGACCCGGTCACGTGGGGTCACCGGCCCCAGGTGACCGGGTCACGTGGTGTCACCGGCCCCAGGTCAGCGGGTCACGTGGGGACACCGGCCCCAGGTGACCGGGTCACGTGTTGTCACCGGCCCCAGGTCAGCGGGTCACGTGGGGACACCGGCCCCAGGTAACCAAGGCATGTCGGGACCCAGCCCGGGTCCCCGGGACGGGTTTTTACCCCAGCCGCAGATCACCGGGTCCTGTCGGGTCCCCGGCCCGTGTCCCCTGGACAGGTCGATAACCCGGCCCCAGGTCACCCGGTCATCTCGCGCACCCGGCCTGGTTCCCAGGTTCCGATGACCACCCCGGCACCAGGACCCCGGGTCACGTGGGGACACCGGCCCCAGGTGACCGGGTCACGTGGGGTCACCGGCCCCAGGTCAGCGGGTCACGTGGGGACCCTGGCCCCAGGTGACCGGGTCACGTGGGGACCCCGGACCCAGGTAACCGGGTCATACCGAGTCCCCGGACCCAGGTCACCGGGTCAGTTCGGGACCCCGGACCCAGGTCGGGTCATGTCACGTCCCATGCCCGGGTCCCCGGGTTGGATTTTTACCCAGGCCCCGGGTCACAGGGTCATGTCGGGTCAACGGCCTGGGTACAAGGGTCTGGTGACCACCCCGACCCCAGGTCCCCGGGTCATGACGGGACACCGGACCAGGTCCCCGAGTCCGGTCGACACCACAGCCCCAGGTCACGGGGTCATGTCGGGACCCAGCCCGGGTCCCCGGGACGGGTTTTTACCCCAGCCGCAGATCACCGGGTCCTGTCGGGTACCCGGGTCGGGTCCCCTGGACAGGTCGGCACCCCGGCCCCGGGTCACGGGGTCATGTCGGGTCGCTGTCCCGGGTACCAGTGTCAGGTGACCACCCCGGCCCCGGGAGACGGAGTCATACCGGGTCCCCGGCCCAGGTCCCCGGGTTGCATCGGGACAAAAGCACCGGATCACTGGATCACGTGGGGGCCCGGGCCCGGGTCCCCGGGTTGCATCGGGACACCAGCGAAGGACCACCGGGTCCTGTCGGGTCCCCGGCCCGGGTCCCCGGGTTGCATCGGGACACCAGTGAAGGACCACCGGGTCCTGTCGGGTCCCCGGCCCGGGTCCCCTGGACAGGTCGATAACCCGGCCCCAGGTCACCCGGTCATCTCGCGCACCCGGCCTGGTTCCCAGGTTCCGATGACCACCCCGGCACCAGGACCCCGGGTCACGTGGGGACACCGGCCCCAGGTGACCGGGTCACGTGGGGTCACCGGCCCCAGGTCAGCGGGTCACGTGGGGACCCCGGCCCCAGGTGACCGGGTCACGTGGGGACCCCGGACCCAGGTAACCGGGTCATACCGAGTCCCCGGACCCAGGTCACCGGGTCAGTTCGGGACCCCGGACCCAGGTCGGGTCATGTCACGTCCCATGCCCGGGTCCCCGGGTTGGATTTTTACCCAGGCCCCGGGTCACAGGGTCATGTCGGGTCAACGGCCTGGGTACAAGGGTCTGGTGACCACCCCGACCCCAGGTCCCCGGGTCATGACGGGACACCGGACCAGGTCCCTGAGTCCGGTCGACACCACAGCCCCAGGTCACCGGGTCATGTCGGGACCCAGCCCGGGTCCCCGGGACGGGTTTTTACCCCAGCCGCAGATCACCGGGTCCTGTCGGGTACCCGGGTCGGGTCCCCTGGACAGGTCGGCACCCCGGCCCCGGGTCACGGGGTCATGTCGGGTCGCTGTCCCGGGTACCAGTGTCAGGTGACCACCCCGGCCCCGGGAGACGGAGTCATACCGGGTCCCCGGCCCAGGTCCCCGGGTTGCATCGGGACAAAAGCACCGGATCACTGGATCACGTGGGGGCCCGGGCCCGGGTCCCCGGGTTGCATCGGGACACCAGCGAAGGACCACCGGGTCCTGTCGGGTCCCCGGCCCGGGTCCCCTGGACAGGTCGTTAACCCGGCCCCAGGTCACCGGGTCCTGTCGGGTAACCGGCCTGGTTCCCAGGTTCCGGTGACCACCCCGGCACCAGGAACCCGGGTCCCGTGGGGACCCCGGCCCCAGGTGACCGGGTCACGCGGGGTCACCGGCCCCAGGTGACCCGGTCAGGTGGGGACACCGGCCCCAGGTGACCGGGTCACGTGGGGTCACCGGCCCCAGGTGACCGGGTCACGTGGGGTCACAGGCCCCAGGTGACCGGGTCACGTGGGGACACCGGCCCCAGGTGACCGGGTCACGTGGGGTCACCGGCCCCAGGTGACCGGGTCACGTGGGGTCACCGGCCCCAGGTCAGCGGGTCACGTGGGGTCACCGGCCCCAGGTGACCGGGTCACGTGGGGACACCGGCCCCAGGTCAGCGGGTCACGTGGGGTCACCGGCCCCAGGTCAGCGGGTCACGTGGGGACACCGGCCCCAGGTCACCGGGTCACGTGGGGTCACCGGCCCCAGGTGACCGGGTCACGTGGGGTCACCGGCCCCAGGTGACCGGGTCACGTGGGGTCACCGGCCCCAGGTGACCGGGTCACGTGGGGACACCGGCCCCAGGTGACCGGGTCACGTGGGGTCACCGGCCCCAGGTGACCGGGTCACGTGGGGTCACCGGCCCCAGGTGACCCGGTCACGTGGGGTCACCGGCCCCAGGTGACCCGGTCACGTGGGGTCACCGGCCCCAGGTGACCGGGTCACGTGGGGTCACCGGCCCCAGGTGACCGGGTCACGTGGGGTCACCGGCCCCAGGTCAGCGGGTCACGTGGGGACACCGGCCCCAGGTGACCGGGTCACGTGGGGTCACCGACCCCAGGTGACCGGGTCACGTGGGGACACCGGCCCCAGGTGACCGGGTCACGTGGGGTCACCGGCCCCAGGTCAGCGGGTCACGTGGGGACACCGGCCCCAGGTAACCAAGGCATGTCGGGACCCAGCCCGGGTCCCCGGGACGGGTTTTTACCCCAGCCGCAGATCACCGGGTCCTGTCGGGTCCCCGGCCCGGGTCCCCTGGACAGGTCGATAACCCGGCCCCAGGTCACCCGGTCATCTCGCGCACCCGGCCTGGTTCCCAGGTTCCGATGACCACCCCGGCACCAGGACCCCGGGTCACGTGGGGACACCGGCCCCAGGTGACCGGGTCACGTGGGGTCACCGGCCCCAGGTCAGCGGGTCACGTGGGGACCCCGGCCCCAGGTGACCGGGTCATACCGAGTCCCCGGACCCAGGTCACCGGGTCAGTTCGGGACCCCGGACCCAGGTCGGGTCATGTCACGTCCCATGCCCGGGTCCCCGGGTTGGATTTTTACCCAGGCCCCGGGTCACAGGGTCATGTCGGGTCAACGGCCTGGGTACAAGGGTCTGGTGCCCACCCCGACCCCAGGTCCCCGGGTCATGACGGGACACCGGACCAGGTCCCCGAGTCCGGTCGACACCACAGCCCCAGGTCACCGGGTCATGTCGGGACCCAGCCCGGGTCCCCGGGACGGGTTTTTACCCCAGCCGCAGATCACCGGGTCCTGTCGGGTACCCGGGTCGGGTCCCCTGGACAGGTCGGCACCCCGGCCCCGGGTCACGGGGTCATGTCGGGTCGCTGTCCCGGGTACCAGTGTCAGGTGACCACCCCGGCCCCGGGAGACGGAGTCATACCGGGTCCCCGGCCCAGGTCCCCGGGTTGCATCGGGACAAAAGCACCGGATCACTGGATCACGTGGGGGCCCGGGCCCGGGTCCCCGGGTTGCATCGGGACACCAGCGAAGGACCACCGGGTCCTGTCTGGTCCCCGGCCCGGGTCCCCTGGACACGTCGTTAACCCGGCCCCAGGTCACCGGGTCGTGTCGGGTAACCGGCCTGGTTCCCAGGTTCCGGTGACCACCCCGGCACCAGGACCCCGGGTCCCGTGGGGACCCCGGCCCCAGGTGACCGGGTCACGTGGGGTCACCGGCCCCAGGTGACCGGGTCACGTGGGGACACCGGCCCCAGGTGACCGGGTCACGTGGGGTCACCGGCCCCAGGTGACCGGGTCACGTGGGGACACCGGCCCCAGGTGACCGGGTCACGTGGGGACACCGGCCCCAGGTGACCGGGTCACGTGGGGTCACCGGCCCCAGGTGACCGGGTCACGTGGGGACACCGGCCCCAGGTGACCGGGTCACGTGGGGACACCGGCCCCAGGTGACCGGGTCACGTGGGTTCACCGGCCCCAGGTGACCGGGTCACGTGGGGTCACCGGCCCCAGGTGACCGGGTCACGTGGGGACACCGGCCCCAGGTGACCGGGTCACGTGGGGTCACCGGCCCCAGGTGACCGGGTCACGTGGGGTCACCGGCCCCAGGTCAGCGGGTCACGTGGGGTCACCGGACCCAGGTGACCGGGTCACGTGGGGACACCGGCTCCAGGTGACCGGGTCACGTGGGGTCACCGGCCCCAGGTCAGCGGGTCACGTGGGGTCACCGGCCCCAGGTGACCGGGTCACGTGGGGTCACCGGCCCCAGGTGACCGGGTCACGTGGGGTCACCGGCCCCAGGTGACCGGGTCACGTGGGTACACCGGCCCCAGGTGACCGGGTCACGTGGGGTCACCGGCCCCAGGTGACCGGATCACGTGGGGTCACCGGCACCAGGTGACCGGGTCACGTGGGGACACCGGCCCCAGGTGACCGGGTCACGTGGGGTCACCGGCCCCAGGTCAGCGGGTCACGTGGGGTCACCGGCCCCAGGTGACCGGGTCACGTGGGGACACCGGCCCCAGGTGACCGGGTCACGTGGGGTCACCGGCCCCAGGTCAGCGGGTCACGTGGGGACACCGGCCCCAGGTCACCGGGTCACGTGGGGTCACCGGCCCCAGGTGACCGGGTCACGTGGGGTCACCGGCACCAGGTGAGCGGGTCACGTGGGGACACCGGCCCCAGGTGACCGGGTCACGTCGGGTCACCGGCCCCAGGTCAGCGGGTCACGTGGGGTCACCGGCCCAAGGTCAGCGGGTCACGTGGGGACACCGGCCCCAGGTCACCGCGTCAGGTCGGGACCCCGAACCCAGGTCCACGAGTCCGTCGACACCACAGCCCCGGGTCACCGGGTCGTGTCGGGTAACCGGCCTGGTTCCCAGGTTCCGATGACCACCCCGGCACCAGGACTCTGGGTCACGTGGGGACACCGGCCCCAGGTGACCGGGTCACGTGGGGTCACCGGCACCAGGTGACCGGGTCACGTGGGGTCACCGGCCCCAGGTGACCGGGTCACGTGGGGTCACCGGCCCCAGGTGACCGGGTCACGCGGGGTCACCGGCCCCAGGTCAGCGGGTCACGTGGGGACACCGGCCCCAGGTCACCGGGTCACGTGGGGTCACCGGCCCCAGGTCACCGGGTCACGTGGGGTCACCGGCCCCAGGTGACCGGGTCACGTGGGGACACCGGCCCCAGGTGACCGGGTCACGTGGGGTCACCGGCCCCAGGTGACCGGGTCACGTGGGGTCACCGGCACCAGGTGACCGGGTCACGTGGGGACACCGGCCCCAGGTGACCGGGTCACGTGGGGTCACCGGCCCCAGGTCAGCGGGTCACGTGGGGTCACCGGCCCCAGGTGAGCGGGTCACGTGGGGACACCGGCCCCAGGTCACCGCGTCAGGTCGGGACCCCGAACCCAGGTCCACGAGTCCGTCGACACCACAGCCCCGGGTCACCGGGTCGTGTCGGGTAACCGGCCTGGTTCCCAGGTTCCGATGACCACCCCGGCACCAGGACTCTGGGTCACGTGGGGACACCGGCCCCAGGTCACCGGGTCACGTGGGGTCACCGGACCCAGGTGACCCGGTCACGTGGGGACACCGGCCCCAGGTGACCGGGTCACGTGGGGTCACCGGCACCAGGTGACCGGGTCACGTGGGGACACCGGCCCCAGGTGACCTGGTCACGTGGGGTCACCGGCCCCAGGTGACCGGGTCACGTGGGGTCACCGGCACCAGGTGACCGGGTCACGTGGGGACACCGGCCCCAGGTGACCGGGTCACGTGGGGTCACCGGCCCCAGGTGACCGGGTCACGTGGGGTCACCGGCCCCAGGTCAGCGGGTCACGTGGGGTCACCGGCCTCAGGTGACCGGGTCACGTGGGGTCACCGGCCCCAGGTGACCTGGTCACGTGGTGTCACCGGCCCCAGGTGACCGGGTCACGTGGGGTCACCGGCCCCAGGTGACCGGGTCACGTGGGGTCACCGGCCCCAGGTGACCCGGTCACGTGGGGTCACCGGCCCCAGGTGACCCGGTCACGTGGGGTCACCGGCCCCAGGTGACCGGGTCACGTGGGGTCACCGGCCCCAGGTCAGCGGGTCACGTGGGGTCACCGGCCCCAGGTCAGCGGGTCACGTGGGGACACCGGCCCCAGGTGACCGGGTCACGTGGGGTCACCGGCCCCAGGTGACCGGGTCACGTGGGGACACCGGCCCCAGGTGACCGGGTCACGTGGGGTCACCGGCCCCAGGTCAGCGGGTCACGTGGGGACACCGGCCCCAGGTAACCAAGGCATGTCGGGACCCAGCCCGGGTCCCCGGGACGGGTTTTTACCCCAGCCGCAGATCACCGGGTCCTGTCGGGTCCCCGGCCCGGGTCCCCTGGACAGGTCGATAACCCGGCCCCAGGTCACCCGGTCATCTCGCGCACCCGGCCTGGTTCCCAGGTTCCGATGACCACCCCGGCACCAGGACCCCGGGTCACGTGTGGACACCGGCCCCAGGTGACCGGGTCACGTGGGGTCACCGGCCCCAGGTCAGCGGGTCACGTGGGGACCCCGGCCCCAGGTGACCGGGTCACGTGGGGACCCCGGACCCAGGTAACCGGGTCATACCGAGTCCCCGGACCCAGGTCACCGGGTCAGTTCGGGACCCCGGACCCAGGTCGGGTCATGTCACGTCCCATGCCCGGGTCCCCGGGTTGGATTTTTACCCAGGCCCCGGGTCACAGGGTCATGTCGGGTCAACGGCCTGGGTACAAGGGTCTGGTGACCACCCCGACCCCAGGTCCCCGGGTCATGACGGGACACCGGACCAGGTCCCCGAGTCCGGTCGACACCACAGCCCCAGGTCACCGGGTCATGTCGGGACCCAGCCCGGGTCCCCGGGACGCGTTTTTACCCCAGCCGCAGATCACCGGGTCCTGTCGGGTACCCGGGTCGGGTCCCCTGGACAGGTCGGCACCCCGGCCCCGGGTCACGGGGTCATGTCGGGTCGCTGTCCCGGGTACCAGTGTCAGGTGACCATCCCGGCCCCGGAAGACGGAGTCATACCGGGTCCCCGGCCCAGGTCCCCGGGTTGCATCGGGACAAAAGCACCGGATCACTGGATCACGTGGGGGCCCGGGCCCGGGTCCCCGGGTTGCATCGGGACACCAGCGAAGGACCACCGGGTCCTGTCGGGTCCCCGGCCCGGGTCCCCTGGACAGGTCGTTAACCCGGCCCCAGGTCACCGGGTCGTGTCGGGTAACCGGCCTGGTTCCCAGGTTCCGGTGACCACCCCGGCACCAGGACCCCGGGTCCCGTGGGGACCCCGGCCCCAGGTGACCGGGTCACGCGGGGTCACCGGCCCCAGGTGACCGGGTCACGCGGGGTCACCGGCCCCAGGTGACCGGGTCACGTGGGGTCACCGGCCCCAGGTGACCGGGTCACGTGGGGACACCGGCCCCAGGTGACCGGGTCACGTGGGGTCACCGGCCCCAGGTGACCGGGTCACGTGGGGTCACCGGCCCCAGGTCAGCGGGTCACGTGGGGTCACCGGCCCCAGGTGACCGGGTCACGTGGGGACACCGGCCCCAGGTGACCGGGTCACGTGGGGTCACCGGCACCAGGTCAGCGGGTCACGTGGGGACACCGGCCCCAGGTCACCGGGTCACGTGGGGTCACCGGCCCCAGGTGACCGGGTCACGTGGGGTCACCGGCACCAGGTGAGCGGGTCACGTGGGGACACCGGCCCCAGGTGACCGGGTCACGTGGGGTCACCGGCCCCAGGTCAGCGGGTCACGTGGGGTCACCGGCCCAAGGTCAGCGGGTCACGTGGGGACACCGGCCCCAGGTCACCGCGTCAGGTCGGGACCCCGAACCCAGGTCCACGAGTCCGTCGACACCACAGCCCCGGGTCACCGGGTCGTGTCGGGTAACCGGCCTGGTTCCCAGGTTCCGATGACCACCCCGGCACCAGGACTCTGGGTCACGTGGGGACACCGGCCCCAGGTCACCGGGTCACGTGGGGTCACCGGACCCAGGTGACCCGGTCACGTGGGGACACTGGCCCCAGGTGACCGGGTCACGTGGGGTCACCGGCACCAGGTGACCGGGTCACGTGGGGTCACCGGCCCCAGGTCAGCGGGTCACGTGGGGTCACCGGCCCCAGGTGACCGGGTCACGCTGGGTCACCGGCCCCAGGTCAGCGGGTCACGTGGGGACACCGGCCCCAGGTGACCGGGTCACGTGGGTTCACCGGCCCCAGGTGACCGGGTCACGTGGGGTCACCGGCCCCAGGTCAGCGGGTCACGTGGGGTCACCGGCCCCAGGTGACCGGGTCACGTGGGGACACCGGCCCCAGGTGACCGGGTCACGTGGGGTCACCGGCCCCAGTTCAGCGGGTCACGTGGGAACACCGGCCCCAGGTCACCGGGTCACGTGGGGTCACCGGCCCCAGGTGACCGGGTCACGTGGGGTCACCGGCCCCAGGTGACCGGGTCACGTGGGGACACCGGCCCCAGGTGACCGGGTCACGTGGGGTCACCGGCCCCAGGTCAGCGGGTCACGTGGGGTCACCGGCCCAAGGTCAGCGGGTCACGTGGGGACACCGGCCCCAGGTCACCGCGTCAGGTCGGGACCCCGAACCCAGGTCCACGAGTCCGTCGACACCACAGCCCCGGGTCACCGGGTCGTGTCGGGTAACCGGCCTGGTTCCCAGGTTCCGATGACCACCCCGGCACCAGGACTCTGGGTCACGTGGGGACACCGGCCCCAGGTCACCGGGTCACGTGGGATCACCGGATCCAGGTGACCCGGTCACGTGGGGACACCGGCCCCAGGTGACCGGGTCACGTGGGGTCACCGGCACCAGGTGACCGGGTCACGTGGGGTCACCGGCCCCAGGTGACCTGGTCACGTGGGGTCACCGGCCCCAGGTGACCGGGTCACGTGGGGTCACTGGCACCAGGTGACCGGGTCACGTGGGGTCACCGGCCCCAGGTGACCGGGTCACGTGGGGTCACCGGCCCCAGGTGACCTGGTCACGTGGTGTCACCGGCCCCAGGTGACCGGGTCACGTGGGGTCACCGGCCCCAGGTGACCGGGTCACGTGGGGACACCGGCCCCAGGTCAGCGGGTCACGTGGGGACACCGGCCCCAGGTCAGCGGGTCATACCGAGTCCCCGGACCCAGGTCACCGGGTCAGTTCGGGACCCCGGACCCAGGTCGGGTCATGTCACGTCCCATGCCCGGGTCCCCGGGTTGGATTTTTACCCAGGCCCCGGGTCACAGGGTCATGTCGGGTCAACGGCCTGGGTACAAGGGTCTGGTGACCACCCCGACCCCAGGTCCCCGGGTCATGACGGGACACCGGACCAGGTCCCCGAGTCCGGTCGACACCACAGCCCCAGGTCACCGGGTCATGTCGGGACCCAGCCCGGGTCCCCGGGACGCGTTTTTACCCCAGCCGCAGATCACCGGGTCCTGTCGGGTACCCGGGTCGGGTCCCCTGGACAGGTCGGCACCCCGGCCCCGGGTCACGGGGTCATGTCGGGTCGCTGTCCCGGGTACCAGTGTCAGGTGACCACCCCGGCCCCGGGAGACGGAGTCATACCGGGTCCCCGGCCCGGGTCCCCGGGTTGCATCGGGACACCAGCGAAGGACCACTGGGTCCTGTCGGGTCCCCGGCCCGGGTCCCCTGGACAGGTCGTTAACCCGGCCCCAGGTCACCGGGTCATGTCGCGCACCCGGCCTGGTTCCCACGTTCCGGTGACCACCCCGGCACCAGGACCCCGGGTCCCGTGGGGACCCCGGCCCCAGGTGACTGGGTCACGCGGGGTCACCGGCCCCAGGTCAGCGGGTCACGTGGGGTCACCGGCCCCAGGTCAGAGGGTCACGTGGGGACACCGGCCCCAGGTCAGTGGGTCACGTGGGGACACCGGCCCCAGGTCACCGCGTCAGGTCGGGACCCCGAACCCAGGTCCACGAGTCCGTCGACACCACAGCCCCGGGTCACCGGGTCGTGTCGGGTAACCGGCCTGGTTCCCAGGTTCCGATGACCACCCCGGCACCAGGACTCTGGGTCACGTGGGGACACCGGCCCCAGGTCACCGGGTCACGTGGGGTCACCGGCCCCAGGTGACCGGGTCACGTGGGGTCACCGGCCCCAGGTGACCGGGTCACGTGGAGACACCGGCCCCAGGTGACCGGGTCACATGGGGTCACCGGCCCCAGGTCAGCGGGTCACGTGGGGTCACCGGCCCCAGGTGACCGGGTCACGTGGGGACACCGGCCCCAGGTGACCGGGTCACGTGGGGTCACCGGCCCCAGGTCAGCGGGTCACGTGGGGTCACCGGCCCCAGGTGACCGGGTCACGTGGGGTCACCGGCCCCAGGTCACCGGGTCACGTGGGGTCACCGGCCCCAGGTGACCGGGTCACGTGGGGTCACCGGCCCCAGGTGACCGGGTCACGTGGGGACACCGGCCCCAGGTGACCGGGTCACGTGGGGTCACCGGCACCAGGTGACCGGGTCACGTGGGGACACCGGCCCCAGGTGACCGGGTCACGTGGGGTCACCGGCCCCAGGTGACCGGGTCACGTGGGGTCACCGGCCCCAGGTGACCCGGTCACGTGGGGTCACCGGCCCCAGGTGACCGGGTCACGTGGGGTCACCGGCCCCAGGTGACCGGGTCACGTGGGGTCACCGGCCCCAGGTCAGCGGGTCACGTGTGGACACCGGCCCCAGGTGACCGGGTCACGTGGTGTCACCGGCCCCAGGTGACCGGGTCACGTGGGGACACCGGCCCCAGGTGACCGGGTCACGTGGGGTCACCGGCCCCAGGTCAGCGGGTCACGTGGGGTCACCGGCCCCAGGTCACCGGGTCACGTGGGGTCACCGGCCCCAGGTGACCGGGTCACGTGGGGTCACCGGCCCCAGGTGACCCGGTCACGTGGGGTCACCGGCCCCAGGTGACCGGGTCACGTGGGGTCACCGGCCCCAGGTGACCGGGTCACGTGGGGTCACCGGTCCCAGGTGACCGGGTCACGTGGGGTCACCAGCACCAGGTGACCGGGTCACGTGGGGACACCGGCCCCAGGTGACCGGGTCACGTGGGGTCACCGGCCCCAGGTGACCGGGTCACGTGGGGTCACCGGCCCCAGGTGACCCGGTCACGTGGGGTCACCGGCCCCAGGTGACCGGGTCACGTGGGGTCACCGGCCGCAGGTGACCGGGTCACGTGGGGTCACCGGCCCCAGGTCAGCGAGTCACGTGGGGACACCGGCCCCAGGTGACCGGGTCACGTGGGGTCACCGGCCCCAGGTGACCGGGTCACGTGGGGACACCGGCCCCAGGTGACCGGGTCACGTGGGGTCACCGGCCCCAGGTCAGCGGGTCACGTGGGGACACCGTCCCCAGGTAACCAAGGCATGTCGGGACCCAGCCCGGGTCCCCGGGACGGATTTTTACCCCAGCCGCAGATCACCGGGTCCTGTCGGGTCCCCGGCCCGTGTCCCCTGGACAGGTCGATAACCCGGCCCCAGGTCACCCGGTCATCTCGCGCACCCGGCCTGGTTCCCAGGTTCCGATGACCACCCCGGCACCAGGACCCCGGGTCACGTGGGGACACCGGCCCCAGGTGACCGGGTCACGTGGGGTCACCGGCCCCAGGTCAGCGGGTCACGTGGGGACCCCGGCCCCAGGTGACCGGGTCACGTGGGGACCCCGGACCCAGGTAACCGGGTCATACCGAGTCCCCGGACCCAGGTCACCGGGTCAGTTCGGGACCCCGGACCCAGGTCGGGTCATGTCACGTCCCATGCCCGGGTCCCCGGGTTGGATTTTTACCCAGGCCCCGGGTCACAGGGTCATGTCGGGTCAACGGCCTGGGTACAAGGGTCTGGTGACCACCCCGACCCCAGGTCCCCGGGTCATGACGGGACACCGGACCAGGTCCCCGAGTCCGGTCGACACCACAGCCCCAGGTCACCGGGTCATGTCGGGACCCAGCCCGGGTCCCCGGGACGGGTTTTTACCCCAGCCGCAGATCACCGGGTCCTGTCGGGTACCCGGGTCGGGTCCCCTGGACAGGTCGGCACCCCGGCCCCGGGTCACGGGGTCATGTCGGGTCGCTGTCCCGGGTACCAGTGTCAGGTGACCACCCCGGCCCCGGGAGACGGAGTCATACCGGGTCCCCGGCCCGGGTCCCCGGGTTGCATCGGGACACCAGCGAAGGACCACCGGGTCCTGTCGGGTCCCCGGCCCGGGTCCCCTGGACAGGTCGTTAACCCGGCCCCAGGTCACCGGGTCATGTCGCGTACCCGGCCTGGTTCCCAGGTTCCGGTGACCACCCCGGCACCAGGACCCCGGGTCACGTGGGGACCCCGGACCCAGGTCAGCGGGTCACGTGGGGACACCGGCCCCAGGTCACCGCGTCAGGTCGGGACCCCGAACCCAGGTCCACGAGTCCGTCGACACCACAGCCCCGGGTCACCGGGTCGTGTCGGGTAACCGGCCTGGTTCCAAGGTTCCGATGACCACCCCGGCACCAGGACCCCGGGTCACGTGGGGACACCGGCCCCAGGTGACCGGGTCACGTGGGGTCACCGGCCCCAGGTGACCGGGTCACGTGGGGTCACCGGCCCCAGGTGACCTGGTCACGTGGTGTCACCGGCCCCAGGTGACCGGGTCACGTGGGGTCACCGGCCCCAGGTGACCGGGTCACGTGGGGACACCGGCCTCAGGTCAGCGGGTCACGTGGGGACACCGGCCCCAGGTCAGCGGGTCACGTGGGGACACCGGACCCAGGTAACCGGGTCATACCGAGTCCCCGGACCCAGGTCACCGGGTCAGTTCGGGACCCCGGACCCAGGTCGGGTCATGTCACGTCCCATGCCCGGGTCCCCGGGTTGGATTTTTACCCAGGCCCCGGGTCACAGGGTCATGTCGGGTCAACGGCCTGGGTACAAGGGTCTGGTGACCACCCCGACCCCAGGTCCCCGGGTCATGACGGGACACCGGACCAGGTCCCCGAGTCCGGTCGACACCACAGCCCCAGGTCACCGGGTCATGTCGGGACCCAGCCCGGGTCCCCGGGACGCGTTTTTACCCCAGCCGCAGATCACCGGGTCCTGTCGGGTACCCGGGTCGGGTCCCCTGGACAGGTCGGCACCCCGGCCCCGGGTCACGGGGTCATGTCGGGTCGCTGTCCCGGGTACCAGTGTCAGGTGACCACCCCGGCCCCGGGAGACGGAGTCATACCGGGTCCCCGGCCCGGGTCCCCGGGTTGCATCGGGACAAAAGCACCGGATCACTGGATCACGTGGGGGCCCGGGCCCGGGTCCCCGGGTTGCATCGGGACACCAGCGAAGGACCACTGGGTCCTGTAGGGTCCCCGGCCCGGGTCCCCTGGACAGGTCGTTAACCCGGCCCCAGGTCACCGGGTCATGTCGCGCACCCGGCCTGGTTCCCAGGTTCCGGTGACCACCCCGGCACCAGGACCCCGGGTCCCGTGGGGACCCCGGCCCCAGGTGACCGGGTCACGCGGGGTCACCGGCCCCAGGTCAGCGGGTCACGTGGGGTCACCGGCCCCAGGTCAGAGGGTCACGTGGGGACACCGGCCCCAGGTCAGCGGGTCACGTGGGGACACCGGCCCCAGGTCACCGCGTCAGGTCGGGACCCCGAACCCAGGTCCACGAGTCCGTCGACACCACAGCCCCGGGTCACCGGGTCGTGTCGGGTAACCGGCCTGGTTCCCAGGTTCCGATGACCACCCCGGCACCAGGACTCTGGGTCACGTGGGGACACCGGCCCCAGGTCACCGGGTCACGTGGGGTCACCGGCCCCAGGTGACCTGGTCACGTGGGGTCACCGGCCCCAGGTGACCGGGACACGTGGGGTCACCGGCCCCAGGTGACCGGGTCACGTGGAGACACCGGCCCCAGGTGACCGGGTCACGTGGGGTCACCGGCCCCAGGTCAGCAGGTCACGTGGGGTCACCGGCCCCAGGTCAGCGGGTCACGTGGGGTCACCGGCCCCAGGTGACCGGGTCACGTGGGGACACCGGCCCCAGGTGACCGGGTCACGTGGGGTCACCGGCCCCAGGTCAGCGGGTCACGTGGGGTCACCGGCCCCAGGTCACCGGGTCACGTGGGGTCACCGGCCCCAGGTGACCGGGTCACGTGGGGTCACCGGCCCCAGGTGACCGGGTCACGTGGGGACACCGGCCCCAGGTGACCGGGTCACGTGGGGTCACCGGCACCAGGTGACCGGGTCACGTGGGGACACCGGCCCCAGGTGACCGGGTCACGTGGGGTCACCGGCCCCAGGTGACCGGGTCACGTGGGGTCACCGGCCCCAGGTGACCCGGTCACGTGGGGTCACCGGCCCCAGGTGACCGGGTCACGTGGGGTCACCGGCCCCAGGTGACCGGGTCACGTGGGGTCACCGGCCCCAGGTCAGCGGGTCACGTGTGGACACCGGCCCCAGGTGACCGGGTCACGTGGTGTCACCGGCCCCAGGTGACCGGGTCACGTGGGGACACCGGCCCCAGGTGACCGGGTCACGTGGGGTCACCGGCCCCAGGTCAGCGGGTCACGTGGGGTCACCGGCCCCAGGTCACCGGGTCACGTGGGGTCACCGGCCCCAGGTGACCGGGTCACGTGGGGTCACCGGCCCCAGGTCAGCGGGTCACGTGGGGTCACCGGCCCCAGGTGACCGGGTCACGTGGGGTCACCGGTCCCAGGTGACCGGGTCACGTGGGGTCACCGGCCCCAGGTGACCGGGTCACGTGGGGACACCGGCCCCAGGTGACCGGGTCACGTGGGGTCACCGGCCCCAGGTGACCGGGTCACGTGGGGTCACCGGCCCCAGGTGACCCGGTCACGTGGGGTCACCGGCCCCAGGTGACCGGGTCACGTGGGGACACCGGCCCCAGGTGACCGGGTCACGTGGGGTCACCGGCCCCAGGTCAGCGGGTCACGTGGGGTCACCGGCACCAGGTGACCTGGTCACGTGGGGACACCGGCCCCAGGTGACCGGGTCACGTGGGGTCACCGGCCCTAGGTGACCGGGTCACGTGGGGTCACCGGCCCCAGGTGACCCGGTCACGTGGGGTCACCGGCCCCAGGTGACCGGGTCACGTGGGGTCACCGGCCCCAGGTGACCGGGTCACGTGGGGACACCGGCCCCAGGTGACCGGGTCACGTGGGGACACCGGCCCCAGGTGACCGGGTCACGTGGGGTCACCGGCCCCAGGTCAGCGGGTCACGTGGGGACACCGGCCCCAGGTAACCAAGGCATGTCGGGACCCAGCCCGGGTCCCCGGGACGGGTTTTTACCCCAGCCGCAGATCACCGGGTCCTGTCGGGTCCCCGGCCCGGGTCCCCTGGACAGGTCGATAACCCGGCCCCAGGTCACCCGGTCATCTCGCGCACCCGGCCTGGTTCCCAGGTTCCGATGACCACCCCGGCACCAGGACCCCGGGTCACGTGGGGTCACCGGCCCCAGGTGACCGGGTCACGTGGGGTCACCGGCCCCAGGTGACCCGGTCACGTGGGGTCACCGGCCCCAGGTGACCGGGTCACGTGGGGTCACCGGCCCCAGGTGACCGGGTCACGTGGGGTCACCGGCCCCAGGTCAGCGGGTCACGTGGGGACACCGGCCCCAGGTAACCAAGGCATGTCGGGACCCAGCCCGGGTCCCCGGGACGGGTTTTTACCTCAGCCGCAGATCACCGGGTCCTGTCGGGTCCCCGGCCCGTGTCCCCTGGACAGGTCGATAACCCGGCCCCAGGTCACCCGGTCATCTCGCGCACCCGGCCTGGTTCCCAGGTTCCGATGACCACCCCGGCACCAGGACCCCGGGTCACGTGGGGACACCGGCCCCAGGTGACCGGGTCACGTGGGGTCACCGGCCCCAGGTCAGCGGGTCACGTGGGGACCCCGGCCCCAGGTGACCGGGTCACGTGGGGACCCCGGACCCAGGTAACCGGGTCATACCGAGTCCCCGGACCCAGGTCACCGGGTCAGTTCGGGACCCCGGACCCAGGTCGGGTCATGTCACGTCCCATGCCCGGGTCCCCGGGTTGGATTTTTACCCAGGCCCCGGGTCACAGGGTCATGTCGGGTCAACGGCCTGGGTACAAGGGTCTGGTGACCACCCCGACCCCAGGTCCCCGGGTCATGACGGGACACCGGACCAGGTCCCCGAGTCCGGTCGACACCACAGCCCCAGGTCACCGGGTCATGTCGGGACCCAGCCCGGGTCCCCGGGACGGGTTTTTACCCCAGCCGCAGATCACCGGGTCCTGTCGGGTACCCGGGTCGGGTCCCCTGGACAGGTCGGCACCCCGGCCCCGGGTCACGGGGTCATGTCGGGTCGCTGTCCCGGGTACCAGTGTCAGGTGACCACCCCGGCCCCGGGAGACGGAGTCATACCGGGTCCCCGGCCCAGGTCCCCGGGTTGCATCGGGACAAAAGCACCGGATCACTGGATCACGTGGGGGCCCGGGCCCGGGTCCCCGGGTTGCATCGGGACACCAGCGAAGGACCACCGGGTCCTGTCGGGTCCCCGGCCCGGGTCCCCTGGACAGGTCGTTAACCCGGCCCCAGGTCACCGGGTCGTGTCGGGTAACCGGCCTGGTTCCCAGGTTCCGGTGACCACCCCGGCACCAGGACCCCGGGTCCCGTGGGGACCCCGGCCCCAGGTGACCGGGTCACGTGGGGTCACCGGCCCCAGGTGACCGGGTCACGTGGGGACACCGGCCCCAGGTGACCCGGTCACGTGGGGTCACCGGCACCAGGTGACTGGGTCACGTGGGGTCACCGGCCCCAGGTGACCTGGTCACGTGGGGTCACCGGCCCCAGGTGACCGGGTCACGTGGGGTCACCGGCCCCAGGTGACCGGGTCACGTGAGGTCACCGGCCCCAGGTGACCGGGTCACGTGGGGTCACCGGCCCCAGGTGACCGGGTCACGTGGGGACACCGGCCCCAGGTGACCGGGTCACGTGGGGTCACCGGCCCCAGGTCAGCGGGTCACGTGGGGACACCGGCCCCAGGTAACCAAGGCATGTCGGGACCCAGCCCGGGTCCCCGGGACGGGTTTTTACCCCAGCCGCAGATCACCGGGTCCTGTCGGGTCCCCGGCCCGGGTCCCCTGGACAGGTCGATAACCCGGCCCCAGGTCACCCGGTCATCTCGCGCACCCGGCCTGGTTCCCAGGTTCCGATGACCACCCCGGCACCAGGACCCCGGGTCACGTGGGGACACCGGCCCCAGGTGACCGGGTCACGTGGGGTCACCGGCCCCAGGTCAGCGGGTCACGTGGGGACCCCGGCCCCAGGTGACCGGGTCACGTGGGGACCCCGGACCCAGGTAACCGGGTCATACCGAGTCCCCGGACCCAGGTCACCGGGTCAGTTCGGGACCCCGGACCCAGGTCGGGTCATGTCACGTCCCATGCCCGGGTCCCCGGGTTGGATTTTTACCCAGGCCCCGGGTCACAGGGTCATGTCGGGTCAACGGCCTGGGTACAAGGGTCTGGTGACCACCCCGACCCCAGGTCCCCGGGTCATGACGGGACACCGGACCAGGTCCCCGAGTCCGGTCGACACCACAGCCCCAGGTCACCGGGTCATGTCGGGACCCAGCCCGGGTCCCCGGGACGGGTTTTTACCCCAGCCGCAGATCACCGGGTCCTGTCGGGTACCCGGGTCGGGTCCCCTGGACAGGTCGGCACCCCGGCCCCGGGTCACGGGGTCATGTCGGGTCGCTGTCCCGGGTACCAGTGTCAGGTGACCACCCCGGCCCCGGGAGACGGAGTCATACCGGGTCCCCGGCCCAGGTCCCCGGGTTGCATCGGGACAAAAGCACCGGATCACTGGATCACGTGGGGGCCCGGGCCCGGGTCCCCGGGTTGCATCGGGACACCAGCGAAGGACCACCGGGTCCTGTCGGGTCCCCGGCCCGGGTCCCCTGGACAGGTCGTTAACCCGGCCCCAGGTCACCGGGTCGTGTCGGGTAACCGGCCTGGTTCCCAGGTTCCGGTGACCACCCCGGCACCAGGACCCCGGGTCCCGTGGGGACCCCGGCCCCAGGTGACCGGGTCACGTGGGGTCACCGGCCCCAGGTGACCGGGTCACGTGGGGACACCGGCCCCAGGTGACCGGGTCACGTGGGGTCACCGGCCCCAGGTGACCGGGTCACGTGGGGTCACCGGCACCAGGTGACCGGGTCACGTGGGGACACCGGCCCCAGGTGACCGGGTCACGTGGGGTCACCGGCCCCAGGTGACCGGGTCACGTGGGGTCACCGGCCCCAGGTCAGCGGGTCACGTGGGGTCCCCTGCCCCAGGTGACCGGGTCACGTGGGGTCACCGGCCCCAGGTGACCGGGTCACGTGGGGTCACCGGCCCCAGGTCAGCGGGTCACGTGGGGTCACCGGCCCCAGGTGACCGGGTCACGTGGGGACCCCGGACCCAGGTAACCGGGTCATACCGAGTCCCCGGACCCAGGTCACCGGGTCAGTTCGGGACCCCGGACCCAGGTCGGGTCATGTCACGTCCCATGCCCGGGTCCCCGGGTTGGATTTTTACCCAGGCCCCGGGTCACAGGGTCATGTCGGGTCAACGGCCTGGGTACAAGGGTCTGGTGACCACCCCGACCCCAGGTCCCCGGGTCATGACGGGACACCGGACCAGGTCCCCGAGTCCGGTCGACACCACAGCCCCAGGTCACCGGGTCATGTCGGGACCCAGCCCGGGTCCCCGGGACGGGTTTTTATCCCAGCCGCAGATCACCGGGTCCTGTCGGGTACCCGGGTCGGGTCCCCTGGACAGGTCGGCACCCCGGCCCCGGGTCACGGGGTCATGTCGGGTCGCTGTCCCGGGTACCAGTGTCAGGTGACCACCCCGGCCCCGGGAGACGGAGTCATACCGGGTCCCCGGCCCGGGTCCCCGGGTTGCATCGGGACACCAGCGAAGGACCACCGGGTCCTGTCGGGTCCCCGGCCCGGGTCCCCTGGACAGGTCGTTAACCCGGCCCCAGGTCACCGGGTCGTGTCGGGTAACCGGCCTGGTTCCCAGGTTCCGGTGACCACCCCGGCACCAGGACCCCGGGTCACGTGGGGACCCCGGACCCAGGTCAGCGGGTCACGTGGGGACACCGGCCCCAGGTCACCGCGTCAGGTCGGGACCCCGAACCCAGGTCCACGAGTCCGTCGACACCACAGCCCCGGGTCACCGGGTCGTGTCGGGTAACCGGCCTGGTTCCAAGGTTCCGATGACCACCCCGGCACCAGGACCCTGGGTCACGTGGGGACACCGGCCCCAGGTGACCGGGTCACGTGGGGACACCGGCCCCAGGTCATCGGGTCACGTGGGGTCACCGGCCCCAGGTGACCGGGTCACGTGGGGTCACCGGCCCCAGGTGACTGGGTCACGTGGGGTCACCGGCCCCAGGTGACCGGGTCACGTGGGGTCACCGGTCCCAGGTGACCGGGTCACGTGGGGTCACCGGCCCCATGTGACCGGGTCACGTGGGGTCACCGGCCCCAGGTGACCCGGTCACGTGGGGTCACCGGCCCCAGGTGACCGGGTCACGTGGGGACCCCGGCCCCAGGTGACCGGGTCACGTGGGGTCACCTGCCCCAGGTGACCGGGTCACGTGGGGACACCGGCCCCAGGTGACCGGGTCACGTGGGGTCACCGGCCCCAGGTGACCGGGTCACGTGGGGTCACCGGCCCCAGGTGACCGGGTCACGTGGGGACACCGGCCCCAGGTGACCGGGTCACGTGGGGTCACCGGCCCCAGGTCAGCGGGTCACGTGGGGACACCGGCCCCAGTTGACCGGGTCACGTGGGGTCACCGGCCCCAGGTGACCGGGTCACGTGGGGTCACCGGCCCCAGGTGACCGGGTCACGTGGGGTCACCGGCCCCAGGTGACCGGGTCACTTGGGGTCACCGGCCCCAGGTGTGCGGGTCACGTGGGGTCACCGGCCCCAGGTGACCGTTCACGTGGGGTCACCGGCCCCAGGTGACCGGGTCACGTGGGGTCACCGGCCCCAGGTGACCGGGTCACGTGGGGTCACCGGCCCCAGGTCAGCGGGTCACGTGGGGTCACCGGCCCCAGGTGACCGGGTCACGTGGGGACACCGGCCCCAGGTGACCGGGTCACGTGGGGTCACCGGCCCCAGGTGACCGGGTCACGTGGGGACACCGGCCCCAGGTGACCGGGTCACGTGGGGTCACCGGACCCAGGTCAGCGGGTCACGTGGGGACACCGGCCCCAGGTGACCGGGTCACGTGGGGACCCCGGACCCAGGTAACCGGGTCATACCGAGTCCCCGGACCCAGGTCACCGGGTCAGTTCGGGACCCCGGACCCAGGTCGGGTCATGTCACGTCCCATGCCCGGGTCCCCGGGTTGGATTTTTACCCAGGCCCCGGGTCACAGGGTCATGTCGGGTCAACGGCCTGGGTACAAGGGTCTGGTGACCACCCCGACCCCAGGTCCCCGGGTCATGACGGGACACCGGACCAGGTCCCCGAGTCCGGTCGACACCACAGCCCCAGGTCACCGGGTCATGTCGGGACCCAGCCCGGGTCCCCGGGACGGGTTTTTACCCCAGCCGCAGATCACCGGGTCCTGTCGGGTACCCGGGTCGGGTCCCCTGGACAGGTCGGCACCCCGGCCCCGGGTCACGGGGTCATGTCGGGTCGCTGTCCCGGGTACCAGTGTCAGGTGACCACCCCGGCCCCGGGAGACGGAGTCATACCGGGTCCCCGGCCCGGGTCCCCGGGTTGCATCGGGACACCAGCGAAGGACCACCGGGTCCTGTCGGGTCCCCGGCCCGGGTCCCCTGGACAGGTCGTTAACCCGGCCCCAGGTCACCGGGTCATGTCGCGCACCCGGCCTGGTTCCCAGGTTCCGGTGACCACCCCGGCACCAGGACCCCGGGTCACGTGGGGACCCCGGACCCAGGTCAGCGGGTCACGTGGGGACACCGGCCCCAGGTCACCGCGTCAGGTTTGGACCCCGAACCCAGGTCCACGAGTCCGTCGACACCACAGCCCCGGGTCACCGGGTCGTGTCGGGTAACCGGCCTGGTTCCAAGGTTCCGATGACCACCCCGACACCAGGATCCCGGGTCACGTGGGGACACCGGCCCCAGGTGACCGGGTCACGTGGGGACACCGGCCCCAGGTCATCGGGTCACGTGGGGTCACCGGCCCCAGGTGACCGGGTCACGTGGGGACACCGGCCCCAGGTCATCGGGTCACGTGGGGTCACCGGCCCCAGGTGACCGGGTCACGTGGGGTCACCGGCCCCAGTTGACCGGGTCACGTGGGGTCACCGGCCCCAGGTGACCCGGTCACGTGGGGTCACCGGTCCCAGGTGACCGGGTCACGTGGGGTCACCGGCCCCAGGTGACCGGGTCACGTGGGGACACCGGCCCCAGGTGACCGGGTCACGTGGGGTCACCGGCCCCAGGTGACCGGGTCACGTGGGGACACCGGCCCCAGGTGACCGGGTCACGTGGGGTCACCGGCCCCAGGTGACCGGGTCACGTGGGGACACCGGCCCCAGGTGACCGGGTCACGTGGGGACACCGGCCCCAGGTGACCGGGTCACGTGGGGTCACCGGCCCCAGGTCAGCGGGTCACGTGGGGACCCCGGCCCCAGGTGACCGGGTCACGTGGGGACCCCGGACCCAGGTAACCGGGTCATACCGAGTCCCCGGACCCAGGTCACCGGGTCAGTTCGGGACCCCGGACCCAGGTCGGGTCATGTCACGTCCCATGCCCGGGTCCCCGGGTTGGATTTTTACCCAGGCCCCGGGTCACAGGGTCATGTCGGGTCAACGGCCTGGGTACAAGGGTCTGGTGACCACCCCGACCCCAGGTCCCCGGGTCATGACGGGACACCGGACCAGGTCCCCGAGTCCGGTCGACACCACAGCCCCAGGTCACCGGGTCATGTCGGGACCCAGCCCGGGTCCCCGGGACGGGTTTTTACCCCAGCCGCAGATCACCGGGTCCTGTCGGGTACCCGGGTCGGGTCCCCTGGACAGGTCGGCACCCCGGCCCCGGGTCACGGGGTCATGTCGGGTCGCTGTCCCGGGTACCAGTGTCAGGTGACCACCCCGGCCCCGGGAGACGGAGTCATACCGGGTCCCCGGCCCAGGTCCCCGGGTTGCATCGGGACAAAAGCACCGGATCACTGGATCACGTGGGGGCCCGGGCCCGGGTCCCCGGGTTGCATCGGGACACCAGCGAATGACCACCGGGTCCTGTCGGGTCCCCGGCCCGGGTCCCCTGGACAGGTCGTTAACCCGGCCCCAGGTCACCGGGTCGTGACGGGTAACCGGCCTGGTTCCCAGGTTCCGGTGACCACCCCCGGCACCAGGACCACGGGTCCCGTGGGGACCCCGGCCCCAGGTGACCGGGTCACGCGGGGTCACCGGCCCCAGGTCAGCAGGTCACGTGGGGTCACCAGCCCCAGGTCAGCGGGTCACGTGGGGACACCGGCCCCAGGTCACCGCGTCAGGTCGGGACCCCGAACCCAGGTCCACGAGTCCGTCGACACCACAGCCCCGGGTCACCGGGTCGTGTCGGGTAACCGGCCTGGTTCCAAGGTTCCGATGACCACCCCGGCACCAGGACCCCGGGTCACGTGGGGACACCGGCCCCAGGTGACCGGGTCACGTGGGGACACCGGCCCCAGGTCATCGGGTCACGTGGGGTCACCGGCCCCAGGTGACCGGGTCACGTGGGGACACCGGCCCCAGGTCATCGGGTCACGTGGGGTCACCGGCCCCAGGTGACCGGGTCACGTGGGGTCACCGGCCCCAGGTGACCGGGTCACGTGGGGTCACCGGCCCCAGGTGACCGGGTCACGTGGGGTCACCGGCCCCAGGTCAGCGGGTCACGTGGGGTCACCGGCCCCAGGTGACCGGGTCACGTGGGGACACCGGCCCCAGGTGACCGGGTCACGTGGGGTCACCGGCCCCAGGTGACCGGGTCACGTGGGGACACCGGCCCCAGGTGACCGGGTCACGTGGGGTCACCGGACCCAGGTCAGCGGGTCACGTGGGGACACCGGCCCCAGGTAACCGGGTCATACCGAGTCCCCGGACCCAGGTCACCGGGTCAGTTCGGGACCCCGGACCCAGGTCGGGTCATGTCACGTCCCATGCCCGGGTCCCCGGGTTGGATTTTTACCCAGGCCCCGGGTCACAGGGTCATGTCGGGTCAACGGCCTGGGTACAAGGGTCTGGTGACCACCCCGACCCCAGGTCCCCGGGTCATGACGGGACACCGGACCAGGTCCCCGAGTCCGGTCGACACCACAGCCCCAGGTCACCGGGTCATGTCGGGACCCAGCCCGGGTCCCCGGGACGGGTTTTTACCCCAGCCGCAGATCACCGGGTCCTGTCGGGTACCCGGGTCGGGTCCCCTGGACAGGTCGGCACCCCGGCCCCGGGTCACGGGGTCATGTCGGGTCGCTGTCCCGGGTACCAGTGTCAGGTGACCACCCCGGCCCCGGGAGACGGAGTCATACCGGGTCCCCGGCCCGGGTCCCCGGGTTGCATCGGGACACCAGCGAAGGACCACCGGGTCCTGTCGGGTCCCCGGCCCGGGTCCCCTGGACAGGTCGTTAACCCGGCCCCAGGTCACCGGGTCATGTCGCGCACCCGGCCTGGTTCCCAGGTTCCGGTGACCACCCCGGCACCAGGACTCTGGGTCACGTGGGGACCCCGGCCCCAGGTCAGCGGGTCACGTGGGGACACCGGCCCCAGGTCACCGCGTCAGGTTTGGACCCCGAACCCAGGTCCACGAGTCCGTCGACACCACAGCCCCGGGTCACCGGGTCGTGTCGGGTAACCGGCCTGGTTCCAAGGTTCCGATGACCACCCCGACACCAGGATCCCGGGTCACGTGGGGACACCGGCCCCAGGTGACAGGGTCACGTGGGGACACCGGCCCCAGGTCATCGGGTCACGTGGGGTCACCGGCCCCAGGTGACCGGGTCACGTGGGGACACCGGCCCCAGGTCATCGGGTCACGTGGGGTCACCGGCCCCAGGTGACCGGGTCACGTGGGGTCACCGGCCCCAGGTGACCGGGTCACGTGGGGTCACCGGCCCCAGTTGACCGGGTCACGTGGGGTCACCGGCCCCAGGTGACCCGGTCACGTGGGGTCACCGGTCCCAGGTGACCGGGTCACGTGGGGTCACCGGCCCCAGGTGACCGGGTCACGTGGGGGACACCGGCCCCAGGTGACCGGGTCACGTGGGGTCACCGGCCCCAGGTGACCGGGTCACGTGGGGACACCGGCCCCAGGTGACCGGGTCACGTGGGGTCACCGGCCCCAGGTGACCGGGTCACGTGGGGACACCGGCCCCAGGTGACCGGGGTCACGTGGGGTCACCGGCCCCAGGTCAGCGGGTCACGTGGGGACCCCGGCCCCAGGTGACCGGGTCACGTGGGGACCCCGGACCCAGGTAACCGGGTCATACCGAGTCCCCGGACCCAGGTCACCGGGTCAGTTCGGGACCCCGGACCCAGGTCGGGTCATGTCACGTCCCATGCCCGGGTCCCCGGGTTGGATTTTTACCCAGGCCCCGGGTCACAGGGTCATGTCGGGTCAACGGCCTGGGTACAAGGGTCTGGTGACCACCCCGACCCCAGGTCCCCGGGTCATGACGGGACACCGGACCAGGTCCCCGAGTCCGGTCGACACCACAGCCCCAGGTCACCGGGTCATGTCGGGACCCAGCCCGGGTCCCCGGGACGGGTTTTTACCCCAGCCGCAGATCACCGGGTCCTGTCGGGTACCCGGGTCGGGTCCCCTGGACAGGTCGGCACCCCGGCCCCGGGTCACGGGGTCATGTCGGGTCGCTGTCCCGGGTACCAGTGTCAGGTGACCACCCCGGCCCCGGGAGACGGAGTCATACCGGGTCCCCGGCCCAGGTCCCCGGGTTGCATCGGGACAAAAGCACCGGATCACTGGATCACGTGGGGGCCCGGGCCCGGGTCCCCGGGTTGCATCGGGACACCAGCGAATGACCACCGGGTCCTGTCGGGTCCCCGGCCCGGGTCCCCTGGACAGGTCGTTAACCCGGCCCCAGGTCACCGGGTCGTGACGGGTAACCGGCCTGGTTCCCAGGTTCCGGTGACCACCCCGGCACCAGGACCACGGGTCCCGTGGGGACCCCGGCCCCAGGTGACCGGGTCACGCGGGGTCACCGGCCTCAGGTCAGCAGGTCACGTGGGGTCACCAGCCCCAGGTCAGCGGGTCACGTGGGGACACCGGCCCCAGGTCACCGCGTCAGGTCGGGACCCCGAACCCAGGTCCACGAGTCCGTCGACACCACAGCCCCGGGTCACCGGGTCGTGTCGGGTAACCGGCCTGGTTCCAAGGTTCCGATGACCACCCCGGCACCAGGACCCCGGGTCACGTGGGGACACCGGCCCCAGGTGACCGGGTCACGTGGGGACACCGGCCCCAGGTCATCGGGTCACGTGGGGTCACCGGCCCCAGGTGACCGGGTCACGTGGGGACACCGGCCCCAGGTCATCGGGTCACGTGGGGTCACCGGCCCCAGGTGACCGGGTCACGTGGGGTCACCGGCCCCAGGTGACCGGGTCACGTGGGGACACCGGCCCCAGGTGACCGGGTCACGTGGGGTCACCGGCCCCAGGTGACCGGGTCACGTGGGGACACCGGCCCCAGGTGACCGGGTCACGTGGGGTCACCGGCCCCAGGTGACCGGGTCACGTGGGGTCACCGGCCCCAGGTGACCGGGTCACGTGGGGACACCGGCCCCAGGTGACCGGGTCACGTGGGGTCACCGGCCCCAGGTCAGCGGGTCACGTGGGGACACCGGCCCCAGGTGACCGGGTCACGTGGGGTCACCGGCCCCAGGTGACCGGGTCACGTGGGGTCACCGGCCCCAGGTGACCGGGTCACGTGGGTACACCGGCCCCAGGTGACCGGGTCACGTGGGGTCACCGGCCCCAGGTGACCGGGTCACGTGGGGTCACCGGCACCAGGTGACCGGGTCACGTGGGGACACCGGCCCCAGGTCACCGGGTCACGTGGGGTCACCGGCCCCAGGTGACCCGGTCACGTGGGGTCACCGGCCCCAGGTGACCGGGTCACGTGGGGTCACCGGCCCCAGGTGACCGGGTCACGTGGGGTCACCGGCCCCAGGTCAGCGGGTCACGTGGGGACACCGGCCCCAGGTGACCGGGTCACGTGGGGTCACCGGCCCCAGGTCAGCGGGTCACGTGGGGACACCGGCCCCAGGTAACCAAGGCATGTCGGGACCCAGCCCGGGTCCCCGGGACGGGTTTTTACCCCAGCCGCAGATCACCGGGTCCTGTCGGGTCCCCGGCCCGGGTCCCCTGGACAGGTCGATAACCCGGCCCCAGGTCACCCGGTCATCTCGCGCACCCGGCCTGGTTCCCAGGTTCCGATGACCACCCCGGCACCAGGACCCCGGGTCACGTGGGGACACCGGCCCCAGGTGACCGGGTCACGTGGGGTCACCGGCCCCAGGTCAGCGGGTCACGTGGGGTCACCGGCCCCAGGTGACCGGGTCACGTGGGGACCCCGGACCCAGGTAACCGGGTCATACCGAGTCCCCGGACCCAGGTCACCGGGTCAGTTCGGGACCCCGGACCCAGGTCGGGTCATGTCACGTCCCATGCCCGGGTCCCCGGGTTGGATTTTTACCCAGGCCCCGGGTCACAGGGTCATGTCGGGTCAACGGCCTGGGTACAAGGGTCTGGTGACCACCCCGACCCCAGGTCCCCGGGTCATGACGGGACACCGGACCAGGTCCCCGAGTCCGGTCGACACCACAGCCCCAGGTCACCGGGTCATGTCGGGACCCAGCCCGGGTCCCCGGGACGGGTTTTTACCCCAGCCGCAGATCACCGGGTCCTGTCGGGTACCCGGGTCGGGTCCCCTGGACAGGTCGGCACCCCGGCCCCGGGTCACGGGGTCATGTCGGGTCGCTGTCCCGGGTACCACTGTCAGGTGACCACCCCGGCCCCGGGAGACGGAGTCATACCGGGTCCCCGGCCCGGGTCCCCGGGTTGCATCGGGACAAAAGCACCGGATCACTGGATCACGTGGGGGCCCGGGCCCGGGTCCCCGGGTTGCATCGGGACACCAGCGAAGGACCACCGGGTCCTGTCGGGTCCCCGGCCCGGGTCCCCTGGACAGGTCGTTAACCCGGCCCCAGGTCACCGGGTCGTGTCGGGTAACCGGCCTGGTTCCCAGGTTCCGGTGACCACCCCGGCACCAGGACCCCGGGTCCCGTGGGGACCCCGGCCCCAGGTGACCGGGTCACGCGGGGTCACCGGCCCCAGGTCAGCGGGTCACGTGGGGTCACCGGCCCAAGGTCAGCGGGTCACGTGGGGACACCGGCCCCAGGTCACCGCGTCAGGTCGGGACCCCGAACCCAGGTCCACGAGTCCGTCGACACCACAGCCCCGGGTCACCGGGTCGTGTCGGGTAACCGGCCTGGTTCCCAGGTTCCGATGACCACCCCGGCACCAGGACCCCGGGTCACGTGGGGACACCGGCCCCAGGTGACCGGGTCACGTGGGGTCACCGGCCCCAGGTGACCCGGTCACGTGGGGTCACCGGCCCCAGGTGACCGGGTCAGGTGGGGACACCGGCCCCAGGTGACCGGGTCACGTGGGGTCACCGGCACCAGGTGACCGGGTCACGTGGGGTCACCGGCCCCAGGTGACCTGGTCACGTGGGGTCACCGGCCCCAGGTGACCGGGTCACGTGGGGTCACCGGCCCCAGGTGACCTGGTCACGTGGGGTCACCGGCCCCAGGTGACCGGGTCACGTGGGGTCACCGGCCCCAGGTGACCGGGTCACGTGAGGTCACCGGCCCCAGGTGACCGGGTCACGTGGGGTCACCGGCCCCAGGTGACCGGGTCACATGGGGTCCCCGGCCCCAGGTGACCGGGTCACGTGGGGTCCCCGGCCCCAGGTGACCGGGTCACGTGGGGTCACCGGCCCCAGGTGACCGGGTCACGTGGGGTCACCGGCCCCAGGTGTTCGGGTCACGTGGGGTCACCGGCCCCAGGTGACCGGGTCACGTGTGGTCACCAGACCGAGGTCAGCGGGTCACGTGGGGACACCGGCCCCAGGTAACCGGGTCATACCGAGTCCCCGGACCCAGGTCACCGGGTCAGTTCGGGACCCCGGACCCAGGTCGGGTCATGTCACGTCCCATGCCCGGGTCCCCGGGTTGGATTTTTACCCAGGCCCCGGGTCACAGGGTCATGTCGGGTCAACGGCCTGGGTACAAGGGTCTGGTGCCCACCCCGACCCCAGGTCCCCGGGTCATGACGGGACACCGGACCAGGTCCCCGAGTCCGGTCGACACCACAGCCCCAGGTCACCGGGTCATGTCGGGACCCAGCCCGGGTCCCCGGGACGGGTTTTTACCCCAGCCGCAGATCACCGGGTCCTGTCGGGTACCCGGGTTGGGTCCCCTGGACAGGTCGGCACCCCGGCCCCGGGTCACGGGGTCATGTCGGGTCGCTGTCCCGGGTACCAGTGTCAGGTGACCACCCCGGCCCCGGGAGACGGAGTCATACCGGGTCCCCGGCCCAGGTCCCCGGGTTGCATCGGGACACCAGCGAAGGACCACCGGGTCCTGTCGGGTCCCTGGCCCGGGTCCCCTGGACAGGTCGTTAACCCGGCCCCAGGTCACCGGGTCATGTCGCGCACCCGGCCTGGTTCCCAGGTTCCGGTGACCACCCCGGCACCAGGACCCCGGGTCCCGTGGGGACCCCGGACCCAGGTCAGCGGGTCACGTGGGGACACCGGCCCCAGGTCACCGCGTCAGGTCGGGACCCCGAACCCAGGTCCACGAGTCCGTCGACACCACAGCCCCGGGTCACCGGGTCGTGTCGGGTAACCGGCCTGGTTCCAAGGTTCCGATGACCACCCCGGCACCAGGACCCCGGGTCACGTGGGGACACCGGCCCCAGGTGACCGGGTCACGTGGGGACACCGGCCCCAGGTCATCGGGTCACGTGGGGTCACCGGCCCCAGGTGACCGGGTCACGTGGGGTCACCGGCCCCAGGTGACCGGGTCACGTGGGGACCCCGGACCCAGGTAACCGGGTCATACCGAGTCCCCGGACCCAGGTCACCGGGTCAGTTCGGGACCCCGGACCCAGGTCGGGTCATGTCACGTCCCATGCCCGGGTCCCCGGGTTGGATTTTTACCCAGGCCCCGGGTCACAGGGTCATGTCGGGTCAACGGCCTGGGTACAAGGGTCTGGTGACCACCCCGACCCCAGGTCCCCGGGTCATGACGGGACACCGGACCAGGTCCCCGAGTCCGGTCGACACCACAGCCCCAGGTCACCGGGTCATGTCGGGACCCAGCCCGGGTCCCCGGGACGGGTTTTTACCCCAGCCGCAGATCACCGGGTCCTGTCGGGTACCCGGGTCGGGTCCCCTGGACAGGTCGGCACCCCGGCCCCGGGTCACGGGGTCATGTCGGGTCGCTGTCCCGGGTACCAGTGTCAGGTGACCACCCCGGCCCCGGGAGACGGAGTCATACCGGGTCCCCGGCCCAGGTCCCCGGGTTGCATCGGGACAAAAGCACCGGATCACTGGATCACGTGGGGGCCCGGGCCCGGGTCCCCGGGTTGCATCGGGACACCAGCGAATGACCACCGGGTCCTGTCGGGTCCCCGGCCCGGGTCCCCTGGACAGGTCGTTAACCCGGCCCCAGGTCACCGGGTCGTGACGGGTAACCGGCCTGGTTCCCAGGTTCCGGTGACCACCCCGGCACCAGGACCACGGGTCCCGTGGGGACCCCGGCCCCAGGTGACCGGGTCACGCGGGGTCACCGGCCCCAGGTCAGCAGGTCACGTGGGGTCACCAGCCCCAGGTCAGCGGGTCACGTGGGGACACCGGCCCCAGGTCACCGCGTCAGGTCGGGACCCCGAACCCAGGTCCACGAGTCCGTCGACACCACAGCCCCGGGTCACCGGGTCGTGTCGGGTAACCGGCCTGGTTCCAAGGTTCCGATGACCACCCCGGCACCAGGACCCCGGGTCACGTGGGGACACCGGCCCCAGGTGACCGGGTCACGTGGGGACACCGGCCCCAGGTCATCGGGTCACGTGGGGTCACCGGCCCCAGGTGACCGGGTCACGTGGGGACACCGGCCCCAGGTCATCGGGTCACGTGGGGTCACCGGCCCCAGGTGACCGGGTCACGTGGGGTCACCGGCCCCAGGTGACCGGGTCACGTGGGGTCACCGGCCCCAGGTGACCGGGTCACGTGGGGTCACCGGCCCCAGGTCAGCGGGTCACGTGGGGTCACCGGCCCCAGGTGACCGGGTCACGTGGGGACACCGGCCCCAGGTGACCGGGTCACGTGGGGTCACCGGCCCCAGGTGACCGGGTCACGTGGGGACACCGGCCCCAGGTGACCGGGTCACGTGGGGTCACCGGACCCAGGTCAGCGGGTCACGTGGGGACACCGGCCCCAGGTAACCGGGTCATACCGAGTCCCCGGACCCAGGTCACCGGGTCAGTTCGGGACCCCGGACCCAGGTCGGGTCATGTCACGTCCCATGCCCGGGTCCCCGGGTTGGATTTTTACCCAGGCCCCGGGTCACAGGGTCATGTCGGGTCAACGGCCTGGGTACAAGGGTCTGGTGACCACCCCGACCCCAGGTCCCCGGGTCATGACGGGACACCGGACCAGGTCCCCGAGTCCGGTCGACACCACAGCCCCAGGTCACCGGGTCATGTCGGGACCCAGCCCGGGTCCCCGGGACGGGTTTTTACCCCAGCCGCAGATCACCGGGTCCTGTCGGGTACCCGGGTCGGGTCCCCTGGACAGGTCGGCACCCCGGCCCCGGGTCACGGGGTCATGTCGGGTCGCTGTCCCGGGTACCAGTGTCAGGTGACCACCCCGGCCCCGGGAGACGGAGTCATACCGGGTCCCCGGCCCGGGTCCCCGGGTTGCATCGGGACACCAGCGAAGGACCACCGGGTCCTGTCGGGTCCCCGGCCCGGGTCCCCTGGACAGGTCGTTAACCCGGCCCCAGGTCACCGGGTCATGTCGCGCACCCGGCCTGGTTCCCAGGTTCCGGTGACCACCCCGGCACCAGGACTCTGGGTCACGTGGGGACCCCGGCCCCAGGTCAGCGGGTCACGTGGGGACACCGGCCCCAGGTCACCGCGTCAGGTTTGGACCCCGAACCCAGGTCCACGAGTCCGTCGACACCACAGCCCCGGGTCACCGGGTCGTGTCGGGTAACCGGCCTGGTTCCAAGGTTCCGATGACCACCCCGACACCAGGATCCCGGGTCACGTGGGGACACCGGCCCCAGGTGACAGGGTCACGTGGGGACACCGGCCCCAGGTCATCGGGTCACGTGGGGTCACCGGCCCCAGGTGACCGGGTCACGTGGGGACACCGGCCCCAGGTCATCGGGTCACGTGGGGTCACCGGCCCCAGGTGACCGGGTCACGTGGGGTCACCGGCCCCAGGTGACCGGGTCACGTGGGGTCACCGGCCCCAGTTGACCGGGTCACGTGGGGTCACCGGCCCCAGGTGACCCGGTCACTTGGGGTCACCGGTCCCAGGTGACCGGGTCACGTGGGGTCACCGGCCCCAGGTGACCGGGTCACGTGGGGACACCGGCCCCAGGTGACCGGGTCACGTGGGGTCACCGGCCCCAGGTGACCGGGTCACGTGGGGACACCGGCCCCAGGTGACCGGGTCACGTGGGGTCACCGGCCCCAGGTGACCGGGTCACGTGGGGTCACCGGCCCCAGGTGACCGGGTCACGTGGGGACACCGGCCCCAGGTGACCGGGTCACGTGGGGTCACCGGCCCCAGGTCAGCGGGTCACGTGGGGACCCCGGCCCCAGGTGACCGGGTCACGTGGGGACCCCGGACCCAGGTAACCGGGTCATACCGAGTCCCCGGACCCAGGTCACCGGGTCAGTTCGGGACCCCGGACCCAGGTCGGGTCATGTCACGTCCCATGCCCGGGTCCCCGGGTTGGATTTTTACCCAGGCCCCGGGTCACAGGGTCATGTCGGGTCAACGGCCTGGGTACAAGGGTCTGGTGCCCACCCCGACCCCAGGTCCCCGGGTCATGACGGGACACCGGACCAGGTCCCCGAGTCCGGTCGACACCACAGCCCCAGGTCACCGGGTCATGTCGGGACCCAGCCCGGGTCCCCGGGACGGGTTTTTACCCCAGCCGCAGATCACCGGGTCCTGTCGGGTACCCGGGTCGGGTCCCCTGGACAGGTCGGCACCCCGGCCCCGGGTCACGGGGTCATGTCGGGTCGCTGTCCCGGGTACCACTGTCAGGTGACCACCCCGGCCCCGGGAGACGGAGTCATACCGGGTCCCCGGCCCGGGTCCCCGGGTTGCATCGGGACAAAAGCACCGGATCACTGGATCACGTGGGGGCCCGGGCCCGGGTCCCCGGGTTGCATCGGGACACCAGCGAAGGACCACCGGGTCCTGTCGGGTCCCCGGCCCGGGTCCCCTGGACAGGTCGTTAACCCGGCCCCAGGTCACCGGGTCGTGTCGGGTAACCGGCCTGGTTCCCAGGTTCCGGTGACCACCCCGGCACCAGGACCCCGGGTCCCGTGGGGACCCCGGCCCCAGGTGACCGGGTCACGCGGGGTCACCGGCCCCAGGTCAGCGGGTCACGTGGGGTCACCGGCCCAAGGTCAGCGGGTCACGTGGGGACACCGGCCCCAGGTCACCGCGTCAGGTCGGGACCCCGAACCCAGGTCCACGAGTCCGTCGACACCACAGCCCCGGGTCACCGGGTCGTGTCGGGTAACCGGCCTGGTTCCCAGGTTCCGATGACCACCCCGGCACCAGGACCCCGGGTCACGTGGGGACACCGGCCCCAGGTGACCGGGTCACGTGGGGTCACCGGCCCCAGGTGACCCGGTCACGTGGGGTCACCGGCCCCAGGTGACCGGGTCAGGTGGGGACACCGGCCCCAGGTGACCGGGTCACGTGGGGTCACCGGCACCAGGTGACCGGGTCACGTGGGGTCACCGGCCCCAGGTGACCTGGTCACGTGGGGTCACCGGCCCCAGGTGACCGGGTCACGTGGGGTCACCGGCCCCAGGTGACCTGGTCACGTGGGGTCACCGGCCCCAGGTGACCGGGTCACGTGGGGTCACCGGCCCCAGGTGACCGGGTCACGTGAGGTCACCGGCCCCAGGTGACCGGGTCACGTGGGGTCACCGGCCCCAGGTGACCGGGTCACATGGGGTCCCCGGCCCCAGGTGACCGGGTCACGTGGGGTCCCCGGCCCCAGGTGACCGGGTCACGTGGGGTCACCGGCCCCAGGTGACCGGGTCACGTGGGGTCACCGGCCCCAGGTGTTCGGGTCACGTGGGGTCACCGGCCCCAGGTGACCGGGTCACGTGTGGTCACCAGACCGAGGTCAGCGGGTCACGTGGGGACACCGGCCCCAGGTAACCGGGTCATACCGAGTCCCCGGACCCAGGTCACCGGGTCAGTTCGGGACCCCGGACCCAGGTCGGGTCATGTCACGTCCCATGCCCGGGTCCCCGGGTTGGATTTTTACCCAGGCCCCGGGTCACAGGGTCATGTCGGGTCAACGGCCTGGGTACAAGGGTCTGGTGCCCACCCCGACCCCAGGTCCCCGGGTCATGACGGGACACCGGACCAGGTCCCCGAGTCCGGTCGACACCACAGCCCCAGGTCACCGGGTCATGTCGGGACCCAGCCCGGGTCCCCGGGACGGGTTTTTACCCCAGCCGCAGATCACCGGGTCCTGTCGGGTACCCGGGTTGGGTCCCCTGGACAGGTCGGCACCCCGGCCCCGGGTCACGGGGTCATGTCGGGTCGCTGTCCCGGGTACCAGTGTCAGGTGACCACCCCGGCCCCGGGAGACGGAGTCATACCGGGTCCCCGGCCCAGGTCCCCGGGTTGCATCGGGACACCAGCGAAGGACCACCGGGTCCTGTCGGGTCCCTGGCCCGGGTCCCCTGGACAGGTCGTTAACCCGGCCCCAGGTCACCGGGTCATGTCGCGCACCCGGCCTGGTTCCCAGGTTCCGGTGACCACCCCGGCACCAGGACCCCGGGTCCCGTGGGGACCCCGGACCCAGGTCAGCGGGTCACGTGGGGACACCGGCCCCAGGTCACCGCGTCAGGTCGGGACCCCGAACCCAGGTCCACGAGTCCGTCGACACCACAGCCCCGGGTCACCGGGTCGTGTCGGGTAACCGGCCTGGTTCCAAGGTTCCGATGACCACCCCGGCACCAGGACCCCGGGTCACGTGGGGACACCGGCCCCAGGTGACCGGGTCACGTGGGGACACCGGCCCCAGGTCATCGGGTCACGTGGGGTCACCGGCCCCAGGTGACCGGGTCACGTGGGGTCACCGGCCCCAGGTGACCGGGTCACGTGGGGACCCCGGACCCAGGTAACCGGGTCATACCGAGTCCCCGGACCCAGGTCACCGGGTCAGTTCGGGACCCCGGACCCAGGTCGGGTCATGTCACGTCCCATGCCCGGGTCCCCGGGTTGGATTTTTACCCAGGCCCCGGGTCACAGGGTCATGTCGGGTCAACGGCCTGGGTACAAGGGTCTGGTGACCACCCCGACCCCAGGTCCCCGGGTCATGACGGGACACCGGACCAGGTCCCCGAGTCCGGTCGACACCACAGCCCCAGGTCACCGGGTCATGTCGGGACCCAGCCCGGGTCCCCGGGACGGGTTTTTACCCCAGCCGCAGATCACCGGGTCCTGTCGGGTACCCGGGTCGGGTCCCCTGGACAGGTCGGCACCCCGGCCCCGGGTCACGGGGTCATGTCGGGTCGCTGTCCCGGGTACCAGTGTCAGGTGACCACCCCGGCCCCGGGAGACGGAGTCATACCGGGTCCCCGGCCCAGGTCCCCGGGTTGCATCGGGACAAAAGCACCGGATCACTGGATCACGTGGGGGCCCGGGCCCGGGTCCCCGGGTTGCATCGGGACACCAGCGAATGACCACCGGGTCCTGTCGGGTCCCCGGCCCGGGTCCCCTGGACAGGTCGTTAACCCGGCCCCAGGTCACCGGGTCGTGACGGGTAACCGGCCTGGTTCCCAGGTTCCGGTGACCACCCCGGCACCAGGACCACGGGTCCCGTGGGGACCCCGGCCCCAGGTGACCGGGTCACGCGGGGTCACCGGCCCCAGGTCAGCAGGTCACGTGGGGTCACCAGCCCCAGGTCAGCGGGTCACGTGGGGACACCGGCCCCAGGTCACCGCGTCAGGTCGGGACCCCGAACCCAGGTCCACGAGTCCGTCGACACCACAGCCCCGGGTCACCGGGTCGTGTCGGGTAACCGGCCTGGTTCCAAGGTTCCGATGACCACCCCGGCACCAGGACCCCGGGTCACGTGGGGACACCGGCCCCAGGTGACCGGGTCACGTGGGGACACCGGCCCCAGGTCATCGGGTCACGTGGGGTCACCGGCCCCAGGTGACCGGGTCACGTGGGGACACCGGCCCCAGGTCATCGGGTCACGTGGGGTCACCGGCCCCAGGTGACCGGGTCACGTGGGGTCACCGGCCCCAGGTGACCGGGTCACGTGGGGTCACCGGCCCCAGGTGACCGGGTCACGTGGGGTCACCGGCCCCAGGTCAGCGGGTCACGTGGGGTCACCGGCCCCAGGTGACCGGGTCACGTGGGGACACCGGCCCCAGGTGACCGGGTCACGTGGGGTCACCGGCCCCAGGTGACCGGGTCACGTGGGGACACCGGCCCCAGGTGACCGGGTCACGTGGGGTCACCGGACCCAGGTCAGCGGGTCACGTGGGGACACCGGCCCCAGGTAACCGGGTCATACCGAGTCCCCGGACCCAGGTCACCGGGTCAGTTCGGGACCCCGGACCCAGGTCGGGTCATGTCACGTCCCATGCCCGGGTCCCCGGGTTGGATTTTTACCCAGGCCCCGGGTCACAGGGTCATGTCGGGTCAACGGCCTGGGTACAAGGGTCTGGTGACCACCCCGACCCCAGGTCCCCGGGTCATGACGGGACACCGGACCAGGTCCCCGAGTCCGGTCGACACCACAGCCCCAGGTCACCGGGTCATGTCGGGACCCAGCCCGGGTCCCCGGGACGGGTTTTTACCCCAGCCGCAGATCACCGGGTCCTGTCGGGTACCCGGGTCGGGTCCCCTGGACAGGTCGGCACCCCGGCCCCGGGTCACGGGGTCATGTCGGGTCGCTGTCCCGGGTACCAGTGTCAGGTGACCACCCCGGCCCCGGGAGACGGAGTCATACCGGGTCCCCGGCCCGGGTCCCCGGGTTGCATCGGGACACCAGCGAAGGACCACCGGGTCCTGTCGGGTCCCCGGCCCGGGTCCCCTGGACAGGTCGTTAACCCGGCCCCAGGTCACCGGGTCATGTCGCGCACCCGGCCTGGTTCCCAGGTTCCGGTGACCACCCCGGCACCAGGACTCTGGGTCACGTGGGGACCCCGGCCCCAGGTCAGCGGGTCACGTGGGGACACCGGCCCCAGGTCACCGCGTCAGGTTTGGACCCCGAACCCAGGTCCACGAGTCCGTCGACACCACAGCCCCGGGTCACCGGGTCGTGTCGGGTAACCGGCCTGGTTCCAAGGTTCCGATGACCACCCCGACACCAGGATCCCGGGTCACGTGGGGACACCGGCCCCAGGTGACAGGGTCACGTGGGGACACCGGCCCCAGGTCATCGGGTCACGTGGGGTCACCGGCCCCAGGTGACCGGGTCACGTGGGGACACCGGCCCCAGGTCATCGGGTCACGTGGGGTCACCGGCCCCAGGTGACCGGGTCACGTGGGGTCACCGGCCCCAGGTGACCGGGTCACGTGGGGTCACCGGCCCCAGTTGACCGGGTCACGTGGGGTCACCGGCCCCAGGTGACCCGGTCACTTGGGGTCACCGGTCCCAGGTGACCGGGTCACGTGGGGTCACCGGCCCCAGGTGACCGGGTCACGTGGGGACACCGGCCCCAGGTGACCGGGTCACGTGGGGTCACCGGCCCCAGGTGACCGGGTCACGTGGGGACACCGGCCCCAGGTGACCGGGTCACGTGGGGTCACCGGCCCCAGGTGACCGGGTCACGTGGGGTCACCGGCCCCAGGTGACCGGGTCACGTGGGGACACCGGCCCCAGGTGACCGGGTCACGTGGGGTCACCGGCCCCAGGTCAGCGGGTCACGTGGGGACCCCGGCCCCAGGTGACCGGGTCACGTGGGGACCCCGGACCCAGGTAACCGGGTCATACCGAGTCCCCGGACCCAGGTCACCGGGTCAGTTCGGGACCCCGGACCCAGGTCGGGTCATGTCACGTCCCATGCCCGGGTCCCCGGGTTGGATTTTTACCCAGGCCCCGGGTCACAGGGTCATGTCGGGTCAACGGCCTGGGTACAAGGGTCTGGTGCCCACCCCGACCCCAGGTCCCCGGGTCATGACGGGACACCGGACCAGGTCCCCGAGTCCGGTCGACACCACAGCCCCAGGTCACCGGGTCATGTCGGGACCCAGCCCGGGTCCCCGGGACGGGTTTTTACCCCAGCCGCAGATCACCGGGTCCTGTCGGGTACCCGGGTCGGGTCCCCTGGACAGGTCGGCACCCCGGCCCCGGGTCACGGGGTCATGTCGGGTCGCTGTCCCGGGTACCAGTGTCAGGTGACCACCCCGGCCCCGGGAGACGGAGTCATACCGGGTCCCCGGCCCAGGTCCCCGGGTTGCATCGGGACAAAAGCACCGGATCACTGGATCACGTGGGGGCCCGGGCCCGGGTCCCCGGGTTGCATCGGGACACCAGCGAATGACCACCGGGTCCTGTCGGGTCCCCGGCCCGGGTCCCCTGGACAGGTCGTTAACCCGGCCCCAGGTCACCGGGTCGGGACGGGTAACCGGCCTGGTTCCCAGGTTCCGGTGACCACCCCGGCACCAGGACCACGGGTCCCGTGGGGACCCCGGCCCCAGGTGACCGGGTCACGCGGGGTCACCGGCCCCAGGTCAGCAGGTCACGTGGGGTCACCAGCCCCAGGTCAGCGGGTCACGTGGGGACACCGGCCCCAGGTCACCGCGTCAGGTCGGGACCCCGAACCCAGGTCCACGAGTCCGTCGACACCACAGCCCCGGGTCACCGGGTCGTGTCGGGTAACCGGCCTGGTTCCAAGGTTCCGATGACCACCCCGGCACCAGGACCCCGGGTCACGTGGGGACACCGGCCCCAGGTGACCGGGTCACGTGGGGACACCGGCCCCAGGTCATCGGGTCACGTGGGGTCACCGGCCCCAGGTGACCGGGTCACGTGGGGACACCGGCCCCAGGTCATCGGGTCACGTGGGGTCACCGGCCCCAGGTGACCGGGTCACGTGGGGTCACCGGCCCCAGGTGACCGGGTCACGTGGGGTCACCGGCCCCAGGTGACCGGGTCACGTGGGGACACCGGCCCCAGGTGACCGGGTCACGTGGGGTCACCGGCCCCAGGTGACCGGGTCACGTGGGGACACCGGCCCCAGGTGACCGGGTCACGTGGGGTCACCGGCCCCAGGTGACCGGGTCACGTGGGGTCACCGGCCCCAGGTGACCGGGTCACGTGGGGACACCGGCCCCAGGTGACCGGGTCACGTGGGGTCACCGGCCCCAGGTCAGCGGGTCACGTGGGGACACCGGCCCCAGGTGACCGGGTCACGTGGGGTCACCGGCCCCAGGTGACCAGGTCACGTGGGGTCACCGGCCCCAGGTGACCGGGTCACGTGGGGTCACCGGCCCCAGGTGACCGGGTCACGTGGGTACACCGGCCCCAGGTGACCGGGTCACGTGGGGTCACCGGCCCCAGGTGACCGGGTCACGTGGGGTCACCGGCACCAGGTGACCGGGTCACGTGGGGACACCGGCCCCAGGTCACCGGGTCACGTGGGGTCACCGGCCCCAGGTGACCCGGTCACGTGGGGTCACCGGCCCCAGGTGACCGGGTCACGTGGGGTCACCGGCCCCAGGTGACCGGGTCACGTGGGGTCACCGGCCCCAGGTCAGCGGGTCACGTGGGGACACCGGCCCCAGGTGACCGGGTCACGTGGGGTCACCGGCCCCAGGTCAGCGGGTCACGTGGGGACACCGGCCCCAGGTAACCAAGGCATGTCGGGACCCAGCCCGGGTCCCCGGGACGGGTTTTTACCCCAGCCGCAGATCACCGGGTCCTGTCGGGTCCCCGGCCCGGGTCCCCTGGACAGGTCGATAACCCGGCCCCAGGTCACCCGGTCATCTCGCGCACCCGGCCTGGTTCCCAGGTTCCGATGACCACCCCGGCACCAGGACCCCGGGTCACGTGGGGACACCGGCCCCAGGTGACCGGGTCACGTGGGGTCACCGGCCCCAGGTCAGCGGGTCACGTGGGGTCACCGGCCCCAGGTGACCGGGTCACGTGGGGACCCCGGACCCAGGTAACCGGGTCATACCGAGTCCCCGGACCCAGGTCACCGGGTCAGTTCGGGACCCCGGACCCAGGTCGGGTCATGTCACGTCCCATGCCCGGGTCCCCGGGTTGGATTTTTACCCAGGCCCCGGGTCACAGGGTCATGTCGGGTCAACGGCCTGGGTACAAGGGTCTGGTGACCACCCCGACCCCAGGTCCCCGGGTCATGACGGGACACCGGACCAGGTCCCCGAGTCCGGTCGACACCACAGCCCCAGGTCACCGGGTCATGTCGGGACCCAGCCCGGGTCCCCGGGACGGGTTTTTACCCCAGCCGCAGATCACCGGGTCCTGTCGGGTACCCGGGTCGGGTCCCCTGGACAGGTCGGCACCCCGGCCCCGGGTCACGGGGTCATGTCGGGTCGCTGTCCCGGGTACCAGTGTCAGGTGACCACCCCGGCCCCGGGAGACGGAGTCATACCGGGTCCCCGGCCCGGGTCCCCGGGTTGCATCGGGACACCAGCGAAGGACCACCGGGTCCTGTCGGGTCCCCGGCCCGGGTCCCCTGGACAGGTCGTTAACCCGGCCCCAGGTCACCGGGTCATGTCGCGCACCCGGCCTGGTTCCCAGGTTCCGGTGACCACCCCGGCACCAGGACCCCGGGTCACGTGGGGACCCCGGACCCAGGTCAGCGGGTCACGTGGGGACACCGGCCCCAGGTCACCGCGTCAGGTCGGGACCCCGAACCCAGGTCCACGAGTCCGTCGACACCACAGCCCCGGGTCACCGGGTCGTGTCGGGTAACCGGCCTGGTTCCAAGGTTCCGATGACCACCCCGGCACCAGGACCCCGGGTCACGTGGGGACACCGGCCCCAGGTGACCGGGTCACGTGGGGACACCGGCCCCAGGTCATCGGGTCACGTGGGGTCACCGGCCCCAGGTGACGGGGTCACGTGGGGACACCGGCCCCAGGTCATCGGGTCACGTAGGGTCACCGGCCCCAGGTGACCGGGTCACGTGGGGTCACCGGCCCCAGGTCAGCGGGTCACGTGGGGTCACCGGCCCCAGGTGACCGGGTCACGTGGGGTCACCGGCCCCAGGTGACCGGGTCACGTGGGGTCACCGGCCCCAGGTGACCGGGTCACGTGGGGACACCGGCCCCAGGTGACCGGGTCACGTGGGGTCACCGGCCCCAGGTCAGCGGGTCACGTGGGGACACCGGCCCCAGGTCACCGGGTCACGTGGGGTCACCGGCCCCAGGTGACCGGGTCACGTGGGGTCACCGGCCCCAGGTGACCGGGTCACGTGGGGTCACCGGCCCCAGGTCAGCGGGTCACGTGGGGACACCGGCCCCAGGTGACCGGGTCACGTGGGGTCACCGGCCCCAGGTGACCGGGTCACGTGGGGTCACCGGCACCAGGTGACCGGGTCACGTGGGGACACCGGCCCCAGGTCACCGGGTCACGTGGGGTCACCGGCCCGAGGTGACCGGGTCACGTGGGGTCACCGGCCCCAGGTGACCCGGTCACGTGGGGTCACCGGCCCCAGGTGACCGGGTCACGTGGGGTCACCGGCCCCAGGTCAGCGGGTCACGTGGGGACACCGGCCCCAGGTGACCGGGTCACGTGGGGTCACCGGCCCCAGGTCAGCGGGTCACGTGGGGACACCGGCCCCAGGTAACCAAGGCATGTCGGGACCCAGCCCGGGTCCCCGGGACGGGTTTTTACCCCAGCCGCAGATCACCGGGTCCTGTCGGGTCCCCGGCCCGGGTCCCCTGGACAGGTCGATAACCCGGCCCCAGGTCACCCGGTCATCTCGCGCACCCGGCCTGGTTCCCAGGTTCCGATGACCACCCCGGCACCAGGACCCCGGGTCACGTGGGGACACCGGCCCCAGGTGACCGGGTCACGTGGGGTCACCGGCCCCAGGTCAGCGGGTCACGTGGGGACCCCGGACCCAGGTAACCGGGTCATACCGAGTCCCCGGACCCAGGTCACCGGGTCAGTTCGGGACCCCGGACCCAGGTCGGGTCATGTCACGTCCCATGCCCGGGTCCCCGGGTTGGATTTTTACCCAGGCCCCGGGTCACAGGGTCATGTCGGGTCAACGGCCTGGGTACAAGGGTCTGGTGACCACCCCGACCCCAGGTCCCCGGGTCATGACGGGACACCGGACCAGGTCCCCGAGTCCGGTCGACACCACAGCCCCAGGTCACCGGGTCATGTCGGGACCCAGCCCGGGTCCCCGGGACGGGTTTTTACCCCAGCCGCAGATCACCGGGTCCTGTCGGGTACCCGGGTCGGGTCCCCTGGACAGGTCGGCACCCCGGCCCCGGGTCACGGGGTCATGTCGGGTCGCTGTCCCGGGTACCACTGTCAGGTGACCACCCCGGCCCCGGGAGACGGAGTCATACCGGGTCCCCGGCCCAGGTCCCCGGGTTGCATCGGGACAAAAGCACCGGATCACTGGATCACGTGGGGGCCCGGGCCCGGGTCCCCGGGTTGCATCGGGACACCAGCGAAGGACCACCGGGTCCTGTCGGGTCCCCGGCCCGGGTCCCCTGGACAGGTCGTTAACCCGGCCCCAGGTCACCGGGTCGTGTCGGGTAACCGGCCTGGTTCCCAGGTTCCGGTGACCACCCCGGCACCAGGACCCCGGGTCCCGTGGGGACCCCGGCCCTAGGTGACCGGGTCACGCGGGGTCACCGGCCCCAGGTCAGCGGGTCACGTGGGGTCACCGGCCCAAGGTCAGCGGGTCACGTGGGGACACCGGCCCCAGGTCACCGCGTCAGGTCGGGACCCCGAACCCAGGTCCACGAGTCCGTCGACACCACAGCCCCGGGTCACCGGGTCGTGTCGGGTAACCGGCCTGGTTCCCAGGTTCCGATGACCACCCCAGCACCAGGACCCCGGGTCACGTGGGGACACCGGCCCCAGGTGACCGGGTCACGTGGGGTCACCGGCCCCAGGTGACCCGGTCACGTGGGGTCACCGGCCCCAGGTGACCGGGTCAGGTGGGGACACCGGCCCCAGGTGACCGGGTCACGTGGGGTCACCGGCACCAGGTGACCGGGTCACGTGGGGTCACCGGCCCCAGGTGACCTGGTCACGTGGGGTCACCGGCCCCAGGTGACCGGGTCACGTGGGGTCACCGGCCCCAGGTGACCTGGTCACGTGGGGTCACCGGCCCCAGGTGACCGGGTCACGTGGGGTCACCGGCCCCAGGTGACCGGGTCACGTGAGGTCACCGGCCCCAGGTGACCGGGTCACGTGGGGTCACCGGCCCCAGGTGACCGGGTCACATGGGGTCCCCGGCCCCAGGTGACCGGGTCACGTGGGGTCCCCGGCCCCAGGTGACCGGGTCACGTGGGGTCACCGGCCCCAGGTGACCGGGTCACGTGGGGTCACCGGCCCCAGGTGTTCGGGTCACGTGGGGTCACCGGCCCCAGGTGACCGGGTCACGTGTGGTCACCAGACCCAGGTCAGCGGGTCACGTGGGGACACCGGCCCCAGGTAACCGGGTCATACCGAGTCCCCGGACCCAGGTCACCGGGTCAGTTCAGGACCCCGGACCCAGGTCGGGTCATGTCACGTCCCATGCCCGGGTCCCCGGGTTGGATTTTTAACCAGGCCCCGGGTCACAGGGTCATGTCGGGTCAACGGCCTGGGTACAAGGGTCTGGTGCCCACCCCGACCCCAGGTCCCCGGGTCATGACGGGACACCGGACCAGGTCCCCGAGTCCGGTCGACACCACAGCCCCAGGTCACCGGGTCATGTCGGGACCCAGCCCGGGTCCCCGGGACGGGTTTTTACCCCAGCCGCAGATCACCGGGTCCTGTCGGGTACCCGGGTCGGGTCCCCTGGACAGGTCGGCACCCCGGCCCCGGGTCACGGGGTCATGTCGGGTCGCTGTCCCGGGTACCAGTGTCAGGTGACCACCCCGGCCCCGGGAGACGGAGTCATACCGGGTCCCCGGCCCAGGTCCCCTGGACAGGTCGTTAACCCGGCCCCAGGTCACCGGGTCATGTCGCGCACCCGGCCTGGTTCCCAGGTTCCGGTGACCACCCCGGCACCAGGACCCCGGGTCCCGTGGGGACCCCGGACCCAGGTCAGCGGGTCACGTGGGGACACCGGCCCCAGGTCACCGCGTCAGGTCGGGACCCCGAACCCAGGTCCACGAGTCCGTCGACACCACAGCCCCGGGTCACCGGGTCGTGTCGGGTAACCGGCCTGGTTCCAAGGTTCCGATGACCACCCCGGCACCAGGACCCCGGGTCACGTGGGGACACCGGCCCCAGGTGACCGGGTCACGTGGGGACACCGGCCCCAGGTCATCGGGTCACGTGGGGTCACCGGCCCCAGGTGACCGGGTCACGTGGGGTCACCGGCCCCAGGTGACCGGGTCACGTGAGGTCACCGGCCCCAGGTGACCGGGTCACGTGGGGTCACCGGCCCCAGGTGCCCGGGTCACGTGGGGTCACCGGCCCCAGGTGACCGGGTCACGTGGGGTCACCGGCCCCAGGTGACCGGGTCACGTGGGGTCACCGGCCCCAGGTGACTGGGTCACGTGAGGTCACCGGCCCCAAGTGAACGGGTCACGTGGGGTCACCGGCCCCAGGTGACCGGGTCACGTGGGGTCACCGGCCCCAGGTGACCGGGTCACGTGGGGTCACCGGCCCCAGGTGACCGGGTCACGTGACGTCACCGGCCCCAGGTGACCGGGTCACGTGGGGTCACCGGCCCCAGGTGACCGGGTCACGTGGGGTCACCGGCCCCAGGTGACCGGGTCACGTGGGGTCACCGGACCCAGGTGACCGGGTCACTTGGGGTCACCGGCCCCAGGTGTGCGGGTCACGTGGGGTCACCGGCCCCAGGTGACCGGGTCACGTGGGGTCACCGGCCCCAGGTGACCGGGTCACGTGGGGTCACCGGCCCCTAGGTGACAGGGTCACGTGGGGACACCGGCCCCAGGTGACCGGGTCACGTTGGGTCACCGGCCCCAGGTGTTCGGGTCACGTGGGGTCACCGGCCCCAGGTGACCGGGTCACGTGGGGTCACCGGCCCCAGGTGACCGGGTCACGTGGGGACACCGGCCCCAGGTGACCGGGTCACGTCGGGTCACCGGCCCCAGGTGACCGGGTCACGTGGGTTCACCGGACCCAGGTCAGCGGGTCACGTGGGGACACCGGCCCCAGGTAACCGGGTCATACCGAGTCCCCGGACCCAGGTCACCGGGTCAGTTCGGGACCCCGGACCCAGGTCGGGTCATGTCACGTCCCATGCCCGGGTCCCCGGGTTGGATTTTTACCCAGGCCCCGGGTCACAGGGTCATGTCGGGTCAACGGCCTGGGTACAAGGGTCTGGTGACCACCCCGACCCCAGGTCCCCGGGTCATGACGGGACACCGGACCAGGTCCCCGAGTCCGGTTGACACCACAGCCCCAGGTCACCGGGTCATGTCGGGACCCAGCCCGGGTCCCCGGGACGGGTTTTTACCCCAGCCGCAGATCACCGGGTCCTGTCGGGTACCCGGGTCGGGTCCCCTGGACAGGTCGGCACCCCGGCCCCGGGTCACGGGGTCATGTCGGGTCGCTGTCCCGGGTACCAGTGTCAGGTGACCACCCCGGCCCCGGGAGACGGAGTCATACCGGGTCCCCGGCCCGGGTCCCCGGGTTGCATCGGGACACCAGCGAAGGACCACCGGGTCCTGTCGGGTCCCCGGCCCGGGTCCCCTGGACAGGTCGTTAACCCGGCCCCAGGTCACCGGGTCATGTCGCGCACCCGGCCTGGTTCCCAGGTTCCGGTGACCACCCCGGCACCAGGACCCCGGGTCACGTGGGGACCCCGGACCCAGGTCAGCGGGTCACGTGGGGACACCGGCCCCAGGTCACCGCGTCAGGTCGGGACCCCGAACCCAGGTCCACGAGTCCGTCGACACCACAGCCCCGGGTCACCGGGTCGTGTCGGGTAACCGGCCTGGTTCCAAGGTTCCGATGACCACCCCGGCACCAGGACCCCGGGTCACGTGGGGACACCGGCCCCAGGTGACCCGGTCACGTGGGGTCACCGGCCCCAGGTGACCGGGTCACGTGGGGTCACCGGCCCCAGGTGACCGGGTCACGTGGGGACACCGGCCCCAGGTGACCGGGTCACGTGGGGTCACCGGCCCCAGGTGACCGGGTCACGTGGGGACACCGGCCCCAGGTGACCGGGTCACGTGGGGTCACCGGCCCCAGGTGACCGGGTCACGTGGGGTCACCAGCCCCAGGTCAGCGGGTCACGTGGGGTCACCGGACCCAGGTGACCGGGTCACGTGGGGACACCGGCCCCAGGTGACCGGGTCACGTGGGGTCACCGGCCCCAGGTGACCGGGTCACGTGGGGTCACCGGCCCCAGGTGACCGGGTCACGTGGGGTCACCGGCCCCAGGTGACCGGGTCACGTGGGTACACCGGCCCCAGGTGACCGGGTCACGTGGGGTCACCGGCCCCAGGTGACCGGGTCACGTGGGGTCACCGGCACCAGGTGACCGGGTCACGTGGGGACACCGGCCCCAGGTGACCGGGTCACGTGGGGTCACCGGCCCCAGGTGACCGGGTCACGTGGGGTCACCGGCCCCAGGTGACCGGGTCACGTGGGGTCACCGGCCCCAGGTGACCGGGTCACGTGGGGACACCGGCCCCAGGTGACCGGGTCACGTGGGGTCACCGGCCCCAGGTCAGCGGGTCACGTGGGGACACCGGCCCCAGGTAACCAAGGCATGTCGGGACCCAGCCCGGGTCCCCGGGACGGGTTTTTACCCCAGCCGCAGATCACCGGGTCCTGTCGGGTCCCCGGCCCGGGTCCCCTGGACAGGTCGATAACCCGGCCCCAGGTCACACGGTCATCTCGCGCACCCGGCCTGGTTCCCAGGTTCCGATGACCACCCCGGCACCAGGACCCCGGGTCACGTGGGGACACCGGCCCCAGGTGACCGGGTCACGTGGGGTCACCGGCCCCAGGTCAGCGGGTCACGTGGGGACCCCGGCCCCAGGTGACCGGGTCACGTGGGGACCCCGGACCCAGGTAACCGGGTCATACCGAGTCCCCGGACCCAGGTCACCGGGTCAGTTCGGGACCCCGGACCCAGGTCGGGTCATGTCACGTCCCATGCCCGGGTCCCCGGGTTGGATTTTTACCCAGGCCCCGGGTCACAGGGTCATGTCGGGTCAACGGCCTGGGTACAAGGGTCTGGTGCCCACCCCGACCCCAGGTCCCCGGGTCATGACGGGACACCGGACCAGGTCCCCGAGTCCGGTCGACACCACAGCCCCAGGTCACCGGGTCATGTCGGGACCCAGCCCGGGTCCCCGGGACGGGTTTTTACCCCAGCCGCAGATCACCGGGTCCTGTCGGGTACCCGGGTCGGGTCCCCTGGACAGGTCGGCACCCCGGCCCCGGGTCACGGGGTCATGTCGGGTCGCTGTCCCGGGTACCAGTGTCAGGTGACCACCCCGGCCCCGGGAGACGGAGTCATACCGGGTCCCCGGCCAAGGTCCCCGGGTTGCATCGGGACAAAAGCACCGGATCACTGGATCACGTGGGGGCCCGGGCCCGGGTCCCCGGGTTGCATCGGGACACCAGCGAAGGACCACCGGGTCCTGTCGGGTCCCTGGCCCGGGTCCCCTGGACAGGTCGTTAACCCGGCCCCAGGTCACCGGGTCGTGTCGGGTAACCGGCCTGGTTCCCAGGTTCCGGTGACCACCCCGGCACCAGGACCCCGGGTCCCGTGGGGACCCCGGCCCCAGGTGACCGGGTCACGCGGGGTCACCGGCCCCAGGTCAGCGGGTCACGTGGGGTCACCGGCCCCAGGTCAGCGGGTCACGTGGGGACACCGGCCCCAGGTCACCGCGTCAGGTCGGGACCCCGAACCCAGGTCCACGAGTCCGTCGACACCACAGCCCCGGGTCACCGGGTCGTGTCGGGTAACCGGCCTGGTTCCCAGGTTCCGATGACCACCCCGGCACCAGGACCCCGGGTCACGTGGGGACACCGGCCCCAGGTGACCGGGTCACGTGGGGTCACCGGCCCCAGGTGACCGGGTCACGTCGGGTCACCGGCCCCAGGTCAGCAGGTCACGTGGGGACCCCGGCCCCAGGTCAGCGGGTCACGTGGGGACACCGGCCCCAGGTAACCGGGTCATACCGAGTCCCCGGACCCAGGTCACCGGGTCAGTTCGGGACCCCGGACCCAGGTCGGGTCATGTCACGTCCCATGCCCGGGTCCCCGGGTTGGATTTTTACCCAGGCCCCGGGTCACAGGGTCATGTCGGGTCAACGGCCTGGGTACAAGGGTCTGGTGACCACCCCGACCCCAGGTCCCCAGGTCATGACGGGACACCGGACCAGGTCCCCGAGTCCGGTCGACACCACAGCCCCAGGTCACCGGGTCATGTCGGGACCCAGCCCGGGTCCCCGGGACGGGTTTTTACCCCAGCCGCAGATCACCGGGTCCTGTCGGGTACCCGGGTCGGGTCCCCTGGACAGGTCGGCACCCCGGCCCCGGGTCACGGGGTCATGTCGGGTCGCTGTCCCGGGTACCACTGTCAGGTGACCACCCCGGCCCCGGGAGACGGAGTCATACCGGGTCCCCGGCCCGGGTCCCCGGGTTGCATCGGGACACCAGCGAAGGACCACCGGGTCCTGTCGGGTCCCCGGCCCGGGTCCCCGGGTTGCATCGGGACACCAGTGAAGGACCACCGGGTCCTGTCGGGTCCCCGGCCCGGGTCCCCTGGACAGGTCGTTAACCCGGCCCCAGGTCACCGGGTCGTGTCGGGTAACCGGCCTGGTTCCCAGGTTCCGGTGACCACCCCGGCACCAGGACCCCGGGTCCCGTGGGGACCCCGGCCCCAGGTGACCGGGTCACGCGGGGTCACCGGCCCCAGGTCAGCGGGTCACGTGGGGTCACCGGCCCCAGGTCAGCGGGTCACGTGGGGACACCGGCCCCAGGTCACCGCGTCAGGTCGGGACCCCGAACCCAGGTCCACGAGTCCGTCGACACCACAGCCCCGGGTCACCGGGTCATGTCGGGTAACCGGCCTGGTTCCCAGGTTCCGATGACCACCCCGGCACCAGGACCCCGGGTCACGTGGGGACACCGGCCCCAGGTGACCGGGTCACGTGGGGTCACCGGCCCCAGGTGACCGGGTCACGTCGGGTCACCGGCCCCAGGTCAGCGGGTCACGTGGGACCCCGGCCCCAGGTCAGCGGGTCACGTGGGGACACCGGCCCCAGGTAACCGGGTCATACCGAGTCCCCGGACCCAGGTCACCGGGTCAGTTCGGGACCCCGGACCCAGGTCGGGTCATGTCACGTCCCATGCCCGGGTCCCCGGGTTGGATTTTTACCCAGGCCCCGGGTCACAGGGTCATGTCGGGTCAACGGCCTGGGTACAAGGGTCTGGTGACCACCCCGACCCCAGGTCCCCGGGTCATGACGGGACACCGGACCAGGTCCCCGAGTCCGGTCGACACCACAGCCCCAGGTCACCGGGTCATGTCGGGACCCAGCCCGGGTCCCCGGGACGGGTTTTTACCCCAGCCGCAGATCACCGGGTCCTGTCGGGTACCCGGGTCGGGTCCCCTGGACAGGTCGGCACCCCGGCCCCGGGTCACGGGGTCATGTCGGGTCGCTGTCCCGGGTACCAGTGTCAGGTGACCACCCCGGCCCCGGGAGACGGAGTCATACCGGGTCCCCGGCCCAGGTCCCCGGGTTGCATCGGGACAAAAGCACCGGATCACTGGATCACGTGGGGGCCCGGGCCCGGGTCCCCGGGTTGCATCGGGACACCAGCGAAGGACCACCGGGTCCTGTCGGGTCCCCGGCCCGGGTCCCCTGGACAGGTCGTTAACCCGGCCCCAGGTCACCGGGTCGTGTCGGGTAACCGGCCTGGTTCCCAGGTTCCGGTGACCACCCCGGCACCAGGACCCCGGGTCCCGTGGGGACCCCGGCCCCAGGTGACCGGGTCACGCGGGGTCACCGGCCCCAGGTCAGCGGGTCACGTGGGGTCACCGGCCCCAGGTCAGCGGGTCACGTGGGGACACCGGCCCCAGGTCACCGCGTCAGGTCGGGACCCCGAACCCAGGTCCACGAGTCCGTCGACACCACAGCCCCGGGTCACCGGGTCGTGTCGGGTAACCGGCCTGGTTCCCAGGTTCCGATGACCACCCCGGCACCAGGACCCCGGGTCACGTGGGGACACCGGCCCCAGGTGACCGGGTCACGTGGGGTCACCGGCCCCAGGTGACCGGGTCACGTCGGGTCACCGGCCCCAGGTGACCGGGTCACGTGGGGTCACCAGACCCAGGTCAGCGGGTCACGTGGGGACACCGGCCCCAGGTAACCGGGTCATACCGAGTCCCCGGACCCAGGTCACCGGGTCAGTTCGGGACCCCGGACCCAGGTCGGGTCATGTCACGTCCCATGCCCGGGTCCCCGGGTTGGATTTTTACCCAGGCCCCGGGTCACAGGGTCATGTCGGGTCAACGGCCTGGGTACAAGGGTCTGGTGACCACCCCGACCCCAGGTCCCCGGGTCATGACGGGACACCGGACCAGGTCCCCGAGTCCGGTCGACACCACAGCCCCAGGTCACCGGGTCATGTCGGGACCCAGCCCGGGTCCCCGGGACGGGTTTTTACCCCAGCCGCAGATCACCGGGTCCTGTCGGGTACCCGGGTCGGGTCCCCTGGACAGGTCGGCACCCCGGCCCCGGGTCACGGGGTCATGTCGGGTCGCTGTCCCGGGTACCAGTGTCAGGTGACCACCCCGGCCCCGGGAGACGGAGTCATACCGGGTCCCCGGCCCGGGTCCCCGGGTTGCATCGGGACACCAGCGAAGGACCACCGGGTCCTGTCGGGTCCCCGGCCCGGGTCCCCTGGACAGGTCGTTAACCCGGCCCCAGGTCACCGGGTCATGTCGCGCACCCGGCCTGGTTCCCAGGTTCCGGTGACCACCCCGGCACCAGGACCCCGGGTCACGTGGGGACCCCGGACCCAGGTCAGCGGGTCACGTGGGGACACCGGCCCCAGGTCACCGCGTCAGGTCGGGACCCCGAACCCAGGTCCACGAGTCCGTCGACACCACAGCCCCGGGTCACCGGGTCGTGTCGGGTAACCGGCCTGGTTCCAAGGTTCCGATGACCACCCCGGCACCAGGACCCCGGGTCACGTGGGGACACCGGCCCCAGGTGACCGGGTCACGTGGGGACACCGGCCCCAGGTCATCGGGTCACGTGGGGTCACCGGCCCCAGGTGACCGGGTCACGTGGGGTCACCGGCCCCAGGTGACCGGGTCACGTGGGGTCACCGGCCCCAGGTGACCGGGTCACGTGGTGTCACAGGCCCCAGGTGACCGGGTCACGTGGGGTCACCGGCCCCAGGTGACCGGGTCACGTGGGGACACCGGCCCCAGGTGACCGGGTCACGTGGGGTCACCGGCCCCAGGTGACCGGGGCACGTGGGGTCACCGGCCCCAGGTGACCGGGTCACGTGGGGACACCGGCCCCAGGTGACCGGGTCACGTGGGGTCACCGGCCCCAGGTCAGCGGGTCACGTGGGGTCACCGGCCCCAGGTGACCGGGTCACGTGGGGACACCGGCTCCAGGTGACCGGGTCACGTGGGGTCACCGGCCCCAGGTCAGCGGGTCACGTGGGGACACCGGCCCCAGTTGACCGGGTCACGTGTGGTCACCGGCCCCAGGTGACCGGGTCACGTGGGGTCACCGGCCCCAGGTGACCGGGTCACGTGGGGTCACCGGCCCCAGGTGACCGGGTCACGTGGGGTCACCGGCCCCAGGTGACCGGGTCACGTGGGGTCACCGGCCCCAGGTCAGCGGGTCACGTGGGGACACCGGCCCCAGGTCAGCGGGTCACGTGGGGACACCGGCCCCAGGTGACCGGGTCACGTGGGGTCACCGGCCCCAGGTGACCGGGTCACGTGGGGTCACCGGCCCCAGGTGACCGGGTCACGTGGGGACACCGGCCCCAGGTAACCAAGGCATGTCGGGACCCAGCCCGGGTCCCCGGGACGGGTTTTTACCCCAGCCGCAGATCACCGGGTCCTGTCGGGTCCCCGGCCCGGGTCCCCTGGACAGGTCGATAACCCGGCCCCAGGTCACCCGGTCATCTCGCGCACCCGGCCTGGTTCCCAGGTTCCAATGACCACCCCGGCACCAGGACCCCGGGTCACGTGGGGACACCGGCCCCAGGTGACCGGGTCACGTGGGGTCACCGGCCCCAGGTCAGCGGGTCACGTGGGGACCCCGGCCCCAGGTCAGCGGGTCACGTGGGGACCCCGGACCCAGGTAACCGGGTCATACCGAGTCCCCGGACCCAGGTCACCGGGTCAGTTCGGGACCCCGGACCCAGGTCGGGTCATGTCACGTCCCATGCCCGGGTCCCCGGGTTGGATTTTTACCCAGGCCCCGGGTCACAGGGTCATGTCGGGTCAACGGCCTGGGTACAAGGGTCTGGTGACCACCCCGACCCCAGGTCCCCGGGTCATGATGGGACACCGGACCAGGTCCCCGAGTCCGGTCGACACCACAGCCCCAGGTCACCGGGTCATGTCGGGACCCAGCCCGGGTCCCCGGGACGGGTTTTTACCCCAGCCGCAGATCACCGGGTCCTGTCGGGTACCCGGGTCGGGTCCCCTGGACAGGTCGGCACCCCGGCCCCGGGTCACGGGGTCATGTCGGGTCGCTGTCCTGGGTACCAGTGTCAGGTGACCACCCCGGCCCCGGGAGACGGAGTCATACCGGGTCCCCGGCCCAGGTCCCCGGGTTGCATCGGGACAAAAGCACCGGATCACTGGATCACGTGGGGGCCCGGGCCCGGGTCCCCGGGTTGCATCGGGACACCAGCGAAGGACCACCGGGTCCTGTCGGGTCCCCGGCCCGGGTCCCCTGGACAGGTCGTTAACCCGGCCCCAGGTCACCGGGTCGTGTCGGGTAACCGGCCTGGTTCCCAGGTTCCGGTGACCACCCCGGCACCAGGACCCCGGGTCCCGTGGGGACCCCGGCCCCAGGTGACCGGGTCACGCGGGGTCACCGGCCCCAGGTCAGCGGGTCACGTGGGGTCACCGGCCCCAGGTCAGCGGGTCACGTGGGGACACCGGCCCCAGGTCACCGCGTCAGGTCGGGACCCCGAACCCAGGTCCACGAGTCCGTCGACACCACAGCCCTGGGTCACCGGGTCGTGTCGGGTAACCGGCCTGGTTCCCGGGTTCCGATGACCACCCCGGCACCAGGACCCCGGGTCACGTGGGGACACCGGCCCCAGGTGACCGGGTCACGTGGGGTCACCGGCCCCAGGTGACCGGGTCACGTGGGGTCACCGGCCCCAGGTGACCGGGTCACGTGGGGACACCGGCCCCAGGTGACCGGGTCACGTGGGGTCACCGGCCCCAGGTGACCGGGTCACGTGGGGTCACCGGCCCCAGGTGACCTGGTCACGTGGGGTCACCGGCCCCAGGTGACCGGGTCACGTGGGGTCACCGGCCCCAGGTGACCGGGTCACGTGAGGTCACCGGCCCCAGGTGACCGGGTCACGTGGGGTCACCGGCCCCAGGTGACCGGGTCACGTGGGGTCACCGGCCCCAGGTCAGCGGGTCACGTGGGGTCACCGGCCCCAGGTGACCGGGTCACGTGAGGTCACCGGCCCCAGGTGACCGGGTCACGTGGGGTCACCGGCCCCAGGTGACCGGGTCACGTGGGGTCACCGGCCCCAGGTGACCGGGTCACGTGGGGTCACCGGCCCCAGGTGTTCGGGTCACGTGGGGTCACCGGCCCCAGGTGACCGGGTCACGTGGGGTCACCAGTCCCAGGTCAGCGGGTCACGTGGGGACACCGGCCCCAGGTAACCGGGTCATACCGAGTCCCCGGACCCAGGTCACCGGGTCAGTTCGGGACCCCGGACCCAGGTCGGGTCATGTCACGTCCCATGCCCGGGTCCCCGGGTTGGATTTTTACCCAGGCCCCGGGTCACAGGGTCATGTCGGGTCAACGGCCTGGGTACAAGGGTCTGGTGACCACCCCGACCCCAGGTCCCCGGGTCATGACGGGACACCGGACCAGGTCCCCGAGTCCGGTTGACACCACAGCCCCAGGTCACCGGGTCATGTCGGGACCCAGCCCGGGTCCCCGGGACGGGTTTTTACCCCAGCCGCAGATCACCGGGTCCTGTCGGGTACCCGGGTCGGGTCCCCTGGACAGGTCGGCACCCCGGCCCCGGGTCACGGGGTCATGTCGGGTCGCTGTCCCGGGTACCAGTGTCAGGTGACCACCCCGGCCCCGGGAGACGGAGTCATACCGGGTCCCCGGCCCGGGTCCCCGGGTTGCATCGGGACACCAGCGAAGGACCACCGGGTCCTGTCGGGTCCCCGGCCCGGGTCCCCTGGACAGGTCGTTAACCCGGCCCCAGGTCACCGGGTCATGTCGCGCACCCGGCCTGGTTCCCAGGTTCCGGTGACCACCCCGGCACCAGGACCCCGGGTCACGTGGGGACCCCGGACCCAGGTCAGCGGGTCACGTGGGGACACCGGCCCCAGGTCACCGCGTCAGGTCGGGACCCCGAACCCAGGTCCACGAGTCCGTCGACACCACAGCCCCGGGTCACCGGGTCGTGTCGGGTAACCGGCCTGGTTCCAAGGTTCCGATGACCACCCCGGCACCAGGACCCCGGGTCACGTGGGGACACCGGCCCCAGGTGACCGGGTCACGTGGGGACACCGGCCCCAGGTCATCGGGTCACGTGGGGTCACCGGCCCCAGGTGACCGGGTCACGTGGGGTCACCGGCCCCAGGTGACCGGGTCACGTGAGGTCACCGGCCCCAGGTGACCGGGTCACGTGGGGTCACCGGCCCCAGGTGACCGGGTCACGTGGGGTCACCGGCCCCAGGTGACCGGGTCACGTGGGGTCACCGGCCCCAGGTGACTGGGTCACGTGAGGTCACCGGCCCCAGGTGACCGGGTCACGTGGGGTCACCGGCCCCAGGTGACCGGGTCACGTGGGGTCACCGGCCCCAGGTGACCTGGTCACGTGAGGTCACCGGCCCCAGGTGACCGGGTCACGTGGGGTCACCGGCCCCAGGTGACCGGGTCACGTGGGGTCACCGGCCCCAGGTGACCGGGTCACTTGGGGTCACCGGCCCCAGGTGTGCGGGTCAGGTGGGGTCACCGGCCCCAGGTGACCGGGTCACGTGGGGTCACCGGCCCCAGGTGACCGGGTCACGTGGGGTCACCGGCCCCAGGTGACCGGGTCACGTGGGGACACCGGCCCCAGGTGACCGGGTCACGTGGGGTCACCGGCCCCAGGTGTTCGGGTCACGTGGGGTCACCGGCCCCAGGTGACCGGGTCACGTGGGGTCACCGGCCCCAAGTGACCGGGTCACGTGGGGACACCGGCCCCAGGTGACCGGGTCACGTCGGGTCACCGGCCCCAGGTGACCGGGTCACGTGGGTTCACCGGACCCAGGTCAGCGGGTCACGTGGGGACACCGGCCCCAGGTAACCGGGTCATACCGAGTCCCCGGACCCAGGTCACCGGGTCAGTTCGGGACCCCGGACCCAGGTCGGGTCATGTCACGTCCCATGCCCGGGTCCCCGGGTTGGATTTTTACCCAGGCCCCGGGTCACAGGGTCATGTCGGGTCAACGGCCTGGGTACAAGGGTCTGGTGCCCACCCCGACCCCAGGTCCCCGGGTCATGACGGGACACCGGACCAGGTCCCCGAGTCCGGTCGACACCACAGCCCCAGGTCACGGGGTCATGTCGGGACCCAGCCCGGGTCCCCGGGACGGGTTTTTACCCCAGCCGCAGATCACCGGGTCCTGTCGGGTACCCGGGTCGGGTCCCCTGGACAGGTCGGCACCCCGGCCCCGGGTCACGGGGTCATGTCGGGTCGCTGTCCCGGGTACCAGTGTCAGGTGACCACCCCGGCCCCGGGAGACGGAGTCATACCGGGTCCCCGGCCCGGGTCCCCGGGTTGCATCGGGACACCAGCGAAGGACCACCGGGTCCTGTCGGGTCCCCGGCCCGGGTCCCCTGGACAGGTCGTTAACCCGGCCCCAGGTCACCGGGTCATGTCGCGCACCCGGCCTGGTTCCCAGGTTCCGGTGACCACCCCGGCACCAGGACCCCGGGTCACGTGGGGACCCCGGACCCAGGTCAGCGGGTCACGTGGGGACACCGGCCCCAGGTCACCGCGTCAGGTCGGGACCCCGAACCCAGGTCCACGAGTCCGTCGACACCACAGCCCCGGGTCACCGGGTCGTGTCGGGTAACCGGCCTGGTTCCAAGGTTCCGATGACCACCCCGGCACCAGGACCCCGGGTCACGTGGGGACACCGGCCCCAGGTCATCGGGTCACGTGGGGACACCGGCCCCAGGTCATCGGGTCACGTGGGGTCACCGGCCCCAGGTGACCGGGTCACGTGGGGTCACCGGCCCCAGGTGACCGGGTCACGTGGGGTCACCGGCCCCAGGTGACCGGGTCACGTGGGGTCACCGGCCCCAGGTGACCGGGTCACGTGGGGACACCGGCCCCAGGTGACCGGGTCACGTGGGGTCACCGGCCCCAGGTGACCGGGTCACGTGGGGACACCGGCCCCAGGTGACCGGGTCACGTGGGGTCACCGGCCCCAGGTGACCGGGTCACGTGGGGTCACCGGCCCCAGGTCAGCGGGTCACGTGGGGTCACCGGACCCAGGTGACCGGGTCACGTGGGGACACCGGCTCCAGGTGACCGGGTCACGTGGGGTCACCGGCCCCAGGTCAGCGGGTCACGTGGGGTCACCGGCCCCAGGTGACCGGGTCACGTGGGGTCACCGGCCCCAGGTGACCGGGTCACGTGGGGTCACCGGCCCCAGGTCAGCGGGTCACGTGGGTACACCGGCCCCAGGTGACCGGGTCACGTGGGGTCACCGGCACCAGGTGACCGGGTCACGTGGGGACACCGGCCCCAGGTGACCGGGTCACGTGGGGTCACCGGCCCCAGGTGACCGGGTCACGTGGGGTCACCGGCCCCAGGTGACCCGGTCACGTGGGGTCACCGGCCCCAGGTGACCGGGTCACGTGGGGTCACCGGCCCCAGGTGACCGGGTCACGTGGGGTCACCGGCCCCAGGTCAGCGGGTCACGTGGGGACACCGGACCCAGGTGACCGGGTCACGTGGGGTCACCGGCCCCAGGTGACCGGGTCACGTGGGGACACCGGCCCCAGGTGACCGGGTCACGTGGGGTCACCGGCCCCAGGTCAGCGGGTCACGTGGGGACACCGGCCCCAGGTAACCAAGGCATGTCGGGACCCAGCCCGGGTCCCCGGGACGGGTTTTTACCCCAGCCGCAGATCACCGGGTCCTGTCGGGTCCCCGGCCCGGGTCCCCTGGACAGGTCGATAACCCGGCCCCAGGTCACCCGGTCATCTCGCGCACCCGGCCTGGTTCCCAGGTTCCGATGACCACCCCGGCACCAGGACCCCGGGTCACGTGGGGACACCGGCCCCAGGTGACCGGGTCACGTGGGGTCACCGGCCCCAGGTCAGCGGGTCACGTCGGGTCACCGGCCCCAGGTCAGCGGGTCACGTGGGGACCCCGGCCCCAGGTCAGCGGGTCACGTGGGGACACCGGCCCCAGGTAACCGGGTCATACCGAGTCCCCGGACCCAGGTCACCGGGTCAGTTCGGGACCCCGGACCCAGGTCGGGTCATGTCACGTCCCATGCCCGCGTCCCCGGGTTGGATTTTTACCCAGGCCCCGGGTCACAGGGTCATGTCGGGTCAACGGCCTGGGTACAAGGGTCTGGTGACCACCCCGACCCCAGGTCCCCGGGTCATGACGGGACACCGGACCAGGTCCCCGAGTCCGGTCGACACCACAGCCCCAGGTCACCGGGTCATGTCGGGACCCAGCCCGGGTCCCCGGGACGGGTTTTTACCCCAGCCGCAGATCACCGGGTCCTGTCGGGTACCCGGGTCGGGTCCCCTGGACAGGTCGGCACCCCGGCCCCGGGTCACGGGGTCATGTCGGGTCGCTGTCCCGGGTACCAGTGTCAGGTGACCACCCCGGCCCCGGGAGACGGAGTCATACCGGGTCCCCGGCCCAGGTCCCCGGGTTGCATCGGGACAAAAGCACCGGATCACTGGATCACGTGGGGGCCCGGGCCCGGGTCCCCGGGTTGCATCGGGACACCAGCGAAGGACCACCGGGTCCTGTCGGGTCCCCGGCCCGGGTCCCCTGGACAGGTCGTTAACCCGGCCCCAGGTCACCGGGTCGTGTCGGGTAACCGGCCTGGTTCCCAGGTTCCGGTGACCACCCCGGCACCAGGACCCCGGGTCCCGTGGGGACCCCGGCCCCAGGTGACCGGGTCACGCGGGGTCACCGGCCCCAGGTCAGCGGGTCACGTGGGGTCACCGGCCCCAGGTCAGCGGGTCACGTGGGGACACCGGCCCCAGGTCACCGCGTCAGGTCGGGACCCCGAACCCAGGTCCACGAGTCCGTCGACACCACAGCCCCGGGTCACCGGGTCGTGTCGGGTAACCGGCCTGGTTCCCAGGTTCCGATGACCACCCCGGCACCAGGACCCCGGGTCACGTGGGGACACCGGCCCCAGGTGACCGGGTCACGTGGGGTCACCGGCCCCAGGTGACCGGGTCACGTCGGGTCACCGGCCCCAGGTGACCGGGTCACGTGGGGTCACCAGACCCAGGTCAGCGGGTCACGTGGGGACACCGGCCCCAGGTAACCGGGTCATACCGAGTCCCCGGACCCAGGTCACCGGGTCAGTTCGGGACCCCGGACCCAGGTCGGGTCATGTCACGTCCCATGCCCGGGTCCCCGGGTTGGATTTTTACCCAGGCCCCGGGTCACAGGGTCATGTCGGGTCAACGGCCTGGGTACAAGGGTCTGGTGACCACCCCGACCCCAGGTCCCCGGGTCATGACGGGACACCGGACCAGGTCCCCAAGTCCGGTCGACACCACAGCCCCAGGTCACCGGGTCATGTCGGGACCCAGCCCGGGTCCCCGGGACGGGTTTTTACCCCAGCCGCAGATCACCGGGTCCTGTCGGGTACCCGGGTCGGGTCCCCTGGACAGGTCGGCACCCCGGCCCCGGGTCACGGGGTCATGTCGGGTCGCTGTCCCGGGTACCAGTGTCAGGTGACCACCCCGGCCCCGGGAGACGGAGTCATACCGGGTCCCCGGCCCAGGTCCCCGGGTTGCATCGGGACAAAAGCACCGGATCACTGGATCACGTGGGGGCCCGGGCCCGGGTCCCCGGGTTGCATCGGGACACCAGCGAAGGACCACCGGGTCCTGTCGGGTCCCCGGCCCGGGTCCCCTGGACAGGTCGTTAACCCGGCCCCAGGTCACCGGGTCGTGTCGGGTAACCGGCCTGGTTCCCAGGTTCCGGTGACCACCCCGGCACCAGGACCCCGGGTCCCGTGGGGACCCCGGCCCCAGGTGACCGGGTCACGCGGGGTCACCGGCCCCAGGTCAGCGGGTCACGTGGGGTCACCGGCCCCAGGTCAGCGGGTCACGTGGGGACACCGGCCCCAGGTCACCGCGTCAGGTCGGGACCCCGAACCCAGGTCCACGAGTCCGTCGACACCACAGCCCCGGGTCACCGGGTCGTGTCGGGTAACCGGCCTGGTTCCCAGGTTCCGATGACCACCCCGGCACCAGGACCCCGGGTCACGTGGGGACACCGGCCCCAGGTGACCGGGTCACGTGGGGTCACCGGCCCCAGGTGACCGGGTCACGTCGGGTCACCGGCCCCAGGTGACCGGGTCACGTGGGGTCACCAGACCCAGGTCAGCGGGTCACGTGGGGACACCGGCCCCAGGTAACCGGGTCATACCGAGTCCCCGGACCCAGGTCACCGGGTCAGTTCGGGACCCCGGACCCAGGTCGGGTCATGTCACGTCCCATGCCCGGGTCCCCGGGTTGGATTTTTACCCAGGCCCCGGGTCACAGGGTCATGTCGGGTCAACGGCCTGGGTACAAGGGTCTGGTGACCACCCCGACCCCAGGTCCCCGGGTCATGACGGGACACCGGACCAGGTCCCCAAGTCCGGTCGACACCACAGCCCCAGGTCACCGGGTCATGTCGGGACCCAGCCCGGGTCCCCGGGACGGGTTTTTACCCCAGCCGCAGATCACCGGGTCCTGTCGGGTACCCGGGTCGGGTCCCCTGGACAGGTCGGCACCCCGGCCCCGGGTCACGGGGTCATGTCGGGTCGCTGTCCCGGGTACCAGTGTCAGGTGACCACCCCGGCCCCGGGAGACGGAGTCATACCGGGTCCCCGGCCCGGGTCCCCGGGTTGCATCGGGACACCAGCGAAGGACCACCGGGTCCTGTCGGGTCCCCGGCCCGGGTCCCCTGGACAGGTCGTTAACCCGGTCCCAGGTCACCGGGTCATGTCGCGCACCCGGCCTGGTTCCCAGGTTCCGGTGACCACCCCGGCACCAGGACCCCGGGTCACGTGGGGACCCCGGCCCCAGGTCAGCGGGTCACGTGGGGACACCGGCCCCAGGTCACCGCGTCAGGTCGGGACCCCGAACCCAGGTCCACGAGTCCGTCGACACCACAGCCCCGGGTCACCGGGTCGTGTCGGGTAACCGGCCTGGTTCCAAGGTTCCGATGACCACCCCGGCACCAGGACCCCGGGTCACGTGGGGACACCGGCCCCAGGTCATCGGGTCACGTGGGGACACCGGCCCCAGGTCATCGGGTCACGTGGGGTCACCGGCCCCAGGTGACCGGGTCACGTGGGGTCACCGGCCCCAGGTGACCGGGTCACGTGGGGTCACCGGCCCCAGGTGACCGGGTCACGTGGGGTCACAGGCCCCAGGTGACCGGGTCACGTGGGGTCACCGGCCCCAGGTGACCGGGTCACGTGGGGACACCGGTCCCAGGTGACCGGGTCACGTGGGGTCACCGGCCCCAGGTGACCGGGTCACGTGGGGACACCGGCCCCAGGTGACCGGGTCACGTGGGGTCACCGGCCCCAGGTCAGCGGGTCACGTGGGGTCACCGGCCCCAGGTGACCGGGTCACGTGGGGACACCGGCTCCAGGTGACCGGGTCACGTGGGGTCACCGGCCCCAGGTCAGCGGGTCACGTGGGGACACCGGCCCCAGGTCACCGGGTCACGTGTGGTCACCGGCCCCAGGTGACCGGGTCACGTGGGGTCACCGGCCCCAGGTGACCGGGTCACGTGGGGTCACCGGCCCCAGGTGACCGGGTCACGTGGGGTCACCGGCCCCAGGTGACCGGGTCACGTGGGTACACCGGCCCCAGGTGACCGGGTCACGTGGGGTCACCGGCCCCAGGTGACCGGGTCACGTGGGGTCACCGGCACCAGGTGACCGGGTCACGTGGGGACACCGGCCCCAGGTGACCGGGTCACGTGGGGTCACCGGCCCCAGGTGACCGGGTCACGTGGGGTCACCGGCCCCAGGTCAGCGGGTCACGTGGGGACACCGGCCCCAGGTGACCGGGTCACGTGGGGTCACCGGCCCCAGGTGACCGGGTCACGTGGGGTCACCGGCCCCAGGTCAGCGGGTCACGTGGGGTCACCGGCCCCAGGTAACCAAGGCATGTCGGGACCCAGCCCGGGTCCCCGGGACGGGTTTTTACCCCAGCCGCAGATCACCGGGTCCTGTTGGTACCCGGGTCGGGTCCCCTGGACAGGTCGGCACCCTGGCCCCGGGTCACAGGGTCATGTCGGGTCGCTGTCCCGGGTACCAGTGTCAGGTGACCACCCCGGCCCCGGGAGACGGAGTCATACCGGGTCCCCGGCCCAGGTCCCCGGGTTGCATCGGGACAAAAGCACCGGATCACTGGATCACGTGGGGGCCCGGGCCCGGGTCCCCGGGTTGCATCGGGACACCAGCGAAGGACCACCGGGTCCTGTCGGGTCCCCGGCCCGGGTCCCCTGGACAGGTCGTTAACCCGGCCCCAGGTCACCGGGTCGTGTCGGGTAACCGGCCTGGTTCCCAGGTTCCGGTGACCACCCCGGCACCAGGACCCCGGGTCCCGTGGGGACCCCGGCCCCAGGTGACCGGGTCACGCGGGGTCACCGGCCCCAGGTCAGCGGGTCACGTGGGGTCACCGGCCCCAGGTCAGCGGGTCACGTGGGGACACCGGCCCCAGGTCACCGCGTCAGGTCGGGACCCCGAACCCAGGTCCACGAGTCCGTCGACACCACAGCCCCGGGTCACCGGGTCGTGTCGGGTAACCGGCCTGGTTCCCAGGTTCCGATGACCATCCCGGCACCAGGACCCCGGGTCACGTGGGGACACCGGCCCCAGGTGACCGGGTCACGTGGGGTCACCGGCCCCAGGTGACCCGGTCACGTGGGGTCACCGGCCCCAGGTGACCGGGTCACGTGGGGACACCGGCCCCAGGTCATCGGGTCACGTGGGGTCACCGGCCCCAGGTGACCGGGTCACATGGGGTCACCGGCCCCAGGTGACCGGGTCACGTGGGGTCACCGGCCCCAGGTGACCGGGTCACGTGGGGTCACCGGCCCCAGGTGACCGGGTCACGTGGGGTCACCGGCCCCAGGTGACCGGGTCACGTGGGGTCACCGGCCCCAGGTGACCGGGTCACGTGGGGTCACCGGCCCCAGGTGACCGGGTCACGTGCGGACACCGGCCCCAGGTGACCGGGTCACGTGGGGTCACCGGCCCCAGGTGACCGGGTCACGTGGGGACACCGGCCCCAGGTGACCGGGTCACGTGGGGACACCGGCCCCAGGTGACCGGGTCACGTGGGGTCACCGGCCCCAGGTGACCGGGTCACGTGGGGTCACCGGCCCCAGGTGACCGGGTCACGTGGGGTCACCGGCCCCAGGTGACCGGGTCACGTGGGGTCACCGGCCCCAGGTGACCGGGTCACGTGGGTTCACCGGCCCCAGGTGACCGGGTCACGTGGGGTCACCGGCCCCAGGTCAGCGGGTCACGTGGGGACACCGGCCCCAGGTAACCAAGGCATGTCGGGACCCAGCCCGGGTCCCCGGGACGGGTTTTTACCCCAGCCGCAGATCACCGGGTCCTGTCGGGTCCCCGGCCCGGGTCCCCTGGACAGGTCGGTAACCCGGCCCCAGGTCACCCGGTCATCTCGCGCACCCGGCCTGGTTCCCAGGTTCCGATGACCACCCCGGCACCAGGACCCCGGGTCACGTGGGGACACCGGCACCAGGACCCCGGGTCACGTGGGGACACCGGCCCCAGGTGACCGGGTCACGTGGGGTCACCGGCCCCAGGTCACCGGGTCACGTGGGGACCCCGGCCCCAGGTGACCGGGTCACGTGGGGACCCCGGACCCAGGTAACCGGGTCATACCGAGTCCCCGGACCCAGGTCACCGGGTCAGTTCGGGACCCCGGACCCAGGTCGGGTCATGTCACGTCCCATGCCCGGGTCCCCGGGTTGGATTTTTACCCAGGCCCCGGGTCACAGGGTCATGTCGGGTCAACGGCCTGGGTACAAGGGTCTGGTGACCACCCCGACCCCAGGTCCCCGGGTCATGACGGGACACCGGACCAGGTCCCCGAGTCCGGTCGACACCACAGCCCCAGGTCACCGGGTCATGTCGGGACCCAGCCCGGGTCCCCGGGACGGGTTTTTACCCCAGCCGCAGATCACCGGGTCCTGTCGGGTACCCGGGTCGGGTCCCCTGGACAGGTCGGCACCCCGGCCCCGGGTCACGGGGTCATGTCGGGTCGCTGTCCCGGGTACCAGTGTCAGGTGACCACCCCGGCCCCGGGAGACGGAGTCATACCGGGTCCCCGGCCCGGGTCCCCGGGTTGCATCGGGACACCAGCGAAGGACCACCGGGTCCTGTCGGGTCCCCGGCCCGGGTCCCCTGGACAGGTCGTTAACCCGGCCCCAGGTCACCGGGTCATGTCGCGCACCCGGCCTGGTTCCCAGGTTCCGGTGACCACCCCGGCACCAGGACCCCGGGTCACGTAGGGACCCCGGACCCAGGTCAGCGGGTCACGTGGGGACACCGGCCCCAGGTCACCGCGTCAGGTCGGGACCCCGAACCCAGGTCCACGAGTCCGTCGACACCACAGCCCCGGGTCACCGGGTCGTGTCGGGTAACCGGCCTGGTTCCAAGGTTCCGATGACCACCCCGGCACCAGGACCCCGGGTCACGTGGGGACACCGGCCCCAGGTGACCGGGTCACGTGGGGACACCGGCCCCAGGTCATCGGGTCACGTGGGGTCACCGGCCCCAGGTGACCGGGTCACGTGGGGTCACCGGCCCCAGGTGACCGGGTCACGTGGGGTCACCGGCCCCAGGTGACCGGGTCACGTGAGGTCACCGGCCCCAGGTGACCGGGTCACGTGGGGTCACCGGCCCCAGGTGACCGGGTCACGTGGGGTCACCGGCCCCAGGTGACCGGGTCACGTGAGGTCACCGGCCCCAGGTACCGGGTCACGTGGGGTCACCGGCCCCAGGTGACCGGGTCACGTGGGGTCACCGGCCCCAGGTGACCTGGTCACGTGAGGTCACCGGCCCCAGGTGACCGGGTCACGTGGGGTCACCGGCCCCAGGTGACCGGGTCACGTGGGGTCACCGGCCCCAGGTGACCGGGTCACTTGGGGTCACCGGCCCCAGGTGTGCGGGTCACGTGGGGTCACCGGCCCCAGGTGACCGGGTCACGTGGGGTCACCGGCCCCAGGTGACCGGGTCACGTGGGGTCACCGGCCCCAGGTGACCGGGTCACGTGGGGACACCGGCCCCAGGTGACCGGGTCACGTGGTGTACCGGCCCCAGGTGTTCGGGTCACGTGGGGTCACCGGCCCCAGGTGACCGTGTCACGTGGGGTCACCGGCCCCAGGTGACCGGGTCACGTGGGGACACCGGCCCCAGGTGACCGGGTCACGTCGGGTCACCGCCCCAGGTGACCGGGTCACGTGGGGTCACCGGACCCAGGTCAGCGGGTCACGTGGGGACACCGGCCCAAGGTAACCGGGTCATACCGAGTCCCCGGACCCAGGTCACCGGGTCAGTTCGGGACCCCGGACCCAGGTCGGGTCATGTCACTTCCCATGCCCGGGTCCCCGGGTTGGATTTTAACCAGGCCCCGGGTCACAGGGTCATGTCGGGTCAACGGCCTGGGTACAAGGGTCTGGTGACCACCCCGACCCCAGGTCCCCGGGTCATGACGGGACACCGGACCAGGTCCCTGAGTCCGGTCGACACCACAGCCCCAGGTCACCGGGTCATGTCGGGACCCAGCCCGGGTCCCCGGGACGGGTTTTTACCCCAGCCGCAGATCACCGGGTCCTGTCGGGTACCCGGGTCGGGTCCCCTGGACAGGTCGGCACCCCGGCCCCGGGTCACGGGGTCATGTCGGGTCGCTGTCCCGGGTACCAGTGTCAGGTGACCACCCCGGCCCCGGGAGACGGAGTCATACCGGGTCCCCGGCCCGGGTCCCCGGGTTGCATCGGGACACCAGCGAAGGACCACCGGGTCCTGTCGGGTCCCCGGCCCGGGTCCCCTGGACAGGTCGTTAACCCGGCCCCAGGTCACCGGGTCATGTCGCGCACCCGGCCTGGTTCCCAGGTTCCGGTGACCACCCCGGCACCAGGACCCCGGGTCACGTGGGGACCCCGGACCCAGGTCAGCGGGTCACGTGGGGACACCGGCCCCAGGTCACCGCGTCAGGTCGGGACCCCGAACCCAGGTCCACGAGTCCGTCGACACCACAGCCCCGGGTCACCGGGTCGTGTCGGGTAACCGGCCTGGTTCCAAGGTTCCGATGACCACCCTGGCACCAGGACCCCGGGTCACGTGGGGACACCGGTCCCAGGTGACCGGGTCACGTGGGGACACCGGCCCCAGGTCATCGGGTCACGTGGGGTCACCGGCCCCAGGTGACCGGGTCACATGGGGACACCGGCCCCAGGTGACCGGGTCACGTGGGGTCACCGGCCCCAGGTGACCGGGTCACGTGGGGTACCCGGCCCCAGGTGACCGGGTCACGTGGGGTCACCGGCACCAGGTGACCGGGTCACGTGGGGTCACCGGCCCCAGGTGACCGGGTCACGTGGGGACACCGGCCCCAGGTGACCGGGTCACGTGGGGTCACCGGCCCCAGGTGACCGGGTCACGTGGGGACACCGGCCCCAGGTGACCGGGTCACGTGGGGACACCGGCCCCAGGTGACCGGGTCACGTGGGGTCACCGGCCCCAGGTGACCGGGTCACGTGGGGTCACCGGCCCCAGGTCAGCGGGTCACGTGGGGTCACCGGCCCCAGGTGACCGGGTCACGTGGGGACACCGGCTCCAGGTGACCGGGTCACGTGGGGTCACCGGCCCCAGGTGACCGGGTCACGTGGGGACACCGGCCCAAGGTCACCGGGTCACGTGGGGTCACCGGCCCCAGGTGACCCGGTCACGTGGAGTCACCGGCCCCAGGTGACCGGGTCACGTGGGGTCACCGGCCCCAGGTGACCGGGTCACGTGGGGTCACCGGCCCCAGGTCAGCGGGTCACGTGGGGACACCGGCCCCAGGTGACCGGGTCACGTGGGGTCACCGGCCCCAGGTGACCGGGTCACGTGGGGACACCGGCCCCAGGTGACCGGGTCACGTGGGGTCACCGGCCCCAGGTCAGCGGGTCACGTGGGGTCACCGGCCCCAGGTGACCGGGTCACGTGGGGACACCGGCTCCAGGTGACCGGGTCACGTGGGGTCACCGGCCCCAGGTCAGCGGGTCACGTGGGGACACCGGCCCAAGGTCACCGGGTCACGTGGGGTCACCGGCCCCAGGTGACCGGGTCACGTGGGGTCACCGGCCCCAGGTGACCGTGTCACGTGGGGTCACCGGCCCCAGGTGACCCGGTCACGTGGGGTCACCGGCCCCAGGTGACCGGGTCACGTGAGGTCACCGGCCCCAGGTGACCGGGTCACGTAGGGTCACCGGCCCCAGGTCAGCGGGTCACGTCGGGTCACCGGCCCCAGGTGACCGGGTCACGTGGGGTCACCGGCCCCAGGTGACCGGGTCACGTGGGGACACCGGCCCCAGGTGACCGGGTCACGTGGGGTCACCGGCCCCAAGTCAGCGGGTCACGTGGGGACACCGGCCCCAGGTAACCAAGGCATGTCGGGACCCAGCCCGGGTCCCCGGGACGGGTTTTTACCCCAGCCGCAGATCACCGGGTCCTGTCGGGTCCCCGGCCCGGGTCCCCTGGACAGGTCGATAACCCGGCCCCAGGTCACCCGGTCATCTCGCGCACCCGGCCTGGTTCCCAGGTTCCGATGACCACCCCGGCACCAGGACCCCGGGTCACGTGGGGACCCCGGCCCCAGGTGACCGGGTCACGTGGGGACCCCGGACCCAGGTAACCGGGTCATACTGAGTCCCCGGACCCAGGACACCGGGTCAGTTCGGGACCCCGGACCCAGGTCGGGTCATGTCACGTCCCATGCCCGGGTCCCCGGGTTGGATTTTTACCCAGGCCCCGGGTCACAGGGTCATGTCGGGTCAACGGCCTGGGTACAAGGGTCTGGTGCCCACCCCGACCCCAGGTCCCCGGGTCATGACGGGACACCGGACCAGGTCCCCGAGTCCGGTCGACACCACAGCCCCAGGTCACCGGGTCATGTCGGGACCCAGCCCGGGTCCCCGGGACGGGTTTTTACCCCAGCCGCAGATCACCGGGTCCTGTCGGGTACCCGGGTCGGGTCCCCTGGACAGGTCGGCACCCCGGCCCCGGGTCACGGGGTCATGTCGGGTCGCTGTCCCGGGTACCAGTGTCAGGTGACCACCCCGGCCCCGGGAGACGGAGTCATACCGGGTCCCCGGCCCAGGTCCCCGGGTTGCATCGGGACAAAAGCACCGGATCACTGGATCACGTGGGGGCCCGGGCCCGGGTCCCCGGGTTGCATCGGGACACCAGCGAAGGACCACCGGGTCCTGTCGGGTCCCCGGCCCGGGTCCCCTGGACAGGTCGTTAACCCGGCCCCAGGTCACCGGGTCGTGTCGGGTAACCGGCCTGGTTCCCAGGTTCCGGTGACCACCCCGGCACCAGGACCCCGGGTCCCGTGGGGACCCCGGCCCCAGGTGACCGGGTCACGCGGGGTCACCGGCCCCAGGTCAGCGGGTCACGTGGGGTCACCGGCCCCAGGTCAGCGGGTCACGTGGGGACACCGGCCCCAGGTCACCGCGTCAGGTCGGGACCCCGAACCCAGGTCCACGAGTCCGTCGACACCACAGCCCCGGGTCACCGGGTCGTGTCGGGTAACCGGCCTGGTTCCCAGGTTCCGATGACCACCCCGGCACCAGGACCCCGGGTCACGTGGGGACACCGGCCCCAGGTGACCGGGTCACGTGGGGTCACCGGCCCCAGGTGACCCGGTCACGTGGGGTCACCGGCCCCAGGTGACCGGGTCACGTGGGGACACCGGCCCCAGGTGACCGGGTCACGTGGGGTCACCGGCACCAGGTGACCGGGTCACGTGGGGTCACCGGCCCCAGGTGACCTGGTCACGTGGGGTCACCGGCCCCAGGTGACCGGGTCACGTGGGGTCACCGGCCCCAGGTGACCGGGTCACGTGGGGTCACCGGCCCCAGGTGACCGGGTCACGTGGGGTCACCGGCCCCAGGTGACCGGGTCACGTGAGGTCACCGGCCCCAGGTGACCGGGTCACATGGGGTCACCGGCCCCAGGTGACCGGGTCACGTGGGGTCACCGGCCCCAGGTGACCGGGTCACGTGGGGTCACCGGCCCCAGGTGACCGGGTCACGTGGGGTCACCGGCCCCAGGTGACCGGGTCACGTGGGGTCACCGGACCCAGGTCAGCGGGTCACGTGGGGACACCGGCCCCAGGTAACCGGGTCATACCGAGTCCCCGGACCCAGGTCACCGGGTCAGTTCGGGACCCCGGACCCAGGTCGGGTCATGTCACGTCCCATGCCCGGGTCCCCGGGTTGGATTTTTACCCAGGCCCCGGGTCACAGGGTCATGTCGGGTCAACGGCCTGGGTACAAGGGTCTGGTGACCACCCCGACCCCAGGTCCCCGGGTCATGACGGGACACCGGACCAGGTCCCCGAGTCCGGTCGACACCACAGCCCCAGGTCACCGGGTCATGTCGGGACCCAGCCCGGGTCCCCGGGACGGGTTTTTACCCCAGCCGCAGATCACCGGGTCCTGTCGGGTACCCGGGTCGGGTCCCCTGGACAGGTCGGCACCCCGGCCCCGGGTCACGGGGTCATGTCGGGTCGCTGTCCCGGGTACCAGTGTCAGGTGACCACCCCGGCCCCGGGAGACGGAGTCATACCAGGTCCCGGGCCCGGGTCCCCGGGTTGCATCGGGACACCAGCGAAGGACCACCGGGTCCTGTCGGGTCCCCGGCCCGGGTCCTCTGGACAGGTCGTTAACCCGGCCCCAGGTCACCGGGTCATGTCGCGCACCCGGCCTGGTTCCCAGGTTCCGGTGACCACCCCGGCACCAGGACTCTGGGTCACGTGGGGACCCCGGCCCCAGGTCACCGGGTCACGTGGGGTCACCGGACCCAGGTGACCCGGTCACGTGAGGACACCGGCCCCAGGTGACCGGGTCACGTGGGGTCACCGGCCCCAGGTCAGCGGGTCACGTGGGGACACCGGCCCCAGGTCACCGGGTCACGTGGGGTCACCGGCCCCAGGTGACCGGGTCACGTGGGGTCACCGGCCCCAGGTGACCGGGTCACGTGGGGTCACCGGCCCCAGGTGACCGGGTCACGTGGGGTCACCGGCCCCAGGTGACCGGGTCACGTGGGGTCACCGGCACCAGGTGACCGGGTCACGTGGGGACACCGGCCCCAGGTGACCGGGTCACGTGGGGTCACCGGCCCCAGGTGACCGGGTCACGTGGGGTTACCGGCCCCAGGTGACCCGGTCACGTGGGGTCACCGGCCCCAGGTGACCGGGTCACGTGGGGTCACCGGCCCCAGGTCACCGGGTCACGTGGGGTCACCGGCCCCAGGTCAGCGGGTCACGTGGGGACACCGGCCCCAGGTGACCGGGTCACGTGGGGTCACCGGCCCCAGGTGACCGGGTCACGTGGGGACACCGGCCCCAGGTGACCGGGTCACGTGGGGTCACCGGTCCCAGGTGACCGGGTCACGTGGGGACACCGGCCCCAGGTAACTAAGGCATGTCGGGACCCAGCCCGGGTCCCCGGGACGGGTTTTTACCCCAGCCGCAGATCACCGGGTCCTGTCGGGTCCCCGGCCCGGGTCCCCTGGACAGGTCGATAACCCGGCCCCAGGTCACCCGGTCATCTCGCGCACCCGGCCTGGTTCCCAGGTTCCAATGACCACCCCGGCACCAGGACCCCGGGTCACGTGGGGACACCGGCCCCAGGTGACCGGGTCACGTGGGGTCACCGGCCCCAGGTCAGCGGGTCACGTGGGGACCCCGGCCCCAGGTGACCGGGTCACGTGGGGACCCCGGACCCAGGTAACCGGGTCATACCGAGTCCCCGGACCCAGGTCACCGGGTCAGTTCGGGACCCCGGACCCAGGTCGGGTCATGTCACGTCCCATGCCCGGGTCCCCGGGTTGGATTTTTACCCAGGCCCCGGGTCACAGGGTCATGTCGGGTCAACGGCCTGGGTACAAGGGTCTGGTGACCACCCCGACCCCAGGTCCCCGGGTCATGACGGGACACCGGACCAGGTCCCCGAGTCCGGTCGACACCACAGCCCCAGGTCACCGGGTCATGTCGGGACCCAGCCCGGGTCCCCGGGACGGGTTTTTACCCCAGCCGCAGATCACCGGGTCCTGTCGGGTACCCGGGTCGGGTCCCCTGGACAGGTCGGCACCCCGGCCCCGGGTCACGGGGTCATGTCGGGTCGCTGTCCCGGGTACCAGTGTCAGGTGACCACCCCGGCCCCGGGAGACGGAGTCATACCGGGTCCCCGGCCCGGGTCCCCGGGTTGCATCGGGACACCAGCGAAGGACCACCGGGTCCTGTCGGGTCCCCGGCCCGGGTCCCCTGGACAGGTCGTTAACCCGGCCCCAGGTCACCGGGTCATGTCGCGCACCCGGCCTGGTTCCCAGGTTCCGGTGACCACCCCGGCACCAGGACCCCGGGTCACGTGGGGACCCCGGACCCAGGTCAGCGGGTCACGTGGGGACACCGGCCCCAGGTCACCGCGTCAGGTCGGGACCCCGAACCCAGGTCCACGAGTCCGTCGACACCACAGCCCCGGGTCACCGGGTCGTGTCGGGTAACCGGCCTGGTTCCAAGGTTCCGATGACCACCCCGGCACCAGGACCCCGGGTCACGTGGGGACACCGGCCCCAGGTGACCGGGTCACGTGGGGTCACCGGCCCCAGGTGACTGGGTCACGTGAGGTCACTGGCCCCAGGTGACCGGGTCACGTGGGGTCACCGGCCCCAGGTGACCGGGTCACGTGGGGTCACCGGCCCCAGGTGATCGGGTCACGTGGGGTCACCGGCCCCAGGTCAGCGGGTCACGTGGGGACACCGGCCCCAGGTAACCAAGGCATGTCGGGACCCAGCCCGGGTCCCCGGGACGGGTTTTTACCCCAGCCGCAGATCACCGGGTCCTGTCGGGTCCCCGGCCCGGGTCCCCTGGACAGGTCGATAACCCGGCCCCAGGTCACCCGGTCATCTCGCGCACCCGGCCTGGTTCCCAGGTTCCGATGACCACCCCGGCACCAGGACCCCGGGTCACGTGGGGACACCGGCCCCAGGTGACCGGGTCACGTGGGGTCACCGGCCCCAGGTCAGCGGGTCACGTGGGGACCCCGGCCCCAGGTGACCGGGTCACGTGTGGACCCCGGACCCAGGTCACCGGGTCAGTTCGGGACCCCGGACCCAGGTCGGGTCATGTCACGTCCCATGCCCGGGTCCCCGGGTTGGATTTTTACCCAGGCCCCGGGTCACAGGGTCATGTCGGGTCAACGGCCTGGGTACAAGGGTCTGGTGACCACCCCGACCCCAGGTCCCCGGGTCATGACGGGACACCGGACCAGGTCCCCGAGTCCGGTCGACACCACAGCCCCAGGTCACCGGGTCATGTCGGGACCCAGCCCGGGTCCCCGGGACGGGTTTTTACCCCAGCCGCAGATCACCGGGTCCTGTCGGGTACCCGGGTCGGGTCCCCTGGACAGGTCGGCACCCCGGCCCCGGGTCACGGGGTCATGTCGGGTCGCTGTCCCGGGTACCAGTGTCAGGTGACCACCCCGGCCCCGGGAGACGGAGTCATACCGGGTCCCCGGCCCAGGTCCCCGGGTTGCATCGGGACAAAAGCACCGGATCACTGGATCACGTGGGGGCCCGGGCCCGGGTCCCCGGGTTGCATCGGGACACCAGCGAAGGACCACCGGGTCCTGTCGGGTCCCCGGCCCGGGTCCCCTGGACAGGTCGTTAACCCGGCCCCAGGTCACCGGGTCGTGTCGGGTAACCGGCCTGGTTCCCAGGTTCCGGTGACCACCCCGGCACCAGGACCCCGGGTCCCGTGGGGACCCCGGCCCCAGGTGAACGGGTCACGTGGGGTCACCGGCCCCAGGTGACCGGGTCAAGTGGGGACACCGGCCCCAGGTGACCGGGTCACGTGGGGTCACCGGCCCCAGGTGACCGGGTCACGTGGGGTCACCGGCCCCAGGTGACCGGGTCACGTGGGGTCACCGGCCCCAGGTGACCGGGTCACGTGAGGTCACCGGCCCCAGGTGACCGGGTAACGTGGGGTCACCGGCCCCAGGTGACCGGGTCACGTGGGGTCACCGGCCCCAGGTGACCTGGTCAAGTGGGGTCACCGGCCCCAGGTGACCGGGTCACGTGGGGTCACCGGCCCCAGGTGACCGGGTCACGTGGGGTCACCGGCCCCAGGTGACCGGGTCACGTGGGGTCACCGGCCCCAGGTGACCGGGTCACGTGGGGTCACCGGCCCCAGGTGACCGGGTCACGTGGGGTCACCGGCCCCAGGTGACCGGGTCACGTGGGGTCACCCGCCCCAGGTGACCGGGTCACGTGGGGTCACCGGCCCCAGGTGTTCGGGTCACGTGGGGTCACCGGCCCCAGGTGACCGGGTCACGTGGGGTCACCAGACCCAGGTCAGCGGGTCACGTGGGGACACCGGCCCCAGGTAACCGGGTCATACCGAGTCCCCGGACCCAGGTCACCGGGTCAGTTCGGGACCCCGGACCCAGGTCGGGTCATGTCACGTCCCATGCCCGGGTCCCCGGGTTGGATTTTTACCCAGGCCCCGGGTCACAGGGTCATGTCGGGTCAACGGCCTGGGTACAAGGGTCTGGTGCCCACCCCGACCCCAGGTCCCCGGGTCATGACGGGACACCGGACCAGGTCCCCGAGTCCTGTCGACACCACAGCCCCAGGTCACCGGGTCATGTCGGGACCCAGCCCGGGTCCCCGGGACGGGTTTTTACCCCAGCCGCAGATCACCGGGTCCTGTCGGGTACCCGGGTCGGGTCCCCTGGACAGGTCGGCACCCCGGCCCCGGGTCACGGGGTCATGTCGGGTCGCTGTCCCGGGTACCAGTGTCAGGTGACCACCCCGGCCCCGGGAGACGGAGTCATACCGGGTCCCCGGCCCGGGTCCCCGGGTTGCATCGGGACACCAGCGAAGGACCACCGGGTCCTGTCGGGTCCCCGGCCCGGGTCCCCTGGAAAGGTCGTTAACCCGGCCCCAGGTCACCGGGTCATGTCGCGCACCCGGCCTGGTTCCCAGGTTCCGGTGACCACCCCGGCACCAGGACCCCGGGTCCCGTGGGGACCCCGGACCCAGGTCAGCGGGTCACGTGGGGACACCGGCCCCAGGTCACCGCGTCAGGTCGGGACCCCGAACCCAGGTCCACGAGTCCGTCGACACCACAGCCCCGGGTCACCGGGTCGTGTCGGGTAACCGGCCTGGTTCCAAGGTTCCGATGACCACCCCGGCACCAGGACCCCGGGTCACGTGGGGACACCGGCCCCAGGTGACCGGGTCACGTGGGGTCACCGGCCCCAGGTGACCGGGTCACGTGGGGTCACCGGCCCCAGGTGACCGGGTCACGTGGGGTCACCGGCCCCAGGTGACCGGGTCACGTGGGGTCACCGGCCCCAGGTGATCGGGTCACGTGGGGTCACCGGCCCCAGGTCAGCGGGTCACGTGGGGACACCGGCCCCAGGTAACCAAGGCATGTCGGGACCCAGCCCGGGTCCCCGGGACGGGTTTTTACCCCAGCCGCAGATCACCGGGTCCTGTCGGGTCCCCGGCCCGGGTCCCCTGGACAGGTCGATAACCCGGCCCCAGGTCACCCGGTCATCTCGCGCACCCGGCCTGGTTCCCAGGTTCCGATGACCACCCCGGCACCAGGACCCCGGGTCACGTGGGGACACCGGCCCCAGGTGACCGGGTCACGTGGGGTCACCGGCCCCAGGTCAGCGGGTCACGTGGGGACCCCGGCCCCAGGTGACCGGGTCACGTGGGGACCCCGGACCCAGGTAACCGGGTCATACCGAGTCCCCGGACCCAGGTCACCGGGTCAGTTCGGGACCCCGGACCCAGGTCGGGTCATGTCACGTCCCATGCCCGGGTCCCCGGGTTGGATTTTTACCCAGGCCCCGGGTCACAGGGTCATGTCGGGTCAACGGCCTGGGTACAAGGGTCTGGTGACCACCCCGACCCCAGGTCCCCGGGTCATGACGGGACACCGGACCAGGTCCCCGAGTCCGGTCGACACCACAGCCCCAGGTCACCGGGTCATGTCGGGACCCAGCCCGGGTCCCCGGGACGGGTTTTTACCCCAGCTGCAGATCACCGGGTCCTGTCGGGTACCCGGGTCGGGTCCCCTGGACAGGTCGGCACCCCGGCCCCGGGTCACGGGGTCATGTCGGGTCGCTGTCCCGGGTACCAGTGTCAGGTGACCACCCCGGCCCCGGGAGACGGAGTCATACCGGGTCCCCGGCCCAGGTCCCCGGGTTGCATCGGGACAAAAGCACCGGATCACTGGATCACGTGGGGGCCCGGGCCCGGGTCCCCGGGTTGCATCGGGACACCAGCGAAGGACCACCGGGTCCTGTCGGGTCCCCGGCCCGGGTCCCCTGGACAGGTCGTTAACCCGGCCCCAGGTCACCGGGTCGTGTCGGGTAACCGGCCTGGTTCCCAGGTTCCGGTGACCACCCCGGCACCAGGACCCCGGGTCCCGTGGGGACCCCGGCCCCAGGTGACCGGGTCACGCGGGGTCACCGGCCCCAGGTGACCCGGTCACGTGGGGACACCTGCCCCAGGTGACCGGGTCACGTGGGGTCACCGGCCCCAGGTGACCGGGTCACGTGGGGTCACCGGCCCCAGGTGACCGGGTCACGCGGGGTCACCGGACCCAGGTGACCCGGTCACGTGAGGACACCGGCCCCAGGTGACCGGGTCACGTGGGGTCACCGGCCCCAGGTCAGCGGGTCACGTGGGGACACCGGCCCCAGGTGACCGGGTCACGTGGGGTCACCGGCCCCAGGTGACCGGGTCACGTGGGGTCACCGGCCCCAGGTGACCGGGTCACGTGGGGTCACCGGCCCCAGGTGACCGGGTCACGTGGGGTCACCGGCCCCAGGTGACCGGGTCACGTGGGGTCACCGGCACCAGGTGACCGGGTCACGTGGGGACACCGGCCCCAGGTGACCGGGTCACGTGGGGTCACCGGCCCCAGGTGACCGGGTCACGTGGGGTTACCGGCCCCAGGTGACCCGGTCACGTGGGGTCACCGGCCCCAGGTGACCGGGTCACGTGGGGTCACCGGCCCCAGGTCACCGGGTCACGTGGGGTCACCGGCCCCAGGTCAGCGGGTCACGTGGGGACACCGGCCCCAGGTGACCGGGTCACGTGGGGTCACCGGCCCCAGGTGACCGGGTCACGTGGGGACACCGGCCCCAGGTGACCGGGTCACGTGGGGTCACCGGTCCCAGGTGACCGGGTCACGTGGGGACACCGGCCCCAGGTAACTAAGGCATGTCGGGACCCAGCCCGGGTCCCCGGGACGGGTTTTTACCCCAGCCGCAGATCACCGGGTCCTGTCGGGTCCCCGGCCCGGGTCCCCTGGACAGGTCGATAACCCGGCCCCAGGTCACCCGGTCATCTCGCGCACCCGGCCTGGTTCCCAGGTTCCAATGACCACCCCGGCACCAGGACCCCGGGTCACGTGGGGACACCGGCCCCAGGTGACCGGGTCACGTGGGGTCACCGGCCCCAGGTCAGCGGGTCACGTGGGGACCCCGGCCCCAGGTGACCGGGTCACGTGGGGACCCCGGACCCAGGTAACCGGGTCATACCGAGTCCCCGGACCCAGGTCACCGGGTCAGTTCGGGACCCCGGACCCAGGTCGGGTCATGTCACGTCCCATGCCCGGGTCCCCGGGTTGGATTTTTACCCAGGCCCCGGGTCACAGGGTCATGTCGGGTCAACGGCCTGGGTACAAGGGTCTGGTGACCACCCCGACCCCAGGTCCCCGGGTCATGACGGGACACCGGACCAGGTCCCCGAGTCCGGTCGACACCACAGCCCCAGGTCACCGGGTCATGTCGGGACCCAGCCCGGGTCCCCGGGACGGGTTTTTACCCCAGCCGCAGATCACCGGGTCCTGTCGGGTACCCGGGTCGGGTCCCCTGGACAGGTCGGCACCCCGGCCCCGGGTCACGGGGTCATGTCGGGTCGCTGTCCCGGGTACCAGTGTCAGGTGACCACCCCGGCCCCGGGAGACGGAGTCATACCGGGTCCCCGGCCCGGGTCCCCGGGTTGCATCGGGACACCAGCGAAGGACCACCAGGTCCTGTCGGGTCCCCGGCCCGGGTCCCCTGGACAGGTCGTTAACCCGGCCCCAGGTCACCGGGTCATGTCGCGCACCCGGCCTGGTTCCCAGGTTCCGGTGACCACCCCGGCACCAGGACCCCGGGTCACGTGGGGACCCCGGACCCAGGTCAGCGGGTCACGTGGGGACACCGGCCCCAGGTCACCGCGTCAGGTCGGGACCCCGAACCCAGGTCCACGAGTCCGTCGACACCACAGCCCCGGGTCACCGGGTCGTGTCGGGTAACCGGCCTGGTTCCAAGGTTCCGATGACCACCCCGGCACCAGGACCCCGGGTCACGTGGGGACACCGGCCCCAGGTGACCGGGTCACGTGGGGTCACCGGCCCCAGGTGACTGGGTCACGTGAGGTCACTGGCCCCAGGTGACCGGGTCACGTGGGGTCACCGGCCCCAGGTGACCGGGTCACGTGGGGTCACCGGCCCCAGGTGATCGGGTCACGTGGGGTCACCGGCCCCAGGTCAGCGGGTCACGTGGGGACACCGGCCCCAGGTAACCAAGGCATGTCGGGACCCAGCCCGGGTCCCCGGGACGGGTTTTTACCCCAGCCGCAGATCACCGGGTCCTGTCGGGTCCCCGGCCCGGGTCCCCTGGACAGGTCGATAACCCGGCCCCAGGTCACCCGGTCATCTCGCGCACCCGGCCTGGTTCCCAGGTTCCGATGACCACCCCGGCACCAGGACCCCGGGTCACGTGGGGACACCGGCCCCAGGTGACCGGGTCACGTGGGGTCACCGGCCCCAGGTCAGCGGGTCACGTGGGGACCCCGGCCCCAGGTGACCGGGTCACGTGTGGACCCCGGACCCAGGTCACCGGGTCAGTTCGGGACCCCGGACCCAGGTCGGGTCATGTCACGTCCCATGCCCGGGTCCCCGGGTTGGATTTTTACCCAGGCCCCGGGTCACAGGGTCATGTCGGGTCAACGGCCTGGGTACAAGGGTCTGGTGACCACCCCGACCCCAGGTCCCCGGGTCATGACGGGACACCGGACCAGGTCCCCGAGTCCGGTCGACACCACAGCCCCAGGTCACCGGGTCATGTCGGGACCCAGCCCGGGTCCCCGGGACGGGTTTTTACCCCAGCCGCAGATCACCGGGTCCTGTCGGGTACCCGGGTCGGGTCCCCTGGACAGGTCGGCACCCCGGCCCCGGGTCACGGGGTCATGTCGGGTCGCTGTCCCGGGTACCAGTGTCAGGTGACCACCCCGGCCCCGGGAGACGGAGTCATACCGGGTCCCCGGCCCAGGTCCCCGGGTTGCATCGGGACAAAAGCACCGGATCACTGGATCACGTGGGGGCCCGGGCCCGGGTCCCCGGGTTGCATCGGGACACCAGCGAAGGACCACCGGGTCCTGTCGGGTCCCCGGCCCGGGTCCCCTGGACAGGTCGTTAACCCGGCCCCAGGTCACCGGGTCGTGTCGGGTAACCGGCCTGGTTCCCAGGTTCCGGTGACCACCCCGGCACCAGGACCCCGGGTCCCGTGGGGACCCCGGCCCCAGGTGAACGGGTCACGTGGGGTCACCGGCCCCAGGTGACCGGGTCAAGTGGGGACACCGGCCCCAGGTGACCGGGTCACGTGGGGTCACCGGCCCCAGGTGACCGGGTCACGTGGGGTCACCGGCCCCAGGTGACCGGGTCACGTGGGGTCACCGGCCCCAGGTGACCGGGTCACGTGAGGTCACCGGCCCCAGGTGACCGGGTAACGTGGGGTCACCGGCCCCAGGTGACCGGGTCACGTGGGGTCACCGGCCCCAGGTGACCTGGTCAAGTGGGGTCACCGGCCCCAGGTGACCGGGTCACGTGGGGTCACCGGCCCCAGGTGACCGGGTCACGTGAGGTCACCGGCCCCAGGTGACCGGGTCACGTGGGGTCACCGGCCCCAGGTGACCGGGTCACGTGGGGTCACCGGCCCCAGGTGACCGGGTCACGTGGGGTCACCGGCCCCAGGTGACCGGGTCACGTGGGGTCACCGGCCCCAGGTGACCGGGTCACGTGGGGTCACCGGCCCCAGGTGTTCGGGTCACGTGGGGTCACCGGCCCCAGGTGACCGGGTCACGTGGGGTCACCAGACCCAGGTCAGCGGGTCACGTGGGGACACCGGCCCCAGGTAACCGGGTCATACCGAGTCCCCGGACCCAGGTCACCGGGTCAGTTCGGGACCCCGGACCCAGGTCGGGTCATGTCACGTCCCATGCCCGGGTCCCCGGGTTGGATTTTTACCCAGGCCCCGGGTCACAGGGTCATGTCGGGTCAACGGCCTGGGTACAAGGGTCTGGTGACCACCCCGACCCCAGGTCCCCGGGTCATGACGGGACACCGGACCAGGTCCCCGAGTCCTGTCGACACCACAGCCCCAGGTCACCGGGTCATGTCGGGACCCAGCCCGGGTCCCCGGGACGGGTTTTTACCCCAGCCGCAGATCACCGGGTCCTGTCGGGTACCCGGGTCGGGTCCCCTGGACAGGTCGGCACCCCGGCCCCGGGTCACGGGGTCATGTCGGGTCGCTGTCCCGGGTACCAGTGTCAGGTGACCACCCCGGTCCCGGGAGACGGAGTCATACCGGGTCCCCGGCCCGGGTCCCCGGGTTGCATCGGGACACCAGCGAAGGACCACCGGGTCCTGTCGGGTCCCCGGCCCGGGTCCCCTGGAAAGGTCGTTAACCCGGCCCCAGGTCACCGGGTCATGTCGCGCACCCGGCCTGGTTCCCAGGTTCCGGTGACCACCCCGGCACCAGGACCCCGGGTCCCGTGGGGACCCCGGACCCAGGTCAGCGGGTCACGTGGGGACACCGGCCCCAGGTCACCGCGTCAGGTCGGGACCCCGAACCCAGGTCCACGAGTCCGTCGACACCACAGCCCCGGGTCACCGGGTCGTGTCGGGTAACCGGCCTTGTTCCAAGGTTCCGATGACCACCCCGGCACCAGGACCCCGGGTCACGTGGGGACACCGGCCCCAGGTGACCGGGTCACGTGGGGTCACCGGCCCCAGGTGACCGGGTCACGTGGGGTCACCGGCCCCAGGTGACCGGGTCACGTGGGGTCACCGGCCCCAGGTGACCGGGTCACGTGGGGTCACCCGCCCCAGGTGACCGGGTCACGTGGGGTCACCGGCCCCAGGTGTTCGGGTCACGTGGGGTCACCGGCCCCAGGTGACCGGGTCACGTGGGGTCACCAGACCCAGGTCAGCGGGTCACGTGGGGACACCGGCCCCAGGTAACCGGGTCATACCGAGTCCCCGGACCCAGGTCACCGGGTCAGTTCGGGACCCCGGACCCAGGTCGGGTCATGTCACGTCCCATGCCCGGGTCCCCGGGTTGGATTTTTACCCAGGCCCCGGGTCACAGGGTCATGTCGGGTCAACGGCCTGGGTACAAGGGTCTGGTGACCACCCCGACCCCAGGTCCCCGGGTCATGACGGGACACCGGACCAGGTCCCCGAGTCCTGTCGACACCACAGCCCCAGGTCACCGGGTCATGTCGGGACCCAGCCCGGGTCCCCGGGACGGGTTTTTACCCCAGCCGCAGATCACCGGGTCCTGTCGGGTACCCGGGTCGGGTCCCCTGGACAGGTCGGCACCCCGGCCCCGGGTCACGGGGTCATGTCGGGTCGCTGTCCCGGGTACCAGTGTCAGGTGACCACCCCGGCCCCGGGAGACGGAGTCATACCGGGTCCCCGGCCCGGGTCCCCGGGTTGCATCGGGACACCAGCGAAGGACCACCGGGTCCTGTCGGGTCCCCGGCCCGGGTCCCCTGGAAAGGTCGTTAACCCGGCCCCAGGTCACCGGGTCATGTCGCGCACCCGGCCTGGTTCCCAGGTTCCGGTGACCACCCCGGCACCAGGACCCCGGGTCCCGTGGGGACCCCGGACCCAGGTCAGCGGGTCACGTGGGGACACCGGCCCCAGGTCACCGCGTCAGGTCGGGACCCCGAACCCAGGTCCACGAGTCCGTCGACACCACAGCCCCGGGTCACCGGGTCGTGTCGGGTAACCGGCCTGGTTCCAAGGTTCCGATGACCACCCCGGCACCAGGACCCCGGGTCACGTGGGGACACCGGCCCCAGGTGACCGGGTCACGTGGGGTCACCGGCCCCAGGTGACCGGGTCACGTGGGGTCACCGGCCCCAGGTGACCGGGTCACGTGGGGTCACCGGCCCCAGGTGACCGGGTCACGTGGGGTCACCGGCCCCAGGTGATCGGGTCACGTGGGGTCACCGGCCCCAGGTCAGCGGGTCACGTGGGGACACCGGCCCCAGGTAACCAAGGCATGTCGGGACCCAGCCCGGGTCCCCGGGACGGGTTTTTACCCCAGCCGCAGATCACCGGGTCCTGTCGGGTCCCCGGCCCGGGTCCCCTGGACAGGTCGATAACCCGGCCCCAGGTCACCCGGTCATCTCGCGCACCCGGCCTGGTTCCCAGGTTCCGATGACCACCCCGGCACCAGGACCCCGGGTCACGTGGGGACACCGGCCCCAGGTGACCGGGTCACGTGGGGTCACCGGCCCCAGGTCAGCGGGTCACGTGGGGTCACCGGCCCCAGGTGACCGGGTCACGTGGGGACCCCGGACCCAGGTAACCGGGTCATACCGAGTCCCCGGACCCAGGTCACCGGGTCAGTTCGGGACCCCGGACCCAGGTCGGGTCATGTCACGTCCCATGCCCGGGTCCCCGGGTTGGATTTTTACCCAGGCCCCGGGTCACAGGGTCATGTCGGGTCAACGGCCTGGGTACAAGGGTCTGGTGACCACCCCGACCCCAGGTCCCCGGGTCATGACGGGACACCGGACCAGGTCCCCGAGTCCGGTCGACACCACAGCCCCAGGTCACCGGGTCATGTCGGGACCCAGCCCGGGTCCCCGGGACGGGTTTTTACCCCAGCTGCAGATCACCGGGTCCTGTCGGGTACCCGGGTCGGGTCCCCTGGACAGGTCGGCACCCCGGCCCCGGGTCACGGGGTCATGTCGGGTCGCTGTCCCGGGTACCAGTGTCAGGTGACCACCCCGGCCCCGGGAGACGGAGTCATACCGGGTCCCCGGCCCAGGTCCCCGGGTTGCATCGGGACAAAAGCACCGGATCACTGGATCACGTGGGGGCCCGGGCCCGGGTCCCCGGGTTGCATCGGGACACCAGCGAAGGACCACCGGGTCCTGTCGGGTCCCCGGCCCGGGTCCCCTGGACAGGTCGTTAACCCGGCCCCAGGTCACCGGGTCGTGTCGGGTAACCGGCCTGGTTCCCAGGTTCCGGTGACCACCCCGGCACCAGGACCCCGGGTCCCGTGGGGACCCCGGCCCCAGGTGACCGGGTCACGCGGGGTCACCGGCCCCAGGTGACCCGGTCACGTGGGGACACCGGCCCCAGGTGACCGGGTCACGTGGGGTCACCGGCCCCAGGTGACCGGGTCACGTGGGGTCACCGGCCCCAGGTGACCGGGTCACGTGGGGACACCGGCCCCAGGTGACCGGGTCACGTGGGGTCACCGGCCCCAGGTCAGCGGGTCACGTGGGGTCACCGGCCCCAGGTGACCGGGTCACGTGGGGACACCGGCCCCAGGTCAGCGGGTCACGTGGGGTCACCGGCCCCAGGTCAGCGGGTCACGTGGGGACACCGGCCCCAGGTCACCGGGTCACGTGGGGTCACCGGCCCCAGGTGACCGGGTCACGTGGGGTCACCGGCCCCAGGTGACCGGGTCACGTGGGGTCACCGGCCCCAGGTGACCGGGTCACGTGGGGACACCGGCCCCAGGTGACCGGGTCACGTGGGGTCACCGGCCCCAGGTGACCGGGTCACGTGGGGTCACCGGCCCCAGGTGACCCGGTCACGTGGGGTCACCGGCCCCAGGTGACCGGGTCACGTGGGGTCACCGGCCCCAGGTCACCGGGTCACGTGGGGTCACCGGCCCCAGGTCAGCGGGTCACGTGGGGACACCGGCCCCAGGTGACCGGGTCACGTGGGGTCACCGGCCCCAGGTGACCGGGTCACGTGGGGACACCGGCCCCAGGTGACCGGGTCACGTGGGGTCACCGGCCCCAGGTGACCGGGTCACGTGGGGACACCGGCCCCAGGTAACCAAGGCATGTCGGGACCCAGCCCGGGTCCCCGGGACGGGTTTTTACCCCAGCCGCAGATCACCGGGTCCTGTCGGGTCCCCGGCCCGGGTCCCCTGGACAGGTCGATAACCCGGCCCCAGGTCACGCGGTCATCTCGCGCACCCGGCCTGGTTCCCAGGTTCCGATGACCACCCCGGCACCAGGACCCCGGGTCACGTGGGGACACCGGCCCCAGGTGACCGGGTCACGTGGGGTCACCGGCCCCAGGTCAGCGGGTCACGTGGGGACCCCGGCCCCAGGTGACCGGGTCACGTGGGGACCCCGGACCCAGGTAACCGGGTCATACCGAGTCCCCGGACCCAGGTCACCGGGTCAGTTCGGGACCCCGGACCCAGGTCGGGTCATGTCACGTCCCATGCCCGGGTCCCCGGGTTGGATTTTTACCCAGGCCCCGGGTCACAGGGTCATGTCGGGTCAACGGCCTGGGTACAAGGGTCTGGTGACCACCCCGACCCCAGGTCCCCGGGTCATGACGGGACACCGGACCAGGTCCCCGAGTCCGGTCGACACCACAGCCCCAGGTCACCGGGTCATGTCGGGACCCAGCCCGGGTCCCCGGGACGCGTTTTTACCCCAGCCGCAGATCACCGGGTCCTGTCGGGTACCCGGGTCGGGTCCCCTGGACAGGTCGGCACCCCGGCCCCGGGTCACGGGGTCATGTCGGGTCGCTGTCCCGGGTACCAGTGTCAGGTGACCACCCCGGCCCCGGGAGACGGAGTCATACCGGGTCCCCGGCCCAGGTCCCCGGGTTGCATCGGGACAAAAGCACCGGATCACTGGATCACGTGGGGGCCCGGGCCCGGGTCCCCGGGTTGCATCGGGACACCAGCGAAGGACCACCGGGTCCTGTCGGGTCCCCGGCCCGGGTCCCCTGGACAGGTCGTTAACCCGGCCCCAGGTCACCGGGTCCTGTCGGGTAACCGGCCTGGTTCCCAGGTTCCGGTAACCACCCCGGCACCAGGACCCCGGGTCCTGTGGGGACCCCGGCCCCAGGTGACCGGGTCACGCGGGGTCACCGGCCCCAGGTGACCGGGTCACGCGGGGTCACCGGCCCCAGGTGACCGGGTCAAGCGGGGTCACCGGCCCCAGGTGACCGGGTCACGTGGGGACACCGGCCCCACGTGACCGGGTCACGTGGGGTCACCGGCCCCAGGTCAGCGGGTCACGCGGGGTCACCGGCCCCAGGTCAGCGGGTCACGTGGGGACACCGGCCCCAGGTCAGCGGGTCACGTGGGGACACCGGCCCCAGGTCACCGCGTCAGGTCGGGACCCCGAACCCAGGTCCACGAGTCCGTCGACACCACAGCCCCGGGTCACCGGGTCGTGTCGGGTAACCGGCCTGGTTCCCAGGTTCCGATGACCACCCCGGCACCAGGACTCTGGGTCACGTGGGGACACCGGCCCCAGGTCACCGGGTCACGTGGGGTCACCGGCCCCAGGTGACCCGGTCACGTGGGGTCACCGGCCCCAGGTGACCGGGTCACGTGGGGTCACCGGCCCCAGGTGACCGGGTCACGTGGGGTCACCGGCCCCAGGTCAGCGGGTCACGTGGGGTCACCGGCCCCAGGTCACCGGGTCACGTGGGGTCACCGGCCCCAGGTGACCGGGTCACGTGGGGTCACCGGCCCCAGGTGACCGGGTCACGTGAGGTCACCGGCCCCAGGTCACCGGGTCACGTGGGGTCACCGGCCCCAGGTGACTGGGTCACGTGGGGACACCGGCCCCAGGTGACCGGGTCACGTGGGGTCACCGGCCCCAGGTGACCGGGTCACGTGGGGACACCGGCCCCAGGTAACCAAGGCATGTCGGGACCCAGCCCGGGTCCCCGGGACGGGTTTTTACCCCAGCCGCAGATCACCGGGTCCTGTCGGGTCCCCGGCCCGTGTCCCCTGGACAGGTCGATAACCCGGCCCCAGGTTACCCGGTCATCTCGCGCACCCGGCCTGGTTCCCAGGTTCCGATGACCACCCCGGCACCAGGACCCCGGGTCACGTGGGGACACCGGCCCCAGGTGACCGGGTCACGTGGGGTCACCGGCCCCAGGTCAGCGGGTCACGTGGGGACCCCGGCCCCAGGTGACCGGGTCACGTGGGGACCCCGGACCCAGGTAACCGGGTCATACCGAGTCCCCGGACCCAGGTCACCGGGTCAGTTCGGGACCCCGGACCCAGGTCGGGTCATGTCACGTCCCATGCCCGGGTCCCCGGGTTGGATTTTTACCCAGGCCCCGGGTCACAGGGTCATGTCGGGTCAACGGCCTGGGTACAAGGGTCTGGTGACCACCCCGACCCCAGGTCCCCGGGTCATGACGGGACACCGGACCAGGTCCCCGAGTCCGGTCGACACCACAGCCCCAGGTCACCGGGTCATGTCGGGACCCAGCCCGGGTCCCCGGGACGCGTTTTTACCCCAGCCGCAGATCACCGGGTCCTGTCGGGTACCCGGGTCGGGTCCCCTGGACAGGTCGGCACCCCGGCCCCGGGTCACGGGGTCATGTCGGGTCGCTGTCCCGGGTACCAGTGTCAGGTGACCACCCCGGCCCCGGGAGACGGAGTCATACCGGGTCCCCGGCCCGGGTCCCCGGGTTGCATCGGGACAAAAGCACCGGATCACTGGATCACGTGGGGGCCCGGGCCCGGGTCCCCGGGTTGCATCGGGACACCAGCGAAGGACCACCGGGTCCTGTCGGGTCCCCGGCCCGGGTCCCCTGGACAGGTCGTTAACCCGGCCCCAGGTCACCGGGTCTTGTCGCGCACCCGGCCTGGTTCCCAGGTTCCGGTGACCACCCCGGCACCAGGACCCCGGGTCCCGTGGGGACCCCGGCCCCAGGTGACCGGGTCACGCGGGGTCACCGGCCCCAGGTCAGCGGGTCACGCGGGGTCACCGGCCCCAGGTCAGCGGGTCACGTGGGGACACCGGCCCCAGGTCAGCGGGTCACGTGGGGACACCGGCCCCAGGTCACCGCGTCAGGTCGGGACCCCGAACCCAGGTCCACGAGTCCGTCGACACCACAGCCCCGGGTCACCGGGTCGTGTCGGGTAACCGGCCTGGTTCCCAGGTTCCGATGACCACCCCGGCACCAGGACTCTGGGTCACGTGGGGACACCGGCCCCAGGTCACCGGGTCACGTGGGGTCACCGGACCCAGGTGACCCGGTCACGTGGGGTCACCGGCCCCAGGTGACCGGGTCACGTGGGGACACCGGCCCCAGGTGACCGGGTCACGTGGGGTCACCGGCCCCAGGTGACCGGGTCACGTGGGGTCACCGGCCCCAGGTCACCGGGTCACGTGGGGTCACCGGCCCCAGGTGACCGGGTCACGTGGGGACACCGGCCCCAGGTGACCGGGTCACGTGGGGTCACCGGCCCCAGGTCAGCGGGTCACGTGGGGACACCGGCCCCAGGTAACCAAGGCATGTCGGGACCCAGCCCGGGTCCCCGGGACGGGTTTTTACCCCAGCCGCAGATCACCGGGTCCTGTCGGGTCCCCGGCCCGTGTCCCCTGGACAGGTCGATAACCCGGCCCCAGGTTACCCGGTCATCTCGCGCACCCGGCCTGGTTCCCAGGTTCCGATGACCACCCCGGCACCAGGACCCCGGGTCACGTGGGGACACCGGCCCCAGGTGACCGGGTCACGTGGGGTCACCGGCCCCAGGTCACCGGGTCACGTGGGGACCCCGGCCCCAGGTGACCGGGTCACGTGGGGACCCCGGACCCAGGTAACCGGGTCATACCGAGTCCCCGGACCCAGGTCACCGGGTCAGTTCGGGACCCCGGACCCAGGTCGGGTCATGTCACGTCCCATGCCCGGGTCCCCGGGTTGGATTTTTACCCAGGCCCCGGGTCACAGGGTCATGTCGGGTCAACGGCCTGGGTACAAGGGTCTGGTGACCACCCCGACCCCAGGTCCCCGGGTCATGACGGGACACCGGACCAGGTCCCCGAGTCCGGTCGACACCACAGCCCCAGGTCACCGGGTCATGTCGGGACCCAGCCCGGGTCCCCGGGACGCGTTTTTACCCCAGCCGCAGATCACCGGGTCCTGTCGGGTACCCGGGTCGGGTCCCCTGGACAGGTCGGCACCCCGGCCCCGGGTCACGGGGTCATGTCGGGTCGCTGTCCCGGGTACCAGTGTCAGGTGACCACCCCGGCCCCGGGAGACGGAGTCATACCGGGTCCCCGGCCCAGGTCCCCGGGTTGCATCGGGACAAAAGCACCGGATCACTGGATCACGTGGAAGCCCGGGCCCGGGTCCCCGGGTTGCATCGGGACACCAGCGAAGGACCACCGGGTCCTGTCGGGTCCCCGGCCCGGGTCCCCTGGACAGGTCGTTAACCCGGCCCCAGGTCACCGGGTCGTGTCGGGTAACCGGCCTGGTTCCCAGGTTCCGGTGACCACCCCGGCACCAGGACCCCGGGTCCCGTGGGGACCCCGGCCCCAGGTGACCGGGTCACATGGGGTCACTGGCCCCAGGTGACCGGGTCACGTGGGGACACCGGCCCCAGGTGACCGGGTCACGTGGGGTCACTGGCCCCAGGTGACCGGGTCACGTGGGGTCACCGGCCCCAGGTGACCGGGTCACGTGAGGTCACCGGCCCCAGGTGACCGGGTCACGTGGGGTCACCGGCCCCAGGTGACCGGGTCACGTGGGGTCACCGGCCCCAGGTCAGCGGGTCACGTGGTGACACCGGCTCCAGGTGACCGGGTCACGTGGGGTCACCGGCCCCAGGTGACCGGGTCACGTGAGGTCACCGGCCCCAGGTGACCGGGTCACGTGGGGTCACCGGCCCCAGGTGACCGGGTCACGTGGGGTCACCGGCCCCAGGTGTTCGGGTCACGTGGGGTCACCGGCCCCAGGTGACCGGGTCACGTGGGGTCACCAGACCCAGGTCAGCGGGTCACGTGGGGACACCGGCCCCAGGTAACCGGGTCATACCGAGTCCCCGGACCCAGGTCACCGGGTCAGTTCGGGACCCCGGACCCAGGTCGGGTCATGTCACGTCCCATGCCCGGGTCCCCGGGTTGGATTTTTACCCAGGCCCCGGGTCACAGGGTCATGTCGGGTCAACGGCCTGGGTACAAGGGTCTGGTGACCACCCTGACCCCAGGTCCCCGGGTCATGACGGGACACCGGACCAGGTCCCCGAGTCCGGTCGACACCACAGCCCCAGGTCACCGGGTCATGTCGGGACCCAGCCCGGGTCCCCGGGACGCGTTTTTACCCCAGCCGCAGATCACCGGGTCCTGTCGGGTACCCGGGTCGGGTCCCCTGGACAGGTCGGCACCCCGGCCCCGGGTCACGGGGTCATGTCGGGTCGCTGTCCCGGGTACCAGTGTCAGGTGACCACCCCGACCCCGGGAGACGGAGTCATACCAGGTCCCCGGCCCAGGTCCCCGGGTTGCATCGGGACACCAGCGAAGGACCACCGGGTCCTGTCGGGTCCCCGGCCCGGGTCCCCTGGACAGGTCGTTAACCCGGCCCCAGGTCACCGGGTCATGTCGCGCACCCGGCCTGGTTCCCAGGTTCCGGTGACCACCCCGGCACCAGGACCCCGGGTCCCGTGGGGACCCCGGACCCAGGTCAGCGGGTCACGTGGGGACACCGGCCCCAGGTCACCGCGTCAGGTCGGGACCCCGAACCCAGGTCCACGAGTCCGTCGACACCACAGCCCCGGGTCACCGGGTCGTGTCGGGTAACCGGCCTGGTTCCAAGGTTCCGATGACCACCCCGGCACCAGGACCCCGGGTCACGTGGGGACACCGGCCCCAGGTGACCGGGTCACGTGGGGTCACCGGCCCCAGGTGACCGGGTCACGTGGGGTCACCGGCCCCAGGTGACCGGGTCACGTGGGGACACCGGCCCCAGGTGACCGGGTCACGTGGGGTCACCGGCCCCAGGTCAGCGGGTCACGTGGGGACACCGGCCCCAGGTAACCAAGGCATGTCGGGACCCAGCCCGGGTCCCCGGGACGGGTTTTTACCCCAGCCGCAGATCACCGGGTCCTGTCGGGTCCCCGGCCCGGGTCCCCTGGACAGGTCGATAACCCGGCCCCAGGTCACGCGGTCATCTCGCGCACCCGGCCTGGTTCCCAGGTTCCGATGACCACCCCGGCACCAGGACCCCGGGTCACGTGGGGACACCGGCCCCAGGTGACCGGGTCACGTGGGGTCACCGGCCCCAGGTCAGCGGGTCACGTGGGGACCCCGGCCCCAGGTGACCGGGTCACGTGGGGACCCCGGACCCAGGTAACCGGGTCATACCGAGTCCCCGGACCCAGGTCACCGGGTCAGTTCGGGACCCCGGACCCAGGTCGGGTCATGTCACGTCCCATGCCCGGGTCCCCGGGTTGGATTTTTACCCAGGCCCCGGGTCACAGGGTCATGTCGGGTCAACGGCCTGGGTACAAGGGTCTGGTGACCACCCCGACCCCAGGTCCCCGGGTCATGACGGGACACCGGACCAGGTCCCCGAGTCCGGTCGACACCACAGCCCCAGGTCACCGGGTCATGTCGGGACCCAGCCCGGGTCCCCGGGACGCGTTTTTACCCCAGCCGCAGATCACCGGGTCCTGTCGGGTACCCGGGTCGGGTCCCCTGGACAGGTCGGCACCCCGGCCCCGGGTCACGGGGTCATGTCGGGTCGCTGTCCCGGGTACCAGTGTCAGGTGACCACCCCGGCCCCGGGAGACGGAGTCATACCGGGTCCCCGGCCCAGGTCCCCGGGTTGCATCGGGACAAAAGCACCGGATCACTGGATCACGTGGGGGCCCGGGCCCGGGTCCCCGGGTTGCATCGGGACACCAGCGAAGGACCACCGGGTCCTGTCGGGTCCCCGGGTCGGGTCCCCTGGACAGGTCGGCACCCCGGCCCCGGGTCACGGGGTCATGTCGGGTCGCTGTCCCGGGTACCAGTGTCAGGTGACCACCCCGGCCCCGGGAGACGGAGTCATACCGGGTCCCCGGCCCGGGTCCCCGGGTTGCATCGGGACACCAGCGAAGGACCACCGGGTCCTGTCGGGTCCCCGGCCCGGGTCCCCTGGACAGGTCGTTAACCCGGCCCCAGGTCACCGGGTCATGTCGCGCACCCGGCCTGGTTCCCAGGTTCCGGTGACCACCCCGGCACCAGGACCCCGGGTCACGTTGGGAACCCGGCCCCAGGTCAGCGGGTCACGTGGGGACACCGGCCCCAGGTCACCGCGTCAGGTCGGGACCCCGAACCCAGGTCCACGAGTCCGTCGACACCACAGCCCCGGGTCACCGGGTCGTGTCGGGTAACCGGCCTGGTTCCAAGGTTCCGATGACCACCCCGGCACCAGGACCCCGGGTCACGTGGGGACACCGGCCCCAGGTGACCGGGTCACGTGGGGTCACCGGCCCCAGGTGACCGGGTCACGTGAGGTCACCGGCCCCAGGTGACCGGGTCATGTGGGGTCACCGGCCCCAGGTGACCGGGTCACGTGGGGTCACAGGCCCCAGGTGACCGGGTCACGTGGGGTCACCGGCCCCAGGTCAGCGGGTCACGTGGGGACACCGGCCCCAGGTAACCAAGGCATGTCGGGACCCAGCCCGGGTCCCCGGGACGGGTTTTTACCCCAGCCGCAGATCACCGGGTCCTGTCGGGTCCCCGGCCCGGGTCCCCTGGACAGGTCGATAACCCGGCCCCAGGTCACCCGGTCATCTCGCGCACCCGGCCTGGTTCCCAGGTTCCGATGACCACCCCGGCACCAGGACCCCGGGTCACGTGGGGACACCGGCCCCAGGTGACCGGGTCACGTGGGGTCACCGGCCCCAGGTGACCAGGTCACGTGGGGACCCCGGCCCCAGGTGACCGGGTCACGTGGGGACCCCGGCCCCAGGTAACCGGGTCATACCGAGTCCCCGGACCCAGGTCACCGGGTCAGTTCGGGACCCCGGACCCAGGTCGGGTCATGTCACGTCCCATGCCCGGGTCCCCGGGTTGGATTTTTACCCAGGCCCCGGGTCACAGGGTCATGTCGGGTCAACGGCCTGGGTACAAGGGTCTGGTGACCACCCCGACCCCAGGTCCCCGGGTCATGACGGGACACCGGACCAGGTCCCCGAGTCCGGTCGACACCACAGCCCCAGGTCACCGGGTCATGTCGGGACCCAGCCCGGGTCCCCGGGACGGGTTTTTACCCCAGCCGCAGATCACCGGGTCCTGTCGGGTACCCGGGTCGGGTCCCCTGGACAGGTCGGCACCCCGGCCCCGGGTCACGGGGTCATGTCGGGTCGCTGTCCCGGGTACCAGTGTCAGGTGACCACCCCGGCCCCGGGAGACGGAGTCATACCGGGTCCCCGGCCCAGGTCCCCGGGTTGCATCGGGACTAAAGCACCGGATCACTGGATCACGTGGGGGCCCGGGCCCGGGTCCCCGGGTTGCATCGGGACACCAGCGAAGGACCACCGGGTCCTGTCGGGTCCCCGGCCCGGGTCCCCTGGACAGGTCGTTAACCCGGCCCCAGGTCACCGGGTCGTGTCGGGTAACCGGCCTGGTTCCCAGGTTCCGGTGACCACCCCGGCACCAGGAACCCGGGTCCCGTGGGGACCCCGGCCCCAGGTGACCGGGTCACGCGGGGTCACCGGCCCCAGGTCAGCGGGTCACGTGGGGTCACCGGCCCCAGGTCAGCGGGTCACGTGGGGACACCGGACCCAGGTCAGCGGGTCACGTGGGGACACCGGCCCCAGGTCACCGCGTCAGGTCGGGACCCCGAACCCAGGTCCACGAGTCCGTCGACACCACAGCCCCGGGTCACCGGGTCGTGCCGGGTAACCGGCCTGGTTCCCAGGTTCCGATGACCACCCCGGCACCAGGACTCTGGGTCACGTGGGGACACCGGCCCCAGGTGACCGGGTCACGTGGGGTCACCGGACCCAGGTGACCCGGTCACGTGGGGACACCGGCCCCAGGTGACCGGGTCACGTGGGGTCACCGGCCCCAGGTGACCGGGTCACGTGGGGTCACCGGCCCCAGGTGACCGGGTCACGTGGGGACACCGGCCCCAGGTGACCGGGTCACGTGGGGTCACCGGTCCCAGGTGACCGGGTCACGTGGGGTCACCGGCCCCAGGTGACCGGGTCACGTGGTGTCACCGGCCCCAGGTGACCGGGTCACGTGGGGACACCGGCCCCAGGTCAGCGGGTCACGTGGGGTCACCGGCCCCAGGTCAGCGGGTCACGTGGGGACACCGGCCCCAGGTGACCGGGTCACGTGGGGTCACCGGCCCCAGGTGACCGGGTCACGTGGGGTCACCGGCCCCAGGTGACCGGGTCACGTGGGGTCACCGGCCCCAGGTGACCGGGTCACGTGGGGTCACCGGCCCCAGGTGACCGGGTCACGTGGGGTCACCGGCCCCAGGTCAGCGGGTCACGTGGTGACACCGGCCCCAGGTGACCGGGTCACGTGGGGTCACCGGCCCCAGGTGACCGGGTCACGTGGGGACACCGGCCCCAGGTGACCGGGTCACGTGGGGTCACCGGCCCCAGGTCAGCGGGTCACGTGGGGACACCGGCCCCAGGTAACCAAGGCATGTCGGGACCCAGCCCGGGTCCCCGGGACGGGTTTTTACCCCAGCCGCAGATCACCGGGTCCTGTCGGGTCCCCGGCCCGGGTCCCCTGGACAGGTCGATAACCCGGCCCCAGGTCACCCGGTCATCTCGCGCACCCGGCCTGGTTCCCAGGTTCCGATGACCACCCCGGCACCAGGACCCCGGGTCACGTGTGGACACCGGCCCCAGGTGACCGGGTCACGTGGGGTCACCGGCCCCAGGTCAGCGGGTCACGTGGGGACCCCGGCCCCAGGTGACCGGGTCACGTGGGGACCCCGGACCCAGGTAACCGGGTCATACCGAGTCCCCGGACCCAGGTCACCGGGTCAGTTCGGGACCCCGGACCCAGGTCGGGTCATGTCACGTCCCATGCCCGGGTCCCCGGGTTGGATTTTTACCCAGGCCCCGGGTCACAGGGTCATGTCGGGTCAACGGCCTGGGTACAAGGGTCTGGTGACCACCCCGACCCCAGGTCCCCGGGTCATGACGGGACACCGGACCAGGTCCCCGAGTCCGGTCGACACCACAGCCCCAGGTCACCGGGTCATGTCGGGACCCAGCCCGGGTCCCCGGGACGGGTTTTTACCCCAGCCGCAGATCACCGGGTCCTGTCGGGTACCCGGGTCGGGTCCCCTGGACAGGTCGGCACCCCGGCCCCGGGTCACGGGGTCATGTCGGGTCGCTGTCCCGGGTACCAGTGTCAGGTGACCACCCCGGCCCCGGGAGACGGAGTCATACCGGGTCCCCGGCCCAGGTCCCCGGGTTGCATCGGGACAAAAGCACCGGATCACTGGATCACGTGGGGGCCCGGGCCCGGGTCCCCGGGTTGCATCGGGACACCAGCGAAGGACCACCGGGTCCTGTCGGGTCCCCGGCCCGGGTCCCCTGGACAGGTCGTTAACCCGGCCCCAGGTCACCGGGTCGTGTCGGGTAACCGGCCTGGTTCCCAGGTTCCGGTGACCACCCCGGCACCAGGACCCCGGGTCCCGTGGGAACCCCGGCCCCAGGTGACCGGGTCACGCGGGGTCACCGGCCCCAGGTCAGCGGGTCACGTGGGGTCACCGGCCCCAGGTGACCGGGTCACGTGGGGTCACCGGCCCCAGGTGACCGGGTCACGTGGGGTCACCGGCCCCAGGTGACCGGGTCACGTGGGGACACCGGCCCCAGGTGACCGGGTCACGTGGGGTCACCGGCCCCAGGTGACCGGGTCACGTGGGGTCACCGGCCCCAGGTCAGCGGGTCACGTGGGGTCACCGGCCCCAGGTGACCGGGTCACGTGGGGACACCGGCCCCAGGTCAGCGGTTCACGTGGGGTCACCGGCCCCAGGTCAGCGGGTCACGTGGGGACACCGGCCCCAGGTGACCGGGTCACGTGGGGTCACCGGCCCCAGGTGACCCGGTCACGTGGGGTCACCGGCCCCAGGTGACCGGGTCACGTGGGGTCACCGGCCCCAGGTGACCGGGTCACGTGGGGTCACCGGCCCCAGGTGACCCGGTCACGTGGGGTCACCGGCCCCAGGTGACCCGGTCACGTGGGGTCACCGGCCCCAGGTGACCGGGTCACGTGGGGTCACCGGCCCCAGGTGACCGGGTCACGTGGGGTCACCGGCCCCAGGTCAGCGGGTCACGTGGTGACACCGGCCCCAGGTGACCGGGTCACGTGGGGTCACCGGCCCCAGGTGACCGGGTCACGTGGGGACACCGGCCCCAGGTGACCGGGTCACGTGGGGTCACCGGCCCCAGGTCAGCGGGTCACGTGGGGACACCGGCCCCAGGTAACCAAGGCATGTCGGGACCCAGCCCGGGTCCCCGGGACGGGTTTTTACCCCAGCCGCAGATCACCGGGTCCTGTCGGGTCCCCGGCCCGGGTCCCCTGGACAGGTCGATAACCCGGCCCCAGGTCACGCGGTCATCTCGCGCACCCGGCCTGGTTCCCAGGTTCCGATGACCACGCCGGCACCAGGACCCCCGGTCACGTGTGGACACCGGCCCCAGGTGACCGGGTCACGTGGGGTCACCGGCCCCAGGTCAGCGGGTCACGTGGGGTCACCGGCCCTAGGTGACCAGGTCACGTGGGGTCACCAGACCCAGGTCAGCGGGTCACGTGGGGACACCGGCCCCAGGTAACCGGGTCATACCGAGTCCCCGGACCCAGGTCACCGGGTCAGTTCGGGACCCCGGACCCAGGTCGGGTCATGTCACGTCCCATGCCCGGGTCCCCGGGTTGGATTTTTACCCAGGCCCCGGGTCACAGGGTCATGTCGGGTCAACGGCCTGGGTACAAGGGTCTGGTGACCACTCCGACCCCAGGTCCCCGGGTCATGACGGGACACCGGACCAGGTCCCCGAGTCCGGTCGACACCACAGCCCCGGGTCACCGGGTCGTGTCGGGTAACCGGCCTGGTTCCAAGGTTCCGATGACCACCCCGGCACCAGGACCCCGGGTCACGTGGGGACACCGGCCCCAGGTGACCGGGTCACGTGGGGTCACCGGCCCCAGGTGACCCGGTCACGTGAGGTCACCGGCCCCAGGTGACCGGGTCACGTGGGGTCACCGGCCCCAGGTGACCGGGTCACGTGGGGTCACCGGCCCCAGGGGACCGGGTCACGTGGGGTCACCGGCCCCAGGTCAGCGGGTCACGTGGGGACACCGGCCCCAGGTAACCAAGGCATGTCGGGACCCAGCCCGGGTCCCCGGGACGGGTTTTTACCCCAGCCGCAGATCACCGGGTCCTGTCGGGTCCCCGGCCCGTGTCCCCTGGACAGGTCGATAACCCGGCCCCAGGTCACCCGGTCATCTCGCGCACCCGGCCTGGTTCCCAGGTTCCGATGACCACCCCGGCACCAGGACCCCGGGTCACGTGGGGACACCGGCCCCAGGTGACCGGGTCACGTGGGGTCACCGGCCCCAGGTCACCGGGTCACGTGGGGACCCCGGCCCCAGGTCACCGGGTCACGTGGGGACACCGGCCCCAGGTAACCGGGTCATACCGAGTCCCCGGACCCAGGTCACCGGGTCAGTTCGGGACCCCGGACCCAGGTCGGGTCATGTCACGTCCCATGCCCGGGTCCCCGGGTTGGATTTTTACCCAGGCCCCGGGTCACAGGGTCATGTCGGGTCAACGGCCTGGGTACAAGGGTCTGGTGACCACCCCGACCCCAGGTCCCCGGGTCATGACGGGACACCGGACCAGGTCCCCGAGTCCGGTCGACACCACAGCCCCAGGTCACCGGGTCATGTCGGGACCCAGCCCGGGTCCCCGGGACGGGTTTTTACCCCAGCCGCAGATCACCGGGTCCTGTCGGGTACCCGGGTCGGGTCCCCTGGACAGGTCGGCACCCCGGCCCCGGGTCACGGGGTCATGTCGGGTCGCTGTCCCGGGTACCAGTGTCAGGTGACCACCCCGGCCCCGGGAGACGGAGTCATACCGGGTCCCCGGCCCAGGTCCCCGGGTTGCATCGGGACAAAAGCACCGGATCACTGGATCACGTGGGGGCCCGGGCCCGGGTCCCCGGGTTGCATCGGGACACCAGCGAAGGACCACCGGGTCCTGTCGGGTCCCCGGCCCGGGTCCCCTGGACAGGTCGTTAACCCGGCCCCAGGTCACCGGGTCGTGTCGGGTAACCGGCCTGGTTCCCAGGTTCCGGTGACCACCCCGGCACCAGGACTCTAGGTCACGTGGGGACACCGGCCCCAGGTCACCGGGTCACGTGGGGTCACCGGCCCCAGGTGACCCGGTCACGTGGGGACACCGGCCCCAGGTGACCGGGTCACGTGGGGTCACCGGCCCCAGGTCAGCGGGTCACGTGGGGTCACCGGCCCCAGGTGACCCGGTCACGTGGGGTCACCGGCCCCAGGTGACCGGGTCACGTGGGGTCACCGGCCCCAGGTGACCGGGTCACGTGGGGTCACCGGCCCCAGGTGACCGGGTCACGTGGGGACACCGGCCCCAGGTGACCGGGTCACGTGGGGACACCGGCCCCAGGTGACCGGGTCACGTGGGGTCACCAGCCCCAGGTCAGCGGGTCACGTGGGGACACCGGCCCCAGGTAACCAAGGCATGTCGGGACCCAGCCCGGGTCCCCGGGACGGGTTTTTACCCCAGCCGCAGATCACCGGGTCCTGTCGGGTCCCCGGCCCGGGTCCCCTGGACAGGTCGATAACCCGGCCCCAGGTCACCCGGTCATCTCGCGCACCCGGCCTTGTTCCCAGGTTCCGATGACCACCCCGGCACCAGGACCCCGGGTCACGTGGGGACACCGGCCCCAGGTGACCGGGTCACGTGGGGTCACCGGCCCCAGGTCACCGGGTCACGTGGGGACCCCGGCCCCAGGTGACCGGGTCACGTGGGGACCCCGGACCCAGGTAACCGGGTCATACCGAGTCCCCGGACCCAGGTCACCGGGTCAGTTCGGGACCCCGGACCCAGGTCGGGTCATGTCACGTCCCATGCCCGGGTCCCCGGGTTGGATTTTTACCCAGGCCCCGGGTCACAGGGTCATGTCGGGTCAACGGCCTGGGTACAAGGGTCTGGTGACCACCCCGACCCCAGGTCCCCGGGTCATGACGGGACACCGGACCAGGTCCCCGAGTCCGGTCGACACCACAGCCCCAGGTCACCGGGTCATGTCGGGACCCAGCCCGGGTCCCCGGGACGGGTTTTTACCCCAGCCGCAGATCACCGGGTCCTGTCGGGTACCCGGGTCGGGTCCCCTGGACAGGTCGGCACCCCGGCCCCGGGTCACGGGGTCATGTCGGGTCGCTGTCCCGGGTACCAGTGTCAGGTGACCACCCCGGCCCCGGGAGACGGAGTCATACCGGGTCCCCGGCCCAGGTCCCCGGGTTGCATCGGGACAAAAGCACCGGATCACTGGATCACGTGGGGGCCCGGGCCCGGGTCCCCGGGTTGCATCGGGACACCAGCGAAGGACCACCGGGTCCTGTCGGGTCCCCGGCCCGGGTCCCCTGGACAGGTCATTAACCCGGCCCCAGGTCACCGGGTCGTGTCGGGTAACCGGCCTGGTTCCCAGGTTCCGGTGACCACCCCGGCACCAGGACCCCGGGTCCCGTGGGGACACCGGCCCCAGGTGACCGGGTCACGTGGGGTCACCGGCCCCAGGTGACCCGGTCACGTGGGGTCACCGGCCCCAGGTGACCCGGTCACGTGGGGACACCGGCCCCAGGTGACCGGGTCACGTGGGGTCACCGGCCCCAGGTCAGCGGGTCACGTGGGGACCCCGGCCCCAGGTGACCGGGTCACGTGGGGACCCCGGACCCAGGTAACCGGGTCATACCGAGTCCCCGGACCCAGGTCACCGGGTCAGTTCGGGACCCCGGACCCAGGTCGGGTCATGTCACGTCCCATGCCCGGGTCCCCGGGTTGGATTTTTACCCAGGCCCCGGGTCACAGGGTCATGTTGGGTCAACGGCCTGGGTACAAGGGTCTGGTGACCACCCCGACCCCAGGTCCCCGGGTCATGACGGGACACCGGACCCGGTCCCCGAGTCCGGTCGACACCACAGCCCCAGGTCACCGGGTCATGTCGGGACCCAGCCCGGGTCCCCGGGACGGGTTTTTACCCCAGCCGCAGATCACCGGGTCCTGTCGGGTACCCGGGTCGGGTCCCCTGGACAGGTCGGCACCCCGGCCCCGGGTCACGGGGTCATGTCGGGTCGCTGTCCCGGGTACCAGTGTCAGGTGACCACCCCGGCCCCGGGAGACGGAGTCATACCGGGTCCCCGGCCCAGGTCCCCGGGTTGCATCGGGACAAAAGCACCGGATCACTGGATCACGTGGGGGCCCGGGCCCGGGTCCCCGGGTTGCATCGGGACACCAGCGAAGGACCACCGGGTCCTGTCGGGTCCCCGGCCCGGGTCCCCTGGACAGGTCGTTAACCCGGCCCCAGGTCACCGGGTCGTGTCGGGTAACCGGCCTGGTTCCCAGGTTCCGGTGACCACCCCGGCACCAGGACTCTGGGTCACGTGGGGACACCGGCCCCAGGTCACCGGGTCACGTGGGGTCACCGGCCCCAGGTGACCCGGTCACGTGGGGACACCGGCCCCAGGTGACCGGGTCACGTGGGGTCACCGGCCCCAGGTGACCGGGTCACGTGGGGTCACCGGCCCCAGGTGACCGGGTCACGTGGGGTCACCGGCCCCAGGTGACCGGGTCACGTGGGGTCACCGGCCCCAGGTGACCGGGTCACGTGGGGACACCGGCCCCAGGTGACCGGGTCACGTGGGGTCACCGGCCCCAGGTGACCGGGTCACGTGGGGTCACCGGCCCCAGGTGACCGGGTCACGTGGGGTCACCGGCCCCAGGTGACCGGGTCACGTGGGGTCACCGGCCCCAGGTGACCGGGTCACGTGGGGACACCGGCCCCAGGTGACCGGGTCACGTGGGGTCACCGGCCCCAGGTCAGCGGGTCACGTGGGGACACCGGCCCCAGGTGACCGGGTCACGTGGGGTCACCGGCCCCAGGTGACCGGGTCACCTGGGGTCACCGGCCCCAGGTGACCGGGTCACGTGGGGACACCGGCCCCAGGTGACCGGGTCACGTGGGGTCACCGGCCCCAGGTCAGCGGGTCACGTGGGGTCACCGGCACCAGGTGACCTGGTCACGTAGGGACACCGGCCCCAGGTGACCGGGTCACGTGGGGACACCGGCCCCAGGTGACCGGGTCACGTGGGGTCACCGGCCCCAGGTCAGCGGGTCACGTGGGGTCACCGGCACCAGGTGACCTGGTCACGTGGGGACACCGGCCCCAGGTGACCGGGTCACGTGGGGTCACTGGCCCCAGGTGACCGGGTCACGTGGGGTCACCGGCCCCAGGTGACCCGGTCACGTGGGGTCACCGGCCCCAGGTGACCGGGTCACGTGGGGTCACCGGCCCCAGGTGACCGGGTCACGTGGGGTCACCGGCCCCAGGTCAGCGGGTCACGTGGGGACACCGGCCCCAGGTGACCCGGTCACGTGGGGACACCGGCCCCAGGTGACCGGGTCACGTGGGGACACCGGCCCCAGGTGACCGGGTCACGTGGGGTCACCGGCCCCAGGTCAGCGGGTCACGTGGGGACACCGGCCCCAGGTAACCAAGGCATGTCGGGACCCAGCCCGTGTCCCCGGTACGGGTTTTTACCCCAGCCGCAGATCACCGGGTCCTGTCGGGTCCCCGGCCCGGGTCCCCTGGACAGGTCGATAACCCGGCCCCAGGTCACCCTGTCATCTCGCGCACCCGGCCTGGTTCCCAGGTTCCGATGACCACCCCGGCACCAGGACCCCGGGTCACGTGGGGACACCGGCCCCAGGTGACCGGGTCACGTGGGGTCACCGGCCCCAGGTCAGCGGGTCACGTGGGGACCCCGGCCCCAGGTGACCGGGTCACGTGGGGACCCCGGACCCAGGTAACCGGGTCATACCGAGTCCCCGGACCGAGGTCACCGGGTCAGTTCGGGACCCCGGACCCAGGTCGGGTCATGTCACGTCCCATGCCCGGGTCCCCGGGTTGGATTTTTACCCAGGCCCCGGGTCACAGGGTCATGTCGGGTCAACGGCCTGGGTACAAGGGTCTGGTGACCACCCCGACCCCAGGTCCCCGGGTCATGACGGGACACCGGACCAGGTCCCCGAGTCCGGTCGACACCACAGCCCCAGGTCACCGGGTCATGTCGGGACCCAGCCCGGGTCCCCGGGACGGGTTTTTACCCCAGCCGCAGATCACCGGGTCCTGTCGGGTACCCGGGTCGGGTCCCCTGGACAGGTCGGCACCCCGGCCCCGGGTCACGGGGTCATGTCGGCTCGCTGTCCCGGGTACCAGTGTCAGGTGACCACCCCGGCCCCGGGAGACGGAGTCATACCGGGTCCCCGGCCCAGGTCCCCGGGTTGCATCGGGACAAAAGCACCGGATCACTGGATCACGTGGGGGCCCGGGCCCGGGTCCCCGGGTTGCATCGGGACACCAGCGAAGGACCACCGGGTCCTGTCGGGTCCCCGGCCCGGGTCCCCTGGACAGGTCGTTAACCCGGCCCCAGGTCACCGGGTCGTGTCGGGTAACCGGCCTGGTTCCCAGGTTCCGGTGACCACCCCGGCACCAGGACCCCGGGTCCCGTGGGGACCCCGGCCCCAGGTGACCGGGTCACGTGGGGACACCGGCCCCAGGTGACCGGGTCACGTGGGGTCACCGGCCCCAGGTGACCGGGTCACGTGGGGTCACCGGCCCCAGGTGACCGGGTCACGTGGGGTCACCGGCACCAGGTGACCGGGTCACGTGGGGACACCGGCCCCAGGTGACCGGGTCACGTGGGGTCACCGGCCCCAGGTGACCGGGTCACGTGGGGTCACTGGCCCCAGGTGACCCGGTCACGTGGGGTCCCCTGCCCCAGGTGACCGGGTCACGTGGGGTCACCGGCCCCAGGTGACCGGGTCACGTGGGGTCACCGGCCCCAGGTCAGCGGGTCACGTGGGGTCACCGGCCCCAGGTGACCGGGTCACGTGGGGACACCGGCCCCAGGTGACCGGGTCACGTGGGGTCACCGGCCCCAGGTGACCGGGTCACGTGGGGACACCGGCCCCAGGTGACCGGGTCACGTGGGGTCACCGGCCCCAGGTGACCGGGTCACGTGGGGACACCGGCCCCAGGTGACCGGGTCACGTGGGGTCACCGGCCCCAGGTCAGCGGGTCACGTGGGGACCCCGGCCCCAGGTGACCGGGTCATACCGAGTCCCCGGACCCAGGTCACCGGGTCAGTTCGGGACCCCGGACCCAGGTCGGGTCATGTCACGTCCCATGCCCGGGTCCCCGGGTTGGATTTTTACCCAGGCCCCGGGTCACAGGGTCATGTCGGGTCAACGGCCTGGGTACAAGGGTCTGGTGACCACCCCGACCCCAGGTCCCCGGGTCATGACGGGACACCGGACCAGGTCCCCGAGTCCGGTCGACACCACAGCCCCAGGTCACCGGGTCATGTCGGGACCCAGCCCGGGTCCCCGGGACGGGTTTTTACCCCAGCCGCAGATCACCGGGTCCTGTCGGGTACCCGGGTCGGGTCCCCTGGACAGGTCGGCACCCCGGCCCCGGGTCACGGGGTCATGTCGGGTCGCTGTCCCGGGTACCAGTGTCAGGTGACCACCCCGGCCCCGGGAGACGGAGTCATACCGGGTCCCCGGCCCGGGTCCCCGGGTTGCATCGGGACACCAGCGAAGGACCACCGGGTCCTGTCGGGTCCCCGGCCCGGGTCCCCTGGACAGGTCGTTAACCCGGCCCCAGGTCACCGGGTCATGTCACGCACCCGGCCTGGTTCCCAGGTTCCGGTGACCACGCCGGCACCAGGACCCCGGGTCACGTGGGGACCCCGGACCCAGGTCAGCGGGTCACGTGGGGACACCGGCCCCAGGTCACCGCGTCAGGTCGGGACCCCGAACCCAGGTCCACGAGTCCGTCGACACCACAGCCCCGGGTCACCGGGTCATGTCGGGTAACCGGCCTGGTTCCAAGGTTCCGATGACCACCCCGGCACCAGGACCCCGGGTCACGTGGGGACACCGGCCCCAGGTGACCGGGTCACGTGGGGACACCGGCCCCACGTCATCGGGTCACGTGGGGTCACCGGCCCCAGGTGACCGGGTCACGTGGGGTCACCGGCCCCAGGTGACCGGGTCACGTGGGGTCACCGGCCCCAGGTGACCCGGTCACGTGGGGTCACCGGCCCCAGGTGACCGGGTCACGTGGGGACACCGGCCCCAGGTGACCGGGTCACGTGGGGTCACCGGCCCCAGGTCAGCGGGTCACGTGGGGACACCGGCCCCAGGTGACCGGGTCACGTGGGGTCACCGGCCCCAGGTGACCGGGTCACGTGGGGACACCGGCCCCAGGTGACCGGGTCACGTGGGGTCACCGGCCCCAGGTCAGCGGGTCACGTGGGGACACCGGCCCCAGGTGACCGGGTCACGTGGGGTCACCGGCCCCAGGTGACCGGGTCACGTGGGGTCACCGGCCCCAGGTGACCGGGTCACTTGGGGTCACCGGCCCCAGGTGTGCGGGTCACGTGGGGTCACCGGCCCCAGGTGACCGTTCACGTGGGGTCACCGGCCCCAGGTGACCGGGTCACGTGGGGTCACCGGCCCCAGGTGACCGGGTTACGTGGGGTCACCGGCCCCAGGTGACCGGGTCACGTGGGGTCACCGGCCCCAGGTGACCGGGTCACGTGGGGACACCGGCCCCAGGTGACCGGGTCACGTGGGGTCACCGGCCCCAGGTGACCGGGTCACGTGGGGACACCGGCCCCAGGTGACCGGGTCACGTGGGGTCACCGGCCCCAGGTCAGCGGGTCACGTGGGGACACCGGCCCCAGGTAACCAAGGCATGTCGGGACCCAGCCCGGGTCCCCGGGACGGGTTTTTACCCCAGCCGCAGATCACCGGGTCCTGTCGGGTCCCCGGCCCGGGTCCCCTGGACAGGTCGATAACCCGGCCCCAGGTCACCCGGTCATCTCGCGCACCCGGCCTGGTTCCCAGGTTCCGATGACCACCCCGGCACCAGGACCCCGGGTCACGTGGGGACACCGGCCCCAGGTGACCGGGTCACGTGGGGTCACCGGCCCCAGGTCAGCGGGTCACGTGGGGTCACCGGCCCCAGGTGACCGGGTCACGTGGGGACCCCGGACCCAGGTAACCGGGTCATACCGAGTCCCCGGACCCAGGTCACCGGGTCAGTTCGGGACCCCGGACCCAGGTCGGGTCATGTCACGTCCCATGCCCGGGTCCCCGGGTTGGATTTTTACCCAGGCCCCGGGTCACAGGGTCATGTCGGGTCAACGGCCTGGGTACAAGGGTCTGGTGACCACCCCGACCCCAGGTCCCCGGGTCATGACGGGACACCGGACCAGATCCCCGAGTCCGGTCGACACCACAGCCCCAGGTCACCGGGTCATGTCGGGACCCAGCCCGGGTCCCCGGGACGGGTTTTTACCCCAGCCGCAGATCACCGGGTCCTGTCGGGTACCCGGGTCGGGTCCCCTGGACAGGTCGGCACCCCGGCCCCGGGTCACGGGGTCATGTCGGGTCGCTGTCCCGGGTACCACTGTCAGGTGACCACCCCGGCCCCGGGAGACGGAGTCATACCGGGTCCCCGGCCCGGGTCCCCGGGTTGCATCGGGACACCAGCGAAGGACCACCGGGTCCTGTCGGGTCCCCGGCCCGGGTCCCCTGGACAGGTCGTTAACCCGGCCCCAGGTCACCGGGTCATGTCGCGCACCCGGCCTGGTTCCCAGGTTCCGGTGACCACCCCGGCACCAGGACCCCGGGTCACGTGGGGACCCCGGCCCCAGGTCAGCGGGTCACGTGGGGACACCGGCCCCAGGTCACCGCGTCAGGTCGGGACCCCGAACCCAGGTCCACGAGTCCGTCGACACCACAGCCCCGGGTCACCGGGTCGTGTCGGGTAACCGGCCTGGTTCCAAGGTTCCGATGACCACCCCGGCACCAGGACCCCGGGTCACGTGGGGACACCGGCCCCAGGTGACCGGGTCACGTGGGGACACCGGCCCCAGGTCATCGGGTCACGTGGGGTCACCGGCCCCAGGTGACCGGGTCACGTGGGGACACCGGCCCCAGGTCATCGGGTCACGTGGGGTCACCGGCCCCAGGTGACCGGGTCACGTGGGGTCACCGGCCCCAGGTGACCGGGTCACGTGGGGTCACCGGCCCCAGGTGACCGGGTCACGTGGGGTCACCGGCCCCAGGTGACCGGGTCAAGTGGGGTCACCGGCCCCAGGTGACCGGGTCACGTGGGGACACCGGCCCCAGGTGACCGGGTCACGTGGGGTCACCGGCCCCAGGTGACCGGGTCACGTGGGGACACCGGCCCCAGGTGACCGGGTCACGTGGGGTCACCGGCCCCAGGTGACCGGGTCACGTGGGGACACCGGCCCCAGGTGACCGGGTCACGTGGGGTCACCGGCCCCAGGTGACCGGGTCACGTGGGGACACCGGCCCCAGGTGACCGGGTCACGTGGGGTCACCGGCCCCAGGTCAGCGGGTCACGTGGGGACACCGGCCCCAGGTGACCGGGTCACGTGGGGTCACCGGCCCCAGGTGACCGGGTCACGTGGGGTCACCGGCCCCAGGTGACCGGGTCACTTGGGGTCACCGGCCCCAGGTGTGCGGGTCACGTGGGGTCACCGGCCCCAGGTGACCGTTCACGTGGGGTCACCGGCCCCAGGTGACCGGGTCACGTGGGGTCACCGGCCCCAGGTGACCGGGTTACGTGGGGTCACCGGCCCCAGGTGACCGGGTCACGTGGGGTCACCGGCCCCAGGTGACCGGGTCACGTGGGGACACCGGCCCCAGGTGACCGGGTCACGTGGGGTCACCGGCCCCAGGTGACCGGGTCACGTGGGGACACCGGCCCCAGGTGACCGGGTCACGTGGGGTCACCGGCCCCAGGTCAGCGGGTCACGTGGGGACACCGGCCCCAGGTAACCAAGGCATGTCGGGACCCAGCCCGGGTCCCCGGGACGGGTTTTTACCCCAGCCGCAGATCACCGGGTCCTGTCGGGTCCCCGGCCCGGGTCCCCTGGACAGGTCGATAACCCGGCCCCAGGTCACCCGGTCATCTCGCGCACCCGGCCTGGTTCCCAGGTTCCGATGACCACCCCGGCACCAGGACCCCGGGTCACGTGGGGACACCGGCCCCAGGTGACCGGGTCACGTGGGGTCACCGGCCCCAGGTCAGCGGGTCACGTGGGGTCACCGGCCCCAGGTGACCGGGTCACGTGGGGACCCCGGACCCAGGTAACCGGGTCATACCGAGTCCCCGGACCCAGGTCACCGGGTCAGTTCGGGACCCCGGACCCAGGTCGGGTCATGTCACGTCCCATGCCCGGGTCCCCGGGTTGGATTTTTACCCAGGCCCCGGGTCACAGGGTCATGTCGGGTCAACGGCCTGGGTACAAGGGTCTGGTGCCCACCCCGACCCCAGGTCCCCGGGTCATGACGGGACACCGGACCAGGTCCCCGAGTCCGGTCGACACCACAGCCCCAGGTCACCGGGTCATGTCGGGACCCAGCCCGGGTCCCCGGGACGGGTTTTTACCCCAGCCGCAGATCACCGGGTCCTGTCGGGTACCCGGGTCGGGTCCCCTGGACAGGTCGGCACCCCGGCCCCGGGTCACGGGGTCATGTCGGGTCGCTGTCCCGGGTACCAGTGTCAGGTGACCACCCCGGCCCCGGGAGACGGAGTCATACCGGGTCCCCGGCCCGGGTCCCCGGGTTGCATCGGGACACCAGCGAAGGACCACCGGGTCCTGTCGGGTCCCCGGCCCGGGTCCCCTGGACAGGTCGTTAACCCGGCCCCAGGTCACCGGGTCATGTCGCGCACCCGGCCTGGTTCCCAGGTTCCGGTGACCACCCCGGCACCAGGACCCCGGGTCACGTGGGGACCCCGGCCCCAGGTCAGCGGGTCACGTGGGGACACCGGCCCCAGGTCACCGCGTCAGGTCGGGACCCCGAACCCAGGTCCACGAGTCCGTCGACACCACAGCCCCGGGTCACCGGGTCGTGTCGGGTAACCGGCCTGGTTCCAAGGTTCCGATGACCACCCCGGCACCAGGACCCCGGGTCACGTGGGGACACCGGCCCCAGGTGACCGGGTCACGTGGGGACACCGGCCCCAGGTCATCGGGTCACGTGGGGTCACCGGCCCCAGGTGACCGGGTCACGTGGGGACACCGGCCCCAGGTCATCGGGTCACGTGGGGTCACCGGCCCCAGGTGACCGGGTCACGTGGGGTCACCGGCCCCAGGTGACCGGGTCACGTGGGGTCACCGGCCCCAGGTGACCGGGTCACGTGGGGTCACCGGCCCCAGGTGACCGGGTCAAGTGGGGTCACCGGCCCCAGGTGACCGGGTCACGTGGGGACACCGGCCCCAGGTGACCGGGTCACGTGGGGTCACCGGCCCCAGGTGACCGGGTCACGTGGGGACACCGGCCCCAGGTGACCGGGTCACGTGGGGTCACCGGCCCCAGGTGACCGGGTCACGTGGGGACACCGGCCCCAGGTGACCGGGTCACGTGGGGTCACCGGCCCCAGGTGACCGGGTCACGTGGGGTCACCGGCCCCAGGTGACCGGGTCACGTGGGGACACCGGCCCCAGGTGACCGGGTCACGTGGGGTCACCGGCCCCAGGTCAGCGGGTCACGTGGGGACACCGGCCCCAGGTCACCGGGTCACGTGGGGTCACCGGCCCCAGGTGACCGGGTCACGTGGGGTCACCGGCCCCAGGTGACCGGGTCACGTGGGTACACCGGCCCCAGGTGACCGGGTCACGTGGGGTCACCGGCCCCAGGTCAGCGGGTCACGTGGGGACACCGGCCCCAGGTGACCGGGTCACGTGGGGTCACCGGCCCCAGGTCAGCGGGTCACGTGGGGACACCGGCCCCAGGTAACCAAGGCATGTCGGGACCCAGCCCGGGTCCCCGGGACGGGTTTTTACCCCAGCCGCAGATCACCGGGTCCTGTCGGGTCCCCGGCCCGGGTCCCCTGGACAGGTCGATAACCCGGCCCCAGGTCACCCGGTCATCTCGCGCACCCGGCCTGGTTCCCAGGTTCCGATGACCACCCCGGCACCAGGACCCCGGGTCACGTGGGGACACCGGCCCCAGGTAACCAAGGCATGTCGGGACCCAGCCCGGGTCCCCGGGACGGGTTTTTACCCCAGCCGCAGATCACCGGGTCCTGTCGGGTCCCCGGCCCGGGTCCCCTGGACAGGTCGATAACCCGGCCCCAGGTCACCCGGTCATCTCGCGCACCCGGCCTGGTTCCCAGGTTCCGATGACCACCCCGGCACCAGGACCCCGGGTCACGTGGGGACACCGGCCCCAGGTGACCGGGTCACGTGGGGTCACCGGCCCCAGGTCAGCGGGTCACGTGGGGTCACCGGCCCCAGGTGACCGGGTCACGTGGGGACCCCGGACCCAGGTAACCGGGTCATACCGAGTCCCCGGACCCAGGTCACCGGGTCAGTTCGGGACCCCGGACCCAGGTCGGGTCATGTCACGTCCCATGCCCGGGTCCCCGGGTTGGATTTTTACCCAGGCCCCGGGTCACAGGGTCATGTCGGGTCAACGGCCTGGGTACAAGGGTCTGGTGACCACCCCGACCCCAGGTCCCCGGGTCATGACGGGACACCGGACCAGGTCCCCGAGTCCGGTCGACACCACAGCCCCAGGTCACCGGGTCATGTCGGGACCCAGCCCGGGTCCCCGGGACGGGTTTTTACCCCAGCCGCAGATCACCGGGTCCTGTCGGGTACCCGGGTCGGGTCCCCTGGACAGGTCGGCACCCCGGCCCCGGGTCACGGGGTCATGTCGGGTCGCTGTCCCGGGTACCAGTGTCAGGTGACCACCCCGGCCCCGGGAGACGGAGTCATACCGGGTCCCCGGCCCAGGTCCCCGGGTTGCATCGGGACAAAAGCACCGGATCACTGCATCACGTGGGGGCCCGGGCCCGGGTCCCCGGGTAGCATCGGGACACCAGCGAAGGACCACCGGGTCCTGTCGGGTCCCCGGCCCGGGTCCCCTGGACAGGTCGTTAACCCGGCCCCAGGTCACCGGGTCGTGTCGGGTAACCGGCCTGGTTCCCAGGTTCCGGTGACCACCCCGGCACCAGGACCCCGGGTCCCGTGGGGACCCCGGCCCCAGGTGACCGGGTCACGCGGAGTCACCGGCCCCAGGTCAGCGGGTCACGTGGGGTCACCGGCCCAAGGTCAGCGGGTCACGTGGGGACACCGGCCCCAGGTCACCGCGTCAGGTCGGGACCCCGAACCCAGGTCCACGAGTCCGTCGACACCACAGCCCCGGGTCACCGGGTCGTGTCGGGTAACCGGCCTGGTTCCCAGGTTCCGATGACCACCCCGGCACCAGGACCCCGGGTCACGTGGGGACACCGGCCCCAGGTGACCGGGTCACGTGGGGTCACCGGCCCCAGGTGACCCGGTCACGTGGGGTCACCGGCCCCAGGTGACCGGGTCAGGTGGGGACACCGGCCCCAGGTGACCGGGTCACGTGGGGTCACCGGCACCAGGTGTTCGGGTCACGTGGGGTCACCGGCCCCAGGTGACCTGGTCACGTGGGGTCACCGGCCCCAGGTGACCGGGTCACGTGGGGTCACCGGCCCCAGGTGACCGGGTCACGTGAGGTCACCGGCCCCAGGTGACCGGGTCACGTGGGGTCACCGGCCCCAGGTGACCGGGTCACGTGAGGTCACCGGCCCCAGGTGACCGGGTCACGTGGGGTCACCGGCCCCAGGTGACCGGGTCACATGGGGTCACCGGCCCCAGGTGACCGGGTCACGTGGGGTCACCGGCCCCAGGTGACCGGGTCACGTGGGGTCACCGGCCCCAGGTGACCGGGTCACGTGGGGTCACCGGCCCCAGGTGTTCGGGTCACGTGGGGTCACCGGCCCCAGGTGACCGGGTCACGTGTGGTCACCAGACCCAGGTCAGCGGGTCACGTGGGGACACCGGCCCCAGGTAACCGGGTCATACCGAGTCCCCGGACCCAGGTCACCGGGTTAGTTCGGGACCCCGGACCCAGGTCGGGTCATGTCACGTCCCATGCCCGGGTCCCCGGGTTGGATTTTTACCCAGGCCCCGGGTCACAGGGTCATGTCGGGTCAACGGCCTGGGTACAAGGGTCTGGTGCCCACCCCGACCCCAGGTCCCCGGGTCATGACGGGACACCGGACCAGGTCCCCGAGTCCGGTCGACACCACAGCCCCAGGTCACCGGGTCATGTCGGGACCCAGCCCGGGTCCCCGGGACGGGTTTTTACCCCAGCCGCAGATCACCGGGTCCTGTCGGGTACCCGGGTCGGGTCCCCTGGACAGGTCGGCACCCCGGCCCCGGGTCACGGGGTCATGTCGGGTCGCTGTCCCGGGTACCAGTGTCAGGTGACCACCCCGGCCCCGGGAGACGGAGTCATACCGGGTCCCCGGCCCAGGTCCCCGGGTTGCATCGGGACACCAGCGAAGGACCACCGGGTCCTGTCGGGTCCCCGGCCCGGGTCCCCTGGACAGGTCGTTAACCCGGCCCCAGGTCACCGGGTCATGTCGCGCACCCGGCCTGGTTCCCAGGTTCCGGTGACCACCCCGGCACCAGGACCCCGGGTCACGTGGGGACCCCGGACCCAGGTCAGCGGGTCACGTGGGGACACCGGCCCCAGGTCACCGCGTCAGGTCGGGACCCCGAACCCAGGTCCACGAGTCCGTCGACACCACAGCCCCGGGTCACCGGGTCGTGTCGGGTAACCGGCCTGGTTCCAAGGTTCCGATGACCACCCCGGCACCAGGACCCCGGGTCACGTGGGGACACCGGCCCCAGGTGACCGGGTCACGTGGGGACACCGGCCCCAGGTCATCGGGTCACGTGGGGTCACCGGCCCCAGGTGACCGGGTCACGTGGGGTCACCGGCCCCAGGTGACCGGGTCACGTGAGGTCACCGGCCCCAGGTGACCGGGTCACGTGGGGTCACCGGCCCCAGGTGCCCGGGTCACGTGGGGTCACCGGCCCCAGGTGACCGGGTCACGTGGGGTCACCGGCCCCAGGTGACCGGGTCACGTGGGGTCACCGGCCCCAGGTGACCGGGTCACGTGAGGTCACCGGCCCCAAGTGACCGGGTCACGTGGGGTCACCGGCCCCAGGTGACCGGGTCACGTGGGGTCACCGGCCCCAGGTGACCGGGTCACGTGAGGTCACCGGCCCCAGGTGACCGGGTCACGTGGGGTCACCGGCCCCAGGTGACCGGGTCACGTGGGGTCACCGGCCCCAGGTGACCGGGTCACGTGGGGTCACCGGCCCCAGGTGACCGGGTCACTTGGGGTCACCGGCCCCAGGTGACCGGGTCACGTGGGGTCACCGGCCCCAGGTGACCGGGTCACGTGGGGTCACCGGCCCCAGGTGACCGGGTCACGTGGGGACACCGGCCCCAGGTGACCGGGTCACGTGGGGTCACCGGCCCCAGGTGTTCGGGTCACGTGGGGTCACCGGCCCCAGGTGACCGGGTCACGTGGGGTCACCGGCCCCAGGTGACCGGGTCACGTGGGGACACCGGCCCCAGGTGACCGGGTCACGTCGGGTCACCGGCCCCAGGTGACCGGGTCACGTGGGTTCACCGGACCCAGGTCAGCGGGTCACGTGGGGACACCGGCCCCAGGTAACCGGGTCATACCGAGTCCCCGGACCCAGGTCACCGGGTCAGTTCGGGACCCCGGACCCAGGTCGGGTCATGTCACGTCCCATGCCCGGGTCCCCGGGTTGGATTTTTACCCAGGCCCCGGGTCACAGGGTCATGTCGGGTCAACGGCCTGGGTACAAGGGTCTGGTGACCACCCCGACCCCAGGTCCCCGGGTCATGACGGGACACCGGACCAGGTCCCCGAGTCCGGTCGACACCACAGCCCCAGGTCACCGGGTCATGTCGGGACCCAGCCCGGGTCCCCGGGACGGGTTTTTACCCCAGCCGCAGATCACCGGGTCCTGTCGGGTACCCGGGTCGGGTCCCCTGGACAGGTCGGCACCCCGGCCCCGGGTCACGGGGTCATGTCGGGTCGCTGTCCCGGGTACCACTGTCAGGTGACCACCCCGGCCCCGGGAGACGGAGTCATACCGGGTCCCCGGCCCGGGTCCCCGGGTTGCATCGGGACACCAGCGAAGGACCACCGGGTCCTGTCGGGTCCCCGGCCCGGGTCCCCTGGACAGGTCGTTAACCCGGCCCCAGGTCACCGGGTCATGTCGCGCACCCGGCCTGGTTCCCAGGTTCCGGTGACCACCCCGGCACCAGGACCCCGGGTCACGTGGGGACCCCGGACCCAGGTCAGCGGGTCACGTGGGGACACCGGCCCCAGGTCACCGCGTCAGGTCGGGACCCCGAACCCAGGTCCACGAGTCCGTCGACACCACAGCCCCGGGTCACCGGGTCGTGTCGGGTAACCGGCCTGGTTCCCAGGTTCCGATGACCACCCCGACACCAGGACCCCGGGTCACGTGGGGACACCGGCCCCAGGTCATCGGGTCACGTGGGGACACCGGCCCCAGGTCATCGGGTCACGTGGGGTCACCGGCCCCAGGTGACCGGGTCACGTGGGGTCACCGGCCCCAGGTGACCGGGTCACGTGGGGTCACCGGCCCCAGGTGACCGGGTCACGTGGGGACACCGGCCCCAGGTGACCGGGTCACGTGATGTCACCGGCCCCAGGTGACCGGGTCACGTGGGGACACCGGCCCCAGGTGACCGGGTCACGTGGGGTCACCGGCCCCAGGTGACCGGGTCACGTGGGGTCACCGGCCCCAGGTCAGCGGGTCACGTGGGGTCACCGGACCCAGGTGACCGGGTCACGTGGGGACACCGGCTCCAGGTGACCGGGTCACGTGGGGTCACCGGCCCCAGGTCAGCGGGTCACGTGGGGTCACCGGACCCAGGTGACCGGGTCACGTGGGGTCACCGGCCCCAGGTGACCGGGTCACGTGGGGTCACCGGCCCCAGGTGACCGGGTCACGTGGGGTCACCGGCCCCAGGTGACCGGGTCACGTGGGTACACCGGCCCCAGGTGACCGGGTCACGTGGGGTCACCGGCCCCAGGTGACCGGGTCACGTGGGGTCACCGGCACCAGGTGACCGGGTCACGTGGGGACACCGGCCCCAGGTGACCGGGTCACGTGGGGTCACCGGCCCCAGGTGACCGGGTCACGTGGGGTCACCGGCCCCAGGTCAGCGGGTCACGTGGGGACACCGGCCCCAGGTGACCGGGTCACGTGGGGACACCGGCCCCAGGTGACCGGGTCACGTGGGGTCACCGGCCCCAGGTGACCGGGTCACGTGGGGTCACCGGCCCCAGGTCAGCGGGTCACGTGGGGACACCGGCCCCAGGTAACCAAGGCATGTCGGGACCCAGCCCGGGACCCCGGGACGGGTTTTTACCCCAGCCGCAGATCACCGGGTCCTGTCGGGTCCCCGGCCCGGGTCCCCTGGACAGGTCGATAACCCGGCCCCAGGTTACCCGGTCATCTCGCGCACCCGGCCTGGTTCCCAGGTTCCAATGACCACCCCGGCACCAGGACCCCGGGTCACGTGGGGACACCGGCCCCAGGTGACCGGGTCACGTGGGGTCACCGGCCCCAGGTCAGCGGGTCACGTGGGGACCCCGGCCCCAGGTGACCGGGTCACGTGGGGACCCCGGACCCAGGTAACCGGGTCATACCGAGTCCCCGGACCCAGGTCACCGGGTCAGTTCGGGACCCCGGACCCAGGTCGGGTCATGTCACGTCCCATGCCCGGGTCCCCGGGTTGGATTTTTACCCAGGCCCCGGGTCACAGGGTCATGTCGGGTCAACGGCCTGGGTACAAGGGTCTGGTGACCACCCCGACCCCAGGTCCCCGGGTCATGACGGGACACCGGACCAGGTCCCCGAGTCCGGTCGACACCACAGCCCCAGGTCACCGGGTCATGTCGGGACCCAGCCCGGGTCCCCGGGACGGGTTTTTACCCCAGCCGCAGATCACCGGGTCCTGTTGGGTACCCGGGTCGGGTCCCCTGGACAGGTCGGCACCCCGGCCCCGGGTCACGGGGTCATGTCGGGTCGCTGTCCCGGGTACCAGTGTCAGGTGACCACCCCGGCCCCGGGAGACGGAGTCATACCGGGTCCCCGGCCCAGGTCCCCGGGTTGCATCGGGACAAAAGCACCGGATCACTGGATCACGTGGGGGCCCGGGCCCGGGTCCCCGGGTTGCATCGGGACACCAGCGAAGGACCACCGGGTCCTGTCGGGTCCCCGGCCCGGGTCCCCTGGACAGGTCGTTAACCCGGCCCCAGGTCACCGGGTCGTGTCGGGTAACCGGCCTGGTTCCCAGGTTCCGGTGACCACCCCGGCACCAGGACCCCGGGTCCCGTGGGGACCCCGGCCCCAGGTGACCGGGTCACGCGGGGTCACCGGCCCCAGGTCAGCGGGTCACGTGGGGTCACCGGCCCCAGGTCAGCGGGTCACGTGGGGACACCGGCCCCAGGTCACCGCGTCAGGTCGGGACCCCGAACCCAGGTCCACGAGTCCGTCGACACCACAGCCCCGGGTCACCGGGTCGTGTCGGGTAACCGGCCTGGTTCCCAGGTTCCGATGACCACCCCGGCACCAGGACCCCGGGTCACGTGGGGACACCGGCCCCAGGTGACCGGGTCACGTGGGGTCACCGGCCCCAGGTGACCGGGTCACGTCGGGTCACCGGCCCCAGGTCAGCGGGTCACGTGGGGACCCCGGCCCCAGATCAGCGGGTCACGTGGGGACACCGGCCCCAGGTAACCGGGTCATACCGAGTCCCCGGACCCAGGTCACCGGGTCAGTTCGGGACCCCGGACCCAGGTCGGGTCATGTCACGTCCCATGCCCGGGTCCCCGGGTTGGATTTTTACCCAGGCCCCGGGTCACAGGGTCATGTTGGGTCAACGGCCTGGGTACAAGGGTCTGGTGACCACCCCGACCCCAGGTCCCCGGGTCATGACGGGACACCGGACCCGGTCCCCGAGTCCGGTCGACACCACAGCCCCAGGTCACCGGGTCATGTCGGGACCCAGCCCGGGTCCCCGGGACGGGTTTTTACCCCAGCCGCAGATCACCGGGTCCTGTCGGGTACCCGGGTCGGGTCCCCTGGACAGGTCGGCACCCCGGCCCCGGGTCACGGGGTCATGTCGGGTCGCTGTCCCGGGTACCAGTGTCAGGTGACCACCCCGGCCCCGGGAGACGGAGTCATACCGGGTCCCCGGCCCAGGTCCCCGGGTTGCATCGGGACAAAAGCACCGGATCACTGGATCACGTGGGGGCCCGGGCCCGGGTCCCCGGGTTGCATCGGGACACCAGCGAAGGACCACCGGGTCCTGTCGGGTCCCCGGCCCGGGTCCCCTGGACAGGTCGTTAACCCGGCCCCAGGTCACCGGGTCGTGTCGGGTAACCGGCCTGGTTCCCAGGTTCCGGTGACCACCCCGGCACCAGGACTCTGGGTCACGTGGGGACACCGGCCCCAGGTCACCGGGTCACGTGGGGTCACCGGCCCCAGGTGACCCGGTCACGTGGGGACACCGGCCCCAGGTGACCGGGTCACGTGGGGTCACCGGCCCCAGGTGACCGGGTCACGTGGGGTCACCGGCCCCAGGTGACCGGGTCACGTGGGGTCACCGGCCCCAGGTGACCGGGTCACGTGGGGTCACCGGCCCCAGGTGACCGGGTCACGTGGGGACACCGGCCCCAGGTGACCGGGTCACGTGGGGTCACCGGCCCCAGGTGACCGGGTCACGTGGGGTCACCGGCCCCAGGTGACCGGGTCACGTGGGGTCACCGGCCCCAGGTGACCGGGTCACGTGGGGTCACCGGCCCCAGGTGACCGGGTCACGTGGGGACACCGGCCCCAGGTGACCGGGTCACGTGGGGTCACCGGCCCCAGGTCAGCGGGTCACGTGGGGACACCGGCCCCAGGTGACCGGGTCACGTGGGGTCACCGGCCCCAGGTGACCGGGTCACCTGGGGTCACCGGCCCCAGGTGACCGGGTCACGTGGGGACACCGGCCCCAGGTGACCGGGTCACGTGGGGTCACCGGCCCCAGGTCAGCGGGTCACGTGGGGTCACCGGCACCAGGTGACCTGGTCACGTAGGGACACCGGCCCCAGGTGACCGGGTCACGTGGGGACACCGGCCCCAGGTGACCGGGTCACGTGGGGTCACCGGCCCCAGGTCAGCGGGTCACGTGGGGTCACCGGCACCAGGTGACCTGGTCACGTGGGGACACCGGCCCCAGGTGACCGGGTCACGTGGGGTCACTGGCCCCAGGTGACCGGGTCACGTGGGGTCACCGGCCCCAGGTGACCCGGTCACGTGGGGTCACCGGCCCCAGGTGACCGGGTCACGTGGGGTCACCGGCCCCAGGTGACCGGGTCACGTGGGGTCACCGGCCCCAGGTCAGCGGGTCACGTGGGGACACCGGCCCCAGGTGACCCGGTCACGTGGGGACACCGGCCCCAGGTGACCGGGTCACGTGGGGACACCGGCCCCAGGTGACCGGGTCACGTGGGGTCACCGGCCCCAGGTCAGCGGGTCACGTGGGGACACCGGCCCCAGGTAACCAAGGCATGTCGGGACCCAGCCCGTGTCCCCGGTACGGGTTTTTACCCCAGCCGCAGATCACCGGGTCCTGTCGGGTCCCCGGCCCGGGTCCCCTGGACAGGTCGATAACCCGGCCCCAGGTCACCCTGTCATCTCGCGCACCCGGCCTGGTTCCCAGGTTCCGATGACCACCCCGGCACCAGGACCCCGGGTCACGTGGGGACACCGGCCCCAGGTGACCGGGTCACGTGGGGTCACCGGCCCCAGGTCAGCGGGTCACGTGGGGACCCCGGCCCCAGGTGACCGGGTCACGTGGGGACCCCGGACCCAGGTAACCGGGTCATACCGAGTCCCCGGACCGAGGTCACCGGGTCAGTTCGGGACCCCGGACCCAGGTCGGGTCATGTCACGTCCCATGCCCGGGTCCCCGGGTTGGATTTTTACCCAGGCCCCGGGTCACAGGGTCATGTCGGGTCAACGGCCTGGGTACAAGGGTCTGGTGACCACCCCGACCCCAGGTCCCCGGGTCATGACGGGACACCGGACCAGGTCCCCGAGTCCGGTCGACACCACAGCCCCAGGTCACCGGGTCATGTCGGGACCCAGCCCGGGTCCCCGGGACGGGTTTTTACCCCAGCCGCAGATCACCGGGTCCTGTCGGGTACCCGGGTCGGGTCCCCTGGACAGGTCGGCACCCCGGCCCCGGGTCACGGGGTCATGTCGGCTCGCTGTCCCGGGTACCAGTGTCAGGTGACCACCCCGGCCCCGGGAGACGGAGTCATACCGGGTCCCCGGCCCAGGTCCCCGGGTTGCATCGGGACAAAAGCACCGGATCACTGGATCACGTGGGGGCCCGGGCCCGGGTCCCCGGGTTGCATCGGGACACCAGCGAAGGACCACCGGGTCCTGTCGGGTCCCCGGCCCGGGTCCCCTGGACAGGTCGTTAACCCGGCCCCAGGTCACCGGGTCGTGTCGGGTAACCGGCCTGGTTCCCAGGTTCCGGTGACCACCCCGGCACCAGGACCCCGGGTCCCGTGGGGACCCCGGCCCCAGGTGACCGGGTCACGTGGGGACACCGGCCCCAGGTGACCGGGTCACGTGGGGTCACCGGCCCCAGGTGACCGGGTCACGTGGGGTCACCGGCCCCAGGTGACCGGGTCACGTGGGGTCACCGGCACCAGGTGACCGGGTCACGTGGGGACACCGGCCCCAGGTGACCGGGTCACGTGGGGTCACCGGCCCCAGGTGACCGGGTCACGTGGGGTCACTGGCCCCAGGTGACCCGGTCACGTGGGGTCCCCTGCCCCAGGTGACCGGGTCACGTGGGGTCACCGGCCCCAGGTGACCGGGTCACGTGGGGTCACCGGCCCCAGGTCAGCGGGTCACGTGGGGTCACCGGCCCCAGGTGACCGGGTCACGTGGGGACACCGGCCCCAGGTGACCGGGTCACGTGGGGTCACCGGCCCCAGGTGACCGGGTCACGTGGGGACACCGGCCCCAGGTGACCGGGTCACGTGGGGTCACCGGCCCCAGGTGACCGGGTCACGTGGGGACACCGGCCCCAGGTGACCGGGTCACGTGGGGTCACCGGCCCCAGGTCAGCGGGTCACGTGGGGACCCCGGCCCCAGGTGACCGGGTCATACCGAGTCCCCGGACCCAGGTCACCGGGTCAGTTCGGGACCCCGGACCCAGGTCGGGTCATGTCACGTCCCATGCCCGGGTCCCCGGGTTGGATTTTTACCCAGGCCCCGGGTCACAGGGTCATGTCGGGTCAACGGCCTGGGTACAAGGGTCTGGTGACCACCCCGACCCCAGGTCCCCGGGTCATGACGGGACACCGGACCAGGTCCCCGAGTCCGGTCGACACCACAGCCCCAGGTCACCGGGTCATGTCGGGACCCAGCCCGGGTCCCCGGGACGGGTTTTTACCCCAGCCGCAGATCACCGGGTCCTGTCGGGTACCCGGGTCGGGTCCCCTGGACAGGTCGGCACCCCGGCCCCGGGTCACGGGGTCATGTCGGGTCGCTGTCCCGGGTACCAGTGTCAGGTGACCACCCCGGCCCCGGGAGACGGAGTCATACCGGGTCCCCGGCCCGGGTCCCCGGGTTGCATCGGGACACCAGCGAAGGACCACCGGGTCCTGTCGGGTCCCCGGCCCGGGTCCCCTGGACAGGTCGTTAACCCGGCCCCAGGTCACCGGGTCATGTCACGCACCCGGCCTGGTTCCCAGGTTCCGGTGACCACGCCGGCACCAGGACCCCGGGTCACGTGGGGACCCCGGACCCAGGTCAGCGGGTCACGTGGGGACACCGGCCCCAGGTCACCGCGTCAGGTCGGGACCCCGAACCCAGGTCCACGAGTCCGTCGACACCACAGCCCCGGGTCACCGGGTCATGTCGGGTAACCGGCCTGGTTCCAAGGTTCCGATGACCACCCCGGCACCAGGACCCCGGGTCACGTGGGGACACCGGCCCCAGGTGACCGGGTCACGTGGGGACACCGGCCCCAGGTCATCGGGTCACGTGGGGTCACCGGCCCCAGGTGACCGGGTCACGTGGGGTCACCGGCCCCAGGTGACCCGGTCACGTGGGGTCACCGGCCCCAGGTGACCGGGTCACGTGGGGACACCGGCCCCAGGTGACCGGGTCACGTGGGGTCACCGGCCCCAGGTCAGCGGGTCACGTGGGGAAACCGGCCCCAGGTGACCGGGTCACGTGGGGTCACCGGCCCCAGGTGACCGGGTCACGTGGGGACACCGGCCCCAGGTGACCGGGTCACGTGGGGTCACCGGCCCCAGGTCAGCGGGTCACGTGGGGACACCGGCCCCAGGTGACCGGGTCACGTGGGGTCACCGGCCCCAGGTGACCGGGTCACGTGGGGTCACCGGCCCCAGGTGACCGGGTCACTTGGGGTCACCGGCCCCAGGTGTGCGGGTCACGTGGGGTCACCGGCCCCAGGTGACCGTTCACGTGGGGTCACCGGCCCCAGGTGACCGGGTCACGTGGGGTCACCGGCCCCAGGTGACCGGGTTACGTGGGGTCACCGGCCCCAGGTGACCGGGTCACGTGGGGTCACCGGCCCCAGGTGACCGGGTCACGTGGGGACACCGGCCCCAGGTGACCGGGTCACGTGGGGTCACCGGCCCCAGGTGACCGGGTCACGTGGGGACACCGGCCCCAGGTGACCGGGTCACGTGGGGTCACCGGCCCCAGGTCAGCGGGTCACGTGGGGACACCGGCCCCAGGTAACCAAGGCATGTCGGGACCCAGCCCGGGTCCCCGGGACGGGTTTTTACCCCAGCCGCAGATCACCGGGTCCTGTCGGGTCCCCGGCCCGGGTCCCCTGGACAGGTCGATAACCCGGCCCCAGGTCACCCGGTCATCTCGCGCACCCGGCCTGGTTCCCAGGTTCCGATGACCACCCCGGCACCAGGACCCCGGGTCACGTGGGGACACCGGCCCCAGGTGACCGGGTCACGTGGGGTCACCGGCCCCAGGTCAGCGGGTCACGTGGGGTCACCGGCCCCAGGTGACCGGGTCACGTGGGGACCCCGGACCCAGGTAACCGGGTCATACCGAGTCCCCGGACCCAGGTCACCGGGTCAGTTCGGGACCCCGGACCCAGGTCGGGTCATGTCACGTCCCATGCCCGGGTTCCCGGGTTGGATTTTTACCCAGGCCCCGGGTCACAGGGTCATGTCGGGTCAACGGCCTGGGTACAAGGGTCTGGTGACCACCCCGACCCCAGGTCCCCGGGTCATGACGGGACACCGGACCAGGTCCCCGAGTCCGGTCGACACCACAGCCCCAGGTCACCGGGTCATGTCGGGACCCAGCCCGGGTCCCCGGGACGGGTTTTTACCCCAGCCGCAGATCACCGGGTCCTGTCGGGTACCCGGGTCGGGTCCCCTGGACAGGTCGGCACCCCGGCCCCGGGTCACGGGGTCATGTCGGGTCGCTGTCCCGGGTACCAGTGTCAGGTGACCACCCCGGCCCCGGGAGACGGAGTCATACCGGGTCCCCGGCCCGGGTCCCCGGGTTGCATCGGGACACCAGCGAAGGACCACCGGGTCCTGTCGGGTCCCCGGCCCGGGTCCCCTGGACAGGTCGTTAACCCGGCCCCAGGTCACCGGGTCATGTCGCGCACCCGGCCTGGTTCCCAGGTTCCGGTGACCACCCCGGCACCAGGACCCCGGGTCACGTGGGGACCCCGGCCCCAGGTCAGCGGGTCACGTGGGGACACCGGCCCCAGGTCACCGCGTCAGGTCGGGACCCCGAACCCAGGTCCACGAGTCCGTCGACACCACAGCCCCGGGTCACCGGGTCGTGTCGGGTAACCGGCCTGGTTCCAAGGTTCCGATGACCACCCCGGCACCAGGACCCCGGGTCACGTGGGGACACCGGCCCCAGGTGACCGGGTCACGTGGGGACACCGGCCCCAGGTCATCGGGTCACGTGGGGTCACCGGCCCCAGGTGACCGGGTCACGTGGGGACACCGGCCCCAGGTCATCGGGTCACGTGGGGTCACCGGCCCCAGGTGACCGGGTCACGTGGGGTCACCGGCCCCAGGTGACCGGGTCACGTGGGGTCACCGGCCCCAGGTGACCGGGTCAAGTGGGGTCACCGGCCCCAGGTGACCGGGTCACGTGGGGACACCGGCCCCAGGTGACCGGGTCACGTGGGGTCACCGGCCCCAGGTGACCGGGTCACGTGGGGACACCGGCCCCAGGTGACCGGGTCACGTGGGGTCACCGGCCCCAGGTGACCGGGTCACGTGGGGACACCGGCCCCAGGTGACCGGGTCACGTGGGGTCACCGGCCCCAGGTGACCGGGTCACGTGGGGACACCGGCCCCAGGTGACCGGGTCACGTGGGGTCACCGGCCCCAGGTCAGCGGGTCACGTGGGGACACCGGCCCCAGGTGACCGGGTCACGTGGGGTCACCGGCCCCAGGTGACCGGGTCACGTGGGGTCACCGGCCCCAGGTGACCGGGTCACTTGGGGTCACCGGCCCCAGGTGTGCGGGTCACGTGGGGTCACCGGCCCCAGGTGACCGTTCACGTGGGGTCACCGGCCCCAGGTGACCGGGTCACGTGGGGTCACCGGCCCCAGGTGACCGGGTTACGTGGGGTCACCGGCCCCAGGTGACCGGGTCACGTGGGGTCACCGGCCCCAGGTGACCGGGTCACGTGGGGACACCGGCCCCAGGTGACCGGGTCACGTGGGGTCACCGGCCCCAGGTGACCGGGTCACGTGGGGACACCGGCCCCAGGTGACCGGGTCACGTGGGGTCACCGGCCCCAGGTCAGCGGGTCACGTGGGGACACCGGCCCCAGGTAACCAAGGCATGTCGGGACCCAGCCCGGGTCCCCGGGACGGGTTTTTACCCCAGCCGCAGATCACCGGGTCCTGTCGGGTCCCCGGCCCGGGTCCCCTGGACAGGTCGATAACCCGGCCCCAGGTCACCCGGTCATCTCGCGCACCCGGCCTGGTTCCCAGGTTCCGATGACCACCCCGGCACCAGGACCCCGGGTCACGTGGGGACACCGGCCCCAGGTGACCGGGTCACGTGGGGTCACCGGCCCCAGGTCAGCGGGTCACGTGGGGTCACCGGCCCCAGGTGACCGGGTCACGTGGGGACCCCGGACCCAGGTAACCGGGTCATACCGAGTCCCCGGACCCAGGTCACCGGGTCAGTTCGGGACCCCGGACCCAGGTCGGGTCATGTCACGTCCCATGCCCGGGTCCCCGGGTTGGATTTTTACCCAGGCCCCGGGTCACAGGGTCATGTCGGGTCAACGGCCTGGGTACAAGGGTCTGGTGACCACCCCGACCCCAGGTCCCCGGGTCATGACGGGACACCGGACCAGGTCCCCGAGTCCGGTCGACACCACAGCCCCAGGTCACCGGGTCATGTCGGGACCCAGCCCGGGTCCCCGGGACGGGTTTTTACCCCAGCCGCAGATCACCGGGTCCTGTCGGGTACCCGGGTCGGGTCCCCTGGACAGGTCGGCACCCCGGCCCCGGGTCACGGGGTCATGTCGGGTCGCTGTCCCGGGTACCAGTGTCAGGTGACCACCCCGGCCCCGGGAGACGGAGTCATACCGGGTCCCCGGCCCGGGTCCCCGGGTTGCATCGGGACACCAGCGAAGGACCACCGGGTCCTGTCGGGTCCCCGGCCCGGGTCCCCTGGACAGGTCGTTAACCCGGCCCCAGGTCACCGGGTCATGTCGCGCACCCGGCCTGGTTCCCAGGTTCCGGTGACCACCCCGGCACCAGGACCCCGGGTCACGTGGGGACCCCGGCCCCAGGTCAGCGGGTCACGTGGGGACACCGGCCCCAGGTCACCGCGTCAGGTCGGGACCCCGAACCCAGGTCCACGAGTCCGTCGACACCACAGCCCCGGGTCACCGGGTCGTGTCGGGTAACCGGCCTGGTTCCAAGGTTCCGATGACCACCCCGGCACCAGGACCCCGGGTCACGTGGGGACACCGGCCCCAGGTGACCGGGTCACGTGGGGACACCGGCCCCAGGTCATCGGGTCACGTGGGGTCACCGGCCCCAGGTGACCGGGTCACGTGGGGACACCGGCCCCAGGTCATCGGGTCACGTGGGGTCACCGGCCCCAGGTGACCGGGTCACGTGGGGTCACCGGCCCCAGGTGACCGGGTCACGTGGGGTCACCGGCCCCAGGTGACCGGGTCAAGTGGGGTCACCGGCCCCAGGTGACCGGGTCACGTGGGGACACCGGCCCCAGGTGACCGGGTCACGTGGGGTCACCGGCCCCAGGTGACCGGGTCACGTGGGGACACCGGCCCCAGGTGACCGGGTCACGTGGGGTCACCGGCCCCAGGTGACCGGGTCACGTGGGGACACCGGCCCCAGGTGACCGGGTCACGTGGGGTCACCGGCCCCAGGTGACCGGGTCACGTGGGGTCACCGGCCCCAGGTGACCGGGTCACGTGGGGACACCGGCCCCAGGTGACCGGGTCACGTGGGGTCACCGGCCCCAGGTCAGCGGGTCACGTGGGGACACCGGCCCCAGGTCACCGGGTCACGTGGGGTCACCGGCCCCAGGTGACCGGGTCACGTGGGGTCACCGGCCCCAGGTGACCGGGTCACGTGGGTACACCGGCCCCAGGTGACCGGGTCACGTGGGGTCACCGGCCCCAGGTCAGCGGGTCACGTGGGGACACCGGCCCCAGGTGACCGGGTCACGTGGGGTCACCGGCCCCAGGTCAGCGGGTCACGTGGGGACACCGGCCCCAGGTAACCAAGGCATGTCGGGACCCAGCCCGGGTCCCCGGGACGGGTTTTTACCCCAGCCGCAGATCACCGGGTCCTGTCGGGTCCCCGGCCCGGGTCCCCTGGACAGGTCGATAACCCGGCCCCAGGTCACCCGGTCATCTCGCGCACCCGGCCTGGTTCCCAGGTTCCGATGACCACCCCGGCACCAGGACCCCGGGTCACGTGGGGACACCGGCCCCAGGTAACCAAGGCATGTCGGGACCCAGCCCGGGTCCCCGGGACGGGTTTTTACCCCAGCCGCAGATCACCGGGTCCTGTCGGGTCCCCGGCCCGGGTCCCCTGGACAGGTCGATAACCCGGCCCCAGGTCACCCGGTCATCTCGCGCACCCGGCCTGGTTCCCAGGTTCCGATGACCACCCCGGCACCAGGACCCCGGGTCACGTGGGGACACCGGCCCCAGGTGACCGGGTCACGTGGGGTCACCGGCCCCAGGTCAGCGGGTCACGTGGGGTCACCGGCCCCAGGTGACCGGGTCACGTGGGGACCCCGGACCCAGGTAACCGGGTCATACCGAGTCCCCGGACCCAGGTCACCGGGTCAGTTCGGGACCCCGGACCCAGGTCGGGTCATGTCACGTCCCATGCCCGGGTCCCCGGGTTGGATTTTTACCCAGGCCCCGGGTCACAGGGTCATGTCGGGTCAACGGCCTGGGTACAAGGGTCTGGTGACCACCCCGACCCCAGGTCCCCGGGTCATGACGGGACACCGGACCAGGTCCCCGAGTCCGGTCGACACCACAGCCCCAGGTCACCGGGTCATGTCGGGACCCAGCCCGGGTCCCCGGGACGGGTTTTTACCCCAGCCGCAGATCACCGGGTCCTGTCGGGTACCCGGGTCGGGTCCCCTGGACAGGTCGGCACCCCGGCCCCGGGTCACGGGGTCATGTCGGGTCGCTGTCCCGGGTACCAGTGTCAGGTGACCACCCCGGCCCCGGGAGACGGAGTCATACCGGGTCCCCGGCCCAGGTCCCCGGGTTGCATCGGGACAAAAGCACCGGATCACTGCATCACGTGGGGGCCCAGGCCCGGGTCCCCGGGTAGCATCGGGACACCAGCGAAGGACCACCGGGTCCTGTCGGGTCCCCGGCCCGGGTCCCCTGGACAGGTCGTTAACCCGGCCCCAGGTCACCGGGTCGTGTCAGGTAACCGGCCTGGTTCCCAGGTTCCGGTGACCACCCCGGCACCAGGACCCCGGGTCCCGTGGGGACCCCGGCCCCAGGTGACCGGGTCACGCGGAGTCACCGGCCCCAGGTCAGCGGGTCACGTGGGGTCACCGGCCCAAGGTCAGCGGGTCACGTGGGGACACCGGCCCCAGGTCACCGCGTCAGGTCGGGACCCCGAACCCAGGTCCACGAGTCCGTCGACACCACAGCCCCGGGTCACCGGGTCGTGTCGGGTAACCGGCCTGGTTCCCAGGTTCCGATGACCACCCCGGCACCAGGACCCCGGGTCACGTGGGGACACCGGCCCCAGGTGACCGGGTCACGTGGGGTCACCGGCCCCAGGTGACCCGGTCACGTGGGGTCACCGGCCCCAGGTGACCGGGTCAGGTGGGGACACCGGCCCCAGGTGACCGGGTCACGTGGGGTCACCGGCCCCAGGTGTTCGGGTCACGTGGGGTCACCGGCCCCAGGTGACCTGGTCACGTGGGGTCACCGGCCCCAGGTGACCGGGTCACGTGGGGTCACCGGCCCCAGGTGACCGGGTCACGTGAGGTCACCGGCCCCAGGTGACCGGGTCACGTGGGGTCACCGGCCCCAGGTGACCGGGTCACGTGAGGTCACCGGCCCCAGGTGACCGGGTCACGTGGGGTCACCGGCCCCAGGTGACCGGGTCACATGGGGTCACCGGCCCCAGGTGACCGGGTCACGTGGGGTCACCGGCCCCAGGTGACCGGGTCACGTGGGGTCACCGGCCCCAGGTGACCGGGTCACGTGGGGTCACCGGCCCCAGGTGTTCGGGTCACGTGGGGTCACCGGCCCCAGGTGACCGGGTCACGTGTGGTCACCAGACCCAGGTCAGCGGGTCACGTGGGGACACCGGCCCCAGGTAACCGGGTCATACCGAGTCCCCGGACCCAGGTCACCGGGTCAGTTCGGGACCCCGGACCCAGGTCGGGTCATGTCACGTCCCATGCCCGGGTCCCCGGGTTGGATTTTTACCCAGGCCCCGGGTCACAGGGTCATGTCGGGTCAACGGCCTGGGTACAAGGGTCTGGTGCCCACCCCGACCCCAGGTCCCCGGGTCATGACGGGACACCGGACCAGGTCCCCGAGTCCGGTCGACACCACAGCCCCAGGTCACCGGGTCATGTCGGGACCCAGCCCGGGTCCCCGGGACGGGTTTTTACCCCAGCCGCAGATCACCGGGTCCTGTCGGGTACCCGGGTCGGGTCCCCTGGACAGGTCGGCACCCCGGCCCCGGGTCACGGGGTCATGTCGGGTCGCTGTCCCGGGTACCAGTGTCAGGTGACCACCCCGGCCCCGGGAGACGGAGTCATACCGGGTCCCCGGCCCAGGTCCCCGGGTTGCATCGGGACACCAGCGAAGGACCACCGGGTCCTGTCGGGTCCCCGGCCCGGGTCCCCTGGACAGGTCGTTAACCCGGCCCCAGGTCACCGGGTCATGTCGCGCACCCGGCCTGGTTCCCAGGTTCCGGTGACCACCCCGGCACCAGGACCCCGGGTCACGTGGGGACCCCGGACCCAGGTCAGCGGGTCACGTGGGGACACCGGCCCCAGGTCACCGCGTCAGGTCGGGACCCCGAACCCAGGTCCACGAGTCCGTCGACACCACAGCCCCGGGTCACCGGGTCGTGTCGGGTAACCGGCCTGGTTCCAAGGTTCCGATGACCACCCCGGCACCAGGACCCCGGGTCACGTGGGGACACCGGCCCCAGGTGACCGGGTCACGTGGGGACACCGGCCCCAGGTCATCGGGTCACGTGGGGTCACCGGCCCCAGGTGACCGGGTCACGTGGGGTCACCGGCCCCAGGTGACCGGGTCACGTGAGGTCACCGGCCCCAGGTGACCGGGTCACGTGGGGTCACCGGCCCCAGGTGCCCGGGTCACGTGGGGTCACCGGCCCCAGGTGACCGGGTCACGTGGGGTCACCGGCCCCAGGTGACCGGGTCACGTGGGGTCACCGGCCCCAGGTGACCGGGTCACGTGAGGTCACCGGCCCCAAGTGACCGGGTCACGTGGGGTCACCGGCCCCAGGTGACCGGGTCACGTGGGGTCACCGGCCCCAGGTGACCGGGTCACGTGAGGTCACCGGCCCCAGGTGACCGGGTCACGTGGGGTCACCGGCCCCAGGTGACCGGGTCACGTGGGGTCACCGGCCCCAGGTGACCGGGTCACGTGGGGTCACCGGCCCCAGGTGACCGGGTCACTTGGGGTCACCGGCCCCAGGTGACCGGGTCACGTGGGGTCACCGGCCCCAGGTGACCGGGTCACGTGGGGTCACCGGCCCCAGGTGACCGGGTCACGTGGGGACACCGGCCCCAGGTGACCGGGTCACGTGGGGTCACCGGCCCCAGGTGTTCGGGTCACGTGGGGTCACCGGCCCCAGGTGACCGGGTCACGTGGGGTCACCGGCCCCAGGTGACCGGGTCACGTGGGGACACCGGCCCCAGGTGACCGGGTCACGTCGGGTCACCGGCCCCAGGTGACCGGGTCACGTGGGTTCACCGGACCCAGGTCAGCGGGTCACGTGGGGACACCGGCCCCAGGTAACCGGGTCATACCGAGTCCCCGGACCCAGGTCACCGGGTCAGTTCGGGACCCCGGACCCAGGTCGGGTCATGTCACGTCCCATGCCCGGGTCCCCGGGTTGGATTTTTACCCAGGCCCCGGGTCACAGGGTCATGTCGGGTCAACGGCCTGGGTACAAGGGTCTGGTGACCACCCCGACCCCAGGTCCCCGGGTCATGACGGGACACCGGACCAGGTCCCCGAGTCCGGTCGACACCACAGCCCCAGGTCACCGGGTCATGTCGGGACCCAGCCCGGGTCCCCGGGACGGGTTTTTACCCCAGCCGCAGATCACCGGGTCCTGTCGGGTACCCGGGTCGGGTCCCCTGGACAGGTCGGCACCCCGGCCCCGGGTCACGGGGTCATGTCGTGTCGCTGTCCCGGGTACCACTGTCAGGTGACCACCCCGGCCCCGGGAGACGGAGTCATACCGGGTCCCCGGCCCGGGTCCCCGGGTTGCATCGGGACACCAGCGAAGGACCACCGGGTCCTGTCGGGTCCCCGGCCCGGGTCCCCTGGACAGGTCGTTAACCCGGCCCCAGGTCACCGGGTCATGTCGCGCACCCGGCCTGGTTCCCAGGTTCCGGTGACCACCCCGGCACCAGGACCCCGGGTCACGTGGGGACCCCGGACCCAGGTCAGCGGGTCACGTGGGGACACCGGCCCCAGGTCACCGCGTCAGGTCGGGACCCCGAACCCAGGTCCACGAGTCCGTCGACACCACAGCCCCGGGTCACCGGGTCGTGTCGGGTAACCGGCCTGGTTCCCAGGTTCCGATGACCACCCCGACACCAGGACCCCGGGTCACGTGGGGACACCGGCCCCAGGTCATCGGGTCACGTGGGGACACCGGCCCCAGGTCATCGGGTCACGTGGGGTCACCGGCCCCAGGTGACCGGGTCACGTGGGGTCACCGGCCCCAGGTGACCGGGTCACGTGGGGTCACCGGCCCCAGGTGACCGGGTCACGTGGGGACACCGGCCCCAGGTGACCGGGTCACGTGATGTCACCGGCCCCAGGTGACCGGGTCACGTGGGGACACCGGCCCCAGGTGACCGGGTCACGTGGGGTCACCGGCCCCAGGTGACCGGGTCACGTGGGGTCACCGGCCCCAGGTCAGCGGGTCACGTGGGGTCACCGGACCCAGGTGACCGGGTCACGTGGGGACACCGGCTCCAGGTGACCGGGTCACGTGGGGTCACCGGCCCCAGGTCAGCGGGTCACGTGGGGTCACCGGACCCAGGTGACCGGGTCACGTGGGGTCACCGGCCCCAGGTGACCGGGTCACGTGGGGTCACCGGCCCCAGGTGACCGGGTCACGTGGGTACACCGGCCCCAGGTGACCGGGTCACGTGGGGTCACCGGCCCCAGGTGACCGGGTCACGTGGGGTCACCGGCACCAGGTGACCGGGTCACGTGGGGACACCGGCCCCAGGTGACCGGGTCACGTGGGGTCACCGGCCCCAGGTGACCGGGTCACGTGGGGTCACCGGCCCCAGGTGACCGGGTCACGTGGGGTCACCGGCCCCAGGTCAGCGGGTCACGTGGGGACACCGGCCCCAGGTAACCAAGGCATGTCGGGACCCAGCCCGGGACCCCGGGACGGGTTTTTACCCCAGCCGCAGATCACCGGGTCCTGTCGGGTCCCCGGCCCGGGTCCCCTGGACAGGTCGATAACCCGGCCCCAGGTTACCCGGTCATCTCGCGCACCCGGCCTGGTTCCCAGGTTCCAATGACCACCCCGGCACCAGGACCCCGGGTCACGTGGGGACACCGGCCCCAGGTGACCGGGTCACGTGGGGTCACCGGCCCCAGGTCAGCGGGTCACGTGGGGACCCCGGCCCCAGGTGACCGGGTCACGTGGGGACCCCGGACCCAGGTAACCGGGTCATACCGAGTCCCCGGACCCAGGTCACCGGGTCAGTTCGGGACCCCGGACCCAGGTCGGGTCATGTCACGTCCCATGCCCGGGTCCCCGGGTTGGATTTTTACCCAGGCCCCGGGTCACAGGGTCATGTCGGGTCAACGGCCTGGGTACAAGGGTCTGGTGACCACCCCGACCCCAGGTCCCCGGGTCATGACGGGACACCGGACCAGGTCCCCGAGTCCGGTCGACACCACAGCCCCAGGTCACCGGGTCATGTCGGGACCCAGCCCGGGTCCCCGGGACGGGTTTTTACCCCAGCCGCAGATCACCGGGTCCTGTTGGGTACCCGGGTCGGGTCCCCTGGACAGGTCGGCACCCCGGCCCCGGGTCACAGGGTCATGTCGGGTCGCTGTCCCGGGTACCAGTGTCAGGTGACCACCCCGGCCCCGGGAGACGGAGTCATACCGGGTCCCCGGCCCAGGTCCCCGGGTTGCATCGGGACAAAAGCACCGGATCACTGGATCACGTGGGGGCCCGGGCCCGGGTCCCCGGGTTGCATCGGGACACCAGCGAAGGACCACCGGGTCCTGTCGGGTCCCCGGCCCGGGTCCCCTGGACAGGTCGTTAACCCGGCCCCAGGTCACCGGGTCGTGTCGGGTAACCGGCCTGGTTCCCAGGTTCCGGTGACCACCCCGGCACCAGGACCCCGGGTCCCGTGGGGACCCCGGCCCCAGGTGACCGGGTCACGCGGGGTCACCGGCCCCAGGTCAGCGGGTCACGTGGGGTCACCGGCCCCAGGTCAGCGGGTCACGTGGGGACACCGGCCCCAGGTCACCGCGTCAGGTCGGGACCCCGAACCCAGGTCCACGAGTCCGTCGACACCACAGCCCCGGGTCACCGGGTCGTGTCGGGTAACCGGCCTGGTTCCCAGGTTCCGATGACCACCCCGGCACCAGGACCCCGGGTCACGTGGGGACACCGGCCCCAGGTCACCGGGTCACGTGGGGTCACCGGCCCCAGGTGACCGGGTCACGTCGGGTCACCGGCCCCAGGTCAGCGGGTCACGTGGGGACCCCGGCCCCAGATCAGCGGGTCACGTGGGGACACCGGCCCCAGGTAACCGGGTCATACCGAGTCCCCGGACCCAGGTCACCGGGTCAGTTCGGGACCCCGGACCCAGGTCGGGTCATGTCACGTCCCATGCCCGGGTCCCCGGGTTGGATTTTTACCCAGGCCCCGGGTCACAGGGTCATGTCGGGTCAACGGCCTGGGTACAAGGGTCTGGTGACCACCCCGACCCCAGGTCCCCGGGTCATGACGGGACACCGGACCAGGTCCCCGAGTCCGGTCGACACCACAGCCCCAGGTCACCGGGTCATGTCGGGACCCAGCCCGGGTCCCCGGGACGGGTTTTTACCCCAGCCGCAGATCACCGGGTCCTGTCGGGTCCCCGGCCCGGGTCCCCTGGACAGGTCGTTAACCCGGCCCCAGGTCACCGGGTCATGTCGCGCACCCGGCCTGGTTCCCAGGTTCCGGTGACCACCCCGGCACCAGGACCCCGGGTCACGTGGGGACCCCGGACCCAGGTCAGCGGGTCACGTGGGGACACCGGCCCCAGGTCACCGCGTCAGGTCGGGACCCCGAACCCAGGTCCACGAGTCCGTCGACACCACAGCCCCGGGTCACCGGGTCGTGTCGGGTAACCGGCCTGGTTCCCAGGTTCCGATGACCACCCCGACACCAGGACCCCGGGTCACGTGGGGACACCGGCCCCAGGTCATCGGGTCACGTGGGGACACCGGCCCCAGGTCATCGGGTCACGTGGGGTCACCGGCCCCAGGTGACCGGGTCACGTGGGGTCACCGGCCCAAGGTGACCGGGTCACGTGGGGTCACCGGCCCCAGGTGACCGGGTCACGTGGGGTCACCGGCCCCAGGTGACCGGGTCACGTGGGGACACCGGCCCCAGGTGACCGGGTCACGTGATGTCACCGGCCCCAGGTGACCGGGTCACGTGGGGACACCGGCCCCAGGTGACCGGGTCACGTGGGGTCACCGGCCCCAGGTGACCGGGTCACGTGGGGTCACCGGCCCCAGGTCAGCGGGTCACGTGGGGTCACCGGACCCAGGTGACCGGGTCACGTGGGGACACCGGCTCCAGGTGACCGGGTCACGTGGGGTCACCGGCCCCAGGTCAGCGGGTCACGTGGGGTCACCGGCCCCAGGTGACCGGGTCACGTGGGGTCACCGGCCCCAGGTGACCGGGTCACGTGGGGTCACCGGCCCCAGGTCACCGGGTCACGTGGGGTCACCGGCCCCAGGTGACCGGGTCACGTGGGGTCACCGGCCCCAGGTGACCGGGTCACGTGGGTACACCGGCCCCAGGTGACCGGGTCACGTGGGGTCACCGGCCCCAGGTGACCGGGTCACGTGGGGTCACCGGCACCAGGTGACCGGGTCACGTGGGGACACCGGCCCCAGGTGACCGGGTCACGTGGGGTCACCGGCCCCAGGTGACCGGGTCACGTGGGGTCACCGGCCCCAGGTCAGCGGGTCACGTGGGGACACCGGCCCCAGGTGACCGGGTCACGTGGGGTCACCGGCCCCAGGTGACCGGGTCACGTGGGGTCACCGGCCCCAGGTCAGCGGGTCACGTGGGGACACCGGCCCCAGGTAACCAAGGCATGTCGGGACCCAGCCCGGGTCCCCGGGACGGGTTTTTACCCCAGCCGCAGATCACCGGGTCCTGTCGGGTCCCCGGCCCGGGTCCCCTGGACAGGTCGATAACCCGGCCCCAGGTTACCCGGTCATCTCGCGCACCCGGCCTGGTTCCCAGGTTCCAATGACCACCCCGGCACCAGGACCCCGGGTCACGTGGGGACACCGGCCCCAGGTGACCGGGTCACGTGGGGTCACCGGCCCCAGGTCAGCGGGTCACGTGGGGACCCCGGCCCCAGGTGACCGGGTCACGTGGGGACCCCGGACCCAGGTAACCGGGTCATACCGAGTCCCCGGACCCAGGTCACCGGGTCAGTTCGGGACCCCGGACCCAGGTCGGGTCATGTCACGTCCCATGCCCGGGTCCCCGGGTTGGATTTTTACCCAGGCCCCGGGTCACAGGGTCATGTCGGGTCAACGGCCTGGGTACAAGGGTCTGGTGACCACCCCGACCCCAGGTCCCCGGGTCATGACGGGACACCGGACCAGGTCCCCGAGTCCGGTCGACACCACAGCCCCAGGTCACCGGGTCATGTCGGGACCCAGCCCGGGTCCCCGGGACGGGTTTTTACCCCAGCCGCAGATCACCGGGTCCTGTCGGGTACCCGGGTCGGGTCCCCTGGACAGGTCGGCACCCCGGCCCCGGGTCACGGGGTCATGTCGGGTCGCTGTCCCGGGTACCAGTGTCAGGTGACCACCCCGGCCCCGGGAGACGGAGTCATACCGGGTCCCCGGCCCAGGTCCCCGGGTTGCATCGGGACAAAAGCACCGGATCACTGGATCACGTGGGGGCCCGGGCCCGGGTCCCCGGGTTGCATCGGGACACCAGCGAAGGACCACCGGGTCCTGTCGGGTCCCCGGCCCGGGTCCCCTGGACAGGTCGTTAACCCGGCCCCAGGTCACCGGGTCGTGTCGGGTAACCGGCCTGGTTCCCAGGTTCCGGTGACCACCCCGGCACCAGGACCCCGGGTCCCGTGGGGACCCCGGCCCCAGGTGACCGGGTCACGCGGGGTCACCGGCCCCAGGTCAGCGGGTCACGTGGGGTCACCGGCCCCAGGTCAGCGGGTCACGTGGGGACACCGGCCCCAGGTCACCGCGTCAGGTCGGGACCCCGAACCCAGGTCCACGAGTCCGTCGACACCACAGCCCCGGGTCACCGGGTCGTGTCGGGTAACCGGCCTGGTTCCCAGGTTCCGATGACCACCCCGGCACCAGGACCCCGGGTCACGTGGGGACACCGGCCCCAGGTGACCGGGTCACGTGGGGTCACCGGCCCCAGGTGACCGGGTCACGTCGGGTCACCGGCCCCAGGTCAGCGGGTCACGTGGGGACCCCGGCCCCAGATCAGCGGGTCACGTGGGGACACCGGCCCCAGGTAACCGGGTCATACCGAGTCCCCGGACCCAGGTCACCGGGTCAGTTCGGGACCCCGGACCCAGGTCGGGTCATGTCACGTCCCATGCCCGGGTCCCCGGGTTGGATTTTTACCCAGGCCCCGGGTCACAGGGTCATGTCGGGTCAACGGCCTGGGTACAAGGGTCTGGTGACCACCCCGACCCCAGGTCCCCGGGTCATGACGGGACACCGGACCAGGTCCCCGAGTCCGGTCGACACCACAGCCCCAGGTCACCGGGTCATGTCGGGACCCAGCCCGGGTCCCCGGGACGGGTTTTTACCCCAGCCGCAGATCACCGGGTCCTGTCGGGTACCCGGGTCGGGTCCCCTGGACAGGTCGGCACCCCGGCCCCGGGTCACGGGGTCATGTCGGGTCGCTGTCCCGGGTACCACTGTCAGGTGACCACCCCGGCCCCGGGAGACGGAGTCATACCGGGTCCCCGGCCCGGGTCCCCGGGTTGCATCGGGACACCAGCGAAGGACCACCGGGTCCTGTCGGGTCCCCGGCCCGGGTCCCCGGGTTGCATCGGGACACCAGTGAAGGACCACCGGGTCCTGTCGGGTCCCCGGTCCGGGTCCCCTGGACAGGTCGTTAACCCGGCCCCAGGTCACCGGGTCGTGTCGGGTAACCGGCCTGGTTCCCAGGTTCCGGTGACCACCCCGGCACCAGGACCCCGGGTCCCGTGGGGACCCCGGCCCCAGGTGACCGGGTCACGCGGGGTCACCGGCCCCAGGTCAGCGGGTCACGTGGGGTCACCGGCCCCAGGTCAGCGGGTCACGTGGGGACACCGGCCCCAGGTCACCGCGTCAGGTCGGGACCCCGAACCCAGGTCCACGAGTCCGTCGACACCACAGCCCCGGGTCACCGGGTCGTGTCGGGTAACCGGCCTGGTTCCCAGGTTCCGATGACCACCCCGGCACCAGGACCCCGGGTCACGTGGGGACACCGGCCCCAGGTCACCGGGTCACGTGGGGTCACCGGCCCCAGGTGACCGGGTCACGTCGGGTCACCGGCCCCAGGTGACCGGGTCACGTGGGGTCACCAGACCCAGGTCAGCGGGTCACGTGGGGACACCGGCCCCAGGTAACCGGGTCATACCGAGTCCCCGGACCCAGGTCACCGGGTCAGTTCGGGACCCCGGACCCAGGTCGGGTCATGTCACGTCCCATGCCCGGGTCCCCGGGTTGGATTTTTACCCAGGCCCCGGGTCACAGGGTCATGTCGGGTCAACGGCCTGGGTACAAGGGTCTGGTGACCACCCCGACCCCAGGTCCCCGGGTCATGACGGGACACCGGACCAGGTCCCCGAGTCCGGTCGACACCACAGCCCCAGGTCACCGGGTCATGTCGGGACCCAGCCCGGGTCCCCGGGACGGGTTTTTACCCCAGCCGCAGATCACCGGGTCCTGTCGGGTACCCGGGTCGGGTCCCCTGGACAGGTCGGCACCCCGGCCCCGGGTCACGGGGTCATGTCGGGTCGCTGTCCCGGGTACCAGTGTCAGGTGACCACCCCGGCCCCGGGAGACGGAGTCATACCGGGTCCCCGGCCCGGGTCCCCGGGTTGCATCGGGACACCAGCGAAGGACCACCGGGTCCTGTCGGGTCCCCGGCCCGGGTCCCCTGGACAGGTCGTTAACCCGGCCCCAGGTCACTGGGTCATGTCGCGCACCCGGCCTGGTTCCCAGGTTCCGGTGACCACCCCGGCACCAGGACCCCGGGTCACGTAGGGACCCCGGACCCAGGTCAGCGGGTCACGTGGGGACACCGGCCCCAGGTCACCGCGTCAGGTCGGGACCCCGAACCCAGGTCCACGAGTCCGTCGACACCACAGCCCCGGGTCACCGGGTCGTGTCGGGTAACCGGCCTGGTTCCAAGGTTCCGATGACCACCCCGGCACCAGGACCCCGGGTCACGTGGGGACACCGGCCCCAGGTGACCGGGTCACGTGGGGACACCGGCCCCAGGTCATCGGGTCACGTGGGGTCACCGGCCCCAGGTGACCGGGTCACGTGGGGTCACCGGCCCCAGGTGACCGGGTCACGTGAGGTCACCGGCCCCAGGTGACCGGGTCACGTGGGGTCACCGGCCCCAGGTGACCGGGTCACGTGGGGTCACCGGCCCCAGGTCACCGGGTCACGTGGGGTCACCGGCCCCAGGTGACCGGGTCACGTGAGGTCACCGGCCCCAGGTGACCGGGTCACGTGGGGTCACCGGCCCCAGGTGACCGGGTCACGTGGGGTCACCGGCCCCAGGTGACCTGGTCACGTGAGGTCACCGGCCCCAGGTGACCGGGTCACGTGGGGTCACCGGCCCCAGGTGACCGGGTCACGTGGGGTCACCGGCCCCAGGTGACCGGGTCACTTGGGGTCACCGGCCCCAGGTGTGCGGGTCACGTGGGGACCCCGGCCCCAGGTGACCGGGTCACGCGGGGTCACCGGCCCCAGGTGACCGGGTCACGTGGGGTCACCGGCCCCAGGTCAGCGGGTCACGTGGGGACACCGGCCCCAGGTGACCGGGTCACGTGGGGTCACCGGCCCCAGGTGTTCGGGTCACGTGGGGTCACCGGCCCCAGGTGACCGGGTCACGTGGGGTCACCGGCCCCAGGTGACCGGGTCACGTGGGGACACCGGCCCCAGGTGACCGGGTCACGTCGGGTCACCGGCCCCAGGTGACCGGGTCACGTGGGGTCACCGGACCCAGGTCAGCGGGTCACGTGGGGACACCGGCCCCAGGTAACCGGGTCATACCGAGTCCCCGGACCCAGGTCACCGGGTCAGTTCGGGACCCCGGACCCAGGTCGGGTCATGTCACGTCCCATGCCCGGGTCCCCGGGTTGGATTTTTACCCAGGCCCCGGGTCACAGGGTCATGTCGGGTCAACGGCCTGGGTACAAGGGTCTGGTGACCACCCCGACCCCAGGTCCCCGGGTCATGACGGGACACCGGACCAGGTCCCCGAGTCCGGTCGACACCACAGCCCCAGGTCACCGGGTCATGTCGGGACCCAGCCCGGGTCCCCGGGACGGGTTTTTACCCCAGCCGCAGATCACCGGGTCCTGTCGGGTACCCGGGTCGGGTCCCCTGGACAGGTCGGCACCCCGGCCCCGGGTCACGGGGTCATGTCGGGTCGCTGTCCCGGGTACCAGTGTCAGGTGACCACCCCGGCCCCGGGAGACGGAGTCATACCGGGTCCCCGGCCCGGGTCCCCGGGTTGCATCGGGACACCAGCGAAGGACCACCGGGTCCTGTCGGGTCCCCGGCCCGGGTCCCCTGGACAGGTCGTTAACCCGGCCCCAGGTCACCGGGTCATGTCGCGCACCCGGCCTGGTTCCCAGGTTCCGGTGACCACCCCGGCACCAGGACCCCGGGTCACGTGGGGACCCCGGACCCAGGTCAGCGGGTCACGTGGGGACACCGGCCCCAGGTCACCGCGTCAGGTCGGGACCCCGAACCCAGGTCCACGAGTCCGTCGACACCACAGCCCCGGGTCACCGGGTCGTGTCGGGTAACCGGCCTGGTTCCAAGGTTCCGATGACCACCCCGGCACCAGGACCCCGGGTCACGTGGGGACACCGGCCCCAGGTCATCGGGTCACGTGGGGACACCGGCCCCAGGTCACCGGGTCACGTGGGGTCACCGGCCCCAGGTGACCGGGTCACGTGGGGTCACCGGCCCCAGGTGACCGGGTCACGTGGGGTCACCGGCCCCAGGTGACCGGGTCACGTGGGTACACCCGCCCCAGGTGACCGGGTCACGTGGGGTCACCGGCCCCAGGTGACCGGGTCACGTGGGGTCACCGGCACCAGGTGACCGGGTCACGTGGGGACACCGGCCCCAGGTGACCGGGTCACGTGGGGTCACCGGCCCCAGGTGACCCGGTCACGTGGGGTCACCGGCCCCAGGTGACCGGGTCACGTGGGGTCACCGGCCCCAGGTGACCGGGTCACGTGGGGTCACCGGCCCCAGGTCAGCGGGTCACGTGGGGACACCGGCCCCAGGTGACCGGGTCACGTGGGGTCACCGGCCCCAGGTGACCGGGTCACGTGGGGACACCGGCCCCAGGTGACCGGGTCACGTGGGGTCACCGGCCCCAGGTCAGCGGGTCACGTGGGGACACCGGCCCCAGGTAACCAAGGCATGTCGGGACCCAGCCCGGGTCCCCGGGACGGGTTTTTACCCCAGCCGCAGATCACCGGGTCCTATCGGGTCCCCGGCCCGGGTCCCCTGGACAGGTCGATAACCCGGCCCCAGGTCACCCGGTCATCTCGCGCACCCGGCCTGGTTCCCAGGTTCCGATGACCACCCCGGCACCAGGACCCCGGGTCACGTGGGGACACCGGCCCCAGGTGACCGGGTCACGTGGGGTCACCGGCCCCAGGTCAGCGGGTCACGTGGGGACCCCGGCCCCAGGTGACCGGGTCACGTGGGGACCCCGGACCCAGGTAACCGGGTCATACCGAGTCCCCGGACCCAGGTCACCGGGTCAGTTCGGGACCCCGGACCCAGGTCGGGTCATGTCACGTCCCATGCCCGGGTCCCCGGGTTGGATTTTTACCCAGGCCCCGGGTCACAGGGTCATGTCGGGTCAACGGCCTGGGTACAAGGGTCTGGTGACCACCCCGACCCCAGGTCCCCGGGTCATGACGGGACACCGGACCAGGTCCCCGAGTCCGGTCGACACCATAGCCCCAGGTCACCGGGTCATGTCGGGACCCAGCCCGGGTCCCCGGGACGGGTTTTTACCCCAGCCGCAGATCACCGGGTCCTGTCGGGTACCCGGGTCGGGTCCCCTGGACAGGTCGGCACCCCGGCCCCGGGTCACGGGGTCATGTCGGGTCGCTGTCCCGGGTACCACTGTCAGGTGACCACCCCGGCCCCGGGAGACGGAGTCATACCGGGTCCCCGGCCCAGGTCCCCGGGTTGCATCGGGACAAAAGCACCGGATCACTGGATCACGTGGGGGCCCGGGCCCGGGTCCCCGGGTTGCATCGGGACACCAGCGAAGGACCACCGGGTCCTGTCGGGTCCCCGGCCCGGGTCCCCTGGACAGGTCGTTAACCCGGCCCCAGGTCACCGGGTCGTGTCGGGTAACCGGCCTGGTTCCCAGGTTCCGGTGACCACCCCGGCACCAGGACCCCGGGTCCCGTGGGGACCCCGGCCCCAGGTGACCGGGTCACGCGGGGTCACCGGCCCCAGGTCAGCGGGTCACGTGGGGTCACCGGCCCCAGGTCAGCGGGTCACGTGGGGACACCGGCCCCAGGTCACCGCGTCAGGTCGGGACCCCGAACCCAGGTCCACGAGTCTGTCGACACCACAGCCCCGGGTCACCGGGTCGTGTCGGGTAACCGGCCTGGTTCCCAGGTTCCGATGACCACCCCGGCACCAGGACCCCGGGTCACGTGGGGACACCGGCCCCAGGTGACCGGGTCACGTGGGGTCACCGGCCCCAGGTGACCGGGTCACGTCGGGTCACCGGCCCCAGGTCAGCGGGTCACGTGGGGACCCCGGCCCCAGGTCAGCGGGTCACGTGGGGACACCGGCCCCAGGTAACCGGGTCATACCGAGTCCCCGGACCCAGGTCACCGGGTCAGTTCGGGACCCCGGACCCAGGTCGGGTCATGTCACGTCCCATGCCCGGGTCCCCGGGTTGGATTTTTACCCAGGCCCCGGGTCACAGGGTCATGTCGGGTCAACGGCCTGGGTACAAGGGTCTGGTGACCACCCCGACCCCAGGTCCCCGGGTCATGACGGGACACCGGACCAGGTCCCCGAGTCCGGTCGACACCACAGCCCCAGGTCACCGGGTCATGTCGGGACCCAGCCCGGGTCCCCGGGACGGGTTTTTACCCCAGCCGCAGATCACCGGGTCCTGTCGGGTACCCGGGTCGGGTCCCCTGGACAGGTCGGCACCCCGGCCCCGGGTCACGGGGTCATGTCGGGTCGCTGTCCCGGGTACCAGTGTCAGGTGACCACCCCGGCCCCGGGAGACGGAGTCATACCGGGTCCCCGGCCCGGGTCCCCGGGTTGCATCGGGACACCAGCGAAGGACCACCGGGTCCTGTCGGGTCCCCGGCCCGGGTCCCCTGGACAGGTCGTTAACCCGGTCCCAGGTCACCGGGTCATGTCGCGCACCCGGCCTGGTTCCCAGGTTCCGGTGACCACCCCGGCACCAGGACCCCGGGTCATGTGGGGACCCCGGCCCCAGGTCAGCGGGTCACGTGGGGACACCGGCCCCAGGTCACCGCGTCAGGTCGGGACCCCGAACCCAGGTCCACGAGTCCGTCGACACCACAGCCCCGGGTCACCGGGTCGTGTCGGGTAACCGGCCTGGTTCCAAGGTTCCGATGACCACCCCGGCACCAGGACCCCGGGTCACGTGGGGACACCGGCCCCAGGTGACCGGGTCACGTGGGGACACCGGCCCCAGGTCATCGGGTCACGTGGGGTCACCGGCCCCAGGTGACCGGGTCACGTGGGGTCACCGGCCCCAGGTGACCGGGTCACGTGGGGTCACCGGCCCCAGGTGACCGGGTCACGTGGGGTCACAGGCCCCAGGTGACCGGGTCACGTGGGGTCACCGGCCCCAGGTGACCGGGTCACGTGGGGACACCGGCCCCAGGTGACCGGGTCACGTGGGGACACCGGTCCCAGGTGACCGGGTCACGTGGGGTCACCGGCCCCAGGTGACCGGGTCACGTGGGGACACTGGCCCCAGGTGACCGGGTCACGTGGGGTCACCGGCCCCAGGTCAGCGGGTCACGTGGGGACACCGGCCCCAGGTCACCGGGTCACGTGTGGTCACCGGCCCCAGGTGACCGGGTCACGTGGGGTCACCGGCCCCAGGTGACCGGGTCACGTGGGGTCACCGGCCCCAGGTGACCGGGTCACGTGGGGTCACCGGCCCCAGGTGACCGGGTCACGTGGGTACACCGGCCCCAGGTGACCGGGTCACGTGGGGTCACCGGCCCCAGGTGACCGGGTCACGTGGGGTCACCGGCACCAGGTGACCGGGTCACGTGGGGACACCGGCCCCAGGTGACCGGGTCACGTGGGGTCACCGGCCCCAGGTGACCGGGTCACGTGGGGTCACCGGCCCCAGGTCAGCGGGTCACGTGGGGACACCGGCCCCAGGTGACCGGGTCACGTGGGGTCACCGGCCCCAGGTGACCGGGTCACGTGGGGTCACCGGCCCCAGGTCAGCGGGTCACGTGGGGACACCGGCCCCAGGTAACCAAGGCATGTCGGGACCCAGCCCGGGTCCCCGGGACGGGTTTTTACCCCAGCCACAGATCACCGGGTCCTGTCGGGTCCCCGGCCCGGGTCCCCTGGACAGGTCGATAACCCGGCCCCAGGTTACCCGGTCATCTCGCGCACCCGGCCTGGTTCCCAGGTTCCAATGACCACCCCGGCACCAGGACCCCGGGTCACGTGGGGACACCGGCCCCAGGTGACCGGGTCACGTGGGGTCACCGGCCCCAGGTCAGCGGGTCACGTGGGGACCCCGGCCCCAGGTGACCGGGTCACGTGGGGACCCCGGACCCAGGTAACCGGGTCATACCGAGTCCCCGGACCCAGGTCACCGGGTCAGTTCGGGACCCCGGACCCAGGTCGGGTCATGTCACGTCCCATGCCCGGGTCCCCGGGTTGGATTTTTTCCCAGGCCCCGGGTCACAGGGTCATGTCGGGTCAACGGCCTGGGTACAAGGGTCTGGTGACCACCCCGACCCCAGGTCCCCGGGTCATGACGGGACACCGGACCAGGTCCCCGAGTCCGGTCGACACCACAGCCCCAGGTCACCGGGTCATGTCGGGACCCAGCCCGGGTCCCCGGGACGGGTTTTTACCCCAGCCGCAGATCACCGGGTCCTGTTGGGTACCCGGGTCGGGTCCCCTGGACAGGTCGGCACCCCGGCCCCGGGTCACAGGGTCATGTCGGGTCGCTGTCCCGGGTACCAGTGTCAGGTGACCACCCCGGCCCCGGGAGACGGAGTCATACCGGGTCCCCGGCCCAGGTCCCCGGGTTGCATCGGGACAAAAGCACCGGATCACTGGATCACGTGGGGGCCCGGGCCCGGGTCCCCGGGTTGCATCGGGACACCAGCGAAGGACCACCGGGTCCTGTCGGGTCCCCGGCCCGGGTCCCCTGGACAGGTCGTTAACCCGGCCCCAGGTCACCGGGTCGTGTCGGGTAACCGGCCTGGTTCCCAGGTTCCGGTGACCACCCCGGCACCAGGACCCCGGGTCCCGTGGGGACCCCGGCCCCAGGTGACCGGGTCACGTGGGGTCACCGGCCCCAGGTGACCCGGTCACGTGGGGTCACCGGCCCCAGGTGACCGGGTCACGTGGGGACACCGGCCCCAGGTGACCGGGTCACGTGGGGTCACCGGCCCCAGGTGACCGGGTCACGTGGGGTCACCGGCCCCAGGTGACCTGGTCACGTGGGGTCACCGGCCCCAGGTGACCGGGTCACGTGGGGTCACCGGCCCCAGGTGACCGGGTCACGTGAGGTCACCGGCCCCAGGTGACCGGGTCACGTGGGGTCACCGGCCCCAGGTGACCGGGTCACGTGGGGTCACCGGCCCCAGGTGACCGGGTCACGTGGGGTCACCGGCCCCAGGTGACCGGGTCACGTGGGGTCACCGGCCCCAGGTGACCGGGTCACGTGGGGTCACCGGCCCCAGGTGTTCGGGTCACGTGGGGTCACCGGCCCCAGGTGACCGGGTCACGTGGGGTCACCAGACCCAGGTGACCGGGTCACGTGGGGACACCGGCCCCAGGTAACCGGGTCATACCGAGTCCCCGGACCCAGGTCACCGGGTCAGTTCGGGACCCCGGACCCAGGTCGGGTCATGTCACGTCCCATGCCCGGGTCCCCGGGTTGGATTTTTACCCAGGCCCCGGGTCACAGGGTCATGTCGGGTCAACGGCCTGGGTACAAGGGTCTGGTGACCACCCCGACCCCAGGTCCCCGGGTCATGACGGGACACCGGACCAGGTCCCCGAGTCCGGTCGACACCACAGCCCCAGGTCACCGGGTCATGTCGGGACCCAGCCCGGGTCCCCGGGACGGGTTTTTACCCCAGCCGCAGATCACCGGGTCCTGTCGGGTACCCGGGTCGGGTCCCCTGGACAGGTCGGCACCCCGGCCCCGGGTCACGGGGTCATGTCGGGTCGCTGTCCCGGGTACCAGTGTCAGGTGACCACCCCGGCCCCGGGAGACGGAGTCATACCGGGTCCCCGGCCCGGGTCCCCGGGTTGCATCGGGACACCAGCGAAGGACCACCGGGTCCTGTCGGGTCCCCGGCCCGGGTCCCCTGGACAGGTCGTTAACCCGGCCCCAGGTCACCGGGTCATGTCGCGCACCCGGCCTGGTTCCCAGGTTCCGGTGACCACCCCGGCACCAGGACCCCGGGTCACGTAGGGACCCCGGACCCAGGTCAGCGGGTCACGTGGGGACACCGGCCCCAGGTCACCGCGTCAGGTCGGGACCCCGAACCCAGGTCCACGAGTCCGTCGACACCACAGCCCCGGGTCACCGGGTCGTGTCGGGTAACCGGCCTGGTTCCAAGGTTCCGATGACCACCCCGGCACCAGGACCCCGGGTCACGTGGGGACACCGGCCCCAGGTGACCGGGTCACGTGGGGACACCGGCCCCAGGTCATCGGGTCACGTGGGGTCACCGGCCCCAGGTGACCGGGTCACGTGGGGTCACCGGACCCAGGTCAGCGGGTCACGTGGGGACCCCGGACCCAGGTAACCGGGTCATACCGAGTCCCCGGACCCAGGTCACCGGGTCAGTTCGGGACCCCGGACCCAGGTCGGGTCATGTCACGTCCCATGCCCGGGTCCCCGGGTTGGATTTTTTCCCAGGCCCCGGGTCACAGGGTCATGTCGGGTCAACGGCCTGGGTACAAGGGTCTGGTGACCACCCCGACCCCAGGTCCCCGGGTCATGACGGGACACCGGACCAGGTCCCCGAGTCCGGTCGACACCACAGCCCCAGGTCACCGGGTCATGTCGGGACCCAGCCCGGGTCCCCGGGACGGGTTTTTACCCCAGCCGCAGATCACCGGGTCCTGTTGGGTACCCGGGTCGGGTCCCCTGGACAGGTCGGCACCCCGGCCCCGGGTCACAGGGTCATGTCGGGTCGCTGTCCCGGGTACCAGTGTCAGGTGACCACCCCGGCCCCGGGAGACGGAGTCATACCGGGTCCCCGGCCCAGGTCCCCGGGTTGCATCGGGACAAAAGCACCGGATCACTGGATCACGTGGGGGCCCGGGCCCGGGTCCCCGGGTTGCATCGGGACACCAGCGAAGGACCACCGGGTCCTGTCGGGTCCCCGGCCCGGGTCCCCTGGACAGGTCGTTAACCCGGCCCCAGGTCACCGGGTCGTGTCGGGTAACCGGCCTGGTTCCCAGGTTCCGGTGACCACCCCGGCACCAGGACCCCGGGTCCCGTGGGGACCCCGGCCCCAGGTGACCGGGTCACGTGGGGTCACCGGCCCCAGGTGACCCGGTCACGTGGGGTCACCGGCCCCAGGTGACCGGGTCACGTGGGGACACCGGCCCCAGGTGACCGGGTCACGTGGGGTCACCGGCCCCAGGTGACCGGGTCACGTGGGGTCACCGGCCCCAGGTGACCTGGTCACGTGGGGTCACCGGCCCCAGGTGACCGGGTCACGTGGGGTCACCGGCCCCAGGTGACCGGGTCACGTGAGGTCACCGGCCCCAGGTGACCGGGTCACGTGGGGTCACCGGCCCCAGGTGACCGGGTCACGTGGGGTCACCGGCCCCAGGTGACCGGGTCACGTGGGTACACCGGCCCCAGGTGACCGGGTCACGTGGGGTCACCGGCCCCAGGTGACCGGGTCACGTGGGGTCACCGGCACCAGGTGACCGGGTCACGTGGGGACACCGGCCCCAGGTGACCGGGTCACGTGGGGTCACCGGCCCCAGGTGACCGGGTCACGTGGGGTCACCGGCCCCAGGTCAGCGGGTCACGTGGGGACACCGGCCCCAGGTGACCGGGTCACGTGGGGTCACCGGCCCCAGGTGACCGGGTCACGTGGGGTCACCGGCCCCAGGTCAGCGGGTCACGTGGGGACACCGGCCCCAGGTAACCAAGGCATGTCGGGACCCAGCCCGGGTCCCCGGGACGGGTTTTTACCCCAGCCACAGATCACCGGGTCCTGTCGGGTCCCCGGCCCGGGTCCCCTGGACAGGTCGATAACCCGGCCCCAGGTTACCCGGTCATCTCGCGCACCCGGCCTGGTTCCCAGGTTCCAATGACCACCCCGGCACCAGGACCCCGGGTCACGTGGGGACACCGGCCCCAGGTGACCGGGTCACGTGGGGTCACCGGCCCCAGGTCAGCGGGTCACGTGGGGACCCCGGCCCCAGGTGACCGGGTCACGTGGGGACCCCGGACCCAGGTAACCGGGTCATACCGAGTCCCCGGACCCAGGTCACCGGGTCAGTTCGGGACCCCGGACCCAGGTCGGGTCATGTCACGTCCCATGCCCGGGTCCCCGGGTTGGATTTTTACCCAGGCCCCGGGTCACAGGGTCATGTCGGGTCAACGGCCTGGGTACAAGGGTCTGGTGACCACCCCGACCCCAGGTCCCCGGGTCATGACGGGACACCGGACCAGGTCCCCGAGTCCGGTCGACACCACAGCCCCAGGTCACCGGGTCATGTCGGGACCCAGCCCGGGTCCCCGGGACGGGTTTTTACCCCAGCCGCAGATCACCGGGTCCTGTTGGGTACCCGGGTCGGGTCCCCTGGACAGGTCGGCACCCCGGCCCCGGGTCACAGGGTCATGTCGGGTCGCTGTCCCGGGTACCAGTGTCAGGTGACCACCCCGGCCCCGGGAGACGGAGTCATACCGGGTCCCCGGCCCAGGTCCCCGGGTTGCATCGGGACAAAAGCACCGGATCACTGGATCACGTGGGGGCCCGGGCCCGGGTCCCCGGGTTGCATCGGGACACCAGCGAAGGACCACCGGGTCCTGTCGGGTCCCCGGCCCGGGTCCCCTGGACAGGTCGTTAACCCGGCCCCAGGTCACCGGGTCGTGTCGGGTAACCGGCCTGGTTCCCAGGTTCCGGTGACCACCCCGGCACCAGGACCCCGGGTCCCGTGGGGACCCCGGCCCCAGGTGACCGGGTCACGTGGGGTCACCGGCCCCAGGTCAGCGGGTCACGTGGGGTCACCGGCCCCAGGTGACCGGGTCACGTGGGGACACCGGCCCCAGGTGACCGGGTCACGTGGGGTCACCGGCCCCAGGTGACCGGGTCACGTGGGGTCACCGGCCCCAGGTGACCTGGTCACGTGGGGTCACCGGCCCCAGGTGACCGGGTCACGTGGGGTCACCGGCCCCAGGTGACCGGGTCACGTGAGGTCACCGGCCCCAGGTGACCGGGTCACGTGGGGTCACCGGCCCCAGGTGACCGGGTCACGTGGGGTCACCGGCCCCAGGTGACCGGGTCACGTGGGGTCACCGGCCCCAGGTGACCGGGTCACGTGGGGTCACCGGCCCCAGGTGACCGGGTCACGTGGGGTCACCGGCCCCAGGTGTTCGGGTCACGTGGGGTCACCGGCCCCAGGTGACCGGGTCACGTGGGGTCACCAGACCCAGGTGACCGGGTCACGTGGGGACACCGGCCCCAGGTAACCGGGTCATACCGAGTCCCCGGACCCAGGTCACCGGGTCAGTTCGGGACCCCGGACCCAGGTCGGGTCATGTCACGTCCCATGCCCGGGTCCCCGGGTTGGATTTTTACCCAGGCCCCGGGTCACAGGGTCATGTCGGGTCAACGGCCTGGGTACAAGGGTCTGGTGACCACCCCGACCCCAGGTCCCCGGGTCATGACGGGACACCGGACCAGGTCCCCGAGTCCGGTCGACACCACAGCCCCAGGTCACCGGGTCATGTCGGGACCCAGCCCGGGTCCCCGGGACGGGTTTTTACCCCAGCCGCAGATCACCGGGTCCTGTCGGGTACCCGGGTCGGGTCCCCTGGACAGGTCGGCACCCCGGCCCCGGGTCACGGGGTCATGTCGGGTCGCTGTCCCGGGTACCAGTGTCAGGTGACCACCCCGGCCCCGGGAGACGGAGTCATACCGGGTCCCCGGCCCGGGTCCCCGGGTTGCATCGGGACACCAGCGAAGGACCACCGGGTCCTGTCGGGTCCCCGGCCCGGGTCCCCTGGACAGGTCGTTAACCCGGCCCCAGGTCACCGGGTCATGTCGCGCACCCGGCCTGGTTCCCAGGTTCCGGTGACCACCCCGGCACCAGGACCCCGGGTCACGTAGGGACCCCGGACCCAGGTCAGCGGGTCACGTGGGGACACCGGCCCCAGGTCACCGCGTCAGGTCGGGACCCCGAACCCAGGTCCACGAGTCCGTCGACACCACAGCCCCGGGTCACCGGGTCGTGTCGGGTAACCGGCCTGGTTCCAAGGTTCCGATGACCACCCCGGCACCAGGACCCCGGGTCACGTGGGGACACCGGCCCCAGGTGACCGGGTCACGTGGGGACACCGGCCCCAGGTCATCGGGTCACGTGGGGTCACCGGCCCCAGGTGACCGGGTCACGTGGGGTCACCGGACCCAGGTCAGCGGGTCACGTGGGGACCCCGGACCCAGGTAACCGGGTCATACCGAGTCCCCGGACCCAGGTCACCGGGTCAGTTCGGGACCCCGGACCCAGGTCGGGTCATGTCACGTCCCATGCCCGGGTCCCCGGGTTGGATTTTTTCCCAGGCCCCGGGTCACAGGGTCATGTCGGGTCAACGGCCTGGGTACAAGGGTCTGGTGACCACCCCGACCCCAGGTCCCCGGGTCATGACGGGACACCGGACCAGGTCCCCGAGTCCGGTCGACACCACAGCCCCAGGTCACCGGGTCATGTCGGGACCCAGCCCGGGTCCCCGGGACGGGTTTTTACCCCAGCCGCAGATCACCGGGTCCTGTTGGGTACCCGGGTCGGGTCCCCTGGACAGGTCGGCACCCCGGCCCCGGGTCACAGGGTCATGTCGGGTCGCTGTCCCGGGTACCAGTGTCAGGTGACCACCCCGGCCCCGGGAGACGGAGTCATACCGGGTCCCCGGCCCAGGTCCCCGGGTTGCATCGGGACAAAAGCACCGGATCACTGGATCACGTGGGGGCCCGGGCCCGGGTCCCCGGGTTGCATCGGGACACCAGCGAAGGACCACCGGGTCCTGTCGGGTCCCCGGCCCGGGTCCCCTGGACAGGTCGTTAACCCGGCCCCAGGTCACCGGGTCGTGTCGGGTAACCGGCCTGGTTCCCAGGTTCCGGTGACCACCCCGGCACCAGGACCCCGGGTCCCGTGGGGACCCCGGCCCCAGGTGACCGGGTCACGTGGGGTCACCGGCCCCAGGTGACCCGGTCACGTGGGGTCACCGGCCCCAGGTGACCGGGTCACGTGGGGACACCGGCCCCAGGTGACCGGGTCACGTGGGGTCACCGGCCCCAGGTGACCGGGTCACGTGGGGTCACCGGCCCCAGGTGACCTGGTCACGTGGGGTCACCGGCCCCAGGTGACCGGGTCACGTGGGGTCACCGGCCCCAGGTGACCGGGTCACGTGAGGTCACCGGCCCCAGGTGACCGGGTCACGTGGGGTCACCGGCCCCAGGTGACCGGGTCACGTGGGGTCACCGGCCCCAGGTGACCGGGTCACGTGGGGTCACCGGCCCCAGGTGACCGGGTCACGTGGGGTCACCGGCCCCAGGTGACCGGGTCACGTGGGGTCACCGGCCCCAGGTGTTCGGGTCACGTGGGGTCACCGGCCCCAGGTGACCGGGTCACGTGGGGTCACCAGACCCAGGTGACCGGGTCACGTGGGGACACCGGCCCCAGGTAACCGGGTCATACCGAGTCCCCGGACCCAGGTCACCGGGTCAGTTCGGGACCCCGGACCCAGGTCGGGTCATGTCACGTCCCATGCCCGGGTCCCCGGGTTGGATTTTTACCCAGGCCCCGGGTCACAGGGTCATGTCGGGTCAACGGCCTGGGTACAAGGGTCTGGTGACCACCCCGACCCCAGGTCCCCGGGTCATGACGGGACACCGGACCAGGTCCCCGAGTCCGGTCGACACCACAGCCCCAGGTCACCGGGTCATGTCGGGACCCAGCCCGGGTCCCCGGGACGGGTTTTTACCCCAGCCGCAGATCACCGGGTCCTGTCGGGTACCCGGGTCGGGTCCCCTGGACAGGTCGGCACCCCGGCCCCGGGTCACGGGGTCATGTCGGGTCGCTGTCCCGGGTACCAGTGTCAGGTGACCACCCCGGCCCCGGGAGACGGAGTCATACCGGGTCCCCGGCCCGGGTCCCCGGGTTGCATCGGGACACCAGCGAAGGACCACCGGGTCCTGTCGGGTCCCCGGCCCGGGTCCCCTGGACAGGTCGTTAACCCGGCCCCAGGTCACCGGGTCATGTCGCGCACCCGGCCTGGTTCCCAGGTTCCGGTGACCACCCCGGCACCAGGACCCCGGGTCACGTAGGGACCCCGGACCCAGGTCAGCGGGTCACGTGGGGACACCGGCCCCAGGTCACCGCGTCAGGTCGGGACCCCGAACCCAGGTCCACGAGTCCGTCGACACCACAGCCCCGGGTCACCGGGTCGTGTCGGGTAACCGGCCTGGTTCCAAGGTTCCGATGACCACCCTGGCACCAGGACCCCGGGTCACGTGGGGACACCGGCCCCAGGTGACCGGGTCACGTGGGGACACCGGCCCCAGGTCATCGGGTCACGTGGGGTCACCGGACCCAGGTGACCGGGTCACGTGGGGTCACCGGCCCCAGGTGACCGGGTCACGTGGGGACCCCGGACCCAGGTAACCGGGTCATACCGAGTCCCCGGACCCAGGTCACCGGGTCAGTTCGGGACCCCGGACCCAGGTCGGGTCATGTCACGTCCCATGCCCGGGTCCCCGGGTTGGATTTTTACCCAGGCCCCGGGTCACAGGGTCATGTCGGGTCAACGGCCTGGGTACAAGGGTCTGGTGACCACCCCGACCCCAGGTCCCCGGGTCATGACGGGACACCGGACCAGGTCCCCGAGTCCGGTCGACACCACAGCCCCAGGTCACCGGGTCATGTCGGGACCCAGCCCGGGTCCCCGGGACGGGTTTTTACCCCAGCCGCAGATCACCGGGTCCTGTTGGGTACCCGGGTCGGGTCCCCTGGACAGGTCGGCACCCCGGCCCCGGGTCACAGGGTCATGTCGGGTCGCTGTCCCGGGTACCAGTGTCAGGTGACCACCCCGGCCCCGGGAGACGGAGTCATACCGGGTCCCCGGCCCAGGTCCCCGGGTTGCATCGGGACAAAAGCACCGGATCACTGGATCACGTGGGGGCCCGGGCCCGGGTCCCCGGGTTGCATCGGGACACCAGCGAAGGACCACCGGGTCCTGTCGGGTCCCCGGCCCGGGTCCCCTGGACAGGTCGTTAACCCGGCCCCAGGTCACCGGGTCGTGTCGGGTAACCGGCCTGGTTCCCAGGTTCCGGTGACCACCCCGGCACCAGGACCCCGGGTCCCGTGGGGACCCCGGCCCCAGGTGACCGGGTCACGTGGGGTCACCGGCCCCAGGTGACCCGGTCACGTGGGGTCACCGGCCCCAGGTGACCGGGTCACGTGGGGACACCGGCCCCAGGTGACCGGGTCACGTGGGGTCACCGGCCCCAGGTGACCGGGTCACGTGGGGTCACCGGCCCCAGGTGACCTGGTCACGTGGGGTCACCGGCCCCAGGTGACCGGGTCACGTGGGGTCACCGGCCCCAGGTGACCGGGTCACGTGAGGTCACCGGCCCCAGGTGACCGGGTCACGTGGGGTCACCGGCCCCAGGTGACCGGGTCACGTGGGGTCACCGGCCCCAGGTGACCGGGTCACGTGGGGTCACCGGCCCCAGGTGACCGGGTCACGTGGGGTCACCGGCCCCAGGTGTTCGGGTCACGTGGGGTCACCGGCCCCAGGTGACCGGGTCACGTGGGGTCACCAGACCCAGGTGACCGGGTCACGTGGGGACACCGGCCCCAGGTAACCGGGTCATACCGAGTCCCCGGACCCAGGTCACCGGGTCAGTTCGGGACCCCGGACCCAGGTCGGGTCATGTCACGTCCCATGCCCGGGTCCCCGGGTTGGATTTTTACCCAGGCCCCGGGTCACAGGGTCATGTCGGGTCAACGGCCTGGGTACAAGGGTCTGGTGACCACCCCGACCCCAGGTCCCCGGGTCATGACGGGACACCGGACCAGGTCCCCGAGTCCGGTCGACACCACAGCCCCAGGTCACCGGGTCATGTCGGGACCCAGCCCGGGTCCCCGGGACGGGTTTTTACCCCAGCCGCAGATCACCGGGTCCTGTCGGGTACCCGGGTCGGGTCCCCTGGACAGGTCGGCACCCCGGCCCCGGGTCACGGGGTCATGTCGGGTCGCTGTCCCGGGTACCAGTGTCAGGTGACCACCCCGGCCCCGGGAGACGGAGTCATACCGGGTCCCCGGCCCGGGTCCCCGGGTTGCATCGGGACACCAGCGAAGGACCACCGGGTCCTGTCGGGTCCCCGGCCCGGGTCCCCTGGACAGGTCGTTAACCCGGCCCCAGGTCACCGGGTCATGTCGCGCACCCGGCCTGGTTCCCAGGTTCCGGTGACCACCCCGGCACCAGGACCCCGGGTCACGTAGGGACCCCGGACCCAGGTCAGCGGGTCACGTGGGGACACCGGCCCCAGGTCACCGCGTCAGGTCGGGACCCCGAACCCAGGTCCACGAGTCCGTCGACACCACAGCCCCGGGTCACCGGGTCGTGTCGGGTAACCGGCCTGGTTCCAAGGTTCCGATGACCACCCCGGCACCAGGACCCCGGGTCACGTGGGGACACCGGCCCCAGGTGACCGGGTCACGTGGGGACACCGGCCCCAGGTCATCGGGTCACGTGGGGTCACCGGCCCCAGGTGACCGGGTCACGTGGGGTCACCGGCCCCAGGTGACCGGGTCACGTGAGGTCACCGGCCCCAGGTGACCGGGTCACGTGGGGTCACCGGCCCCAGGTGACCGGGTCACGTGGGGTCACCGGCCCCAGGTGACCGGGTCACGTGGGGTCACCGGCCCCAGGTGACCGGGTCACGTGTGGTCACCGGCCCCAGGTGACCGGGTCACGTGGGGTCACCGGCCCCAGGTGACCGGGTCACGTGGGGTCACCGGCCCCAGGTGACCTGGTCACGTGAGGTCACCGGCCCCAGGTGACCGGGTCACGTGGGGTCACCGGCCCCAGGTGACCGGGTCACGTGGGGTCACCGGCCCCAGGTGACCGGGTCACTTGGGGTCACCGGCCCCAGGTGTGCGGGTCACGTGGGGTCACCGGCCCCAGGTGTTCGGGTCACGTGGGGTCACCGGCCCCAGGTGACCGGGTCACGTGGGGTCACCGGCCCCAGGTGACCGGGTCACGTGGGGACACCGGCCCCAGGTGACCGGGTCACGTCGGGTCACCGGCCCCAGGTGACCGGGTCACGTGGGGTCACCGGACCCAGGTCAGCGGGTCACGTGGGGACACCGGCCCAAGGTAACCGGGTCATACCGAGTCCCCGGACCCAGGTCACCGGGTCAGTTCGGGACTACGGACCCAGGTCGGGTCATGTCACTTCCCATGCCCGGGTCCCCGGGTTGGATTTTTACCCAGGCCCCGGGTCACAGGGTTATGTCGGGTCAACGGCCTGGGTACAAGGGTCTGGTGACCACCCCGACCCCAGGTCCCCGGGTCATGACGGCACACCGGACCCGGTCCCCGAGTCCGGTCGACACCACAGCCCCAGGTCACTGGGTCATGTCGGGACCCAGCCCGGGTCCCCGGGACGGGTTTTTACCCCAGCCGCAGATCACCGGGTCCTGTCGGGTACCCGGGTCGGGTCCCCTGGACAGGTCGGCACCCCGGCCCCGGGTCACGGGGTCATGTCGGGTCGCTGTCCCGGGTACCAGTGTCAGGTGACCACCCCGGCCCCGGGAGACGGAGTCATACCGGGTCCCCGGCCCGGGTCCCCGGGTTGCATCGGGACACCAGCGAAGGACCACCGGGTCCTGTCGGGTCCCCGGCCCGGGTCCCCTGGACAGGTCGTTAACCCGGCCCCAGGTCACCGGGTCATGTCGCGCACCCGGCCTGGTTCCCAGGTTCCGGTGACCACCCGGGCACCAGGACCCCGGGTCACGTGGGGACCCCGGACCCAGGACCCCGGGTCACGTGGGGACACCGGCCCCAGGTCACCACGTCAGGTCGGGACCCCGAACCCAGGTCCACGAGTCCGTCGACACCACAGCCCCGGGTCACCGGGTCGTGTCGGGTAACCGGCCTGGTTCCAAGGTTCCGATGACCACCCTGGCACCAGGACCCCGGGTCACGTGGGGACACCGGCCCCAGGTGACCGGGTCACGTGGGGACACCGGCCCCAGGTGACCGGGTCACGTGGGGTCACCGGCCCCAGGTGACCGGGTCACGTGGGGTCACCGGCCCCAGGTGACCGGGTCACGTGGGGTCACCGGCCCCAGGTCAGCGGGTCACGTGGGGACACCGGCCCCAGGTGACCGGGTCACGTGGGGTCACCGGCCCCAGGTGACCGGGTCACGTGGGGACACCGGCCCCAGGTGACCGGGTCACGTGGGGTCACCGGCCCCAGGTGACCGGGTCACGTGGGGTCACCGGCCCCAGGTCAGCGGGTCACGTGGGGTCACCGGCCCCAGGTGACCGGGTCACGTGGGGTCACCGGCCCCAGGTCAGCGGGTCACGTGGGGACACCGGCCCAAGGTCACCGGGTCACGTGGGGTCACCGGCCCCAGGTGACCGGGTCACGTGGGGTCACCGGCCCCAGGTGACCGGGTCACGTGGGGTCACCGGCCCCAGGTGACCGGGTCACGTGGGTGCACCGGCCCCAGGTGACCGGGTCACGTGGGGTCACCGGCCCCAGGTGACCGGGTCACGTGGGGTCACCGGCCCCAGGTGACCGGGTCACGTGGGGTCACCGGCACCAGGTGACCGGGTCACGTGGGGTCACCGGCCCCAGGTCAGCGGGTCACGTGGGGACACCGGCCCCAGGTAACCAAGGCATGTCGGGACCCAGCCCGGGTCCCCGGGACGGGTTTTTACCCCAGCCGCAGATCACCGGGTCCTGTCGGGTCCCCGGCCCGGGTCCCCTGGACAGGTCGATAACCCGGCCCCATGTCACCCGGTCATCTCGCGCACCCGGCCTGGTTCCCAGGTTCCGATGACCACCCCGGCACCAGGACCCCGGGTCACGTGGGGACACCGGCCCCAGGTGACCGGGTCACGTGGGGTCACCGGCCCCAGGTCAGCGGGTCACGTGGGGACCCCGGCCCCAGGTGACCGGGTCACGTGGGGACCCCGGACCCAGGTAACCGGGTCATACCGAGTCCCCGGACCCAGGTCACCGGGTCAGTTCGGGACCCCGGACCCAGGTCGGGTCATGTCACTTCCCATGCCCGGGTCCCCGGGTTGGATTTTTACCCAGGCCCCGGGTCACAGGGTCATGTCGGGTCAACGGCCTGGGTACAAGGGTCTGGTGCCCACCCCGACCCCAGGTCCCCGGGTCATGACGGGACACCGGACCAGGTCCCCGAGTCCGGTCGACACCACAGCCCCAGGTCACCGGGTCATGTCGGGACCCAGCCCGGGTCCCCGGGACGGGTTTTTACCCCAGCCGCAGATCACCGGGTCCTGTCGGGTACCCGGGTCGGGTCCCCTGGACAGGTCGGCACCCCGGCCCCGGGTCACGGGGTCATGTCGGGTCGCTGTCCCGGGTACCAGTGTCAGGTGACCACCCCGGCCCCGGGAGACGGAGTCATACCGGGTCCCCGGCCCGGGTCCCCGGGTTGCATCGGGACACCAGCGAAGGACCACCGGGTCCTGTCGGGTCCCCGGCCCGGGTCCCCTGGACAGGTCGTTAACCCGGCCCCAGGTCACCGGGTCATGTCGCGCACCCGGCCTGGTTCCCAGGTTCCGGTGACCACCCCGGCACCAGGACCCCGGGTCACGTAGGGACCCCGGACCCAGGTCAGCGGGTCACGTGGGGACACCGGCCCCAGGTCACCGCGTCAGGTCGGGACCCCGAACCCAGGTCCACGAGTCCGTCGACACCACAGCCCCGGGTCACCGGGTCGTGTCGGGTAACCGGCCTGGTTCCAAGGTTCCGATGACCACCCCGGCACCAGGACCCCGGGTCACGTGGGGACACCGGCCCCAGGTGACCGGGTCACGTGGGGACACCGGCCCCAGGTCATCGGGTCACGTGGGGTCACCGGCCCCAGGTGACCGGGTCACGTGGGGTCACCGGCCCCAGGTGACCGGGTCACGTGAGGTCACCGGCCCCAGGTGACCGGGTCACGTGGGGTCACCGGCCCCAGGTGACCGGGTCACGTGGGGTCACCGGCCCCAGGTGACCGGGTCACGTGGGGTCACCGGCCCCAGGTGACCGGGTCACGTGTGGTCACCGGCCCCAGGTGACCGGGTCACGTGGGGTCACCGGCCCCAGGTGACCGGGTCACGTGGGGTCACCGGCCCCAGGTGACCTGGTCACGTGAGGTCACCGGCCCCAGGTGACCGGGTCACGTGGGGTCACCGGCCCCAGGTGACCGGGTCACGTGGGGTCACCGGCCCCAGGTGACCGGGTCACTTGGGGTCACCGGCCCCAGGTGTGCGGGTCACGTGGGGTCACCGGCCCCAGGTGTTCGGGTCACGTGGGGTCACCGGCCCCAGGTGACCGGGTCACGTGGGGTCACCGGCCCCAGGTGACCGGGTCACGTGGGGACACCGGCCCCAGGTGACCGGGTCACGTCGGGTCACCGGCCCCAGGTGACCGGGTCACGTGGGGTCACCGGACCCAGGTCAGCGGGTCACGTGGGGACACCGGCCCAAGGTAACCGGGTCATACCGAGTCCCCGGACCCAGGTCACCGGGTCAGTTCGGGACTACGGACCCAGGTCGGGTCATGTCACTTCCCATGCCCGGGTCCCCGGGTTGGATTTTTACCCAGGCCCCGGGTCACAGGGTTATGTCGGGTCAACGGCCTGGGTACAAGGGTCTGGTGACCACCCCGACCCCAGGTCCCCGGGTCATGACGGCACACCGGACCCGGTCCCCGAGTCCGGTCGACACCACAGCCCCAGGTCACCGGGTCATGTCGGGACCCAGCCCGGGTCCCCGGGACGGGTTTTTACCCCAGCCGCAGATCACCGGGTCCTGTCGGGTACCCGGGTCGGGTCCCCTGGACAGGTCGGCACCCCGGCCCCGGGTCACGGGGTCATGTCGGGTCGCTGTCCCGGGTACCAGTGTCAGGTGACCACCCCGGCCCCGGGAGACGGAGTCATACCGGGTCCCCGGCCCGGGTCCCCGGGTTGCATCGGGACACCAGCGAAGGACCACCGGGTCCTGTCGGGTCCCCGGCCCGGGTCCCCTGGACAGGTCGTTAACCCGGCCCCAGGTCACCGGGTCATGTCGCGCACCCGGCCTGGTTCCCAGGTTCCGGTGACCACCCGGGCACCAGGACCCCGGGTCACGTGGGGACCCCGGACCCAGGACCCCGGGTCACGTGGGGACACCGGCCCCAGGTCACCACGTCAGGTCGGGACCCCGAACCCAGGTCCACGAGTCCGTCGACACCACAGCCCCGGGTCACCGGGTCGTGTCGGGTAACCGGCCTGGTTCCAAGGTTCCGATGACCACCCTGGCACCAGGACCCCGGGTCACGTGGGGACACCGGCCCCAGGTGACCGGGTCACGTGGGGACACCGGCCCCAGGTGACCGGGTCACGTGGGGTCACCGGCCCCAGGTGACCGGGTCACGTGGGGTCACCGGCCCCAGGTGACCGGGTCACGTGGGGTCACCGGCCCCAGGTCAGCGGGTCACGTGGGGACACCGGCCCCAGGTGACCGGGTCACGTGGGGTCACCGGCCCCAGGTGACCGGGTCACGTGGGGACACCGGCCCCAGGTGACCGGGTCACGTGGGGTCACCGGCCCCAGGTGACCGGGTCACGTGGGGTCACCGGCCCCAGGTCAGCGGGTCACGTGGGGTCACCGGCCCCAGGTGACCGGGTCACGTGGGGTCACCGGCCCCAGGTCAGCGGGTCACGTGGGGACACCGGCCCAAGGTCACCGGGTCACGTGGGGTCACCGGCCCCAGGTGACCGGGTCACGTGGGGTCACCGGCCCCAGGTGACCGGGTCACGTGGGGTCACCGGCCCCAGGTGACCGGGTCACGTGGGTGCACCGGCCCCAGGTGACCGGGTCACGTGGGGTCACCGGCCCCAGGTGACCGGGTCACGTGGGGTCACCGGCCCCAGGTGACCGGGTCACGTGGGGTCACCGGCACCAGGTGACCGGGTCACGTGGGGTCACCGGCCCCAGGTCAGCGGGTCACGTGGGGACACCGGCCCCAGGTAACCAAGGCATGTCGGGACCCAGCCCGGGTCCCCGGGACGGGTTTTTACCCCAGCCGCAGATCACCGGGTCCTGTCGGGTCCCCGGCCCGGGTCCCCTGGACAGGTCGATAACCCGGCCCCATGTCACCCGGTCATCTCGCGCACCCGGCCTGGTTCCCAGGTTCCGATGACCACCCCGGCACCAGGACCCCGGGTCACGTGGGGACACCGGCCCCAGGTGACCGGGTCACGTGGGGTCACCGGCCCCAGGTCAGCGGGTCACGTGGGGACCCCGGCCCCAGGTGACCGGGTCACGTGGGGACCCCGGACCCAGGTAACCGGGTCATACCGAGTCCCCGGACCCAGGTCACCGGGTCAGTTCGGGACCCCGGACCCAGGTCGGGTCATGTCACTTCCCATGCCCGGGTCCCCGGGTTGGATTTTTACCCAGGCCCCGGGTCACAGGGTCATGTCGGGTCAACGGCCTGGGTACAAGGGTCTGGTGCCCACCCCGACCCCAGGTCCCCGGGTCATGACGGGACACCGGACCAGGTCCCCGAGTCCGGTCGACACCACAGCCCCAGGTCACCGGGTCATGTCGGGACCCAGCCCGGGTCCCCGGGACGGGTTTTTACCCCAGCCGCAGATCACCGGGTCCTGTCGGGTACCCGGGTCGGGTCCCCTGGACAGGTCGGCACCCCGGCCCCGGGTCACGGGGTCATGTCGGGTCGCTGTCCCGGGTACCAGTGTCAGGTGACCACCCCGGCCCCGGGAGACGGAGTCATACCGGGTCCCCGGCCCGGGTCCCCGGGTTGCATCGGGACACCAGCGAAGGACCACCGGGTCCTGTCGGGTCCCCGGCCCGGGTCCCCTGGACAGGTCGTTAACCCGGCCCCAGGTCACCGGGTCATGTCGCGCACCCGGCCTGGTTCCCAGGTTCCGGTGACCACCCCGGCACCAGGACCCCGGGTCCCGTGGGGACCCCGGACCCAGGTCAGCGGGTCACGTGGGGACACCGGCCCCAGGTCACCGCGTCAGGTCGGGACCCCGAACCCAGGTCCACGAGTCCGTCGACACCACAGCCCCGGGTCACCGGGTCGTGTCGGGTAACCGGCCTGGTTCCAAGGTTCCGATGACCACCCTGGCACCAGGACCCCGGGTCACGTGGGGACACCGGCCCCAGGTGACCGGGTCACGTGGGGACACCGGCCCCAGGTCATCGGGTCACGTGGGGTCACCGGCCCCAGGTGACCGGGTCACATGGGGTCACCGGCCCCAGGTGACCGGGTCACGTGGGGTCACCGGCCCCAGGTGACCGGGTCACGTGGGGTCACCGGCCCCAGGTCAGCGGGTCACGTGGGGTCACCGGCCCCAGGTGACCGGGTCACGTGGGGTCACCGGCCCCAGGTGACCGGGTCACGTGGGGACACCGGCCCCAGGTGACCGGGTCACGTGGGGACACCGGCCCCAGGTGACCGGGTCACGTGGGGTCACCGGCCCCAGGTGACCGGGTCACGTGGGGTCACCGGCCCCAGGTCAGCGGGTCACGTGGGGTCACCGGCCCCAGGTGACCGGGTCACGTGGGGACACCGGCTCCAGGTGACCGGGTCACGTGGGGTCACCGGCCCCAGGTCAGCGGGTCACGTGGGGACACCGGCCCAAGGTCACCGGGTCACGTGGGGTCACCGGCCCCAGGTGACCGGGTCACGTGGGGTCACCGGCCCCAGGTGACCGGGTCACGTGGGGACACCGGCCCCAGGTGACCGGGTCACGTGGGGACACCGGCCCCAGGTGACCGGGTCACGTGGGGTCACCGGCCCCAGGTGACCGGGTCACGTGGGGTCACCGGCCCCAGGTCAGCGGGTCATGTGGGGTCACCGGCCCCAGGTGACCGGGTCACGTGGGGACACCGGCTCCAGGTGACCGGGTCACGTGGGGTCACCAGCCCCAGGTCAGCGGGTCACGTGGGGACACCGGCCCAAGGTCACCGGGTCACGTGGGGTCACCGGCCCCAGGTGACCGGGTCACGTGGGGTCACCGGACCCAGGTGTTCGGGTCACGTGGGGTCACCGGCCCCAGGTGACCCGGTCACGTGGAGTCACCGGCCCCAGGTGACCGGGTCACGTGGGGTCACCGGCCCCAGGTGACCGGGTCACGTGGGGTCACCGGCCCCAGGTCAGCGGGTCACGTGGGGACACCGGCCCCAGGTGACCGGGTCACGTGGGGTCACCGGCCCCAGGTGACCGGGTCACGTGGGGACACCGGCCCCAGGTGACCGGGTCACGTGGGGTCACCGGCCCCAGGTCAGCGGGTCACGTGGGGTCACCGGCCCCAGGTGACCGGGTCACGTGGGGACACCGGCTCCAGGTGACCGCGTCACGTGTGGTCACCGGCCCCAGGTCAGCGGGTCACGTGGGGACACCGGCCCAAGGTCACCGGGTCACGTGGGGTCACCGGCCCCAGGTGACCGGGTCACGTGGGGTCACCGGCCCCAGGTGACCGGGTCACGTGGGGTCACCGGCCCCAGGTGACCGTGTCACGTGGGGTCACCGGCCCCAGGTGACCCGGTCACGTGGGGTCACCGGCCCCAGGTGACCGGGTCACGTGGGGTCACCGGCCCCAGGTGACCGGGTCACGTGGGGTCACCGGCCCCAGGTCAGCGGGTCACGTCGGGTCACCGGCCCCAGGTGACCGGGTCACGTGGGGTCACCGGCCCCAGGTGACCGGGTCACGTGGGGTCACCGGCCCCAGGTCAGCGGGTCACGTGGGGACACCGGCCCCAGGTAACCAAGGCATGTCGGGACCCAGCCCGGGTCCCCGGGACGGGTTTTTACCCCAGCCGCAGATCACCGGGTCCTGTCGGGTCCCCGGCCCGTGTCCCCTGGACAGCTCGATAACCCGGCCCCAGGTCACCCGGTCATCTCGCGCACCCGGCCTGGTTCCCAGGTTCCGATGACCACCCCGGCACCAGGACCCCGGGTCACGTGGGGACCCCGGCCCCAGGTGACCGGGTCACGTGGGGACCCCGGACCCAGGTAACCGGGTCATACCGAGTCCCCGGACCCAGGACACCGGGTCAGTTCGGGACCCCGGACCCAGGTCGGGTCATGTCACGTCCCATGCCCGGGTCCCCGGGTTGGATTTTTACCCAGGCCCCGGGTCACAGGGTCATGTCGGGTCAACGGCCTGGGTACAAGGGTCTGGTGCCCACCCCGACCCCAGGTCCCCGGGTCATGACGGGACACCGGACCAGGTCCCCGAGTCCGGTCGACACCACAGCCCCAGGTCACCGGGTCATGTCGGGACCCAGCCCGGGTCCCCGGGACGGGTTTTTACCCCAGCCGCAGATCACCGGGTCCTGTCGGGTACCCGGGTCGGGTCCCCTGGACAGGTCGGCACCCCGGCCCCGGGTCACGGGGTCATGTCGGGTCGCTGTCCCGGGTACCAGTGTCAGGTGACCACCCCGGCCCCGGGAGACGGAGTCATACCGGGTCCCCGGCCCAGGTCCCCGGGTTGCATCGGGACAAAAGCACCGGATCACTGGATCACGTGGGGGCCCGGGCCCGGGTCCCCGGGTTGCATCGGGACACCAGCGAAGGACCACCGGGTCCTGTCGGGTCCCCGGCCCGGGTCCCCTGGACAGGTCGTTAACCCGGCCCCAGGTCACCGGGTCGTGTCGGGTAACCGGCCTGGTTCCCAGGTTCCGGTGACCACCCCGGCACCAGGACCCCGGGTCCCGTGGGGACCCCGGCCCCAGGTGACCGGGTCACGCGGGGTCACCGGCCCCAGGTCAGCGGGTCACGTGGGGTCACCGGCCCCAGGTCAGCGGGTCACGTGGGGACACCGGCCCCAGGTCACCGCGTCAGGTCGGGACCCCGAACCCAGGTCCACGAGTCCGTCGACACCACAGCCCCGGGTCACCGGGTCGTGTCGGGTAACCGGCCTGGTTCCCAGGTTCCGATGACCACCCCGGCACCAGGACCCCGGGTCACGTGGGGACACCGGCCCCAGGTGACCGGGTCACGTGGGGTCACCGGCCCCAGGTGACCCGGTCACGTGGGGTCACCGGCCCCAGGTGACCGGGTCACGTGGGGACACCGGCCCCAGGTGACCGGGTCACGTGGGGTCACCGGCACCAGGTGACTGGGTCACGTGGGGTCACCGGCCCCAGGTGACCTGGTCACGTGGGGTCACCGGCCCCAGGTGACCGGGTCACGTGGGGTCACCGGCCCCAGGTGACCGGGTCACGTGGGGTCACCGGCCCCAGGTGACCGGGTCACGTGAGGTCACCGGCCCCAGGTGACCGGGTCACGTGGGGTCACCGGCCCCAGGTGACCGGGTCACGTGGGGTCACCGGCCCCAGGTGACCGGGTCACGTGGGGTCACCGGACCCAGGTCAGCGGGTCACGTGGGGACACCGGCCCCAGGTAACCGGGTCATACCGAGTCCCCGGACCCAGGTCACCGGGTCAGTTCGGGACCCCGGACCCAGGTCGGGTCATGTCACGTCCCATGCCCGCGTCCCCGGGTTGGATTTTTACCCAGGCCCCGGGTCACAGGGTCATGTCGGGTCAACGGCCTGGGTACAAGGGTCTGGTGCCCACCCCGACCCCAGGTCCCCGGGTCATGACGGGACACCGGACCAGGTCCCCGAGTCCGGTCGACACCACAGCCCCAGGTCACCGGGTCATGTCGGGACCCAGCCCGGGTCCCCGGGACGGGTTTTTACCCCAGCCGCAGATCACCGGGTCCTGTCGGGTACCCGGGTCGGGTCCCCTGGACAGGTCGGCACCCCGGCCCCGGGTCACGGGGTCATGTCGGGTCGCTGTCCCGGGTACCAGTGTCAGGTGACCACCCCGGCCCCGGGAGACGGAGTCATACCAGGTCCCGGGCCCGGGTCCCCGGGTTGCATCGGGACACCAGCGAAGGACCACCGGGTCCTGTCGGGTCCCCGGCCCGGGTCCTCTGGACAGGTCGTTAACCCGGCCCCAGGTCACCGGGTCATGTCGCGCACCCGGCCTGGTTCCCAGGTTCCGGTGACCACCCCGGCACCAGGACTCTGGGTCACGTGGGGACCCCGGCCCCAGGTCACCGGGTCACGTGGGGTCACCGGACCCAGGTGACCCGGTCACGTGAGGACACCGGCCCCAGGTGACCGGGTCACGTGGGGTCACCGGCCCCAGGTGACCGGGTCACGTGGGGTCACCGGCCCCAGGTGACCGGGTCACGTGGGGTCACCGGCACCAGGTGACCGGGTCACGTGGGGACACCGGCCCCAGGTGACCGGGTCACGTGGGGTCACCGGCCCCAGGTGACCGGGTCACGTGGGGTCACCGGCCCCAGGTGACCGGGTCACGTGGGGTCACCGGCCCCAGGTGACCGGGTCACGTGGGGACACCGGCCCCAGGTGACCGGGTCACGTGGGGTCACCGGCCCCAGGTCAGCGGGTCACGTGGGGACACCGGCCCCAGGTCATCGGGTCACGTGGGGTCACCGGCCCCAGGTGACCGGGTCACGTGGGGTCACCGGCCCCAGGTGACCGGGTCACGTGGGGTCACCGGCCCCAGGTGACCGGGTCACGTGGGGTCACCGGCACCAGGTGACCGGGTCACGTGGGGACACCGGCCCCAGGTGACCGGGTCACGTGGGGTCACCGGCCCCAGGTGACCGGGTCACGTGGGGTTACCGGCCCCAGGTGACCCGGTCACGTGGGGTCACCGGCCCCAGGTGACCGGGTCACGTGGGGTCACCGGCCCCAGGTGACCGGGTCACGTGGGGTCACCGGCCCCAGGTCAGCGGGTCACGTGGGGACACCGGCCCCAGGTGACCGGGTCACGTGGGGTCACCGGCCCCAGGTGACCGGGTCACGTGGGGACACCGGCCCCAGGTGACCGGGTCACGTGGGGTCACCGGTCCCAGGTGACCGGGTCACGTGGGGACACCGGCCCCAGGTAACTAAGGCATGTCGGGACCCAGCCCGGGTCCCCGGGACGGGTTTTTACCCCAGCCGCAGATCACCGGGTCCTGTCGGGTCCCCGGCCCGGGTCCCCTGGACAGGTCGATAACCCGGCCCCAGGTCACCCGGTCATCTCGCGCACCCGGCCTGGTTCCCAGGTTCCAATGACCACCCCGGCACCAGGACCCCGGGTCACGTGGGGACACCGGCCCCAGGTGACCGGGTCACGTGGGGTCACCGGCCCCAGGTCAGCGGGTCACGTGGGGACCCCGGCCCCAGGTGACCGGGTCACGTGGGGACCCCGGACCCAGGTAACCGGGTCATACCGAGTCTCCGGACCCAGGTCACCGGGTCAGTTCGGGACCCCGGACCCAGGTCGGGTCATGTCACGTCCCATGCCCGGGTCCCCGGGTTGGATTTTTACCCAGGCCCCGGGTCACAGGGTCATGTCGGGTCAACGGCCTGGGTACAAGGGTCTGGTGCCCACCCCGACCCCAGGTCCCCGGGTCATGACGGGACACCGGACCAGGTCCCCGAGTCCGGTCGACACCACAGCCCCAGGTCACCGGGTCATGTCGGGACCCAGCCCGGGTCCCCGGGACGGGTTTTTACCCCAGCCGCAGATCACCGGGTCCTGTCGGGTACCCGGGTCGGGTCCCCTGGACAGGTCGGCACCCCGGCCCCGGGTCACGGGGTCATGTCGGGTCGCTGTCCCGGGTACCAGTGTCAGGTGACCACCCCGGCCCCGGGAGACGGAGTCATACCGGGTCCCCGGCCCAGGTCCCCGGGTTGCATCGGGACAAAAGCACCGGATCACTGGATCACGTGGGGGCCCGGGCCCGGGTCCCCGGATTGCATCGGGACACCAGCGAAGGACCACCGGGTCCTGTCGGGTCCCCGGCCCGGGTCCCCTGGACAGGTCGTTAACCCGGCCCCAGGTCACCGGGTCGTGTCGGGTAACCGGCCTGGTTCCCAGGTTCCGGTGACCACCCCGGCACCAGGACCCCTGGTCCCGTGGGGACCCCGGCCCCAGGTGACCGGGTCACGTGGGGTCACCGGCCCCAGGTGACCGGGTCAAGTGGGGACACCGGCCCCAGGTGACCGGGTCACGTGGGGTCACCAGCCCCAGGTGACCGGGTCACGTGGGGTCACCGGCCCCAGGTGACCTGGTCACGTGGGGTCACCGGCCCCAGGTGACCGGGTCACGTGGGGTCACCGGCCCCAGGTGACCGGGTCACGTGAGGTCACCGGCCCCAGGTGACCGGGTCACGTGGGGTCACCGGCCCCAGGTGACCGGGTCACGTGGGGTCACCGGCCCCAGGTGACCGGGTCACGTGGGGTCACCGGCCCCAGGTGACCGGGTCACGTGGGGTCACCGGCCCCAGGTGACCGGGTCACGTGAGGTCACCGGCCCCAGGTGACCGGGTCACGTGGGGTCACCGGCCCCAGGTGACCGGGTCACGTGGGGTCACCGGCCCCAGGTGACCGGGTCACGTGGGGTCACCGGCCCCAGGTGACCGGGTCACGTGGGGTCACCGGCCCCAGGTGACCGGGTCACGTGGGGTCACTGGCCCCAGGTGACCGGGTCACGTGGGGTCACCGGCCCCAGGTGTTCGGGTCCCGTGGGGTCACCGGCCCCAGGTGACCGGGTCACGTGGGGTCACCAGACCCAGGTCAGCGGGTCACGTGGGGACACCGGCCCCAGGTAACCGGGTCATACCGAGTCCCCGGACCCAGGTCACCGGGTCAGTTCGGGACCCCGGACCCAGGTCGGGTCATGTCACGTCCCATGCCCGGGTCCCCGGGTTGGATTTTTACCCAGGCCCCGGGTCACAGGGTCATGTCGGGTCAACGGCCTGGGTACAAGGGTCTGGTGCCCACCCCGACCCCAGGTCCCCGGGTCATGACGGGACACCGGACCAGGTCCCCGAGTCCGGTCGACACCACAGCCCCAGGTCACCGGGTCATGTCGGGACCCAGCCCGGGTCCCCGGGACGGGTTTTTACCCCAGCCGCAGATCACCGGGTCCTGTCGGGTACCCGGGTCGGGTCCCCTGGACAGGTCGGCACCCCGGCCCCGGGTCACGGGGTCATGTCGGGTCGCTGTCCCGGGTACCAGTGTCAGGTGACCACCCCGGCCCCGGGAGACGGAGTCATACCGGGTCCCCGGCCCGGGTCCCCGGGTTGCATCGGGACACCAGCGAAGGACCACCGGGTCCTGTCGGGTCCCCGGCCCGGGTCCCCTGGACAGGTCGTTAACCCGGCCCCAGGTCACCGGGTCATGTCGCGCACCCGGCCTGGTTCCCAGGTTCCGGTGACCACCCCGGCACCAGGACCCCGGGTCACGTGGGGACCCCGGACCCAGGTCAGCGGGTCACGTGGGGACACCGGCCCCAGGTAACCGGGTCATACCGAGTCCCCGGACCCAGGTCACCGGGTCAGTTCGGGACCCCGGACCCCGGTCGGGTCATGTCACGTCCCATGCCCGGGTCCCCGGGTTGGATTTTTACCCAGGCCCCGGGTCACAGGGTCATGTCGGGTCAACGGCCTGGGTACAAGGGTCTGGTGACCACCCCGACCCCAGGTCCCCGGGTCATGACGGGACACCGGACCAGGTCCCCGAGTCCGGTCGACACCACAGCCCCAGGTCACCGGGTCATGTCGGGACCCAGCCCGGGTCCCCGGGACGCGTTTTTACCCCAGCCGCAGATCACCGGGTCCTGTCGGGTACCCGGGTCGGGTCCCCTGGACAGGTCGGCACCCCGGCCCCGGGTCACGGGGTCATGTCGGGTCGCTGTCCCGGGTACCAGTGTCAGGTGACCACCCCGGCCCCGGGAGACGGAGTCATACCGGGTCCCCGGCCCAGGTCCCCGGGTTGCATCGGGACACCAGCGAAGGACCACCGGGTCCTGTCGGGTCCCCGGCCCGGGTCCCCTGGACAGGTCGTTAACCCGGCCCCAGGTCACCGGGTCATGTCGCGCACCCGGCCTGGTTCCCAGGTTCCGGTGACCACCCCGGCACCAGGACCCCGGGTCACGTGGGGACCCCGGACCCAGGTCAGCGGGTCACGTGGGGACACCGGCCCCAGGTCACCGCGTCAGGTCGGGACCCCGAACCCAGGTCCACGAGTCCGTCGACACCACAGCCCCGGGTCACCGGGTCGTGTCGGGTAACCGGCCTGGTTCCAAGGTTCCGATGACCACCCCGGCACCAGGACCCCGGGTCACGTGGGGACACCGGCCCCAGGTGACCGGGTCACGTGGGGTCACCGGCCCCAGGTGACCGGGTCACGTGGGGTCACCGGCCCCAGGTCAGCGGGTCACGTGGGGACACCGGCCCCAGGTGACCGGGTCACGTGGGGACACCGGCCCCAGGTGACCGGGTCACGTGGGGTCACCGGCCCCAGGTCAGCGGGTCACGTGGGGACACCGGCCCCAGGTCATCGGGTCACGTGGGGTCACCGGCCCCAGGTGACCGGGTCACGTGGGGTCACCGGCCCCAGGTGACCGGGTCACGTGGGGTCACCGGCCCCAGGTGACCGGGTCACGTGGGGTCACCGGCACCAGGTGACCGGGTCACGTGGGGACACCGGCCCCAGGTGACCGGGTCACGTGGGGTCACCGGCCCCAGGTGACCGGGTCACGTGGGGTTACCGGCCCCAGGTGACCCGGTCACGTGGGGTCACCGGCCCCAGGTGACCGGGTCACGTGGGGTCACCGGCCCCAGGTGACCGGGTCACGTGGGGTCACCGGCCCCAGGTCAGCGGGTCACGTGGGGACACCGGCCCCAGGTGACCGGGTCACGTGGGGTCACCGGCCCCAGGTGACCGGGTCACGTGGGGACACCGGCCCCAGGTGACCGGGTCACGTGGGGTCACCGGTCCCAGGTGACCGGGTCACGTGGGGACACCGGCCCCAGGTAACTAAGGCATGTCGGGACCCAGCCCGGGTCCCCGGGACGGGTTTTTACCCCAGCCGCAGATCACCGGGTCCTGTCGGGTCCCCGGCCCGGGTCCCCTGGACAGGTCGATAACCCGGCCCCAGGTCACCCGGTCATCTCGCGCACCCGGCCTGGTTCCCAGGTTCCAATGACCACCCCGGCACCAGGACCCCGGGTCACGTGGGGACACCGGCCCCAGGTGACCGGGTCACGTGGGGTCACCGGCCCCAGGTCAGCGGGTCACGTGGGGACCCCGGCCCCAGGTGACCGGGTCACGTGGGGACCCCGGACCCAGGTAACCGGGTCATACCGAGTCTCCGGACCCAGGTCACCGGGTCAGTTCGGGACCCCGGACCCAGGTCGGGTCATGTCACGTCCCATGCCCGGGTCCCCGGGTTGGATTTTTACCCAGGCCCCGGGTCACAGGGTCATGTCGGGTCAACGGCCTGGGTACAAGGGTCTGGTGCCCACCCCGACCCCAGGTCCCCGGGTCATGACGGGACACCGGACCAGGTCCCCGAGTCCGGTCGACACCACAGCCCCAGGTCACCGGGTCATGTCGGGACCCAGCCCGGGTCCCCGGGACGGGTTTTTACCCCAGCCGCAGATCACCGGGTCCTGTCGGGTACCCGGGTCGGGTCCCCTGGACAGGTCGGCACCCCGGCCCCGGGTCACGGGGTCATGTCGGGTCGCTGTCCCGGGTACCAGTGTCAGGTGACCACCCCGGCCCCGGGAGACGGAGTCATACCGGGTCCCCGGCCCAGGTCCCCGGGTTGCATCGGGACAAAAGCACCGGATCACTGGATCACGTGGGGGCCCGGGCCCGGGTCCCCGGATTGCATCGGGACACCAGCGAAGGACCACCGGGTCCTGTCGGGTCCCCGGCCCGGGTCCCCTGGACAGGTCGTTAACCCGGCCCCAGGTCACCGGGTCGTGTCGGGTAACCGGCCTGGTTCCCAGGTTCCGGTGACCACCCCGGCACCAGGACCCCTGGTCCCGTGGGGACCCCGGCCCCAGGTGACCGGGTCACGTGGGGTCACCGGCCCCAGGTGACCGGGTCAAGTGGGGACACCGGCCCCAGGTGACCGGGTCACGTGGGGTCACCAGCCCCAGGTGACCGGGTCACGTGGGGTCACCGGCCCCAGGTGACCTGGTCACGTGGGGTCACCGGCCCCAGGTGACCGGGTCACGTGGGGTCACCGGCCCCAGGTGACCGGGTCACGTGAGGTCACCGGCCCCAGGTGACCGGGTCACGTGGGGTCACCGGCCCCAGGTGACCGGGTCACGTGGGGTCACCGGCCCCAGGTGACCTGGTCACGTGGGGTCACCGGCCCCAGGTGACCGGGTCACGTGGGGTCACCGGCCCCAGGTGACCGGGTCACGTGAGGTCACCGGCCCCAGGTGACCGGGTCACGTGGGGTCACCGGCCCCAGGTGACCGGGTCACGTGGGGTCACCGGCCCCAGGTGACCGGGTCACGTGGGGTCACCGGCCCCAGGTGACCGGGTCACGTGGGGTCACTGGCCCCAGGTGACCGGGTCACGTGGGGTCACCGGCCCCAGGTGTTCGGGTCCCGTGGGGTCACCGGCCCCAGGTGACCGGGTCACGTGGGGTCACCAGACCCAGGTCAGCGGGTCACGTGGGGACACCGGCCCCAGGTAACCGGGTCATACCGAGTCCCCGGACCCAGGTCACCGGGTCAGTTCGGGACCCCGGACCCAGGTCGGGTCATGTCACGTCCCATGCCCGGGTCCCCGGGTTGGATTTTTACCCAGGCCCCGGGTCACAGGGTCATGTCGGGTCAACGGCCTGGGTACAAGGGTCTGGTGCCCACCCCGACCCCAGGTCCCCGGGTCATGACGGGACACCGGACCAGGTCCCCGAGTCCGGTCGACACCACAGCCCCAGGTCACCGGGTCATGTCGGGACCCAGCCCGGGTCCCCGGGACGGGTTTTTACCCCAGCCGCAGATCACCGGGTCCTGTCGGGTACCCGGGTCGGGTCCCCTGGACAGGTCGGCACCCCGGCCCCGGGTCACGGGGTCATGTCGGGTCGCTGTCCCGGGTACCAGTGTCAGGTGACCACCCCGGCCCCGGGAGACGGAGTCATACCGGGTCCCCGGCCCGGGTCCCCGGGTTGCATCGGGACACCAGCGAAGGACCACCGGGTCCTGTCGGGTCCCCGGCCCGGGTCCCCTGGACAGGTCGTTAACCCGGCCCCAGGTCACCGGGTCATGTCGCGCACCCGGCCTGGTTCCCAGGTTCCGGTGACCACCCCGGCACCAGGACCCCGGGTCACGTGGGGACCCCGGACCCAGGTCAGCGGGTCACGTGGGGACACCGGCCCCAGGTAACCGGGTCATACCGAGTCCCCGGACCCAGGTCACCGGGTCAGTTCGGGACCCCGGACCCCGGTCGGGTCATGTCACGTCCCATGCCCGGGTCCCCGGGTTGGATTTTTACCCAGGCCCCGGGTCACAGGGTCATGTCGGGTCAACGGCCTGGGTACAAGGGTCTGGTGACCACCCCGACCCCAGGTCCCCGGGTCATGACGGGACACCGGACCAGGTCCCCGAGTCCGGTCGACACCACAGCCCCAGGTCACCGGGTCATGTCGGGACCCAGCCCGGGTCCCCGGGACGCGTTTTTACCCCAGCCGCAGATCACCGGGTCCTGTCGGGTACCCGGGTCGGGTCCCCTGGACAGGTCGGCACCCCGGCCCCGGGTCACGGGGTCATGTCGGGTCGCTGTCCCGGGTACCAGTGTCAGGTGACCACCCCGGCCCCGGGAGACGGAGTCATACCGGGTCCCCGGCCCAGGTCCCCGGGTTGCATCGGGACACCAGCGAAGGACCACCGGGTCCTGTCGGGTCCCCGGCCCGGGTCCCCTGGACAGGTCGTTAACCCGGCCCCAGGTCACCGGGTCATGTCGCGCACCCGGCCTGGTTCCCAGGTTCCGGTGACCACCCCGGCACCAGGACCCCGGGTCACGTGGGGACCCCGGACCCAGGTCAGCGGGTCACGTGGGGACACCGGCCCCAGGTCACCGCGTCAGGTCGGGACCCCGAACCCAGGTCCACGAGTCCGTCGACACCACAGCCCCGGGTCACCGGGTCGTGTCGGGTAACCGGCCTGGTTCCAAGGTTCCGATGACCACCCCGGCACCAGGACCCCGGGTCACGTGGGGACACCGGCCCCAGGTGACCGGGTCACGTGGGGTCACCGGCCCCAGGTGACCGGGTCACGTGAGGTCACCGGCCCCAGGTGACCGGGTCACGTGGGGTCACCGGCCCCAGGTGACCGGGTCACGTGGGGTCACCGGCCCCAGGTGATCGGGTCACGTGGGGTCACCGGCCCCAGGTCAGCGGGTCACGTGGGGACACCGGCCCCAGGTAACCAAGGCATGTCGGGACCCAGCCCGGGTCCCCGGGACGGGTTTTTACCCCAGCCGCAGATCACCGGGTCCTGTCGGGTCCCCGGCCCGGGTCCCCTGGACAGGTCGATAACCCGGCCCCAGGTCACCCGGTCATCTCGCGCACCCGGCCTGGTTCCCAGGTTCCGATGACCACCCCGGCACCAGGACCCCGGGTCACGTGGGGACACCGGCCCCAGGTGACCGGGTCACGTGGGGTCACCGGCCCCAGGTCAGCGGGTCACGTGGGGACCCCGGCCCCAGGTGACCGGGTCACGTGGGGACCCCGGACCCAGGTAACCGGGTCATACCGAGTCCCCGGACCCAGGTCACCGGGTCAGTTCGGGACCCCGGACCCAGGTCGGGTCATGTCACGTCCCATGCCCGGGTCCCCGGGTTGGATTTTTACCCAGGCCCCGGGTCACAGGGTCATGTCGGGTCAACGGCCTGGGTACAAGGGTCTGGTGACCACCCCGACCCCAGGTCCCCGGGTCATGACGGGACACCGGACCAGGTCCCTGAGTCCGGTCGACACCACAGCCCCAGGTCACCGGGTCATGTCGGGACCCAGCCCGGGTCCCCGGGACGGGTTTTTACCCCAGCCGCAGATCACCGGGTCCTGTCGGGTACCCGGGTCGGGTCCCCTGGACAGGTCGGCACCCCGGCCCCGGGTCACGGGGTCATGTCGGGTCGCTGTCCCGGGTACCAGTGTCAGGTGACCACCCCGGCCCCGGGAGACGGAGTCATACCGGGTCCCCGGCCCAGGTCCCCGGGTTGCATCGGGACAAAAGCACCGGATCACTGGATCACGTGGGGGCCCGGGCCCGGGTCCCCGGGTTGCATCGGGACACCAGCGAAGGACCACCGGGTCCTGTCGGGTCCCCGGCCCGGGTCCCCTGGACAGGTCGTTAACCCGGCCCCAGGTCACCGGGTCCTGTCGGGTAACCGGACTTGTTCCCAGGTTCCGGTGACCACCCCGGCACCAGGACCCCGGGTCCCGTGGGGACCCCGGCCCCAGGTGACCGGGTCACGCGGGGTCACCGGCCGCAGGTGACCCGGTCACGTGGGGACACCGGCCCCAGGTCACCGGGTCACGTGGGGTCACCGGCCCCAGGTGACCGGGTCACGTGGGGTCACCGGCCCCAGGTGACCGGGTCACGTGGGGACACCGGCCCCAGGTGACCGGGTCACGTGGGGTCACCGGCCCCAGGTGACCGGGTCACGTGGGGTCACCGGCCCCAGGTCAGCGGGTCACGTGGGGTCACCGGCCCCAGGTGACCGGGTCACGTGGGGACACCGGCCCCAGGTCAGCGGGTCACGTGGGGTCACCGGCCCCAGGTCAGCGGGTCACGTGGGGACACCGGCCCCAGGTAACCGGGTCATACCGTGTCCCCGGACCCAGGTCACCAGGTCAGTTCGGGACCCCGGACCCAGGTCGGGTCATGTCACGTCCCATGCCCGGGTCCCCGGGTTGGATTTTTACCCAGGCCCCGGGTCACAGGGTCATGTCGGGTCAACGGCCTGGGTACAAGGGTCTGGTGACCACCCCGACCCCAGGTCCCCGGGTCATGACGGGACACCGGACCAGGTCCCCGAGTCCGGTCGACACCACAGCCCCAGGTCACCGGGTCATGTCGGGACCCAGCCCGGGTCCCCGGGACGGGTTTTTACCCCAGCCGCAGATCACCGGGTCCTGTCGGGTACCCGGGTCGGGTCCCCTGGACAGGTCGGCACCCCGGCCCCGGGTCACGGGGTCATGTCGGGTCGCTGTCCCGGGTACCAGTGTCAGGTGACCACCCCGGCCCCAGGAGACGGAGTCATACCGGGTCCCCGGCCCGGGTCCCCGGGTTGCATCGGGACACCAGCGAAGGACCACCGGGTCCTGTCGGGTCCCCGGCCCGGGTCCCCTGGACAGGTCGTTAACCCGGCCCCAGGTCACCGGGTCATGTCGCGCACCCGGCCTGGTTCCCAGGTTCCGGTGACCACCCCGGCACCAGGACCCCGGGTCACGTGGGGACCCCGGACCCAGGTCAGCGGGTCACGTGGGGACACCGGCCCCAGGTCACCGCGTCAGGTCGGGACCCCGAACCCAGGTCCACGAGTCCGTCGACACCACAGCCCCGGGTCACCGGGTCGTGTCGGGTAACCGGCCTGGTTCCAAGGTTCCGATGACCACCCCGGCACCAGGACCCCGGGTCACGTGGGGACACCGGCCCCAGGTGACCGGGTCACGTGGGGTCACCGGCCCCAGGTGACCGGGTCACGTGAGGTCACCGGCCCCAGGTGACCGGGTCACGTGGGGTCACCGGCCCCAGGTGACCGGGTCACGTGGGGTCACCGGCCCCAGGTGATCGGGTCACGTGGGGTCACCAGCCCCAGGTCAGCGGGTCACGTGGGGACACCGGCCCCAGGTAACCAAGGCATGTCGGGACCCAGCCCGGGTCCCCGGGACGGGTTTTTACCCCAGCCGCAGATCACCGGGTCCTGTCGGGTCCCCGGCCCGGGTCCCCTGGACAGGTCGATAACCCGGCCCCAGGTCACCCGGTCATCTCGCGCACCCGGCCTGGTTCCCAGGTTCCGATGACCACCCCGGCACCAGGACCCCGGGTCACGTGGGGACACCGGCCCCAGGTGACCGGGTCACGTGGGGTCACCGGCCCCAGGTCAGCGGGTCACGTGGGGACCCCGGCCCCAGGTGACCGGGTCACGTGGGGACCCCGGACCCAGGTAACCGGGTCATACCGAGTCCCCGGACCCAGGTCACCGGGTCAGTTCGGGACCCCGGACCCAGGTCGGGTCATGTCACGTCCCATGCCCGGGTCCCCGGGTTGGATTTTTACCCAGGCCCCGGGTCACAGGGTCATGTCGGGTCAACGGCCTGGGTACAAGGGTCTGGTGACCACCCCGACCCCAGGTCCCCGGGTCATGACGGGACACCGGACCAGGTCCCTGAGTCCGGTCGACACCACAGCCCCAGGTCACCGGGTCATGTCGGGACCCAGCCCGGGTCCCCGGGACGGGTTTTTACCCCAGCCGCAGATCACCGGGTCCTGTCGGGTACCCGGGTCGGGTCCCCTGGACAGGTCGGCACCCCGGCCCCGGGTCACGGGGTCATGTCGGGTCGCTGTCCCGGGTACCAGTGTCAGGTGACCACCCCGGCCCCGGGAGACGGAGTCATACCGGGTCCCCGGCCCAGGTCCCCGGGTTGCATCGGGACAAAAGCACCGGATCACTGGATCACGTGGGGGCCCGGGCCCGGGTCCCCGGGTTGCATCGGGACACCAGCGAAGGACCACCGGGTCCTGTCGGGTCCCCGGCCCGGGTCCCCTGGACAGGTCGTTAACCCGGCCCCAGGTCACCGGGTCCTGTCGGGTAACCGGACTTGTTCCCAGGTTCCGGTGACCACCCCGGCACCAGGACCCCGGGTCCCGTGGGGACCCCGGCCCCAGGTGACCGGGTCACGCGGGGTCACCGGCCCCAGGTGACCCGGTCACGTGGGGACACCGGCCCCAGGTGACCGGGTCACGTGGGGTCACCGGCCCCAGGTGACCGGGTCACGTGGGGTCACCGGCCCCAGGTCAGCGGGTCACGTGGGGTCACCGGCCCCAGGTCAGCGGGTCACGTGGGGACACCGGCCCCAGGTCACCGGGTCACGTGGGGACACCGGCCCCAGGTCACCGGGTCACGTGGGGTCACCGGCCCCAGGTGACCGGGTCACGTGGGGTCACCGGCCCCACGTGACCGGGTCACGTGGGGACACCGGCCCCAGGTGACCGGGTCACGTGGGGTCACCGGCCCCAGGTGACCGGGTCACGTGGGGTCACCGGCCCCAGGTGACCCGGTCACGTGGGGTCACCGGCCCCAGGTGACCCGGTCACGTGGGGTCACCGGCCCCAGGTGACCCGCTCACGTGGGGTCACCGGCCCCAGGTGACCGGGTCACGTGGGGTCACCGGCCCCAGGTCAGCGGGTCACGTGGGGACACCGGCCCCAGGTGACCGGGTCACGTGGGGTCACCGGCCCCAGGTGACCGGGTCACGTGGGGACACCGGCCCCAGGTGACCGGGTCACGTGGGGTCACCGGCCCCAGGTCAGCGGGTCACGTGGGGACACCGGCCCCAGGTAACCAAGGCATGTCGGGACCCAGCCCGGGTCCCCGGGACGGGTTTTTACCCCAGCCGCAGATCACCGGGTCCTGTCGGGTCCCCGGCCCGGGTCCCCTGGACAGGTCGATAACCCGGCCCCAGGTCACGCGGTCATCTCGCGCACCCGGCCTGGTTCCCAGGTTCCGATGACCACCCCGGCACCAGGACCCCGGGTCACGTGGGGACACCGGCCCCAGGTGACCGGGTCACGTGGGGTCACCGGCCCCAGGTCAGCGGGTCACGTGGGGACCCCGGCCCCAGGTGACCGGGTCACGTGGGGACCCCGGACCCAGGTAACCGGGTCATACCGAGTCCCCGGACCCAGGTCACCGGGTCAGTTCGGGACCCCGGACCCAGGTCGGGTCATGTCACGTCCCATGCCCGGGTCCCCGGGTTGGATTTTTACCCAGGCCCCGGGTCACAGGGTCATGTCGGGTCAACGGCCTGGGTACAAGGGTCTGGTGACCACCCCGACCCCAGGTCCCCGGGTCATGACGGGACACCGGACCAGGTCCCCGAGTCCGGTCGACACCACAGCCCCAGGTCACCGGGTCATGTCGGGACCCAGCCCGGGTCCCCGGGACGGGTTTTTACCCCAGCCGCAGATCACCGGGTCCTGTCGGGTACCCGGGTCGGGTCCCCTGGACAGGTCGGCACCCCGGCCCCGGGTCACGGGGTCATGTCGGGTCGCTGTCCCGGGTACCAGTGTCAGGTGACCACCCCGGCCCCGGGAGACGGAGTCATACCGGGTCCCCGGCCCAGGTCCCCGGGTTGCATCGGGACAAAAGCACCGGATCACTGGATCACGTGGGGGCCCGGGCCCGGGTCCCCGGGTTGCATCGGGACACCAGCGAAGGACCACCGGGTCCTGTCGGGTCCCCGGCCCGGGTCCCCTGGACAGGTCGTTAACCCGGCCCCAGGTCACCGGGTCGTGTCGGGTAACCGGCCTGGTTCCCAGGTTCCGGTGACCACCCCGGCACCAGGACCCCGGGTCCCGTGGGGACCCCGGCCCCAGGTGACCGGGTCACGCGGGGTCACCGGCCCCAGGTGACCGGGTCACGCGGGGTCACCGGCCCCAGGTGACCGGGTCACGCGGGGTCACCGGCCCCAGGTGACCGGGTCACGTGGGGACACCGGCCCCAGGTGACCGGGTCACGTGGGGTCACCGGCCCCAGGTGACCGGGTCACGTGGGGTCACCGGCCCCAGGTCAGCGGGTCACGTGAGGTCACCGGCCCCAGGTGACCGGGTCACGTGGGGACACCGGCCCCAGGTGACCGGGTCACGTGGGGTCACCGGCCCCAGGTCAGCGGGTCACGTGGGGACACCGGCCCCAGGTCACCGGGTCACGTGGGGTCACCGGCCCCAGGTGACCGGGTCACGTGGGGTCACCGGCCCCAGGTGACCGGGTCACGTGGGGTCACCGGCCCCAGGTGACCGGGTCACGTGGGGACACCGGCCCCAGGTGACCGGGTCACGTGGGGTCACCGGCCCCAGGTGACCGGGTCACGTGGGGTCACCGGCACCAGGTGACCGGGTCACGTGGGGACACCGGCCCCAGGTGACCGGGTCACGTGGGGTCACCGGCCCCAGGTCAGCGGGTCACGTGGTGTCACCGGCCCCAGGTCAGCGGGTCACGTGGGGACACCGGCCCCAGGTCACCGCGTCAGGTCGGGACCCCGAACCCAGGTCCACGAGTCCGTCGACACCACAGCCCCGGGTCACCGGGTCGTGTCGGGTAACCGGCCTGGTTCCCAGGTTCCGATGACCACCCCGGCACCAGGACTCTGGGTCACGTGGGGACACCGGCCCCAGGTCACCGGGTCACGTGGGGTCACCGGACCCAGGTGACCCGGTCACGTGGGGACACCGGCCCCAGGTGACCGGGTCACGTGGGGTCACCGGCCCCAGGTGACCGGGTCACATGGGGACACCGGCCCCAGGTGACCGGGTCACGTGGGGTCACCATCCCCAGGTCAGCGGGTCACGTGGGGTCACCGGCCCCAGGTGACCGGGTCACGTGGGGACACCGGCCCCACGTGACCGGGTCACGTGGGGTCACCGGCCCCAGGTCACCGGGTCACGTGGGGTCACCGGCCCCAGGTGACCGGGTCACGTGGGGTCACCGGCCCCAGGTGACCGGGTCACGTGGGGTCACCGGCCCCAGGTGACCGGGTCACGTGGGGACACCGGCCCATGGTGACCGGGTCACGTGGGGTCACCGGCCCCAGGTGACCGGGTCACGTGGGGTCACCGGCACCAGGTGACCGGGTCACGTGGGGACACCGGCCCCAGGTGACCGGGTCACGTGGGGTCACCGGCCCCAGGTCAGCGGGTCACGTGGGGTCACCGGCCCAAGGTCAGCGGGTCACGTGGGGACACCGGCCCCAGGTCACCGCGTCAGGTCGGGACCCCGAACCCAGGTCCACGAGTCCGTCGACACCACAGCCCCGGGTCACCGGGTCGTGTCGGGTAACCGGCCTGGTTCCCAGGTTCCGATGACCACCCCGGCACCAGGACTCTGGGCCACGTGGGGACACCGGCCCCAGGTCAGCGGGTCACGTGGGGACACCGGACCCAGGTCAGCGGGTCACGTGGGGACACCGGCCCCAGGTAACCGGGTCATACCGAGTCCCCGGACCCAGGTCACCAGGTCAGTTCGGGACCCCGGACCCAGGTCGGGTCATGTCACGTCCCATGCCCGGGTCCCCGGGTTGGATTTTTACCCAGGCCCCGGGTCACAGGGTCATGTCGGGTCAACGGCCTGGGTACAAGGGTCTGGTGACCACCCCGACCCCAGGTCCCCGGGTCATGACGGGACACCGGACCAGGTCCCCGAGTCCGGTCGACACCACAGCCCCAGGTCACCGGGTCATGTCGGGACCCAGCCCGGGTCCCCGGGACGGGTTTTTACCCCAGCCGCAGATCACCGGGTCCTGTCGGGTACCCGGGTCGGGTCCCCTGGACAGGTCGGCACCCCGGCCCCGGGTCACGGGGTCATGTCGGGTCGCTGTCCCGGGTACCAGTGTCAGGTGACCACCCCGGCCCCGGGAGACGGAGTCATACCGGGTCCCCGGCCCGGGTCCCCGGGTTGCATCGGGACAAAAGCACCGGATCACTGGATCACGTGGGGGCCCGGGCCCGGGTCCCAGGGTTGCATCGGGACACCAGCGAAGGACCACCGGGTCCTGTCGGGTCCCCGGCCCGGGTCCCCTGGACAGGTCGTTAACCCGGCCCCAGGTCACCGGGTCATGTCGCGCACCCGGCCTGGTTCCCAGGTTCCGGTGACCACCCCGGCACCAGGACCCCGGGTCCCGTGGGGACCCCGGCCCCAGGTGACCGGGTCACGCGGGGTCACCGGCCCCAGGTCAGCGGGTCACGCGGGGTCACCGGCCCCAGGTCAGCGGGTCACGTGGGGACACCGGCCCCAGGTCAGCGGGTCACGTGGGGACACCGGCCCCAGGTCACCGCGTCAGGTCGGGACCCCGAACCCAGGTCCACGAGTCCGTCGACACCACAGCCCCTGGTCACCGGGTCGTGTCGGGTAACCGGCCTGGTTCCCAGGTTCCGATGACCACCCCGGCACCAAGACTCTGGGTCACGTGGGGACACCGGCCCCAGGTCACCGGGTCACGTGGGGTCACCGGCCCCAGGTGACCGGGTCACGTGGGGTCACCGGCCCCAGGTCAGCGGGTCACGTGGGGACACCGGCCCCAGGTAACCAAGGCATGTCGGGACCCAGCCCGGGTCCCCGGGACGGGTTTTTACCCCAGCCGCAGATCACCGGGTCCTGTCGGGTCCCCGGCCCGGGTCCCCTGGACAGGTCGATAACCCGGCCCCAGGTCACGCGGTCATCTCGCGCACCCGGCCTGGTTCCCAGGTTCCGATGACCACCCCGGCACCAGGACCCCGGGTCACGTGGGGACACCGGCCCCAGGTGACCGGGTCACGTGGGGTCACCGGCCCCAGGTCAGCGGGTCACGTGGGGACCCCGGCCCCAGGTGACCGGGTCACGTGGGGACCCCGGACCCAGGTAACCGGGTCATACCGAGTCCCCGGACCCAGGTCACCGGGTCAGTTCGGGACCCCGGACCCAGGTCGGGTCATGTCACGTCCCATGCCCGGGTCCCCGGGTTGGATTTTTACCCAGGCCCCGGGTCACAGGGTCATGTCGGGTCAACGGCCTGGGTACAAGGGTCTGGTGCCCACCCCGACCCCAGGTCCCCGGGTCATGACGGGACACCGGACCAGGTCCCCGAGTCCGGTCGACACCACAGCCCCAGGTCACCGGGTCATGTCGGGACCCAGCCCGGGTCCCCGGGACGGGTTTTTACCCCAGCCGCAGATCACCGGGTCCTGTCGGGTACCCGGGTCGGGTCCCCTGGACAGGTCGGCACCCCGGCCCCGGGTCACGGGGTCATGTCGGGTCGCTGTCCCGGGTACCAGTGTCAGGTGACCACCCCGGCCCCGGGAGACGGAGTCATACCGGGTCCCCGGCCCAGGTCCCCGGGTTGCATCGGGACAAAAGCACCGGATCACTGGATCACGTGGGGGCCCGGGCCCGGGTCCCCGGGTTGCATCGGGACACCAGCGAAGGACCACCGGGTCCTGTCGGGTCCCCGGCCCGGGTCCCCTGGACAGGTCGTTAACCCGGCCCCAGGTCACCGGGTCGTGTCGGGTAACCGGCCTGGTTCCCAGGTTCCGGTGACCACCCCGGCACCAGGACCCCGGGTCCCGTGGGGACCCCGGCCCCAGGTGACCGGGTCACGCGGGGTCACCGGCCCCAGGTGACCGGGTCACGCGGGGTCACCGGCCCCAGGTGACCGGGTCACGCGGGGTCACCGGCCCCAGGTGACCGGGTCACGTGGGGACACCGGCCCCAGGTCAGCGGGTCACGTGGGGTCACCGGCCCCAGGTGACCGGGTCACGTGGGGACACCGGCCCCAGGTGACCGGGTCACGTGGGGTCACCGGCCCCAGGTGACCGGGTCACGTGGGGACACCGGCCCCAGGTCACCGGGTCACGTGGGGTCACCGGCCCCAGGTGACCGGGTCACGTGGGGTCACCGGCCCCAGGTGACCGGGTCACGTGGGGACACCGGCCCCAGGTGACCGGGTCACGTGGGGTCACCGGCCCCAGGTGACCGGGTCACGTGGGGTCACCGGCACCAGGTGACCGGGTCACGTGGGGACACCGGCCCCAGGTGACCGGGTCACGTGGGGTCACCGGCCCCAGGTCAGCGGGTCACGTGGGGTCACCGGCCCAAGGTCAGCGGGTCACGTGGGGACACCGGCCCCAGGTCACCGCGTCAGGTCGGGACCCCGAACCCAGGTCCACGAGTCCGTCGACACCACAGCCCCGGGTCACCGGGTCGTGTCGGGTAACCGGCCTGGTTCCCAGGTTCCGATGACCACCCCGGCACCAGGACTCTGGGTCACGTGGGGACACCGGCCCCAGGTCACCGGGTCACGTGGGGTCACCGGACCCAGGTGACCCGGTCACGTGGGGACACCGGCCCCAGGTGACCGGGTCACGTGGGGTCACCGGCCCCAGGTGACCGGGTCACATGGGGACACCGGCCCCAGGTGACCGGGTCACGTGGGGTCACCATCCCCAGGTCAGCGGGTCACGTGGGGTCACCGGCCCCAGGTGACCGGGTCACGTGGGGACACCGGCCCCAGGTCACCGGGTCACGTGGGGTCACCGGCCCCAGGTGACCGGGTCACGTGGGGTCACCGGCCCCAGGTGACCGGGTCACGTGGGGACACCGGCCCATGGTGACCGGGTCACGTGGGGTCACCGGCCCCAGGTGACCGGGTCACGTGGGGTCACCGGCACCAGGTGACCGGGTCACGTGGGGACACCGGCCCCAGGTGACCGGGTCACGTGGGGTCACCGGCCCCAGGTCAGCGGGTCACGTGGGGTCACCGGCCCAAGGTCAGCGGGTCACGTGGGGACACCGGCCCCAGGTCACCGCGTCAGGTCGGGACCCCGAACCCAGGTCCACGAGTCCGTCGACACCACAGCCCCGGGTCACCGGGTCGTGTCGGGTAACCGGCCTGGTTCCCAGGTTCCGATGACCACCCCGGCACCAGGACTCTGGGCCACGTGGGGACACCGGCCCCAGGTCAGCGGGTCACGTGGGGACACCGGACCCAGGTCAGCGGGTCACGTGGGGACACCGGCCCCAGGTAACCGGGTCATACCGAGTCCCCGGACCCAGGTCACCAGGTCAGTTCGGGACCCCGGACCCAGGTCGGGTCATGTCACGTCCCATGCCCGGGTCCCCGGGTTGGATTTTTACCCAGGCCCCGGGTCACAGGGTCATGTCGGGTCAACGGCCTGGGTACAAGGGTCTGGTGCCCACCCCGACCCCAGGTCCCCGGGTCATGACGGGACACCGGACCAGGTCCCCGAGTCCGGTCGACACCACAGCCCCAGGTCACCGGGTCATGTCGGGACCCAGCCCGGGTCCCCGGGACGGGTTTTTACCCCAGCCGCAGATCACCGGGTCCTGTCGGGTACCCGGGTCGGGTCCCCTGGACAGGTCGGCACCCCGGCCCCGGGTCACGGGGTCATGTCGGGTCGCTGTCCCGGGTACCAGTGTCAGGTGACCACCCCGGCCCCGGGAGACGGAGTCATACCGGGTCCCCGGCCCGGGTCCCCGGGTTGCATCGGGACAAAAGCACCGGATCACTGGATCACGTGGGGGCCCGGGCCCGGGTCCCCGGGTTGCATCGGGACACCAGCGAAGGACCACCGGGTCCTGTCGGGTCCCCGGCCCGGGTCCCCTGGACAGGTCGTTAACCCGGCCCCAGGTCACCGGGTCATGTCGCGCACCCGGCCTGGTTCCCAGGTTCCGGTGACCACCCCGGCACCAGGACCCCGGGTCCCGTGGGGACCCCGGCCCCAGGTGACCGGGTCACGCGGGGTCACCGGCCCCAGGTGACCGGGTCACGTGGGGTCACCGGCCCCAGGTGACCGGGTCACGTGGGGACACCGGCCCCAGGTGACCGGGTCACGTGGGGTCACCGGCCCCAGGTCAGCGGGTCACGTGGGGACACCGGCCCCAGGTAACCAAGGCATGTCGGGACCCAGCCCGGGTCCCCGGGACGGGTTTTTACCCCAGCCGCAGATCACCGGGTCCTGTCGGGTCCCCGGCCCGGGTCCCCTGGACAGGTCGATAACCCGGCCCCAGGTCACGCGGTCATCTCGCGCACCCGGCCTGGTTCCCAGGTTCCGATGACCACCCCGGCACCAGGACCCCGGGTCACGTGGGGACACCGGCCCCAGGTGACCGGGTCACGTGGGGTCACCGGCCCCAGGTCAGCGGGTCACGTGGGGACCCCGGCCCCAGGTGACCGGGTCACGTGGGGACCCCGGACCCAGGTAACCGGGTCATACCGAGTCCCCGGACCCAGGTCACCGGGTCAGTTCGGGACCCCGGACCCAGGTCGGGTCATGTCACGTCCCATGCCCGGGTCCCCGGGTTGGATTTTTACCCAGGCCCCGGGTCACAGGGTCATGTCGGGTCAACGGCCTGGGTACAAGGGTCTGGTGACCACCCCGACCCCAGGTCCCCGGGTCATGACGGGACACCGGACCAGGTCCCCGAGTCCGGTCGACACCACAGCCCCAGGTCACCGGGTCATGTCGGGACCCAGCCCGGGTCCCCGGGACGGGTTTTTACCCCAGCCGCAGATCACCGGGTCCTGTCGGGTACCCGGGTCGGGTCCCCTGGACAGGTCGGCACCCCGGCCCCGGGTCACGGGGTCATGTCGGGTCGCTGTCCCGGGTACCAGTGTCAGGTGACCACCCCGGCCCCGGGAGACGGAGTCATACCGGGTCCCCGGCCCAGGTCCCCGGGTTGCATCGGGACAAAAGCACCGGATCACTGGATCACGTGGGGGCCCGGGCCCGGGTCCCCGGGTTGCATCGGGACACCAGCGAAGGACCACCGGGTCCTGTCGGGTCCCCGGCCCGGGTCCCCTGGACAGGTCGTTAACCCGGCCCCAGGTCACCGGGTCGTGTCGGGTAACCGGCCTGGTTCCCAGGTTCCGGTGACCACCCCGGCACCAGGACCCCGGGTCCCGTGGGGACCCCGGCCCCAGGTGACCGGGTCACGCGGGGTCACCGGCCCCAGGTGACCGGGTCACGCGGGGTCACCGGCCCCAGGTGACCGGGTCACGCGGGGTCACCGGCCCCAGGTGACCGGGTCACGTGGGGACACCGGCCCCAGGTGACCGGGTCACGTGGGGTCACCGGCCCCAGGTGACCGGGTCACGTGGGGTCACCGGCCCCAGGTCAGCGGGTCACGTGAGGTCACCGGCCCCAGGTGACCGGGTCACGTGGGGACACCGGCCCCAGGTGACCGGGTCACGTGGGGTCACCGGCCCCAGGTCAGCGGGTCACGTGGGGACACCGGCCCCAGGTCACCGGGTCACGTGGGGTCACCGGCCCCAGGTGACCGGGTCACGTGGGGTCACCGGCCCCAGGTGACCGGGTCACGTGGGGTCACCGGCCCCAGGTGACCGGGTCACGTGGGGACACCGGCCCCAGGTGACCGGGTCACGTGGGGTCACCGGCCCCAGGTGACCGGGTCACGTGGGGTCACCGGCACCAGGTGACCGGGTCACGTGGGGACACCGGCCCCAGGTGACCGGGTCACGTGGGGTCACCGGCCCCAGGTCAGCGGGTCACGTGGTGTCACCGGCCCCAGGTCAGCGGGTCACGTGGGGACACCGGCCCCAGGTCACCGCGTCAGGTCGGGACCCTGAACCCAGGTCCACGAGTCCGTCGACACCACAGCCCCGGGTCACCGGGTCGTGTCGGGTAACCGGCCTGGTTCCCAGGTTCCGATGACCACCCCGGCACCAGGACTCTGGGTCACGTGGGGACACCGGCCCCAGGTCACCGGGTCACGTGGGGTCACCGGACCCAGGTGACCCGGTCACGTGGGGACACCGGCCCCAGGTGACCGGGTCACGTGGGGTCACCGGCCCCAGGTGACCGGGTCACATGGGGACACCGGCCCCAGGTGACCGGGTCACGTGGGGTCACCATCCCCAGGTCAGCGGGTCACGTGGGGTCACCGGCCCCAGGTGACCGGGTCACGTGGGGACACCGGCCCCACGTGACCGGGTCACGTGGGGTCACCGGCCCCAGGTCACCGGGTCACGTGGGGTCACCGGCCCCAGGTGACCGGGTCACGTGGGGTCACCGGCCCCAGGTGACCGGGTCACGTGGGGTCACCGGCCCCAGGTGACCGGGTCACGTGGGGACACCGGCCCATGGTGACCGGGTCACGTGGGGTCACCGGCCCCAGGTGACCGGGTCACGTGGGGTCACCGGCACCAGGTGACCGGGTCACGTGGGGACACCGGCCCCAGGTGACCGGGTCACGTGGGGTCACCGGCCCCAGGTCAGCGGGTCACGTGGGGTCACCGGCCCAAGGTCAGCGGGTCACGTGGGGACACCGGCCCCAGGTCACCGCGTCAGGTCGGGACCCCGAACCCAGGTCCACGAGTCCGTCGACACCACAGCCCCGGGTCACCGGGTCGTGTCGGGTAACCGGCCTGGTTCCCAGGTTCCGATGACCACCCCGGCACCAGGACTCTGGGCCACGTGGGGACACCGGCCCCAGGTCAGCGGGTCACGTGGGGACACCGGACCCAGGTCAGCGGGTCACGTGGGGACACCGGCCCCAGGTAACCGGGTCATACCGAGTCCCCGGACCCAGGTCACCAGGTCAGTTCGGGACCCCGGACCCAGGTCGGGTCATGTCACGTCCCATGCCCGGGTCCCCGGGTTGGATTTTTACCCAGGCCCCGGGTCACAGGGTCATGTCGGGTCAACGGCCTGGGTACAAGGGTCTGGTGACCACCCCGACCCCAGGTCCCCGGGTCATGACGGGACACCGGACCAGGTCCCCGAGTCCGGTCGACACCACAGCCCCAGGTCACCGGGTCATGTCGGGACCCAGCCCGGGTCCCCGGGACGGGTTTTTACCCCAGCCGCAGATCACCGGGTCCTGTCGGGTACCCGGGTCGGGTCCCCTGGACAGGTCGGCACCCCGGCCCCGGGTCACGGGGTCATGTCGGGTCGCTGTCCCGGGTACCAGTGTCAGGTGACCACCCCGGCCCCGGGAGACGGAGTCATACCGGGTCCCCGGCCCGGGTCCCCGGGTTGCATCGGGACAAAAGCACCGGATCACTGGATCACGTGGGGGCCCGGGCCCGGGTCCCAGGGTTGCATCGGGACACCAGCGAAGGACCACCGGGTCCTGTCGGGTCCCCGGCCCGGGTCCCCTGGACAGGTCGTTAACCCGGCCCCAGGTCACCGGGTCATGTCGCGCACCCGGCCTGGTTCCCAGGTTCCGGTGACCACCCCGGCACCAGGACCCCGGGTCCCGTGGGGACCCCGGCCCCAGGTGACCGGGTCACGCGGGGTCACCGGCCCCAGGTGACCGGGTCACGTGGGGTCACCGGCCCCAGGTCAGCGGGTCACGTGGGGACACCGGCCCCAGGTCAGCGGGTCACGTGGGGACACCGGCCCCAGGTCACCGCGTCAGGTCGGGACCCCGAACCCAGGTCCACGAGTCCGTCGACACCACAGCCCCTGGTCACCGGGTCGTGTCGGGTAACCGGCCTGGTTCCCAGGTTCCGATGACCACCCCGGCACCAAGACTCTGGGTCACGTGGGAACACCGGCCCCAGGTCACCGGGTCACGTGGGGTCACCGGCCCCAGGTGACCGGGTCACGTGGGGTCACCGGCCCCAGGTCAGCGGGTCACGTGGGGACACCGGCCCCAGGTAACCAAGGCATGTCGGGACCCAGCCCGGGTCCCCGGGACGGGTTTTTACCCCAGCCGCAGATCACCGGGTCCTGTCGGGTCCCCGGCCCGGGTCCCCTGGACAGGTCGATAACCCGGCCCCAGGTCACGCGGTCATCTCGCGCACCCGGCCTGGTTCCCAGGTTCCGATGACCACCCCGGCACCAGGACCCCGGGTCACGTGGGGACACCGGCCCCAGGTGACCGGGTCACGTGGGGTCACCGGCCCCAGGTCAGCGGGTCACGTGGGGACCCCGGCCCCAGGTGACCGGGTCACGTGGGGACCCCGGACCCAGGTAACCGGGTCATACCGAGTCCCCGGACCCAGGTCACCGGGTCAGTTCGGGACCCCGGACCCAGGTCGGGTCATGTCACGTCCCATGCCCGGGTCCCCGGGTTGGATTTTTACCCAGGCCCCGGGTCACAGGGTCATGTCGGGTCAACGGCCTGGGTACAAGGGTCTGGTGCCCACCCCGACCCCAGGTCCCCGGGTCATGACGGGACACCGGACCAGGTCCCCGAGTCCGGTCGACACCACAGCCCCAGGTCACCGGGTCATGTCGGGACCCAGCCCGGGTCCCCGGGACGGGTTTTTACCCCAGCCGCAGATCACCGGGTCCTGTCGGGTACCCGGGTCGGGTCCCCTGGACAGGTCGGCACCCCGGCCCCGGGTCACGGGGTCATGTCGGGTCGCTGTCCCGGGTACCAGTGTCAGGTGACCACCCCGGCCCCAGGAGACGGAGTCATACCGGGTCCCCGGCCCAGGTCCCCGGGTTGCATCGGGACAAAAGCACCGGATCACTGGATCACGTGGGGGCCCGGGCCCGGGTCCCCGGGTTGCATCGGGACACCAGCGAAGGACCACCGGGTCCTGTCGGGTCCCCGGCCCGGGTCCCCTGGACAGGTCGTTAACCCGGCCCCAGGTCACCGGGTCGTGTCGGGTAACCGGCCTGGTTCCCAGGTTCCGGTGACCACCCCGGCACCAGGACCCCGGGTCCCGTGGGGACCCCGGCCCCAGGTGACCGGGTCACGCGGGGTCACCGGCCCCAGGTGACCGGGTCACGCGGGGTCACCGGCCCCAGGTGACCGGGTCACGCGGGGTCACCGGCCCCAGGTGACCGGGTCACGTGGGGACACCGGCCCCAGGTCAGCGGGTCACGTGGGGTCACCGGCCCCAGGTGACCGGGTCACGTGGGGACACCGGCCCCAGGTGACCGGGTCACGTGGGGTCACCGGCCCCAGGTCAGCGGGTCACGTGGGGACACCGGCCCCAGGTCACCGGGTCACGTGGGGTCACCGGCCCCAGGTGACCGGGTCACGTGGGGTCACCGGCCCCAGGTGACCGGGTCACGTGGGGTCACCGGCCCCAGGTGACCGGGTCACGTGGGGACACCGGCCCCAGGTGACCGGGTCACGTGGGGTCACCGGCCCCAGGTGACCGGGTCACGTGGGGTCACCGGCACCAGGTGACCGGGTCACGTGGGGACACCGGCCCCAGGTGACCGGGTCACGTGGGGTCACCGGCCCCAGGTCAGCGGGTCACGTGGGGTCACCGGCCCAAGGTCAGCGGGTCACGTGGGGACACCGGCCCCAGGTCACCGCGTCAGGTCGGGACCCCGAACCCAGGTCCACGAGTCCGTCGACACCACAGCCCCGGGTCACCGGGTCGTGTCGGGTAACCGGCCTGGTTCCCAGGTTCCGATGACCACCCCGGCACCAGGACTCTGGGTCACGTGGGGACACCGGCCCCAGGTCACCGGGTCACGTGGGGTCACCGGACCCAGGTGACCCGGTCACGTGGGGACACCGGCCCCAGGTGACCGGGTCACGTGGGGTCACCGGCCCCAGGTGACCGGGTCACATGGGGACACCGGCCCCAGGTGACCGGGTCACGTGGGGTCACCATCCCCAGGTCAGCGGGTCACGTGGGGTCACCGGCCCCAGGTGACCGGGTCACGTGGGGACACCGGCCCCACGTGACCGGGTCACGTGGGGTCACCGGCCCCAGGTCACCGGGTCACGTGGGGTCACCGGCCCCAGGTGACCGGGTCACGTGGGGTCACCGGCCCCAGGTGACCGGGTCACGTGGGGACACCGGCCCATGGTGACCGGGTCACGTGGGGTCACCGGCCCCAGGTGACCGGGTCACGTGGGGTCACCGGCACCAGGTGACCGGGTCACGTGGGGACACCGGCCCCAGGTGACCGGGTCACGTGGGGTCACCGGCCCCAGGTCAGCGGGTCACGTGGGGTCACCGGCCCAAGGTCAGCGGGTCACGTGGGGACACCGGCCCCAGGTCACCGCGTCAGGTCGGGACCCCGAACCCAGGTCCACGAGTCCGTCGACACCACAGCCCCGGGTCACCGGGTCGTGTCGGGTAACCGGCCTGGTTCCCAGGTTCCGATGACCACCCCGGCACCAGGACTCTGGGCCACGTGGGGACACCGGCCCCAGGTCAGCGGGTCACGTGGGGACACCGGACCCAGGTCAGCGGGTCACGTGGGGACACCGGCCCCAGGTAACCGGGTCATACCGAGTCCCCGGACCCAGGTCACCAGGTCAGTTCGGGACCCCGGACCCAGGTCGGGTCATGTCACGTCCCATGCCCGGGTCCCCGGGTTGGATTTTTACCCAGGCCCCGGGTCACAAGGTCATGTCGGGTCAACGGCCTGGGTACAAGGGTCTGGTGCCCACCCCGACCCCAGGTCCCCGGGTCATGACGGGACACCGGACCAGGTCCCCGAGTCCGGTCGACACCACAGCCCCAGGTCACCGGGTCATGTCGGGACCCAGCCCGGGTCCCCGGGACGGGTTTTTACCCCAGCCGCAGATCACCGGGTCCTGTCGGGTACCCGGGTCGGGTCCCCTGGACAGGTCGGCAACCCGGCCCCGGGTCACGGGGTCATGTCGGGTCGCTGTCCCGGGTACCAGTGTCAGGTGACCACCCCGGCCCCGGGAGACGGAGTCATACCGGGTCCCCGGCCCGGGTCCCCGGGTTGCATCGGGACAAAAGCACCGGATCACTGGATCACGTGGGGGCCCGGGCCCGGGTCCCAGGGTTGCATCGGGACACCAGCGAAGGACCACCGGGTCCTGTCGGGTCCCCGGCCCGGGTCCCCTGGACAGGTCGTTAACCCGGCCCCAGGTCACCGGGTCATGTCGCGCACCCGGCCTGGTTCCCAGGTTCCGGTGACCACCCCGGCACCAGGACCCCGGGTCCCGTGGGGACCCCGGCCCCAGGTGACCGGGTCACGCGGGGTCACCGGCCCCAGGTCAGCGGGTCACGCGGGGTCACCGGCCCCAGGTCAGCGGGTCACGTGGGGACACCGGCCCCAGGTCAGCGGGTCACGTGGGGACACCGGCCCCAGGTCACCGCGTCAGGTCGGGACCCCGAACCCAGGTCCACGAGTCCGTCGACACCACAGCCCCTGGTCACCGGGTCGTGTCGGGTAACCGGCCTGGTTCCCAGGTTCCGATGACCACCCCGGCACCAAGACTCTGGGTCACGTGGGAACACCGGCCCCAGGTCACCGGGTCACGTGGGGTCACCGGACCCAGGTGACCCGGTCACGTGGGGACACCGGCCCCAGGTGACCGGGTCACGTGGGGTCACCGGCCCCAGGTGACCGGGTCACGTGGGGTCACCGGCCCCAGGTGACCGGGTCACGTGGGGTCACCGGCCGCAGGTGACCGGGTCAGGTGGGGTCACCGGCCCCAGGTCAGCGGGTCACGTGGGGACACCGGCCCCAGGTGACCGGGTCACGTGGGGTCACCGGCCCCAGGTGACCGGGTCACGTGCGGTCACCGGCACCAGGTGACCGGGTCACGTGGGGACACAGGCCCCAGGTGACCGGGTCACGTGGGGTCACTGGCCCCAGGTCAGCGGGTCACGTGGGGTCACCGGCCCAAGGTCAGCGGGTCACGTGGGGACACCGGCCCCAGGTCACCGCGTCAGGTCGGGACCCCGAACCCAGGTCCACGAGTCCGTCGACACCACAGCCCCGGGTCACCGGGTCGTGTCGGGTAACCGGCCTGGTTCCCAGGTTCCGATGACCACCCTGGCACCAGGACTCTGGGCCACGTGGGGACACCGGCCCCAGGTCAGCGGGTCACGTGGGGACACCGGACCCAGGTCAGCGGGTCACGTGGGGACACCGGACCCAGGTAACCGGGTCATACCGAGTCCCCGGACCCAGGTCACCGGGTCAGTTCGGGACCCCGGACCCAGGTCGGGTCATGTCACGTCCCATGCCCGGGTCCCCGGGTTGGATTTTTACCCAGGCCCCGGGTCACAGGGTCATGTCGGGTCAACGGCCTGGGTACAAGGGTCTGGTGACCACCCCGACCACAGGTCCCCGGGTCATGACGGGACACCGGACCAGGTCCCCGAGTCCGGTCGACACCACAGCCCCAGGTCACCGGGTCATGTCGGGACCCAGCCCGGGTCCCCGGGACGCGTTTTTACCCCAGCCGCAGATCACCGGGTCCTGTCGGGTACCCGGGTCGGGTCCCCTGGACAGGTCGGCACCCCGGCCCCGGGTCACGGGGTCATGTCGGGTCGCTGTCCCGGGTACCAGTGTCAGGTGACCACCCCGGCCCCGGGAGACGGAGTCATACCGGGTCCCCGGCCCGGGTCCCCGGGTTGCATCGGGACAAAAGCACCGGATCACTGGATCACGTGGGGGCCCGGGCCCGGGTCCCCGGGTTGCATCGGGACACCAGCGAAGGACCACCGGGTCCTGTCGGGTCCCCGGCCCGGGTCCCCTGGACAGGTCGTTAACCCGGCCCCAGGTCACCGGGTCATGTCGCGCACCCGGCCTGGTTCCCAGGTTCCGGTGACCACCCCGGCACCAGGATCCCGGGTCCCGTTGGGACCCCGGCCCCAGGTGACCGGGTCACGCGGGGTCACCGGCCCCAGGTCAGCGGGTCACGCGGGGTCACCGGCCCCAGGTCAGCGGGTCACGTGGGGACACCGGCCCCAGGTCAGCGGGTCACGTGGGGACACCGGCCCCAGGTCACCGCGTCAGGTCGGGACCCCGAACCCAGGTCCACGAGTCCGTCGACACCACAGCCCCGGGTCACCGGGTCGTGTCGGGTAACCGGCCTGGTTCCCAGGTTCCGATGACCACCCCGGCACCAGGACTCTGGGTCACGTGGGGACACCGGCCCCAGGTCACCGGGTCACGTGGGGTCACCGGCCCCAGGTGACCCGGTCACGTGGGGTCACCGGCCCCAGGTGACCGGGTCACGTGGGGACACCGGCCCCAGGTGACCGGGTCACGTGGGGTCACCGGCCCCAGGTCAGCGGGTCACGTGGGGTCACCGGCCCCAGGTCACCGGGTCACGTGGGGTCACCGGCCCCAGGTGACCGGGTCACGTGGGGTCACCGGCCCCAGGTGACCGGGTCACGTGAGGTCACCGGCCCCAGGTGACCGGGTCACGTGGGGTCACCGGCCCCAGGTCAGCGGGTCACGTGGGGACACCGGCCCCAGGTGACCGGGTCACGTGGGGTCACCGGCCCCAGGTGACCGGGTCACGTGGGGACACCGGCCCCAGGTAACCAAGGCATGTCGGGACCCAGCCCGGGTCCCCGGGACGGGTTTTTACCCCAGCTGCAGATCACCGGGTCCTGTCGGGTCCCCGGCCCGGGTCCCCTGGACAGGTCGATAACCCGGCCCCAGGTTACCCGGTCATCTCGCGCACCCGGCCTGGTTCCCAGGTTCCGATGACCACCCCGGCACCAGGACCCCGGGTCACGTGGGGACACCGGCCCCAGGTGACCGGGTCACGTGGGGTCACCGGCCCCAGGTCAGCGGGTCACGTGGGGACCCCGGCCCCAGGTGACCGGGTCAAGTGGGGACCCCGGACCCAGGTAACCGGGTCATACCGAGTCCCCGGACCCAGGTCACCGGGTCAGTTCGGGACCCCGGACCCAGGTCGGGTCATGTCACGTCCCATGCCCGGGTCCCCGGGTTGGATTTTTACCCAGGCCCCGGGTCACAGGGTCATGTCGGGTCAACGGCCTGGGTACAAGGGTCTGGTGACCACCCCGACCCCAGGTCCCCGGGTCATGACGGGACACCGGACCAGGTCCCCGAGTCCGGTCGACACCACAGCCCCAGGTCACCGGGTCATGTCGGGACCCAGCCCGGGTCCCCGGGACGGGTTTTTACCCCAGCCGCAGATCACCGGGTCCTGTCGGGTACCCGGGTCGGGTCCCCTGGACAGGTCGGCACCCCGGCCCCGGGTCACGGGGTCATGTCGGGTCGCTGTCCCGGGTACCAGTGTCAGGTGACCACCCCGGCCCCGGGAGACGGAGTCATACCGGGTCCCCGGCCCGGGTCCCCGGGTTGCATCGGGACAAAAGCACCGGATCACTGGATCACGTGGGGGCCCGGGCCCGGGTCCCCGGGTTGCATCGGGACACCAGCGAAGGACCACCGGGTCCTGTCGGGTCCCCGGCCCGGGTCCCCTGGACAGGTCGTTAACCCGGCCCCAGGTCACCGGGTCTTGTCGCGCACCCGGCCTGGTTCCCAGGTTCCGGTGACCACCCCGGCACCAGGACCCCGGGTCCCGTGGGGACCCCGGCCCCAGGTGACCGGGTCACGCGGGGTCACCGGCCCCAGGTCAGCGGGTCACGCGGGGTCACCGGCCCCAGGTCAGCGGGTCACGTGGGGACACCGGCCCCAGGTCAGCGGGTCACGTGGGGACACCGGCCCCAGGTCACCGCGTCAGGTCGGGACCCCGAACCCAGGTCCACGAGTCCGTCGACACCACAGCCCCGGGTCACCGGGTCGTGTCGGGTAACCGGCCTGGTTCCCAGGTTCCGATGACCACCCCGGCACCAGGACTCTGGGTCACGTGGGGACACCGGCCCCAGGTCACCGGGTCACGTGGGGTCACCGGACCCAGGTGACCCGGTCACGTGGGGTCACCGGCCCCAGGTGACCGGGTCACGTGGGGACACCGGCCCCAGGTGACCGGGTCACGTGGGGTCACCGGCCCCAGGTGACCGGGTCACGTGGGGTCACCGGCCCCAGGTCACCGGGTCACGTGGGGTCACCGGCCCCAGGTGACCGGGTCACGTGGGGTCACCGGCCCCAGGTGACCGGGTCACGTGGGGACACCGGCCCCAGGTGACCGGGTCACGTGGGGTCACCGGCCCCAGGTCAGCGGGTCACGTGGGGACACCGGCCCCAGGTAACCAAGGCATGTCGGGACCCAGCCCGGGTCCCCGGGACGGGTTTTTACCCCAGCCGCAGATCACCGGGTCCTGTCGGGTCCCCGGCCCGTGTCCCCTGGACAGGTCGATAACCCGGCCCCAGGTTACCCGGTCATCTCGCGCACCCGGCCTGGTTCCCAGGTTCCGATGACCACCCCGGCACCAGGACCCCGGGTCACGTGGGGACACCGGCCCCAGGTGACCGGGTCACGTGGGGTCACCGGCCCCAGGTCAGCGGGTCACGTGGGGTCACCGGCCCCAGGTGACCGGGTTACGTGGGGACACCGGCCCCAGGTCAGCGGGTCACGTGGGGTCACCGGCCCCAGGTCAGCGGGTCACGTGGGGACACCGGCCCCAGGTCACCGGGTCACGTGGGGTCACCGGCCCCAGGTGACCGGGTCACGTGGGGTCACCGGCCCCAGTTGACCCGGTCACGTGGGGTCACCGGCCCCAGGTGACCGGGTCACGTGGGGACACCGGCTCCAGGTGACCGGGTCACGTGGGGTCACCGGCCCCAGGTGACCGGGTCACGTGGGGTCACCGGCCCCAGGTGACCCGGTCACGTGGGGTCACCGGCCCCAGGTGACACGCTCACGTGGGGTCACCGGCCCCAGGTGACCGGGTCACGTGGGGTCACCGGCCCCAGGTCAGCGGGTCACGTGGTGACACCGGCCCCAGGTGACCGGGTCACGTGGGGTCACCGGCCCCAGGTGACCGGGTCACGTGGGGACACCGGCCCCAGGTGACCGGGTCACGTGGGGTCACCGGCCCCAGGTCAGCGGGTCACGTGGGGACACCGGCCCCAGGTAACCAAGGCATGTCGGGACCCAGCCCGGGTCCCCGGGACGGGTTTTTACCCCAGCCGCAGATCACCGGGTCCTGTCGGGTACCCGGGTCGGGTCCCCTGGACAGGTCGGCACCCCGGCCCCGGGTCACGGGGTCATGTCGGGTCGCTGTCCCGGGTACCAGTGTCAGGTGACCACCCCGGCCCCGGGAGACGGAGTCATACCGGGTCCCCGGCCCAGGTCCCCGGGTTGCATCGGGACAAAAGCACCGGATCACTGGATCACGTGGGGGCCCGGGCCCGGGTCCCCAGGTTGCATCGGGACACCAGCGAAGGACCACCGGGTCCTGTCGGGTCCCCGGCCCGGGTCCCCTGGACAGGTCGTTAACCCGGCCCCAGGTCACCGGGTCGTGTCGGGTAACCGGCCTGGTTCCCAGGTTCCGGTGACCACCCCGGCACCAGGACCCCGGGTCCCGTGGGGACCCCGGCCCCAGGTGACCGGGTCACGCGGGGTCACCGGCCCCAGGTGACCGGGTCACGTGGGGTCACCGGCCCCAGGTGACCGGGTCACGTGGGGTCACCGGCCCCAGGTGACCGGGTCACGTGGGGTCACCGGCCCCAGGTGTTCGGGTCACGTGGGGTCACCGGCCCCAGGTGACCGGGTCACGTGGGGTCACCAGACCCAGGTGACCGGGTCACGTGGGGACCCCGGACCCAGGTAACCGGGTCATACCGAGTCCCCGGACCCAGGTCACCGGGTCAGTTCGGGACCCCGGACCCAGGTCGGGTCATGTCACGTCCCATGCCCGGGTCCCCGGGTTGGATTTTTACCCAGGCCCCGGGTCACAGGGTCATGTCGGGTCAACGGCCTGGGTACAAGTGTCTGGTGACCACCCCGACCCCAGGTCCCCGGGTCATGACGGGACACCGGACCAGGTCCCCGAGTCCGGTCGACACCACAGCCCCAGGTCACCGGGTCATGTCGGGACCCAGCCCGGGTTTCCGGGACGGGTTTTTACCCCAGCCGCAGATCACCGGGTCCTGTCGGGTACCCGGGTCGGGTCCCCTGGACAGGTCGGCACCCCGGCCCCGTGTCACGGGGTCATGTCGGGTCGCTGTCCCGGGTACCAGTGTCAGGTGACCACCCCGGCCCCGGGAGACGGAGTCATACCGGGTCCCCGGCCCGGGTCCCCGGGTTGCATCGGGACACCAGCGAAGGACCACCGGGTCCTGTCGGGTCCCCGGCCCGGGTCCCCTGGACAGGTCGTTAACCCGGCCCCAGGTCACCGGGTCATGTCGCGCACCCGGCCTGGTTCCCAGGTTCCGGTGACCACCCCGGCACCAGGACCCCGGGTCACGTAGGGACCCCGGACCCAGGTCAGCGGGTCACGTGGGGACACCGGCCCCAGGTCACCGCGTCAGGTCGGGACCCCGAACCCAGGTCCACGAGTCCGTCGACACCACAGCCCCGGGTCACCGGGTCGTGTCGGGTAACCGGCCTGGTTCCAAGGTTCCGATGACCACCCCGGCACCAGGACCCCGGGTCACGTGGGGACACCGGCCCCAGGTGACCAGGTCACGTGGGGTCACCGGCCCCAGGTGACCGGGTCACGTGGGGACACCGGCCCCAGGTGACCGGGTCACGTGGGGTCACCGGCCCAAGGTGACCGGGTCACGTGGGGTCACCGGCCCCAGGTGACCGGGTCACGTGGGGTCACCGGCCCCAGGTCAGTGGGTCACGTGGGGACACCGGCCCCAGGTAACCAAGGCATGTCGGGACCCAGCCCGGGTCCCCGGGACGGGATTTTACCCCAGCCGCAGATCACCGGGTCCTGTCGGGTCCCCGGCCCGGGTCCCCTGGACAGGTCGATAACCCGGCCCCAGGTCACCCGGTCATCTCGCGCACCCGGCCTGGTTCCCAGGTTCCGATGACCACCCCGGCACCAGGACCCCGGGTCACGTGGGGACACCGGCCCCAGGTGACCGGGTCACGTGGGGTCACCGGCCCCAGGTCAGCGGGTCACGTGGGGACCCCGGCCCCAGGTGACCGGGTCACGTGGGGACCCCGGACCCAGGTAACCGGGTCATACCGAGTCCCCGGACCCAGGTCACCGGGTCAGTTCGGGACCCCGGACCCAGGTCGGGTCATGTCACGTCCCATGCCCGGGTCCCCGGGTTGGATTTTTACCCAGGCCCCGGGTCACAGGGTCATGTCGGGTCAACGGCCTGGGTACAAGGGTCTGGTGACCACCCCGACCCCAGGTCCCCGGGTCATGACGGGACACCGGACCAGGTCCCCGAGTCCGGTCGACACCACAGCCCCAGGTCACCGGGTCATGTCGGGACCCAGCCCGGGTCCCCGGGACGCGTTTTTACCCCAGCCGCAGATCACCGGGTCCTGTCGGGTACCCGGGTCGGGTCCCCTGGACAGGTCGGCACCCCGGCCCCGGGTCACGGGGTCATGTCGGGTCGCTGTCCCGGGTACCACTGTCAGGTGACCACCCCGGCCCCGGGAGACGGAGTCATACCGGGTCCCCGGCCCAGGTCCCCGGGTTGCATCGGGACAAAAGCACCGGATCACTGGATCACGTGGGGGCCCGGGCCCGGGTCCCCGGGTTGCATCGGGACACCAGCGAAGGACCACCGGGTCCTGTCGGGTCCCCGGCCCGGGTCCCCTGGACAGGTCGTTAACCCGGCCCCAGGTCACCGGGTCGTGTCGGGTAACCGGCCTGGTTCCCAGGTTCCGGTGACCACCTTGGCACCAGGACTCTGGGTCACGTGGGGACACCGGCCCCAGGTCACCGGGTCACGTGGGGTCACCGGCCCCAGGTGACCCGGTCACGTGGGGACACCGGCCCCAGGTGACCGGGTCACGTGGGGTCACCGGCCCCAGGTGACCGGGTCACGTGGGGTCACCGGCCCCAGGTGACCGGGTCACGTGGGGTCACCGGCCCCAGGTGACCGGGTCACGTGGGGACACCGGCCCCAGGTGACCGGGTCACGTGGGGTCACCGGCCCCAGGTGACCGGGTCACGTGGGGTCACCGGCCCCAGGTCAGCGGGTCACGTGGGGTCACCGGCCCCAGGTGACCGGGTCACGTGGGGACACCGGCCCCAGGTGACCGGGTCAAGTGGGGTCACCGGCCCCAGGTGACCGGGTCACGTGGGGACACCGGCCCCAGGTCACCGGGTCACGTGGGGTCACCGGCCCCAGGTGACCGGGTCACGTGGGGTCACCGGCACCAGGTGACCGGGTCACGTGGGGACACCGGCCCCAGGTGACCGGGTCACGTGGGGTCACCGGCCCCAGGTCAGCGGGTCACGTGGGGTCACCGGCACCAGGTGACCTGGTCACGTGGGGACACCGGCCCCAGGTGACCGGGTCACGTGGGGTCACCGGCCCCAGGTGACTGGGTCACGTGGGGTCACCGGCCCCAGGTGACCCGGTCACGTGGGGTCACCGGCCCCAGGTGACCGGGTCACGTGGGGTCACCGGCCCCAGGTGACCGGGTCACGTGGGGTCACCGGCCCCAGTTCAGCGGGTCACGTGGGGACACCGGCCCCAGGTGACCGGGTCACGTGGGGACACCGGCCCCAGGTGACCGGGTCACGTGGGGACACCGGCCCCAGGTGACCGGGTCACGTGGGGTCACCGGCCCCAGGTGACCGGGTCACGTGGGGACCCCGGCCCCAGGTGACCGGGTCACGTGGGGACCCCGGACCCAGGTAACCGGGTCATACCGAGTCCCCGGACCCAGGTCACCGGGTCAGTTCGGGACCCCGGACCCAGGTCGGGTCATGTCACGTCCCATGCCCGGGTCCCCGGGTTGGATTTTTACCCAGGCCCCGGGTCACAGGGTCATGTCGGGTCAACGGCCTGGGTACAAGGGTCTGGTGACCACCCCGACCACAGGTCCCCGGGTCATGACGGGACACCGGACCAGGTCCCCGAGTCCGGTCGACACCACAGCCCCAGGTCACCGGGTCATGTCGGGACCCAGCCCGGGTCCCCGGGACGCGTTTTTACCCCAGCCGCAGATCACCGGGTCCTGTCGGGTACCCGGGTCGGGTCCCCTGGACAGGTCGGCACCCCGGCCCCGGGTCACGGGGTCATGTCGGGTCGCTGTCCCGGGTACCAGTGTCAGGTGACCACCCCGGCCCCGGGAGACGGAGTCATACCGGGTCCCCGGCCCAGGTCCCCGGGTTGCATCGGGACAAAAGCACCGGATCACTGGATCACGTGGGGGCCCGGGCCCGGGTCCCCGGGTTGCATCGGGACACCAGCGAAGGACCACCGGGTCCTGTCGGGTCCCCGGCCCGGGTCCCCTGGACAGGTCGTTAACCCGGCCCCAGGTCACCGGGTCATGTCGGGTAACCGGCCTGGTTCCCAGGTTCCGGTGACCACCCCGGCACCAGGACCCCGGGTCCTGTGGGGACCCCGGCCCCAGGTGACCGGGTCACGTGGCGTCACCGGCCCCAGGTGACCCGGTCACGTGGGGTCACCGGCCCCAGGTGACCGGGTCACGTGGGGACACCGGCCCCAGGTGACCGGGTCACGTGGGGTCACCGGCACCAGGTGACTGGGTCACGTGGGGTCACCGGCCCCAGGTGACCCGGTCACGTGTGGTCACCGGCCCCAGGTGACCGGGTCACGTGGGGTCACCGGCCCCAGGTGACCGGGTCACGTGAGGTCACCGGCCCCAGGTGACCGGGTCACGTGGGGTCACCGGCCCCAGGTGACCGGGTCACGTGGGGTCACCGGCCCCAGGTGACCCGGACACGTGGGGTCACCGGCCCCAGGTGACCGGGTCACGTGGGGTCACCGGCCCCAGGTGACCGGGTCACGTGAGGTCACCGGCCCCAGGTGACCGGGTCACGTGGGGTCACCGGCCCCAGGTGACCGGGTCACGTGGGGTCACCGGCCCCAGGTGACCGGGTCACGTGGGGACACCGGCCCCAGGTGACCGGGTCACGTGGGGTCACCGGCCCCAGGTCAGTGGGTCACGTGGGGACACCGGCCCCAGGTAACCAAGGCATGTCGGGACCCAGCCCGGGTCCCCGGGACGGGTTTTTACCCCAGCCGCAGATCACCGGGTCCTGTCGGGTCCCCGGCCCGGGTCCCCTGGACAGGTCGATAACCCGGCCCCAGGTTACGCGGTCCATCTCGCGCACCCGGCCTGGTTCCCAGGTTCCGATGACGACCCCGGCACCAGGGACCCCGGGTCACGTGTGGACACCGGCCCCAGGTGACCGGGTCACGTGGGGTCACCGGCCCCAGGTCAGCGGGTCACGTGGGGACCCCGGCCCCAGGTGACCGGGTCACGTGGGGACCCCGGACCCAGGTAACCGGGTCATACCGAGTCCCCGGACCCAGGTCACCGGGTCAGTTCGGGACCCGGACCCAGGTCGGGTCATGTCACGTCCCATGCCCGGGTCCCCGGGTTGGATTTTTACCCAGGCCCCGGGTCACAGGGTCATGTCGGGTCAACGGCCTGGGTACAAGGGTCTGGTGACCACCCCGACCCCAGGTCCCCGGGTCATGACGGGACACCGGACCAGGTCCCCGAGTCCGGTCGACACCACAGCCCCAGGTCACCGGGTCATGTCGGGACCCAGCCCGGGTCCCCGGGACGCGTTTTTACCCCAGCCGCAGATCACCGGGTCCTGTCGGGTACCCGGGTCGGGTCCCCTGGACAGGTCGGCACCCCGGCCCCGGGTCACGGGGTCATGTCGGGTCGCTGTCCCGGGTACCAGTGTCAGGTGACCACCCCGGCCCCGGGAGACGGAGTCATACCGGGTCCCCGGCCCAGGTCCCCGGGTTGCATCGGGACAAAAGCACCGGATCACTGGATCACGTGGGGGCCCGGGCCCGGGTCCCCGGGTTGCATCGGGACACCAGCGAAGGACCACCGGGTCCTGTCGGGTCCCCGGCCCGGGTCCCCTGGACAGGTCGTTAACCCGGCCCCAGGTCACCGGGTCGTGTCGGGTAACCAGCCTGGTTCCCAGGTTCCGGTGACCACCCCGGCACCAGGACCCCGGGTCCCGTGGGGACCCCGGCCCCAGGTGACCGGGTCACGCGGGGTCACCGGCCCCAGGTGACCAGGTCACGTGGGGTCACCGGCCCCAGGTGACCGGGTCACGTGGGGTCACCGGCCCCAGGTGACCAGGTCACGTGGGGTCACCGGCCCCAGGTGACCGGGTCACGTGGGGTCACCGGCCCCAGGTGACCGGGTCACGTGGGGTCACCGGCCCCAGGTCAGCGGGTCACGTGGGGTCACCGGCCCCAGGTGACCGGGTCACGTGGGGACACCGGCCCCAGGTGACCGGGTCACGTGGGGTCACCGGCCCCAGGTGACCGGGTCACGTGGGGACACCGGCCCCAGGTCAACGGGTCAGGTGGGGTCACCGGCCCCAGGTGACCGGGTCACGTGGGGTCACCGGCCCCAGGTGACCGGGTCACGTGGGGTCACCAGCCCCAGGTCAGCGGGTCACGTGGGGTCACCGGCCCAAGGTCAGCGGGTCACGTGGGGACACCGGCCCCAGGTCACCGCGTCAGGTCGGGACCCCGAACCCAGGTCCACGAGTCCGTCGACACCACAGCCCCGGGTCACCGGGTCGTGTCGGGTAACCGGCCTGGTTCCCAGGTTCCGATGACCACCCCGGCACCAGGACTCTGGGTCACGTGGGGACACCGGCCCCAGGTCACCGGGTCACGTGGGGTCACCGGACCCAGGTGACCCGGTCAAGTGGGGACACCGGCCCCAGGTGACCGGGTCACGTGGGGTCACCGGCACCAGGTGACCGGGTCACGTGGGGTCACCGGCCCCAGGTGACCGGGTCACGCGGGGTCACCGGCCCCAGGTGACCGGGTCACGCGGGGTCACCGGCCCCAGGTGACCGGGTCACGTGGGGTCACCGGCCCCAGGTGACCGGGTCACATGGGGACACCGGCCCCAGGTGACCGGGTCACGTGGGGTCACCATCCCCAGGTCAGCGGGTCACGTGGGGTCACCGGCCCCAGGTGACCGGGTCACGTGGGGACACCGGCCCCACGTGACCGGGTCACGTGGGGTCACCGGCCCCAGGTCAGCGGGTCACGTGGGGACACCGGCCCCAGGTCACCGGGTCACGTGGGGTCACCGGCCCCAGGTGACCGGGTCACGTGGGGTCACCGGCCCCAGGTCAGCGGGTCACGTGGGGTCACCGGCCCCAGGTGACCGGGTCACGTGGGGTCACCGGCCCCAGGTGACCGGGTCACGTGGGGTCACCGGCACCAGGTGACCGGGTCACGTGGGGACACCGGCCCCAGGTGACCGGGTCACGTGGGGTCACCGGCCCCAGGTCAGCGGGTCACGTGGGGTCACCGGCCCAAGGTCAGCGGGTCACGTGGGGACACCGGCCCCAGGTCACCGCGTCAGGTCGGGACCCCGAACCCAGGTCCACGAGTCCGTCGACACCACAGCCCCGGGTCACCGGGTCGTGTCGGGTAACCGGCCTGGTTCCCAGGTTCCGATGACCACCCCGGCACCAGGACTCTGGGCCACGTGGGGACACCGGCCCCAGGTCAGCGGGTCACGTGGGGACACCGGACCCAGGTCAGCGGGTCACGTGGGGACACCGGACCCAGGTAACCGGGTCATACCGAGTCCCCGGACCCAGGTCACCGGGTCAGTTCGGGACCCCGGACCCAGGTCGGGTCATGTCACGTCCCATGCCCGGGTCCCCGGGTTGGATTTTTACCCAGGCCCCGGGTCACAGGGTCATGTCGGGTCAACGGCCTGGGTACAAGGGTCTGGTGACCACCCCGACCCCAGGTCCCCGGGTCATGACGGGACACCGGACCAGGTCCCCGAGTCCGGTCGACACCACAGCCCCAGGTCACCGGGTCATGTCGGGACCCAGCCCGGGTCCCCGGGACGCGTTTTTACCCCAGCCGCAGATCACCGGGTCCTGTCGGGTACCCGGGTCGGGTCCCCTGGACAGGTCGGCACCCCGGCCCCGGGTCACGGGGTCATGTCGGGTCGCTGTCCCGGGTACCAGTGTCAGGTGACCACCCCGGCCCCGGGAGACGGAGTCATACCGGGTCCCCGGCCCAGGTCCCCGGGTTGCATCGGGACAAAAGCACCGGATCACTGGATCACGTGGGGGCCCGGGCCCGGGTCCCCGGGTTGCATCGGGACACCAGCGAAGGACCACCGGGTCCTGTCGGGTCCCCGGCCCGGGTCCCCTGGACAGGTCGTTAACCCGGCCCCAGGTCACCGGGTCGTGTCGGGTAACCGGCCTGGTTCCCAGGTTCCGGTGACCACCTTGGCACCAGGACTCTGGGTCACGTGGGGACACCGGCCCCAGGTCACCGGGTCACGTGGGGTCACCGGCCCCAGGTGACCCGGTCACGTGGGGACACCGGCCCCAGGTGACCGGGTCACGTGGGGTCACCGGCCCCAGGTGACCGGGTCACGTGGGGTCACCGGCCCCAGGTGACCGGGTCACGTGGGGTCACCGGCCCCAGGTGACCGGGTCACGTGGGGACACCGGCCCCAGGTGACCGGGTCACGTGGGGTCACCGGCCCCAGGTGACCGGGTCACGTGGGGTCACCGGCCCCAGGTCAGCGGGTCACGTGGGGTCACCGGCCCCAGGTGACCGGGTCACGTGGGGACACCGGCCCCAGGTGACCGGGTCAAGTGGGGTCACCGGCCCCAGGTGACCGGGTCACGTGGGGACACCGGCCCCAGGTCACCGGGTCACGTGGGGTCACCGGCCCCAGGTGACCGGGTCACGTGGGGTCACCGGCACCAGGTGACCGGGTCACGTGGGGACACCGGCCCCAGGTGACCGGGTCACGTGGGGTCACCGGCCCCAGGTCAGCGGGTCACGTGGGGTCACCGGCACCAGGTGACCTGGTCACGTGGGGACACCGGCCCCAGGTGACCGGGTCACGTGGGGTCACCGGCCCCAGGTGACTGGGTCACGTGGGGTCACCGGCCCCAGGTGACCCGGTCACGTGGGGTCACCGGCCCCAGGTGACCGGGTCACGTGGGGTCACCGGCCCCAGGTGACCGGGTCACGTGGGGTCACCGGCCCCAGTTCAGCGGGTCACGTGGGGACACCGGCCCCAGGTGACCGGGTCACGTGGGGACACCGGCCCCAGGTGACCGGGTCACGTGGGGACACCGGCCCCAGGTGACCGGGTCACGTGGGGTCACCGGCCCCAGGTGACCGGGTCACGTGGGGACCCCGGCCCCAGGTGACCGGGTCACGTGGGGACCCCGGACCCAGGTAACCGGGTCATACCGAGTCCCCGGACCCAGGTCACCGGGTCAGTTCGGGACCCCGGACCCAGGTCGGGTCATGTCACGTCCCATGCCCGGGTCCCCGGGTTGGATTTTTACCCAGGCCCCGGGTCACAGGGTCATGTCGGGTCAACGGCCTGGGTACAAGGGTCTGGTGACCACCCCGACCACAGGTCCCCGGGTCATGACGGGACACCGGACCAGGTCCCCGAGTCCGGTCGACACCACAGCCCCAGGTCACCGGGTCATGTCGGGACCCAGCCCGGGTCCCCGGGACGCGTTTTTACCCCAGCCGCAGATCACCGGGTCCTGTCGGGTACCCGGGTCGGGTCCCCTGGACAGGTCGGCACCCCGGCCCCGGGTCACGGGGTCATGTCGGGTCGCTGTCCCGGGTACCAGTGTCAGGTGACCACCCCGGCCCCGGGAGACGGAGTCATACCGGGTCCCCGGCCCAGGTCCCCGGGTTGCATCGGGACAAAAGCACCGGATCACTGGATCACGTGGGGGCCCGGGCCCGGGTCCCCGGGTTGCATCGGGACACCAGCGAAGGACCACCGGGTCCTGTCGGGTCCCCGGCCCGGGTCCCCTGGACAGGTCGTTAACCCGGCCCCAGGTCACCGGGTCATGTCGGGTAACCGGCCTGGTTCCCAGGTTCCGGTGACCACCCCGGCACCAGGACCCCGGGTCCTGTGGGGACCCCGGCCCCAGGTGACCGGGTCACGTGGCGTCACCGGCCCCAGGTGACCCGGTCACGTGGGGTCACCGGCCCCAGGTGACCGGGTCACGTGGGGACACCGGCCCCAGGTGACCGGGTCACGTGGGGTCACCGGCACCAGGTGACTGGGTCACGTGGGGTCACCGGCCCCAGGTGACCCGGTCACGTGTGGTCACCGGCCCCAGGTGACCGGGTCACGTGGGGTCACCGGCCCCAGGTGACCGGGTCACGTGAGGTCACCGGCCCCAGGTGACCGGGTCACGTGGGGTCACCGGCCCCAGGTGACCGGGTCACGTGGGGTCACCGGCCCCAGGTGACCCGGACACGTGGGGTCACCGGCCCCAGGTGACCGGGTCACGTGGGGTCACCGGCCCCAGGTGACCGGGTCACGTGAGGTCACCGGCCCCAGGTGACCGGGTCACGTGGGGTCACCGGCCCCAGGTGACCGGGTCACGTGGGGTCACCGGCCCCAGGTGACCGGGTCACGTGGGGACACCGGCCCCAGGTGACCGGGTCACGTGGGGTCACCGGCCCCAGGTCAGTGGGTCACGTGGGGACACCGGCCCCAGGTAACCAAGGCATGTCGGGACCCAGCCCGGGTCCCCGGGACGGGTTTTTACCCCAGCCGCAGATCACCGGGTCCTGTCGGGTCCCCGGCCCGGGTCCCCTGGACAGGTCGATAACCCGGCCCCAGGTTACGCGGTCATCTCGCGCACCCGGCCTGGTTCCCAGGTTCCGATGACGACCCCGGCACCAGGACCCCGGGTCACGTGTGGACACCGGCCCCAGGTGACCGGGTCACGTGGGGTCACCGGCCCCAGGTCAGCGGGTCACGTGGGGACCCCGGCCCCAGGTGACCGGGTCACGTGGGGACCCCGGACCCAGGTAACCGGGTCATACCGAGTCCCCGGACCCAGGTCACCGGGTCAGTTCGGGACCCCGGACCCAGGTCGGGTCATGTCACGTCCCATGCCCGGGTCCCCGGGTTGGATTTTTACCCAGGCCCCGGGTCACAGGGTCATGTCGGGTCAACGGCCTGGGTACAAGGGTCTGGTGACCACCCCGACCCCAGGTCCCCGGGTCATGACGGGACACCGGACCAGGTCCCCGAGTCCGGTCGACACCACAGCCCCAGGTCACCGGGTCATGTCGGGACCCAGCCCGGGTCCCCGGGACGCGTTTTTACCCCAGCCGCAGATCACCGGGTCCTGTCGGGTACCCGGGTCGGGTCCCCTGGACAGGTCGGCACCCCGGCCCCGGGTCACGGGGTCATGTCGGGTCGCTGTCCCGGGTACCAGTGTCAGGTGACCACCCCGGCCCCGGGAGACGGAGTCATACCGGGTCCCCGGCCCAGGTCCCCGGGTTGCATCGGGACAAAAGCACCGGATCACTGGATCACGTGGGGGCCCGGGCCCGGGTCCCCGGGTTGCATCGGGACACCAGCGAAGGACCACCGGGTCCTGTCGGGTCCCCGGCCCGGGTCCCCTGGACAGGTCGTTAACCCGGCCCCAGGTCACCGGGTCGTGTCGGGTAACCAGCCTGGTTCCCAGGTTCCGGTGACCACCCCGGCACCAGGACCCCGGGTCCCGTGGGGACCCCGGCCCCAGGTGACCGGGTCACGCGGGGTCACCGGCCCCAGGTGACCAGGTCACGTGGGGTCACCGGCCCCAGGTGACCGGGTCACGTGGGGTCACCGGCCCCAGGTGACCAGGTCACGTGGGGTCACCGGCCCCAGGTGACCGGGTCACGTGGGGTCACCGGCCCCAGGTGACCGGGTCACGTGGGGTCACCGGCCCCAGGTCAGCGGGTCACGTGGGGTCACCGGCCCCAGGTGACCGGGTCACGTGGGGACACCGGCCCCAGGTGACCGGGTCACGTGGGGTCACCGGCCCCAGGTGACCGGGTCACGTGGGGACACCGGCCCCAGGTCAACGGGTCAGGTGGGGTCACCGGCCCCAGGTGACCGGGTCACGTGGGGTCACCGGCCCCAGGTGACCGGGTCACGTGGGGTCACCAGCCCCAGGTCAGCGGGTCACGTGGGGTCACCGGCCCAAGGTCAGCGGGTCACGTGGGGACACCGGCCCCAGGTCACCGCGTCAGGTCGGGACCCCGAACCCAGGTCCACGAGTCCGTCGACACCACAGCCCCGGGTCACCGGGTCGTGTCGGGTAACCGGCCTGGTTCCCAGGTTCCGATGACCACCCCGGCACCAGGACTCTGGGTCACGTGGGGACACCGGCCCCAGGTCACCGGGTCACGTGGGGTCACCGGACCCAGGTGACCCGGTCAAGTGGGGACACCGGCCCCAGGTGACCGGGTCACGTGGGGTCACCGGCACCAGGTGACCGGGTCACGTGGGGTCACCGGCCCCAGGTGACCGGGTCACGCGGGGGTCACCGGCCCCAGGTGACCGGGTCACGCGGGGTCACCGGCCCCAGGTGACCGGGTCACGTGGGGTCACCGGCCCCAGGTGACCGGGTCACATGGGGACACCGGCCCCAGGTGACCGGGTCACGTGGGGTCACCATCCCCAGGTCAGCGGGTCACGTGGGGTCACCGGCCCCAGGTGACCGGGTCACGTGGGGACACCGGCCCCACGTGACCGGGTCACGTGGGGTCACCGGCCCCAGGTCAGCGGGTCACGTGGGGACACCGGCCCCAGGTCACCGGGTCACGTGGGGTCACCGGCCCCAGGTGACCGGGTCACGTGGGGTCACCGGCCCCAGGTCAGCGGGTCACGTGGGGTCACCGGCCCCAGGTGACCGGGTCACGTGGGGTCACCGGCCCCAGGTGACCGGGTCACGTGGGGTCACCGGCACCAGGTGACCGGGTCACGTGGGGACACCGGCCCCAGGTGACCGGGTCACGTGGGGTCACCGGCCCCAGGTCAGCGGGTCACGTGGGGTCACCGGCCCAAGGTCAGCGGGTCACGTGGGGACACCGGCCCCAGGTCACCGCGTCAGGTCGGGACCCCGAACCCAGGTCCACGAGTCCGTCGACACCACAGCCCCGGGTCACCGGGTCGTGTCGGGTAACCGGCCTGGTTCCCAGGTTCCGATGACCACCCCGGCACCAGGACTCTGGGCCACGTGGGGACACCGGCCCCAGGTCAGCGGGTCACGTGGGGACACCGGACCCAGGTCAGCGGGTCACGTGGGGACACCGGACCCAGGTAACCGGGTCATACCGAGTCCCCGGACCCAGGTCACCGGGTCAGTTCGGGACCCCGGACCCAGGTCGGGTCATGTCACGTCCCATGCCCGGGTCCCCGGGTTGGATTTTTACCCAGGCCCCGGGTCACAGGGTCATGTCGGGTCAACGGCCTGGGTACAAGGGTCTGGTGACCACCCCGACCCCAGGTCCCCGGGTCATGACGGGACACCGGACCAGGTCCCCGAGTCCGGTCGACACCACAGCCCCAGGTCACCGGGTCATGTCGGGACCCAGCCCGGGTCCCCGGGACGCGTTTTTACCCCAGCCGCAGATCACCGGGTCCTGTCGGGTACCCGGGTCGGGTCCCCTGGACAGGTCGGCAACCCGGCCCCGGGTCACGGGGTCATGTCGGGTCGCTGTCCCGGGTACCAGTGTCAGGTGACCACCCCGGCCCCGGGAGACGGAGTCATACCGGGTCCCCGGCCCGGGTCCCCGGGTTGCATCGGGACAAAAGCACCGGATCACTGGATCACGTGGGGGCCCGGGCCCGGGTCCCCGGGTTGCATCGGGACACCAGCGAAGGACCACCGGGTCCTGTCGGGTCCCCGGCCCGGGTCCCCTGGACAGGTCGTTAACCCGGCCCCAGGTCACCGGGTCATGTCGCGCACCCGGCCTGGTTCCCACGTTCCGGTGACCACCCCGGCACCAGGACCCCGGGTCCCGTGGGGACCCCGGCCCCAGGTGACCGGGTCACGCGGGGTCACCGGACCCAGGTCAGCGGGTCACGCGGGGTCACCGGCCCCAGGTCAGCGGGTCACGTGGGGACACCGGCCCCAGGTCAGCGGGTCACGTGGGGACACCGGCCCCAGGTCACCGCGTCAGGTCGGGACCCCGAACCCAGGTCCACGAGTCCGTCGACACCACAGCCCCGGGTCACCGGGTCGTGTCGGGTAACCGGCCTGGTTCCCAGGTTCCGATGACCACCCCGGCACCAGGACTCTGGGTCACGTGGGGACACCGGCCCCAGGTCACCGGGTCACGTGGGGTCACCGGCCCCAGGTGACCCGGACACGTGGGGTCACCGGCCCCAGGTGACCGGGTCACGTGGGGACACCGGCCCCAGGTGACCGGGTCACGTGGGGTCACCGGCCCCAGGTCAGCGGGTCACGTGGGGTCACCGGCCCCAGGTCACCGGGTCACGTGGGGTCACCGGCCCCAGGTGACCGGGTCACGTGAGGTCACCGGCCCCAGGTGACCGGGTCACGTGGGGTCACCGGCCCCAGGTCAGCGGGTCACGTGGGGACACCGGCCCCAGGTAACCAAGGCATGTCGGGACCCAGCCCGGGTCCCCGGGACGGGTTTTTACCCCAGCCGCAGATCACCGGGTCCTGTTGGGTCCCCGGCCCGGGTCCCCTGGACAGGTCGATAACCCGGCCCCAGGTCACCCGGTCATCTCGCGCACCCGGCCTGGTTCCCAGGTTCCGATGACCACCCCGGCACCAGGACCCCGGGTCACGTGGGGACACCGGCCCCAGGTGACCGGGTCACGTGGGGTCACCGGCCCCAGGTCAGCGGGTCACGTGGGGACCCCGGCCCCAGGTGACCGGGTCACGTGGGGACCCCGGACCCAGGTAACCGGGTCATACCGAGTCCCCGGACCCAGGTCACCGGGTCAGTTCGGGACCCCGGACCCAGGTCGGGTCATGTCACGTCCCATGCCCGGGTCCCCGGGTTGGATTTTTACCCAGGCCCCGGGTCACAGGGTCATGTCGGGTCAACGGCCTGGGTACAAGGGTCTGGTGACCACCCCGACCCCAGGTCCCCGGGTCATGACGGGACACCGGACCAGGTCCCCGAGTCCGGTCGACACCACAGCCCCAGGTCACCGGGTCATGTCGGGACCCAGCCCGGGTCCCCGGGACGGGTTTTTACCCCAGCCGCAGATCACCGGGTCCTGTCGGGTACCCGGCCCGGGTCCCCTGGACAGGTCGGCACCCCGGCCCCGGGTCACGGGGTCATGTCGGGTCGCTGTCCCGGGTACCAGTGTCAGGTGACCACCCCGGCCCCGGGAGACGGAGTCATACCGGGTCCCCGGCCCAGGTCCCCGGGTTGCATCGGGACAAAAGCACCGGATCACTGGATCACGTGGGGGCCCGGGCCCGGGTCCCCGGGTTGCATCGGGACACCAGCGAAGGACCACCGGGTCCTGTCGGGTCCCCGGCCCGGGTCCCCTGGACAGGTCGTTAACCCGGCCCCAGGTCACCGGGTCGTGTCGGGTAACCGGCCTGGTTCCCAGGTTCCGGTGACCACCCCGGCACCAGGACCCCGGGTCCCGTGGGGACCCCGGCCCCAGGTGACCGGGTCACATGGGGTCACCGGCCCCAGGTGACCGGGTCACGTGGGGACACCGGCCCCAGGTGACCGGGTCACGTGGGGTCACCGGCACCAGGTGACCGGGTCACGTGGGGTCACCGGCCCCAGGTGACCGGGTCACGTGGGGTCACCGGCCCCAGGTGACCGGGTCACGTGAGGTCACCGGCCCCAGGTGACCGGGTCACGTGGGGTCACCGGCCCCATGTGACCGGGTCACGTGGGGTCACCGGCCCCAGGTGACCTGGTCACGTGGGGTCACCGGCCCCAGGTGACCGGGTCACGTGGGGTCACCGGCCCCAGGTGACCGGGTCACGTGAGGTCACCGGCCCCAGGTGACCGGGTCACGTGGGGTCACCGGCCCCAGGTGACCGGGTCACGTGGGGTCACCGGCCCCAGGTGACCGGGTCACGTGGGGTCACCGGCCCCAGGTGACCGGGTCACGTGGGGTCACCGGCCCCAGGTGTTCGGGTCACGTGGGGTCACCGGCCCCAGGTGACCGGGTCACGTGGGGTCACCGGACCCAGGTTACCGGGTCACGTGGGGACACCGGCCCCAGGTAACCGGGTCATACCGAGTCCCCGGACCCAGGTCACCGGGTCAGTTCGGGACCCCGGACCCAGGTCGGGTCATGTCACGTCCCATGCCCGGGTCCCCGGGTTGGATTTTTACCCAGGCCCCGGGTCACAGGGTCATGTCGGGTCAACGGCCTGGGTACAAGGGTCTGGTGACCACCCCGACCCCAGGTCCCCGGGTCATGACGGGACACCGGACCAGGTCCCCGAGTCCGGTCGACACCACAGCCCCAGGTCACCGGGTCATGTCGGGACCCAGCCCGGGTCCCCGGGACGGGTTTTTACCCCAGCCGCAGATCACCGGGTCCTGTCGGGTACCCGGGTCGGGTCCCCTGGACAGGTCGGCACCCCGGCCCCGGGTCACGGGGTCATGTCGGGTCGCTGTCCCGGGTACCAGTGTCAGGTGACCACCCCGGCCCCGGGAGACGGAGTCATACCGGGTCCCCGGCCCAGGTCCCCGGGTTGCATCGGGACACCAGCGAAGGACCACCGGGTCCTGTCGGGTCCCCGGCCCGGGTCCCCTGGACAGGTCGTTAACCCGGCCCCAGGTCACCGGGTCATGTCGCGCACCCGGCCTGGTTCCCAGGTTCCGGTGACCACCCCGGCACCAGGACCCCGGGTCACGTGGGGACCCCGGACCCAGGTCAGCGGGTCACGTGGGGACACCGGCCCCAGGTCACCGCGTCAGGTCGGGACCCCGAACCCAGGTCCACGAGTCCGTCGACACCACAGCCCCGGGTCACCGGGTCGTGTCGGGTAACCGGCCTGGTTCCAAGGTTCCGATGACCACCCCGGCACCAGGACCCCGGGTCACGTGGGGACACCGGCCCCAGGTGACCGGGTCACGTGGGGTCACCGGCCCCAGGTGACCGGGTCACGTGAGGTCACCGGCCCCAGGTGACCGGGTCACGTGGGGTCACCGGCCCCAGGTGACCGGGTCACGTGGGGTCACCGGCCCCAGGTGACCGGGTCACGTGGGGTCACCGGCCCCAGGTCAGCGGGTCACGTGGGGACACCGGCCCCAGGTAACCAAGGCATGTCGGGACCCAGCCCGGGTCCCCGGGACGGGTTTTTACCCCAGCCGCAGATCACCGGGTCCTGTCGGGTCCCCGGCCCGGGTCCCCTGGACAGGTCGATAACCCGGCCCCAGGTCACCCGGTCATCTCGCGCACCCGGCCTGGTTCCCAGGTTCCGATGACCACCCCGGCACCAGGACCCCGGGTCACGTGGGGACACCGGCCCCAGGTGACCGGGTCACGTGGGGTCACCGGCCCCAGGTCAGCGGGTCACGTGGGGACCCCGGCCCCAGGTGACCGGGTCACGTGGGGACCCCGGACCCAGGTAACCGGGTCATACCGAGTCCCCGGACCCAGGTCACCGGGTCAGTTCGGGACCCCGGACCCAGGTCGGGTCATGTCACGTCCCATGCCCGGGTCCCCGGGTTGGATTTTTACCCAGGCCCCGGGTCACAGGGTCATGTCTGGTCAACGGCCTGGGTACAAGGGTCTGGTGACCACCCCGACCCCAGGTCCCCGGGTCATGACGGGACACCGGACCAGGTCCCCGAGTCCGGTCGACACCACAGCCCCAGGTCACCGGGTCATGTCGGGACCCAGCCCGGGTCCCCGGGACGGGTTTTTACCCCAGCCGCAGATCACCGGGTCCTGTCGGGTACCCGGGTCGGGTCCCCTGGACAGGTCGGCACCCCGGCCCCGGGTCACGGGGTCATGTCGGGTCGCTGTCCCGGTTACCAGTGTCAGGTGACCACCCCGGCCCCGGGAGACGGAGTCATACCGGGTCCCCGGCCCAGGTCCCCGGGTTGCATCGGGACAAAAGCACCGGATCACTGGATCACGTGGGGGCCCGGGCCCGGGTCCCCGGGTTGCATCGGGACACCAGCGAAGGACCACCGGGTCCTGTCGGGTCCCCGGCCCGGGTCCCCTGGACAGGTCGTTAACCCGGCCCCAGGTCACCGGGTCGTGTCGGGTAACCGGCCTGGTTCCCAGGTTCCGGTGACCACCCCGGCACCAGGACCCCGGGTCCCGTGGGGACCCCGGCCCCAGGTGACCGGGTCACGCGGGGTCACCGGCCCCAGGTCACCGGGTCACGTGGGGTCACCGGCCCCAGGTGACCGGGTCACGTGGGGTCACCGGCCCCAGGTGACCGGGTCACGTGGGGTCACCGGCCCCAGGTGTTCGGGTCACGTGGGGTCACCGGCCCCAGGTGACCGGGTCACGTGGGGTCACCGGACCCAGGTCAGCGGGTCACGTGGGGACACCGGCCCCAGGTAACCGGGTCATACCGAGTCCCCGGACCCAGGTCACCGGGTCAGTTCGGGACCCCGGACCCAGGTCGGGTCATGTCACGTCCCATGCCCGGGTCCCCGGGTTGGATTTTTACCCAGGCCCCGGGTCACAGGGTCATGTCGGGTCAACGGCCTGGGTACAAGTGTCTGGTGACCACCCCGACCCCAGGTCCCCGGGTCATGACGGGACACCGGACCAGGTCCCCGAGTCCGGTCGACACCACAGCCCCAGGTCACCGGGTCATGTCGGGACCCAGCCCGGGTTTCCGGGACGGGTTTTTACCCCAGCCGCAGATCACCGGGTCCTGTCGGGTACCCGGGTCGGGTCCCCTGGACAGGTCGGCACCCCGGCCCCGTGTCACGGGGTCATGTCGGGTCGCTGTCCCGGGTACCAGTGTCAGGTGACCACCCCGGCCCCGGGAGACGGAGTCATACCGGGTCCCCGGCCCGGGTCCCCGGGTTGCATCGGGACACCAGCGAAGGACCACCGGGTCCTGTCGGGTCCCCGGCCCGGGTCCCCTGGACAGGTCGTTAACCCGGCCCCAGGTCACCGGGTCATGTCGCGCACCCGGCCTGGTTCCCACGTTCCGGTGACCACCCCGGCACCAGGACCCCGGGTCACGTGGGGACACCGGACCCAGGTCAGCGGGTCACGTGGGGACACCGGCCCCAGGTCACCGCGTCAGGTCGGGACCCCGAACCCAGGTCCACGAGTCCGTCGACACCACAGCCCCGGGTCACCGGGTCGTGTCGGGTAACCGGCCTGGTTCCAAGGTTCCGATGACCACCCCGGCACCAGGACCCCGGGTCACGTGGGGACACCGGCCCCAGGTGACCGGGTCACGTGGGGTCACCGGCCCCAGGTGACCGGGTCACGTGAGGTCACCGGCCCCAGGTGACCGGGTCACGTGGGGTCACCGGCCCCAGGTGACCGGGTCACGTGGGGTCACCGGCCCCAGGTGACCAGGTCACGTGGGGTCACCGGCCCCAGGTCAGCGGGTCACGTGGGGACACCGGCCCCAGGTAACCAAGGCATGTCGGGACCCAGCCCGGGTCCCCGGGACGGGTTTTTACCCCAGCCGCAGATCACCGGGTCCTGTCGGGTCCCCGGCCCGGGTCCCCTGGACAGGTCGATAACCCGGCCCCAGGTCACCCGGTCATCTCGCGCACCCGGCCTGGTTCCCAGGTTCCGATGACCACCCCGGCACCAGGACCCCGGGTCACGTGGGGACACCGGCCCCAGGTGACCGGGTCACGTGGGGTCACCGGCCCCAGGTCAGCGGGTCACGTGGGGACCCCGGCCCCAGGTGACCGGGTCACGTGGGGACCCCGGACCCAGGTAACCGGGTCATACCGAGTCCCCGGACCCAGGTCACCGGGTCAGTTCGGGACCCCGGACCCAGGTCGGGTCATGTCACGTCCCATGCCCGGGTCCCCGGGTTGGATTTTTACCCAGGCCCCGGGTCACAGGGTCATGTCGGGTCAACGGCCTGGGTACAAGGGTCTGGTGACCACCCCGACCCCAGGTCCCCGGGTCATGACGGGACACCGGACCAGGTCCCCGAGTCCGGTCGACACCACAGCCCCAGGTCACCGGGTCATGTCGGGACCCAGCCCGGGTCCCCGGGACGGGTTTTTACCCCAGCCGCAGATCACCGGGTCCTGTCGGGTACCCGGGTCGGGTCCCCTGGACAGGTCGGCACCCCGGCCCCGGGTCACGGGGTCATGTCGGGTCGCTGTCCCGGGTACCACTGTCAGGTGACCACCCCGGCCCCGGGAGACGGAGTCATACCGGGTCCCCGGCCCAGGTCCCCGGGTTGCATCGGGACAAAAGCACCGGATCACTGGATCACGTGGGGGCCCGGGCCCGGGTCCCCGGGTTGCATCGGGACACCAGCGAAGGACCACCGGGTCCTGTCGGGTCCCCGGCCCGGGTCCCCTGGACAGGTCGTTAACCCGGCCCCAGGTCACCGGGTCGTGTCGGGTAACCGGCCTGGTTCCCAGGTTCCGGTGACCACCCCGGCACCAGGACCCCGGGTCCCGTGGGGACCCCGGCCCCAGGTGACCGGGTCACATGGGGTCACCGGCCCCAGGTGACCGGGTCACGTGGGGACACCGGCCCCAGGTGACCGGGTCACGTGGGGTCACCGGCACCAGGTGACCGGGTCACGTGGGGTCACCGGCCCCAGGTGACCGGGTCACGTGAGGTCACCGGCCCCAGGTGACCGGGTCACGTGGGGACACCGGCCCCAGGTGACCGGGTCACGTGGGGTCACCGGCCCCAGGTCAGCGGGTCACGTGGGGTCACCGGCCCCAGGTGACCGGGTCACGTGGGGACACCGGCCCCAGGTCAGCGGGTCACGTGGGGTCACCGGCCACAGGTCAGCGGGTCACGTGGGGACACCGGCCCCAGGTCACCGGGTCACGTGGGGTCACCGGCCCCAGGTGACCGGGTCACGTGGGGTCACCGGCCCCAGGTGACCGGGTCACGTGGGGACACCGGCCCCAGGTGACCGGGTCACGTGGGGTCACCGGCCCCAGGTGACCGGGTCACGTGGGGTCACCGGCCCCAGGTGACCGGGTCACGTGGGGTCACCGGCCCCAGGTGACCGGGTCACGTGGGGTCACCGGCCCCAGGTCAGCGGGTCACGTGGGGTCACCGGCCCCAGGTGACCGGGTCACGTGGGGTCACCGGCCCCAGGTGACCGGGTCATGTGGTGACACCGGCCCCAGGTCAGCGGGTCACGTGGGGTCACCGGCCCCAGGTGACCGGGTCACGTGGGGACACCGGCCCCAGGTGACCGGGTCACGTGGGGTCACCGGCCCCAGGTCAGCGGGTCACGTGGGGACACCGGCCCCAGGTAACCAAGGTATGTCGGGACCCAGCCCGGGTCCCCGGGACGGATTTTTACCCCAGCCGCAGATCACCGGGTCCTGTCGGGTCCCCGGCCCGGGTCCCCTGGACAGGTCGATAACCCGGCCCCAGGTCACGCGGTCATCTCGCGCACCCGGCCTGGTTCCCAGGTTCCGATGACCACCCCGGCACCAGGACCCCGGGTCACGTGGGGACACCGGCCCCAGGTGACCGGGTCACGTGGGGTCACCGGCCCCAGGTGACCGGGTCACGTGAGGTCACCGGCCCCAGGTGACCGGGTCACGTGGGGTCACCGGCCCCAGGTGACCGGGTCACGTGGGGTCACCGGCCCCAGGTCACCGGGTCACGTGGGGTCACCGGCCCCAGGTGACCGGGTCACGTGGGGTCACCGGCCCCAGGTGACCGGGTCACGTGGGGACACCGGCCCCAGGTGACCGGGTCACGTGGGGTCACCGGCCCCAGGTGACCGGGTCACGTGGGGTCACCGGCCCCAGGTGACCGGGTCACGTGGGGTCACCGGCCCCAGGTCAGCGGGTCACGTGGGGTCACCGGCCCCAGGTGACCGGGTCACGTGGGGTCACCGGCCCCAGGTGACCGGGTCATGTGGTGACACCGGCCCCAGGTCAGCGGGTCACGTGGGGTCACCGGCCCCAGGTGACCGGGTCACGTGGGGACACCGGCCCCAGGTGACCGGGTCACGTGGGGTCACCGGCCCCAGGTCAGCGGGTCACGTGGGGACACCGGCCCCAGGTAACCAAGGTATGTCGGGACCCAGCCCGGGTCCCCGGGACGGATTTTTACCCCAGCCGCAGATCACCGGGTCCTGTCGGGTCCCCGGCCCGGGTCCCCTGGACAGGTCGATAACCCGGCCCCAGGTCACGCGGTCATCTCGCGCACCCGGCCTGGTTCCCAGGTTCCGATGACCACCCCGGCACCAGGACCCCGGGTCACGTGGGGACACCGGCCCCAGGTGACCGGGTCACGTGGGGTCACCGGCCCCAGGTGACCGGGTCACGTGAGGTCACCGGCCCCAGGTGACCGGGTCACGTGGGGTCACCGGCCCCAGGTGACCGGGTCACGTGGGGTCACCGGCCCCAGGTGACCAGGTCACGTGGGGTCACCGGCCCCAGGTCAGCGGGTCACGTGGGGACACCGGCCCCAGGTAACCAAGGCATGTCGGGACCCAGCCCGGGTCCCCGGGACGGGTTTTTACCCCAGCCGCAGATCACCGGGTCCTGTCGGGTCCCCGGCCCGGGTCCCCTGGACAGGTCTATAACCCGGCCCCAGGTCACCCGGTCATCTCGCGCACCCGGCCTGGTTCCCAGGTTCCGATGACCACCCCGGCACCAGGACCCCGGGTCACGTGGGGACACCGGCCCCAGGTGACCGGGTCACGTGGGGTCACCGGCCCCAGGTCAGCGGGTCACGTGGGGACCCCGGACCCAGGTAACCGGGTCATACCGAGTCCCCGGACCCAGGTCACCGGGTCAGTTCGGGACCCCGGACACAGGTCGGGTCATGTCACGTCCCATGCCCGGGTCCCCGGGTTGGATTTTTACCCAGGCCCCGGGTCACAGGGTCATGTCGGGTCAACGGCCTGGGTACAAGGGTCTGGTGACCACCCCGACCCCAGGTCCCCGGGTCATGACGGGACACCGGACCAGGTCCCCGAGTCCGGTCGACACCACAGCCCCAGGTCACCGGGTCATGTCGGGACCCAGCCCGGGTCCCCGGGACGGGTTTTTACCCCAGCCGCAGATCACCGGGTCCTGTCGGGTACCCGGGTCGGGTCCCCTGGACAGGTCGGCACCCCGGCCCCGGGTCACGGGGTCATGTCGGGTCGCTGTCCCGGGTACCACTGTCAGGTGACCACCCCGGCCCCGGGAGACGGAGTCATACCGGGTCCCCGGCCCAGGTCCCCGGGTTGCATCGGGACAAAAGCACCGGATCACTGGATCACGTGGGGGCCCGGGCCCGGGTCCCCGGGTTGCATCGGGACACCAGCGAAGGACCACCGGGTCCTGTCGGGTCCCCGGCCCGGGTCCCCTGGACAGGTCGTTAACCCGGCCCCAGGTCACCGGGTCGTGTCGGGTAACCGGCCTGGTTCCCAGGTTCCGGTGACCACCCCGGCACCAGGACCCCGGGTCCCGTGGGGACCCCGGCCCCAGGTGACCGGGTCACATGGGGTCACCGGCCCCAGGTGACCGGGTCACGTGGGGACACCGGCCCCAGGTGACCGGGTCACGTGGGGTCACCGGCACCAGGTGACCGGGTCACGTGGGGTCACCGGCCCCAGGTGACCGGGTCACGTGAGGTCACCGGCCCCAGGTGACCGGGTCACGTGGGGACACCGGCCCCAGGTGACCGGGTCACGTGGGGTCACCGGCCCCAGGTCAGCGGGTCACGTGGGGTCACCGGCCCCAGGTGACCGGGTCACGTGGGGACACCGGCCCCAGGTCAGCGGGTCACGTGGGGTCACCGGCCACAGGTCAGCGGGTCACGTGGGGACACCGGCCCCAGGTCACCGGGTCACGTGGGGTCACCGGCCCCAGGTGACCGGGTCACGTGGGGTCACCGGCCCCAGGTGACCGGGTCACGTGGGGACACCGGCCCCAGGTGACCGGGTCACGTGGGGTCACCGGCCCCAGGTGACCGGGTCACGTGGGGTCACCGGCCCCAGGTGACCGGGTCACGTGGGGTCACCGGCCCCAGGTGACCGGGTCACGTGGGGTCACCGGCCCCAGGTCAGCGGGTCACGTGGGGTCACCGGCCCCAGGTGACCGGGTCACGTGGGGTCACCGGCCCCAGGTGACCGGGTCATGTGGTGACACCGGCCCCAGGTCAGCGGGTCACGTGGGGTCACCGGCCCCAGGTGACCGGGTCACGTGGGGACACCGGCCCCAGGTGACCGGGTCACGTGGGGTCACCGGCCCCAGGTCAGCGGGTCACGTGGGGACACCGGCCCCAGGTAACCAAGGTATGTCGGGACCCAGCCCGGGTCCCCGGGACGGATTTTTACCCCAGCCGCAGATCACCGGGTCCTGTCGGGTCCCCGGCCCGGGTCCCCTGGACAGGTCGATAACCCGGCCCCAGGTCACGCGGTCATCTCGCGCACCCGGCCTGGTTCCCAGGTTCCGATGACCACCCCGGCACCAGGACCCCGGGTCACGTGGGGACACCGGCCCCAGGTGACCGGGTCACGTGGGGTCACCGGCCCCAGGTGACCGGGTCACGTGAGGTCACCGGCCCCAGGTGACCGGGTCACGTGGGGTCACCGGCCCCAGGTGACCGGGTCACGTGGGGTCACCGGCCCCAGGTGACCAGGTCACGTGGGGTCACCGGCCCCAGGTCAGCGGGTCACGTGGGGACACCGGCCCCAGGTAACCAAGGCATGTCGGGACCCAGCCCGGGTCCCCGGGACGGGTTTTTACCCCAGCCGCAGATCACCGGGTCCTGTCGGGTCCCCGGCCCGGGTCCCCTGGACAGGTCTATAACCCGGCCCCAGGTCACCCGGTCATCTCGCGCACCCGGCCTGGTTCCCAGGTTCCGATGACCACCCCGGCACCAGGACCCCGGGTCACGTGGGGACACCGGCCCCAGGTGACCGGGTCACGTGGGGTCACCGGCCCCAGGTCAGCGGGTCACGTGGGGACCCCGGACCCAGGTAACCGGGTCATACCGAGTCCCCGGACCCAGGTCACCGGGTCAGTTCGGGACCCCGGACCCAGGTCGGGTCATGTCACGTCCCATGCCCGGGTCCCCGGGTTGGATTTTTACCCAGGCCCCGGGTCACAGGGTCATGTCGGGTCAACGGCCTGGGTACAAGGGTCTGGTGACCACCCCGACCCCAGGTCCCCGGGTCATGACGGGACACCGGACCAGGTCCCCGAGTCCGGTCGACACCACAGCCCCAGGTCACCGGGTCATGTCGGGACCCAGCCCGGGTCCCCGGGACGGGTTTTTACCCCAGCCGCAGATCACCGGGTCCTGTCGGGTACCCGGGTCGGGTCCCCTGGACAGGTCGGCACCCCGGCCCCGGGTCACGGGGTCATGTCGGGTCGCTGTCCCGGGTACCACTGTCAGGTGACCACCCCGGCCCCGGGAGACGGAGTCATACCGGGTCCCCGGCCCAGGTCCCCGGGTTGCATCGGGACAAAAGCACCGGATCACTGGATCACGTGGGGGCCCGGGCCCGGGTCCCCGGGTTGCATCGGGACACCAGCGAAGGACCACCGGGTCCTGTCGGGTCCCCGGCCCGGGTCCCCTGGACAGGTCGTTAACCCGGCCCCAGGTCACCGGGTCGTGTCGGGTAACCGGCCTGGTTCCCAGGTTCCGGTGACCACCCCGGCACCAGGACCCCGGGTCCCGTGGGGACCCCGGCCCCAGGTGACCGGGTCACATGGGGTCACCGGCCCCAGGTGACCGGGTCACGTGGGGACACCGGCCCCAGGTGACCGGGTCACGTGGGGTCACCGGCACCAGGTGACCGGGTCACGTGGGGTCACCGGCCCCAGGTGACCGGGTCACGTGAGGTCACCGGCCCCAGGTGACCGGGTCACGTGGGGACACCGGCCCCAGGTGACCGGGTCACGTGGGGTCACCGGCCCCAGGTGACCGGGTCACGTGGGGTCACCGGCCCCAGGTCAGCGGGTCACGTGGGGTCACCGGCCCCAGGTGACCGGGTCACGTGGGGACACCGGCCCCAGGTCAGCGGGTCACGTGGGGTTACCGGCCCCAGGTCAGCGGGTCACGTGGGGACACCGGCCCCAGGTCACCGGGTCACGTGGGGTCACCGGCCCCAGGTGACCGTGTCACGTGGGGTCACCGGCCCCAGTTGACCGGGTCACGTGGGGACACCGGCCCCAGGTGACAGGGTCACGTGGGGACACCGGCCCCAGGTGACCGGGTCACGTGGGGTCACCGGCCCCAGGTGACCGGGTCACGTGGGGTCACCGGCCCCAGGTCAGCGGGTCACGTGGGGTCACCGGCCCCAGGTGACCGGGTCACGTGGGGTCACCGGCCCCAGGTCAGCGGGTCACGTGGGGTCACCGGCCCCAGGTGACCGGGTCACGTGGGGTCACCGGCCCCAGGTCAGCGGGTCACGTGGTGACACCGGCCCCAGGTCAGCGGGTCACGTGGGGTCACCGGCCCCAGGTGACCGGGTCACGTGGGGACACCGGCCCCAGGTGACCGGGTCACGTGTGGTCACCGGCCCCAGGTCAGCGGGTCACGTGGGGACACCGGCCCCAGGTAACCAAGGCATGTCGGGACCCAGCCCGGGTCCCCGGGACGGGTTTTTACCCCAGCCGCAGATCACCGGGTCCTGTCGGGTCCCCGGCCCGGGTCCCCTGGACAGGTCGATAACCCGGCCCCAGGTCACCCGGTCATCTCGCGCACCCGGCCTGGTTCCCAGGTTCCGATGACCACCCCGGCACCAGGACCCCGGGTCACGTGGGGACACCGGCCCCAGGTGACCGGGTCACGTGGGGTCACCGGCCCCAGGTCAGCGGGTCACGTGGGGACCCCGGCCCCAGGTGACCGGGTCACGTGGGGACCCCGGACCCAGGTAACCGGGTCATACCGAGTCCCCGGACCCAGGTCACCGGGTCAGTTCGGGACCCCGGACCCAGGTCGGGTCATGTCACGTCCCATGCCCGGGTCCCCGGGTTGGATTTTTACCCAGGCCCCGGGTCACAGGGTCATGTCGGGTCAACGGCCTGGGTACAAGTGTCTGGTGACCACCCCGACCCCAGGTCCCCGGGTCATGACGGGACACCGGACCAGGTCCCCGAGTCCGGTCGACACCACAGCCCCAGGTCACCGGGTCATGTCGGGACCCAGCCCGGGTCCCCGGGACGGGTTTTTACCCCAGCCGCAGATCACCGGGTCCTGTCGGGTACCCGGGTCGGGTCCCCTGGACAGGTCGGCACCCCGGCCCCGGGTCACGGGGTCATGTCGGGTCGCTGTCCCGGGTACCAGTGTCAGGTGACCACCCCGGCCCCGGGAGACGGAGTCATACCGGGTCCCCGGCCCAGGTCCCCGGGTTGCATCGGGACAAAAGCACCGGATCACTGGATCACGTGGGGGCCCGGGCCCGGGTCCCCGGGTTGCATCGGGACACCAGCGAAGGACCACCGGGTCCTGTCGGGTCCCCGGCCCGGGTCCCCTGGACAGGTCGTTAACCCGGCCCCAGGTCACCGGGTCGTGTCGGGTAACCGGCCTGGTTCCCAGGTTCCGGTGACCACCCCGGCACCAGGACCCCGGGTCCCGTGGGGACCCCGGCCCCAGGTGACCGGGTCACGCGGGGTCACCGGCCCCAGGTCAGCGGGTCACGTGGGGTCACCGGCCCCAGGTGACCGGGTCACGTGGGGTCACCGGCCCCAGGTGTTCGGGTCACGTGGGGTCACCGGCCCCAGGTGACCGGGTCACGTGGGGTCACCGGACCCAGGTCAGCGGGTCACGTGGGGACACCGGACCCAGGTAACCGGGTCATACCGAGTCCCCGGACCCAGGTCACCGGGTCAGTTCGGGACCCCGGACCCAGGTCGGGTCATGTCACGTCCCATGCCCGGGTCCCCGGGTTGGATTTTTACCCAGGCCCCGGGTCACAGGGTCATGTCGGGTCAACGGCCTGGGTACAAGTGTCTGGTGACCACCCCGACCCCAGGTCCCCGGGTCATGACGGGACACCGGACCAGGTCCCCGAGTCCGGTCGACACCACAGCCCCAGGTCACCGGGTCATGTCGGGACCCAGCCCGGGTTTCCGGGACGGGTTTTTACCCCAGCCGCAGATCACCGGGTCCTGTCGGGTACCCGGGTCGGGTCCCCTGGACAGGTCGGCACCCCGGCCTTGTGTCACGGGGTCATGTCGGGTCGCTGTCCCGGGTACCAGTGTCAGGTGACCACCCCGGCCCCGGGAGACGGAGTCATACCGGGTCCCCGGCCCGGGTCCCCGGGTTGCATCGGGACACCAGCGAAGGACCACCGGGTCCTGTCGGGTCCCCGGCCCGGGTCCCCTGGACAGGTCGTTAACCCGGCCCCAGGTCACCGGGTCATGTCGCGCACCCGGCCTGGTTCCCAGGTTCCGGTGACCACCCCGGCACCAGGACCCCGGGTCCCGTGGGGACCCCGGACCCAGGTCAGCGGGTCACGTGGGGACACCGGCCCCAGGTCACCGCGTCAGGTCGGGACCCCGAACCCAGGTCCACGAGTCCGTCGACACCACAGCCCCGGGTCACCGGGTCGTGTCGGGTAACCGGCCTGGTTCCAAGGTTCCGATGACCACCCCGGCACCAGGACCCCGGGTCACGTGGGGACACCGGCCCCAGGTGACCGGGTCACGTGGGGTCACCGGCCCCAGGTGACCGGGTCACGTGAGGTCACCGGCCCCAGGTGACCGGGTCACGTGGGGTCACCGGCCCCAGGTGACCGGGTCACGTGGGGTCACCGGCCCCAGGTGACCAGGTCACGTGGGGTCACCGGCCCCAGGTCAGCGGGTCACGTGGGGACACCGGCCCCAGGTAACCAAGGCATGTCGGGACCCAGCCCGGGTCCCCGGGACGGGTTTTTACCCCAGCCGCAGATCACCGGGTCCTGTCGGGTCCCCGGCCCGGGTCCCCTGGACAGGTCGATAACCCGGCCCCAGGTCACCCGGTCATCTCGCGCACCCGGCCTGGTTCCCAGGTTCCGATGACCACCCCGGCACCAGGACCCCGGGTCACGTGGGGACACCGGCCCCAGGTGACCGGGTCACGTGGGGTCACCGGCCCCAGGTCAGCGGGTCACGTGGGGACCCCGGCCCCAGGTGACCGGGTCACGTGGGGACCCCGGACCCAGGTAACCGGGTCATACCGAGTCCCCGGACCCAGGTCACCGGGTCAGTTCGGGACCCCGGACCCAGGTCGGGTCATGTCACGTCCCATGCCCGGGTCCCCGGGTTGGATTTTTACCCAGGCCCCGGGTCACAGGGTCATGTCGGGTCAACGGCCTGGGTACAAGGGTCTGGTGACCACCCCGACCCCAGGTCCCCGGGTCATGACGGGACACCGGACCAGGTCCCCGAGTCCGGTCGACACCACAGCCCCAGGTCACCGGGTCATGTCGGGACCCAGCCCGGGTCCCCGGGACGGGTTTTTACCCCAGCCGCAGATCACCGGGTCCTGTCGGGTACCCGGGTCGGGTCCCCTGGACAGGTCGGCACCCCGGCCCCGGGTCACGGGGTCATGTCAGGTCGCTGTCCCGGGTACCAGTGTCAGGTGACCACCCCGGCCCCGGGAGACGGAGTCATACCGGGTCCCCGGCCCAGGTCCCCGGGTTGCATCGGGACAAAAGCACCGGATCACTGGATCACGTGGGGGCCCGGGCCCGGGTCCCCGGGTTGCATCGGGACACCAGCGAAGGACCACCGGGTCCTGTCGGGTCCCCGGCCCGGGTCCCCTGGACAGGTCGTTAACCCGGCCCCAGGTCACCGGGTCGTGTCGGGTAACCGGCCTGGTTCCCAGGTTCCGGTGACCACCTTGGCACCAGGACTCTGGGTCACGTGGGGACCCCGGCCCCAGGTCACCGGGTCACGTGGGGTCTCCGGCCCCAGGTGACCCGGTCACGTGGGGACACCGGCCCCAGGTGACCGGGTCACGTGGGGTCACCGGCCCCAGGTGACCGGGTCACGTGGGGTCACCGGCCCCAGGTGACCGGGTCACGTGGGTCACCGGCCCCAGGTGACCGGGTCACGTGGGGTCACCGGCCCCAGGTGACCGGGTCACGTGGGGACACCGGCCCCAGGTGACCGGGTCACGTGGGGTCACCGGCCCCAGGTGACCGGGTCACGTGGGGTCACCGGCCCCAGGTCAGCGGGTCACGTGGGGTCACCGGCCCCAGGTGACCGGGTCACGTGGGGACACCGGCCCCAGGTGACCGGGTCACGTGGGGTCACCGGCCCCAGGTGACCGGGTCACGTGGGGACACCGGCCCCAGGTGACCGGGTCACGTGGGGTCACCGGCCCCAGGTCAGCGGGTCACGTGGGGACACCGGCCCCAGGTCACCGGGTCACGTGGGGTCACCGGCCCCAGGTGACCGGGTCACGTGGGGTCACCGGCCCCAGGTGACCGGGTCACGTGGGGTCACCGGCCCCAGGTGACCGGGTCACGTGGGTCACCGGCCCCAGGTGACCGGGTCACGTGGGGTCACCGGCCCCAGGTGACCGGGTCACGTGGGGACACCGGCCCCAGGTGACCGGGTCACGTGGGGTCACCGGCCCCAGGTGACCGGGTCACGTGGGGTCACCGGCCCCAGGTGACCGGGTCACGTGGGTCACCGGCCCCAGGTGACCGGGTCACGTGGGGTCACCGGCCCCAGGTGACCGGGTCACGTGGGGACACCGGCCCCAGGTGACCGGGTCACGTGGGGTCACCGGCCCCAGGTGACCGGGTCACGTGGGGTCACCGGCCCCAGGTCAGCGGGTCACGTGGGGTCACTGGCCCCAGGTGACCGGGTCACGTGGGGACACCGGTCCCAGGTGACCGGGTCACGTGGGGTCACCGGCCCCAGGTCAGCGGGTCACGTGGGGACACCGGCCCCAGGTCACCGGGTCACGTGGGGTCACCGGCCCCAGGTGACCGGGTCACGTGGGGTCACCGGCCCCAGGTGACCGGGTCACGTGGGGTCACCGGCCCCAGGTGACCGGGTCACGTGGGGTCACCGGCCCCAGGTGACCCGGTCACGTGGGGTCACCGGCCCCAGGTGACCGGGTCACGTGGGGTAACCGGCCCCAGGTGACCGGGTCACGTGGGGTCACCGGCCCCAGGTCAGCGGGTCACGTGGGGACACCGGCCCCAGGTGACCGGGTCACGTGGGGACACCGGCCCCAGGTGACCGGGTCATACCGAGTCCCCGGACCCAGGTCACCGGGTCAGTTCGGGACCCCGGACCCAGGTCGGGTCATGTCACGTCCCATGCCCCGGTCCCCGGGTTGGATTTTTACCCAGGCCCCGGGTCACAGGGTCATGTCGGGTCAACGGCCTGGGTACAAGGGTCTGGTGACCACCCCGACCCCAGGTCCCCGGGTCATGACGGGACACCGGACCAGGTCCCCGAGTCCGGTCGACACCACAGCCCCAGGTCACCGGGTCATGTCGGGACCCAGCCCGGGTCCCCGGGACGCGTTTTTACCCCAGCCGCAGATCACCGGGTCCTGTCGGGTACCCGGGTCGGGTCCCCTGGACAGGTCGGCACCCCGGCCCCGGGTCACGGGGTCATGTCGGGTCGCTGTCCCGGGTACCAGTGTCAGGTGACCACCCCGGCCCCGGGAGACGGAGTCATACCGGGTCCCCGGCCCAGGTCCCCGGGTTGCATCGGGACAAAAGCACCGGATCACTGGATCACGTGGGGGCCCGCGCCCGGGTCCCCGGGTTGCATCGGGACACCAGCGAAGGACCACCGGGTCCTGTCGGGTCCCCGGCCCGGGTCCCCTGGACAGGTCGTTAACCCGGCCCCAGGTCACCGGGTCGTGTCGGGTAACCGGCCTGGTTCCCAGGTTCCGGTGACCACCCCGGCACCAGGACCCCGGGTCCCGTGGGGACCCCGGCCCCAGGTGACCGGGTCACGTGGGGTCACCGGCCCCAGGTGACCCGGTCACGTTGGGTCACCGGCCCCAGGTGACCGGGTCACGTGGGGACACCGGCCCCAGTTGACCGGGTCACGTGGGGTCACCGGCACCAGGTGACTGGGTCACGTGGGGTCACCGGCCCCAGGTGACCTGGTCACGTGTGGTCACCGGCCCCAGGTGACCGGGTCACGTGGGGTCACCGGCCCCAGGTGACCGGGTCACGTGGGGACCCCGGCCCCAGGTGACCGGGTCACGTGGGGTCACCGGCCCCAGGTGACCGGGTCACGTGGGGTCACCGGCCCCAGGTGACCTGGTCACGTGGGGTCACCGGCCCCAGGTGACCGGGTCACGTGGGGTCACCGGCCCCAGGTGACCGGGTCTAGTGAGGTCACCGGCCCCAGGTGACCGGGTCACGTGGGGTCACCGGCCCCAGGTGACCGGGTCATGTGGGGTCACCGGCCCCAGGTGACCGGGTCACGTGGGGTCACTGGCCCCAGGTGACCGGGTCACGTGGGGACACCGGTCCCAGGTGACCGGGTCACGTGGGGTCACCGGCCCCAGGTCAGCGGGTCACGTGGGGACACCGGCCCCAGGTCACCGGGTCACGTGGGGTCACCGGCCCCAGGTGACCGGGTCACGTGGGGTCACCGGCCCCAGGTGACCGGGTCACGTGGGGTCACCGGCCCCAGGTGACCCGGTCACGTGGGGTCACCGGCCCCAGGTGACCGGGTCACGTGGGGTAACCGGCCCCAGGTGACCGGGTCACGTGGGGTCACCGGCCCCAGGTCAGCGGGTCACGTGGGGACACCGGCCCCAGGTGACCGGGTCACGTGGGGACACCGGCCCCAGGTGACCGGGTCACGTGGGGACCCCGGACCCAGGTAACCGGGTCATACCGAGTCCCCGGACCCAGGTCACCGGGTCAGTTCGGGACCCCGGACCCAGGTCGGGTCATGTCACGTCCCATGCCCCGGTCCCCGGGTTGGATTTTTACCCAGGCCCCGGGTCACAGGGTCATGTCGGGTCAACGGCCTGGGTACAAGGGTCTGGTGACCACCCCGACCCCAGGTCCCCGGGTCATGACGGGACACCGGACCAGGTCCCCGAGTCCGGTCGACACCACAGCCCCAGGTCACCGGGTCATGTCGGGACCCAGCCCGGGTCCCCGGGACGCGTTTTTACCCCAGCCGCAGATCACCGGGTCCTGTCGGGTACCCGGGTCGGGTCCCCTGGACAGGTCGGCACCCCGGCCCCGGGTCACGGGGTCATGTCGGGTCGCTGTCCCGGGTACCAGTGTCAGGTGACCACCCCGGCCCCGGGAGACGGAGTCATACCGGGTCCCCGGCCCAGGTCCCCGGGTTGCATCGGGACAAAAGCACCGGATCACTGGATCACGTGGGGGCCCGCGCCCGGGTCCCCGGGTTGCATCGGGACACCAGCGAAGGACCACCGGGTCCTGTCGGGTCCCCGGCCCGGGTCCCCTGGACAGGTCGTTAACCCGGCCCCAGGTCACCGGGTCGTGTCGGGTAACCGGCCTGGTTCCCAGGTTCCGGTGACCACACCGGCACCAGGACCCCGGGTCCCGTGGGGACCCCGGCCCCAGGTGACCGGGTCACGTGGGGTCACCGGCCCCAGGTGACCCGGTCACGTGGGGTCACCGGCCCCAGGTGACCGGGTCACGTGGGGACACCGGCCCCAGTTGACCGGGTCACGTGGGGTCACCGGCACCAGGTGACTGGGTCACGTGGGGTCACCGGCCCCAGGTGACCTGGTCACGTGTGGTCACCGGCCCCAGGTGACCGGGTCACGTGGGGTCACCGGCCCCAGGTGACCGGGTCACGTGGGGACCCCGGCCCCAGGTGACCGGGTCACGTGGGGTCACCGGCCCCAGGTGACCGGGTCACGTGGGGTCACCGGCCCCAGGTGACCTGGTCACGTGGGGTCACCGGCCCCAGGTGACCGGGTCACGTGGGGTCACCGGCCCCAGGTGACCGGGTCTAGTGAGGTCACCGGCCCCAGGTGACCGGGTCACGTGGGGTCACCGGCCCCAGGTGACCGGGTCATGTGGGGTCACCGGCCCCAGGTGACCGGGTCACGTGGGGTCACCGGCCCCAGGTGACCGGGTCACGTGGGGTCACCGGCCCCAGGTGTTCGGGTCACGTGGGGTCACCGGCCCCAGTTGATCGGGTCACGTGGGGTCACCAGACCCAGGTCAGCGGGTCACGTGGGGACACCGGCCCCAGGTAACCGGGTCATACCGAGTCCCCGGACCCAGGTCACCGGGTCAGTTCGGGACCCCGGACCCAGGTCGGGTCATGTCACGTCCCATGCCCGGGTCCCCGGGTTGGATTTTTACCCAGGCCCCGGGTCACAGGGTCATGTCGGGTCAACGGCCTGGGTACAAGGGTCTGGTGACCACCCCGACCCCAGGTCCCCGGGTCATGACGGGACACCGGACCAGGTCCCCGAGTCCGGTCGACACCACAGCCCCAGGTCACCGGGTCATGTCGGGACCCAGCCCGGGTCCCCGGGACGCGTTTTTACCCCAGCCGCAGATCACCGGGTCCTGTCGGGTACCCGGGTCGGGTCCCCTGGACAGGTCGGCACCCCGGCCCCGGGTCACGGGGTCATGTCGGGTCGCTGTCCCGGGTACCACTGTCAGGTGACCACCCCGGCCCCGGGAGACGGAGTCATACCGGGTCCCCGGCCCGGGTCCCCGGGTTGCATCGGGACACCAGCGAAGGACCACCGGGTCCTGTCGGGTCCCCGGCCCAGGTCCCCTGGACAGGTCGTTAACCCGGCCCCAGGTCACCGGGTCATGTCACGCACCCGGCCTGGTTCCCAGGTTCCGGTGACCACCCCGGCACCAGGACCCCGGGTCACGTGGGGACCCCGGACCCAGGTCAGCGGGTCACGTGGGGACACCGGCCCCAGGTCACCGCGTCAGGTCGGGACCCCGAACCCAGGTCCACGAGTCCGTCGACACCACAGCCCCGGGTCACCGGGTCGTGTCGGGTAACCGGCCTGGTTCCAAGGTTCCGATGACCACCCCGGCACCAGGACCCCGGGTCACGTGGGGACACCGGCCCCAGGTGACCGGGTCACGTGGGGTCACCGGCCCCAGGTCAGCGGGTCACGTGGGGTCACCGGCCCCAGGTGACCGGGTCACGTGGGGACACCGGCCCCAGGTGACCGGGTCACGTGGGGTCACCGGCCCCAGGTGACCGGGTCACGTGGGGTCACCGGCACCAGGTGACCCGGTCACGTGGGGTCACCGGCCCCAGGTGACCGGGTCACGTGGGGTCACCGGCCCCAGGTGACCGGGTCACGTGGGGTCACCGGCCCCAGGTCAGCGGGTCACGTGGGGACACCGGCCCCAGGTGACCGGGTCACGTGGGGTCACCGGCCCCAGGTCAGCGGGTCACGTGGGGACACCGGCCCCAGGTGACCGGGTCACGTGGGGTCACCGGCCCCAGGTGACCGGGTCACGTGGGGTCACCGGCCCCAGGTGACCGGGTCACGTGGGGTCACCGGCCCCAGGTGACCTGGTCACGTGGGGTCACCGGCCCCAGGTGACCGGGTCACGTGGGGTCACCGGCCCCAGGTGACCGGGTCACGTGGGGTCACCGGCCCCAGGTGACCGGGTCACGTGGGGTCACCGGCCCCAGGTGACCGGGTCACGTGGGGTCACCGGCACCAGGTGACCGGGTCACGTGGAGACACCGGCCCCAGGTGACCTGGTCACGTGGGGTCACCGGCCCCAGGTGACCGGGTCACGTGGGGTCACCGGCCCCAGGTGACCGGGTCACGTGGGGTCACCGGCCCCAGGTCAGCGGGTCACGTGGGGACACCGGCCCCAGGTGACCGGGTCACGTGGGGTCACCGGCCCCAGGTGACCGGGTCACGTGGGGACACCGGCCCCAGGTGACCGGGTCACGTGGGGTCACCGGCCCCAGGTCAGCGGGTCACGTGGGGACACCGGCCCCAGGTAACCAAGGCATGTCGGGACCCAGCCCGGGTCCCCGGGACGGGTTTTTACCCCAGCCGCAGATCACCGGGTCCTGTCGGGTCCCCGGCCCGGGTCCCCTGGACAGGTCGATAACCCGGCCCCAGGTCACCCGGTCATCTCGCGCACCCGGCCTGGTTCCCAGGTTCCGATGAGCACCCCGGCACCAGGACCCCGGGTCACGTGGGGACACCGGCCCCAGGTGACCGGGTCACGTGGGGTCACCGGCCCCAGGTCAGTGGGTCACGTGGGGTCACCGGCCCCAGGTGACCGGGTCACGTGGGGACCCCGGACCCAGGTAACCGGGTCATACCGAGTCCCCGGACCCAGGTCACCGGGTCAGTTCGGGACCCCGGACCCAGGTCGGGTCATGTCACGTCCCATGCCCGGGTCCCCGGGTTGGATTTTTACCCAGGCCCCGGGTCACAGGGTCATGTCGGGTCAACGGCCTGGGTACAAGGGTCTGGTGACCACCCCGACCCCAGGTCCCCGGGTCATGACGGGACACCGGACCAGGTCCCCGAGTCCGGTCGACACCACAGCCCCAGGTCACCGGGTCATGTCGGGACCCAGCCCGGGTCCCCGGGACGGGTTTTTACCCCAGCCGCAGATCACCGGGTCCTGTCGGGTACCCGGGTCGGGTCCCCTGGACAGGTCGGCACCCCGGCCCCGGGTCACGGGGTCATGTCGGGTCGCTGTCCCGGGTACCAGTGTCAGGTGACCACCCCGGCCCCGGGAGACGGAGTCATACCGGGTCCCCGGCCCGGGTCCCCGGGTTGCATCGGGACACCAGCGAAGGACCACCGGGTCCTGTCGGGTCCCCGGCCCGGGTCCCCTGGACAGGTCGTTAACCCGGCCCCAGGTCACCGGGTCATGTCACGCACCCGGCCTGGTTCCCAGGTTCCGGTGACCACCCCGGCACCAGGACCCCGGGTCCCGTGGGGACCCCGGACCCAGGTCAGCGGGTCACGTGGGGACACCGGCCCCAGGTCACCGCGTCAGGTCGGGACCCCGAACCCAGGTCCACGAGTCCGTCGACACCACAGCCCCGGGTCACCGGGTCGTGTCGGGTAACCGGCCTGGTTCCAAGGTTCCGATGACCACCCCGGCACCAGGACCCCGGGTCACGTGGGGACACCGGCCCCAGGTGACCGGGTCACGTGGGGTCACCGGCCCCAGGTGACCGGGTCACGTGGGGTCACCGGCCCCAGGTGACCGGGTCACGTGGGGTCACCGGCACCAGGTGACCGGGTCACGTGGGGTCACCGGCCCCAGGTGACCCGGTCACGTGGGGTCACCGGCCCCAGGTGACCGGGTCACGTGGGGTCACCGGCCCCAGGTGACCGGGTCACGTGGGGTCACCGGCCCCAGGTCAGCGGGTCACGTGGGGACACCGGCCCCAGGTGACCGGGTCACGTGGGGTCACCGGTCCCAGGTGACCGGGTCACGTGGGGTCACCGGCCCCAGGTGACCGGGTCACGTGGGGTCACCGGCCCCAGGTGACCGGGTCACGTGGGGACACCGGTCCCAGGTGACCGGGTCACGTGGGGTCACCGGCCCCAGGTGTTCGGGTCACGTGGGGTCACCGGCCCCAGGTGACCGGGTCACGCGGGGTCACCGGCCCCAGGTGACCGGGTCACGTGGGGACACCGGCGCCAGGTGACCTGGTCACGTGGGGTCACCGGCCCCAGGTGACCGGGTCACGTGGGGACCCCGGCCCCAGGTGACCGGGTCACGTGGGGACCCCGGACCCAGGTAACCGGGTCATACCGAGTCCCCGGACCCAGGTCACCGGGTCAGTTCGGGACCCCGGACCCAGGTCGGGTCATGTCACGTCCCATGCCCGGGTCCCCGGGTTGGATTTTTACCCAGGCCCCGGGTCACAGGGTCATGTCGGGTCAACGGCCTGGGTACAAGGGTCTGGTGACCACCCCGACCCCAGGTCCCCGGGTCATGACGGGACACCGGACCAGGTCCCCGAGTCCGGTCGACACCACAGCCCCAGGTCACCGGGTCATGTCGGGACCCAGCCCGGGTCCCCGGGACGGGTTTTTACCCCAGCCGCAGATCACCGGGTCCTGTCGGGTACCCGGGTCGGGTCCCCTGGACAGGTCGGCACCCCGGCCCCGGGTCACGGGGTCATGTCGGGTCGCTGTCCCGGGTACCAGTGTCAGGTGACCACCCCGGCCCCGGGAGACGGAGTCATACCGGGTCCCCGGCCCGGGTCCCCGGGTTGCATCGGGACACCAGCGAAGGACCACCGGGTCCTGTCGGGTCCCCGGCCCGGGTCCCCTGGACAGGTCGTTAACCCGGCCCCAGGTCACCGGGTCATGTCGCGCACCCGGCCTGGTTCCCAGGTTCCGGTGACCACCCCGGTACCAGGACCCCGGGTCACGTGGGGACCCCGGACCCAGGTCAGCGGGTCACGTGGGGACACCGGCCCCAGGTCACCGCGTCAGGTCGGGACCCCGAACCCAGGTCCACGAGTCCGTCGACACCACAGCCCCGGGTCACCGGGTCGTGTCGGGTAACCGGCCTGGTTCCAAGGTTCCGATGACCACCCCGGCACCAGGACCCCGGGTCACGTGGGGTCACCGGCCCCAGGTGACCGGGTCACGTGGGGACACCGGCCCCAGCTCATCGGGTCACGTGGGGTCACCGGCCCCAGTTGACCGGGTCACGTGGGGTCACCGGCCCCAGGTGACCGGGTCACGTGGGGTCACCGGCCCCAGGTGACCGGGTCACGTGGGGACACCGGCCCCAGGTGACCGGGTCACGTGGGGTCACCGGCCCCAGGTGACCGGGTCACGTGGGGACACCGGCCCCAGGTGACCGGGTCACGTGGGGTCACCGGCCCCAGGTGACCGGGTCACGTGGGGACACCGGCCCCAGGTGACCGGGTCACGTGGGGTCACCGGCCCCAGGTCAGCGGGTCACGTGGGGACACCGGCCCCAGGTGACCGGGTCACGTGGGGTCACCGGCCCCAGGTGACCGGGTCACGTGGGGTCACCGGCCCCAGGTGACCGGGTCACTTGGGGTCACCGGCCCCAGGTGTGCGGGTCACGTGGGGTCACCGGCCCCAGGTGACCGTTCACGTGGGGTCACCGGCCCCAGGTGACCGGGTCACGTGGGGTCACCGGCCCCAGGTGACCGGGTCACGTGGGGACACCGGCCCCAGGTGACCGGGTCACGTGGGGTCACCGGCCCCAGGTGACCGGGTCACGTGGGGTCACCGGCCCCAGGTGACCGGGTCACGTCGGGTCACCGGCCCCAGGTCAGCGGGTCACGTGGGGTCACCGGACCCAGGTCAGCGGGTCACGTGGGGACACCGGCCCCAGGTAACCGGGTCATACCGAGTCCCCGGACCCAGGTCACCGGGTCAGTTCGGGACCCCGGACCCAGGTCGGGTCATGTCACGTCCCATGCCCGGGTCCCCGGGTTGGATTTTTACCCAGGCCCCGGGTCACAGGGTCATGTCGGGTCAACGGCCTGGGTACAAGGGTCTGGTGACCACCCCGACCCCAGGTCCCCGGGTCATGACGGGACACCGGACCAGGTCCCCGAGTCCGGTCGACACCACAGCCCCAGGTCACCGGGTCATGTCGGGACCCAGTCCGGGTCCCCGGGACGGGTTTTTACCCCAGCCGCAGATCACCGGGTCCTGTCGGGTACCCGGGTCGGGTCCCCTGGACAGGTCGGCACCCCGGCCCCGGGTCACGGGGTCATGTCGGGTCGCTGTCCCGGGTACCACTGTCAGGTGACCACCCCGGCCCCGGGAGACGGAGTCATACCGGGTCCCCGGCCCGGGTCCCCGGGTTGCATCGGGACACCAGCGAAGGACCACCGGGTCCTGTCGGGTCCCCGGCCCGGGTCCCCTGGACAGGTCGTTAACCCGGCCCCAGGTCACCGGGTCATGTCGCGCACCCGGCCTGGTTCCCAGGTTCCGGTGACCAGCCCGGCACCAGGACCCCGGGTCACGTGGGGACCCTGGACCCAGGTCAGCGGGTCACGTGGGGACACCGGCCCCAGGTCACCGCGTCAGGTCGGGACCCCGAACCCAGGTCCACGAGTCCGTCGACACCACAGCCCCGGGTCACCGGGTCGTGTCGGGTAACCGGCCTGGTTCCAAGGTTCCGATGACCACCCCGGCACCAGGACCCCGGGTCACGTGGGGACACCGGCCCCAGGTGACCGGGTCACGTGGGGACACCGGCCCCAGGTCATCGGGTCACGTGGGGTCACCGGCCCCAGGTGACCGGGTCACGTGGGGTCACCGGCCCCAGGTGACCGGGTCACGTGGGGTCACCGGCCCCAGGTGACCGGGTCACGTGGGGTCACCGGCCCCAGGTGACCGGGTGACGTGGGGTCACCGGCCCCAGGTCAGCGGGTCACGTGGGGACACCGGCCCCAGGTAACCAAGGCATGTCGGGACCCAGCCCGGGTCCCCGGGACGGGTTTTTACCCCAGCCGCATATCACCGGGTCCTGTCGGGTCCCCGGCCCGGGTCCCCTGGACAGGTCGATAACCCGGCCCCAGGTCACCCGGTCATCTCGCGCACCCGGCCTGGTTCCCAGGTTCCGATGACCACCCCGGCACCAGGACCCCGGGTCACGTGGGGACACCGGCCCCAGGTGACCGGGTCACGTGGGGTCACCGGCCCCAGGTGACCGGGTCACGTGGGGACACCGGCCCCAGGTGACCGGGTCACGTGGGGTCACCGGCACCAGGTGACTGGGTCACGTGGGGTCACCGGCACCAGGTGACCTGGTCACGTGGGGTCACCGGCCCCAGGTCAGCGGGTCACGTGGGGACACCGGCCCCAGGTAACCGGGTCATACCGAGTCCCCGGACCCAGGTCACCGGGTCAGTTCGGGACCCCGGACCCAGGTCGGGTCATGTCACGTCCCATGCCCGGGTCCCCGGGTTGGATTTTTACCCAGGCCCCGGGTCACAGGGTCATGTCGGGTCAACGGCCTGGGTACAAGGGTCTGGTGACCACCCCGACCCCAGGTCCCCGGGTCATGACGGGACACCGGACCAGGTCCCCGAGTCCGGTCGACACCACAGCCCCAGGTCACCGGGTCATGTCGGGACCCAGTCCGGGTCCCCGGGACGGGTTTTTACCCCAGCCGCAGATCACCGGGTCCTGTCGGGTACCCGGGTCGGGTCCCCTGGACAGGTCGGCACCCCGGCCCCGGGTCACGGGGTCATGTCGGGTCGCTGTCCCGGGTACCACTGTCAGGTGACCACCCCGGCCCCGGGAGACGGAGTCATACCGGGTCCCCGGCCCGGGTCCCCGGGTTGCATCGGGACACCAGCGAAGGACCACCGGGTCCTGTCGGGTCCCCGGCCCGGGTCCCCTGGACAGGTCGTTAACCCGGCCCCAGGTCACCGGGTCATGTCGCGCACCCGGCCTGGTTCCCAGGTTCCGGTGACCAGCCCGGCACCAGGACCCCGGGTCACGTGGGGACCCTGGACCCAGGTCAGCGGGTCACGTGGGGACACCGGCCCCAGGTCACCGCGTCAGGTCGGGACCCCGAACCCAGGTCCACGAGTCCGTCGACACCACAGCCCCGGGTCACCGGGTCGTGTCGGGTAACCGGCCTGGTTCCAAGGTTCCGATGACCACCCCGGCACCAGGACCCCGGGTCACGTGGGGACACCGGCCCCAGGTGACCGGGTCACGTGGGGACACCGGCCCCAGGTCATCGGGTCACGTGGGGTCACCGGCCCCAGGTGACCGGGTCACGTGGGGTCACCGGCCCCAGGTGACCGGGTCACGTGGGGTCACCGGCCCCAGGTGACCGGGTCACGTGGGGTCACCGGCCCCAGGTGACCGGGTCACGTGGGGTCACCGGCCCCAGGTCAGCGGGTCACGTGGGGACACCGGCCCCAGGTAACCAAGGCATGTCGGGACCCAGCCCGGGTCCCCGGGACGGGTTTTTACCCCAGCCGCAGATCACCGGGTCCTGTCGGGTCCCCGGCCCGGGTCCCCTGGACAGGTCGATAACCCGGCCCCAGGTCACCCGGTCATCTCGCGCACCCGGCCTGGTTCCCAGGTTCCGGTGACCACCCCGGCACCAGGACCCCGGGTCACGTGGGGACCCCGGCCCCAGGTGACCGGGTCACGTGGGGTCACCGGCCCCAGGTGACCGGGTCACGTGGGGACACCGGCCCCAGGTGACCGGGTCACGTGGGGTCACCGGCACCAGGTGACTGGGTCACGTGGGGTCACCGGCACCAGGTGACCTGGTCACGTGGGGTCACCGGCCCCAGGTCAGCGGGTCACGTGGGGACACCGGCCCCAGGTAACCAAGGCATGTCGGGACCCAGCCCGGGTCCCCGGGACGGGTTTTTACCCCAGCCGCAGATCACCGGGTCCTGTCGGGTCCCCGGCCCGGGTCCCCTGGACAGGTCGATAACCCGGCCCCAGGTCACGCGGTCATCTCGCGCACCCGGCCTGGTTCCCAGGTTCCGATGACCACCCCGGCACCAGGACCCCGGGTCACGTGTGGACACCGGCCCCAGGTGACCGGGTCACGTGGGGTCACCGGCCCCAGGTCAGCGGGTCACGTGGGGACCCCGGCCCCAGGTGACCGGGTCACGTAGGGACCCCGGACCCAGGTAACCGGGTCATACCGAGTCCCCGGACCCAGGTCACCGGGTCAGTTCGGGACCCCGGACCCAGGTCGGGTCATGTCACGTCCCATGCCCGGGTCCCCGGGTTGGATTTTTACCCAGGCCCCGGGTCACAGGGTCATGTCGGGTCAACGGCCTGGGTACAAGGGTCTGGTGACCACCCCGACCCCAGGTCCCCGGGTCATGACGGGACACCGGACCAGGTCCCCGAGTCCGGTCGACACCACAGCCCCAGGTCACCGGGTCATGTCGGGACCCAGCCCGGGTCCCCGGGACGGGTTTTTACCCCAGCCGCAGATCACCGGGTCCTGTCGGGTACCCGGGTCGGGTCCCCTGGACAGGTCGGCACCCCGGCCCCGGGTCACGGGGTCATGTCGGGTCGCTGTCCCGGGTACCAGTGTCAGGTGACCACCCCGGCCCCGGGAGACGGAGTCATACCGGGTCCCCGGCCCAGGTCCCCGGGTTGCATCGGGACACCAGCGAAGGACCACCGGGTCCTGTCGGGTCCCCGGCCCGGGTCCCCTGGACAGGTCGTTAACCCGGCCCCAGGTCACCGGGTCATGTCGCGCACCCGGCCTGGTTCCCAGGTTCCGGTGACCACCCCGGCACCAGGACCCCGGGTCCCGTGGGGACCCCGGACCCAGGTCAGCGGGTCACGTGGGGACACCGGCCCCAGGTCACCGCGTCAGGTCGGGACCCCGAACCCAGGTCCACGAGTCCGTCGACACCACAGCCCCGGGTCACCGGGTCGTGTCGGGTAACCGGCCTGGTTCCCAGGTTCCGATGACCACCCCGGCACCAGGACTCTGGGTCACGTGGGGACACCGGCCCCAGGTGACCGGGTCACGTGGGGTCACCGGCCCCAGGTGACCGGGTCACGTGGGGTCACCGGCACCAGGTCAGCGGGTCACGTGGGGACACCGGCCCCAGGTGACCGGGTCACGTGGGGTCACCGGCCCCAGGTCAGCGGGTCACGTGGGGTCACCGGCCCAAGGTCAGCGGGTCACGTGGGGACACCGGCCCCAGGTCACCGCGTCAGGTCGGGACCCCGAACCCAGGTCCACGAGTCCGTCGACACCACAGCCCCGGGTCACCGGGTCGTGTCGGGTAACCGGCCTGGTTCCAAGGTTCTGATGACCACCCCGGCACCAGGACTCTGGGTCACGTGGGGACACCGGCCCCAGGTCACCGGGTCACGTGGGGTCACCGGACCCAGGTGACCCGGTCACGTGGGGACACCGGCCCCAGGTGACCGGGTCACGTGGGGTCACCGGCACCAGGTGACCGGGTCACGTGGGGTCACCGGCCCCAGGTGACCTGGTCACGTGGGGTCACCGGCCCCAGGTGACCGGGTCACGTGGGGTCACTGGCACCAGGTGACCGGGTCACGTGGGGTCACCGGCCCCAGGTGACCGGGTCACATTGGGACACCGGCCCCAGGTGACCGGGTCACGTGGGGTCACCGGCCCCAGGTGACCGGGTCACGTGGGGTCACCGGCCCCAGGTCAGCGGGTCACGTGGGGTCACCGGCCCCAGGTGACCGGGTCACGTGGGGTCACCGGCCCCAGGTGACCTGGTCACGTGGTGTCACCGGCCCCAGGTGACCGGGTCACGCGGGGTCACCGGCCCCAGGTGACCGGGTCACGTGGGGACACCGGCCCCAGGTGACCGGGTCACGTGGGGTCACCGGCCCCAGGTCAGCGGGTCACGTGGGGACCCCGGACCCAGGTCAGCGGGTCACGTGGGGACACCGGCCCCAGGTAACCGGGTCATACCGAGTCCCCGGACCCAGGTCACCGGGTCAGTTCGGGACCCCGGACCCAGGTCGGGTCATGTCACGTCCCATGCCCGGGTCCCCGGGTTGGATTTTTACCCAGGCCCCGGGTCACAGGGTCATGTCTGGTCAACGGCCTGGGTACAAGGGTCTGGTGACCACCCCGACCCCAGGTCCCCGGGTCATGACGGGACACCGGACCAGGTCCCCGAGTCCGGTCGACACCACAGCCCCAGGTCACCGGGTCATGTCGGGACCCAGCCCGGGTCCCCGGGACGGGTTTTTACCCCAGCCGCAGATCACCGGGTCCTGTCGGGTACCCGGGTCGGGTCCCCTGGACAGGTCGGCACCCCGGCCCCGGGTCACGGGGTCATGTCGGGTCGCTGTCCCGGGTACCAGTGTCAGGTGACCACCCCGGCCCCGGGAGACGGAGTCATACCGGGTCCCCGGCCCAGGTCCCCGGGTTGCATCGGGACAAAAGCACCGGATCACTGGATCACGTGGGGGCCCGGGCCCGGGTCCCCGGGTTGCATCGGGACACCAGCGAAGGACCACCGGGTCCTGTCGGGTCCCCGGCCCGGGTCCCCTGGACAGGTCGTTAACCCGGCCCCAGGTCACCGGGTCGTGTCGGGTAACCGGCCTGGTTCCCAGGTTCCGGTGACCACCCCGGCACCAGGACCCCGGGTCCCGTGGGGACCCCGGCCCCAGGTGACCGGGTCACGTGGGGTCACCGGCCCCAGGTGACCGGGTCACGTGGGGACACCGGCCCCAGGTGACCGGGTCACGTGGTGTCACCGGCACCAGGTGACCGGGTCACGTGGGGTCACCGGCCCCAGGTGACCGGGTCACGCGGGGTCACCGGCCCCAGGTCACCGGGTCACGTGGGGTCACCGGCCCCAGGTGACCGGGTCACGTGGGGTCACCGGCCCCAGGTGACCGGGTCACGTGGGGTCACCGGCCCCAGGTGTTCGGGTCACGTGGGGTCACCGGCCCCAGGTGACCGGGTCACGTGGGGTCACCGGACCCAGGTCAGCGGGTCATGTGGGGACACCGGCCCCAGGTAACCGGGTCATACCGAGTCCCCGGACCCAGGTCACCGGGTCAGTTCGGGACCCCGGACTCAGGTCGGGTCATGTCACGTCCCATGCCCGGGTCCCCGGGTTGGATTTTTACCCAGGCCCCGGGTCACAGGGTCATGTCGGGTCAACGGCCTGGGTACAAGTGTCTGGTGACCACCCCGACCCCAGGTCCCCGGGTCATGACGGGACACCGGACCAGGTCCCCGAGTCCGGTCGACACCACAGCCCCAGGTCACCGGGTCATGTCGGGACCCAGCCCGGGTTTCCGGGACGGGTTTTTACCCCAGCCGCAGATCACCGGGTCCTGTCGGGTACCCGGGTCGGGTCCCCTGGACAGGTCGGCACCCCGGCCCCGTGTCACGGGGTCATGTCTGGTCGCTGTCCCGGGTACCAGTGTCAGGTGACCACCCCGGCCCCGGGAGACGGAGTCATACCGGGTCCCCGGCCCGGGTCCCCGGGTTGCATCGGGACACCAGCGAAGGACCACCGGGTCCTGTCGGGTCCCCGGCCCGGGTCCCCTGGACAGGTCGTTAACCCGGCCCCAGGTCACCGGGTCATGTCGCGCACCCGGCCTGGTTCCCAGGTTCCGGTGACCACCCCGGCACCAGGACCCCGGGTCACGTGGGGACAGCGGACCCAGGTCAGCGGGTCACGTGGGGACACCGGCCCCAGGTCACCGCGTCAGGTCGGGACCCCGAACCCAGGTCCACGAGTCCGTCGACACCACAGCCCCGGGTCACCGGGTCGTGTCGGGTAACCGGCCTGGTTCCAAGGTTCCGATGACCACCCCGGCACCAGGACCCCGGGTCACGTGGGGACACCGGCCCCAGGTGACCGGGTCACGTGGGGTCACCGGCCCCAGGTGACCGGGTCACGTGAGGTCACCGGCCCCAGGTGACCGGGTCACGTGGGGTCACCGGCCCCAGGTGACCGGGTCACGTGGGGTCACCGGCCCCAGGTGACCAGGTCACGTGGGGTCACCGGCCCCAGGTCAGCGGGTCACGTGGGGACACCGGCCCCAGGTAACCAAGGCATGTCGGGACCCAGCCCGGGTCCCCGGGACGGGTTTTTACCCCAGCCGCAGATCACCGGGTCCTGTCGGGTCCCCGGCCCGGGTCCCCTGGACAGGTCGATAACCCGGCCCCAGGTCACCCGGTCATCTCGCGCACCCGGCCTGGTTCCCAGGTTCCGATGACCACCCCGGCACCAGGACCCCGGGTCACGTGGGGACACCGGCCCCAGGTGACCGGGTCACGTGGGGTCACCGGCCCCAGGTCAGCGGGTCACGTGGGGACCCCGGCCCCAGGTGACCGGGTCACGTGGGGACCCCGGACCCAGGTAACCGGGTCATACCGAGTCCCCGGACCCAGGTCACCGGGTCAGTTCGGGACCCCGGACCCAGGTCGGGTCATGTCACGTCCCATGCCCGGGTCCCCGGGTTGGATTTTTACCCAGGCCCCGGGTCACAGGGTCATGTCGGGTCAACGGCCTGGGTACAACGGTCTGGTGACCACCCCGACCCCAGGTCCCCGGGTCATGACGGGACACCGGACCAGGTCCCCGAGTCCGGTCGACACCACAGCCCCAGGTCACCGGGTCATGTCGGGACCCAGCCCGGGTCCCCGGGACGGGTTTTTACCCCAGCCGCAGATCACCGGGTCCTGTCGGGTACCCGGGTCGGGTCCCCTGGACAGGTCGGCACCCCGGCCCCGGGTCACGGGGTCATGTCGGGTCGCTGTCCCGGGTACCACTGTCAGGTGACCACCCCGGCCCCGGGAGACGGAGTCATACCGGGTCCCCGGCCCGGGTCCCCGGGTTGCATCGGGACAAAAGCACCGGATCACTGGATCACGTGGGGGCCCGGGCCCGGGTCCCCGGGTTGCATCGGGACACCAGCGAAGGACCACCGGGTCCTGTCGGGTCCCCGGCCCGGGTCCCCTGGACAGGTCGTTAACCCGGCCCCAGGTCACCGGGTCGTGTCGGGTAACCGGCCTGGTTCCCAGGTTCCGGTGACCACCCCGGCACCAGGACCCCGGGTCCCGTGGGGACCCCGGCCCCAGGTGACCGGGTCACATGGGGTCACCGGCCCCAGGTGACCGGGTCACGTGGGGACACCGGCCCCAGGTGACCGGGTCACGTGGGGTCACCGGCACCAGGTGACCGGGTCACGTGGGGTCACCGGCCCCAGGTGACCGGGTCACGTGAGGTCACCGGCCCCAGGTGACCGGGTCACGTGGGGACACCGGCCCCAGGTGACCGGGTCACGTGGGGTCACCGGCCCCAGGTGACCGGGTCACGTGGGGTCACCGGCCCCAGGTCAGCGGGTCACGTGGGGTCACCGGCCCCAGGTGACCGGGTCACGTGGGGACACCGGCCCCAGGTCAGCGGGTCACGTGGGGTCACCGGCCCCAGGTCAGCGGGTCACGTGGGGACACCGGCCCCAGGTCACCGGGTCACGTGGGGTCACCGGCCCCAGGTGACCGGGTCACGTGGGGTCACCGGCCCCAGTTGACCGGGTCACGTGGGGTCACCGGCCCCAGGTGACCGGGTCACGTGGGGACACCGGCCCCAGGTGACCGGGTCACGTGGGGTCACCGGCCCCAGGTGACCGGGTCACGTGGGGTCACCGGCCCCAGGTGACCGGGTCACGTGGGGTCACCGGCCCCAGGTGACCGGGTCACGTGGGGTCACCGGCCCCAGGTCAGCGGGTCACGTGGGGTCACCGGCCCCAGGTGACCGGGTCACGTGGGGTCACCGGCCCCAGGTCAGCGGGTCACGTGGTGACACCGGCCCCAGGTCAGCGGGTCACGTGGGGTCACCGGCCCCAGGTGACCGGGTCACGTGGGGACACCGGCCCCAGGTGACCGGGTCACGTGGGGTCACCGGCCCCAGGTCAGCGGGTCACGTGGGGACACCGGCCCCAGGTAACCAAGGCATGTCGGGACCCAGCCCGGGTCCCCGGGACGGGTTTTTACCCCAGCCGCAGATCACCGGGTCCTGTCGGGTCCCCGGCCCGGGTCCCCTGGACAGGTCGATAACCCGGCCCCAGGTCACGCGGTCATCTCGCGCACCCGGCCTGGTTCCCAGGTTCCGATGACCACCCCGGCACCAGGACCCCGGGTCACGTGGGGACACCGGCCCCAGGTGACCGGGTCACGTGGGGTCACCGGCCCCAGGTGACCGGGTCACGTGAGGTCACCGGCCCCAGGTGACCGGGTCACGTGGGGTCACCGGCCCCAGGTGACCGGGTCACGTGGGGTCACCGGCCCCAGGTGACCAGGTCACGTGGGGTCACCGGCCCCAGGTCAGCGGGTCACGTGGGGACACCGGCCCCAGGTAACCAAGGCATGTCGGGACCCAGCCCGGGTCCCCGGGACGGGTTTTTACCCCAGCCGCAGATCACCGGGTCCTGTCGGGTCCCCGGCCCGGGTCCCCTGGACAGGTCGATAACCCGGCCCCAGGTCACCCGGTCATCTCGCGCACCCGGCCTGGTTCCCAGGTTCCGATGACCACCCCGGCACCAGGACCCCGGGTCACGTGGGGACACCGGCCCCAGGTGACCGGGTCACGTGGGGTCACCGGCCCCAGGTCAGCGGGTCACGTGGGGACCCCGGACCCAGGTAACCGGGTCATACCGAGTCCCCGGACCCAGGTCACCGGGTCAGTTCGGGACCCCGGACCCAGGTCGGGTCATGTCACGTCCCATGCCCGGGTCCCCGGGTTGGATTTTTACCCAGGCCCCGGGTCACAGGGTCATGTCGGGTCAACGGCCTGGGTACAAGGGTCTGGTGACCACCCCGACCCCAGGTCCCCGGGTCATGACGGGACACCGGACCAGGTCCCCGAGTCCGGTCGACACCACAGCCCCAGGTCACCGGGTCATGTCGGGACCCAGCCCGGGTCCCCGGGACGGGTTTTTACCCCAGCCGCAGATCACCGGGTCCTGTCGGGTACCCGGGTCGGGTCCCCTGGACAGGTCGGCACCCCGGCCCCGGGTCACGGGGTCATGTCGGGTCGCTGTCCCGGGTACCACTGTCAGGTGACCACCCCGGCCCCGGGAGACGGAGTCATACCGGGTCCCCGGCCCAGGTCCCCGGGTTGCATCGGGACAAAAGCACCGGATCACTGGATCACGTGGGGGCCCGGGCCCGGGTCCCCGGGTTGCATCGGGACACCAGCGAAGGACCACCGGGTCCTGTCGGGTCCCCGGCCCGGGTCCCCTGGACAGGTCGTTAACCCGGCCCCAGGTCACCGGGTCGTGTCGGGTAACCGGCCTGGTTCCCAGGTTCCGGTGACCACCCCGGCACCACGACCCCGGGTCCCGTGGGGACCCCGGCCCCAGGTGACCGGGTCACGTGGGGTCACCGGCCCCAGGTGACCGGGTCACGTGGGGACACCGGCCCCAGGTGACCGGGTCACGTGGGGTCACCGGCACCAGGTGACCGGGTCACGTGGGGTCACCGGCCCCAGGTGACCGGGTCACGTGAGGTCACCGGCCCCAGGTGACCGGGTCACGTGGGGACACCGGCCCCAGGTGACCGGGTCACGTGGGGTCACCGGCCCCAGGTGACCGGGTCACGTGGGGTCACCGGCCCCAGGTCAGCGGGTCACGTGGGGTCACCGGCCCCAGGTGACCGGGTCACGTGGGGACACCGGCCCCAGGTCAGCGGGTCACGTGGGGTCACCGGCCCCAGGTCAGCGGGTCACGTGGGGACACCGGCCCCAGGTCACCGGGTCACGTGGGGTCACCGGCCCCAGGTGACCGGGTCACGTGGGGTCACCGGCCCCAGTTGACCGGGTCACGTGGGGTCACCGGCCCCAGGTGACCGGGTCACGTGGGGACACCGGCCCCAGGTGACCGGGTCACGTGGGGTCACCGGCCCCAGGTGACCGGGTCACGTGGGGTCACCGGCCCCAGGTGACCGGGTCACGTGGGGTCACCGGCCCCAGGTGACCGGGTCACGTGGGGTCACCGGCCCCAGGTCAGCGGGTCACGTGGGGTCACCGGCCCCAGGTGACCGGGTCACGTGGGGTCACCGGCCCCAGGTCAGCGGGTCACGTGGTGACACCGGCCCCAGGTCAGCGGGTCACGTGGGGTCACCGGCCCCAGGTGACCGGGTCACGTGGGGACACCGGCCCCAGGTGACCGGGTCACGTGGGGTCACCGGCCCCAGGTCAGCGGGTCACGTGGGGACACCGGCCCCAGGTAACCAAGGCATGTCGGGACCCAGCCCGGGTCCCCGGGACGGGTTTTTACCCCAGCCGCAGATCACCGGGTCCTGTCGGGTCCCCGGCCCGGGTCCCCTGGACAGGTCGATAACCCGGCCCCAGGTCACGCGGTCATCTCGCGCACCCGGCCTGGTTCCCAGGTTCCGATGAGCACCCCGGCACCAGGACCCCGGGTCACGTGGGGACACCGGCCCCAGGTGACCGGGTCACGTGGGGTCACCGGCCCCAGGTGACCGGGTCACGTGAGGTCACCGGCCCCAGGTGACCGGGTCACGTGGGGTCACCGGCCCCAGGTGACCGGGTCACGTGGGGTCACCGGCCCCAGGTGACCAGGTCACGTGGGGTCACCGGCCCCAGGTCAGCGGGTCACGTGGGGACACCGGCCCCAGGTAACCAAGGCATGTCGGGACCCAGCCCGGGTCCCCGGGACGGGTTTTTACCCCAGCCGCAGATCACCGGGTCCTGTCGGGTCCCCGGCCCGGGTCCCCTGGACAGGTCGATAACCCGGCCCCAGGTCACCCGGTCATCTCGCGCACCCGGCCTGGTTCCCAGGTTCCGATGACCACCCCGGCACCAGGACCCCGGGTCACGTGGGGACACCGGCCCCAGGTGACCGGGTCACGTGGGGTCACCGGCCCCAGGTGACCGGGTCACGTGGGGACCCCGGCCCCAGGTGACCGGGTCACGTGGGGACCCCGGACCCAGGTAACCGGGTCATACCGAGTCCCCGGACCCAGGTCACCGGGTCAGTTCGGGACCCCGGACCCAGGTCGGGTCATGTCACGTCCCATGCCCGGGTCCCCGGGTTGGATTTTTACCCAGGCCCCGGGTCACAGGGTCATGTCGGGTCAACGGCCTGGGTACAAGGGTCTGGTGCCCACCCCGACCCCAGGTCCCCGGGTCATGACGGGACACCGGACCAGGTCCCCGAGTCCGGTCGACACCACAGCCCCAGGTCACCGGGTCATGTCGGGACCCAGCCCGGGTCCCCGGGACGGGTTTTTACCCCAGCCGCAGATCACCGGGTCCTGTCGGGTACCCGGGTCGGGTCCCCTGGACAGGTCGGCACCCCGGCCCCGGGTCACGGGGTCATGTCGGCTCGCTGTCCCGGGTACCACTGTCAGGTGACCACCCCGGCCCCGGGAGACGGAGTCATACCGGGTCCCCGGCCCAGGTCCCCGGGTTGCATCGGGACAAAAGCACCGGATCACTGGATCACGTGGGGGCCCGGGCCCGGGTCCCCGGGTTGCATCGGGACACCAGCGAAGGACCACCGGGTCCTGTCGGGTCCCCGGCCCGGGTCCCCTGGACAGGTCGTTAACCCGGCCCCAGGTCACCGGGTCGTGTCGGGTAACCGGCCTGGTTCCCAGGTTCCGGTGACCACCCCGGCACCAGGACCCCGGGTCCCGTGGGGACCCCGGCCCCAGGTGACCGGGTCACATGGGGTCACCGGCCCCAGGTGACCGGGTCACGTGGGGACACCGGCCCCAGGTGACCGGGTCACGTGGGGTCACCGGCCCCAGGTGACCGGGTCACGTGGGGTCACCGGCCCCAGGTGACCGGGTCACGTGAGGTCACCGGCCCCAGGTGACCGGGTCACGTGGGGACACCGGCCCCAGGTGACCGGGTCACGTGGGGTCACCGGCCCCAGGTGACCGGGTCACGTGGGGTCACCGGCCCCAGTTGACCGGGTCACGTGGGGTCACCGGCCCCAGGTGACCGGGTCACGTGGGGACACCGGCCCCAGGTCAGCGGGTCACGTGGGGTCACCGGCCCCAGGTCAGCGGGTCACGTGGGGACACCGGCCCCAGGTCACCGGGTCACGTGGGGTCACCGGCCCCAGGTGACCGGGTCACGTGGGGTCACCGGCCCCAGGTCAGCGGGTCACGTGGGGTCACCGGCCCCACGTGACCGGGTCACGTGGGGACACCGGCCCCAGGTGACCGGGTCACGTGGGGTCACCGGCCCCAGGTGACCGGGTCACGTGGGGTCACCAGCCCCAGGTGACCCGGTCACGTGGGGTCACCGGCCCCAGGTGACCGGGTCACGTGGGGTCACCGGCCCCAGGTCAGCGGGTCACGTGGGGTCACCGGCCCCAGGTGACCGGGTCACGTGGGGTCACCGGCCCCAGGTCAGCGGGTCACGTGGTGACACCGGCCCCAGGTCAGCGGGTCACGTGGGGTCACCGGCCCCAGGTGACCGGGTCACGTGGGGACACCGGCCCCAGGTGACCGGGTCACGTGGGGTCACCGGCCCCAGGTCAGCGGGTCACGTGGGGACACCGGCCCCAGGTAACCAAGGCATGTCGGGACCCAGCCCGAGTCCCCGGGACGGGTTTTTACCCCAGCCGCAGATCACCGGGTCCTGTCGGGTCCCCGGCCCGGGTCCCCTGGACAGGTCGATAACCCGGCCCCAGGTCACGCGGTCATCTCGCGCACCCGGCCTGGTTCCCAGGTTCCGATGACCACCCCGGCACCAGGACCCCGGGTCACGTGGGGACACCGGCCCCAGGTGACCGGGTCACGTGGGGTCACCGGCCCCAGGTCAGCGGGTCACGTGGGGACCCCGGCCCCAGGTGACCGGGTCACGTGGGGACCCCGGACCCAGGTAACCGGGTCATACCGAGTCCCCGGACCCAGGTCACCGGGTCAGTTCGGGACCCCGGACCCAGGTCGGGTCATGTCACGTCCCATGCCCGGGTCCCCGGGTTGGATTTTTACCCAGGCCCCGGGTCACAGGGTCATGTCGGGTCAACGGCCTGGGTACAAGGGTCTGGTGACCACCCCGACCCCAGGTCCCCGGGTCATGACGGGACACCGGACCAGGTCCCCGAGTCCGGTCGACACCACAGCCCCAGGTCACCGGGTCATGTCGGGACCCAGCCCGGGTCCCCGGGACGGGTTTTTACCCCAGCCGCAGATCACCGGGTCCTGTCGGGTACCCGGGTCGGGTCCCCTGGACAGGTCGGCACCCCGGCCCCGGGTCACGGGGTCATGTCGGGTCGCTGTCCCGGGTACCAGTGTCAGGTGACCACCCCGGCCCCGGGAGACGGAGTCATACCGGGTCCCCGGCCCAGGTCCCCGGGTTGCATCGGGACAAAAGCACCGGATCACTGGATCACGTGGGGGCCCGGGCCCGGGTCCCCGGGTTGCATCGGGACACCAGCAAAGGACCACCGGGTCCTGTCGGGTCCCCGGCCCGGGTCCCCTGGACAGGTCGTTAACCCGGCCCCAGGTCACCGGGTCGTGTCGGGTAACCGGCCTGGTTCCCAGGTTCCGGTGACCACCCCGGCACCAGGACCCCGGGTCCCGTGGGGACCCCGGCCCCAGGTGACCGGGTCACGCGGGGTCACCGGCCCCAGGTCAGCGGGTCACGTGGGGTCACCGGCCCCAGGTGACCGGGTCACGTGGGGTCACCGGCCCCAGGTGACCGGGTCACGTGGGGTCACCGGCCCCAGGTGTTCGGGTCACGTGGGGTCACCGGCCCCAGGTGACCGGGTCACGTGGGGTCACCGGACCCAGGTCAGCGGGTCACGTGGGGACACCGGACCCAGGTAACCGGGTCATACCGAGTCCCCGGACCCAGGTCACCGGGTCAGTTCGGGACCCCGGACCCAGGTCGGGTCATGTCACGTCCCATGCCCGGGTCCCCGGGTTGGATTTTTACCCAGGCCCCGGGTCACAGGGTCATGTCGGGTCAACGGCCTGGGTACAAGTGTCTGGTGACCACCCCGACCCCAGGTCCCCGGGTCATGACGGGACACCGGACCAGGTCCCCGAGTCCGGTCGACACCACAGCCCCAGGTCACCGGGTCATGTCGGGACCCAGCCCGGGTTTCCGGGACGGGTTTTTACCCCAGCCGCAGATCACCGGGTCCTGTCGGGTACCCGGGTCGGGTCCCCTGGACAGGTCGGCACCCCGGCCCCGTGTCACGGGGTCATGTCGGGTCGCTGTCCCGGGTACCAGTGTCAGGTGACCACCCCGGCCCCGGGAGACGGAGTCATACCGGGTCCCCGGCCCGGGTCCCCGGGTTGCATCGGGACACCAGCGAAGGACCACCGGGTCCTGTCGGGTCCCCGGCCCGGGTCCCCTGGACAGGTCGTTAACCCGGCCCCAGGTCACCGGGTCATGTCGCGCACCCGGCCTGGTTCCCAGGTTCCGGTGACCACCCCGGCACCAGGACCCCGGGTCACGTGGGGACCCCGGACCCAGGTCAGCGGGTCACGTGGGGACACCGGCCCCAGGTCACCGCGTCAGGTCGGGACCCCGAACCCAGGTCCACGAGTCCGTCGACACCACAGCCCCGGGTCACCGGGTCGTGTCGGGTAACCGGCCTGGTTCCAAGGTTCCGATGACCACCCCGGCACCAGGACCCCGGGTCACGTGGGGACACCGGCCCCAGGTGACCGGGTCACGTGGGGTCACCGGCCCCAGGTGACCGGGTCACGTGAGGTCACCGGCCCCAGGTGACCGGGTCACGTGGGGTCACCGGCCCCAGGTGACCGGGTCACGTGGGGTCACCGGCCCCAGGTGACCGGGTCACGTGGGGTCACCGGCCCCAGGTCAGCGGGTCACGTGGGGACACCGGCCCCAGGTAACCAAGGCATGTCGGGACCCAGCCCGGGTCCCCGGGACGGGTTTTTACCCCAGCCGCAGATCACCGGGTCCTGTCGGGTCCCCGGCCCGGGTCCCCTGGACAGGTCGATAACCCGGCCCCAGGTCACCCGGTCATCTCGCGCACCCGGCCTGGTTCCCAGGTTCCGATGACCACCCCGGCACCAGGACCCCGGGTCACGTGGGGACACCGGCCCCAGGTGACCGGGTCACGTGGGGTCACCGGCCCCAGGTGACCGGGTCACGTGGGGACCCCGGCCCCAGGTGACCGGGTCACGTGGGGACCCCGGACCCAGGTAACCGGGTCATACCGAGTCCCCGGACCCAGGTCACCGGGTCAGTTCGGGACCCCGGACCCAGGTCGGGTCATGTCACGTCCCATGCCCGGGTCCCCGGGTTGGATTTTTACCCAGGCCCCGGGTCACAGGGTCATGTCGGGTCAACGGCCTGGGTACAAGTGTCTGGTGACCACCCCGACCCCAGGTCCCCGGGTCATGACGGGACACCGGACCAGGTCCCCGAGTCCGGTCGACACCACAGCCCCAGGTCACCGGGTCATGTCGGGACCCAGCCCGGGTCCCCGGGACGGGTTTTTACCCCAGCCGCAGATCACCGGGTCCTGTCGGGTACCCGGGTCGGGTCCCCTGGACAGGTCGGCACCCCGGCCCCGGGTCACGGGGTCATGTCGGCTCGCTGTCCCGGGTACCAGTGTCAGGTGACCACCCCAGCCCCGGGAGACGGAGTCATACCGGGTCCCCGGCCCAGGTCCCCGGGTTGCATCGGGACAAAAGCACCGGATCACTGGATCACGTGGGGGCCCGGGCCCGGGTCCCCGGGTTGCATCGGGACACCAGCGAAGGACCACCGGGTCCTGTCGGGTCCCCGGCCCGGGTCCCCTGGACAGGTCGTTAACCCGGCTCCAGGTCACCGGGTCGTGTCGGGTAACCGGCCTGGTTCCCAGGTTCCGGTGACCACCTTGGCACCAGGACTCTGGGTCACGTGGGGACACCGGCCCCAGGTCACCGGGTCACGTGGGGTCTCCGGCCCCAGGTGACCCGGTCACGTGGGGACACCGGCCCCAGGTGACCGGGTCACGTGGGGTCACCGGCCCCAGGTGACCGGGTCACGTGGGGTCACCGGCCCCAGGTGACCGGGTCACGTGGGTCACCGGCCCCAGGTGACCGGGTCACGTGGGGTCACCGGCCCCAGGTGACCGGGTCACGTGGGGACACCGGCCCCAGGTGACCGGGTCACGTGGGGTCACCGGCCCCAGGTCAGCGGGTCACGTGGGGACACCGGCCCCAGGTCACCGGGTCACGTGGGGTCACCGGCCCCAGGTGACCGGGTCACGTGGGGTCACCGGCCCCAGTTGACCGGGTCACGTGGGGTCACCGGCCCCAGGTGACCGGGTCACGTGGGTCACCGGCCCCAGGTGACCGGGTCACGTGGGGTCACCGGCCCCAGGTGACCGGGTCACGTGGGGACACCGGCCCCAGGTGACCGGGTCACGTGGGGTCACCGGCCCCAGGTGACCGGGTCACGTGGGGTCACCGGCCCCAGGTGACCGGGTCACGTGGGTCACCGGCCCCAGGTGACCGGGTCACGTGGGGTCACCGGCCCCAGGTGACCGGGTCACGTGGGGACACCGGCCCCAGGTGACCGGGTCACGTGGGGTCACCGGCCCCAGGTGACCGGATCACGTGGGGTCACCGGCCCCAGGTGACCGGGTCACGTGGGGTCACCGGCCCCAGGTGACCGGGTCACGTGGGGACACCGGCCCCAGGTGAGCGGGTCACGTGGGGTCACCGGCCCCAGGTCAGTGGGTCACGTGGGGACACCGGCCCCAGGTCACCGGGTCACGTGGGGTCACCGGCCCCAGGTGACCGGGTCACGTGGGGTCACCGGCCCCAGGTGACCGGGTCACGTGGGGTCACCGGCCCCAGGTGACCCGGTCACGTGGGGTCACCGGCCCCAGGTGACCGGGTCACGTGGGGTAACCGGCCCCAGGTGACCGGGTCACGTGGGGTCACCGGCCCCAGGTCAGCGGGTCACGTGGGGACACCGGCCCCAGGTGACCGGGTCACGTGGGGACACCGGCCCCAGGTGACCGGGTCACGTGGGGACACCGGCCCCAGGTGACCGGGTCACGTGGGGTCACCGGCCCCAGGTCAGCGGGTCACGTGGGGACCCCGGCCCCAGGTGACCGGGTCACGTGGGGACCCCGGACCCAGGTAACCGGGTCATACCGAGTCCCTGGACCCAGGTCACCGGGTCAGTTCGGGACCCCGGACCCAGGTCGGGTCATGTCACGTCCCATGCCCGGGTCCCCGGGTTGGATTTTTACCCAGGCCCCGGGTCACAGGGTCATGTCGGGTCAACGGCCTGGGTACAAGGGTCTGGTGACCACCCCGACCCCAGGTCCCCGGGTCATGACGGGACACCGGACCAGGTCCCCGAGTCCGGTCGACACCACAGCCCCAGGTCACCGGGTCATGTCGGGACCCAGCCCGGGTCCCCGGGACGGGTTTTTACCCCAGCCGCAGATCACCGGGTCCTGTCGGGTACCCGGGTCGGGTCCCCTGGACAGGTCGGCACCCCGGCCCCGGGTCACGGGGTCATGTCGGGTCGCTGTCCCGGGTACCAGTGTCAGGTGACCACCCCGGCCCCGGGAGACGGAGTCATACCGGGTCCCCGGCCCAGGTCCCCGGGTTGCATCGGGACAAAAGCACCGGATCACTGGATCACGTGGGGGCCCGGGCCCGGGTCCCCGGGTTGCATCGGGACACCAGCGAAGGACCACCGGGTCCTGTCGGGTCCCCGGCCCGGGTCCCCTGGACAGGTCGTTAACCCGGCCCCAGGTCACCGGGTCGTGTCGGGTAACCGGCCTGGTTCCCAGGTTCCGGTGACCACCCCGGCACCAGGACCCCGGGTCCCGTGGGGACCCCGGCCCCAGGTGACCGGGTCACATGGGGTCACCGGCCCCAGGTGACCGGGTCACGTGGGGACACCGGCCCCAGGTGACCGGGTCACGTGGGGTCACCGGCCCCAGGTGACCGGGTCACGTGGGGTCACCGGCCCCAGGTGACCGGGTCACGTGAGGTCACCGGCCCCAGGTGACCGGGTCACGTGGGGACACCGGCCCCAGGTGACCGGGTCACGTGGGGTCACCGGCCCCAGGTGACCGGGTCACGTGGGGTCACCGGCCCCAGTTGACCGGGTCACGTGGGGTCACCGGCCCCAGGTGACCGGGTCACGTGGGGACACCGGCCCCAGGTCAGCGGGTCACGTGGGGTCACCGGCCCCAGGTCAGCGGGTCACGTGGGGACACCGGCCCCAGGTCACCGGGTCACGTGGGGTCACCGGCCCCAGGTGACCGGGTCACGTGGGGTCACCGGCCCCAGGTCAGCGGGTCACGTGGGGTCACCGGCCCCACGTGACCGGGTCACGTGGGGACACCGGCCCCAGGTGACCGGGTCACGTGGGGTCACCGGCCCCAGGTGACCGGGTCACGTGGGGTCACCAGCCCCAGGTGACCCGGTCACGTGGGGTCACCGGCCCCAGGTGACCGGGTCACGTGGGGTCACCGGCCCCAGGTCAGCGGGTCACGTGGGGTCACCGGCCCCAGGTGACCGGGTCACGTGGGGTCACCGGCCCCAGGTCAGCGGGTCACGTGGTGACACCGGCCCCAGGTCAGCGGGTCACGTGGGGTCACCGGCCCCAGGTGACCGGGTCACGTGGGGACACCGGCCCCAGGTGACCGGGTCACGTGGGGTCACCGGCCCCAGGTCAGCGGGTCACGTGGGGACACCGGCCCCAGGTAACCAAGGCATGTCGGGACCCAGCCCGAGTCCCCGGGACGGGTTTTTACCCCAGCCGCAGATCACCGGGTCCTGTCGGGTCCCCGGCCCGGGTCCCCTGGACAGGTCGATAACCCGGCCCCAGGTCACGCGGTCATCTCGCGCACCCGGCCTGGTTCCCAGGTTCCGATGACCACCCCGGCACCAGGACCCCGGGTCACGTGGGGACACCGGCCCCAGGTGACCGGGTCACGTGGGGTCACCGGCCCCAGGTCAGCGGGTCACGTGGGGACCCCGGCCCCAGGTGACCGGGTCACGTGGGGACCCCGGACCCAGGTAACCGGGTCATACCGAGTCCCCGGACCCAGGTCACCGGGTCAGTTCGGGACCCCGGACCCAGGTCGGGTCATGTCACGTCCCATGCCCGGGTCCCCGGGTTGGATTTTTACCCAGGCCCCGGGTCACAGGGTCATGTCGGGTCAACGGCCTGGGTACAAGGGTCTGGTGACCACCCCGACCCCAGGTCCCCGGGTCATGACGGGACACCGGACCAGGTCCCCGAGTCCGGTCGACACCACAGCCCCAGGTCACCGGGTCATGTCGGGACCCAGCCCGGGTCCCCGGGACGGGTTTTTACCCCAGCCGCAGATCACCGGGTCCTGTCGGGTACCCGGGTCGGGTCCCCTGGACAGGTCGGCACCCCGGCCCCGGGTCACGGGGTCATGTCGGGTCGCTGTCCCGGGTACCAGTGTCAGGTGACCACCCCGGCCCCGGGAGACGGAGTCATACCGGGTCCCCGGCCCAGGTCCCCGGGTTGCATCGGGACAAAAGCACCGGATCACTGGATCACGTGGGGGCCCGGGCCCGGGTCCCCGGGTTGCATCGGGACACCAGCGAAGGACCACCGGGTCCTGTCGGGTCCCCGGCCCGGGTCCCCTGGACAGGTCGTTAACCCGGCCCCAGGTCACCGGGTCGTGTCGGGTAACCGGCCTGGTTCCCAGGTTCCGGTGACCACCCCGGCACCAGGACCCCGGGTCCCGTGGGGACCCCGGCCCCAGGTGACCGGGTCACGCGGGGTCACCGGCCCCAGGTCAGCGGGTCACGTGGGGTCACCGGCCCCAGGTGACCGGGTCACGTGGGGTCACCGGCCCCAGGTGACCGGGTCACGTGGGGTCACCGGCCCCAGGTGTTCGGGTCACGTGGGGTCACCGGCCCCAGGTGACCGGGTCACGTGGGGTCACCGGACCCAGGTCAGCGGGTCACGTGGGGACACCGGACCCAGGTAACCGGGTCATACCGAGTCCCCGGACCCAGGTCACCGGGTCAGTTCGGGACCCCGGACCCAGGTCGGGTCATGTCACGTCCCATGCCCGGGTCCCCGGGTTGGATTTTTACCCAGGCCCCGGGTCACAGGGTCATGTCGGGTCAACGGCCTGGGTACAAGTGTCTGGTGACCACCCCGACCCCAGGTCCCCGGGTCATGACGGGACACCGGACCAGGTCCCCGAGTCCGGTCGACACCACAGCCCCAGGTCACCGGGTCATGTCGGGACCCAGCCCGGGTTTCCGGGACGGGTTTTTACCCCAGCCGCAGATCACCGGGTCCTGTCGGGTACCCGGGTCGGGTCCCCTGGACAGGTCGGCACCCCGGCCCCGTGTCACGGGGTCATGTCGGGTCGCTGTCCCGGGTACCAGTGTCAGGTGACCACCCCGGCCCCGGGAGACGGAGTCATACCGGGTCCCCGGCCCGGGTCCCCGGGTTGCATCGGGACACCAGCGAAGGACCACCGGGTCCTGTCGGGTCCCCGGCCCGGGTCCCCTGGACAGGTCGTTAACCCGGCCCCAGGTCACCGGGTCATGTCGCGCACCCGGCCTGGTTCCCAGGTTCCGGTGACCACCCCGGCACCAGGACCCCGGGTCACGTGGGGACCCCGGACCCAGGTCAGCGGGTCACGTGGGGACACCGGCCCCAGGTCACCGCGTCAGGTCGGGACCCCGAACCCAGGTCCACGAGTCCGTCGACACCACAGCCCCGGGTCACCGGGTCGTGTCGGGTAACCGGCCTGGTTCCAAGGTTCCGATGACCACCCCGGCACCAGGACCCCGGGTCACGTGGGGACACCGGCCCCAGGTGACCGGGTCACGTGGGGTCACCGGCCCCAGGTGACCGGGTCACGTGAGGTCACCGGCCCCAGGTGACCGGGTCACGTGGGGTCACCGGCCCCAGGTGACCGGGTCACGTGGGGTCACCGGCCCCAGGTGACCGGGTCACGTGGGGTCACCGGCCCCAGGTCAGCGGGTCACGTGGGGACACCGGCCCCAGGTAACCAAGGCATGTCGGGACCCAGCCCGGGTCCCCGGGACGGGTTTTTACCCCAGCCGCAGATCACCGGGTCCTGTCGGGTCCCCGGCCCGGGTCCCCTGGACAGGTCGATAACCCGGCCCCAGGTCACCCGGTCATCTCGCGCACCCGGCCTGGTTCCCAGGTTCCGATGACCACCCCGGCACCAGGACCCCGGGTCACGTGGGGACACCGGCCCCAGGTGACCGGGTCACGTGGGGTCACCGGCCCCAGGTGACCGGGTCACGTGGGGACCCCGGCCCCAGGTGACCGGGTCACGTGGGGACCCCGGACCCAGGTAACCGGGTCATACCGAGTCCCCGGACCCAGGTCACCGGGTCAGTTCGGGACCCCGGACCCAGGTCGGGTCATGTCACGTCCCATGCCCGGGTCCCCGGGTTGGATTTTTACCCAGGCCCCGGGTCACAGGGTCATGTCGGGTCAACGGCCTGGGTACAAGTGTCTGGTGACCACCCCGACCCCAGGTCCCCGGGTCATGACGGGACACCGGACCAGGTCCCCGAGTCCGGTCGACACCACAGCCCCAGGTCACCGGGTCATGTCGGGACCCAGCCCGGGTCCCCGGGACGGGTTTTTACCCCAGCCGCAGATCACCGGGTCCTGTCGGGTACCCGGGTCGGGTCCCCTGGACAGGTCGGCACCCCGGCCCCGGGTCACGGGGTCATGTCGGCTCGCTGTCCCGGGTACCAGTGTCAGGTGACCACCCCAGCCCCGGGAGACGGAGTCATACCGGGTCCCCGGCCCAGGTCCCCGGGTTGCATCGGGACAAAAGCACCGGATCACTGGATCACGTGGGGGCCCGGGCCCGGGTCCCCGGGTTGCATCGGGACACCAGCGAAGGACCACCGGGTCCTGTCGGGTCCCCGGCCCGGGTCCCCTGGACAGGTCGTTAACCCGGCTCCAGGTCACCGGGTCGTGTCGGGTAACCGGCCTGGTTCCCAGGTTCCGGTGACCACCTTGGCACCAGGACTCTGGGTCACGTGGGGACACCGGCCCCAGGTCACCGGGTCACGTGGGGTCTCCGGCCCCAGGTGACCCGGTCACGTGGGGACACCGGCCCCAGGTGACCGGGTCACGTGGGGTCACCGGCCCCAGGTGACCGGGTCACGTGGGGTCACCGGCCCCAGGTGACCGGGTCACGTGGGGTCACCGGCCCCAGGTGACCGGGTCACGTGGGGTCACCGGCCCCAGGTGACCGGGTCACGTGGGGACACCGGCCCCAGGTGACCGGGTCACGTGGGGTCACCGGCCCCAGGTCAGCGGGTCACGTGGGGACACCGGCCCCAGGTCACCGGGTCACGTGGGGTCACCGGCCCCAGGTGACCGGGTCACGTGGGGTCACCGGCCCCAGTTGACCGGGTCACGTGGGGTCACCGGCCCCAGGTGACCGGGTCACGTGGGTCACCGGCCCCAGGTGACCGGGTCACGTGGGGTCACCGGCCCCAGGTGACCGGGTCACGTGGGGACACCGGCCCCAGGTGACCGGGTCACGTGGGGTCACCGGCCCCAGGTGACCGGGTCACGTGGGGTCACCGGCCCCAGGTGACCGGGTCACGTGGGTCACCGGCCCCAGGTGACCGGGTCACGTGGGGTCACCGGCCCCAGGTGACCGGGTCACGTGGGGACACCGGCCCCAGGTGACCGGGTCACGTGGGGTCACCGGCCCCAGGTGACCGGATCACGTGGGGTCACCGGCCCCAGGTGACCGGGTCACGTGGGGTCACCGGCCCCAGGTGACCGGGTCACGTGGGGACACCGGCCCCAGGTGAGCGGGTCACGTGGGGTCACCGGCCCCAGGTCAGTGGGTCACGTGGGGACACCGGCCCCAGGTCACCGGGTCACGTGGGGTCACCGGCCCCAGGTGACCGGGTCACGTGGGGTCACCGGCCCCAGGTGACCGGGTCACGTGGGGTCACCGGCCCCAGGTGACCCGGTCACGTGGGGTCACCGGCCCCAGGTGACCGGGTCACGTGGGGTAACCGGCCCCAGGTGACCGGGTCACGTGGGGTCACCGGCCCCAGGTCAGCGGGTCACGTGGGGACACCGGCCCCAGGTGACCGGGTCACGTGGGGACACCGGCCCCAGGTGACCGGGTCACGTGGGGTCACCGGCCCCAGGTCAGCGGGTCACGTGGGGACCCCGGCCCCAGGTGACCGGGTCACGTGGGGACCCCGGACCCAGGTAACCGGGTCATACCGAGTCCCCGGACCCAGGTCACCGGGTCAGTTCGGGACCCCGGACCCAGGTCGGGTCATGTCACGTCCCATGCCCGGGTCCCCGGGTTGGATTTTTACCCAGGCCCCGGGTCACAGGGTCATGTCGGGTCAACGGCCTGGGTACAAGGGTCTGGTGACCACCCCGACCCCAGGTCCCCGGGTCATGACGGGACACCGGACCAGGTCCCCGAGTCCGGTCGACACCACAGCCCCAGGTCACCGGGTCATGTCGGGACCCAGCCCGGGTCCCCGGGACGGGTTTTTACCCCAGCCGCAGATCACCGGGTCCTGTCGGGTACCCGGGTCGGGTCCCCTGGACAGGTCGGCACCCCGGCCCCGGGTCACGGGGTCATGTCGGGTCGCTGTCCCGGGTACCAGTGTCAGGTGACCACCCCGGCCCCGGGAGACGGACTCATACCGGGTCCCCGGCCCAGGTCCCCGGGTTGCATCGGGACAAAAGCACCGGATCACTGGATCACGTGGGGGCCCGGGCCCGGGTCCCCGGGTTGCATCGGGACACCAGCGAAGGACCACCGGGTCCTGTCGGGTCCCCGGCCCGGGTCCCCTGGACAGGTCGTTAACCCGGCCCCAGGTCACCGGGTCGTGTCGGGTAACCGGCCTGGTTCCCAGGTTCCGGTGACCACCCCGGCACCAGGACCCCGGGTCCCGTGGGGACCCCGGCCCCAGGTGACCGGGTCACGTGGGGTCACCGGCCCCAGGTGACCCGGTCACATGGGGTCACCGGCCCCAGTTGACCGGGTCACGTGGGGACACCGGCCCCAGGTGACCGGGTCACGTGGGGTCACCGGCACCAGGTGACTGGGTCACATGGGGTCACCGGCCCCAGGTGACCTGGTTACGTGTGGTCACCGGCCCCAGGTGACCGGGTCACGTGGGGTCACCGGCCCCAGGTGACCGGGTCACGTGAGGTCACCGGCCCCAGGTGACCGGGTCACGTGGGGTCACCGGCCCCAGGTGACCGGGTCACGTGGGGTCACCGGCCCCAGGTGACCTGGTCACGTGGGGTCACCGGCCCCAGGTGACCGGGTCACGTGGGGTCACCGGCCCCAGGTGACCGGGTCACGTGAGGTCACCGGCCCCAGGTGACCGGGTCACGTGGGGTCACCGGCCCCAGGTGACCGGGTCATGTGGGGTCACCGGCCCCAGGTGACCGGGTCACGTGGGGTCACCGGCCCCAGGTGACCGGGTCACGTGGGGTCACCGGCCCCAGGTGTTCGGGTCACGTGGGGTCACCGGCCCCAGGTGATCGGGTCACGTGGGGTCACCAGACCCAGGTCAGCGGGTCACGTGGGGACACCGGCCCCAGGTAACCGGGTCATACCGAGTCCCCGGACCTAGGTCACCGGGTCAGTTCGGGACCCCGGACCCAGGTCGGGTCATGTCACGTCCCATGCCCGGGTCCCCGGGTTGGATTTTTACCCAGGCCCCGGGTCACAGGGTCATGTCGGGTCAACGGCCTGGGTACAAGGGTCTGGTGACCACCCCGACCCCAGGTCCCCGGGTCATGACGGGACACCGGACCAGGTCCCCGAGTCCGGTCGACACCACAGCCCCAGGTCACCGGGTCATGTCGGGACCCAGCCCGGGTCCCCGGGACGGGTTTTTACCCCAGCCGCAGATCACCGGGTCCTGTCGGGTACCCGGGTCGGGTCCCCTGGACAGGTCGGCACCCCGGCCCCGGGTCACGGGGTCATGTCGGCTCGCTGTCCCGGGTACCAGTGTCAGGTGACCACCCCGGCCCCGGGAGACGGAGTCATACCGGGTCCCCGGCCCAGGTCCCCGGGTTGCATCGGGACAAAAGCACCGGATCACTGGATCACGTGGGGGCCCGGGCCCGGGTCCCCGGGTTGCATCGGGACACCAGCGAAGGACCACCGGGTCCTGTCGGGTCCCCGGCCCGGGTCCCCTGGACAGGTCGTTAACCCGGCCCCAGGTCACCGGGTCGTGTCGGGTAACCGGCCTGGTTCCCAGGTTCCGGTGACCACCTTGGCACCAGGACTCTGGGTCCCGTGGGGACACCGGCCCCAGGTCACCGGGTCACGTGGGGTCTCCGGCCCCAGGTGACCCGGTCACGTGGGGACACCGGCCCCAGGTGACCGGGTCACGTGGGTCACCGGCCCCAGGTGACCGGGTCACGTGGGGTCACCGGCCCCAGGTGACCGGGTCACGTGGGGACACCGGCCCCAGGTGACCGGGTCACGTGGGGTCACCGGCCCCAGGTGACCGGGTCACGTGGGGTCACCGGCCCCAGGTCAGCGGGTCACGTGGGGTCACCGGCCCCAGGTGACCGGGTCACGTGGGGACACCGGCCCCAGGTGACCGGGTCACGTGGGGTCACCGGCCCCAGGTGAACGGGTCACGTGGGGACACCGGCCCCAGGTGACCGGGTCACGTGGGGTCACCGGCCCCAGGTCAGCGGGTCACGTGGGGACACCGGCCCCAGGTCACCGGGTCACGTGGGGTCACCGGCCCCAGGTGACCGGGTCACGTGGGGTCACCGGCCCCAGGTGACCGGGTCACGTGGGGTCACCGGCCCCAGGTGACCGGGTCACGTGGGTCACCGGCCCCAGGTGACCGGGTCAAGTGGGGTCACCGGCCCCAGGTGACCGGGTCACGTGGGGACACCGGCCCCAGGTGACCGGGTCACGTGGGGTCACCGGCCCCAGGTGACCGGGTCACGTGGGGTCACCGGCCCCAGGTGACCGGGTCACGTGGGTCACCGGCCCCAGGTGACCGGGTCACGTGGGGTCACCGGCCCCAGGTGACCGGGTCACGTGGGGACACCGGCCCCAGGTGACCGGGTCACGTGGGGTCACCGGCCCCAGGTGACCGGGTCACGTGGGGTCACCGGCCCCAGGTCAGCGGGTCACGTGGGGTCACCGGCCCCAGGTGACCGGGTCACGTGGGGACACCGGCCCCAGGTGACCGGGTCACGTGGGGTCACCGGCCCCAGGTCAGCGGGTCACGTGGGGACACCGGCCCCAGGTCACCGGGTCACGTGGGGTCACCGGCCCCAGGTGACCGGGTCACGTGGGGTCACCGGCCCCAGGTGACCGGGTCACGTGGGGTCACCGGCCCCAGGTGACCCGGTCACGTGGGGTCACCGGCCCCAGGTGACCGGGTCACGTGGGGTAACCGGCCCCAGGTGACCGGGTCACGTGGGGTCACCGGCCCCAGGTCAGCGGGTCACGTGGGGACACCGGCCCCAGGTGACCGGGTCACGTGGGGACACCGGCCCCAGGTGACCGGGTCACGTGGGGACACCGGCCCCAGGTGACCGGGTCACGTGGGGTCACCGGCCCCAGGTCAGCGGGTCACGTGGGGACCCCGGCCCCAGGTGACCGGGTCACGTGGGGACCCCGGACCCAGGTAACCGGGTCATACCGAGTCCCCAGACCCAGGTCACCGGGTCAGTTCGGGACCCCGGACCCAGGTTGGGTCATGTCACGTCCCATGCCCGGGTCCCCGGGTTGGATTTTTACCCAGGCCCCGGGTCACAGGGTCATGTCGGGTCAACGGCCTGGGTACAAGGGTCTGGTGACCACCCCGACCCCAGGTCCCCGGGTCATGACGGGACACCGGACCAGGTCCCCGAGTCCGGTCGACACCACAGCCCCAGGTCACCGGGTCATGTCGGGACCCAGCCCGGGTCCCCGGGACGGGTTTTTACCCCAGCCGCAGATCACCGGGTCCTGTCGGGTACCCGGGTCGGGTCCCCTGGACAGGTCGGCACCCCGGCCCCGGGTCACGGGGTCATGTCGGGTCGCTGTCCCGGGTACCAGTGTCAGGTGACCACCCCGGCCCCGGGAGACGGAGTCATACCGGGTCCCCGGCCCAGGTCCCCGGGTTGCATCGGGACAAAAGCACCGGATCACTGGATCACGTGGGGGCCCGGGCCCGGGTCCCCGGGTTGCATCGGGACACCAGCGAAGGACCACCGGGTCCTGTCGGGTCCCCGGCCCGGGTCCCCTGGACAGGTCGTTAACCCGGCCCCAGGTCACCGGGTCGTGTCGGGTAACCGGCCTGGTTCCCAGGTTCCGGTGACCACCCCGGCACCAGGACCCCGGGTCCCGTGGGGACCCCGGCCCCAGGTGACCGGGTCACGTGGGGTCACCGGCCCCAGGTGTTCGGGTCACGTGGGGTCACCGGCCCCAGGTGATCGGGTCACGTGGGGTCACCAGACCCAGGTCAGCGGGTCACGTGGGGACACCGGCCCCAGGTAACCGGGTCATACCGAGTCCCCGGACCCAGGTCACCGGGTCAGTTCGGGACCCCGGACCCAGGTCGGGTCATGTCACGTCCCATGCCCGGGTCCCCGGGTTGGATTTTTACCCAGGCCCCGGGTCACAGGGTCATGTCGGGTCAACGGCCTGGGTACAAGGGTCTGGTGACCACCCCGACCCCAGGTCCCCGGGTCATGACGGGACACCGGACCAGGTCCCCGAGTCCGGTCGACACCACAGCCCCAGGTCACCGGGTCATGTCGGGACCCAGCCCGGGTCCCCGGGACGGGTTTTTACCCCAGCCGCAGATCACCGGGTCCTGTCGGGTACCCGGGTCGGGTCCCCTGGACAGGTCGGCACCCCGGCCCCGGGTCACGGGGTCATGTCGGGTCGCTGTCCCGGGTACCAGTGTCAGGTGACCACCCCGGCCCCGGGAGACGGAGTCATACCGGGTCCCCGGCCCAGGTCCCCGGGTTGCATCGGGACAAAAGCACCGGATCACTGGATCACGTGGGGGCCCGGGCCCGGGTCCCCGGGTTGCATCGGGACACCAGCGAAGGACCACCGGGTCCTGTCGGGTCCCCGGCCCGGGTCCCCTGGACAGGTCGTTAACCCGGCCCCAGGTCACCGGGTCGTGTCGGGTAACCGGCCTGGTTCCCAGGTTCCGGTGACCACCTTGGCACCAGGACTCTGGGTCACGTGGGGACACCGGCCCCAGGTCACCGGGTCACGTGGGGTCTCCGGCCCCAGGTGACCCGGTCACGTGGGGACACCGGCCCAAGGTGACCGGGTCACGTGGGTCACCGGCCCCAGGTGACCGGGTCACGTGGGGTCACCGGCCCCAGGTGACCGGGTCACGTGGGGACACCGGCCCCAGGTGACCGGGTCACGTGGGGTCACCGGCCCCAGGTGACCGGGTCACGTGGGGTCACCGGCCCCAGGTCAGCGGGTCACGTGGGGTCACCGGCCCCAGGTGACCGGGTCACGTGGGGACACCGGCCCCAGGTGACCGGGTCACGTGGGGTCACCGGCCCCAGGTGACCGGGTCACGTGGGGACACCGGCCCCAGGTGACCGGGTCACGTGGGGTCACCGGCCCCAGGTCAGCGGGTCACGTGGGGACACCGGCCCCAGGTCACCGGGTCACGTGGGGTCACCGGCCCCAGGTGACCGGGTCACGTGGGGTCACCGGCCCCAGGTGACCGGGTCACGTGGGGTCACCGGCCCCAGGTGACCGGGTCACGTGGGTCACCGGCCCCAGGTGACCGGGTCACGTGGGGTCACCGGCCCCAGGTGACCGGGTCACGTGGGGACACCGGCCCCAGGTGACCGGGTCACGTGGGGTCACCGGCCCCAGGTGACCGGGTCACGTGGGGTCACCGGCCCCAGGTGACCGGGTCACGTGGGTCACCGGCCCCAGGTGACCGGGTCACGTGGGGTCACCGGCCCCAGGTGACCGGGTCACGTGGGGACACCGGCCCCAGGTGACCGGGTCACGTGGGGTCACCGGCCCCAGGTGACCGGGTCACGTGGGGTCACCGGCCCCAGGTCACCGGGTCACGTGGGGTCACCGGCCCCAGGTCACCGGGTCACGTGGGGACACCGGCCCCAGGTGACCGGGTCACGTGGGGTCACCGGCCCCAGGTCAGCGGGTCACGTGGGGACACCGGCCCCAGGTCACCGGGTCACGTGGGGTTACCGGCCCCAGGTGACCGGGTCACGTGGGGTCACCGGCCCCAGGTGACCCGGTCACGTGGGGTCACCGGCCCCAGGTGACCGGGTCACGTGGGGTAACCGGCCCCAGGTGACCGGGTCACGTGGGGTCACCGGCCCCAGGTCAGCGGGTCACGTGGGGACACCGGCCCCAGGTCAGCGGGTCACGTGGGGACACCGGCCCCAGGTGACCGGGTCACGTGGGGACACCGGCCCCAGGTGACCGGGTCACGTGGGGTCACCGGCCCCAGGTCAGCGGGTCACGTGGGGACCCCGGCCCCAGGTGACCGGGTCACGTGGGGACCCCTGACCCAGGTAACCGGGTCATACCGAGTCCCCAGACCCAGGTCACCGGGTCAGTTCGGGACCCCGGACCCAGGTCGGGTCATGTCACGTCCCATGCCCGGGTCCCCGGGTTGGATTTTTACCCAGGCCCCGGGTCACTGGGTCATGTCGGGTCAACGGCCTGGGTACAAGGGTCTGGTGACCACCCCGACCCCAGGTCCCCGGGTCATGACGGGACACCGGACCAGGTCCCCGAGTCCGGTCGACACCACAGCCCCAGGTCACCGGGTCATGTCGGGACCCAGCCCGGGTCCCCGGGACGGGTTTTTACCCCAGCCGCAGATCACCGGGTCCTGTCGGGTACCCGGGTCGGGTCCCCTGGACAGGTCGGCACCCCGGCCCCGGGTCACGGGGTCATGTCGGGTCGCTGTCCCGGGTACCAGTGTCAGGTGACCACCCCGGCCCCGGGAGACGGAGTCATACCGGGTCCCCGGCCCAGGTCCCCGGGTTGCATCGGGACAAAAGCACCGGATCACTGGATCACGTGGGGGCCCGGGCCCGGGTCCCCGGGTTGCATCGGGACACCAGCGAAGGACCACCGGGTCCTGTCGGGTCCCCGGCCCGGGTCCCCTGGACAGGTCGTTAACCCGGCCCCAGGTCACCGGGTCGTGTCGGGTAACCGGCCTGGTTCCCAGGTTCCGGTGACCACCCCGGCACCAGGACCCCGGGTCCCGTGGGGACCCCGGCCTCAGGTGACCGGGTCACGTGGGGTCACCGGCCCCAGGTGACCCGGTCACATGGGGTCACCGGCCCCAGTTGACCGGGTCACGTGGGGACACCGGCCCCAGGTGACCGGGTCACGTGGGGTCACCGGCACCAGGTGACTGGGTCACGTGGGGTCACCGGCCCCAGGTGACCTGGTCACGTGTGGTCACCGGCCCCAGGTGACCGGGTCACGTGGGGTCACCGGCCCCAGGTGACCGGGTCACGTGAGGTCACCGGCCCCAGGTGACCGGGTCACGTGGGGTCACCGGCCCCAGGTGACCGGGTCACGTGGGGTCACCGGCCCCAGGTGACCTGGTCACGTGGGGTCACCGGCCCCAGGTGACCGGGTCACGTGGGGTCACCGGCCCCAGGTGACCGGGTCACGTGAGGTCACCGGCCCCAGGTGACCGGGTCACGTGGGGTCACCGGCCCCAGGTGACCGGGTCACGTGGGGTCACCGGCCCCAGGTGACCGGGTCACGTGGGGTCACCGGCCCCAGGTGATCGGGTCACGTGGGGTCACCAGACCCAGGTCAGCGGGTCACGTGGGGACACCGGCCCCAGGTAACCGGGTCATACCGAGTCCCCGGACCCAGGTCACCGGGTCAGTTCGGGACCCCGGACCCAGGTCGGGTCATGTCACGTCCCATGCCCGGGTCCCCGGGTTGGATTTTTACCCAGGCCCCGGGTCACAGGGTCATGTCGGGTCAACGGCCTGGGTACAAGGGTCTGGTGACCACCCCGACCCCAGGTCCCCGGGTCATGACGGGACACCGGACCAGGTCCCCGAGTCCGGTCGACACCACAGCCCCAGGTCACCGGGTCATGTCGGGACCCAGCCCGGGTCCCCGGGACGCGTTTTTACCCCAGCCGCAGATCACCGGGTCCTGTCGGGTACCCGGGTCGGGTCCCCTGGACAGGTCGGCACCCCGGCCCCGGGTCACGGGGTCATGTCGGGTCGCTGTCCCGGGTACCAGTGTCAGGTGACCACCCCGGCCCCGGGAGACGGAGTCATACCGGGTCCCCGGCCCGGGTCCCCGGGTTGCATCGGGACACCAGCGAAGGACCACCGGGTCCTGTCGGGTCCCCGGCCCGGGTCCCCTGGACAGGTCGTTAACCCGGCCCCAGGTCACCGGGTCATGTCACGCACCCGGCCTGGTTCCCAGGTTCCGGTGACCACCCCGGCACCAGGACCCCGGGTCACGTGGGGACCCCGGACCCAGGTCAGCGGGTCACGTGGGGACACCGGCCCCAGGTCACCGCGTCAGGTCGGGACCCCGAACCCAGGTCCACGAGTCCGTCGACACCACAGCCCCGGGTCACCGGGTCGTGTCGGGTAACCGGCCTGGTTCCAAGGTTCCGATGACCACCCCGGCACCAGGACCCCGGGTCACGTGGGGACACCGGCCCCAGGTGACCGGGTCACGTGGGGTCACCGGCCCCAGGTGACCGGGTCACGTGGGGTCACCGGCCCCAGGTGACCGGGTCACGTGGGGTCACCGGCCCCAGGTGACCGGGTCACGTGGGGACACCGGCCCCAGGTGACTGGGTCACGTGGGGTCACCGGCCCCAGGTGACCGGGTCACGTGGGGTCACCGGCCCCAGGTGACCCGGTCACGTGGGGTCACCGGCCCCAGGTGACCGGGTCACGTGGGGTCACCGGCCCCAGGTGACCGGGTCACGTGGTGTCACCGGCCCCAGGTCAGCGGGTCACGTGGGGACACCGGCCCCAGGTGACCGGGTCACGTGGGGTCACCGGCCCCAGGTCAGCGGGTCACGTGGGGACACCGGCCCCAGGTGACCGGGTCACGTGGGGTCACCGGCCCCAGGTGACCGGGTCACGTGGGGACTCCGGCCCCAGGTGACTGGGTCACGTGGGGTCACCAGCCCCAGGTGTTCGGGTCACGTGGGGTCACCGGCCCCAGGTGACCGGGTCACGTGGGGTCACCGGCCCCAGGTGACCGGGTCACGTGGGGACACCGGCCCCAGGTGACCGGGTCACGTGGGGTCACCGGCACCAGGTGACCGGGTCACGTGGAGACACCGGCCCCAGGTGACCTGGTCACGTGGGGTCACCGGCCCCAGGTGACCGGGTCACGTGGGGTCACCGGCCCCAGGTGACCCGGTCACGTGGGGTCACCGGCCCCAGGTGACCGGGTCACGTGGGGTCACCGGCCCCAGGTGACCGGGTCACGTGGGGTCACCTGCCCCAGGTCAGCGGGTCACGTGGGGACACCGGCCCCAGGTGACCGGGTCACGTGGGGTCACCGGCCCCAGGTGACCGGGTCACGTGGGGACACCGGCCCCAGGTGACCGGGTCACGTGGGGTCACCGGCCCCAGGTCAGCGGGTCACGTGGGGACACCGGCCCCAGGTAACCAAGGCATGTCGGGACCCAGCCCGGGTCCCCGGGACGGGTTTTTACCCCAGCCGCAGATCACCGGGTCCTGTCGGGTCCCCGGCCCGGGTCCCCTGGACAGGTCGATAACCCGGCCCCAGGTCACCCGGTCATCTCGCGCACCCGGCCTTGTTCCCAGGTTCCGATGAGCACCCCGGCACCAGGACCCCGGGTCACGTGGGGACACCGGCCCCAGGTGACCGGGTCACGTGGGGTCACCGGCCCCAGGTCAGTGGGTCACGTGGGGTCACCGGCCCCAGGTGACCGGGTCACGTGGGGACCCCGGACCCAGGTAACCGGGTCATACCGAGTCCCCGGACCCAGGTCACCGGGTCAGTTCGGGACCCCGGACCCAGGTCGGGTCATGTCACGTCCCATGCCCGGGTCCCCGGGTTGGATTTTTACCCAGGCCCCGGGTCACAGGGTCATGTCGGGTCAACGGCCTGGGTACAAGGGTCTGGTGACCACCCCGACCCCAGGTCCCCGGGTCATGACGGGACACCGGACCAGGTCCCCGAGTCCGGTCGACACCACAGCCCCAGGTCACCGGGTCATGTCGGGACCCAGCCCGGGTCCCCGGGACGGGTTTTTACCCCAGCCGCAGATCACCGGGTCCTGTCGGGTACCCGGGTCGGGTCCCCTGGACAGGTCGGCACCCCGGCCCCGTGTCACGGGGTCATGTCGGGTCGCTGTCCCGGGTACCAGTGTCAGGTGACCACCCCGGCCCCGGGAGACGGAGTCATACCGGGTCCCCGGCCCGGGTCCCCGGGTTGCATCGGGACACCAGCGAAGGACCACCGGGTCCTGTCGGGTCCCCGGCCCGGGTCCCCTGGACAGGTCGTTAACCCGGCCCCAGGTCACCGGGTCATGTCGCGCACCCGGCCTGGTTCCCAGGTTCCGGTGACCACCCCGGTACCAGGACCCCGGGTCACGTGGGGACCCCGGACCCAGGTCAGCGGGTCACGTGGGGACACCGGCCCCAGGTCACCGCGTCAGGTCGGGACCCCGAACCCAGGTCCACGAATCCGTCGACACCACAGCCCCGGGTCACCGGGTCGTGTCGGGTAACCGGCCTGGTTCCAAGGTTCCGATGACCACCCCGGCACCAGGACCCCGGGTCACGTGGGGTCACCGGCCCCAGGTGACCGGGTCACGTGGGGACACCGGCCCCAGGTCATCGGGTCACGTGGGGTCACCGGCCCCAGTTGACCGGGTCACGTGGGGTCACCGGCCCCAGGTGACCGGGTCACGTGGGGTCACCGGCCCCAGGTGACCGGGTCACGTGGGGTCACCGGCCCCAGGTCAGCGGGTCACGTGGGGTCACCGGCCCCAGGTGACCCGGTCACGTGGGGTCACCGGCCCCAGGTGACCGGGTCACGTGGGGTCACCGGCCCCAGGTGACCGGGTCACGTGGGGACACCGGCCCCAGGTGACCGGGTCACGTGGGGTCACCGGCCCCAGGTGACCGGGTCACGTGGGGACACCGGCCCCAGGTGACCGGGTAACGTGGGGTCACCGGCCCCAGGTGACCGGGTCACGTGGGGACACCGGCCCCAGGTGACCGGGTCACGTGGTGTCACCGGCCCCAGGTCAGCGGGTCACGTGGGGACACCGGCCCCAGGTGACCGGGTCACGTGGGGTCACCGGCCCCAGGTGACCGGGTCACGTGGGGTCACCGGCCCCAGGTGACCGGGTCACGTGGGGTCACCGGCCCCAGGTGACCGGGTCACTTGGGGTCACCGGCCCCAGGTGTGCGGGTCACGTGGGGTCACCGGCCCCAGGTGACCGTTCACGTGGGGTCACCGGCCCCAGGTGACCGGGTCACGTGGGGTCACCGGCCCCAGGTGACCGGGTCACGTGGGGACACCGGCCCCAGGTGACCGGGTCACGTGGGGTCACCGGCCCCAGGTGACCGGGTCACGTGGGGTCACCGGCCCCAGGTGACCGGGTCACGTCGGGTCACCGGCCCCAGGTGACCGGGTCACGTGGGGTCACCGGACCCAGGTCAGCGGGTCACGTGGGGACACCGGCCCCAGGTAACCGGGTCATACCGAGTCCCCGGACCCAGGTCACCGGGTCAGTTCGGGACCCCGGACCCAGGTCGGGTCATGTCACGTCCCATGCCCGGGTCCCCGGGTTGGATTTTTACCCAGGCCCCGGGTCACAGGGTCATGTCGGGTCAACGGCCTGGGTACAAGGGTCTGGTGACCACCCCGACCCCAGGTCCCCGGGTCATGACGGGACACCGGACCAGGTCCCCGAGTCCGGTCGACACCACAGCCCCAGGTCACCGGGTCATGTCGGGACCCAGTCCGGGTCCCCGGGACGGGTTTTTACCCCAGCCGCAGATCACCGGGTCCTGTCGGGTACCCGGGTCGGGTCCCCTGGACAGGTCGGCACCCCGGCCCCGGGTCACGGGGTCATGTCGGGTCGCTGTCCCGGGTACCAGTGTCAGGTGACCACCCCGGCCCCGGGAGACGGAGTCATACCGGGTCCCCGGCCCGGGTCCCCGGGTTGCATCGGGACACCAGCGAAGGACCACCGGGTCCTGTCGGGTCCCCGGCCCGGGTCCCCTGGACAGGTCGTTAACCCGGCCCCAGGTCACCGGGTCATGTCGCGCACCCGGCCTGGTTCCCAGGTTCCGGTGACCAGCCCGGCACCAGGACCCCGGGTCCCGTGGGGACCCTGGACCCAGGTCAGCGGGTCACGTGGGGACACCGGCCCCAGGTCACCGCGTCAGGTCGGGACCCCGAACCCAGGTCCACGAGTCCGTCGACACCACAGCCCCGGGTCACCGGGTCGTGTCGGGTAACCGGCCTGGTTCCAAGGTTCCGATGACCACCCCGGCACCAGGACCCCGGGTCACGTGGGGACACCGGCCCCAGGTGACCGGGTCACGTGGGGACACCGGCCCCAGGTCATCGGGTCACGTGGGGTCACCGGCCCCAGGTGACCGGGTCACGTGGGGTCACCGGCCCCAGGTGACCGGGTCACGTGGGGTCACCGGCCCCAGGTGACCGGGTCACGTGGGGTCACCGGCCCCAGGTGACCCGGTCACGTGGGGTCACCGGCCCCAGGTGACCGGGTCACGTGGGGTCACCGGCCCCAGGTGACCGGGTCACGTGGGGACACCGGCCCCAGGTGACCGTTCACGTGGGGTCACCGGCCCCAGGTGACCGGGTCACGTGGGGACACCGGCCCCAGGTGACCGGGTCACGTGGGGTCACCGGCCCCAGGTGACCGGGTCACGTGGGGTCACCGGACCCAGGTTACCGGGTCACGTGGGGTCACCGGCCCCAGGTGACCGGGTCACGTGGGGTCACCGGCCCCAGGTCAGCGGGTCACGTGGGGACACCGGCCCCAGGTCACCGGGTCACGTGGGGTCACCGGCCCCAGGTGTTCGGGTCACGTGGGGTCACCGGCCCCAGGTGACCGGGTCACGTGGGGTCACCGGCCCCAGGTGACCGGGTCACGTGGGGTCACCGGCCCCAGGTGACCGGGTCACGTGGGGTCACCGGCACCAGGTGACCGGGTCACGTTGGGACACCGGCCCCAGGTGACCGGGTCACGTGGGGTCACCGGCCCCAGGTGACCGGGTCACGTGGGGTCACCGGCACCAGGTGACCGGGTCACGTGGGGTCACCGGCCCCAGGTCAGCGGGTCACGTGGGGACACCGGCCCCAGGTAACCAAGGCATGTCGGGACCCAGCCCAGGTCCCCGGGACGGGTTTTTACCCCAGCCGCATATCACCGGGTCCTGTCGGGTCCCCGGCCCGGGTCCCCTGGACAGGTCGATAACCCGGCCCCAGGTCACCCGGTCATCTCGCGCACCCGGCCTGGTTCCCAGGTTCCGATGACCACCCCGGCACCAGGACCCCGGGTCACGTGTGGACACCGGCCCCAGGTGACCGGGTCACGTGGGGTCACCGGCCCCAGGTGACCGGGTCACGTGGGGACACCGGCCCCAGGTGACCGGGTCACGTGGGGTCACCGGCACCAGGTGACTGGGTCACGTGGGGTCACCGGCACCAGGTGACCTGGTCACGTGGGGTCACCGGCCCCAGGTCAGCGGGTCACGTGGGGACACCGGCCCCAGGTAACCAAGGCATGTCGGGACCCAGCCCGGGTCCCCGGGACGGGTTTTTACCCCAGCCGCAGATCACCGGGTCCTGTCGGGTCCCCGGCCCGGGTCCCCTGGACAGGTCGATAACCCGGCCCCAGGTCACCCGGTCATCTCGCGCACCCGGCCTGGTTCCCAGGTTCCGATGACCACCCCGGCACCAGGACCCCGGGTCACGTGTGGACACCGGCCCCAGGTGACCGGGTCACGTGGGGTCACCGGCCCCAGGTCAGCGGGTCACGTGGGGACCCCGGCCCCAGGTGACCGGGTCACGTGGGGACCCCGGACCCAGGTAACCGGGTCATACCGAGTCCCCGGACCCAGGTCACCGGGTCAGTTCGGGACCCCGGACCCAGGTCGGGTCATGTCACGTCCCATGCCCGGGTCCCCGGGTTGGATTTTTACCCAGGCCCCGGGTCACAGGGTCATGTCGGGTCAACGGCCTGGGTACAAGGGTCTGGTGACCACCCCGACCCCAGGTCCCCGGGTCATGACGGGACACCGGACCAGGTCCCCGAGTCCGGTCGACACCACAGCCCCAGGTCACCGGGTCATGTCGGGACCCAGCCCGGGTCCCCGGGACGGGTTTTTACCCCAGCCGCAGATCACCGGGTCCTGTCGGGTACCCGGGTCGGGTCCCCTGGACAGGTCGGCACCCCGGCCCCGGGTCACGGGGTCATGTCGGCTCGCTGTCCCGGGTACCAGTGTCAGGTGACCACCCCGGCCCCGGGAGACGGAGTCATACCGGGTCCCCGGCCCAGGTCCCTGGGTTGCATCGGGACAAAAGCACCGGATCACTGGATCACGTGGGGGCCCGGGCCCGGGTCCCCGGGTTGCATCGGGACACCAGCGAAGGACCACCGGGTCCTGTCGGGTCCCCGGCCCGGGTCCCCTGGACAGGTCGTTAACCCGGCCCCAGGTCACCGGGTCATGTCGCGCACCCGGCCTGGTTCCCAGGTTCCGGTGACCACCCCGGCACCAGGACCCCGGGTCACGTGGGGACCCCGGACCCAGGTCAGCGGGTCACGTGGGGACACCGGCCCCAGGTCACCGCGTCAGGTCGGGACCCCGAACCCAGGTCCACGAGTCCGTCGACACCACAGCCCCGGGTCACCGGGTCGTGTCGGGTAACCGGCCTGGTTCCCAGGTTCCGATGACCACCCCGGCACCAGGACTCTGGGTCACGTGGGGACCCCGGCCCCAGGTGACCGGGTCACGCGGGGTCACCGGCCCCATGTGACCGGGTCACGCGGGGTCACCGGCCCCAGGTGACCGGGTCACGTGGGGTCACCGGCCCCAGGTGACCGGGTCACGTGGGGACACCGGCCCCAGGTGACCGGGTCACGTGGGGACACCGGCCCCAGGTGACCGGGTCACGTGGGGTCACCGGCCCCAGGTCAGCGGGTCACGTGGTGTCACCGGCCCCAGGTGACCGGGTCACGTGGGGACACCGGCCCCAGGTGACCGGGTCACGTGGGGTCACCGGCCCCAGGTCAGCGGGTCACGTGGGGACACCGGCCCCAGGTCACCGGGTCACGTGGGGTCACCGGCCCCAGGTGACCGGGTCACGTGGGGTCACCGGCCCCAGGTGACCAAGTCACGTGGGGACACCAGCCCCAGGTGACCGGGTCACGTGGGGTCACCGGCCCCAGGTGACCGGGTCACGTGGGGTCACCGGCACCAGGTGACCGGGTCACGTGGGGACACCGGCCCCAGGTGACCGGGTCACGTGGGGTCACCGGCCCCAGGTCAGCGGGTCACGTGGTGTCACCGGCCCAAGGTCAGCGGGTCACGTGGGGACACCGGCCCCAGGTCACCGCGTCAGGTCGGGACCCCGAACCCAGGTCCACGAGTCCGTCGACACCACAGCCCCGGGTCACCGGGTCGTGTCGGGTAACCGGCCTGGTTCCCAGGTTCCGATGACCACCCCGGCACCAGGACTCTGGGTCACGTGGGGACACCGGCCCCAGGTGACCGGGTCACGTGGGGTCACCGGCACCAGGTGACCGGGTCACGTGGGGTCACCGGCCCCAGGTGACCGGGTCACGCGGGGTCACCGGCCCCAGGTGACCGGGTCACGCGGGGTCACCGGCCCCAGGTGACCGGGTCACGCGGGGTCACCGGCCCCAGGTGACCGGGTCACGTGGGGACACCGGCCCCAGGTGACCGGGTCACGTGGGGTCACCGGCCCCAGGTGACCGGGTCACGTGGGGTCACCGGCCCCAGGTCAGCGGGTCACGTGGGGTCACCGGCCCCAGGTGACCGGGTCACGTGGGGACACCGGCCCCAGGTGACCGGGTCACGTGGGGTCACCGGCCCCAGGTCAGCGGGTCACGTGGGGACACCGGCCCCAGGTCACCGGGTCACGTGGGGTCACCGGCCCCAGGTGACCGGGTCACGTGGGGTCACCGGCCCCAGGTGACCGGGTCACGTTGGGTCACCGGCCCCAGGTGACCGGGTCACGTGGGGACACCGGCCCCAGGTGACCGGGTCACGTGGGGTCACCGGCCCCAGGTGACCGGGTCACGTGGGGTCACCGGCCCCAGGTGACCGGGTCACGTGGGGACACCGGCCCCAGGTGACCGGGTCACGTTGGGTCACCGGCCCCAGGTCAGCGGGTCACGTGGGGTCACCGGCCCAAGGTCAGCGGGTCACGTGGGGACACCGGCCCCAGGTCACCGCGTCAGGTCGGGACCCCGAACCCAGGTCCACGAGTCCGTCGACACCACAGCCCCGGGTCACCGGGTCGTGTCGGGTAACCGGCCTGGTTCCCAGGTTCCGATGACCACCCCGGCACCAGGACTCTGGGTCACGTGGGGACACCGGCCCCAGGTCACCGGGTCACGTGGGGTCACCGGCCCCAGGTGACCCGGTCACGTGGGGACACCGGCCCCAGGTGACCGGGTCACGTGGGGTCACCGGCACCAGGTGACCGGGTCACGTGGGGTCACCGGCCCCAGGTGACCTGGTCACGTGGGGTCACCGGCCCCAGGTGACCGGGTCACGTGGGGTCACTGGCACCAGGTGACCGGGTCACGTGGGGTCACCGGCCCCAGGTGACCGGGTCACGTTGGGACACCGGCCCCAGGTGACCGGGTCACGTGGGGTCACCGGCCCCAGGTGACCGGGTCACGTGGGGTCACCGGCCCCAGGTGACCGGGTCACGTGGGGTCACCGGCCCCAGGTCAGCGGGTCACGTGGGGTCACCGGCCCCAGGTGACCGGGTCACGTGGGGTCACCGGCCCCAGGTGACCTGGTCACGTGGTGTCACCGGCCCCAGGTGACCGGGTCACGCGGGGTCACCGGCCCCAGGTGACCGGGTCACGTGGGGACACCGGCCTCAGGTGACCGGGTCACGTGGGGACACCGGCCCCAGGTCAGCGGGTCACGTGGGGACCCCGGACCCAGGTCAGCGGGTCACGTGGGGACACCGGCCCCAGGTAACCGGGTCATACCGAGTCCCCGGACCCAGGTCACCGGGTCAGTTCGGGACCCTGGACCCAGGTCGGGTCATGTCACGTCCCATGCCCGGGTCCCCGGGTTGGATTTTTACCCAGGCCCCGGGTCACAGGGTCATGTCGGGTCAACGGCCTGGGTACAAGGGTCTGGTGACCACCCCGACCCCAGGTCCCCGGGTCATGACGGGACACCGGACCAGGTCCCCGAGTCCGGTCGACACCACAGCCCCAGGTCACCGGGTCATGTCGGGACCCAGCCCGGGTCCCCGGGACGCGTTTTTACCCCAGCCGCAGATCACCGGGTCCTGTCGGGTACCCGGGTCGGGTCCCCTGGACAGGTCGGCACCCCGGCCCCGGGTCACGGGGTCATGTCGGGTCGCTGTCCCGGGTACCAGTGTCAGGTGACCACCCCGGCCCCGGGAGACGGAGTCATACCGGGTCCCCGGCCCGGGTCCCCGGGTTGCATCGGGACACCAGCGAAGGACCACCGGGTCCTGTCGGGTCCCCGGCCCGGGTCCCCTGGACAGGTCGTTAACCCGGCCCCAGGTCACCGGGTCATGTCGCGCACCCGGCCTGGTTCCCAGGTTCCGGTGACCAGCCCGGCACCAGGACCCCGGGTCCCGTGGGGACCCTGGACCCAGGTCAGCGGGTCACGTGGGGACACCGGCCCCAGGTCACCGCGTCAGGTCGGGACCCCGAACCCAGGTCCACGAGTCCGTCGACACCACAGCCCCGGGTCACCGGGTCGTGTCGGGTAACCGGCCTGGTTCCAAGGTTCCGATGACCACCCCGGCACCAGGACCCCGGGTCACGTGGGGACACCGGCCCCAGGTGACCGGGTCACGTGGGGACACCGGCCCCAGGTCATCGGGTCACGTGGGGTCACCGGCCCCAGGTGACCGGGTCACGTGGGGTCACCGGCCCCAGGTGACCAGGTCACGTGGGGTCACCGGCCCCAGGTGACCGGGTCACGTGGGGTCACCGGCCCCAGGTGACCGGGTCACGTGGGGTCACCGGCCCCAGGTGACCCGGTCACGTGGGGTCACCGGCCCCAGGTGACCGGGTCACGTGGGGTCACCGGCCCCAGGTGACCGGGTCACGTGGGGACACCGGCCCCAGGTGACCGGGTCACGTGGGGTCACCGGCACCAGGTGACTGGGTCACGTGGGGTCACCGGCACCAGGTGACCTGGTCACGTGGGGTCACCGGCCCCAGGTCAGCGGGTCACGTGGGGACACCGGCCCCAGGTAACCAAGGCATGTCGGGACCCAGCCCGGGTCCCCGGGACGGGTTTTTACCCCAGCCGCAGATCACCGGGTCCTGTCGGGTCCCCGGCCCGGGTCCCCTGGACAGGTCGATAACCCGGCCCCAGGTCACGCGGTCATCTCGCGCACCCGGCCTGGTTCCCAGGTTCCGATGACCACCCCGGCACCAGGACCCCGGGTCACGTGTGGACACCGGCCCCAGGTGACCGGGTCACGTGGGGTCACCGGCCCCAGGTCAGCGGGTCACGTGGGGACCCCGGCCCCAGGTGACCGGGTCACGTGGGGACCCCGGACCCAGGTAACCGGGTCATACCGAGTCCCCGGACCCAGGTCACCGGGTCAGTTCGGGACCCCGGACCCAGGTCGGGTCATGTCACGTCCCATGCCCGGGTCCCCGGGTTGGATTTTTACCCAGGCCCCGGGTCACAGGGTCATGTCGGGTCAACGGCCTGGGTACAAGGGTCTGGTGACCACCCCGACCCCAGGTCCCCGGGTCATGACGGGACACCGGACCAGGTCCCCGAGTCCGGTCGACACCACAGCCCCAGGTCACCGGGTCATGTCGGGACCCAGCCCGGGTCCCCGGGACGGGTTTTTACCCCAGCCGCAGATCACCGGGTCCTGTCGGGTACCCGGGTCGGGTCCCCTGGACAGGTCGGCACCCCGGCCCCGGGTCACGGGGTCATGTCGGCTCGCTGTCCCGGGTACCAGTGTCAGGTGACCACCCCGGCCCCGGGAGACGGAGTCATACCGGGTCCCCGGCCCAGGTCCCTGGGTTGCATCGGGACAAAAGCACCGGATCACTGGATCACGTGGGGGCCCGGGCCCGGGTCCCCGGGTTGCATCGGGACACCAGCGAAGGACCACCGGGTCCTGTCGGGTCCCCGGCCCGGGTCCCCTGGACAGGTCGTTAACCCGGCCCCAGGTCACCGGGTCATGTCGCGCACCCGGCCTGGTTCCCAGGTTCCGGTGACCACCCCGGCACCAGGACCCCGGGTCACGTGGGGACCCCGGACCCAGGTCAGCGGGTCACGTGGGGACACCGGCCCCAGGTCACCGCGTCAGGTCGGGACCCCGAACCCAGGTCCACGAGTCCGTCGACACCACAGCCCCGGGTCACCGGGTCGTGTCGGGTAACCGGCCTGGTTCCCAGGTTCCGATGACCACCCCGGCACCAGGACTCTGGGTCACGTGGGGACCCCGGCCCCAGGTGACCGGGTCACGCGGGGTCACCGGCCCCATGTGACCGGGTCACGCGGGGTCACCGGCCCCAGGTGACCGGGTCACGTGGGGTCACCGGCCCCAGGTGACCGGGTCACGTGGGGGACACCGGCCCCAGGTGACCGGGTCACGTGGGGACACCGGCCCCAGGTGACCGGGTCACGTGGGGTCACCGGCCCCAGGTCAGCGGGTCACGTGGTGTCACCGGCCCCAGGTGACCGGGTCACGTGGGGACACCGGCCCCAGGTGACCGGGTCACGTGGGGTCACCGGCCCCAGGTCAGCGGGTCACGTGGGGACACCGGCCCCAGGTCACCGGGTCACGTGGGGTCACCGGCCCCAGGTGACCGGGTCACGTGGGGTCACCGGCCCCAGGTGACCAAGTCACGTGGGGACACCAGCCCCAGGTGACCGGGTCACGTGGGGTCACCGGCCCCAGGTGACCGGGTCACGTGGGGTCACCGGCACCAGGTGACCGGGTCACGTGGGGACACCGGCCCCAGGTGACCGGGTCACGTGGGGTCACCGGCCCCAGGTCAGCGGGTCACGTGGTGTCACCGGCCCAAGGTCAGCGGGTCACGTGGGGACACCGGCCCCAGGTCACCGCGTCAGGTCGGGACCCCGAACCCAGGTCCACGAGTCCGTCGACACCACAGCCCCGGGTCACCGGGTCGTGTCGGGTAACCGGCCTGGTTCCCAGGTTCCGATGACCACCCCGGCACCAGGACTCTGGGTCACGTGGGGACACCGGCCCCAGGTGACCGGGTCACGTGGGGTCACCGGCACCAGGTGACCGGGTCACGTGGGGTCACCGGCCCCAGGTGACCGGGTCACGCGGGGTCACCGGCCCCAGGTGACCGGGTCACGCGGGGTCACCGGCCCCAGGTGACCGGGTCACGCGGGGTCACCGGCCCCAGGTGACCGGGTCACGTGGGGACACCGGCCCCAGGTGACCGGGTCACGTGGGGTCACCGGCCCCAGGTGACCGGGTCACGTGGGGTCACCGGCCCCAGGTCAGCGGGTCACGTGGGGTCACCGGCCCCAGGTGACCGGGTCACGTGGGGACACCGGCCCCAGGTGACCGGGTCACGTGGGGTCACCGGCCCCAGGTCAGCGGGTCACGTGGGGACACCGGCCCCAGGTCACCGGGTCACGTGGGGTCACCGGCCCCAGGTGACCGGGTCACGTGGGGTCACCGGCCCCAGGTGACCGGGTCACGTTGGGTCACCGGCCCCAGGTGACCGGGTCACGTGGGGACACCGGCCCCAGGTGACCGGGTCACGTGGGGTCACCGGCCCCAGGTGACCGGGTCACGTGGGGTCACCGGCACCAGGTGACCGGGTCACGTGGGGACACCGGCCCCAGGTGACCGGGTCACGTTGGGTCACCGGCCCCAGGTCAGCGGGTCACGTGGGGTCACCGGCCCAAGGTCAGCGGGTCACGTGGGGACACCGGCCCCAGGTCACCGCGTCAGGTCGGGACCCCGAACCCAGGTCCACGAGTCCGTCGACACCACAGCCCCGGGTCACCGGGTCGTGTCGGGTAACCGGCCTGGTTCCCAGGTTCCGATGACCACCCCGGCACCAGGACTCTGGGTCACGTGGGGACACCGGCCCCAGGTCACCGGGTCACGTGGGGTCACCGGCCCCAGGTGACCCGGTCACGTGGGGACACCGGCCCCAGGTGACCGGGTCACGCGGGGTCACCGGCCCCAGGTGACCGGGTCACGCGGGGTCACCGGCCCCAGGTGACCGGGTCACGCGGGGTCACCGGCCCCAGGTGACCGGGTCACGTGGGGACACCGGCCCCAGGTGACCGGGTCACGTGGGGTCACCGGCCCCAGGTGACCGGGTCACGTGGGGTCACCGGCCCCAGGTCAGCGGGTCACGTGGGGTCACCGGCCCCAGGTGACCGGGTCACGTGGGGACACCGGCCCCAGGTGACCGGGTCACGTGGGGTCACCGGCCCCAGGTCAGCGGGTCACGTGGGGACACCGGCCCCAGGTCACCGGGTCACGTGGGGTCACCGGCCCCAGGTGACCGGGTCACGTGGGGTCACCGGCCCCAGGTGACCGGGTCACGTTGGGTCACCGGCCCCAGGTGACCGGGTCACGTGGGGACACCGGCCCCAGGTGACCGGGTCACGTGGGGTCACCGGCCCCAGGTGACCGGGTCACGTGGGGTCACCGGCACCAGGTGACCGGGTCACGTGGGGACACCGGCCCCAGGTGACCGGGTCACGTTGGGTCACCGGCCCCAGGTCAGCGGGTCACGTGGGGTCACCGGCCCAAGGTCAGCGGGTCACGTGGGGACACCGGCCCCAGGTCACCGCGTCAGGTCGGGACCCCGAACCCAGGTCCACGAGTCCGTCGACACCACAGCCCCGGGTCACCGGGTCGTGTCGGGTAACCGGCCTGGTTCCCAGGTTCCGATGACCACCCCGGCACCAGGACTCTGGGTCACGTGGGGACACCGGCCCCAGGTCACCGGGTCACGTGGGGTCACCGGCCCCAGGTGACCCGGTCACGTGGGGACACCGGCCCCAGGTGACCGGGTCACGTGGGGTCACCGGCACCAGGTGACCGGGTCACGTGGGGTCACCGGCCCCAGGTGACCTGGTCACGTGGGGTCACCGGCCCCAGGTGACCGGGTCACGTGGGGTCACTGGCACCAGGTGACCGGGTCACGTGGGGTCACCGGCCCCAGGTGACCGGGTCACGTTGGGACACCGGCCCCAGGTGACCGGGTCACGTGGGGTCACCGGCCCCAGGTGACCGGGTCACGTGGGGTCACCGGCCCCAGGTGACCGGGTCACGTGGGGTCACCGGCCCCAGGTCAGCGGGTCACGTGGGGTCACCGGCCCCAGGTGACCGGGTCACGTGGGGTCACCGGCCCCAGGTGACCTGGTCACGTGGTGTCACCGGCCCCAGGTGACCGGGTCACGCGGGGTCACCGGCCCCAGGTGACCGGGTCACGTGGGGACACCGGCCTCAGGTGACCGGGTCACGTGGGGGACACCGGCCCCAGGTCAGCGGGTCACGTGGGGACCCCGGACCCAGGTCAGCGGGTCACGTGGGGACACCGGCCCCAGGTAACCGGGTCATACCGAGTCCCCGGACCCAGGTCACCGGGTCAGTTCGGGACCCTGGACCCAGGTCGGGTCATGTCACGTCCCATGCCCGGGTCCCCGGGTTGGATTTTTACCCAGGCCCCGGGTCACAGGGTCATGTCGGGTCAACGGCCTGGGTACAAGGGTCTGGTGACCACCCCGACCCCAGGTCCCCGGGTCATGACGGGACACCGGACCAGGTCCCCGAGTCCGGTCGACACCACAGCCCCAGGTCACCGGGTCATGTCGGGACCCAGCCCGGGTCCCCGGGACGCGTTTTTACCCCAGCCGCAGATCACCGGGTCCTGTCGGGTACCCGGGTCGGGTCCCCTGGACAGGTCGGCACCCCGGCCCCGGGTCACGGGGTCATGTCGGGTCGCTGTCCCGGGTACCAGTGTCAGGTGACCACCCCGGCCCCGGGAGACGGAGTCATACCGGGTCCCCGGCCCAGGTCCCCGGGTTGCATCGGGACAAAAGCACCGGATCACTGGATCACGTGGGGGCCCGGGCCCGGGTCCCCGGGTTGCATCGGGACACCAGCGAAGGACCACCGGGTCCTGTCGGGTCCCCGGCCCGGGTCCCCTGGACAGGTCGTTAACCCGGCCCCAGGTCACCGGGTCGTGTCGGGTAACCGGCCTGGTTCCCAGGTTCCGGTGACCACCCCGGCACCAGGACCCCGGGTCCCGTGGGGACCCCGGCCCCAGGTGACCGGGTCACGTGGGGTCACCGGCCCCAGGTGACCGGGTCACGTGGGGACACCGGCCCCAGGTGACCGGGTCACGTGGGGTCACCGGCACCAGGTGACCGGGTCACGTGGGGTCACCGGCCCCAGGTGACCGGGTCACGTGGGGTCACCGGCCCCAGGTCACCGGGTCACGTGGGGTCACCGGCCCCAGGTGACCGGGTCACGTGGGGTCACCGGCCCCAGGTGACCTGGTCACGTGGGGTCACCGGCCCCAGGTGACCGGGTCACGTGGGGTCACCGGCCCCAGGTGACCGGGTCACGTGAGGTCACCGTCCCCAGGTGACCGGGTCACGTGGGGTCACCGGCCCCAGGTGACCGGGTCACGTGGGGTCACCGGCCCCAGGTGACCGGGTCACGTGGGGTCACCGGCCCCAGGTGTTCGGGTCACGTGGGGTCACCGGCCCCAGGTGACCGGGTCACGTGGGGTCACCTGCCCCAGGTCAGCGGGTCACGTGGGGACACCGGCCCCAGGTAACCGGGTCATACCGAGTCCCCGGACCCAGGTCACCGGGTCAGTTCGGGACCCCGGACCCAGGTCGGGTCATGTCACGTCCCATGCCCGGGTCCCCGGGTTTGATTTTTACCCAGGCCCCGGGTCACAGGGTCATGTCGGGTCAACGGCCTGGGTACAAGGGTCTGGTGACCACCCCGACCCCAGGTCCCCGGGTCATGACGGGACACCGGACCAGGTCCCCGAGTCCGGTCGACACCACAGCCCCAGGTCACCGGGTCATGTCGGGATCCAGCCCGGGTTTCCGGGACGGGTTTTTACCCCAGCCGCAGATCACCGGGTCCTGTCGGGTACCCGGGTCGGGTCCCCTGGACAGGTCGGCACCCCGGCCCCGTGTCACGGGGTCATGTCGGGTCGCTGTCCCGGGTACCAGTGTCAGGAGACCACCCCGGCCCCGGGAGACGGAGTCATACCGGGTCCCCGGCCCGGGTCCCCGGGTTGCATCGGGACACCAGCGAAGGACCACCGGGTCCTGTCGGGTCCCCGGCCCGGGTCCCCTGGACAGGTCGTTAACCCGGCCCCAGGTCACCGGGTCATGTCGTGCACCCGGCCTGGTTCCCAGGTTCCGGTGACCACCCCGGCACCAGGACCCCGGGTCACGTGGGGACCCCGGACCCAGGTCAGCGGGTCACGTGGGGACACCGGCCCCAGGTCACCGCGTCAGGTCGGGACCCCGAACCCAGGTCCATGAGTCCGTCGACACCACAGCCCCGGGTCACCGGGTCGTGTCGGGTAACCGGCCTGGTTCCAAGGTTCCGATGACCACCCCGGCACCAGGACCCCGGGTCACGTGGGGACACCGGCCCCAGGTGACCGGGTCACGTGGGGTCACCGGCCCCAGGTGACCGGGTCACGTGAGGTCACCGGCCCCAGGTGACCGGGTCACGTGGGGTCACCGGCCCCAGGTGACCGGGTCACGTGGGGTCACCGGCCCCAGGTCAGCGGGTCACGTGGGGACACCGGCCCCAGGTAACCAAGGCATGTCGGGACCCAGCCCGGGTCCCCGGGACGGGTTTTTACCCCAGCCGCAGATCACCGGGTCCTGTCGGGTCCCCGGCCCGGGTCCCCTGGACAGGTCGATAACCCGGCCCCAGGTCACCCGGTCATCTCGCGCACCCGGCCTGGTTCCCAGGTTCCGATGACCACCCCGGCACCAGGACCCCGGGTCACGTGGGGACACCGGCCCCAGGTGACCGGGTCACGTGGGGTCACCGGCCCCAGGTCAGCGGGTCACGTGGGGTCACCGGCCCCAGGTGACCGGGTCACGTGGGGACCCCGGACCCAGGTAACCGGGTCATACCGAGTCCCCGGACCCAGGTCACCGGGTCAGTTCGGGACCCCGGACCCAGGTCGGGTCATGTCACGTCCCATGCCCGGGTCCCCGGGTTGGATTTTTACCCAGGCCCCGGGTCACAGGGTCATGTCGGGTCAACGGCCTGGGTACAAGGGTCTGGTGACCACCCCGACCCCAGGTCCCCGGGTCATGACGGGACACCGGACCAGGTCCCCGAGTCCGGTCGACACCACAGCCCCAGGTCACCGGGTCATGTCGGGACCCAGCCCGGGTCCCCGGGACGGGTTTTTACCCCAGCCGCAGATCACCGGGTCCTGTCGGGTACCCGGGTCGGGTCCCCTGGACAGGTCGGCACCCCGGCCCCGGGTCACGGGGTCATGTCGGGTCGCTGTCCCGGGTACCAGTGTCAGGTGACCACCCCGGCCCCGGGAGACGGACTCATACCGGGTCCCCGGCCCAGGTCCCCGGGTTGCATCGGGACAAAAGCACCGGATCACTGGATCACGTGGGGGCCCGGGCCCGGGTCCCCGGGTTGCATCGGGACACCAGCGAAGGACCACCGGGTCCTGTCGGGTCCCCGGCCCGGGTCCCCTGGACAGGTCGTTAACCCGGCCCCAGGTCACCGGGTCGTGTCGGGTAACCGGCCTGGTTCCCAGGTTCCGGTGACCACCTTGGCACCAGGACTCTGGATCACGTGGGGACACCGGCCCCAGGTGACCGGGTCACGTGGGGTCACCGGCCCCAGGTGACCCGGTCACGTGGGGACACCGGCCCCAGGTGACCGGGTCACGTGGGGTCACCGGCCCCAGGTGACCGGGTCACGTGGGGTCACCGGCCCCAGGTGACCGGGTCACGTGGGGTCACCGGCCCCAGGTGACCGGGTCACGTGGGGACACCGGCCCCAGGTGACCGGGTCACGTGGGGTCACCGGCCCCAGGTGACCGGGTCACGTGGGGTCACCGGCCCCAGGTCAGCGGGTCACGTGGGGTCACCGGCCCCAGGTGACCGGGTCACGTGGGGACACCGGCCCCAGGTCAGCGGGTCACGTGGGGTCACCGGCCCCAGGTCAGCGGGTCACGTGGGGACACCGGCCCCAGGTCACCGGGTCACGTGGGGTCACCGGCCCCAGGTGACCGGGTCACGTGGGGTCACCGGCCCCAGGTGACCGGGTCACGTGGGGACACCGGCCCCAGGTGACCGGGTCACGTGGGGTCACCGGCCCCAGGTCAGCGGGTCACGTGGGGTCACCGGCACCAGGTGACCTGGTCACGTGGGGACACCGGCCCCAGGTGACCGGGTCACGTGGGGTCACCGGCCCCAGGTGACCGGGTCACGTGGGGTCACCGGCCCCAGGTGACCGGGTCACGTGGGGTCACCGGCCCCAGGTGACCGGGTCACGTGGGGTCACCGGCCCCAGGTGACCGGGTCACGTGGGGACACCGGCCCCAGGTGACCGGGTCACGTGGGGTCACCGGCCCCAGGTGACCGGGTCACGTGGGGTCACCGGCCCCAGGTCAGCGGGTCACGTGGGGACACCGGCCCCAGGTAACCAAGGCATGTCGGGACCCAGCCCGGGTCCCCGGGACGGGTTTTTACCCCAGCCGCAGATCACCGGGTCCTGTCGGGTCCCCGGCCCGGGTCCCCTGGACAGGTCGATAACCCGGCCCCAGGTCACCCGGTCATCTCGCGCACCCGGCCTGGTTCCCAGGTTCCGATGACCACCCCGGCACCAGGACCCTGGGTCACGTGGGGACACCGGCCCCAGGTGACCGGGTCACGTTGGGTCACCGGCCCCAGGTCAGCGGGTCACGTGGGGACCCCGGCCCCAGGTGACCGGGTCACGTGGGGACCCCGGACCCAGGTAACCGGGTCATACCGAGTCCCCGGACCCAGGTCACCGGGTCAGTTCGGGACCCCGGACCCAGGTCGGGTCATGTCACGTCCCATGCCCGGGTCCCCGGGTTGGATTTTTACCCAGGCCCCGGGTCACAGGGTCATGTCGGGTCAACGGCCTGGGTACAAGGGTCTGGTGACCACCCCGACCCCAGGTCCCCGGGTCATGACGGGACACCGGACCAGGTCCCCGAGTCCGGTCGACACCACAGCCCCAGGTCACCGGGTCATGTCGGGACCCAGCCCGGGTCCCCGGGACGGGTTTTTACCCCAGCCGCAGATCACCGGGTCCTGTCGGGTACCCGGGTCGGGTCCCCTGGACAGGTCGGCACCCCGGCCCCGGGTCACGTGGTCATGTCGGCTCGCTGTCCCGGGTACCAGTGTCAGGTGACCACCCCGGCCCCGGGAGACGGAGTCATACCGGGTCCCCGGCCCAGGTCCCTGGGTTGCATCGGGACAAAAGCACCGGATCACTGGATCACGTGGGGGCCCGGGCCCGGGTCCCCGGGTTGCATCGGGACACCAGCGAAGGACCACCGGGTCCTGTCGGGTCCCCGGCCCGGGTCCCCTGGACAGGTCGTTAACCCGGCCCCAGGTCACCGGGTCGTGTCGGGTAACCGGCCTGGTTCCCAGGTTCCGGTGACCACCTTGGCACAGGACTCTGGATCACGTGGGGACACCGGCCCCAGGTGACCGGGTCACGTGGGGTCACCGGCCCCAGGTGACCCGGTCACGTGGGGACACCGGCCCCAGGTGACCGGGTCACGTGGGGTCACCGGCCCCAGGTGACCGGGTCACGTGGGGTCACCGGCCCCAGGTGACCGGGTCACGTGGGGTCACCGGCCCCAGGTGACCGGGTCACGTGGGGTCACCGGCCCCAGGTGACCGGGTCACGTGGGGACACCGGCCCCAGGTGACCGGGTCACGTGGGGTCACCGGCCCCAGGTGACCGGGTCACGTGGGGTCACCGGCCCCAGGTCAGCGGGTCACGTGGGGTCACTGGCCCCAGGTGACCGGGTCACGTGGGGTCACCGGCCCCAGGTGACCGGGTCACGTGGGGTCACCGGCCCCAGGTCAGCGGGTCACGTGGGGACACCGGCCCCAGGTCACCGGGTCACGTGGGGTCACCGGCCCCAGGTGACCGGGTCACGTGGGGTCACCGGCCCCAGGTGACCGGGTCACGTGGGGACACAGGCCCCAGGTGACCGGGTCACGTGGGGTCACCGGCCCCAGGTCAGCGGGTCACGTGGGGTCACCGGCACCAGGTGACCTGGTCACGTGGGGACACCGGCCCCAGGTGACCGGGTCACGTGGGGTCACCGGCCCCAGGTGACCGGGTCACGTGGGGTCACCGGCCCCAGGTGACCGGGTCACGTGGGGTCACCGGCCCCAGGTCAGCGGGTCACGTGGGGACACCGGCCCCAGGTGACCGGGTCACGTGGGAACACCGGCCCCAGGTGACCGGGTCACGTGGGGTCAAGGGCCCCAGGTCAGCGGGTCACGTGGGGACACCGGCCCCAGGTAACCAAGGCATGTCGGGACCCAGCCCGGGTCCCCGGGACGGGTTTTTACCCCAGCCGCAGATCACCGGGTCCTGTCGGGTCCCCGGCCCGGGTCCCCTGGACAGGTCGATAACCCGGCCCCAGGTCACCCGGTCATCTCGCGCACCCGGCCTGGTTCCCAGGTTCCGATGACCACCCCGGCACCAGGACCCCGGGTCACGTGGGGACACCGGCCCCAGGTGACCGGGTCACGTTGGGTCACCGGCCCCAGGTCAGCGGGTCACGTGGGGACCCCGGCCCCAGGTCAGCGGGTCACGTGGGGACCCCGGACCCAGGTAACCGGGTCATACCGAGTCCCCGGACCCAGGTCACCGGGTCAGTTCGGGACCCCGGACCCAGGTCGGGTCATGTCACGTCCCATGCCCGGGTCCCCGGGTTGGATTTTTACCCAGGCCCCGGGTCACAGGGTCATGTCGGGTCAACGGCCTGGGTACAAGGGTCTGGTGACCACCCCGACCCCAGGTCCCCGGGTCATGACGGGACACCGGACCAGGTCCCCGAGTCCGGTCGACACCACAGCCCCAGGTCACCGGGTCATGTCGGGACCCAGCCCGGGTCCCCGGGACGGGTTTTTACCCCAGCCGCAGATCACCGGGTCCTGTCGGGTACCCGGGTCGGGTCCCCTGGACAGGTCGGCACCCCGGCCCCGGGTCACGGGGTCATGTCGGCTCGCTGTCCCGGGTACCAGTGTCAGGTGACCACCCCGGCCCCGGGAGACGGAGTCATACCGGGTCCCCGGCCCAGGTCCCTGGGTTGCATCGGGACAAAAGCACCGGATCACTGGATCACGTGGGGGCCCGGGCCCGGGTCCCCGGGTTGCATCGGGACACCAGCGAAGGACCACCGGGTCCTGTCGGGTCCCCGGCCCGGGTCCCCTGGACAGGTCGTTAACCCGGCCCCAGGTCACCGGGTCGTGTCGGGTAACCGGCCTGGTTCCCAGGTTCCGGTGACCACCCCGGCACCAGGACCCCGGGTCCCGTGGGGACCCCGGCCCCAGGTGACCGGGTCACGTGGGGTCACCGGCCCCAGGTGACCCGGTCACGTGGGGTCACCGGCCCCAGGTGACCGGGTCACGTGGGGACACCGGCCCCAGGTGACCGGGTCACGTGAGGTCACCGGCCCCAGGTGACCGGGTCACGTGGGGTCACCGGCCCCAGGTGACCGGGTCACGTGAGGTCACCGGCCCCAGGTGACCGGGTCACGTGGGGTCACCGGCCCCAGGTGACCGGGTCACGTGGGGTCACCGGCCCCAGGTGACCGGGTCACGTGGGGTCACCGGCCCCAGGTGTTCGGGTCACGTGGGGTCACCGGCCCCAGGTGACCGGGTCACGTGGGGTCACCAGACCCAGGTCAGCGGGTCACGTGGGGACACCGGCCCCAGGTAACCGGGTCATACCGAGTCCCCGGACCCAGGTCACCGGGTCAGTTCGGGACCCCGGACCCAGGTCGGGTCATGTCACGTCCCATGCCCGGGTCCCCGGGTTGGATTTTTACCCAGGCCCCGGGTCACAGGGTCATGTCGGGTCAACGGCCTGGGTACAAGGGTCTGGTGACCACCCCGACCCCAGGTCCCCGGGTCATGACGGGACACCGGACCAGGTCCCCGAGTCCGGTCGACACCACAGCCCCAGGTCACCGGGTCATGTCGGGACCCAGCCCGGGTCCCCGGGACGGGTTTTTACCCCAGCCGCAGATCACCGGGTCCTGTCGGGTACCCGGGTCGGGTCCCCTGGACAGGTCGGCACCCCGGCCCCGGGTCACGGGGTCATGTCGGGTCGCTGTCCCGGGTACCAGTGTCAGGTGACCACCCCGGCCCCGGGAGACGGAGTCATACCGGGTCCCCGGCCCAGGTCCCCGGGTTGCATCGGGACACCAGCGAAGGACCACCGGGTCCTGTCGGGTCCCCGGCCCGGGTCCCCTGGACAGGTCGTTAACCCGGCCCCAGGTCACCGGGTCATGTCGCGCACCCGGCCTGGTTCCCAGGTTCCGGTGACCACCCCGGCACCAGGACCCCGGGTCACGTGGGGACCCCGGACCCAGGTCAGCGGGTCACGTGGGGACACCGGCCCCAGGTCACCGCGTCAGGTCGGGACCCCGAACCCAGGTCCACGAGTCCGTCGACACCACAGCCCCGGGTCACCGGGTCGTGTCGGGTAACCGGCCTGGTTCCAAGGTTCCGATGACCACCCCGGCACCAGGACCCCGGGTCACGTGGGGACACCGGCCCCAGGTGACCGGGTCACGTGGGGACACCGGCCCCAGGTCATCGGGTCACGTGGGGTCACCGGCCCCAGGTGACCGGGTCACGTGGGGTCACCGGCCCCAGGTCACCGGGTCACGTGGGGTCACCGGCCCCAGGTGACCGGGTCACGTGGGGTCACCGGTCCCAGGTGACCGGGTCACGTGGGGTCACCGGCCCCAGGTGACCGGGTCACGTGGGGTCACCGGCCCCAGGTGACCCGGTTACGTGGGGTCACCGGCCCCAGGTGACCGGGTCACGTGGGGTCACCGGCCCCAGGTGACCGGGTCACGTGGGGACACCGGCCCCAGGTGACCGGGTCACGTGGGGTCACCGGCCCCAGGTGACCGGGTCACGTGGGGACACCGGCCCCAGGTGACCGGGTCACGTGGGGTCACCGGCCCCAGGTGACCGGGTCACGTGGGGTCACCGGCCCCAGGTGACCGGGTCACGTGGGGACACCGGCCCCAGGTGACCGGGTCACGTGGGGTCACCGGCCCCAGGTCAGCGGGTCACGTGGGGACACCGGCCCCAGGTGACCGGGTCACGTGGGGTCACCGGCCCCAGGTGACCGGGTCACGTGGGGTCACCGGCCCCAGGTGACCGGGTCACGTGGGGTCACCGGACCCAGGTCAGCGGGTCACGTGGGGACCCCGGACCCAGGTAACCGGGTCATACCGAGTCCCCGGACCCAGGTCACCGGGTCAGTTCGGGACCCCGGACCCAGGTCGGGTCATGTCACGTCCCATGCCCGGGTCCCCGGGTTGGATTTTTACCCAGGCCCCGGGTCACAGGGTCATGTCGGGTCAACGGCCTGGGTACAAGGGTCTGGTGACCACCCCGACCCCAGGTCCCCGGGTCATGACGGGACACTGGACCAGGTCCCCGAGTCCGGTCGACACCACAGCCCCAGGTCACCGGGTCATGTCGGGACCCAGCCCGGGTCCCCGGGACAGGTTTTTACCCCAGCCGCAGATCACCGGGTCCTGTCGGGTACCCGGGTCGGGTCCCCTGGACAGGTCGGCACCCCGGCCCCGGGTCACGGGGTCATGTCGGGTCGCTGTCCCGGGTACCAGTGTCAGGTGACCACCCCGGCCCCGGGAGACGGAGTCATACCGGGTCCCCGGCCCGGGTCCCCGGGTTGCATCGGGACACCAGCGAAGGACCACCGGGTCCTGTCGGGTCCGCGGCCCGGGTCCCCTGGACAGGTCGTTAACCCGGCCCCAGGTCACCGGGTCATGTCGCGCACCCGGCCTGGTTCCCAGGTTCCGGTGACCACACCGGCACCAGGACCCCGGGTCCCGTGGGGACCCCGGCCCCAGGTGACCGGGTCACGCGGGGTCACTGGCCCCAGGTCAGCAGGTCACGTGGGGTCACCGGCCCCATGTCAGCGGGTCACGTGGGGACACCGGCCCCAGGTCACCGCGTCAGGTCGGGACCCCGAACCCAGGTCCACGAGTCCGTCGACACCACAGCCCCGGGTCACCGGGTCGTGTTGGGTAACCGGCCTGGTTCCCAGGTTCCGATGACCACCCCGGCACCAGGACCCCGGGTCACGTGGGGACACCGGCCCCAGGTGACCGGGTCACGTGGGGTCACCGGCCCCAGGTGACCGGGTCACGTGGGGACACCGGCCCCAGGTGACCGGGTCACGTGGGGTCACCGGCACCAGGTGACTGGGTCACGTGGGGTCACCGGTCCCAGGTGACCTGGTCACGTGGGGTCACCGGCCCCAGGTGACCGGGTCACGTGGGGTCACCGGCCCCAGGTGACCGGGTCACGTGAGGTCACCGGCCCCAGGTGACCGGGTCACGTGGGGTCACCGGCCCCAGGCGACCGGGTCACGTGGGGTCACCGGCCCCAGGTGACCTGGTCACGTGGGGTCACCGGCCCCAGGTGACCGGGTCACGTGGGGTCACCGGCCCCAGGTCAGCGGGTCACGTGGGGACACCGGCCCCAGGTAACCAAGGCATGTCGGGACCCAGCCCGGGTCCCCGGGACGGGTTTTTACCCCAGCCGCAGATCACCGGGTCCTGTCGGGTCCCCGGCCCGGGTCCCCTGGACAGGTCGATAACCCGGCCCCAGGTCACCCGGTCATCTCGCGCACCCGGCCTGGTTCCCAGGTTCCGATGACCACCCCGGCACCAGGACCCCGGGTCACGTGGGGACACCGGCCCCAGGTGACCGGGTCACGTGGGGTCACCGGCCCCAGGTCAGTGGGTCACGTGGGGTCACCGGCCCCAGGTGACCGGGTCACGTGGGGACCCCGGACCCAGGTAACCGGGTCATACCGAGTCCCCGGACCCAGGTCACCGGGTCAGTTCGGGACCCCGGACCCAGGTCGGGTCATGTCACGTCCCATGCCCGGGTCCCCGGGTTGGATTTTTACCCAGGCCCCGGGTCACAGGGTCATGTCGGGTCAACGGCCTGGGTACAAGGGTCTGGTGACCACCCCGACCCCAGGTCCCCGGGTCATGACGGGACACCGGACCAGGTCCCCGAGTCCGGTCGACACCACAGCCCCAGGTCACCGGGTCATGTCGGGACCCAGCCCGGGTCCCCGGGACGGGTTTTTACCCCAGCCGCAGATCACCGGGTCCTGTCGGGTACCCGGGTCGGGTCCCCTGGACAGGTCGGCACCCCGGCCCCGGGTCACGGGGTCATGTCGGGTCGCTGTCCCGGGTACCAGTGTCAGGTGACCACCCCGGCCCCGGGAGACGGAGTCATACCGGGTCCCCGGCCCGGGTCCCCGGGTTGCATCGGGACACCAGCGAAGGACCACCGGGTCCTGTCGGGTCCCCGGCCCGGGTCCCCTGGACAGGTCGTTAACCCGGCCCCAGGTCACCGGGTCATGTCGCGCACCCGGCCTGGTTCCCAGGTTCCGGTGACCACCCCGGCACCAGGACCCCGGGTCACGTGGGGACCCCGGACCCAGGTCAGCGGGTCACGTGGGGACACCGGCCCCAGGTCACCGCGTCAGGTCGGGACCCCGAACCCAGGTCCACGAGTCCGTCGACACCACAGCCCCGGGTCACCGGGTCGTGTCGGGTAACCGGCCTGGTTCCAAGGTTCCGATGACCACCCCGGCACCAGGACCCCGGGTCACGTGGGGACACCGGCCCCAGGTGACCGGGTCACGTGGGGACACCGGCCCCAGGTCATCGGGTCACGTGGGGTCACCGGCCCCAGGTGACCGGGTCACGTGGGGTCACCGGCCCCAGGTCACCGGGTCACGTGGGGTCACCGGCCCCAGGTGACCGGGTCACGTGGGGTCACCGGTCCCAGGTGACCGGGTCACGTGGGGTCACCGGCCCCAGGTGACCGGGTCACGTGGGGTCACCGGCCCCAGGTGACCCGGTTACGTGGGGTCACCTGCCCCAGGTGACCGGGTCACGTGGGGTCACCGGCCCCAGGTGACCGGGTCACGTGGGGACACCGGCCCCAGGTGACCGGGTCACGTGGGGTCACCGGCCCCAGGTGACCGGGTCACGTGGGGACACCGGCCCCAGGTGACCGGGTCACGTGGGGTCACCGGCCCCAGGTGACCGGGTCACGTGGGGTCACCGGCCCCAGGTGACCGGGTCACGTGGGGACACCGGCCCCAGGTGACCGGGTCACATGGGGTCACCGGCCCCAGGTCAGCGGGTCACGTGGGGACACCGGCCCCAGGTGACCGGGTCACGTGGGGTCACCGGCCCCAGGTGACCGGGTCACGTGGGGTCACCGGACCCAGGTCAGCGGGTCACGTGGGGACCCCGGACCCAGGTAACCGGGTCATACCGAGTCCCCGGACCCAGGTCACCGGGTCAGTTCGGGACCCCGGACCCAGGTCGGGTCATGTCACGTCCCATGCCCGGGTCCCCGGGTTGGATTTTTACCCAGGCCCCGGGTCACAGGGTCATGTCGGGTCAACGGCCTGGGTACAAGGGTCTGGTGACCACCCCGACCCCAGGTCCCCGGGTCATGACGGGACACCGGACCAGGTCCCCGAGTCCGGTCGACACCACAGCCCCAGGTCACCGGGTCATGTCGGGACCCAGCCCGGGTCCCCGGGACAGGTTTTTACCCCAGCCGCAGATCACCGGGTCCTGTCGGGTACCCGGGTCGGGTCCCCTGGACAGGTCGGCACCCCGGCCCCGGGTCACGGGGTCATGTCGGGTCGCTGTCCCGGGTACCAGTGTCAGGTGACCACCCCGGCCCCGGGAGACGGAGTCATACCGGGTCCCCGGCCCGGGTCCCCGGGTTGCATCGGGACACCAGCGAAGGACCACCGGGTCCTGTCGGGTCCGCGGCCCGGGTCCCCTGGACAGGTCGTTAACCCGGCCCCAGGTCACCGGGTCATGTCGCGCACCCGGCCTGGTTCCCAGGTTCCGGTGACCACCCCGGCACCAGGACCCCGGGTCCCGTGGGGACCCCGGCCCCAGGTGACCGGGTCACGCGGGGTCACCGGCCCCAGGTCAGCGGGTCACGTGGGGTCACCGGCCCCAGGTCAGCGGGTCACGTGGGGACACCGGCCCCAGGTCACCGCGTCAGGTCGGGACCCCGAACCCAGGTCCACGAGTCCGTCGACACCACAGCCCCGGGTCACCGGGTCGTGTCGGGTAACCGGCCTGGTTCCCAGGTTCCGATGACCACCCCGGCACCAGGACCCCGGGTCACGTGGGGACACCGGCCCCAGGTGACCGGGTCACGTGGGGTCACCGGCCCCAGGTGACCGGGTCACGTGGGGACACCGGCCCCAGGTGACCGGGTCACGTGGGGTCACCGGCACCAGGTGACTGGGTCACGTGGGGTCACCGGTCCCAGGTGACCTGGTCACGTGGGGTCACCGGCCCCAGGTGACCGGGTCACGTGGGGTCACCGGCCCCAGGTGACCGGGTCACATGAGGTCACCGGCCCCAGGTGACCGGGTCACGTGGGGTCACCGGCCCCAGGCGACCGGGTCAAGTGGGGTCACCGGCCCCAGGTGACCTGGTCACGTGGGGTCACCGGCCCCAGGTGACCGGGTCACGTGGGGTAACCGGCCCCAGGTGACCGGGTCACGTGGGGTCACCGGCCCCAGGTGACCGGGTCACATGGGGTCACCGGCCCCAGGTGACCGGGTCACGTGGGGTCACCGGCCCCAGGTGACCGGGTCACGTGGGGTCACCGGCCCCAGGTGACCGGGTCACTTGGGGTCACCAGACCCAGGTCAGCGGGTCACGTGGGGACACCGGCCCCAGGTAACCGGGTCATACCGAGTCCCCGGACCCAGGTCACCGGGTCAGTTCGGGACCCCGGACCCAGGTCGGGTCATGTCACGTCCCATGCCTGGGTCCCCGGGTTGGATTTTTACCCAGGCCCCGGGTCACAGGGTCATGTCGGGTCAACGGCCTGGGTACAAGGGTCTGGTGACCACCCCGACCCCAGGTCCCCGGGTCATGACGGGACACCGGACCAGGTCCCCGAGTCCGGTCGACACCACAGCCCCAGGTCACCGGGTCATGTCAGACCCAGCCCGGGTCCCCGGGACGGGTTTTTACCCCAGCCGCAGATCACCGGGTCCTGTCGGGTACCCGGGTCGGGTCCCCTGGACAGGTCGGCACCCCGGCCCCGGGTCACGGGGTCATGTCGGGTCGCTGTCCCGGGTACCACTGTCAGGTGACCACCCCGGCCCCGGGAGACGGAGTCATACCGGGTCCCCGGCCCGGGTCCCCGGGTTGCATCGGGACACCAGCGAAGGACCACCGGGTCCTGTCGGGTCCCCGGCCCGGGTCCCCTGGACAGGTCGTTAACCCGGCCCCAGGTCACCGGGTCATGTCGCGCACCCGGCCTGGTTCCCAGGTTCCGGTGACCACCCCGGCACCAGGACCCCGGGTCACGTGGGGACCCCGGACCCAGGTCAGCGGGTCACGTGGGGACACCGGCCCCAGGTCACCGCGTCAGGTCGGGACCCCGAACCCAGGTCCACGAGTCCGTCGACACCACAGCCCCGGGTCACCGGGTCGTGTCGGGTAACCGGCCTGGTTCCAAGGTTCCGATGACCACCCCGGCACCAGGACCCCGGGTCACGTGGGGACACCGGCCCCATGTGACCGGGTCACGTGGGGACACCGGCCCCAGGTCATCGGGTCACGTGGGGTCACCGGCCCCAGGTGACCGGGTCACGTGGGGTCACCGGCCCCAGGTGACCGGGTCACGTGGGTTCACCGGCCCCAGGTGACCGGGTCACGTGGGGTCACCGGCCCCAGGTGACCGGGTCACGTGGGGTCACCGGCCCCAGGTGACCGGGTCACGTGGGGTCACCGGCCCCAGGTGACCGGGTCACGTCGGGTCACCGGCCCCAGGTGACCGGGTCACGTGGGGTCACCGGACCCAGGTCAGCGGGTCACGTGGGGACACCGGCCCCAGGTAACCGGGTCATACCGAGTCCCCGGACCCAGGTCACCGGGTCAGTTCGGGACCCCGGACCCAGGTCGGGTCATGTCACGTCCCATGCCCGGGTCCCCGGGTTGGATTTTTACCCAGGCCCCGGGTCACAGGGTCATGTCGGGTCAACGGCCTGGGTACAAGGGTCTGGTGACCACCCCGACCCCAGGTCCCCGGGTCATGACGGGACACCGGACCAGGTCCCCGAGTCCGGTCGACACCACAGCCCCAGGTCACCGGGTCATGTCAGGACCCAGCCCGGGTCCCCGGGACGGGTTTTTACCCCAGCCGCAGATCACCGGGTCCTGTCGGGTACCCGGGTCGGGTCCCCTGGACAGGTCGGCACCCCGGCCCCGGGTCACGGGGTCATGTCGGGTCGCTGTCCCGGGTACCAGTGTCAGGTGACCACCCCGGCCCCGGGAGACGGAGTCATACCGGGTCCCCGGCCCGGGTCCCCGGGTTGCATCGGGACACCAGCGAAGGACCACCGGGTCCTGTCGGGTCCCCGGCCCGGGTCCCCTGGACAGGTCGTTAACCCGGCCCCAGGTCACCGGGTCATGTCGCGCACCCGGCCTGGTTCCCAGGTTCCGGTGACCACCCCGGCACCAGGACCCCGGGTCCCGTGGGGACCCCGGCCCCAGGTGACCGGGTCACGCGGGGTCACCGGCCCCAGGTCAGCAGGTCACGTGGGGTCACCGGCCCCAGGTCAGCGGGTCACGTGGGGACACCGGCCCCAGGTCACCGCGTCAGGTCGGGACCCGAACCCAGGTCCACGAGTCCGTCGACACCACAGCCCCGGGTCACCGGGTCGTGTCGGGTAACCGGCCTGGTTCCCAGGTTCCGATGACCACCCCGGCACCAGGACTCTGGGTCACGTGGGGACACCGGCCCCAGGTCACCGGGTCACGTGGGGTCACCGGCCCCAGGTGACCCGGTCACGTGGGGACACCGGCCCCAGGTGACCGGGTCACGTGGGGTCACCGGCACCAGGTGACCGGGTCACGTGGGGTCACCGGCCCCAGGTGACCTGGTCACGTGGGGTCACCGGCCCCAGGTGACCGGGTCACGTGGGGTCACTGGCACCAGGTGACCGGGTCACGTGGGGTCACCGGCCCCAGGTGACCGGGTCACGTTGGGACACCGGCCCCAGGTGACCGGGTCACGTGGGGTCACCGGCCCCAGGTGACCGGGTCACGTGGGGTCACCGGCCCCAGGTGACCGGGTCACGTGGGGTCACCGGCCCCAGGTCAGCGGGTCACGTGGGGTCACCGGCCCCAGGTGACCGGGTCACGTGGGGTCACCGGCCCCAGGTGACCTGGTCACGTGGTGTCACCGGCCCCAGGTGACCGGGTCACGCGGGGTCACCGGCCCCAGGTGACCGGGTCACGTGGGGACACCGGCCTCAGGTGACCGGGTCACGTGGGGACACCGGCCCCAGGTCAGCGGGTCACGTGGGGACCCCGGACCCAGGTCAGCGGGTCACGTGGGGACACCGGCCCCAGGTAACCGGGTCATACCGAGTCCCCGGACCCAGGTCACCGGGTCAGTTCGGGACCCTGGACCCAGGTCGGGTCATGTCACGTCCCATGCCCGGGTCCCCGGGTTGGATTTTTACCCAGGCCCCGGGTCACAGGGTCATGTCGGGTCAACGGCCTGGGTACAAGGGTCTGGTGACCACCCCGACCCCAGGTCCCCGGGTCATGACGGGACACCGGACCAGGTCCCCGAGTCCGGTCGACACCACAGCCCCAGGTCACCGGGTCATGTCGGGACCCAGCCCGGGTCCCCGGGACGCGTTTTTACCCCAGCCGCAGATCACCGGGTCCTGTCGGGTACCCGGGTCGGGTCCCCTGGACAGGTCGGCACCCCGGCCCCGGGTCACGGGGTCATGTCGGGTCGCTGTCCCGGGTACCAGTGTCAGGTGACCACCCCGGCCCCGGGAGACGGAGTCATACCGGGTCCCCGGCCCGGGTCCCCGGGTTGCATCGGGACACCAGCGAAGGACCACCGGGTCCTGTCGGGTCCCCGGCCCGGGTCCCCTGGACAGGTCGTTAACCCGGCCCCAGGTCACCGGGTCATGTCGCGCACCCGGCCTGGTTCCCAGGTTCCGGTGACCAGCCCGGCACCAGGACCCCGGGTCCCGTGGGGACCCTGGACCCAGGTCAGCGGGTCACGTGGGGACACCGGCCCCAGGTCACCGCGTCAGGTCGGGACCCCGAACCCAGGTCCACGAGTCCGTCGACACCACAGCCCCGGGTCACCGGGTCGTGTCGGGTAACCGGCCTGGTTCCAAGGTTCCGATGACCACCCCGGCACCAGGACCCCGGGTCACGTGGGGACACCGGCCCCAGGTGACCGGGTCACGTGGGGACACCGGCCCCAGGTCATCGGGTCACGTGGGGTCACCGGCCCCAGGTGACCGGGTCACGTGGGGTCACCGGCCCCAGGTGACCAGGTCACGTGGGGTCACCGGCCCCAGGTGACCGGGTCACGTGGGGTCACCGGCCCCAGGTGACCGGGTCACGTGGGGTCACCGGCCCCAGGTGACCCGGTCACGTGGGGTCACCGGCCCCAGGTGACCGGGTCACGTGGGGTCACCGGCCCCAGGTGACCGGGTCACGTGGGGACACCGGCCCCAGGTGACCGTTCACGTGGGGTCACCGGCCCCAGGTGACCGGGTCACGTGGGGACACCGGCCCCAGGTGACCGGGTCACGTGGGGTCACCGGCCCCAGGTGACTGGGTCACGTGGGGTCACCGGACCCAGGTTACCGGGTCACGTGGGGTCACCGGCCCCAGGTGACCGGGTCACGTGGGGTCACCGGCCCCAGGTCAGCGGGTCACGTGGGGACACCGGCCCCAGGTCACCGGGTCACGTGGGGTCACCGGCCCCAGGTGTTCGGGTCACGTGGGGTCACCGGCCCCAGGTGACCGGGTCACGTGGGGTCACCGGCCCCAGGTGACCGGGTCACGTGGGGTCACCGGCACCAGGTGACCGGGTCACGTTGGGACACCGGCCCCAGGTGACCGGGTCACGTGGGGTCACCGGCCCCAGGTGACCGGGTCACGTGGGGTCACCGGCACCAGGTGACCGGGTCACGTGGGGTCACCGGCCCCAGGTCAGCGGGTCACGTGGGGACACCGGCCCCAGGTAACCAAGGCATGTCGGGACCCAGCCCAGGTCCCCGGGACGGGTTTTTACCCCAGCCGCATATCACCGGGTCCTGTCGGGTCCCCGGCCCGGGTCCCCTGGACAGGTCGATAACCCGGCCCCAGGTCACCCGGTCATCTCGCGCACCCGGCCTGGTTCCCAGGTTCCGATGACCACCCCGGCACCAGGACCCCGGGTCACGTGGGGACACCGGCCCCAGGTGACCGGGTCACGTGGGGTCACCGGCCCCAGGTGACCGGGTCACGTGGGGACACCGGCCCCAGGTGACCGGGTCACGTGGGGTCACCGGCACCAGGTGACTGGGTCACGTGGGGTCACCGGCACCAGGTGACCTGGTCACGTGGGGTCACCGGCCCCAGGTCAGCGGGTCACGTGGGGACACCGGCCCCAGGTAACCAAGGCATGTCGGGACCCAGCCCGGGTCCCCGGGACGGGTTTTTACCCCAGCCGCAGATCACCGGGTCCTGTCGGGTCCCCGGCCCGGGTCCCCTGGACAGGTCGATAACCCGGCCCCAGGTCACGCGGTCATCTCGCGCACCCGGCCTGGTTCCCAGGTTCCGATGACCACCCCGGCACCAGGACCCCGGGTCACGTGTGGACACCGGCCCCAGGTGACCGGGTCACGTGGGGTCACCGGCCCCAGGTCAGCGGGTCACGTGGGGACCCCGGCCCCAGGTGACCGGGTCACGTGGGGACCCCGGACCCAGGTAACCGGGTCATACCGAGTCCCCGGACCCAGGTCACCGGGTCAGTTCGGGACCCCGGACCCAGGTCGGGTCATGTCACGTCCCATGCCCGGGTCCCCGGGTTGGATTTTTACCCAGGCCCCGGGTCACAGGGTCATGTCGGGTCAACGGCCTGGGTACAAGGGTCTGGTGACCACCCCGACCCCAGGTCCCCGGGTCATGACGGGACACCGGACCAGGTCCCCGAGTCCGGTCGACACCACAGCCCCAGGTCACCGGGTCATGTCGGGACCCAGCCCGGGTCCCCGGGACGGGTTTTTACCCCAGCCGCAGATCACCGGGTCCTGTCGGGTACCCGGGTCGGGTCCCCTGGACAGGTCGGCACCCCGGCCCCGGGTCACGGGGTCATGTCGGCTCGCTGTCCCGGGTACCAGTGTCAGGTGACCACCCCGGCCCCGGGAGACGGAGTCATACCGGGTCCCCGGCCCAGGTCCCTGGGTTGCATCGGGACAAAAGCACCGGATCACTGGATCACGTGGGGGCCCGGGCCCGGGTCCCCGGGTTGCATCGGGACACCAGCGAAGGACCACCGGGTCCTGTCGGGTCCCCGGCCCGGGTCCCCTGGACAGGTCGTTAACCCGGCCCCAGGTCACCGGGTCCTGTCGGGTCCCCGGCCCGGGTCCCCTGGACAGGTCGTTAACCCGGCCCCAGGTCACCGGGTCATGTCGCGCACCCGGCCTGGTTCCCAGGTTCCGGTGACCACCCCGGCACCAGGACCCCGGGTCACGTGGGGACCCCGGACCCAGGTCAGCGGGTCACGTGGGGACACCGGCCCCAGGTCACCGCGTCAGGTCGGGACCCCGAACCCAGGTCCACGAGTCCGTCGACACCACAGCCCCGGGTCACCGGGTCGTGTCGGGTAACCGGCCTGGTTCCCAGGTTCCGATGACCACCCCGGCACCAGGACTCTGGGTCACGTGGGGACCCCGGCCCCAGGTGACCGGGTCACGCGGGGTCACCGGCCCCATGTGACTGGGTCACGCGGGGTCACCGGCCCCAGGTGACCGGGTCACGTGGGGTCACCGGCCCCAGGTGACCGGGTCACGTGGGGACACCGGCCCCAGGTGACCGGGTCACGTGGGGACACCGGCCCCAGGTGACCGGGTCACGTGGGGTCACCGGCCCCAGGTCAGCGGGTCACGTGGTGTCACCGGCCCCAGGTGACCGGGTCACGTGGGGACACCGGCCCCAGGTGACCGGGTCACGTGGGGTCACCGGCCCCAGGTCAGCGGGTCACGTGGGGACACCGGCCCCAGGTCACCGGGTCACGTGGGGTCACCGGCCCCAGGTGACCGGGTCACGTGGGGTCACCGGCCCCAGGTGACCAAGTCACGTGGGGACACCAGCCCCAGGTGACCGGGTCACGTGGGGTCACCGGCCCCAGGTGACCGGGTCACGTGGGGTCACCGGCACCAGGTGACCGGGTCACGTGGGGACACCGGCCCCAGGTGACCGGGTCACGTGGGGTCACCGGCCCCAGGTCAGCGGGTCACGTGGTGTCACCGGCCCAAGGTCAGCGGGTCACGTGGGGACACCGGCCCCAGGTCACCGCGTCAGGTCGGGACCCCGAACCCAGGTCCACGAGTCCGTCGACACCACAGCCCCGGGTCACCGGGTCGTGTCGGGTAACCGGCCTGGTTCCCAGGTTCCGATGACCACCCCGGCACCAGGACTCTGGGTCACGTGGGGACACCGGCCCCAGGTGACCGGGTCACGTGGGGTCACCGGCACCAGGTGACCGGGTCACGTGGGGTCACCGGCCCCAGGTGACCGGGTCACGCGGGGTCACCGGCCCCAGGTGACCGGGTCACGCGGGGTCACCGGCCCCAGGTGACCGGGTCACGCGGGGTCACCGGCCCCAGGTGACCGGGTCACGTGGGGACACCGGCCCCAGGTGACCGGGTCACGTGGGGTCACCGGCCCCAGGTGACCGGGTCACGTGGGGTCACCGGCCCCAGGTCAGCGGGTCACGTGGGGTCACCGGCCCCAGGTGACCGGGTCACGTGGGGACACCGGCCCCAGGTGACCGGGTCACGTGGGGTCACCGGCCCCAGGTCAGCGGGTCACGTGGGGACACCGGCCCCAGGTCACCGGGTCACGTGGGGTCACCGGCCCCAGGTGACCGGGTCACGTGGGGTCACCGGCCCCAGGTGACCGGGTCACGTTGGGTCACCGGCCCCAGGTGACCGGGTCACGTGGGGACACCGGCCCCAGGTGACCGGGTCACGTGGGGTCACCGGCCCCAGGTGACCGGGTCACGTGGGGTCACCGGCCCCAGGTGACCGGGTCACGTGGGGACACCGGCCCCAGGTGACCGGGTCACGTTGGGTCACCGGCCCCAGGTCAGCGGGTCACGTGGGGTCACCGGCCCAAGGTCAGCGGGTCACGTGGGGACACCGGCCCCAGGTCACCGCGTCAGGTCGGGACCCCGAACCCAGGTCCACGAGTCCGTCGATACCACAGCCCCGGGTCACCGGGTCGTGTCGGGTAACCGGCCTGGTTCCCAGGTTCCGATGACCACCCCGGCACCAGGACTCTGGGTCACGTGGGGACACCGGCCCCAGGTCACCGGGTCACGTGGGGTCACCGGCCCCAGGTGACCCGGTCACGTGGGGACACCGGCCCCAGGTGACCGGGTCACGTGGGGTCACCGGCACCAGGTGACCGGGTCACGTGGGGTCACCGGCCCCAGGTGACCTGGTCACGTGGGGTCACCGGCCCCAGGTGACCGGGTCACGTGGGGTCACTGGCACCAGGTGACCGGGTCACGTGGGGTCACCGGCCCCAGGTGACCGGGTCACGTTGGGACACCGGCCCCAGGTGACCGGGTCACGTGGGGTCACCGGCCCCAGGTGACCGGGTCACGTGGGGTCACCGGCCCCAGGTGACCGGGTCACGTGGGGTCACCGGCCCCAGGTCAGCGGGTCACGTGGGGTCACCGGCCCCAGGTGACCGGGTCACGTGGGGTCACCGGCCCCAGGTGACCTGGTCACGTGGTGTCACCGGCCCCAGGTGACCGGGTCACGCGGGGTCACCGGCCCCAGGTGACCGGGTCACGTGGGGACACCGGCCTCAGGTGACCGGGTCACGTGGGGACACCGGCCCCAGGTCAGCGGGTCACGTGGGGACCCCGGACCCAGGTCAGCGGGTCACGTGGGGACACCGGCCCCAGGTAACCGGGTCATACCGAGTCCCCGGACCCAGGTCACCGGGTCAGTTCGGGACCCTGGACCCAGGTCGGGTCATGTCACGTCCCATGCCCGGGTCCCCGGGTTGGATTTTTACCCAGGCCCCGGGTCACAGGGTCATGTCGGGTCAACGGCCTGGGTACAAGGGTCTGGTGACCACCCCGACCCCAGGTCCCCGGGTCATGACGGGACACCGGACCAGGTCCCCGAGTCCGGTCGACACCACAGCCCCAGGTCACCGGGTCATGTCGGGACCCAGCCCGGGTCCCCGGGACGCGTTTTTACCCCAGCCGCAGATCACCGGGTCCTGTCGGGTACCCGGGTCGGGTCCCCTGGACAGGTCGGCACCCCGGCCCCGGGTCACGGGGTCATGTCGGGTCGCTGTCCCGGGTACCAGTGTCAGGTGACCACCCCGGCCCCGGGAGACGGAGTCATACCGGGTCCCCGGCCCAGGTCCCCGGGTTGCATCGGGACAAAAGCACCGGATCACTGGATCACGTGGGGGCCCGGGCCCGGGTCCCCGGGTTGCATCGGGACACCAGCGAAGGACCACCGGGTCCTGTCGGGTCCCCGGCCCGGGTCCCCTGGACAGGTCGTTAACCCGGCCCCAGGTCACCGGGTCGTGTCGGGTAACCGGCCTGGTTCCCAGGTTCCGGTGACCACCCCGGCACCAGGACCCCGGGTCCCGTGGGGACCCCGGCCCCAGGTGACCGGGTCACGTGGGGTCACCGGCCCCAGGTGACCGGGTCACGTGGGGACACCGGCCCCAGGTGACCGGGTCACGTGGGGTCACCGGCACCAGGTGACCGGGTCACGTGGGGTCACCGGCCCCAGGTGACCGGGTCACGTGGGGTCACCGGCCCCAGGTCACCGGGTCACGTGGGGTCACCGGCCCCAGGTGACCGGGTCACGTGGGGTCACCGGCCCCAGGTGACCTGGTCACGTGGGGTCACCGGCCCCAGGTGACCGGGTCACGTGGGGTCACCGGCCCCAGGTGACCGGGTCACGTGAGGTCACCGTCCCCAGGTGACCGGGTCACGTGGGGTCACCGGCCCCAGGTGACCGGGTCACGTGGGGTCACCGGCCCCAGGTGACCGGGTCACGTGGGGTCACCGGCCCCAGGTGTTCGGGTCACGTGGGGTCACCGGCCCCAGGTGACCGGGTCACGTGGGGTCACCAGAACCAGGTCAGCGGGTCACGTGGGGACACCGGCCCCAGGTAACCGGGTCATACCGAGTCCCCGGACCCAGGTCACCGGGTCAGTTCGGGACCCCGGACCCAGGTCGGGTCATGTCACGTCCCATGCCCGGGTCCCCGGGTTTGATTTTTACCCAGGCCCCGGGTCACAGGGTCATGTCGGGTCAACGGCCTGGGTACAAGGGTCTGGTGACCACCCCGACCCCAGGTCCCCGGGTCATGACGGGACACCGGACCAGGTCCCCGAGTCCGGTCGACACCACAGCCCCAGGTCACCGGGTCATGTCGGGATCCAGCCCGGGTTTCCGGGACGGGTTTTTACCCCAGCCGCAGATCACCGGGTCCTGTCGGGTACCCGGGTCGGGTCCCCTGGACAGGTCGGCACCCCGGCCCCGTGTCACGGGGTCATGTCGGGTCGCTGTCCCGGGTACCAGTGTCAGGAGACCACCCCGGCCCCGGGAGACGGAGTCATACCGGGTCCCCGGCCCGGGTCCCCGGGTTGCATCGGGACACCAGCGAAGGACCACCGGGTCCTGTCGGGTCCCCGGCCCGGGTCCCCTGGACAGGTCGTTAACCCGGCCCCAGGTCACCGGGTCATGTCGTGCACCCGGCCTGGTTCCCAGGTTCCGGTGACCACCCCGGCACCAGGACCCCGGGTCACGTGGGGACCCCGGACCCAGGTCAGCGGGTCACGTGGGGACACCGGCCCCAGGTCACCGCGTCAGGTCGGGACCCCGAACCCAGGTCCATGAGTCCGTCGACACCACAGCCCCGGGTCACCGGGTCGTGTCGGGTAACCGGCCTGGTTCCAAGGTTCCGATGACCACCCCGGCACCAGGACCCCGGGTCACGTGGGGACACCGGCCCCAGGTGACCGGGTCACGTGGGGTCACCGGCCCCAGGTGACCGGGTCACGTGAGGTCACCGGCCCCAGGTGACCGGGTCACGTGGGGTCACCGGCCCCAGGTGACCGGGTCACGTGGGGTCACCGGCCCCAGGTGACCGGGTCACGTGGGGACACCGGCCCCAGGTAACCAAGGCATGTCGGGACCCAGCCCGGGTCCCCGGGACGGGTTTTTACCCCAGCCGCAGATCACCGGGTCCTGTCGGGTCCCCGGCCCGGGTCCCCTGGACAGGTCGATAACCCGGCCCCAGGTCACCCGGTCATCTCGCGCACCCGGCCTGGTTCCCAGGTTCCGATGACCACCCCGGCACCAGGACCCCGGGTCACGTGGGGACACCGGCCCCAGGTGACCGGGTCACGTGGGGTCACCGGCCCCAGGTCAGCGGGTCACGTGGGGTCACCGGCCCCAGGTGACCGGGTCACGTGGGGACCCCGGACCCAGGTAACCGGGTCATACCGAGTCCCCGGACCCAGGTCACCGGGTCAGTTCGGGACCCCGGACCCAGGTCGGGTCATGTCACGTCCCATGCCCGGGTCCCCGGGTTGGATTTTTACCCAGGCCCCGGGTCACAGGGTCATGTCGGGTCAACGGCCTGGGTACAAGGGTCTGGTGACCACCCCGACCCCAGGTCCCCGGGTCATGACGGGACACCGGACCAGGTCCCCGAGTCCGGTCGACACCACAGCCCCAGGTCACCGGGTCATGTCGGGACCCAGCCCGGGTCCCCGGGACGGGTTTTTACCCCAGCCGCAGATCACCGGGTCCTGTCGGGTACCCGGGTCGGGTCCCCTGGACAGGTCGGCACCCCGGCCCCGGGTCACGGGGTCATGTCGGGTCGCTGTCCCGGGTACCAGTGTCAGGTGACCACCCCGGCCCCGGGAGACGGACTCATACCGGGTCCCCGGCCCAGGTCCCCGGGTTGCATCGGGACAAAAGCACCGGATCACTGGATCACGTGGGGGCCCGGGCCCGGGTCCCCGGGTTGCATCGGGACACCAGCGAAGGACCACCGGGTCCTGTCGGGTCCCCGGCCCGGGTCCCCTGGACAGGTCGTTAACCCGGCCCCAGGTCACCGGGTCGTGTCGGGTAACCGGCCTGGTTCCCAGGTTCCGGTGACCACCTTGGCACCAGGACTCTGGATCACGTGGGGACACCGGCCCCAGGTGACCGGGTCACGTGGGGTCACCGGCCCCAGGTGACCCGGTCACGTGGGGACACCGGCCCCAGGTGACCGGGTCACGTGGGGTCACCGGCCCCAGGTGACCGGGTCACGTGGGGTCACCGGCCCCAGGTGACCGGGTCACGTGGGGTCACCGGCCCCAGGTGACCGGGTCACGTGGGGACACCGGCCCCAGGTGACCGGGTCACGTGGGGTCACCGGCCCCAGGTGACCGGGTCACGTGGGGTCACCGGCCCCAGGTCAGCGGGTCACGTGGGGTCACCGGCCCCAGGTGACCGGGTCACGTGGGGACACCGGCCCCAGGTCAGCGGGTCACGTGGGGTCACCGGCCCCAGGTCAGCGGGTCACGTGGGGACACCGGCCCCAGGTCACCGGGTCACGTGGGGTCACCGGCCCCAGGTGACCGGGTCACGTGGGGTCACCGGCCCCAGGTGACCGGGTCACGTGGGGACACCGGCCCCAGGTGACCGGGTCACGTGGGGTCACCGGCCCCAGGTCAGCGGGTCACGTGGGGTCACCGGCACCAGGTGACCTGGTCACGTGGGGACACCGGCCCCAGGTGACCGGGTCACGTGGGGTCACCGGCCCCAGGTGACCGGGTCACGTGGGGTCACCGGCCCCAGGTGACCGGGTCACGTGGGGTCACCGGCCCCAGGTGACCGGGTCACGTGGGGTCACCGGCCCCAGGTGACCGGGTCACGTGGGGACACCGGCCCCAGGTGACCGGGTCACGTGGGGTCACCGGCCCCAGGTGACCGGGTCACGTGGGGTCACCGGCCCCAGGTCAGCGGGTCACGTGGGGACACCGGCCCCAGGTAACCAAGGCATGTCGGGACCCAGCCCGGGTCCCCGGGACGGGTTTTTACCCCAGCCGCAGATCACCGGGTCCTGTCGGGTCCCCGGCCCGGGTCCCCTGGACAGGTCGATAACCCGGCCCCAGGTCACCCGGTCATCTCGCGCACCCGGCCTGGTTCCCAGGTTCCGATGACCACCCCGGCACCAGGACCCTGGGTCACGTGGGGACACCGGCCCCAGGTGACCGGGTCACGTTGGGTCACCGGCCCCAGGTCAGCGGGTCACGTGGGGACCCCGGCCCCAGGTGACCGGGTCACGTGGGGACCCCGGACCCAGGTAACCGGGTCATACCGAGTCCCCGGACCCAGGTCACCGGGTCAGTTCGGGACCCCGGACCCAGGTCGGGTCATGTCACGTCCCATGCCCGGGTCCCCGGGTTGGATTTTTACCCAGGCCCCGGGTCACAGGGTCATGTCGGGTCAACGGCCTGGGTACAAGGGTCTGGTGACCACCCCGACCCCAGGTCCCCGGGTCATGACGGGACACCGGACCAGGTCCCCGAGTCCGGTCGACACCACAGCCCCAGGTCACCGGGTCATGTCGGGACCCAGCCCGGGTCCCCGGGACGGGTTTTTACCCCAGCCGCAGATCACCGGGTCCTGTCGGGTACCCGGGTCGGGTCCCCTGGACAGGTCGGCACCCCGGCCCCGGGTCACGGGGTCATGTCGGCTCGCTGTCCCGGGTACCAGTGTCAGGTGACCACCCCGGCCCCGGGAGACGGAGTCATACCGGGTCCCCGGCCCAGGTCCCTGGGTTGCATCGGGACAAAAGCACCGGATCACTGGATCACGTGGGGGCCCGGGCCCGGGTCCCCGGGTTGCATCGGGACACCAGCGAAGGACCACCGGGTCCTGTCGGGTCCCCGGCCCGGGTCCCCTGGACAGGTCGTTAACCCGGCCCCAGGTCACCGGGTCGTGTCGGGTAACCGGCCTGGTTCCCAGGTTCCGGTGACCACCTTGGCACAGGACTCTGGATCACGTGGGGACACCGGCCCCAGGTGACCGGGTCACGTGGGGTCACCGGCCCCAGGTGACCCGGTCACGTGGGGACACCGGCCCCAGGTGACCGGGTCACGTGGGGTCACCGGCCCCAGGTGACCGGGTCACGTGGGGTCACCGGCCCCAGGTGACCGGGTCACGTGGGGTCACCGGCCCCAGGTGACCGGGTCACGTGGGGTCACCGGCCCCAGGTGACCGGGTCACGTGGGGACACCGGCCCCAGGTGACCGGGTCACGTGGGGTCACCGGCCCCAGGTGACCGGGTCACGTGGGGTCACCGGCCCCAGGTCAGCGGGTCACGTGGGGTCACTGGCCCCAGGTGACCGGGTCACGTGGGGTCACCGGCCCCAGGTGACCGGGTCACGTGGGGTCACCGGCCCCAGGTGACCGGGTCACGTGGGGTCACCGGCCCCAGGTGACCGGGTCACGTGGGGACACAGGCCCCAGGTGACCGGGTCACGTGGGGTCACCGGCCCCAGGTCAGCGGGTCACGTGGGGTCACCGGCACCAGGTGACCTGGTCACGTGGGGACACCGGCCCCAGGTGACCGGGTCACGTGGGGTCACCGGCCCCAGGTGACCGGGTCACGTGGGGTCACCGGCCCCAGGTGACCGGGTCACGTGGGGTCACCGGCCCCAGGTCAGCGGGTCACGTGGGGACACCGGCCCCAGGTGACCGGGTCACGTGGGAACACCGGCCCCAGGTGACCGGGTCACGTGGGGTCAAGGGCCCCAGGTCAGCGGGTCACGTGGGGACACCGGCCCCAGGTAACCAAGGCATGTCGGGACCCAGCCCGGGTCCCCGGGACGGGTTTTTACCCCAGCCGCAGATCACCGGGTCCTGTCGGGTCCCCGGCCCGGGTCCCCTGGACAGGTCGATAACCCGGCCCCAGGTCACCCGGTCATCTCGCGCACCCGGCCTGGTTCCCAGGTTCCGATGACCACCCCGGCACCAGGACCCCGGGTCACGTGGGGACACCGGCCCCAGGTGACCGGGTCACGTTGGGTCACCGGCCCCAGGTCAGCGGGTCACGTGGGGACCCCGGCCCCAGGTCAGCGGGTCACGTGGGGACCCCGGACCCAGGTAACCGGGTCATACCGAGTCCCCGGACCCAGGTCACCGGGTCAGTTCGGGACCCCGGACCCAGGTCGGGTCATGTCACGTCCCATGCCCGGGTCCCCGGGTTGGATTTTTACCCAGGCCCCGGGTCACAGGGTCATGTCGGGTCAACGGCCTGGGTACAAGGGTCTGGTGACCACCCCGACCCCAGGTCCCCGGGTCATGACGGGACACCGGACCAGGTCCCCGAGTCCGGTCGACACCACAGCCCCAGGTCACCGGGTCATGTCGGGACCCAGCCCGGGTCCCCGGGACGGGTTTTTACCCCAGCCGCAGATCACCGGGTCCTGTCGGGTACCCGGGTCGGGTCCCCTGGACAGGTCGGCACCCCGGCCCCGGGTCACGGGGTCATGTCGGCTCGCTGTCCCGGGTACCAGTGTCAGGTGACCACCCCGGCCCCGGGAGACGGAGTCATACCGGGTCCCCGGCCCAGGTCCCTGGGTTGCATCGGGACAAAAGCACCGGATCACTGGATCACGTGGGGGCCCGGGCCCGGGTCCCCGGGTTGCATCGGGACACCAGCGAAGGACCACCGGGTCCTGTCGGGTCCCCGGCCCGGGTCCCCTGGACAGGTCGTTAACCCGGCCCCAGGTCACCGGGTCGTGTCGGGTAACCGGCCTGGTTCCCAGGTTCCGGTGACCACCCCGGCACCAGGACCCCGGGTCCCGTGGGGACCCCGGCCCCAGGTGACCGGGTCACGTGGGGTCACCGGCCCCAGGTGACCCGGTCACGTGGGGTCACCGGCCCCAGGTGACCGGGTCACGTGGGGACACCGGCCCCAGGTGACCGGGTAACGTGAGGTCACCGGCCCCAGGTGACCGGGTCACGTGGGGTCACCGGCCCCAGGTGACCGGGTCACGTGAGGTCACCGGCCCCAGGTGACCGGGTCACGTGGGGTCACCGGCCCCAGGTGACCGGGTCACGTGGGGTCACCGGCCCCAGGTGACCGGGTCACGTGGGGTCACCGGCCCCAGGTGTTCGGGTCACGTGGGGTCACCGGCCCCAGGTCAGCGGGTCACGTGGGGTCACCAGACCCAGGTCAGCGGGTCACGTGGGGACACCGGCCCCAGGTAACCGGGTCATACCGAGTCCCCGGACCCAGGTCACCGGGTCAGTTCGGGACCCCGGACCCAGGTCGGGTCATGTCACGTCCCATGCCCGGGTCCCCGGGTTGGATTTTTACCCAGGCCCCGGGTCACAGGGTCATGTCGGGTCAACGGCCTGGGTACAAGGGTCTGGTGACCACCCCGACCCCAGGTCCCCGGGTCATGACGGGACACCGGACCAGGTCCCCGAGTCCGGTCGACACCACAGCCCCAGGTCACCGGGTCATGTCGGGACCCAGCCCGGGTCCCCGGGACGGGTTTTTACCCCAGCCGCAGATCACCGGGTCCTGTCGGGTACCCGGGTCGGGTCCCCTGGACAGGTCGGCACCCCGGCCCCGGGTCACGGGGTCATGTCGGGTCGCTGTCCCGGGTACCAGTGTCAGGTGACCACCCCGGCCCCGGGAGACGGAGTCATACCGGGTCCCCGGCCCAGGTCCCCGGGTTGCATCGGGACACCAGCGAAGGACCACCGGGTCCTGTCGGGTCCCCGGCCCGGGTCCCCTGGACAGGTCGTTAACCCGGCCCCAGGTCACCGGGTCATGTCGCGCACCCGGCCTGGTTCCCAGGTTCCGGTGACCACCCCGGCACCAGGACCCCGGGTCACGTGGGGACCCCGGACCCAGGTCAGCGGGTCACGTGGGGACACCGGCCCCAGGTCACCGCGTCAGGTCGGGACCCCGAACCCAGGTCCACGAGTCCGTCGACACCACAGCCCCGGGTCACCGGGTCGTGTCGGGTAACCGGCCTGGTTCCAAGGTTCCGATGACCACCCCGGCACCAGGACCCCGGGTCACGTGGGGACACCGGCCCCAGGTGACCGGGTCACGTGGGGACACCGGCCCCAGGTCATCGGGTCACGTGGGGTCACCGGCCCCAGGTGACCGGGTCACGTGGGGTCACCGGCCCCAGGTCACCGGGTCACGTGGGGTCACCGGCCCCAGGTGACCGGGTCACGTGGGGTCACCGGTCCCAGGTGACCGGGTCACGTGGGGTCACCGGCCCCAGGTGACCGGGTCACGTGGGGTCACCGGCCCCAGGTGACCCGGTTACGTGGGGTCACCGGCCCCAGGTGACCGGGTCACGTGGGGTCACCGGCCCCAGGTGACCGGGTCACGTGGGGACACCGGCCCCAGGTGACCGGGTCACGTGGGGTCACCGGCCCCAGGTGACCGGGTCACGTGGGGACACCGGCCCCAGGTGACCGGGTCACGTGGGGTCACCGGCCCCAGGTGACCGGGTCACGTGGGGTCACCGGCCCCAGGTGACCGGGTCACGTGGGGACACCGGCCCCAGGTGACCGGGTCACGTGGGGTCACCGGCCCCAGGTCAGCGGGTCACGTGGGGACACCGGCCCCAGGTGACCGGGTCACGTGGGGTCACCGGCCCCAGGTGACCGGGTCACGTGGGGTCACCGGCCCCAGGTGACCGGGTCACGTGGGGTCACCGGACCCAGGTCAGCGGGTCACGTGGGGACCCCGGACCCAGGTAACCGGGTCATACCGAGTCCCCGGACCCAGGTCACCGGGTCAGTTCGGGACCCCGGACCCAGGTCGGGTCATGTCACGTCCCATGCCCGGGTCCCCGGGTTGGATTTTTACCCAGGCCCCGGGTCACAGGGTCATGTCGGGTCAACGGCCTGGGTACAAGGGTCTGGTGACCACCCCGACCCCAGGTCCCCGGGTCATGACGGGACACTGGACCAGGTCCCCGAGTCCGGTCGACACCACAGCCCCAGGTCACCGGGTCATGTCGGGACCCAGCCCGGGTCCCCGGGACAGGTTTTTACCCCAGCCGCAGATCACCGGGTCCTGTCGGGTACCCGGGTCGGGTCCCCTGGACAGGTCGGCACCCCGGCCCCGGGTCACGGGGTCATGTCGGGTCGCTGTCCCGGGTACCAGTGTCAGGTGACCACCCCGGCCCCGGGAGACGGAGTCATACCGGGTCCCCGGCCCGGGTCCCCGGGTTGCATCGGGACACCAGCGAAGGACCACCGGGTCCTGTCGGGTCCGCGGCCCGGGTCCCCTGGACAGGTCGTTAACCCGGCCCCAGGTCACCGGGTCATGTCGCGCACCCGGCCTGGTTCCCAGGTTCCGGTGACCACACCGGCACCAGGACCCCGGGTCCCGTGGGGACCCCGGCCCCAGGTGACCGGGTCACGCGGGGTCACTGGCCCCAGGTCAGCAGGTCACGTGGGGTCACCGGCCCCATGTCAGCGGGTCACGTGGGGACACCGGCCCCAGGTCACCGCGTCAGGTCGGGACCCCGAACCCAGGTCCACGAGTCCGTCGACACCACAGCCCCGGGTCACCGGGTCGTGTTGGGTAACCGGCCTGGTTCCCAGGTTCCGATGACCACCCCGGCACCAGGACCCCGGGTCACGTGGGGACACCGGCCCCAGGTGACCGGGTCACGTGGGGTCACCGGCCCCAGGTGACCGGGTCACGTGGGGACACCGGCCCCAGGTGACCGGGTCACGTGGGGTCACCGGCACCAGGTGACTGGGTCACGTGGGGTCACCGGTCCCAGGTGACCTGGTCACGTGGGGTCACCGGCCCCAGGTGACCGGGTCACGTGGGGTCACCGGCCCCAGGTGACCGGGTCACGTGAGGTCACCGGCCCCAGGTGACCGGGTCACGTGGGGTCACCGGCCCCAGGCGACCGGGTCACGTGGGGTCACCGGCCCCAGGTGACCTGGTCACGTGGGGTCACCGGCCCCAGGTGACCGGGTCACGTGGGGTCACCGGCCCCAGGTCAGCGGGTCACGTGGGGACACCGGCCCCAGGTAACCAAGGCATGTCGGGACCCAGCCCGGGTCCCCGGGACGGGTTTTTACCCCAGCCGCAGATCACCGGGTCCTGTCGGGTCCCCGGCCCGGGTCCCCTGGACAGGTCGATAACCCGGCCCCAGGTCACCCGGTCATCTCGCGCACCCGGCCTGGTTCCCAGGTTCCGATGACCACCCCGGCACCAGGACCCCGGGTCACGTGGGGACACCGGCCCCAGGTGACCGGGTCACGTGGGGTCACCGGCCCCAGGTCAGTGGGTCACGTGGGGTCACCGGCCCCAGGTGACCGGGTCACGTGGGGACCCCGGACCCAGGTAACCGGGTCATACCGAGTCCCCGGACCCAGGTCACCGGGTCAGTTCGGGACCCCGGACCCAGGTCGGGTCATGTCACGTCCCATGCCCGGGTCCCCGGGTTGGATTTTTACCCAGGCCCCGGGTCACAGGGTCATGTCGGGTCAACGGCCTGGGTACAAGGGTCTGGTGACCACCCCGACCCCAGGTCCCCGGGTCATGACGGGACACCGGACCAGGTCCCCGAGTCCGGTCGACACCACAGCCCCAGGTCACCGGGTCATGTCGGGACCCAGCCCGGGTCCCCGGGACGGGTTTTTACCCCAGCCGCAGATCACCGGGTCCTGTCGGGTACCCGGGTCGGGTCCCCTGGACAGGTCGGCACCCCGGCCCCGGGTCACGGGGTCATGTCGGGTCGCTGTCCCGGGTACCAGTGTCAGGTGACCACCCCGGCCCCGGGAGACGGAGTCATACCGGGTCCCCGGCCCGGGTCCCCGGGTTGCATCGGGACACCAGCGAAGGACCACCGGGTCCTGTCGGGTCCCCGGCCCGGGTCCCCTGGACAGGTCGTTAACCCGGCCCCAGGTCACCGGGTCATGTCGCGCACCCGGCCTGGTTCCCAGGTTCCGGTGACCACCCCGGCACCAGGACCCCGGGTCCCGTGGGGACCCCGGACCCAGGTCAGCGGGTCACGTGGGGACACCGGCCCCAGGTCACCGCGTCAGGTCGGGACCCCGAACCCAGGTCCACGAGTCCGTCGACACCACAGCCCCGGGTCACCGGGTCGTGTCGGGTAACCGGCCTGGTTCCAAGGTTCCGATGACCACCCCGGCACCAGGACCCCGGGTCACGTGGGGACACCGGCCCCAGGTGACCGGGTCACGTGGGGACACCGGCCCCAGGTCATCGGGTCACGTGGGGTCACCGGCCCCAGGTGACCGGGTCACGTGGGGTCACCGGCCCCAGGTCACCGGGTCACGTGGGGTCACCGGCCCCAGGTGACCGGGTCACGTGGGGTCACCGGTCCCAGGTGACCGGGTCACGTGGGGTCACCGGCCCCAGGTGACCGGGTCACGTGGGGTCACCGGCCCCAGGTGACCCGGTTACGTGGGGTCACCTGCCCCAGGTGACCGGGTCACGTGGGGTCACCGGCCCCAGGTGACCGGGTCACGTGGGGACACCGGCCCCAGGTGACCGGGTCACGTGGGGTCACCGGCCCCAGGTGACCGGGTCACGTGGGGACACCGGCCCCAGGTGACCGGGTCACGTGGGGTCACCGGCCCCAGGTGACCGGGTCACGTGGGGTCACCGGCCCCAGGTGACCGGGTCACGTGGGGACACCGGCCCCAGGTGACCGGGTCACATGGGGTCACCGGCCCCAGGTCAGCGGGTCACGTGGGGACACCGGCCCCAGGTGACCGGGTCACGTGGGGTCACCGGCCCCAGGTGACCGGGTCACGTGGGGTCACCGGACCCAGGTCAGCGGGTCACGTGGGGACCCCGGACCCAGGTAACCGGGTCATACCGAGTCCCCGGACCCAGGTCACCGGGTCAGTTCGGGACCCCGGACCCAGGTCGGGTCATGTCACGTCCCATGCCCGGGTCCCCGGGTTGGATTTTTACCCAGGCCCCGGGTCACAGGGTCATGTCGGGTCAACGGCCTGGGTACAAGGGTCTGGTGACCACCCCGACCCCAGGTCCCCGGGTCATGACGGGACACCGGACCAGGTCCCCAAGTCCGGTCGACACCACAGCCCCAGGTCACCGGGTCATGTCGGGACCCAGCCCGGGTCCCCGGGACAGGTTTTTACCCCAGCCGCAGATCACCGGGTCCTGTCGGGTACCCGGGTCGGGTCCCCTGGACAGGTCGGCACCCCGGCCCCGGGTCACGGGGTCATGTCGGGTCGCTGTCCCGGGTACCAGTGTCAGGTGACCACCCCGGCCCCGGGAGACGGAGTCATACCGGGTCCCCGGCCCGGGTCCCCGGGTTGCATCGGGACACCAGCGAAGGACCACCGGGTCCTGTCGGGTCCCCGGCCCGGGTCCCCTGGACAGGTCGTTAACCCGGCCCCAGGTCACCGGGTCATGTCGCGCACCCGGCCTGGTTCCCAGGTTCCGGTGACCACCCCGGCACCAGGACCCCGGGTCCCGTGGGGACCCCGGCCCCAGGTGACCGGGTCACGCGGGGTCACCGGACCCAGGTCAGCGGGTCACGTGGGGTCACCGGCCCCAGGTCAGCGGGTCACGTGGGGACACCGGCCCCAGGTCACCGCGTCAGGTCGGGACCCCGAACCCAGGTCCACGAGTCCGTCGACACCACAGCCCCGGGTCACCGGGTCGTGTCGGGTAACCGGCCTGGTTCCCAGGTTCCGATGACCACCCCGGCACCAGGACCCCGGGTCACGTGGGGACACCGGCCCCAGGTGACCGGGTCACGTGGGGTCACCGGCCCCAGGTGACCGGGTCACGTGGGGACACCGGCCCCAGGTGACCGGGTCACGTGGGGTCACCGGCACCAGGTGACTGGGTCACGTGGGGTCACCGGTCCCAGGTGACCTGGTCACGTGGGGTCACCGGCCCCAGGTGACCGGGTCACGTGGGGTCACCGGCCCCAGGTGACCGGGTCACATGAGGTCACCGGCCCCAGGTGACCGGGTCACGTGGGGTCACCGGCCCCAGGCGACCGGGTCAAGTGGGGTCACCGGCCCCAGGTGACCTGGTCACGTGGGGTCACCGGCCCCAGGTGACCGGGTCACGTGGGGTAACCGGCCCCAGGTGACCGGGTCACGTGGGGTCACCGGCCCCAGGTGACCGGGTCACGTGGGGTCACCGGCCCCAGGTGACCGGGTCACGTGGGGTCACCGGCCCCAGGTGACCGGGTCACGTGGGGTCACCGGCCCCAGGTGACCGGGTCACTTGGGGTCACCAGACCCAGGTCAGCGGGTCACGTGGGGACACCGGCCCCAGGTAACCGGGTCATACCGAGTCCCCGGACCCAGGTCACCGGGTCAGTTCGGGACCCCGGACCCAGGTCGGGTCATGTCACGTCCCATGCCTGGGTCCCCGGGTTGGATTTTTACCCAGGCCCCGGGTCACAGGGTCATGTCGGGTCAACGGCCTGGGTACAAGGGTCTGGTGACCACCCCGACCCCAGGTCCCCGGGTCATGACGGGACACCGGACCAGGTCCCCGAGTCCGGTCGACACCACAGCCCCAGGTCACCGGGTCATGTCAGACCCAGCCCGGGTCCCCGGGACGGGTTTTTACCCCAGCCGCAGATCACCGGGTCCTGTCGGGTACCCGGGTCGGGTCCCCTGGACAGGTCGGCACCCCGGCCCCGGGTCACGGGGTCATGTCGGGTCGCTGTCCCGGGTACCAGTGTCAGGTGACCACCCCGGCCCCGGGAGACGGAGTCATACCGGGTCCCCGGCCCGGGTCCCCGGGTTGCATCGGGACACCAGCGAAGGACCACCGGGTCCTGTCGGGTCCCCGGCCCGGGTCCCCTGGACAGGTCGTTAACCCGGCCCCAGGTCACCGGGTCATGTCGCGCACCCGGCCTGGTTCCCAGGTTCCGGTGACCACCCCGGCACCAGGACCCCGGGTCACGTGGGGACCCCGGACCCAGGTCAGCGGGTCACGTGGGGACACCGGCCCCAGGTCACCGCGTCAGGTCGGGACCCCGAACCCAGGTCCACGAGTCCGTCGACACCACAGCCCCGGGTCACCGGGTCGTGTCGGGTAACCGGCCTGGTTCCAAGGTTCCGATGACCACCCCGGCACCAGGACCCCGGGTCACGTGGGGACACCGGCCCCATGTGACCGGGTCACGTGGGGACACCGGCCCCAGGTCATCGGGTCACGTGGGGTCACCGGCCCCAGGTGACCGGGTCACGTGGGGTCACCGGCCCCAGGTGACCGGGTCACGTGGGTTCACCGGCCCCAGGTGACCGGGTCACGTGGGGTCACCGGCCCCAGGTGACCGGGTCACGTGGGGTCACCGGCCCCAGGTGACCGGGTCACGTGGGGTCACCGGCCCCAGGTGACCGGGTCACGTCGGGTCACCGGCCCCAGGTGACCGGGTCACGTGGGGTCACCGGACCCAGGTCAGCGGGTCACGTGGGGACACCGGCCCCAGGTAACCGGGTCATACCGAGTCCCCGGACCCAGGTCACCGGGTCAGTTCGGGACCCCGGACCCAGGTCGGGTCATGTCACGTCCCATGCCCGGGTCCCCGGGTTGGATTTTTACCCAGGCCCCGGGTCACAGGGTCATGTCGGGTCAACGGCCTGGGTACAAGGGTCTGGTGACCACCCCGACCCCAGGTCCCCGGGTCATGACGGGACACCGGACCAGGTCCCCGAGTCCGGTCGACACCACAGCCCCAGGTCACCGGGTCATGTCAGGACCCAGCCCGGGTCCCCGGGACGGGTTTTTACCCCAGCCGCAGATCACCGGGTCCTGTCGGGTACCCGGGTCGGGTCCCCTGGACAGGTCGGCACCCCGGCCCCGGGTCACGGGGTCATGTCGGGTCGCTGTCCCGGGTACCAGTGTCAGGTGACCACCCCGGCCCCGGGAGACGGAGTCATACCGGGTCCCCGGCCCGGGTCCCCGGGTTGCATCGGGACACCAGCGAAGGACCACTGGGTCCTGTCGGGTCCCCGGCCCGGGTCCCCTGGACAGGTCGTTAACCCGGCCCCAGGTCACCGGGTCATGTCGCGCACCCGGCCTGGTTCCCAGGTTCCGGTGACCACCCCGGCACCAGGACCCCGGGTCCCGTGGGGACCCCGGCCCCAGGTGACCGGGTCACGCGGGGTCACCGGCCCCAGGTCAGCAGGTCACGTGGGGTCACCGGCCCCAGGTCAGCGGGTCACGTGGGGACACCGGCCCCAGGTCACCGCGTCAGGTCGGGACCCGAACCCAGGTCCACGAGTCCGTCGACACCACAGCCCCGGGTCACCGGGTCGTGTCGGGTAACCGGCCTGGTTCCCAGGTTCCGATGACCACCCCGGCACCAGGACCCCGGGTCACGTGGGGACACCGGCCCCAGGTGACCGGGTCACGTGGGGTCACCGGCCCCAGGTGACCGGGTCACGTGGGGACACCGGCCCCAGGTGACCGGGTCACGTGGGGTCACCGGCACCAGGTGACTGGGTCACGTGGGGTCACCGGTCCCAGGTGACCTGGTCACGTGGGGTCACCGGCCCCAGGTGACCGGGTCACGTGGGGTCACCGGCCCCAGGTGACCGGGTCACGTGAGGTCACCGGCCCCAGGTGACCGGGTCACGTGGGGTCACCGGCCCCAGGTGACCGGGTCACGTGGGGTCACCGGCCCCAGGTGACCTGGTCACGTGGGGTTACCGGCCCCAGGTGACCGGGTCACGTGGGGTCACCGGCCCCAGGTGACCGGGTCACGTGAGGTCACCGGCCCCAGGTGACCGGGTCACGTGGGGTCACCGGCCCCAGGTGACCGGGTCACATGGGGTCACCGGCCCCAGGTGACCGGGTCACGTGGGGTCACCGGCCCCAGGTGACCGGGTCACGTGGGGTCACCGGCCCCAGGTGACCGGGTCACTTGGGGTCACCAGACCCAGGTCAGCGGGTCACGTGGGGACACCGGCCCCAGGTAACCGGGTCATACCGAGTCCCCGGACCCAGGTCACCGGGTCAGTTCGGGACCCCGGACCCAGGTCGGGTCATGTCACGTCCCATGCCCGGGTCCCCGGGTTGGATTTTTACCCAGGCCCCGGGTCACAGGGTCATGTCGGGCCAACGGCCTGGGTACAAGGGTCTGGTGACCACCCCGACCCCAGGTCCCCGGGTCATGACGGGACACCGGACCAGGTCCCCGAGTCCGGTCGACACCACAGCCCCAGGTCACCGGGTCATGTCAGACCCAGCCCGGGTCCCCGGGACGGGTTTTTACCCCAGCCGCAGATCACCGGGTCCTGTCGGGTACCCGGGTCGGGTCCCCTGGACAGGTCGGCACCCCGGCCCCGGGTCACGGGGTCATGTCGGGTCGCTGTCCCGGGTACCAGTGTCAGGTGACCACCCCGGCCCCGGGAGACGGAGTCATACCGGGTCCCCGGCCCGGGTCCCCAGGTTGCATCGGGACACCAGCGAAGGACCACCGGGTCCTGTCGGGTCCCCGGCCCGGGTCCCCTGGACAGGTCGTTAACCCGGCCCCAGGTCACCGGGTCATGTCGCGCACCCGGCCTGGTTCCCAGGTTCCGGTGACCACCCCGGCACCAGGACCCCGGGTCACGTGGGGACCCCGGACCCAGGTCAGCGGGTCACGTGGGGACACCGGCCCCAGGTCACCGCGTCAGGTCGGGACCCCGAACCCAGGTCCACGAGTCCGTCGACACCACAGCCCCGGGTCACCGGGTCGTGTCGGGTAACCGGCCTGGTTCCAAGGTTCCGATGACCACCCCGGCACCAGGACCCCGGGTCACGTGGGGACACCGGCCCCATGTGACCGGGTCACGTGGGGACACCGGCCCCAGGTCATCGGGTCACGTGGGGTCACCGGCCCCAGGTGACCGGGTCACGTGGGGTCACCGGCCCCAGGTGACCGGGTCACGTGGGTTCACCGGCCCCAGGTGACCGGGTCACGTGAGGTCACCGGCCCCAGGTGACCGGGTCACGTGGGGTCACCGGCCCCAGGTGACCGGGTCACGTGGGGTCACCGGCCCCAGGTGACCGGGTCACGTGGGGACACCGGCCCCAGGTGACCGGGTCACGTGGGGTCACCGGTCCCAGGTGACCGGGTCAAGTGGGGTCACCGGCCCCAGGTGACCGGGTCACGTGGGGACACCGGCCCCAGGTGACCGGGTCACGTGGGGTCACCGGCCCCAGGTCAGCGGGTCACGTGGGGACACCGGCCCCAGGTGACCGGGTCACGTGGGGTCACCGGCCCCAGGTGACCGGGTCACGTGGGGTCACCGGCCCCAGGTGACCGGGTCACGTGGGGTCACCGGCCCCAGGTGTGCGGGTCACGTGGGGTCACCGGCCCCAGGTGACCGTTCACGTGGGGTCACCGGCCCCAGGTGACCGGGTCACGTGGGGTCACCGGCCCCAGGTGACCGGGTCACGTGGGGTCACCGTCCCCAGGTGACCGGGTCACGTGGGGACACCGGCCCCAGGTGACCGGGTCACGTGGGGTCACCGGCCCCAGGTGTTCGGGTCACGTGGGGTCACCGGCCCCAGGTGACCGGGTCACGTGGGGTCACCGGCCCCAGGTGACCGGGTCACGTGGGGACACCGGCCCCAGGTTACCGGGTTACGTCGGGTCACCGGCCCCAGGTGACCGGGTCACGTGGGGTCACCGGACCCAGGTCAGCGGGTCACGTGGGGACACCGGCCCCAGGTAACCGGGTCATACCGAGTCCCCGGACCCAGGTCACCGGGTCAGTTCGGGACCCCGGACCCAGGTCGGGTCATGTCACGTCCCATGCCCGGGTCCCCGGGTTGGATTTTTACCCAGGCCCCGGGTCACAGGGTCATGTCGGGTCAACGGCCTGGGTACAAGGGTCTGGTGACCACCCCGACCCCAGGTCCCCGGGTCATGACGGGACACCGGACCAGGTCCCCGAGTCCGGTCGACACCACAGCCCCAGGTCACCGGGTCATGTCGGGACCCAGCCCGGGTCCCCGGGACGGGTTTTTACCCCAGCCGCAGATCACCGGGTCCTGTCGGGTACCCGGGTCGGGTCCCCTGGACAGGTCGGCACCCCGGCCCCGGGTCACGGGGTCATGTCGGGTCGCTGTCCCGGGTACCAGTGTCAGGTGACCACCCCGGCCCCGGGAGACGGAGTCATACCGGGTCCCCGGCCCGGGTCCCCGGGTTGCATCGGGACACCAGCGAAGGACCACCGGGTCCTGTCGGGTCCCCGGCCCGGGTCCCCTGGACAGGTCGTTAACCCGGCCCCAGGTCACCGGGTCATGTCGCGCACCCGGCCTGGTTCCCAGGTTCCGGTGACCACCCCGGCACCAGGACCCCGGGTCACGTGGGGACCCCGGACCCAGGTCAGCGGGTCACGTGGGGACACCGGCCCCAGGTCACCGCGTCAGGTCGGGACCCCGAACCCAGGTCCACGAGTCCGTCGACACCACAGCCCCGGGTCACCGGGTCGTGTCGGGTAACCGGCCTGGTTCCCAGGTTCCGGTGACCACCCCGGCACCAGGACCCCGGGTCACGTGGGGACACCGGCCCCAGGTGACCGGGTCACGTGGGGACACCGGCCCCAGGTCATCGGGTCACGTGGGGTCACCGGCCCCAGGTGACCGGGTCACGTGGGGTCACCGGCCCCAGGTGACCGGGTCACGTGGGTTCACCGGCCCCAGGTGACCGGGTCACGTGGGGTCACCGGCCCCAGGTGACCGGGTCACGTGGGGTCACCGGTAACAGGTGACCGGGTCACGTGGGGTCACCGGCCCCAGGTCAGCGGGTCACGTGGGGTCACCGGCCCCAGGTCAGCGGGTCACGTGGGGACACCGGCCCCAGGTAACCAAGGCATGTCGGGACCCAGCCCGGGTCCCCGGGACGGGTTTTTACCCCAGCCGCAGATCACCGGGTCCTGTCGGGTCCCCGGCCCGGGTCCCCTGGACAGGTCGATAACCCGGCCCCAGGTCACCCGGTCATCTCGCGCACCCGGCCTGGTTCCCAGGTTCCGATGACCACCCCGGCACCAGGACCCCGGGTCACGTGGGGACACCGGCCCCAGGTGACCGGGTCACGTGGGGTCACCGGCCCCAGGTCACCGGGTCACGTGGGGACCCCGGCCCCAGGTGACCGGGTCACGTGGGGACCCCGGACCCAGGTAACCGGGTCATACCGAGTCCCCGGACCCAGGACACCGGGTCAGTTCGGGACCCCGGACCCAGGTCGGGTCATGTCACGTCCCATGCCCGGGTCCCCGGGTTGGATTTTTACCCAGGCCCCGGGTCACAGGGTCATGTCGGGTCAACGGCCTGGGTACAAGGGTCTGGTGACCACCCCGACCCCAGGTCCCCGGGTCATGACGGGACACCGGACCAGGTCCCCGAGTCCGGTCGACACCACAGCCCCAGGTCACCGGGTCATGTCGGGACCCAGCCCGGGTCCCCGGGACGGGTTTTTACCCCAGCCGCAGATCACCGGGTCCTGTCGGGTACCCGGGTCGGGTCCCCTGGACAGGTCGGCACCCCGGCCCCGGGTCACGGGGTCATGTCGGGTCGCTGTCCCGGGTACCAGTGTCAGGTGACCACCCCGGCCCCGGGAGACGGAGTCATACCGGGTCCCCGGCCCAGGTCCCCGGGTTGCATCGGGACAAAAGCACCGGATCACTGGATCACGTGGGGGCCCGGGCCCGGGTCCCCGGGTTGCATCGGGACACCAGCGAAGGACCACCGGGTCCTGTCGGGTCCCCGGCCCGGGTCCCCTGGACAGGTCGTTAACCCGGCCCCAGGTCACCGGGTCGTGTCGGGTAACCGGCCTGGTTCCCAGGTTCCGGTGACCACCCCGGCACCAGGACCCCGGGTCCCGTGGGGACCCCGGCCCCAGGTGACCGGGTCACGCGGGGTCACCGGCCCCAGGTGACCGGGTCACGTGGGGACACCGGCCCCAGGTGACCGGGTCACGTGGGGTCACCGGCACCAGGTGACCGGGTCACGTGGGGTCACCGGTCCCAGGTGACCTGGTCACGTGGGGTCACCGGCCCCAGGTGACCGGGTCACGTGGGGTCACCGGCCCCAGGTGACCGGGTCACGTAAGGTCACCGGCCCCAGGTGACCGGGTCACGTGGGGTCACCGGCCCCAGGTCAGCGGGTCACGTGGGAACACCGGCCCCAGGTGACCGGGTCACGTGGGGTCACCGGCCCCAGGTGACCGGGTCACGTGGGGTCACCGGCCCCAGGTGACCTGGTCACGTGGGGTCACTTGCCCCAGGTGACCGGGTCACTTGGGGTCACCGGCCCCAGGTGTGCGGGTCACGTGGGGTCACCGGCCCCAGGTGACCGGGTCACGTGGGGTCACCGGCCCCAGGTGACCGGGTCACGTGGGGTCACCGGCCCCAGGTGACCGGGTCACGTGGGGACACCGGCCCCAGGTGACCGGGTCACGTGGGGTCACCGGCCCCAGGTGTTCGGGTCACGTGGGGTCACCGGCCCCAGGTGACCGGGTCACGTGGGGACACCGGCCCCAGGTGACCGGGTCACGTGGGGTCACCAGCCCCAGGTGACCGGGTCACGTGGGGTCACCGGCCCCAGGTGACCGGGTCACGTGGGGTCACCGGCCCCAGGTGACCGGGTCACGTGGGGTCACCGGACCCAGGTCAGCGGGTCACGTGGGGACACCGGCCCCAGGTAACCGGGTCATACCGAGTCCCCGGACCCAGGTCACCGGGTCAGTTCGGGACCCCGGACCCAGGTCGGGTCATGTCACGTCCCATGCCCGGGTCCCCGGGTTGGATTTTTACCCAGGCCCCGGGTCACAGGGTCATGTCGGGTCAACGGCCTGGGTACAAGGGTCTGGTGACCACCCCGACCCCAGGTCCCCGGGTCATGACGGGACACCGGACCAGGTCCCCGAGTCCGGTCGACACCACAGCCCCAGGTCACCGGGTCATGTCGGGACCCAGCCCGGGTCCCCGGGACGGGTTTTTACCCCAGCCGCAGATCACCGGGTCCTGTCGGGTACCCGGGTCGGGTCCCCTGGACAGGTCGGCACCCCGGCCCCGGGTCACGGGGTCATGTCGGGTCGCTGTCCCGGGTACCACTGTCAGGTGACCACCCCGGCCCCGGGAGACGGAGTCATACCGGGTCCCCGGCCCGGGTCCCCGGGTTGCATCGGGACACCAGCGAAGGACCACCGGGTCCTGTCGGGTCCCCGGCCCGGGTCCCCTGGACAGGTCGTTAACCCGGCCCCAGGTCACCGGGTCATGTCGCGCACCCGGCCTGGTTCCCAGGTTCCGGTGACCACCCCGGCACCAGGACCCCGGGTCACGTGGGGACCCCGGACCCAGGTCAGCGGGTCACGTGGGGACACCGGCCCCAGGTCACCGCGTCAGGTCGGGACCCCGAACCCAGGTCCACGAGTCCGTCGACACCACAGCCCCGGGTCACCGGGTCGTGTCGGGTAACCGGCCTGGTTCCAAGGTTCAGATGACCACCCCGGCACCAGGACCCCGGGTCACGTGGGGACACCGGCCCCAGGTGACCGGGTCACGTGGGGACACCGGCCCCAGGTCATCGGGTCACGTGGGGTCACCGGCCCCAGGTGACCGGGTCACGTGGGGTCACCGGCCCCAGGTGACCGGGTCACGTGGGGTCACCGGCCCCAGGTGACCGGGTCACGTGGGGACACCGGCCCCAGGTGACCGGGTCACGTGGGGACACCGGCCCCAGGTGACCGGGTCACGTGGGGTCACCGGCCCCAGGTGACCGGGTCACGTGGGGACACCGGCCCCAGGTGACCGGGTCACGTGGGGTCACCGGCCCCAGGTGACCGGGTCACGTGGGGTCACCGGCCCCAGGTCAGCGGGTCACGTGGGGTCACCAGCCCCAGGTGACCGGGTCACGTGGGGACACCGGCTCCAGGTGACCGGGTCACGTGGGGTCACCGGCCCCAGGTGACCGGGTCACGTGGGGTCACCGGCCCCAGGTGACCGGGTCACGTGGGGTCACCGGCCCCAGGTGACCGGGTCACGTGGGGTCACCGGCCCCAGGTGACCGGGTCACGTGGGTACACCGGCCCCAGGTGACCGGGTCACGTGGGGTCACCGGCCCCAGGTCAGCGGGTCACGTGGGGTCACCGGCCCCAGGTGACCGGGTCACGTGGGGACCCCGGACCCAGGTAACCGGGTCATACCGAGTCCCCGGACCCAGGTCACCGGGCCAGTTCGGGACCCCGGACCCAGGTCGGGTCATGTCACGTCCCAGTCCCGGGTCCCCGGGTTGGATTTTTACCCAGGCCCCGGGTCACAGGGTCATGTCGGGTCAACGGCCTGGGTACAAGGGTCTGGTGACCACCCCGACCCCAGGTCCCCGGGTCATGACGGGACACCGGACCAGGTCCCCGAGTCCGGTCGACACCACAGCCCCAGGTCACCGGGTCATGTCGGGACCCAGCCCGGGTCCCCGGGACGGGTTTTTACCCCAGCCGCAGATCACCGGGTCCTGTCGGGTACCCAGGTCGGGTCCCCTGGACAGGTCGGCACCCCGGCCCCGGGTCACGGGGTCATGTCGGGTCGCTGTCCCGGGTACCAGTGTCAGGTGACCACCCCGGCCCCGGGAGACGGAGTCATACCGGGTCCCCGGCCCGGGTCCCCGGGTTGCATCGGGACACCAGCGAAGGACCACCGGGTCCTGTCGGGTCCCCGGCCCGGGTCCCCTGGACAGGTCGTTAACCCGGCCCCAGGTCACCGGGTCATGTTGCGCACCCGGCCTGGTTCCCAGGTTCCGGTGACCACGCCGGCACCAGGACCCCGGGTCACGTGGGGACCCCGGACCCAGGTCAGCGGGTCACGTGGGGACACCGGCCCCAGGTCACCGCGTCAGGTCGGGACCCCGAACCCAGGTCCACGAGTCCGTCGACACCACAGCCCCGGGTCACTGGGTCGTGTCGGGTAACCGGCCTGGTTCCAAGGTTCCGATGACCACCCCGGCACCAGGACCCAGGGTCACGTGGGGACACCGGCCCCAGGTGACCGGGTCACGTGGGGACACCGGCCCCAGGTCATCGGGTCACGTGGGGTCACCGGCCCCAGGTGACCGGGTCACGTGGGGTCACCGGCCCCAGGTGACCGGGTCACGTGGGGTCACCGGCCCCAGGTGACCGGGTCACGTGAGGTCACCGGCCCCAGGTGACCGGGTCACGTGGGGTCACCGGCCCCAGGTGACCGGGTCACGTGGGGTCACCGGCCCCAGGTGACCGGGTCACGTGAGGTCACCGGCCCCAGGTGACCGGGTCACGTGGGGTCACCCGCCCCAGGTGACCGGGTCACGTGGGGTCACCGGCCCCAGGTGACCGGGTCACGTGGGGTCACCGGCCCCAGGTGACCGGGTCACTTGGGGTCACCGGCCCCAGGTGTGCGGGTCACGTGGGGTCACCGGCCCCAGGTGACCGGGTCACGTGAGGTTCCCGGCCCCAGGTGACCGGGTCACGTGGGGTCACCGGCCCCAGGTGACCGGGTCACGTGGGGTCACCGGCCCCAGGTGACCGGGTCACGTGGGGTCACCGGACCCAGGTCAGCGGGTCACGTGGGGACACCGGCCCCAGGTAACCGGGTCATACCGAGTCCCCGGACCCAGGTCACCGGGTCAGTTCGGGACCCCGGACCCAGGTCGGGTCATGTCACGTCCCATGCCCGGGTCCCCGGGTTGGATTTTTACCCAGGCCCCGGGTCACAGGGTCATGTCGGGTCAACGGCCTGGGTACAAGGGTCTGGTGACCACCCCGACCCCAGGTCCCCGGGTCATGACGGGACACCGGACCAGGTCCCCGAGTCCGGTCGACACCACAGCCCCAGGTCACCGGGTCATGTCGGGACCCAGCCCGGGTCCCCGGGACGGGTTTTTACCCCAGCCGCAGATCACCGGGTCCTGTCGGGTACCCGGGTCGGGTCCCCTGGACAGGTCGGCACCCCGGCCCCGGGTCACGGGGTCATGTCGGGTCGCTGTCCCGGGTACCAGTGTCAGGTGACCACCCCGGCCCCGGGAGACGGAGTCATACCGGGTCCCCGGCCTGGGTCCCCGGGTTGCATCGGGACACCAGCGAAGGACCACCGGGTCCTGTCGGGTCCCCGGCCCGGGTCCCCTGGACAGGTCGTTAACCCGGTCCCAGGTCACCGGGTCATGTCGCGCACCCGGCCTGGTTCCCAGGTTCCGGTGACCACCCCGGCACCAGGACCCCGGGTCACGTGGGGACCCCGGCCCCAGGTCAGCGGGTCACGTGGGGACACCGGCCCCAGGTCACCGCGTCAGGTCGGGACCCCGAACCCAGGTCCACGAGTCCGTCGACACCACAGCCCCGGGTCACCGGGTCGTGTCGGGTAACCGGCCTGGTTCCAAGGTTCCGATGACCACCCCGGCACCAGGACCCCGGGTCACGTGGGGACACCGGCCCCAGGTGACCGGGTCACGTGGGGACACCGGCCCCAGGTCATCGGGTCACGTGGGGTCACCGGCCCCAGGTGACCGGGTCACGTGGGGTCACCGGCCCCAGGTGACCGGGTCACGTGGGGTCACCGGCCCCAGGTGACCGGGTCACGTGGGGACACCGGCCCCAGGTGACCGGCTCACGTGTGGTCACCGGTAACAGGTGACCGGGTCACGTGGGGTCACCGGCCCCAGGTCAGCGGGTCACGTGGGGTCACCGGCCCCAGGTGACCGGGTCACGTGGGGACACCGGCCCCAGGTGACCGGGTCACGTGGGGTCACCGGCCCCAGGTCAGCGGGTCACGTGGGGACACCGGCCCCAGGTCACCGGGTCACGTGGGGTCACCGGCCCCAGGTGACCGGGTCACGTGGGGTCACCGGCCCCAGGTGACCGGGTCACATGGGGTCACCGGCCCCAGGTGACCGGGTCACGTGGGTACACCGGCCCCAGGTGACCGGGTCACGTGGGGTCACCGGCCCCAGGTGACCGGGTCACGTGGGGTCACCGGCACCAGGTGACCGGGTCACGTGGGGACACCGGCCCCAGGTGACCGGGTCACGTGGGGTCACCGGCCCCAGGTGACCCGGTCACGTGGGGTCACCGGCCCCAGGTGACCGGGTCACGTGGGGTCACCGGCCCCAGGTGACCGGGTCACGTGGGGTCACCGGCCCCAGGTCAGCGGGTCACGTGGGGACACCGGCCCCAGGTGACCGGGTCACGTGGGGTCACCGGCCCCAGGTGACCGGGTCACGTGGGGTCACCGGCCCCAGGTGACCGGGTCACGTGGGGTCACCGGCCCCAGGTCAGCGGGTCACGTGGGGACACCGGCCCCAGGTAACCAAGGCATGTCGGGACCCAGCCCGGGTCCCCGGGACGGGTTTTTACCCCAGCCGCAGATCACCGGGTCCTGTCGGGTCCCCGGCCCGGGTCCCCTGGACAGGTCGATAACCCGGCCCCAGGTCACCCGGTCATCTCGCGCACCCGGCCTGGTTCCCAGGTTCCGATGACCACCCCGGCACCAGGACCCCGGGTCACGTGGGGACACCGGCCCCAGGTGACCGGGTCACGTGGGGTCACCGGCCCCAGGTCACCGGGTCACGTGGGGACCCCGGCCCCAGGTGACCGGGTCACGTGGGGACCCCGGACCCAGGTAACCGGGTCATACCGAGTCCCCGGACCCAGGACACCGGGTCAGTTCGGGACCCCGGACCCAGGTCGGGTCATGTCACGTCCCATGCCCGGGTCCCCGGGTTGGATTTTTACCCAGGCCCCGGGTCACAGGGTCATGTCGGGTCAACGGCCTGGGTACAAGGGTCTGGTGACCACCCCGACCCCAGGTCCCCGGGTCATGACGGGACACCGGACCAGGTCCCCGAGTCCGGTCGACACCACAGCCCCAGGTCACCGGGTCATGTCGGGACCCAGCCCGGGTCCCCGGGACGGGTTTTTACCCCAGCCGCAGATCACCGGGTCCTGTCGGGTACCCGGGTCGGGTCCCCTGGACAGGTCGGCACCCCGGCCCCGGGTCACGGGGTCATGTCGGGTCGCTGTCCCGGGTACCAGTGTCAGGTGACCACCCCGGCCCCGGGAGACGGAGTCATACCAGGTCCCGGGCCCGGGTCCCCGGGTTGCATCGGGACACCAGCGAAGGACCACCGGGTCCTGTCGGGTCCCCGGCCCGGGTCCTCTGGACAGGTCGTTAACCCGGCCCCAGGTCACCGGGTCATGTCGCGCACCCGGCCTGGTTCCCAGGTTCCGGTGACCACCCCGGCACCAGGACTCTGGGTCACGTGGGGACCCCGGACCCAGGTCAGCGGGTCACGTGGGGACACCGGCCCCAGGTCACCGGGTCACGTGGGGTCACCGGCCCCAGGTGACCCGGTCACGTGGGGACACCGGCCCCAGGTGACCGGGTCACGTGGGGTCACCGGCCCCAGGTGACCGGGTCACGTGGGGTCACCGGCCCCAGGTGACCGGGTCACGTGGGGTCACCGGCACCAGGTGACCGGGTCACGTGGGGACACCGGCCCCAGGTGACCGGGTCACGTGGGGTCACCGGCCCCAGGTGACCGGGTCACGTGGGGTCACCGGCCCCAGGTGACCGGGTCACGTGGGGTCACCGGCCCCAGGTGACCGGGTCACGTGGGGTCACCGGCCCCAGGTGACCGGGTCACGTGGGGTCACCAGCCCCAGGTCAGCGGGTCACGTGGGGACACCGGCCCCAGGTCACCGGGTCACGTGGGGTCACCGGCCCCAGGTGACCGGGTCACGTGGGGTCACCGGCCCCAGGTGACCGGGTCACGTGGGGTCACCGGCCCCAGGTGACCGGGTCACGTGGGGTCACCGGCCCCAGGTGACCAGGTCACGTGAGGTCACCGGCCCCAGGTGACCGGGTCACGTGGGGTCACCGGCCCCAGGTCAGCGGGTCACGTGGGGTCACCGGCCCCAGGTGACCGGGTCACGTGGGGTCACCGGCCCCAGGTGACCGGGTCACGTGAGGTCACCGGCCCCAGGTGACCGGGTCACGTGGGGTCACCGGCCCCAGGTGACCGGGTCACGTGGGGTCACCGGCCCCAGGTGACCGGGTCACTTGGGGTCACCGGCCCCAGGTGTGCGGGTCACGTGGGGTCACCGGCCCCAGGTGACCGGGTCACGTGAGGTCACCGGCCCCAGGTGACCGGGTCACGTGGGGTCACCGGCCCCAGGTGACCGGGTCACGTGGGGTCACCGGCCCCAGGTGACCGGGTCACGTGGGGTCACCGGACCCAGGTCAGCGGGTCACGTGGGGACACCGGCCCCAGGTAACCGGGTCATACCGAGTCCCCGGACCCAGGTCACCGGGTCAGTTCGGGACCCCGGACCCAGGTCGGGTCATGTCACGTCCCATGCCCGGGTCCCCGGGTTGGATTTTTACCCAGGCCCCGGGTCACAGGGTCATGTCGGGTCAACGGCCTGGGTACAAGGGTCTGGTGACCACCCCGACCCCAGGTCCCCGGGTCATGACGGGACACCGGACCAGGTCCCCGAGTCCGGTCGACACCACAGCCCCAGGTCACCGGGTCATGTCGGGACCCAGCCCGGGTCCCCGGGACGGGTTTTTACCCCAGCCGCAGATCACCGGGTCCTGTCGGGTACCCGGGTCGGGTCCCCTGGACAGGTCGGCACCCCGGCCCCGGGTCACGGGGTCATGTCGGGTCGCTGTCCCGGGTACCACTGTCAGGTGACCACCCCGGCCCCGGGAGACGGAGTCATACCGGGTCCCCGGCCTGGGTCCCCGGGTTGCATCGGGACACCAGCGAAGGACCACCGGGTCCTGTCGGGTCCCCGGCCCGGGTCCCCTGGACAGGTCGTTAACCCGGTCCCAGGTCACCGGGTCATGTCGCGCACCCGGCCTGGTTCCCAGGTTCCGGTGACCACCCCGGCACCAGGACCCCGGGTCACGTGGGGACCCCGGCCCCAGGTCAGCGGGTCACGTGGGGACACCGGCCCCAGGTCACCGCGTCAGGTCGGGACCCTGAACCCAGGTCCACGAGTCCGTCGACACCACAGCCCCGGGTCACCGGGTCGTGTCGGGTAACCGGCCTGGTTCCAAGGTTCCGATGACCACCCCGGCACCAGGACCCCGGGTCACGTGGGGACACCGGCCCCAGGTGACCGGGTCACGTGGGGACACCGGCCCCAGGTCATCGGGTCACGTGGGGTCACCGGCCCCAGGTGACCGGGTCACGTGGGGTCACCGGCCCCAGGTGACCGGGTCACGTGGGGACACCGGCCCCAGGTGACCGGCTCACGTGTGGTCACCGGTAACAGGTGACCGGGTCACGTGGGGTCACCGGCCCCAGGTGACCGGGTCACGTGGGGTCACCGGCCCCAGGTGACCGGGTCACGTGGGGACACCGGCTCCAGGTGACCGGGTCACGTGGGGTCACCGGCCCCAGGTCAGCGGGTCACGTGGGGACACCGGCCCCAGGTGACCGGGTCACGTGGGGTCACCGGCCCCAGGTGACCGGGTCACGTGGGGTCACCGGCCCCAGGTGACCGGGTCACGTGGGGTCACCGGCCCCAGGTGACCGGGTCACGTGGGTACACCGGCCCCAGGTGACCGGGTCACGTGGGGTCACCGGCCCCAGGTGACCGGGTCACGTGGGGTCACCGGCACCAGGTGACCGGGTCACGTGGGGTCACCGGCCCCAGGTGACCGGGTCACGTGGGGTCACCGGCCCCAGGTGACCGGGTCACGTGGGTTCACCGGCCCCAGGTGACCCGGTCACGTGGGGTCACCGGCCCCAGGTGACCGGGTCACGTGGGGTCACCGGCCCCAGGTCAGCGGGTCACGTGGGGACACCGGCCCCAGGTGACCGGGTCACGTGGGGTCACCGGCCCCAGGTGACCGGGTCACGTGGGGTCACCGGCCCCAGGTCAGCGGGTCACGTGGGGACACCGGCCCCAGGTAACCAAGGCATGTCGGGACCCAGCCCGGGTCCCCGGGACGGGTTTTTACCCCAGCCGCAGATCACCGGGTCCTGTCGGGTCCCCGGCCCGGGTCCCCTGGACAGGTCGATAACCCGGCCCCAGGTCACCCGGTCATCTCGCGCACCCGGCCTGGTTCCCAGGTTCCGATGACCACCCCGGCACCAGGACCCCGGGTCACGTGGGGACACCGGCCCCAGGTGACCGGGTCACGTGGGGTCACCGGCCCCAGGTCACCGGGTCACGTGGGGACCCCGGCCCCAGGTGACCGGGTCACGTGGGGACCCCGGACCCAGGTAACCGGGTCATACCGAGTCCCCGGACCCAGGACACCGGGTCAGTTCGGGACCCCGGACCCAGGTCGGGTCATGTCACGTCCCATGCCCGGGTCCCCGGGTTGGATTTTTACCCAGGCCCCGGGTCACAGGGTCATGTCGGGTCAACGGCCTGGGTACAAGGGTCTGGTGACCACCCCGACCCCAGGTCCCCGGGTCATGACGGGACACCGGACCAGGTCCCCGAGTCCGGTCGACACCACAGCCCCAGGTCACCGGGTCATGTCGGGACCCAGCCCGGGTCCCCGGGACGGGTTTTTACCCCAGCCGCAGATCACCGGGTCCTGTCGGGTACCCGGGTCGGGTCCCCTGGACAGGTCGGCACCCCGGCCCCGGGTCACGGGGTCATGTCGGCTCGCTGTCCCGGGTACCAGTGTCAGGTGACCACCCCGGCCCCGGGAGACGGAGTCATACCGGGTCCCCGGCCCAGGTCCCCGGGTTGCATCGGGACAAAAGCACCGGATCACTGGATCACGTGGGGGCCCGGGCCCGGGTCCCCGGGTTGCATCGGGACACCAGCGAAGGACCACCGGGTCCTGTCGGGTCCCCGGCCCGGGTCCCCTGGACAGGTCGTTAACCCGGCCCCAGGTCACCGGGTCGTGTCGGGTAACCGGCCTGGTTCCCAGGTTCCGGTGACCACCCCGGCACCAGGACCCCGGGTCCCGTGGGGACCCCGGCCCCAGGTGACCGGGTCACGCGGGGTCACCGGCCCCAGGTCAGCGGGTCACGTGGGGTCACCGGCTCCAGGTCAGCGGGTCACGTGGGGACACCGGCCCCAGGTCACCGCGTCAGGTCGGGACCCCGAACCCAGGTCCACGAGTCCGTCGACACCACAGCCCCGGGTCACCGGGTCGTGTCGGGTAACCGGCCTGGTTCCCAGGTTCCGATGACCACCCCGGCACCAGGACCCCGGGTCACGTGGGGACACCGGCCCCAGGTGACCGGGTCACGTGGGGTCACCGACCCCAGGTGACCCGGTCACGTGGGGTCACCGGCCCCAGGTGACCGGGTCACGTGGGGACACCGGCCCCAGGTGACCGGGTCACGTGGGGTCACCGGCACCAGGTGACTGGGTCACGTGGGGTCACCGGCCCCAGGTGACCTGGTCACGTGGGGTCACCGGCCCCAGGTGACCGGGTCACGTGGGGTCACCGGCCCCAGGTGACCGGGTCACGTGAGGTCACCGGCCCCAGGTGACCGGGTCACGTGGGGTCACCGGCCCCAGGTGACCGGGTCACGTGGGGTCACCGGCCCCAGGTGACCTGGTCACGTGGGGTCACCGGCCCCAGGTGACCGGGTCACGTGGGGTCACCGGCCCCAGGTGACCGGGTCACGGGAGGTCACCGGCCCCAGGTGACCGGGTCACGTGGGGTCACCGGCCCCAGGTGACCGGGTCACGTGGGGTCACCGGCCCCAGGTGACCAGGTCACGTGGGGTCACCGGCCCCAGGTGACCGGGTCACGTGGGGTCACCGGCCCCAGGTCAGCGGGTCACGTGGGGACACCGGCCCCAGGTGACCGAGTCACGTGGGGTCACCGGCCCCAGGTGACCGGGTCACGTGGGGTCACCGGCCCCAGGTGACCGGGTCACGTGGGGTCACCGGCCCCAGGTCAGCGGGTCACGTGGGGACACCGGCCCCAGGTAACCAAGGCATGTCGGGACCCAGCCCGGGTCCCCGGGACGGGTTTTTACCCCAGCCGCAGATCACCGGGTCCTGTCGGGTCCCCGGCCCGGGTCCCCTGGACAGGTCGATAACCCGGCCCCAGGTCACCCGGTCATCTCGCGCACCCGGCCTGGTTCCCAGGTTCCGATGACCACCCCGGCACCAGGACCCCGGGTCACGTGGGGACACCGGCCCCAGGTGACCGGGTCACGTGGGGTCACCGGCCCCAGGTCACCGGGTCACGTGGGGACCCCGGCCCCAGGTGACCGGGTCACGTGGGGACCCCGGACCCAGGTAACCGGGTCATACCGAGTCCCCGGACCCAGGACACCGGGTCAGTTCGGGACCCCGGACCCAGGTCGGGTCATGTCACGTCCCATGCCCGGGTCCCCGGGTTGGATTTTTACCCAGGCCCCGGGTCACAGGGTCATGTCGGGTCAACGGCCTGGGTACAAGGGTCTGGTGACCACCCCGACCCCAGGTCCCCGGGTCATGACGGGACACCGGACCAGGTCCCCGAGTCCGGTCGACACCACAGCCCCAGGTCACCGGGTCATGTCGGGACCCAGCCCGGGTCCCCGGGACGGGTTTTTACCCCAGCCGCAGATCACCGGGTCCTGTCGGGTACCCGGGTCGGGTCCCCTGGACAGGTCGGCACCCCGGCCCCGGGTCACGGGGTCATGTCGGGTCGCTGTCCCGGGTACCAGTGTCAGGTGACCACCCCGGCCCCGGGAGACGGAGTCATACCGGGTCCCCGGCCCAGGTCCCCGGGTTGCATCGGGACAAAAGCACCGGATCACTGGATCACGTGGGGGCCCGGGCCCGGGTCCCCGGGTTGCATCGGGACACCAGCGAAGGACCACCGGGTCCTGTCGGGTCCCCGGCCCGGGTCCCCTGGACAGGTCGTTAACCCGGCCCCAGGTCACCGGGTCGTGTCGGGTAACCGGCCTGGTTCCCAGGTTCCGGTGACCACCCCGGCACCAGGACCCCGGGTCCCGTGGGGACCCCGGCCCCAGGTGACCGGGTCACGCGGGGTCACCGGCCCCAGGTCAGCGGGTCACGTGGGGTCACCGGCTCCAGGTCAGCGGGTCACGTGGGGACACCGGCCCCAGGTCACCGCGTCAGGTCGGGACCCCGAACCCAGGTCCACGAGTCCGTCGACACCACAGCCCCGGGTCACCGGGTCGTGTCGGGTAACCGGCCTGGTTCCCAGGTTCCGATGAACACCCCGGCACCAGGACCCCGGGTCACGTGGGGACACCGGCCCCAGGTGACCGGGTCACGTGGGGTCACCGGCCCCAGGTGACCCGGTCACGTGGGGTCACCGGCCCCAGGTGACCGGGTCACGTGGGGACACCGGCCCCAGGTGACCGGGTCACGTGGGGTCACCGGCACCAGGTGACTGGGTCACGTGGGGTCACCGGCCCCAGGTGACCTGGTCACGTGGGGTCACCGGCCCCAGGTGACCGGGTCACGTGGGGTCACCGGCCCCAGGTGACCGGGTCACGTGAGGTCACCGGCCCCAGGTGACCGGGTCACGTGGGGTCACCGGCCCCAGGTGACCGGGTCACGTGGGGTCACCGGCCCCAGGTGACCGGGTCACGTGGGGTCACCGGCCCCAGGTGACCGGGTCACGGGAGGTCACCGGCCCCAGGTGACCGGGTCACGTGGGGTCACCGGCCCCAGGTGACCGGGTCACGTGGGGTCACCGGCCCCAGGTGACCGGGTCACGTGGGGTCACCGGCCCCAGGTGACCGGGTCACGTGGGGTCACCGGCCCCAGGTCAGCGGGTCACGTGGGGACACCGGCCCCAGGTGACCGAGTCACGTGGGGTCACCGGCCCCAGGTGACCGGGTCACGTGGGGTCACCGGCCCCAGGTGACCGGGTCACGTGGGGTCACCGGCCCCAGGTCAGCGGGTCACGTGGGGACACCGGCCCCAGGTAACCAAGGCATGTCGGGACCCAGCCCGGGTCCCCGGGACGGGTTTTTACCCCAGCCGCAGATCACCGGGTCCTGTCGGGTCCCCGGCCCGGGTCCCCTGGACAGGTCGATAACCCGGCCCCAGGTCACCCGGTCATCTCGCGCACCCGGCCTGGTTCCCAGGTTCCGATGACCACCCCGGCACCAGGACCCCGGGTCACGTGGGGACACCGGCCCCAGGTGACCGGGTCACGTGGGGTCACCGGCCCCAGGTCACCGGGTCACGTGGGGACCCCGGCCCCAGGTGACCGGGTCACGTGGGGACCCCGGACCCAGGTAACCGGGTCATACCGAGTCCCCGGACCCAGGACACCGGGTCAGTTCGGGACCCCGGACCCAGGTCGGGTCATGTCACGTCCCATGCCCGGGTCCCCGGGTTGGATTTTTACCCAGGCCCCGGGTCACAGGGTCATGTCGGGTCAACGGCCTGGGTACAAGGGTCTGGTGACCACCCCGACCCCAGGTCCCCGGGTCATGACGGGACACCGGACCAGGTCCCCGAGTCCGGTCGACACCACAGCCCCAGGTCACCGGGTCATGTCGGGACCCAGCCCGGGTCCCCGGGACGGGTTTTTACCCCAGCCGCAGATCACCGGGTCCTGTCGGGTACCCGGGTCGGGTCCCCTGGACAGGTCGGCACCCCGGCCCCGGGTCACGGGGTCATGTCGGGTCGCTGTCCCGGGTACCAGTGTCAGGTGACCACCCCGGCCCCGGGAGACGGAGTCATACCGGGTCCCCGGCCCAGGTCCCCGGGTTGCATCGGGACAAAAGCACCGGATCACTGGATCACGTGGGGGCCCGGGCCCGGGTCCCCGGGTTGCATCGGGACACCAGCGAAGGACCACCGGGTCCTGTCGGGTCCCCGGCCCGGGTCCCCTGGACAGGTCGTTAACCCGGCCCCAGGTCACCGGGTCGTGTCGGGTAACCAGCCTGGTTCCCAGGTTCCGGTGACCACCCCGGCACCAGGACCCCGGGTCCCGTGGGGACCCCGGCCCCAGGTGACCGGGTCACGCGGGGACACCGGCCCCAGGTCAGCGGGTCACGTGGGGTCACCGGCCCCAGGTCAGCGGGTCACGTGGGGACACCGGCCCCAGGTCACCGCGTCAGGTCGGGACCCCGAACCCAGGTCCACGAGTCCGTCGACACCACAGCCCCGGGTCACCGGGTCGTGTCGGGTAGCCGGCCTGGTTCCCAGGTTCCGATGACCACCCCGGCACCAGGACCCCGGGTCACGTGGGGACACCGGCCCCAGGTCACCGGGTCACGTGGGGTCACCGGCCCCAGGTGACCCGGTCACGTGGGGTCACCGGCCCCAGGTGACCGGGTCACGTGGGGTCACCGGCCCCAGGTGACCGGGTCACGTGGGGTCACCAGCCCCAGGTCAGCGGGTCACGTGGGGACCCCGGACCCAGGTCAGCGGGTCACGTGGGGACACCGGCCCCAGGTAACCGGGTCATACCGAGTCCCCGGACCCAGGTCACCGGGTCAGTTCGGGACCCCGGACCCAGGTCGGGTCATGTCACGTCCCATGCCCGGGTCCCTGGGTTGGATTTTTACCCAGGCCCCGGGTCACAGGGTCATGTCGGGTCAACGGCCTGGGTACAAGGGTCTGGTGACCACCCCGACCCCAGGTCCCCGGGTCATGACGGGACACCGGACCAGGTCCCCGAGTCCGGTCGACACCACAGCCCCAGGTCACCGGGTCATGTCGGGACCCAGCCCGGGTCCCCGGGACGGGTTTTTACCCCAGCCGCAGATCACCGGGTCCTGTCGGGTACCCGGGTCGGGTCCCCTGGACAGGTCGGCACACCACAGCCCCGGGTCACGGGGTCATGTCGGGTCGCTGTCCCGGGTACCAGTGTCAGGTGACCACCCCGGCCCCGGGAGACGGAGTCATACCGGGTCCCCGGCCCGGGTCCCCGGGTTGCATCGGGACAAAAGCACCGGATCACTGGATCACGTGGGGGCCCGGGCCCGGGTCCCCGGGTTGCATCGGGACACCAGCGAAGGACCACCGGGTCCTGTCGGGTCCCCGGCCCGGGTCCCCTGGACAGGTCGTTAACCTGGCCCCAGGTCACCGGGTCATGTCGCGCACCCGGCCTGGTTCCCACGTTCCGGTGACCACCCCGGCACTAGGACCCCGGGTCCCGTGGGGACCCCGGCCCCAGGTGACCGGGTCACGCGGGGTCACCGGCCCCAGGTCAGCGGGTCACGTGGGGTCACCGGCCCCAGGTCAGCGGGTCACGTGGGGTCACCGGCCCAAGGTCAGCGGGTCACGTGGGGACACCGGCCCCAGGTCACCGCGTCAGGTCGGGACCCCGAACCCAGGTCCACGAGTCCGTCGACACCACAGCCCCGGGTCACCGGGTCGTGTCGGGTAACCGGCCTGGTTCCCAGGTTCCGATGACCACCCCGGCACCAGGACTCTGGGTCACGTGGGGACACCGGCCCCAGGTCACCGGGTCACGTGGGGTCACCGGACCCAGGTGACCCGGTCAAGTGGGGACACCGGCCCCAGGTGACCGTGTCACGTGGGGTCACCGGCACCAGGTGACCGGGTCACGTGGGGTCACCGGCCCCAGGTGACCTGGTCACGTGGGGTCACCGGCCCCAGGTGACCGGGTCACGTGAGGTCACCGGCCCCAGGTGACCGGGTCACGTGGGGTCACCGGCCCCAGGTGACCGGGTCACGTGGGGTCACCGGCCCCAGGTGACCGGGTCACGTGGGGTCACCGGCACCAGGTGACCGGGTCACGTGGGGACACCGGCCCCAGGTGACCGGGTCACGTGGGGTCACCGGCCCCAGGTCAGCGGGTCACGTGGGGTCACCGGCCCCAGGTGACCGGGTCACGTGGGGTCACCGGCCCCAGGTGACCGGGTCACGTGGGGTCACCGGCCCCAGGTGACCTGGTCACGTGGTGTCACCGGCCCCAGGTGACCCGGTCACGTGGGGTCACCGGCCCCAGGTGACCGGGTCACGTGGGGACACCGGCCTCAGGTCAGCGGGTCACGTGGGGACACCTGCCCCAGGTCAGCGGGTCACGTGGGGACCCCGGACCCAGGTCAGCGGGTCACGTGGGGACACCGGCCCCAGGTAACCGGGTCATACCGAGTCCCCGGACCCAGGTCACCGGGTCAGTTCGGGACCCCGGACCCAGGTCGGGTCATGTCACGTCCCATGCCCGGGTCCCCGGGTTGGATTTTTACCCAGGCCCCGGGTCACAGGGTCATGTCGGGTCAACGGCCTGGGTACAAGGGTCTGGTGACCACCCCGACCCCAGGTCCCCGGGTCATGACGGGACACCGGACCAGGTCCCCGAGTCCGGTCGACACCACAGCCCCAGGTCACCGGGTCATGTCGGGACCCAGCCCGGGTCCCCGGGACGGGTTTTTACCCCAGCCGCAGATCACCGGGTCCTGTCGGGTACCCGGGTCGGGTCCCCTGGACAGGTCGGCACCCCGGCCCCGGGTCACGGGGTCATGTCGGCTCGCTGTCCCGGGTACCAGTGTCAGGTGACCACCCCGGCCCCGGGAGACGGAGTCATACCGGGTCCCCGGCCCGGGTCCCCGGGTTGCATCGGGACAAAAGCACCGGATCACTGGATCACGTGGGGGCCCGGGCCCGGGTCCCCGGGTTGCATCGGGACACCAGCGAAGGACCACCGGGTCCTGTCGGGTCCCCGGCCCGGGTCCCCTGGACAGGTCATTAATCCGGCCCCAGGTCACCGGGTCATGTCGCGCACCCGGCCTGGTTCCCACGTTCCGGTGACCACCCCGGCACCAGGACCCCGGGTCCCGTGGGGACCCCGGCCCCAGGTGACCGGGTCACGCGGGGACACCGGCCCCAGTTGACCGGGTCACGTGGGGTCACCGGCCCCAGGTGACCGGGTCACGTGGGGTCACCGGCCCCAGGTCAGCGGGTCACGTGGGGTCACCGGCCCCAGGTTACCGGGTCACGTGGGGTCACCGGCCCCAGGTGACCGGGTCACGTGGGGTCACCGGCCCCAGGTCAGCGGGTCACGTGGGGTCACCGGCCCCAGGTGACCGGGTCACGTGAGGTCACCGGCCCCAGGTGACCGGGTCACGTGGGGTCACCGGCACCAGGTGACCGGGTCACGTGGGGACACCGGCCCCAGGTGACCGGGTCACGTGGGGACACCGGCCCCAGGTGACCGGGTCACGTGGGGTCACCGGCCCCAGGTCAGCGGGTCACGTGGGGTCACCGGCCCCAGGTGACCGGGTCACGTGGGGTCACCGGCCCCAGGTGACCGGGTCACGTGGGGTCACCGGCCCCAGGTGACCTGGTCACGTGGTGTCACCGGCCCCAGGTGACCGGGTCACGTGGGGTCACCGGCCCCAGGTGACCGGGTCACGTGGGGACACCGGCCTCAGGTCAGCGGGTCACGTGGGGACACCTGCCCCAGGTCAGCGGGTCACGTGGGGACCCCGGACCCAGGTCAGCGGGTCACGTGGGGACACCGGCCCCAGGTAACCGGGTCATACCGAGTCCCCGGACCCAGGTCACCGGGTCAGTTCGGGACCCCGGACCCAGGTCGGGTCATGTCACGTCCCATGCCCGGGTCCCCGGGTTGGATTTTTACCCAGGCCCCGGGTCACAGGGTCATGTCGGGTCAACGGCCTGGGTACAAGGGTCTGGTGACCACCCCGACCCCAGGTCCCCGGGTCATGACGGGACACCGGACCAGGTCCCCGAGTCCGGTCGACACCACAGCCCCAGGTCACCGGGTCATGTCGGGACCCAGCCCGGGTCCCCGGGACGGGTTTTTACCCCAGCCGCAGATCACCGGGTCCTGTCGGGTACCCGGGTCGGGTCCCCTGGACAGGTCGGCACCCCGGCCCCGGGTCACGGGGTCATGTCGGGTCGCTGTCCCGGGTACCAGTGTCAGGTGACCACCCCGGCCCCGGGAGACGGAGTCATACCGGGTCCCCGGCCCGGGTCCCCGGGTTGCATCGGGACACCAGCGAAGGACCACCGGGTCCTGTCGGGTCCCCGGCCCGGGTCCCCTGGACAGGTCGTTAACCCGGCCCCAGGTCACCGGGTCATGTCGCGCACCCGGCCTGGTTCCCAGGTTCCGGTGACCACCCCGGCACCAGGACCCCGGGTCCCGTGGGGACCCCGGACCCAGGTCAGCGGGTCACGTGGGGACACCGGCCCCAGGTCACCGCGTCAGGTCGGGACCCCGAACCCAGGTCCACGAGTCCGTCGACACCACAGCCCCGGGTCACCGGGTCGTGTCGGGTAACCGGCCTGGTTCCAAGGTTCCGATGACCACCCCGGCACCAGGACCCCGGGTCACGTGGGGACACCGGCCCCAGGTGACCGGGTCACGTGGGGACACCGGCCCCAGGTCATCGGGTCACGTGGGGTCACCGGCCCCAGGTGACCGGGTCACGTGGGGTCACCGGCCCCAGGTGACCGGGTCACGAGGGGACACCGGCCCCAGGTCATCGGGTCACGTGGGGTCACCGGCCCCAGGTGACCGGGTCATGTGGGGTCACCGGCCCCAGGTGACCGGGTCACGTGGGGTCACCGGCCCCAGGTGACCGGGTCACGTGGGGTCACCGGCCCCAGGTGACCGGGTCACGTGGGGTCACCGGCCCCAGGTCAGCGGGTCACGTGGGGACACCGGCCCCAGGTCACCGGGTCACGTGGGGTCACCGGCCCCAGGTGACCGGGTCACGTGGGGTCACCGGCCCCAGGTGACCGGGTCACGTGGGGTCACCGGCCCCAGGTGACCGGTTCACGTGGGGTCACCGGCACCAGGTGACCGGGTCACGTGGGGACACCGGCCCCAGGTGACCGGGTCACGTGGGGTCACCGGCCCCAGGTCAGCGGGTCACGTGGGGACACCGGCCCCAGGTAACCAAGGCATGTCGGGACCCAGCCCGGGTCCCCGGGACGGGTTTTTACCCCAGCCGCAGATCACCGGGTCCTGTCGGGTCCCCGGCCCGGGTCCCCTGGACAGGTCGATAACCCGGCCCCAGGTCACCCGGTCATCTCGCGCACCCGGCCTGGTTCCCAGGTTCCGATGACCACCCCGGCACCAGGACCCCGGGTCACTTGGGGTCACCGGCCCCAGGTGACCGGGTCACGTGGGGTCACCGGCCCCAGGTCAGCGGGTCACGTGGGGACACCGGCCCCAGGTCACCGGGTCACGTGGGGACACCGGCCCCAGGTGACCGGGTCACGTGGGGTCACCGGCCCCAGGTGACCGGGCCACGTGGGGTCACCGGACCCAGGTCAGCGGGTCACGTGGGGACACCGGCCCCGGGTAACCGGGTCATACCCAGTCCCCGGACCCAGGTCACCAGGTCAGTTCGGGACCCCGGACCCAGGTCGGGTCATTTCACGTCCCATGCCCGGGTCCCCGGGTTGGATTTTTACCCAGGCCCCGGGTCACAGGGTCATGTCGGGTCAACGGCCTGGGTACAAGGGTCTGGTGACCACCCCGACCCCAGGTCCCCGGGTCATGACGGGACACCGGACCAGGTCCCCGAGTCCGGTCGACACCACAGCCCCAGGTCACCGGGTCATGTTGGGACCCAGCCCGGGTCCCCGGGACGGGTTTTTACCCCAGCCGCAGATCACCGGGTCCTGTCGGGTACCCGGGTCGGGTCCCCTGGACAGGTCGGCACCCCGGCCCCGGGTCACGGGGTCATGTCGGGTCGCTGTCCCGGGTACCAGTGTCAGGTGACCACCCCGGCCCCGGGAGACGGAGTCATACCGGGTCCCCGGCCCGGGTCCCCGGGTTGCATCGGGACACCAGCGAAGGACCACCGGGTCCTGTCGGGTCCCCGGCCCGGGTCCCCTGGACAGGTCGTTAACCCGGCCCCAGGTCACCGGGTCATGTCGCGCACCCGGCCTGGTTCCCACGTTCCAGTGACCACCCCGGCACCAGGACCCCGGGTCACGTGGGGACACAGGCCCCAGGTGACCGGGTCACGTGGGGTCACCGGCCCCAGGTGACCGGGTCACGTGGGGTCACCGGCCCCAGGTGACCGGGTCACGTGGGGACACCGGCCCCAGGTGACCGGGTCACGTGGGGTCACCGGCCCCAGGTGACCGGGTCACGTGGGGTCACCGGCCCCAGGTGACCTGGTCACGTTGGGTCACCGGCCCCAGGTGACCGGGTCACGTGGGGTCACCGGCCCCAGGTGACCGGGTCACGTGGGGACACCGGCCCCAGGTGACCGGGTCACGTGGGGTCACCGGCCCCAGGTGACCGGGTCACGTGGGGTCACCGGACCCAGGTCAGCGGGTCACGTGGGGACACCGGCCCCAGGTAACCGGGTCATACCGAGTCCCCGGACCCAGGTCACCGGGTCAGTTCGGGACCCCGGACCCAGGTCGGGTCATGTCACGTCCCATGCCTGGGTCCCCGGGTTGGATTTTTACCCAGGCCCCGGGTCACAGGGTCATGTCGGGTCAACGGCCTGGGTACAAGGGTCTGGTGACCACCCCGACCACAGGTCCCCGGGTCATGACGGGACACCGGACCAGGTCCCCGAGTCCGGTCGACACCACAGCCCCAGGTCACCGGGTCATGTCGGGACCCAGCCCGGGTCCCCGGGACGGGTTTTTACTCCAGCCGCAGATCACCGGGTCCTGTCGGGTACCCGGGTCGGGTCCCCTGGACAGGTCGTTACCCCGGCCCCGGGTCACGGGGTCATGTCGGGTCGCTGTCCCGGGTACCAGTGTCAGGTGACCACCCCGGCCCCGGGAGACGGAGTCATACCGGGTCCCCGGCCCGGGTCCCCGGGTTGCATCGGGACACCAGCGAAGGACCACCGGGTCCTGTCGGGTCCCCGGCCCGGGTCCCCTGGACAGGTCGTTAACCCGGCCCCAGGTCACCGGGTCATGTCGCGCACCCGGCCTGGTTCCCAGGTTCCGGTGACCACCCCGGCACCAGGACCCCGGGTCACGTGGGGACCCCGGACCCAGGTCAGCGGGTCACGTGGGGACACCGGCCCCAGGTCACCGCGTCAGGTCGGGACCCCGAACCCAGGTCCACGAGTCCGTCGACACCACAGCCCCGGGTCACCGGGTCGTGTCGGGTAACCGGCCTGGTTCCAAGGTTCCGATGACCACCCCGGCACCAGGACCCCGGGTCACGTGGGGACACCGGCCCCAGGTGACCGGGTCACGTGGGGACACCGGCCCCAGGTCATCGGGTCACGTGGGGTCACCGGCCCCAGGTGACCGGGTCACGTGGGGTCACCGGCCCCAGGTCACCGGGTCACGTGGGGTCACCGGCCCCAGGTCAGCGGGTCACGTGGGGTCACCGGCCCCAGGTGACCGGGTCACGTGGGGTCACCGGCCCCAGGTGACCGGGTCACGTGGGGACACCGGCCCCAGGTGACCGGGTCATACCGAGTCCCCGGACCCAGGTCACCGGGTCAGTTCGGGACCCCGGACCCAGGTCGGGTCATGTCACGTCCCATGCCCGGGTCCCCGGGTTGGATTTTTACCCAGGCCCCGGGTCACAGGGTCATGTCGGGTCAACGGCCTGGGTACAAGGGTCTGGTGACCACCCCGACCCCAGGTCCCCGGGTCATGACGGGACACCGGACCAGGTCCCCGAGTCCGGTCGACACCACAGCCCCAGGTCACCGGGTCATGTCGGGACCCAGCCCGGGTCCCCGGGACGCGTTTTTACCCCAGCCGCAGATCACCGGGTCCTGTCGGGTACCCGGGTCGGGTCCCCTGGACAGGTCGGCACCCCGGCCCCGGGTCACGGGGTCATGTCGGGTCGCTGTCCCGGGTACCAGTGTCAGGTGACCACCCCGGCCCCGGGAGACGGAGTCATACCGGGTCCCCGGCCCGGGTCCCCGGGTTGCATCGGGACACCAGCGAAGGACCACCGGGTCCTGTCGGGTCCCCGGCCCGGGTCCCCTGGACAGGTCGTTAACCCGGCCCCAGGTCACCGGGTCATGTCGCGCACCCGGCCTGGTTCCCAGGTTCCGGTGACCACCCCGGCACCAGGACCCCGGGTCCCGTGGGGACCCCGGACCCAGGTCAGCGGGTCACGTGGGGACACCGGCCCCAGGTCACCGCGTCAGGTCGGGACCCCGAACCCAGGTCCACGAGTCCGTCGACACCACAGCCCCGGGTCACCGGGTCGTGTCGGGTAACCGGCCTGGTTCCAAGGTTCCGATGACCACCCCGGCACCAGGACCCCGGGTCACGTGGGGACACCGGCCCCAGGTGACCGGGTCACGTGGGGACACCGGCCCCAGGTCATCGGGTCACGTGGGGTCACCGGCCCCAGGTGACCGGGTCACGTGGGGTCACCGGCCCCAGGTGACCGGGTCACGTGGGGACACCGGCCCCAGGTGACCGGGTCACGTGGGGTCACCGGCCCCAGGTGACCGGGTCACGTGGGGTCACCGGCCCCAGGTGACCGGGTCACGTGGGGTCACCGGACCCAGGTGACCGGGTCACGTGGGGACACCGGCCCCAGGTGACCGGGTCATACCGAGTCCCCGGACCCAGGTCACCGGGTCAGTTCGGGACCCCGGACCCAGGTCGGGTCATGTCACGTCCCATGCCCGGGTCCCCGGGTTGGATTTTTACCCAGGCCCCGGGTCACAGGGTCATGTCGGGTCAACGGCCTGGGTACAAGGGTCTGGTGACCACCCCGACCCCAGGTCCCCGGGTCATGACGGGACACCGGACCAGGTCCCCGAGTCCGGTCGACACCACAGCCCCAGGTCACCGGGTCATGTCGGGACCCAGCCCGGGTCCCCGGGACGGGTTTTTACCCCAGCCGCAGATCACCGGGTCCTGTCGGGTACCCGGGTCGGGTCCCCTGGACAGGTCGGCACCCCGGCCCCGGGTCACGGGGTCATGTCGGGTCGCTGTCCCGGGTACCAGTGTCAGGTGACCACCCCGGCCCCGGGAGACGGAGTCATACCGGGTCCCCGGCCCGGGTCCCCGGGTTGCATCGGGACACCAGCGAAGGACCACCGGGTCCTGTCGGGTCCCCGGCCCGGGTCCCCTGGACAGGTCGTTAACCCGGCCCCAGGTCACCGGGTCATGTCGCGCACCCGGCCTGGTTCCCAGGTTCCGGTGACCACCCCCGGCACCAGGACCCCGGGTCCCATGGGGACCCCGGACCCAGGTCAGCGGGTCACGTGGGGACACCGGCCCCAGGTCACCGCGTCAGGTCGGGACCCCGAACCCAGGTCCACGAGTCCGTCGACACCACAGCCCCGGGTCACCGGGTCGTGTCGGGTAACCGGCCTGGTTCCAAGGTTCCGATGACCACCCCGGCACCAGGACCCCGGGTCACGTGGGGACACCGGCCCCAGGTGACCGGGTCACGTGGGGACACCGGCCCCAGGTGACCGGGTCACGTGGGGACACCGGCCCCAGGTCATCGGGTCACGTGGGGTCACCGGCCCCAGGTGACCGGGTCACGTGGGGTCACCGGCCCCAGGTGACCGGGTCACGTGGGGACACCGGCCCCAGGTCATCGGGTCACGTGGGGTCACCGGCCCCAGGTGACCGGGTCACGTGGGGTCACCGGCCCCAGGTCACCGGGTCACGTGGGGTCACCGGCCCCAGGTGACCGGGTCACGTGGGGTCACCGGCCCCAGGTCAGCGGGTCACGTGGGGACACCGACCCCAGGTCACCGGGTCACGTGGGGACACCGGCCCCAGGTGACCGGGTCACGTGGGGTCACCGGCCCCAGGTGACCGGGTCACGTGGGGTCACCGGCCCCAGGTGACCGGGTCACGTGGGGTCACCGGCACCAGGTGACCGGGTCACGTGGGGACACCGGCCCCAGGTGACCGGGTCACGTGGGGTCACCGGCCCCAGGTCAGCGGGTCACGTGGGGACACCGGCCCCAGGTAACCAAGGCATGTCGGGACCCTGCCCGGGTCCCCGGGACGGGTTTTTACCCCAGCCGCAGATCACCGGGTCCTGTCGGGTCCCCGGCCCGGGTCCCCTGGACAGGTCGATAACCCGGCCCCAGGTCACCCGGTCATCTCGCGCACCCGGCCTGGTTCCCAGGTTCCGATGACCACCCCGGCACCAGGACCCCGGGTCACTTGGGGACACCGGCCCCAGGTGACCGGGTCACGTGGGGTCACCGGCCCCAGGTCAGCGGGTCACGTGGGGACCCCGGCCCCAGGTGACCGGGTCACGTGGGGACCCCGGACCCAGGTAACCGGGTCATACCGAGTCCCCGGACCCAGGTCACCGGGTCAGTTCGGGACCCCGGACCCAGGTCGGGTCATGTCACGTCCCATGCCCGGGTCCCCGGGTTGGATTTTTACCCAGGCCCCGGGTCACAGGGTCATGTCGGGTCAACGGCCTGGGTACAAGGGTCTGGTGACCACCCCGACCCCAGGTCCCCGGGTCATGACGGGACACCGGACCAGGTCCCCGAGTCCGGTCGACACCACAGCCCCAGGTCACCGGGTCATGTCGGGACCCAGCCCGGGTCCCCGGGACGGGTTTTTACCCCAGCCGCAGATCACCGGGTCCTGTCGGGTACCCGGGTCGGGTCCCCTGGACAGGTCGGCACCCCGGCCCCGGGTCACGGGGTCATGTCGGGTCGCTGTCCCGGGTACCACTGTCAGGTGACCACCCCGGCCCCGGGAGACGGAGTCATACCGGGTCCCCGGCCCGGGTCCCCGGGTTGCATCGGGACACCAGCGAAGGACCACCGGGTCCTGTCGGGTCCCCGGCCCGGGTCCCCTGGACAGGTCGTTAACCCGGCCCCAGGTCACCGGGTCATGTCGCGCACCCGGCCTGGTTCCCAGGTTCCGGTGACCACCCCGGCACCAGGACCCCGGGTCACGTGGGGACCCCGGACCCAGGTCAGCGGGTCACGTGGGGACACCGGCCCCAGGTCATCGGGTCACGTGGGGTCACCGGCCCCAGGTGACCGGGTCACGTGGGGTCACCGGCCCCAGGTGACCGGGTCACGTGGGGTCACCGGCCCCAGGTGACCGGGTCACGTGGGGTCACCGGCCCCAGGTGACCGGGTCACGTGGGGACACCGGCCCCAGGTGACCGGGTCACGTGGGGTCACCGGCCCCAGGTGACCGGGTCACGTGGGGTCACCGGCCCCAGGTGACCTGGTCACGTGGGGTCACCGGCCCCAGGTGACCGGGTCACGTGGGGTCACCGGCCCCAGGTGACCGGGTCACGTGGGGACACCGGCCCCAGGTGACCGGGTCACGTGGGGTCACCGGCCCCAGGTGACCGGGTCACGTGGGGTCACCGGACCCAGGTCAGCGGGTCACGTGGGGACACCGGCCCCAGGTAACCGGGTCATACCGAGTCCCCGGACCCAGGTCACCGGGTCAGTTCGGGACCCCGGACCCAGGTCGGGTCATGTCACGTCCCATGCCCGGGTCCCCGGGTTGGATTTTTACCCAGACCCCGGGTCACAGGGTCATGTCGGGTCAACGGCCTGGGTACAAGGGTCTGGTGACCACCCCGACCCCAGGTCCCCGGGTCATGACGGGACACCGGACCAGGTCCCCGAGTCCGGTCGACACCACAGCCCCAGGTCACCGGGTCATGTCGGGACCCAGCCCGGGTCCCCGGGACGGGTTTTTACTCCAGCCGCAGATCACCGGGTCCTGTCGGGTACCCGGGTCGGGTCCCCTGGACAGGTCGGCACCCCGGCCCCGGGTCACGGGGTCATGTCGGGTCGCTGTCCCGGGTACCAGTGTCAGGTGACCACCCCGGCCCCGGGAGACGGAGTCATACCGGGTCCCCGGCCCGGGTCCCCGGGTTGCATCGGGACACCAGCGAAGGACCACCGGGTCCTGTCGGGTCCCCGGCCCGGGTCCCCTGGACAGGTCGTTAACCCGGCCCCAGGTCACCGGGTCATGTCGCGCACCCGGCCTGGTTCCCAGGTTCCGGTGACCACCCCGGCACCAGGACCCCGGGTCACGTGGGGACCCCGGACCCAGGTCAGCGGGTCACGTGGGGACACCGGCCCCAGGTCACCGCGTCAGGTCGGGACCCCGAACCCAGGTCCACGAGTCCGTCGACACCACAGCCCCGGGTCACCGGGTCGTGTCGGGTAACCGGCCTGGTTCCAAGGTTCCGATGACCACCCCGGCACCAGGACCCCGGGTCACGTGGGGACACCGGCCCCAGGTGACCGGGTCACGTGGGGTCACCGGCCCCAGGTCAGCGGGTCACGTGGGGTCACCGGCCCCAGGTGACCGGGTCACGTGGGGACACCGGCCCCAGGTGACCGGGTCACGTGGGGTCACCGGCCCTAGGTCAGCGGGTCACGTGGGGACACCGGCCCCAGGTGACCGGGTCACGTGGGGTCACCGGCCCCAGGTGACCGGGTCACGTGGGGTCACCGGCCCCAGGTGACCGGGTCACGTGGGGTCACCGGCCCCAGGTGACCGGGTCACGTGGGGTCACCGGCCCCAGGTGACCGGGTCACGTGGGGTCACCGGCCCCAGGTGACCGGGTCACGTGGGGTCACCGGCCCCAGGTCAGCGGGTCACGTGGGGTCACCGGACCCAGGTGACCGGGTCACGTGGGGTCACCGGCCCCAGGTCAGCGGGTCACGTGGGGACACCGGCCCCAGGTAACCGGGTCATACCGAGTCCCCGGACCCAGGTCACCGGGTCAGTTCGGGACCCCGGACCCAGGTCGGGTCATGTCACGTCCCATGCCCGGGTCCCCGGGTTGGATTTTTACCCAGGCCCCGGGTCACAGGGTCATGTCGGGTCAACGGCCTGGGTACAAGGGTCTGGTGACCACCCCGACCCCAGGTCCCCGGGTCATGACGGGACACCGGACCAGGTCCCCGAGTCCGGTCGACACCACAGCCCCAGGTCACCGGGTCATGTCGGGACCCAGCCCGGGTCCCCGGGACGGGTTTTTACCCCAGCCGCAGATCACCGGGTCCTGTCGGGTACCCGGGTCGGGTCCCCTGGACAGGTCGGCACCCCGGCCCCGGGTCACGGGGTCATGTCGGGTCGCTGTCCCGGGTACCAGTGTCAGGTGACCACCCCGGCCCCGGGAGACGGAGTCATACCGGGTCCCCGGCCCGGGTCCCCGGGTTGCATCGGGACACCAGCGAAGGACCACCGGGTCCTGTCGGGTCCCCGGCCCGGGTCCCCTGGACAGGTCGTTAACCCGGCCCCAGGTCACCGGGTCATGTCGCGCACCCGGCCTGGTTCCCAGGTTCCGGTGACCACCCCCGGCACCAGGACCCCGGGTCCCGTGGGGACCCCGGACCCAGGTCAGCGGGTCACGTGGGGACACCGGCCCCAGGTCACCGCGTCAGGTCGGGACCCCGAACCCAGGTCCACGAGTCCGTCGACACCACAGCCCCGGGTCACCGGGTCGTGTCGGGTAACCGGCCTGGTTCCAAGGTTCCGATGACCACCCCGGCACCAGGACCCCGGGTCACGTGGGGACACCGGCCCCAGGTGACCGGGTCACGTGGGGACACCGGCCCCAGGTCAGAGGGTCACGTGGGGTCACCGGCCCCAGGTGACCGGGTCACGTGGGGTCACCGGCCCCAGGTGACCTGGTCACGTGGGGTCACAGGCCCCAGGTGACCGGGTCACGTGGGGTCACCGGCCCCAGGTGACCGGGTCACGTGGGGTCACCGGCCCCAGGTGACCGGGTCACGTGGGGTCACCGGCCCCAGGTGACCGGGTCACGTGGGTACACCGGCACCAGGTGACCGGGTCACGTGGGGTCACCGGCCCCAGGTGACCGGGTCACGTGGGGTCACCGGCCCCAGGTCACCGGGTCACGTGGGGTCACCGGCCCCAGGAGACCGGGTCACGTGGGGTCACCGGCCCCAGGTGACCGGGTCACGTGGGGTCACCGGCCCCAGGTCAGCGGGTCACGTGGGGACACCGGCCCCAGGTAACCGGGTCATACCGAGTCCCCGGACTCAGGTCACCGGGTCAGTTCGGGACCCCGGACCCAGGTCGGGTCATGTCACGTCCCATGCCCGGGTCCCCGGGTTGGATTTTTACCCAGGCCCCGGGTCACAGGGTCATGTCGGGTCAACGGCCTGGGTACAAGGGTCTGGTGACCACCCCGACCCCAGGTCCCCGGGTCATGACGGGACACCGGACCAGGTCCCCGAGTCCGGTCGACACCACAGCCCCAGGTCACCGGGTCATGTCGGGACCCAGCCCGGGTCCCCGGGACGGGTTTTTACCCCAGCCGCAGATCACCGGGTCCTGTCGGGTACCCGGGTCGGGTCCCCTGGACAGGTCGGCACCCCGGCCCCGGGTCACGGGGTCATGTCGGGTCGCTGTCCCGGGTACCAGTGTCAGGTGACCACCCCGGCCCCGGGAGACGGAGTCATACCGGGTCCCCGGCCCGGGTCCCCGGGTTGCATCGGGACACCAGCGAAGGACCACCGGGTCCTGTCGGGTCCCCGGCCCGGGTCCCCTGGACAGGTCGTTAACCCGGCCCCAGGTCACCGGGTCATGTCGCGCACCCGGCCTGGTTCCCAGGTTCCGGTGACCACCCCCGGCACCAGGACCCCGGGTCCCGTGGGGACCCCGGACCCAGGTCAGCGGGTCACGTGGGGACACCGGCCCCAGGTCACCGCGTCAGGTCGGGACCCCGAACCCAGGTCCACGAGTCCGTCGACACCACAGCCCCGGGTCACCGGGTCGTGTCGGGTAACCGGCCTGGTTCCAAGGTTCCGATGACCACCCCGGCACCAGGACCCCGGGTCACGTGGGGACACCGGCCCCAGGTGACCGGGTCACGTGGGGACACCGGCCCCAGGTCATCGGGTCACGTGGGGTCACCGGCCCCAGGTGACCGGGTCACGTGGGTTCACCGGCCCCAGGTGACCGGGTCACGTGGGGTCACCGGCCCCAGGTCAGCGGGTCACGTGGGGTCACCGGCCCCAGGTGACCGGGTCACGTGGGGACACCGGCCCCAGGTGACCGGGTCACGTGGGGTCACCGGCCCTAAGTCAGCGGGTCACGTGGGGACACCGGCCCCAGGTGACCGGGTCACGTGGGGTCACCGGCCCCAGGTGACCGGGTCACGTGGGGTCACCGGCCCCAGGTGACCGGGTCACGTGGGTACACCGGCCCCAGGTGACCGGGTCACATGGGGTCACCGGCCCCAGGTGACCGGGTCACGTGGGGTCACCGGCCCCAGGTGACCGGGTCACCTGGGGTCACCGGCCCCAGGTGACCGGGTCACGTGGGGTCACCGGCCCCAGGTCAGCGGGTCACGTGGGGTCACCGGCCCCAGGTGACCGGGTCACGTGGGGTCACCGGACCCAGGTCAGCGGGTCACGTGGGGACACCGGCCCCAGGTAACCGGGTCATACCGAGTCCCCGGACCCAGGTCACCGGGTCAGTTCGGGACCCCGGACCCAGGTCGGGTCATGTCACGTCCCATGCCCGGGTCCCCGGGTTGGATTTTTACCCAGGCCCCGGGTTACAGGGTCATGTCGGGTCAACGGCCTGGGTACAAGGGTCTGGTGACCACCCCGACCCCAGGTCCCCGGGTCATGACGGGACACCGGACCAGGTCCCCGAGTCCGGTCGACACCACAGCCCCAGGTCACCGGGTCATGTCGGGACCCAGCCCGGGTCCCCGGGACGGGTTTTTACCCCAGCCGCAGATCACCGGGTCCTGTCGGGTACCCGGGTCGGGTCCCCTGGACAGGTCGGCACCCCGGCCCCGGGTCACGGGGTCATGTCGGGTCGCTGTCCCGGGTACCAGTGTCAGGTGACCACCCCGGCCCCGGGAGACGGAGTCATACCGGGTCCCCGGCCCGGGTCCCCGGGTTGCATCGGGACACCAGCGAAGGACCACCGGGTCCTGTCGGGTCCCCGGCCCGGGTCCCCTGGACAGGTCGTTAACCCGGCCCCAGGTCACCGGGTCATGTCGCGCACCCGGCCTGGTTCCCAGGTTCCGGTGACCACCCCGGCACCAGGACCCCGGGTCCCGTGGGGACCCCGGACCCAGGTCAGCGGGTCACGTGGGGACACCGGCCCCAGGTCACCGCGTCAGGTCGGGACCCCGAACCCAGGTCCACGAGTCCGTCGACACCACAGCCCCGGGTCACCGGGTCGTGTCGGGTAACCGGCCTGGTTCCAAGGTTCCGATGACCACCCCGGCACCAGGACCCCGGGTCACGTGGGGACACCGGCCCCAGGTGACCGGGTCACGTGGGGACACCGGCCCCAGGTCAGCGGGTCACGTGGGGTCACCGGCCCCAGGTGACCGGGTCACGTGGGGTCACCGGCCCCAGGTGACCTGGTCACGTGGGGTCACCGGCCCCAGGTGACCAGGTCACGTGGGGTCACCGGCCCCAGGTGACCGGGTCACGTGGGGTCACCGGCCCCAGGTGACCGGGTCACGTGGGGTCACCGGCCCCAGGTGACCGGGTCACGTGGGGTCACCGGACCCAGGTCACCGGGTCACGTGGGTACACCGGCACCAGGTGACCGGGTCACGTGGGGTCACCGGCCCCAGGTGACCGGGTCACGTGGGGTCACCGGCCCCAGGTCACCGGGTCACGTGGGGTCACCGGCCCCAGGTCAGCGGGTCACGTGGGGTCACCGGCCCCAGGTGACCGGGTCACGTGGGGTCACCGGCCCCAGGTGACCGGGTCACGTGGGGACACCGGCCCCAGGTGACCGGGTCATACCGAGTCCCCGGACCCAGGTCACCGGGTCAGTTTGGGACCCCGGACCCAGGTCGGGTCATGTCACGTCCCATGCCCGGGTCCCCGGGTTGGATTTTTACCCAGGCCCCGGGTCACAGGGTCATGTCGGGTCAACGGCCTGGGTACAAGGGTCTGGTGACCACCCCGACCCCAGGTCCCCGGGTCATGACGGGACACCGGACCAGGTCCCCGAGTCCGGTCGACACCACAGCCCCAGGTCACCGGGTCATGTCGGGACCCAGCCCGGGTCCCCGGGACGGGTTTTTACCCCAGCCGCAGATCACCGGGTCCTGTCGGGTACCCGGGTCGGGTCCCCTGGACAGGTCGGCACCCCGGCCCCGGGTCACGGGGTCATGTCGGGTCGCTGTCCCGGGTACCAGTGTCAGGTGACCACCCCGGCCCCGGGAGACGGAGTCATACCGGGTCCCCGGCCCGGGTCCCCGGGTTGCATCGGGACACCAGCGAAGGACCACCGGGTCCTGTCGGGTCCCCGGCCCGGGTCCCCTGGACAGGTCGTTAACCCGGCCCCAGGTCACCGGGTCATGTCGCGCACCCGGCCTGGTTCCCAGGTTCCGGTGACCACCCCGGCACCAGGACCCCGGGTCCCGTGGGGACCCCGGACCCAGGTCAGCGGGTCACGTGGGGACACCGGCCCCAGGTCACCGCGTCAGGTCGGGACCCCGAACCCAGGTCCACGAGTCCGTCGACACCACAGCCCCGGGTCACCGGGTCGTGTCGGGTAACCGGCCTGGTTCCAAGGTTCCGATGACCACCCCGGCACCAGGACCCCGGGTCACGTGGGGACACCGGCCCCAGGTGACCGGGTCACGTGGGGACACCGGCCCCAGGTCATCGGGTCACGTGGGGTCACCGGCCCCAGGTGACCGGGTCACGTGGGGTCACCGGCCCCAGGTGACCGGGTCACGTGGGGACACCGGCCCCAGGTCATCGGGTCACGTGGGGTCACCGGCCCCAGGTGACCGGGTCACGTGGGGTCACCGGCCCCAGGTGACCGGGTCACGTGGGGTCACCGGCCCCAGGTGACCGGGTCACGTGGGGTCACTGGCCCCAGGTCAGCGGGTCACGTGGGGACACCGGCCCCAGGTGACCGGGTCACGTGGGGTCACCGGCCCCAGGTGACCGGGTCACGTGGGGTCACCGGCCCCAGGTGACCGGGTCACGTTGTGTCACCGGCCCCAGGTGACCGGGTCACGTGGGGTCACCGGCCCCAGGTGACCGGTTCACGTGGGGTCACCGGCACCAGGTGACCGGGTCACGTGGGGACACCGGCCCCAGGTGACCGGGTCACGTGGGGTCACCGGCCCCAGGTCAGCGGGTCACGTGGGGACACCGGCCCCAGGTAACCAAGGCATGTCGGGACCCAGCCCGGGTCCCCGGGACGGGTTTTTACCCCAGCCGCAGATCACTGGGCCCTGTCGGGTCCCCGGCCCGGGTCCCCTGGACAGGTCGATAACCCGGCCCCAGGTCACCCGGTCATCTCGCGCACCCGGCCTTGTTCCCAGGTTCCGATGACCACCCCGGCACCAGGACCCCGGGTCACTTGGGGACACCGGCCCCAGGTGACCGGGTCACGTGGGGTCACCGTCCCCAGGTCAGCGGGTCACGTGGGGACCCCGGCCCCAGGTGACCGGGTCACGTGGGGACCCCGGACCCAGGTAACCGGGTCAAACCGAGTCCCCGGACCCAGGTCACCGGGTCAGTTTGGGACCCCGGACCCAGGTCGGGTCATGTCACGTCCCATGCCCGGGTCCCCGGGTTGGATTTTTACCCAGGCCCCGGGTCACAGGGTCATGTCGGGTCAACGGCCTGGGTACAAGGGTCTGGTGACCACCCCGACCCCAGGTCCCCGGGTCATGACGGGACACCGGACCAGGTCCCCGAGTCCGGTCGACACCACAGCCCCAGGTCACCGGGTCATGTCGGGACCCAGCCCGGGTCCCCGGGACGGGTTTTTACCCCAGCCGCAGATCACCGGGTCCTGTCGGGTACCCGGGTCGGGTCCCCTGGACAGGTCGGCACCCCGGCCCCGGGTCACGGGGTCATGTCGGGTCGCTGTCCCGGGTACCAGTGTCAGGTGACCACCCCGGCCCCGGGAGACGGAGTCATACCGGGTCCCCGGCCCGGGTCCCCGGGTTGCATCGGGACACCAGCGAAGGACCACCGGGTCCTGTCGGGTCCCCGGCCCGGGTCCCCTGGACAGGTCGTTAACCCGGCCCCAGGTCACCGGGTCATGTCGCGCACCCGGCCTGGTTCCCAGGTTCCGGTGACCACCCCGGCACCAGGACCCCGGGTCCCGTGGGGACCCCGGACCCAGGTCAGCGGGTCACGTGGGGACACCGGCCCCAGGTCACCGCGTCAGGTCGGGACCCCGAACCCAGGTCCACGAGTCCGTCGACACCACAGCCCCGGGTCACCGGGTCGTGTCGGGTAACCGGCCTGGTTCCAAGGTTCCGATGACCACCCCGGCACCAGGACCCCGGGTCAGGTGGGGACACCGGCCCCAGGTGACCGGGTCACGTGGGGACACCGGCCCCAGGTCATCGGGTCACGTGGGGTCACCGGCCCCAGGTGACCGGGTCACGTGGGGTCACCGGCCCCAGGTGACCGGGTCACGTGGGGTCACCGGCCCCAGGTGACCGGGTCACGTGGGGTCACCGGCCCCAGGTCAGCGGGTCACGTGGGGACACCGGCCCCAGGTCACCGGGTCACGTGGGGACACCGGCCCCAGGTGACCGGGTCACGTGGGGTCACCGGCCCCAGGTGACCGGGTCACGTGGGGTCACCGGACCCAGGTCAGCGGGTCACGTGGGGACACCAGCCCCAGGTAACCGGGTCATACCGAGTCCCCGGACCCAGGTCACCAGGTCAGTTCGGGACCCCGGACCCAGGTCGGGTCATGTCACGTCCCATGCCCGGGTCCCCGGGTTGGATTTTTACCCAGGCCCCGGGTCACAGGGTCATGTCGGGTCAACGGCCTGGGTACAAGGGTCTGGTGACCACCCCGACCCCAGGTCCCCGGGTCATGACGGGACACCGGACCAGGTCCCCGAGTCCGGTCGACACCACAGCCCCAGGTCACCGGGTCATGTCGGGACCCAGCCCGGGTCCCCGGGACGGGTTTTTACCCCAGCCGCAGATCACCGGGTCCTGTCGGGTACCCGGGTCGGGTCCCCTGGACAGGTCGGCACCCCGGCCCCGGGTCACGGGGTCATGTCGGGTCGCTGTCCCGGGTACCAGTGTCAGGTGACCACCCCGGCCCCGGGAGACGGAGTCATACCGGGTCCCCGGCCCGGGTCCCCGGGTTGCATCGGGACACCAGCGAAGGACCACCGGGTCCTGTCGGGTCCCCGGCCCGGGTCCCCTGGACAGGTCGTTAACCCGGCCCCAGGTCACCGGGTCATGTCGCGCACCCGGCCTGGTTCCCAGGTTCCGGTGACCACCCCGGCACCAGGACCCCGGGTCACGTGGGGACACCGGCCCCAGGTGACCGGGTCACGTGGGGACACCGGCCCCAGGTCATCGGGTCACGTGGGGTCACCGGCCCCAGGTGACCGGGTCACGTGGGGTCACCGGCCCCAGGTGACCGGGTCACGTGGGGTCACCGGCCCCAGGTGACCGGGTCACGTGGGGACACCGGCCCCAGGTGACCGGGTCACGTGGGGTCACCGGCCCCAGGTGACCTGGTCACGTGGGGTCACCGGCCCCAGGTGACCGGGTCACGTGGGGTCACCGACCCCAGGTGACCGGGTCACGTGGGGACACCGGCCCCAGGTGACCGGGTCACGTGGGGTCACCGGCCCCAGGTGACCGGGTCACGTGGGGTCACCGGACCCAGGTCAGCGGGTCACGTGGGGACACCGGCCCCAGGTAACCGGGTCATACCGAGTCCCCGGACCCAGGTCACCGGGTCAGTTCGGGACCCCGGACCCAGGTCGGGTCATGTCACGTCCCATGCCCGGGTCCCCGGGTTGGATTTTTACCCAGGCCCCGGGTCACAGGGTCATGTCGGGTCAACGGCCTGGGTACAAGGGTCTGGTGACCACCCCGACCCCAGGTCCCCGGGTCATGACGGGACACCGGACCAGGTCCCCGAGTCCGGTCGACACCACAGCCCCAGGTCACCGGGTCATGTCGGGACCCAGCCCGGGTCCCCGGGACGGGTTTTTACCCCAGCCGCAGATCACCGGGTCCTGTCGGGTACCCGGGTCGGGTCCCCTGGACAGGTCGGCACCCCGGCCCCGGGTCACGGGGTCATGTCGGGTCGCTGTCCCGGGTACCAGTGTCAGGTGACCACCCCGGCCCCGGGAGACGGAGTCATACCGGGTCCCCGGCCCGGGTCCCCGGGTTGCATCGGGACACCAGCGAAGGACCACCGGGTCCTGTCGGGTCCCCGGCCCGGGTCCCCTGGACAGGTCGTTAACCCGGCCCCAGGTCACCGGGTCATGTCGCGCACCCGGCCTGGTTCCCAGGTTCCGGTGACCACCCCGGCACCAGGACCCCGGGTCCCGTGGGGACCCCGGACCCAGGTCAGCGGGTCACGTGGGGACACCGGCCCCAGGTCACCGCGTCAGGTCGGGACCCCGAACCCAGGTCCACGAGTCCGTCGACACCACAGCCCCGGGTCACCGGGTCGTGTCGGGTAACCGGCCTGGTTCCAAGGTTCCGATGACCACCCCGGCACCAGGACCCCGGGTCACGTGGGGACACCGGCCCCAGGTGACCGGGTCAGGTGGGGACACTGGCCCCAGGTCAGCGGGTCACGTGGGGTCACCGGCCCCAGGTGACCGGGTCACGTGGGGTCACCGGCCCCAGGTGACCGGGTCACGTGGGGTCACCGGCCCCAGGTGACCGGGTCACGTGGGGTCACCGGCCCCAGGTGACCGGGTCACGTGGGGTCACCGGCCCCAGGTGACCGGGTCACGTGGGGACACCGGCCCCAGGTGACCGGGTCACGTGGGGTCACCGGCCCCAGGTGACCGGGTCACGTGGGGTCACCGGCCCCAGGTGTCCGGGTCACGTGGGGTCACCGGCCCCAGGTGACCGGGTCACGTGGGGTCACCGGCCCCAGGTGACCGGGTCACGTGGGGTCACCGGCCCCAGGTGACCGGGTCACGTGGGGACACCGGCCCCAGGTGACCGGGTCACGTGGGGTCACCGGCCCCAGGTGACCTGGTCACGTGGGGTCACCGGCCCCAGGTGACCGGGTCACGTGGGGTCACCGGCCCCAGGTGACCGGGTCACGTGGGGACACCGGCCCCAGGTGACCGGGTCACGTGGGGTCACCGGCCCCAGGTGACCGGGTCACGTGGGGTCACCGGACCCAGGTCAGCGGGTCACGTGGGGACACCGGCCCCAGGTAACCGGGTCATACCGAGTCCCCGGACCCAGGTCACCGGGTCAGTTCGGGACCCCGGACCCAGGTCGGGTCATGTCACGTCCCATGCCCGGGTCCCCGGGTTGGATTTTTACCCAGGCCCCGGGTCACAGGATCATGTCGGGTCAACGGCCTGGGTACAAGGGTCTGGTGACCACCCCGACCCCAGGTCCCCGGGTCATGACGGGACACCGGACCAGGTCCCCGAGTCCGGTCGACACCACAGCCCCAGGTCACCGGGTCATGTCGGGACCCAGCCCGGGTCCCCGGGACGGGTTTTTACCCCAGCCGCAGATCACCGGGTCCTGTCGGGTACCCGGGTCGGGTCCCCTGGACAGGTCGGCACCCCGGCCCCGGGTCACGGGGTCATGTCGGGTCGCTGTCCCGGGTACCAGTGTCAGGTGACCACCCCGGCCCCGGGAGACGGAGTCATACCGGGTCCCCGGCCCGGGTCCCCGGGTTGCATCGGGACACCAGCGAAGGACCACCGGGTCCTGTCGGGTCCCCGGCCCGGGTCCCCTGGACAGGTCGTTAACCCGGCCCCAGGTCACCGGGTCATGTCGCGCACACGGCCTGGTTCCCAGGTTCCGGTGACCACCCCGGCACCAGGACCCCGGGTCCCGTGGGGACCCCGGACCCAGGTCAGCGGGTCACGTGGGGACACCGGCCCCAGGTCACCGCGTCAGGTCGGGACCCCGAACCCAGGTCCACGAGTCCGTCGACACCACAGCCCCGGGTCACCGGGTCGTGTCGGGTAACCGGCCTGGTTCCAAGGTTCCGATGACCACCCCGGCACCAGGACCCCGGGTCACGTGGGGACACCGGCCCCAGGTGACCGGGTCACGTGGGGACACCGGCCCCAGGTCATCGGGTCACGTGGGGTCACCGGCCCCAGGTGACCGGGTTACGTGGGGTCACCGGCCCCAGGTGACCGGGTCACGTGGGGTCACCGGCCCCAGGTGACCGGGTCACGTGGGGTCACCGGCCCCAGGTCAGCGGGTCACGTGGGGTCACCGGCCCCAGGTGACCGGGTCACGTGGGGACACCGGCCCCAGGTGACCGGGTCACATGGGGTCACCGGCCCTAGGTCACCGGGTCACGTGCGGACACCGGCCCCAGGTGACCGGGTCACGTGGGGTCACCGGCCCCAGGTGACCGGGTCACGTGGGGTCACCGGCCCCAGGTGACCGGGTCACGTGGGGTCACCGGCCCCAGGTGTTCGGGTCACGTGGGGTCACCGGCCCCAGGTGACCGGGTCACGTGGGTACACCGGCCCCAGGTGACCGGGTCACATGGGGTCACCGGCCCCAGGTGACCGGGTCACGTGGGGTCACCGGCCCCAGGTGACCGGGTCACGTGGGGTCACCGGCCCCAGGTGACCGGGTCACGTGGGGTCACCGGCCCCAGGTCAGCGGGTCACGTGGGGTCACCGGCCCCAGGTGACCGGGTCACGTGGGGTCACCGGACCCAGGTCAGCGGGTCACGTGGGGACACCGGCCCCAGGTAACCGGGTCATACCGAGTCCCCGGACCCAGGTCACCGGGTCAGTTCGGGACCCCGGACCCAGGTCGGGTCATGTCACGTCCCATGCCCGGGTCCCCGGGTTGGATTTTTACCCAGGCCCCGGGTCACAGGGTCATGTCGGGTCAACGGCCTGGGTACAAGGGTCTGGTGACCACCCCGACCCCAGGTCCCCGGGTCATGACGGGACACCGGACCAGGTCCCCGAGTCCGGTCGACACCACAGCCCCAGGTCACCGGGTCATGTCGGGACCCAGCCCGGGTCCCCGGGACGGGTTTTTACCCCAGCCGCAGATCACCGGGTCCTGTCGGGTACCCGGGTCGGGTCCCCTGGACAGGTCGGCACCCCGGCCCCGGGTCACGGGGTCATGTCGGGTCGCTGTCCCGGGTACCAGTGTCAGGTGACCACCCCGGCCCCGGGAGACGGAGTCATACCGGGTCCCCGGCCCGGGTCCCCGGGTTGCATCGGGACACCAGCGAAGGACCACCGGGTCCTGTCGGGTCCCCGGCCCGGGTCCCCTAGACAGGTCGTTAACCCGGCCCCAGGTCACCGGGTCATGTCGCGCACCCGGCCTGGTTCCCAGGTTCCGGTGACCACCCCGGCACCAGGACCCCGGGTCACGTGGGGACCCCGGACCCAGGTCAGCGGGTCACGTAGGGACACCGGCCCCAGGTCACCGCGTCAGGTCGGGACCCCGAACCCAGGTCCATGAGTCCGTCGACACCACAGCCCCGGATCACCGGATCGTGTCGGGTAACCGGCCTGGTTCCAAGGTTCCGATGACCACCCCGGCACCAGGACCCCGGGTCACGTGGGGACACCGGCCCCAGGTGACCGGGTCACGTGGGGACACCGGCCCCAGGTCATCGGGTCACGTGGGGTCACCGGCCCCAGGTGACCGGGTCACGTGGGGTCACCGGCCCCAGGTGACCTGGTCACGTGGGGTCACCGGCCCCAGGTGACCGGGTCACGTGGGGTCACCGGCCCCAGGTGACCGGGTCACGTGGGGTCACCGGCCCCAGGTGACCGGGTCACGTGGGGTCACCGGACCCAGGTGACCGGGTCACGTGGGTACACCGGCACCAGGTGACCGGGTCACGTGGGGTCACCGGCCCCAGGTGACCGGGTCACGTGGGGTCACCGGCCCCAGGTGACCGGGTCACGTGGGGTCACCGGCCCCAGGTCACCGGGTCACGTGGGGTCACCGGCCCCAGGTCAGCGGGTCACGTGGGGTCACCGGCCCCAGGTGACCGGGTCACGTGGGGTCACCGGCCCCAGGTCAGCGGGTCACGTGGGGACACCGGCCCCAGGTAACCGGGTCATACCGAGTCCCCGGACTCAGGTCACCGGGTCAGTTCGGGACCCCGGACCCAGGTCGGGTCATGTCACGTCCCATGCCCGGGTCCCCGGGTTGGATTTTTACCCAGGCCCCGGGTCACAGGGTCATGTCGGGTCAACGGCCTGGGTACAAGGGTCTGGTGACCACCCCGACCCCAGGTCCCCGGGTCATGACGGGACCCAGCCCGGGTCCCCGGGACGGGTTTTTACCCCAGCCGCAGATCACCGGGTCCTGTCGGGTACCCGGGTCGGGTCCCCTGGACAGGTCGGCACCCCGGCCCCGGGTCACGGGGTCATGTCGGGTCGCTGTCCCGGGTACCAGTGTCAGGTGACCACCCCGGCCCCGGGAGACGGAGTCATACCGGGTCCCCGGCCCGGGTCCCCGGGTTGCATCGGGACACCAGCGAAGGACCACCGGGTCCTGTCGGGTCCCCGGCCCGGGTCCCCTGGACAGGTCGTTAACCCGGCCCCAGGTCACCGGGTCATGTCGCGCACCCGGCCTGGTTCCCAGGTTCCGGTGACCACCCCGGCACCAGGACCCCGGGTCCCGTGGGGACCCCGGACCCAGGTCAGCGGGTCACGTGGGGACACCGGCCCCAGGTCACCGCGTCAGGTCGGGACCCCGAACCCAGGTCCACGAGTCCGTCGACACCACAGCCCCGGGTCACCGGGTCGTGTCGGGTAACCGGCCTGGTTCCAAGGTTCCGATGACCACCCCGGCACCAGGACCCCGGGTCAGGTGGGGACACCGGCCCCAGGTGACCGGGTCACGTGGGGACACCGGCCCCAGGTCATCGGGTCACGTGGGGTCACCGGCCCCAGGTGACCGGGTCACGTGGGGTCACCGGCCCCAGGTGACCGGGTCACGTGGGGTCACCGGCCCCAGGTGACCGGGTCACGTGGGGTCACCGGCCCCAGGTGACCGGGTCACGTGGGGTCACCGGCCCCAGGTGACCGGGTCACGTGGGGTCACCGGCCCCAGGTGACCGGGTCACGTGGGGTCACCGGCCCCAGATGACCGGGTCACGTGGGGTCACCGGCCCCAGGTGACCGGGTCACGTGGGGTCACCGGCCCCAGGTCATCGGGTCACGTGGGGTCACCGGCCCCAGGTGACCGGGTCACGTGGGGTCACCGGCCCCAGGTGACCGGGTCACGTGGGGTCACCGGCCCCAGGTGACCGGGTCACGTGGGGTCACCGGCCCCAGGTCAGCGGGTCACGTGGGGTCACCGGACCCAGGTGACCGGGTCACGTGGGGTCACCGGCCCCAGGTCAGCGGGTCACGTGGGGACACCGGCCCCAGGTAACCGGGTCATACCGAGTCCCCGGACCCAGGTCACCGGGTCAGTTCGGGACCCCGGACCCAGGTCGGGTCATGTCACGTCCCATGCCCGGGTCCCCGGGTTGGATTTTTACCCAGGCCCCGGGTCACAGGGTCATGTCGGGTCAACGGCCTGGGTACAAGGGTCTGGTGACCACCCCGACCCCAGGTCCCCGGGTCATGACGGGACACCGGACCAGGTCCCCGAGTCCGGTCGACACCACAGCCCCAGGTCACCGGGTCATGTCGGGACCCAGCCCGGGTCCCCGGGACGGGTTTTTACCCCAGCCGCAGATCACCGGGTCCTGTCGGGTACCCGGGTCGGGTCCCCTGGACAGGTCGGCACCCCGGCCCCGGGTCACGGGGTCATGTCGGGTCGCTGTCCCGGGTACCAGTGTCAGGTGACCACCCCGGCCCCGGGAGACGGAGTCATACCGGGTCCCCGGCCCGGGTCCCCGGGTTGCATCGGGACACCAGCGAAGGACCACCGGGTCCTGTCGGGTCCCCGGCCCGGGTCCCCTGGACAGGTCGTTAACCCGGCCCCAGGTCACCGGGTCATGTCGCGCACCCGGCCTGGTTCCCAGGTTCCGGTGACCAGACCGGCACCAGGACCCCGGGTCCCGTGGGGACCCCGGACCCAGGTCACCGCGTCAGGTCGGGACCCCGAACCCAGGTCCACGAGTCCGTCGACACCACAGCCCCGGGTCACCGGGTCGTGTCGGGTAACCGGCCTGGTTCCAAGGTTCCGATGACCACCCCGGCACCAGGACCCCGGGTCAGGTGGGGACACCGGCCCCAGGTGACCGGGTCACGTGGGGACACCGGCCCCAGGTCATCGGGTCACGTGGGGTCACCGGCCCCAGGTGACCGGGTCACGTGGGTTCACCGGCCCCAGGTGACCGGGTCACGTGTGGTCACCGGCCCCAGGTGACCGGGTCACGTGGGGTCACCGGCCCCAGGTGTCCGGGTCACGTGGGGTCACCGGCCCCAGGTGACCGGGTCACGTGGGGTCACCGGCCCCAGGTCCACGAGTCCGTCGACACCACAGCCCCGGGTCACCGGGTCGTGTCGGGTAACCGGCCTGGTTCCAAGGTTCCGATGACCACCCCGGCACCAGGACCCCGGGTCACGTGGGGACACCGGCCCCAGGTGACCGGGTCACGTGGGGTCACCTGCCCCAGGTGACCGGGTCACGTGGGGTCACCGGCCCCAGGTGACCGGGTCACGTGGGGACACCGGCCCCAGGTGACCGGGTCACGTGGGGTCACCGGCCCCAGGTGACCGGGTCACGTGGGGTCACCGGCCCCAGGTGACCTGGTCACGTGGGGTCACCGGCCCCAGGTGACCGGGTCACGTGGGGTCACCGGCCCCAGGTGACCGGGTCACGTGGGGACACCGGCCCCAGGTGACCGGGTCACGTGGGGTCACCGGCCCCAGGTGACCGGGTCACGTGGGGTCACCGGACCCAGGTCAGCGGGTCACGTGGGGACACCGGCCCCAGGTAACCGGGTCATACCGAGTCCCCGGACCCAGGTCACCGGGTCAGTTCGGGACCCCGGACCCAGGTCGGGTCATGTCACGTCCCATGCCCGGGTCCCCGGGTTGGATTTTTACCCAGGCCCCGGGTCACAGGGTCATGTCGGGTCAACGGCCTGGGTACAAGGGTCTGGTGACCACCCCGACCCCAGGTCCCCGGGTCATGACGGGACACCGGACCAGGTCCCCGAGTCCGGTCGACACCACAGCCCCAGGTCACCGGGTCATGTCGGGACCCAGCCCGGGTCCCCGGGACGGGTTTTTACCCCAGCCGCAGATCACCGGGTCCTGTCGGGTACCCGGGTCGGGTCCCCTGGACAGGTCGGCACCCCGGCCCCGGGTCACGGGGTCATGTCGGGTCGCTGTCCCGGGTACCAGTGTCAGGTGACCACCCCGGCCCCGGGAGACGGAGTCATACCGGGTCCCCGGCCCGGGTCCCCGGGTTGCATCGGGACACCAGCGAAGGACCACCGGGTCCTGTCGGGTCCCCGGCCCGGGTCCCCTGGACAGGTCGTTAACCCGGCCCCAGGTCACCGGGTCATGTCGCGCACCCGGCCTGGTTCCCAGGTTCCGGTGACCACCCCGGCACCAGGACCCCGGGTCCCGTGGGGACCCCGGACCCAGGTCAGCGGGTCACGTGGGGACACCGGCCCCAGGTCACCGCATCAGGTCGGGACCCCGAACCCAGGTCCACGAGTCCGTCGACACCACAGCCCCGGGTCACCGGGTCGTGTCGGGTAACCGGCCTGGTTCCAAGGTTCCGATGACCACCCCGGCACCAGGACCCCGGGTCACGTGGGGACACCGGCCCCAGGTGACCGGGTCACGTGGGGACACCGGCCCCAGGTCATCGGGTCACGTGGGGTCACCGGCCCCAGGTGACCGGGTCACGTGGGGTCACCGGCCCCAGGTGACCTGGTCACGTGGGGTCACCGGCCCCAGGTGACCGGGTCACGTGGGGTCACCGGCCCCAGGTGACCGGGTCACGTGGGGACACCGGCCCCAGGTGATCGGGTCACGTGGGGTCACCGGCCCCAGGTGACCGGGTCACGTGGGGTCACCGGACCCAGGTCAGCGGGTCACGTGGGGACACCGGCCCCAGGTAACCGGGTCATACCGAGTCCCCGGACCCAGGTCACCGGGTCAGTTCGGGACCCCGGACCCAGGTCGGGTCATGTCACGTCCCATGCCCGGGTCCCCGGGTTGGATTTTTACCCAGGCCCCGGGTCACAGGGTCATGTCGGGTCAACGGCCTGGGTACAAGGGTCTGGTGACCACCCCGACCCCAGGTCCCCGGGTCATGACGGGACACCGGACCAGGTCCCCGAGTCCGGTCGACACCACAGCCCCAGGTCACCGGGTCATGTCGGGACCCAGCCCGGGTCCCCGGGACGGGTTTTTACCCCAGCCGCAGATCACCGGGTCCTGTCGGGTACCCGGGTCGGGTCCCCTGGACAGGTCGGCACCCCAGCCCCGGGTCACGGGGTCATATCGGGTCGCTGTCCCGGGTACCAGTGTCAGGTGACCACCCCGGCCCCGGGAGACGGAGTCATACCGGGTCCCCGGCCCGGGTCCCCGGGTTGCATCGGGACACCAGCGAAGGACCACCGGGTCCTGTCGGGTCCCCGGCCCGGGTCCCCTGGACAGGTCGTTAACCCGGCCCCAGGTCACCGGGTCATGTCGCGCACCCGGCCTGGTTCCCAGGTTCCGGTGACCACCCCGGCACCAGGACCCCGGGTCCCGTGGGGACCCCGGACCCAGGTCAGCGGGTCACGTGGGGACACCGGCCCCAGGTCACCGCGTCAGGTCGGGACCCCGAACCCAGGTCCACGAGTCCGTCGACACCACAGCCCCGGGTCACCGGGTCGTGTCGGGTAACCGGCCTGGTTCCAAGGTTCCGATGACCACCCCGGCACCAGGACCCCGGGTCACGTGGGGACACCGGCCCCAGGTCATCGGGTCACGTGGGGTCACCGGCCCCAGGTGACCGGGTCACGTGGGGTCACCGGCCCCAGGTGACCGGGTCACGTGGGGTCACCGGCCCCAGGTGACCGGGTCACGTGGGGTCACCGGCCCCAGGTGACCGGGTCACGTGGGGTCACCGGCCCCAGGTCAGCGGGTCACGTGGGGTCACCGGCCCCAGGTGACCGGGTCACGTGGGGACACCGGCCCCAGGTGACCGGGTCACGTGGGGTCACCGGCCCCAGGTCAGCGGGTCACGTGGGGACACCGGCCCCAGGTGACCGGGTCACGTGGGGTCACCGGCCCCAGGTGACCGGGTCACGTGGGGTCACCAGACCCAGGTGACCGGGTCACGTGGGTACACCGGCACCAGGTGACCGGGTCACATGGGGTCACCGGCCCCAGGTGACCGGGTCACGTGGGGTCACCGGCCCCAGGTGACCGGGTCACGTGGGGTCACCGGCCCCAGGTGACCGGGTCACGTGGGGTCACCGGCCCCAGGTCAGCGGGTCACGTGGGGTCACCGGACCCAGGTGACCGGGTCACGTGGGGTCACCGGACCCAGGTCAGCGGGTCACGTGGGGACACCGGCCCCAGGTAACCGGGTCATACCGAGTCCCCGGACCCAGGTCACCGGGTCAGTTCGGGACCCCGGACCCAGGTCGGGTCATGTCACGTCCCATGCCCGGGTCCCCGGGTTGGATTTTTACCCAGGCCCCGGGTCTCAGGGTCATGTCGGGTCAACGGCCTGGGTACAAGGGTCTGGTGACCACCCCGACCCCAGGTCCCCGGGTCATGACGGGACACCGGACCAGGTCCCCGAGTCCGGTCGACACCACAGCCCCAGGTCACCGGGTCATGTCGGGACCCAGCCCGGGTCCCCGGGACGGGTTTTTACCCCAGCCGCAGATCACCGGGTCCTGTCGGGTACCCGGGTCGGGTCCCCTGGACAGGTCGGCACCCCGGCCCCGGGTCACGGGGTCATGTCGGGTCGCTGTCCCGGGTACCAGTGTCAGGTGACCACCCCGGCCCCGGGAGACGGAGTCATACCGGGTCCCCGGCCCGGGTCCCCGGGTTGCATCGGGACACCAGCGAAGGACCACCGGGTCCTGTCGGGTCCCCAGCCCGGGTCCCCTGGACAGGTCGTTAACCCGGCCCCAGGTCACCGGGTCATGTCGCGCACCCGGCCTGGTTCCCAGGTTCCGGTGACCACCCCGGCACCAGGACCCCGGGTCCCGTGGGGACCCCGGACCCAGGTCAGCGGGTCACGTGGGGACACCGGCCCCAGGTCACCGCGTCAGGTCGGGACCCCGAACCCAGGTCCACGAGTCCGTCGACACCACAGCCCCGGGTCACCGGGTCGTGTCGGGTAACCGGCCTGGTTCCAAGGTTCCGATGACCACCCCGGCACCAGGACCCCGGGTCCCGTGGGGACACCGGCCCCAGGTGACCGGGTCACGTGGGGACACCGGCCCCAGGTCATCGGGTCACGTGGGGTCACCGGCCCCAGGTGACCGGGTCACGTGGGGTCACCGGCCCCAGGTGACCGGGTCACGTGGGGTCACCGGCCTCAGGTGACCGGGTCACGTGGGGTCACCGGCCCCAGGTGACCGGGTCACGTGGGGTCACCGGCCCCAGGTGACCGGGTCACGTGGGGTCACCGGCCCCAGGTCAGCGGGTCACGTTGGGTCACCGGCCCCAGGTGACCGGGTCACGTGGGGTCACCGGCCCCAGGTGACCGGGTCACGTGGGGTCACCGGCCCCAGGTGACCGGGTCACATGGGGTCACCGGCCCCAGGTGACCGGGTCACGTGGGGTCACCGGCCCCAGGTGACCGGGTCACGTGTGGACACCGGCCCCAGGTGACCGGGTCACGTTGGGTCACCGGCCCCAGGTGACCGGGTCACGTGGGGTCACCGGCCCCAGGTCAGCGGGTCACGTGGGGACACCGGCCCCAGGTAACCGGGTCATACCGAGTCCCCGGACCCAGGTCACCGGGTCAGTTCGGGACCCCGGACCCAGGTCGGGTCATGTCACGTCCCATGCCCGGGTCCCCGGGTTGGATTTTTACCCAGGCCCCGGGTCACAGGGTCATGTCGGGTCAACGGCCTGGGTACAAGGGTCTGGTGACCACCCCGACCCCAGGTCCCCGGGTCATGACGGGACACCGGACCAGGTCCCCGAGTCCGGTCGACACCACAGCCCCAGGTCACCGGGTCATGTCGGGACCCAGCCCGGGTCCCCGGGACGGGTTTTTACCCCAGCCGCAGATCACCGGGTCCTGTCGGGTACCCGGGTCGGGTCCCCTGGACAGGTCGGCACCCCGGCCCCGGGTCACGGGGTCATGTCGGGTCGCTGTCCCGGGTACCAGTGTCAGGTGACCACCCCGGCCCCGGGAGACGGAGTCATACCGGGTCCCCGGCCCGGGTCCCCGGGTTGCATCGGGACACCAGCGAAGGACCACCGGGTCCTGTCGGGTCCCCGGCCCGGGTCCCCTGGACAGGTCGTTAACCCGGCCCCAGGTCACCGGGTCATGTCGCGCACCCGGCCTGGTTCCCAGGTTCCGGTGACCACCCCGGCACCAGGACCCCGGGTCCCGTGGGGACCCCGGACCCAGGTCAGCGGGTCACGTGGGGACACCGGCCCCAGGTCACCGCGTCAGGTCGGGACCCCGAACCCAGGTCCACGAGTCCGTCGACACCACAGCCCCGGGTCACCGGGTCGTGTCGGGTAACCGGCCTGGTTCCAAGGTTCCGATGACCACCCCGGCACCAGGACCCCGGGTCACGTGGGGACACCGGCCCCAGGTGACCGGGTCACGTGGGGTCACCGGCCCCAGGTGACCGGGTCACGTGGGGTCACCGGCCCCAGGTGACCGGGTCACGTGGGGTCACCGGCCCCAGGTCAGCGGGTCACGTGTGGACACCGGCCCCAGGTGACCGGGTCACGTGGGGACACCGGCCCCAGGTGACCGGGTCACGTGGGGTCACCGGCCCCAGGTGACCTGGTCACGTGGGGTCACCGGCCCCAGGTGACCGGGTCACGTGGGGTCACCGGCCCCAGGTCAGCAGGTCACGTGGGGTCACCGGCCCCAGGTGACCGGGTCACGTGGGGTCACCGGCCCCAGGTGACCGGGTCACGTGGGGTAACCGGCCCCAGGTCAGCGGGTCACGTGGGGTCACCGGCCCCAGGTGACCGGGTCACGTGGGGTCACCGGACCCAGGTCAGCGGGTCACGTGGGGACACCGGCCCCAGGTAACCGGGTCATACCGAGTCCCCGGACCCAGGTCACCGGGTCAGTTCGGGACCCCGGACCCAGGTCGGGTCATGTCACGTCCCATGCCCGGGTCCCCGGGTTGGATTTTTACCCAGGCCCCGGGTCACAGGGTCATGTCGGGTCAACGGCCTGGGTACAAGGGTCTGGTGACCACCCCGACCCCAGGTCCCCGGGTCATGACGGGACACCGGACCAGGTCCCCGAGTCCGGTCGACACCACAGCCCCAGGTCACCGGGTCATGTCGGGACCCAGCCCGGGTCCCCGGGACGGGTTTTTACCCCAGCCGCAGATCACCGGGTCCTGTCGGGTACCCGGGTCGGGTCCCCTGGACAGGTCGGCACCCCGGCCCCGGGTCACGGGGTCATGTCGGGTCGCTGTCCCGGGTACCACTGTCAGGTGACCACCCCGGCCCCGGGAGACGGAGTCATACCGGGTCCCCGGCCCGGGTCCCCGGGTTGCATCGGGACACCAGCGAAGGACCACCGGGTCCTGTCGGGTCCCCGGCCCGGGTCCCCTGGACAGGTCGTTAACCCGGCCCCAGGTCACCGGGTCATGTCGCGCACCCGGCCTGGTTCCCAGGTTCCGGTGACCACCCCGGCACCAGGACCCCGGGTCACGTGGGGACCCCGGACCCAGGTCAGCGGGTCACGTGGGGACACCGGCCCCAGGTGACCGGGTCACGTGGGGTCACCGGCCCCAGGTGACCGGGTCACGTGGGGTCACCGGCCCCAGGTGACCGGGTCACGTTGGGTCACCGGCCCCAGGTGACCGGGTCACGTGGGGTCACCGGCCCCAGGTGACCGGGTCACGTGGGGTCACCGGCCCCAGGTGACCGGGTCACGTGGGGTCACCGGCCCCAGGTGACCTGGTCACGTGGGGTCACCGGCCCCAGGTGACCGGGTCACGTGGGGACACCGGCCCCAGGTGACCGGGTCACGTGGGGTCACCGGCCCCAGGTGACCGGGTCACGTGGGGTCACCGGACCCAGGTCAGCGGGTCACGTGGGGACACCGGCCCCAGGTAACCGGGTCATACTGAGTCCCCGGACCCAGGTCACCGGGTCAGTTCGGGACCCCGGACCAAGGTCGGGTCATGTCACGTCCCATGCCCGGGTCCCCGGGTTGGATTTTTACCCAGGCCCCGGGTCACAGGGTCATGTCGGGTCAACGGCCTGGGTACAAGGGTCTGGTGCCCACCCCGACCCCAGGTCCCCGGGTCATGACGGGACACCGGACCAGGTCCCCGAGTCCGGTCGACACCACAGCCCCAGGTCACCGGGTCATGTCGGGACCCAGCCCGGGTCCCCGGGACGGGTTTTTACCCCAGCCGCAGATCACCGGGTCCTGTCGGGTACCCGGGTCGGGTCCCCTGGACAGGTCGGCACCCCGGCCCCGGGTCACGGGGTCATGTCGGGTCGCTGTCCCGGGTACCAGTGTCAGGTGACCACCCCGGCCCCGGGAGATGGAGTCATACCGGGTCCCCGGCCCGGGTCCCCGGGTTGCATCGGGACACCAGCGAAGGACCACCGGGTCCTGTCGGGTCCCCGGCCCGGGTCCCCTGGACAGGTCGTTAACCCGGCCCCAGGTCACCGGGTCATGTCGCGAACCCGGCCTGGTTCCCAGGTTCCGGTGACCACCCCGGCACCAGGACCCCGGGTCCCGTGGGGACCCCGGACCCAGGTCAGCGGGTCACGTGGGGACACCGGCCCCAGGTCACCGCGTCAGGTCGGGACCCCGAACCCAGGTCCACGAGTCCGTCGACACCACAGCCCCGGGTCACCGGGTCGTGTCGGGTAACCGGCCTGGTTCCAAGGTTCCGATGACCACCCCGGCACCAGGACCCCGGGTCACGTGGGGACACCGGCCCCAGGTGACCGGGTCACGTGGGGACACCGGCCCCAGGTCATCGGGTCACGTGGGGTCACCGGCCCCAGGTGACCGGGTCACGTGGGGTCACCGGCCCCAGGTGACCGGGTCACGTGGGGTCACCGGCCCCAGGTGACCGGGTCACGTGGGGTCACCGGCCCCAGGTGACCGGGTCACGTGGGGTCACCGACCCCAGGTCAGCGGGTCACGTGGGGTCACCGGCCCCAGGTGACCGGGTCACGTGGGGACACCGGCCCCAGGTGACCGGGTCACGTGGGGTCACCGGCCCAAGGTCAGCGGGTCACGTGGGGTCACCGGCCCCAGGTGACCGGGTCACGTGGGGTCACCGGCCCCAGGTGACCGGGTCACGTGGGGTCACCGGCCCCAGGTGACCGGGTCACGTGGGTACACCGGCCCCAGGTGACCGGGTCACGTGGGGTCACCGGCCCCAGGTGACCGGGTCACGTGGGGTCACCGGCCCCAGGTGACCGGGTCACGTGGGGTCACCGGCCCCAGGTCAGCGGGTCACGTGGGGTCACCGGCCCCAGGTGACCGGGTCACGTGGGGTCACCGGCCCCAGGTGACCGGGTCACGTGGGTACACCGGCCCCAGGTGACCGGGTCACGTGGGGTCACCGGCCCCAGGTGACCGGGTCACGTGGGGTCACCGGCCCCAGGTGACCTGGTCACGTGGGTTCACCGGCCCCAGGTCAGCGGGTCACGTGGGGTCACCGGCCCCAGGTGACTGGGTCACGTGGGGACACCGGCCCCAGGTGACCGGGTCACGTGGGGTCACCGGCCCCAGGTGACCGGGTCACGTGGGGTCACCGGACCCAGGTCAGCGGGTCACGTGGGGACACCGGCCCCAGGTAACCGGGTCATACCGAGTCCCCGGACCCAGGTCACCGGGTCAGTTCGGGACCCCGGACCCAGGTCGGGTCATGTCACGTCCCATGCCCGGGTCCCCGGGTTGGATTTTTACCCAGGCCCCGGGTCACAGGGTCATGTCGGGTCAATGGCCTGGGTACAAGGGTCTGGTGACCACCCCGACCCCAGGTCCCCGGGTCATGACGGGACACCGGACCAGATCCCCGAGTCCGGTCGACACCACAGCCCCAGGTCACCGGGTCATGTCGGGACCCAGCCCGGGTCCCCGGGACGGGTTTTTACTCCAGCCGCAGATCACCGGGTCCTGTCGGGTACCCGGGTCGGGTCCCCTGGACAGGTCGGCACCCCGGCCCCGGGTCACGGGGTCATGTCGGGTCGCTGTCCCGGGTACCAGTGTCAGGTGACCACCCCGGCCCCGGGAGACGGAGTCATACCGGGTCCCCGGCCCGGGTCCCCGGGTTGCATCGGGACACCAGCGAAGGACCACCGGGTCCTGTCGGGTCCCCGGCCCGGGTCCCCTGGACAGGTCGTTAACCCGGCCCCAGGTCACCGGGTCATGTCGCGCACCCGGCCTGGTTCCCAGGTTCCGGTGACCACCCCGGCACCAGGACCCCGGGTCACGTGGGGACCCCGGACCCAGGTCAGCGGGTCACGTGGGGACACCGGCCCCAGGTGACCGGGTCACGTGGGGTCACCGGCCCCAGGTGACCGGGTCACGTGGGGACACCGGCCCCAGGTAACCGGGTCATACTGAGTCCCCGGACCCAGGTCACCGGGTCAGTTCGGGACCCCGGACCAAGGTCGGGTCATGTCACGTCCCATGCCCGGGTCCCCGGGTTGGATTTTTACCCAGGCCCCGGGTCACAGGGTCATGTCGGGTCAACGGCCTGGGTACAAGGGTCTGGTGACCACCCCGACCCCAGGTCCCCGGGTCATGACGGGACACCGGACCAGGTCCCCGAGTCCGGTCGACACCACAGCCCCAGGTCACCGGGTCATGTCGGGACCCAGCCCGGGTCCCCGGGACGGGTTTTTACCCCAGCCGCAGATCACCGGGTCCTGTCGGGTACCCGGGTCGGGTCCCCTGGACAGGTCGGCACCCCGGCCCCGGGTCACGGGGTCATGTCGGGTCGCTGTCCCGGGTACCAGTGTCAGGTGACCACCCCGGCCCCGGGAGACGGAGTCATACCGGGTCCCCGGCCCGGGTCCCCGGGTTGCATCGGGACACCAGCGAAGGACCACCGGGTCCTGTCGGGTCCCCGGCCCGGGTCCCCTGGACAGGTCGTTAACCCGGCCCCAGGTCACCGGGTCATGTCGCGCACCCGGCCTGGTTCCCAGGTTCCGGTGACCACCCCGGCACCAGGACCCCGGGTCCCGTGGGGACCCCGGACCCAGGTCAGCGGGTCACGTGGGGACACCGGCCCCAGGTCACCGCGTCAGGTCGGGACCCCGAACCCAGGTCCACGAGTCCGTCGACACCACAGCCCCGGGTCACCGGGTCGTGTCGGGTAACCGGCCTGGTTCCAAGGTTCCGATGACCACCCCGGCACCAGGACCCCGGGTCACGTGGGGACACCGGCCCCAGGTGACCGGGTCACGTGGGGACACCGGCCCCAGGTCATCGGGTCACGTGGGGTCACCGGCCCCAGGTCAGCGGGTCACGTGGGGTCACCGGCCCCAGGTGACCGGGTCACGTGGGGTCACCGGCCCCAGGTGACCGGGTCACGTGGGGTCACCGGCCCCAGGTGACCGGGTCACGTGGGGTCACCGGCCCCAGGTGACCGGGTCACGTGGGGTCACCGGCCCCAGGTCAGCGGGTCACGTGGGGTCACTGGCCCCAGGTGACCGGGTCACGTGGGGACACCGGCCCCAGGTGACCGGGTCACGTGGGGTCACCGGCCCCAGGTGACCGGGTCACGTGGGGACACCGGCCCCAGGTCACCGGGTCACGTGGGGACACCGGCCCCAGGTGACCGGGTCACGTGGGGTCACCGGCCCCAGGTGACCGGGTCACGTGGGGTCACCGGACCCAGGTCAGCGGGTCACGTGGGGACACCGGCCCCAGGTAACCGGGTCATACCGAGTCCCCGGACCCAGGTCACCGGGTCAGTTCGGGACCCCGGACCCAGGTCGGGTCATGTCACGTCCCATGCCCGGGTCCCCGGGTTGGATTTTTACCCAGGCCCCGGGTCACAGGGTCATGTCGGGTCAACGGCCTGGGTACAAGGGTCCGGTGACCACCCCGACCCCAGGTCCCCGGGTCATGACGGGACACCGGACCAGGTCCCCGAGTCCGGTCGACACCACAGCCCCAGGTCACCGGGTCATGTCGGGACCCAGCCCGGGTCCCCGGGACGGGTTTTTACCCCAGCCGCAGATCACCGGGTCCTGTCGGGTACCCGGGTCGGGTCCCCTGGACAGGTCGGCACCCCGGCCCCGGGTCACGGGGTCATGTCGGGTCGCTGTCCCGGGTACCAGTGTCAGGTGACCACCCCGGCCCCGGGAGACGGAGTCATACCGGGTCCCCGGCCCGGGTCCCCGGGTTGCATCGGGACACCAGCGAAGGACCACCGGGTCCTGTCGGGTCCCCGGCCCGGGTCCCCTGGACAGGTCGTTAACCCGGCCCCAGGTCACCGGGTCATGTCACGCACCCGGCCTGGTTCCCAGGTTCCGGTGACCACCCCGGCACCAGGACCCCGGGTCCCGTGGGGACCCCGGACCCAGGTCAGCGGGTCACGTGGGGACACCGGCCCCAGGTGACCGGGTCACGTGGGGTCACCGGCCCCAGGTGACCGGGTCACGTGGGGTCACCGGCCCCAGGTGACCGGGTCACGTGGGGTCACCGGCCCCAGGTGACCGGGTCACGTGGGGTCACCGGCCCCAGGTCAGCGGGTCACGTGGGGTCACCGGCCCCAGGTCAGCGGGTCACGTTGGGTCACCGGCCCCAGGTGACCGGGTCACGTGGGGTCACCGGCCCCAGGTGACCGGGTCACGTGGGGTCACCGGCCCCAGGTGTTCGGGTCACGTGGGGTCACCGGCCCCAGGTGACCGGGTCACGTGGGGTCACCGGCCCCAGGTGACCGGGTCACGTGGGGTCACCGGCCCCAGGTGACCGGGTCACGTGGGGTCACCGGCCCCAGGTGACCTGGTCACGTGGGGTCACCGGCCCCAGGTGACCGGGTCACGTGGGGTCACCGGCCCCAGGTGACCGGGTCACGTGGGGACACCGGCCCCAGGTGACCGGGTCACGTGGGGTCACCGGACCCAGGTCAGCGGGTCACGTGGGGACACCGGCCCCAGGTAACCGGGTCATACCGAGTCCCCGGACCCAGGTCACCGGGTCAGTTCGGGACCCCGGACCCAGGTCGGGTCATGTCACGTCCCATGCCCGGGTCCCCGGGTTGGATTTTTACCCAGGCCCCGGGTCACAGGGTCATGTCGGGTCAACGGCCTGGGTACAAGGGTCTGGTGACCACCCCGACCCCAGGTCCCCGGGTCATGACGGGACACCGGACCAGGTCCCCGAGTCCGGTCGACACCACAGCCCCAGGTCACCGGGTCATGTCGGGACCCAGCCCGGGTCCCCGGGACGGGTTTTTACTCCAGCCGCAGATCACCGGGTCCTGTCGGGTACCCGGGTCGGGTCCCCTGGACAGGTCGGCACCCCGGCCCCGGGTCACGGGGTCATGTCGGGTCGCTGTCCCGGGTACCAGTGTCAGGTGACCACCCCGGCCCCGGGAGACGGAGTCATACCGGGTCCCCGGCCCGGGTCCCCGGGTTGCATCGGGACACCAGCGAAGGACCACCGGGTCCTGTCGGGTCCCCGGCCCGGGTCCCCTGGACAGGTCGTTAACCCGGCCCCAGGTCACCGGGTCATGTCGCGCACCCGGCCTGGTTCCCAGGTTCCGGTGACCACCCCGGCACCAGGACCCCGGGTCCCGTGGGGACCCCGGACCCAGGTCAGCGGGTCACGTGGGGACACCGGCCCCAGGTCACCGCGTCAGGTCGGGACCCCGAACCCAGGTCCACGAGTCCGTCGACACCACAGCCCCGGGTCACCGGGTCGTGTCGGGTAACCGGCCTGGTTCCAAGGTTCCGATGACCACCCCGGCACCAGGACCCCGGGTCACATGGGGACACCGGCCCCAGGTGACCGGGTCACGTGGGGACACCGGCCCCAGGTCATCGGGTCACGTGGGGTCACCGGCCCCAGCTGACCGGGTCACGTGGGGTCACCGGCCCCAGGTGACCGGGTCACGTGGGGTCACCGGCCCCAGGTGACCGGGTCACGTTGGGTCACCGGCCCCAGGTGACCGGGTCACGTGGGGTCACCGGCCCCAGGTGACCGGGTCACGTGGGGTCACCGGCCCCAGGTCAGCGGGTCACGTGGGGTCATCGGCCCCAGGTGACCGGGTCACGTGTGGACACCGGCCCCAGGTGACCGGGTCACGTGGGGACACCGGCCCCAGGTGACCGGGTCACGTGGGGTCACCGGCCCCAGGTGACCTGGTCACGTGGGGTCACCGGCCCCAGGTGACCGGGTCACGTGGGGTCACCGGCCCCAGGTGACCGGGTCACGTGGGGTCACCGGCCCCAGGTGACCGGGTCACGTGGGTACACCGGCACCAGGTGACCGGGTCACGTGGGGTCACCGGCCCCAGGTGACCGGGTCACGTGGGGTCACCGGCCCCAGGTGACCGGGTCACGTGGGGTCACCGGCCCCAGGTGACCGGGTCACGTGGGGTCACCGGCCCCAGGTGACCGGGTCACGTGGGGTCACCGGCCCCAGGTCAGCGGGTCACGTGGGGACACCGGCCCCAGGTAACCGGGTCATACCGAGTCCCCGGACCCAGGTCACCGGGTCAGTTCGGGACCCCGGACCCAGGTCGGGTCATGTCACGTCCCATGCCCGGGTCCCCGGGTTGGATTTTTACCCAGGCCCCGGGTCACAGGGTCATGTCGGGTCAACGGCCTGGGTACAAGTGTCTGGTGACCACCCCGACCCCAGGTCCCTGGGTCATGACGGGACACCGGACCAGGTCCCCGAGTCCGGTCGACACCACAGCCCCAGGTCACCGGGTCATGTCGGGACCCAGCCCGGGTCCCCGGGACGGGTTTTTACCCCAGCCGCAGATCACCGGGTCCTGTCGGGTACCCGGGTCGGGTCCCCTGGACAGGTCGGCACCCCGGCCCCGGGTCACGGGGTCATGTCGGGTCGCTGTCCCGGGTACCAGTGTCAGGTGACCACCCCGGCCCCGGGAGACGGAGTCATACCGGGTCCCCGGCCCGGGTCCCCGGGTTGCATCGGGACACCAGCGAAGGACCACCGGGTCCTGTCGGGTCCCCGGCCCGGGTCCCCTGGACAGGTCGTTAACCCGGCCCCAGGTCACCGGGTCATGTCGCGCACCCGGCCTGGTTCCCACGTTCCGGTGACCACCCCGGCACCAGGACCCCGGGTCACGTGGGGACCCCGGACCCAGGTCAGCGGGTCACGTGGGGACACCGGCCCCAGGTCACCGCGTCAAGTCGGGACCCCGAACCCAGGTCCACGAGTCCGTCGACACCACAGCCCCGGGTCACCGGGTCGTGTCGGGTAACCGGCCTGGTTCCAAGGTTCCGATGACCACCCCGGCACCAGGACCCCGGGTCACGTGGGGACACCGGCCCCAGGTCATCGGGTCACGTGGGGTCACCGGCCCCAGGTGACCGGGTCACGTGGGGTCACCGGCCCCAGGTGACCGGGTCACGTGGGGACACCGGCCCCAGGTCATCGGGTCACGTGGGGTCACCGGCCCCAGGTGACCGGGTCACGTGGGGTCACCGGCCCCAGGTGACCGGGTCACGTGGGGTCACCGGCCCCAGGTGACCGGGTCACGTGGGGTCACCGGCCCCAGGTCAGCGGGTCACGTGGGGACACCGGCCCCAGGTCACCGGGTCACGTGGGGTCACCGGCCCCAGGTGACCGGGTCACGTGGGGTCACCGGCCCCAGGTGACCGGGTCACGTGGGGTCACCGGCCCCAGGTGACCGGTTCACGTGGGGTCACCGGCACCAGGTGACCGGGTCACGTGGGGTCACCGGCCCCAGGTGACCGGGTCACGTGGGGTCACCGGCCCCAGGTCAGCGGGTCACGTGGGGACACCGGCCCCAGGTAACCAAGGCATGTCGGGACCCAGCCCGGGTCCCCGGGACGGGTTTTTACCCCAGCCGCAGATCACCGGGTCCTGTCGGGTCCCCTGCCCGTGTCCCCTGGACAGGTCGATAACCCGGCCCCAGGTCACCCGGTCATCTCGCGCACCCGGCCTGGTTCCCAGGTTCCGATGACCACCCCGGCACCAGGACCCCGGGTCACGTGGGGACACCGGCCCCAGGTGACCGGGTCACGTGGGGTCACCGGCCCCAGGTGACCGGGTCACGTGGGGACCCCGGCCCCAGGTGACCGGGTCACGTGGGGACCCCGGACCCAGGTAACCGGGTCATACCGAGTCCCCGGACCCAGGTCACCGGGTCAGTTCGGGACCCTGGACCCAGGTCGGGTCATGTCACGTCCCATGCCCGGGTCCCCGGGTTGGATTTTTACCCAGGCCCCGGGTCACAGGGTCATGTCGGGTCAACGGCCTGGGTACAAGGGTCTGGTGACCACCCCGACCCCAGGTCCCCGGGTCATGACGGGACACCGGACCAGGTCCCCGAGTCCGGTCGACACCACAGTCCCAGGTCACCGGGTCATGTCGGGACCCAGCCCGGGTCCCCGGGACGGGTTTTTACCCCAGCCGCAGATCACCGGGTCCTGTCGGGTACCCGGGTCGGGTCCCCTGGACAGGTCGGCACCCCGGCCCCGGGTCACGGGGTCATGTCGGGTCGCTGTCCCGGGTACCAGTGTCAGGTGACCACCCCGGCCCCGGGAGACGGAGTCATACCGGGTCCCCGGCCCGGGTCCCCGGGTTGCATCGGGACACCAGCGAAGGACCACCGGGTCCTGTCGGGTCCCCGGCCCGGGTCCCCTGGACAGGTCGTTAACCCGGCCCCAGGTCACCGGGTCATGTCGCGCACCCGGCCTGGTTCCCAGGTTCCGGTGACCACCCCGGCACCAGGACCCCGGGTCCCGTGGGGACCCCGGCCCCAGGTCAGCGGGTCACGTGGGGACACCGGCCCCAGGTCACCGCGTCAGGTCGGGACCCCGAACCCAGGTCCACGAGTCCGTCGACACCACAGCCCCGGGTCACCGGGTCGTGTCGGGTAACCGGCCTGGTTCCAAGGTTCCGATGACCACCCCGGCACCAGGACCCCGGGTCACGTGGGGACACCGGCCCCAGGTGACCGGGTCACGTGGGGTCACCGGCCCCAGGTGACCGGGTCACGTGGGGTCACCGGCCCCAGGTCAGCGGGTCACGTGGGGTCACCGGCCCCAGGTGACCGGGTCACGTGGGGTCACCGGCCCCAGGTGACCGGGTCACGTGGGGTCACCGGCCCCAGGTGACCGGGTCACGTGGGGTCACCGGCCCCAGGTGACCGGGTCACGTGGGGTCACCGGCCCCAGGTCAGCGGGTCACGTGGGGTCACCGGCCCCAGGTGACCGGGTCACGTGGGGACACCGGCCCCAGGTGACCGGGTCACGTGGGGTCACCGGCCCCAGGTCAGCGGGTCACGTGGGGACACCGGCCCCAGGTCACCGGGTCACGTGGGGACACCGGCCCCAGGTGACCGGGTCACGTGGGGTCACCGGCCCCAGGTGACCGGGTCACGTGGGGTCACCGGACCCAGGTCAGCGGGTCACGTGGGGACACCGGCCCCAGGTAACCGGGTCATACCGAGTCCCCGGACCCAGGTCACCGGGTCAGTTCGGGACCCCGGACCCAGGTCGGGTCATGTCACGTCCCATGCCCGGGTCCCCGGGTTGGATTTTTACCCAGGCCCCGGGTCACAGGGTCATGTCGGGTCAACGGCCTGGGTACAAGGGTCTGGTGACCACCCCGACCCCAGGTCCCCGGGTCATGACGGGACACCGGACCAGGTCCCCGAGTCCGGTCGACACCACAGCCCCAGGTCACCGGGTCATGTCGGGACCCAGCCCGGGTCCCCGGGACAGGTTTTTACCCCAGCCGCAGATCACCGGGTCATGTCGGGTACCCGGGTCGGGTCCCCTGGACAGGTCGGCACCCCGGCCCCGGGTCACGGGGTCATGTCGGGTCGCTGTCCCGGGTACCAGTGTCAGGTGACCACCCCGGCCCCGGGAGACGGAGTCATACCGGGTCCCCGGCCCGGGTCCCCGGGTTGCATCGGGACACCAGCGAAGGACCACCGGGTCCTGTCGGGTCCCCGGCCCGGGTCCCCTGGACAGGTCGTTAACCCGGCCCCAGGTCACCGGGTCATGTCGCGCACCCGGCCTGGTTCCCAGGTTCCGGTGACCACCCCGGCACCAGGACCCCAGGTCACGTGGGGACACCGGCCCCAGGTGACCGGGTCACGTGGGGACACCGGCCCCAGGTCATCGGGTCACGTGGGGTTACCGGCCCCAGGTGACCGGGTCACGTGGGGTCACCGGCCCCAGGTGACCGGGTCACGTGGGGTCACCGGCCCCAAGTGACCGGGTCACGTGGGGTCACCGGCCCCAGGTGACCGGGTCACGTTGGGTCACCGGACCCAGGTGACCGGGTCACGTGGGGTCACCGGCCCCAGGTCAGCGGGTCACGTGGGGTCACCGGCCCCAGGTGTTCGGGTCACGTGGGGTCACCGGCCCCAGGTGACCGGGTCACGTGGGGTCACCGGCCCCAGGTGACCGGGTCACGTGGGGTCACCGGCCCCAGGTGACCGGGTCACGTGGGGACACCGGCCCCAGGTGACCGGGTCACGTGGGGTCACCGGCCCCAGGTGACCGGGTCACGTGGGGTCACCGGACCCAGGTCAGCGGGTCACGTGGGGACACCGGCCCCAGGTAACCGGGTCATACCGAGTCCCCGGACCCAGGTCACCGGGTCAGTTCGGGACCCCGGACCCAGGTCGGGTCATGTCACGTCCCATGCCCGGGTCCCCGGGTTGGATTTTTACCCAGACCCCGGGTCACAGGGTCATGTCGGGTCAACGGCCTGGGTACAAGGGTCTGGTGACCACCCCGACCCCAGGTCCCCGGGTCATGACGGGACACCGGACCAGGTCCCCGAGTCCGGTCGACACCACAGCCCCAGGTCACCGGGTCATGTCGGGTACCCGGGTCGGGTCCCCTGGACAGGTCGGCACCCCGGCCCCGGGTCACGGGGTCATGTCGGGTCGCTGTCCCGGGTACCAGTGTCAGGTGACCACCCCGGCCCCGGGAGACGGAGTCATACCGGGTCCCCGGCCCGGGTCCCCGGGTTGCATCGGGACACCAGCGAAGGACCACCGGGTCCTGTCGGGTCCCCGGCCCGGGTCCCCTGGACAGGTCGTTAACCCGGCCCCAGGTCACCGGGTCATGTCGCGCACCCGGCCTGGTTCCCAGGTTCCGGTGACCACCCCGGCACCAGGACCCCGGGTCACGTGGGGACACCGGCCCCAGGTGACCGGGTCACGTGGGGACACCGGCCCCAGGTCATCGGGTCACGTGGGGTCACCGGCCCCAGGTGACCGGGTCACGTGGGGTCACCGGCCCCAGGTGACCGGGTCACGTGGGGTCACCGGCCCCAGGTGACCGGGTCACGTGGGGTCACCGGTCCCAGGTGACCGGGTCACGTGGGGACACCGGCCCCAGGTGACCGGGTCACGTTGGGTCACCGGCCCCAGGTGACCGGGTCACGTGGGGTCACCGGCCCCAGGTGACCGGGTCACGTGGGGTCACCGGCCCCAGGTCACCGGGTCACGTGGGGTCACCGGCCCCAGGTGACCGGGTCACGTGGGGTCACCGGCCCCAGGTGACCGGGTCACGTGGGGTCACCGGCCCCAGGTGACCGGGTCACGTGGGGTCACCGGACCCAGGTCAGCGGGTCACGTGGGGACACCGGCCCCAGGTAACCGGGTCATACCGAGTCCCCGGACCCAGGTCACCGGGTCAGTTCGGGACCCCGGACCCAGGTCGGGTCATGTCACGTCCCATGCCCGGGTCCCCGGGTTGGATTTTTACCCAGACCCCGGGTCACAGGGTCATGTCGGGTCAACGGCCTGGGTACAAGGGTCTGGTGACCACCCCGACCCCAGGTCCCCGGGTCATGACGGGACACCGGACCAGGTCCCCGAGTCCGGTCGACACCACAGCCCCAGGTCACCGGGTCATGTCGGGTACCCGGGTCGGGTCCCCTGGACAGGTCGGCACCCCGGCCCCGGGTCACGGGGTCATGTCGGGTCGCTGTCCCGGGTACCAGTGTCAGGTGACCACCCCGGCCCCGGGAGACGGAGTCATACCGGGTCCCCGGCCCGGGTCCCCGGGTTGCATCGGGACACCAGCGAAGGACCACCGGGTCCTGTCGGGTCCCCGGCCCGGGTCCCCTGGACAGGTCGTTAACCCGGCCCCAGGTCACCGGGTCATGTCGCGCACCCGGCCTGGTTCCCAGGTTCCGGTGACCACCCCGGCACCAGGACCCCGGGTCCCGTGGGGACCCCGGACCCAGGTCAGCGGGTCACGTGGGGACACCGGCCCCAGGTCACCGCGTCAGGTCGGGACCCCGAACCCAGGTCCACGAGTCCGTCGACACCACAGCCCCGGGTCACCGGGTCGTGTCGGGTAACCGGCCTGGTTCCAAGGTTCCGATGACCACCCCGGCACCAGGACCCCGGGTCACGTGGGGACACCGGCCCCAGGTCAGCGGGTCACGTGGGGACACCGGCCCCAGGTAATCGGGTCACGTGGGGTCACCGGCCCCAGGTGACCGGGTCACGTGGGGTCACCGGCCCCAGGTGACCGGGTCACGTGGGGTCACCGGCCCCAGGTGACCGGGTCACGTGGGGTCACCGGCCCCAGGTGACCGGGTCACGTGGGGTCACCGGCCCCAGGTGACCGGGTCACGTGGGGACACCGGGCCCAGGTGACCGGGTCACGTGGGGTCACCGGCCCCAGGTGACCGGGTCACGTGGGGTCACCGGCCCCAGGTGACCTGGTCACGTGGGGTCACCGGCCCCAGGTGACCGGGTCACGTGGGGTCACCGGCCCCAGGTGACCGGGTCACGTGGGGACACCGGCCCCAGGTGACCGGGTCACGTGGGGTCACCGGCCCCAGGTGACCGGGTCACGTGGGGTCACCGGACCCAGGTCAGCGGGTCACGTGGGGACACCGGCCCCAGGTAACCGGGTCATACCGAGTCCCCGGACCCAGGTCACCGGGTCAGTTCGGGACCCCGGACCCAGGTCGGGTCATGTCACGTCCCATGCCCGGGTCCCCGGGTTGGATTTTTACCCAGGCCCCGGGTCACAGGGTCATGTCGGGTCAACGGCCTGGGTACAAGGGTCTGGTGACCACCCCGACCCCAGGTCCCCGGGTCATGACGGGACACCGGACCAGGTCCCCGAGTCCGGTCGACACCACAGCCCCAGGTCACCGGGTCATGTCGGGACCCAGCCCGGGTCCCCGGGACGGGTTTTTACCCCAGCCGCAGATCACCGGGTCCTGTCGGGTACCCGGGTCGGGTCCCCTGGACAGGTCGGCACCCCGGCCCCGGGTCACGGGGTCATGTCGGGTCGCTGTCCCGGGTACCAGTGTCAGGTGACCACCCCGGCCCCGGGAGACGGAGTCATACCGGGTCCCCGGCCCGGGTCCCCGGGTTGCATCGGGACACCAGCGAAGGACCACCGGGTCCTGTCGGGTCCCCGGCCTGGGTCCCCTGGACAGGTCGTTAACCCGGCCCCAGGTCACCGGGTCATGTCGCGCACCCGGCCTGGTTCCCAGGTTCCGGTGACCACCCCGGCACCAGGACCCCGGGTCACGTGGGGACCCCGGACCCAGGTCAGCGGGTCACGTGGGGACACCGGCCCCAGGTCACCGCGTCAGGTCGGGACCCCGAACCCAGGTCCACGAGTCCGTCGACACCACAGCCCCGGGTCACCGGGTCGTGTCGGGTAACCGGCCTGGTTCCCAGGTTCCGATGACCACCCCGGCACCAGGACCCCGGGTCACGTGGGGACACCGGCCCCAGGTGACCGGGTCACGTGGGGACACCGGCCCCAGGTCATCGGGTCACGTGGGGTCACCGGCCCCAGGTGACCGGGTCACGTGGGGTCACCGGCCCCAGGTGACCGGGTCACGTGGGGTCACCGGCCCCAGGTGACCGGGTCACGTGGGGTCACCGGCCCCAGGTGACCGGGTCACGTGGGGTCACCGGCCCCAGGTGACCGGGTCACTTGGGGACACCGGTCCCAGGTCAGCGGGTCACGTGGGGACACCGGCCCCAGGTAACCGGGTCATACCGAGTCCCCGGACCCAGGTCACCGGGTCAGTTCGGGACCCCGGACCCAGGTCGGGTCATGTCACGTCCCATGCCCGGGTCCCCGGGTTGGATTTTTACCCAGGCCCCGGGTCACAGGGTCATGTCGGGTCAACGGCCTGGGTACAAGGGTCTGGTGACCACCCCGACCCCAGGTCCCCGGGTCATGACGGGACACCGGACCAGGTCCCCGAGTCCGGTCGACACCACAGCCCCAGGTCACCGGGTCATGTCGGGACCCAGCCCGGGTCCCCGGGACGGGTTTTTACCCCAGCCGCAGATCACCGGGTCCTGTCGGGTACCCGGGTCGGGTCCCCTGGACAGGTCGGCACCCCGGCCCCGGGTCACGGGGTCATGTCGGGTCGCTGTCCCGGGTACCAGTGTCAGGTGACCACCCCGGCCCCGGGAGACGGAGTCATACCGGGTCCCCGGCCCGGGTCCCCGGGTTGCATCGGGACACCAGCAAAGGACCACCGGGTCCTGTCGGGTCCCCGGCCCGGGTCCCCTGGACAGGTCGTTAACCCGGCCCCAGGTCACCGGGTCATGTCGCGCACCGGGCCTGGTTCCCAGGTTCCGGTGACCACCCCGGCACCAGGACCCCGGGTCCCGTGGGGACCCCGGACCCAGGTCAGCGGGTCACGTGGGGACACCGGCCCCAGGTCACCGCGTCAGGTCGGGACCCTGAACCCAGGTCCACGAGTCCGTCGACACCACAGCCCCGGGTCACCGGGTCGTGTCGGGTAACCGGCCTGGTTCCAAGGTTCCGATGACCACCCCGGCACCAGGACCCCGGGTCACGTGGGGACACCGGCCCCAGGTGACCGGGTCACGTGGGGACACCGGCCCCAGGTCATCAGGTCACGTGGGGTCACCGGCCCCAGGTGACCGGGTCACGTGGGGTCACCGGCCCCAGGTGACCGGGTCACGTGGGGTCACCGGCCCCAGGTGACCGGGTCACGTGGGGACACCGGCCCCAGGTGACCGGGTCACGTGGGGTCACCGGCCCCAGGTGTTCAGGTCACGTGGGGTCACCGGCCCCAGGTGACCGGGTCACGTGGGGTCACCGGCCCCAGGTGACCGGGTCACGTGGGGTCACCGGCCCCAGGTGACCGGGTCACGTGGGGACACCGGCCCCAGGTGACCGGGTCACGTGGGGTCACCGGCCCCAGGTGACCGGGTCACGTGGGGTCACCGGACCCAGGTCAGCGGGTCACGTGGGGACACCGGCCCCAGGTAACCGGGTCATACCGAGTCCCCGGACCCAGGTCACCGGGTTAGTTCGGGACCCCGGACCCAGGTCGGGTCATGTCACGTCCCATGCCCGGTTCCCCGGGTTGGATTTTTACCCAGGCCCCGGGTCACAGGGTCATGTCGGGTCAACGGCCTGGGTACAAGGGTCTGGTGACCACCCCGACCCCAGGTCCCCGGGTCATGACGGGACACCGGACCAGGTCCCCGAGTCCGGTCGACACCACAGCCCCAGGTCACCTGGTCATGTCGGGACCCAGCCCGGGTCCCCGGGACGGGTTTTTACTCCAGCCGCAGATCACCGGGTCCTGTTGGGTACCCGGGTCGGGTCCCCTGGACAGGTCGGCACCCCGGCCCCGGGTCACGGGGTCATGTCGGGTCGCTGTCCCGGGTACCAGTGTCAGGTGACCACCCCGGCCCCGGGAGACGGAGTCATACCGGGTCCCCGGCCCGGGTCCCCGGGTTGCATCGGGACACCAGCGAAGGACCACCGGGTCCTGTCGGGTCCCCGGCCCGGGTCCCCTGGACAGGTCGTTAACCCGGCCCCAGGTCACCGGGTCATGTCGCGCACCCGGCCTGGTTCCCAGGTTCCGGTGACCACCCCGGCACCAGGACCCCGGGTCACATGGGGACCCCGGACCCAGGTCAGCGGGTCACGTGGGGACACCGGCCCCAGGTCACCGCGTCAGGTCGGGACCCCGAACCCAGGTCCACGAGTCCGTCGACACCACAGCCCCGGGTCACCGGGTCGTGTCGGGTAACCGGCCTGGTTCCAAGGTTCCGATGACCACCCCGGCACCAGGACCCCGGGTCACGTGGGGACACCGGCCCCAGGTGACCGGGTCACGTGGGGACACCGGCCCCAGGTCATCGGGTCACGTGGGGTCACCGGCCCCAGGTGACCGGGTCACGTGGGGTCACCGGCCCCAGGTGACCGGGTCACGTGGGGTCACCGGCCCCAGGTGACCGGGTCACGTGGGGTCACCGGCCCCAGGTGACCGGGTCACGTGGGGTCACCGGCCCCAGGTGACCGGGTCACTTGGGGACACCGGTCCCAGGTCAGCGGGTCACGTGGGGACACCGGCCCCAGGTAACCGGGTCATACCGAGTCCCCGGACCCAGGTCACCGGGTCAGTTCGGGACCCCGGACCCAGGTCGGGTCATGTCACGTCCCATGCCCGGGTCCCCGGGTTGGATTTTTACCCAGGCCCCGGGTCACAGGGTCATGTCGGGTCAACGGCCTGGGTACAAGGGTCTGGTGACCACCCCGACCCCAGGTCCCCGGGTCATGACGGGACACCGGACCAGGTCCCCGAGTCCGGTCGACACCACAGCCCCAGGTCACCGGGTCATGTCGGGACCCAGCCCGGGTCCCCGGGACGGGTTTTTACCCCAGCCGCAGATCACCGGGTCCTGTCGGGTACCCGGGTCGGGTCCCCTGGACAGGTCGGCACCCCGGCCCCGGGTCACGGGGTCATGTCGGGTCGCTGTCCCGGGTACCAGTGTCAGGTGACCACCCCGGCCCCGGGAGACGGAGTCATACCGGGTCCCCGGCCCGGGTCCCCGGGTTGCATCGGGACACCAGCAAAGGACCACCGGGTCCTGTCGGGTCCCCGGCCCGGGTCCCCTGGACAGGTCGTTAACCCGGCCCCAGGTCACCGGGTCATGTCGCGCACCGGGCCTGGTTCCCAGGTTCCGGTGACCACCCCGGCACCAGGACCCCGGGTCCCGTGGGGACCCCGGACCCAGGTCAGCGGGTCACGTGGGGACACCGGCCCCAGGTCACCGCGTCAGGTCGGGACCCTGAACCCAGGTCCACGAGTCCGTCGACACCACAGCCCCGGGTCACCGGGTCGTGTCGGGTAACCGGCCTGGTTCCAAGGTTCCGATGACCACCCCGGCACCAGGACCCCGGGTCACGTGGGGACACCGGCCCCAGGTGACCGGGTCACGTGGGGACACCGGCCCCAGGTCATCAGGTCACGTGGGGTCACCGGCCCCAGGTGACCGGGTCACGTGGGGTCACCGGCCCCAGGTGACCGGGTCACGTGGGGTCACCGGCCCCAGGTGACCGGGTCACGTGGGGTCACCGGCCCCAGGTGACCGGGTCACGTGGGGTCACCGGCCCCAGGTGACCGGGTCACGTGGGGTCACCGGACCCAGGTCAGCGGGTCACGTGGGGACACCGGCCCCAGGTAACCGGGTCATACCGAGTCCCCGGACCCAGGTCACCGGGTCAGTTCGGGACCCCGGACCCAGGTCGGGTCATGTCACGTCCCATGCCCGGGTCCCCGGGTTGGATTTTTACCCAGGCCCCGGGTCACAGGGTCATGTCGGGTCAACGGCCTGGGTACAAGGGTCTGGTGACCACCCCGACCCCAGGTCCCCGGGTCATGACGGGACACCGGACCAGGTCCCCGAGTCCGGTCGACACCACAGCCCCAGGTCACCGGGTCATGTCGGGACCCAGCCCGGGTCCCCGGGACGGGTTTTTACCCCAGCCGCAGATCACCGGGTCCTGTCGGGTACCCGGGTCGGGTCCCCTGGACAGGTCGGCACCCCGGCCCCGGGTCACGGGGTCATGTCGGGTCGCTGTCCCGGGTACCAGTGTCAGGTGACCACCCCGGCCCCGGGAGACGGAGTCATACCGGGTCCCCGGCCCGGGTCCCCGGGTTGCATCGGGACACCAGCGAAGGACCACCGGGTCCTGTCGGGTCCCCGGCCCGGGTCCCGTGGACAGGTCGTTAACCCGGCCCCAGGTCACCGGGTCATGTCGCGCACCCGGCCTGGTTCCCAGGTTCCGGTGACCACCCCGGCACCAGGACCCCGGGTCCCGTGGGGACCCCGGACCCAGGTCAGCGGGTCACGTGGGGACACCGGCCCCAGGTCACCGCGTCAGGTCGGGACCCCGAACCCAGGTCCACGAGTCCGTCGACACCACAGCCCCGGGTCACCGGGTCGTGTCGGGTAACCGGCCTGGTTCCAAGGTTCCGATGACCACCCCGGCACCAGGACCCCGGGTCACGTGGGGACACCGGCCCCAGGTGACCGGGTCACGTGGGGACACCGGCCCCAGGTCATCGGGTCACGTGGGGTCACCGGCCCCAGGTGACCGGGTCACGTGGGGTCACCGGCCCCAGGTGACCGGGTCACGTGGGGTCACCGGCCCCAGGTGACCGGGTCACGTGGGGTCACCGGCCCCAGGTGACCGGGTCACGTTGGGTCACCGGCCCCAGGTGACCGGGTCACGTGGGGTCACCGGCCCCAGGTGACCGGGTCACGTGGGGTCACCGGCCCCAGGTGACCGGGTCACGTGGGGTCACCGGCCCCAGGTGACCGGGTCACGTGTGGACACCGGCCCCAGGTGACCGGGTCACGTGGGGACACCGGCCCCAGGTGACCGGGTCACGTGGGGTCACCGGCCCCAGGTGACCTGGTCACGTGGGGTCACCGGCCCCAGGTGACCGGGTCACGTGGGGTCACCGGCCCCAGGTGACCGGGTCACGTGGGGTCACCGGCCCCAGGTGACCGGGTCACGTGGGGACACCGGCACCAGGTTACCGGGTCACGTGGGGTCACCGGCCCCAGGTGACCGGGTCACGTGGGGTCACCGGCCCCAGGTGACCGGGTCACGTGGGGTCACCGGCCCCAGGTCAGCGGGTCACGTGGGGTCACCGGCCCCAGGTGACCGGGTCACGTGGGGTCACCGGACCCAGGTCAGCGGGTCACGTGGGGACACCGGCCCCAGGTAACCGGGTCATACCGAGTCCCCGGACCCAGGTCACCGGGTCAGTTCGGGACCCCGGACCCAGGTCGGGTCATGTCACGTCCCATGCCCGGGTCCCCGGGTTGGATTTTTACCCAGGCCCCGGGTCACAGGGTCATGTCGGGTCAACAGCCTGGGTACAAGGGTCTGGTGACCACCCCGACCCCAGGTCCCCGGGTCATGACGGGACACCGGACCAGGTCCCCGAGTCCGGTCGACACCACAGCCCCAGGTCACCGGGTCATGTCGGGACCCAGCCCGGGTCCCCGGGACGGGTTTTTACCCCAGCCGCAGATCACCGGGTCCTGTCGGGTACCCGGGTCGGGTCCCCTGGACAGGTCGGCACCCCGGCCCCGGGTCACGGGGTCATGTCGGGTCGCTGTCCCGGGTAGCAGTGTCAGGTGACCACCCCGGCCCCGGGAGACGGAGTCATACCGGGTCCCCGGCCCGGGTCCCCGGGTTGCATCGGGACACCAGCGAAGGACCACCGGGTCCTGTCGGGTCCCCGGCCCGGGTCCCCTGGACAGGTCGTTAACCCGGCCCCAGGTCACCGGGTCATGTCGCGCACCCGGCCTGGTTCCCAGGTTCCGGTGACCACCCCGGCACCAGGACCCCGGGTCCCGTGGGGACCCCGGACCCAGGTCAGCGGGTCACGTGGGGACACCGGCCCCAGGTCACCGCGTCAGGTCGGGACCCCGAACCCAGGTCCACGAGTCCGTCGACACCACAGCCCCGGGTCACCGGGTCGTGTCGGGTAACCGGCCTGGTTCCAAGGTTCCGATGACCACCCCGGCACCAGGACCCCGGGTCACGTGGGGACACCGGCCCCAGGTGACCGGGTCACGTGGGGTCACCGGCCCCAGGTGACCGGGTCACGTGGGGACACCGGCCCCAGGTGACCGGGTCACGTGGGGTCACCGGCCCCAGGTGACCGGGTCACGTGGGGTCACCGGCCCCAGGTGACCGGGTCACGTGGGGTCACCGGCCCCAGGTGACCGGGTCACGTGGGGACACCGGCCCCAGGTGACCGGGTCACGTGGGGTCACCGGACCCAGGTCAGCGGGTCACGTGGGGACACCTGCCCCAGGTAACCGGGTCATACCGAGTCCCCGGACCCAGGTCACCGGGTCAGTTCGGGACCCCGGACCCAGGTCGGGTCATGTCACGTCCCATGCCCGGGTCCCCGGGTTGGATTTTTACCCAGGCCCCGGGTCACAGGGTCATGTCGGGTCAACGGCCTGGGTACAAGGGTCTGGTGACCACCCCGACCCCAGGTCCCCGGGTCATGACGGGACACCGGACCAGGTCCCCGAGTCCGGTCGACACCACAGCCCCAGGTCACCGGGTCATGTCGGGACCCAGCCCGGGTCCCCGGGACGGGTTTTTACTCCAGCCGCAGATCACCGGGTCCTGTCGGGTACCCGGGTCGGGTCCCCTGGACAGGTCGGCACCCCGGCCCCGGGTCACGGGGTCATGTCGGGTCGCTGTCCCGGGTACCAGTGTCAGGTGACCACCCCGGCCCCGGGAGACGGAGTCATACCGGGTCCCCGGCCCGGGTCCCCGGGTTGCATCGGGACACCAGCGAAGGACCACCGGGTCCTGTCGGGTCCCCGGCCCGGGTCCCCTGGACAGGTCGTTAACCCGGCCCCAGGTCACCGGGTCATGTCGCGCACCCGGCCTGGTTCCCAGGTTCCGGTGACCACCCCGGCACCAGGACCCCGGGTCACGTGGGGACACCGGCCCCAGGTGACCGGGTCACGTGGGGACACCGGCCCCAGGTCATCGGGTCACGTGGGGTCACCGGCCCCAGGTGACCGGGTCACGTGGGGTCACCGGCCCCAGGTGACCGGGTCACGTGGGGTCACCGGCCCCAGGTGACCGGGTCACGTGGGGTCACCGGCCCCAGGTGACCGGGTCACGTTGGGTCACCGGCCCCAGGTGACCGGGTCACGTGGGGTCACCGGCCCCAGGTGACCGGGTCACGTGGGGTCACCGGCCCCAGGTGTTCGGGTCACGTGGGGTCACCGGCCCCAGGTCAGCGGGTCACGTGGGGTCACCGGCCCCAGGTGACCGGGTCACGTGGGGTCACCGGACCCAGGTCAGCGGGTCACGTGGGGACACCGGCCCCAGGTAACCGGGTCATACCGAGTCCCCGGACCCAGGTCACCGGGTCAGTTCGGGACCCCGGACCCAGGTCGGGTCATGTCACGTCCCATGCCCGGGTCCCCGGGTTGGATTTTTACCCAGACCCCGGGTCACAGGGTCATGTCGGGTCAACGGCCTGGGTACAAGGGTCTGGTGACCACCCCGACCCCAGGTCCCCGGGTCATGACGGGACACCGGACCAGGTCCCCGAGTCCGGTCGACACCACAGCCCCAGGTCACCGGGTCATGTCGGGTACCCGGGTCGGGTCCCCTGGACAGGTCGGCACCCCGGCCCCGGGTCACGGGGTCATGTCGGGTCGCTGTCCCGGGTACCAGTGTCAGGTGACCACCCCGGCCCCGGGAGACGGAGTCATACCGGGTCCCCGGCCCGGGTCCCCGGGTTGCATCGGGACACCAGCGAAGGACCACCGGGTCCTGTCGGGTCCCCGGCCCGGGTCCCCTGGACAGGTCGTTAACCCGGCCCCAGGTCACCGGGTCATGTCGCGCACCCGGCCTGGTTCCCAGGTTCCGGTGACCACCCCGGCACCAGGACCCCGGGTCCCGTGGGGACCCCGGACCCAGGTCAGCGGGTCACGTGGGGACACCGGCCCCAGGTCACCGCGTCAGGTCGGGACCCCGAACCCAGGTCCACGAGTCCGTCGACACCACAGCCCCGGGTCACCGGGTCGTGTCGGGTAACCGGCCTGGTTCCCAGGTTCCGATGACCACCCCGGCACCAGGACCCCGGGTCCCGTGGGGACACCGGCCCCAGGTGACCGGGTCACGTGGGGACACCGGCCCCAGGTCACCGCGTCAGGTCGGGACCCCGAACCCAGGTCCACGAGTCCGTCGACACCACAGCCCCGGGTCACCGGGTCGTGTCGGGTAACCGGCCTGGTTCCAAGGTTCCGATGACCACCCCGGCACCAGGACCCCGGGTCACGTGGGGACACCGGCCCCAGGTGACCGGGTCACGTGGGGACACCGGCCCCAGGTAATCGGGTCACGTGGGGTCACCGGCCCCAGGTGACCGGGTCACGTGGGGTCACCGGCCCCAGGTGACCGGGTCACGTGGGGTCACCGGCCCCAGGTGACCGGGTCACGTGGGGTCACCGGACCCAGGTGACCGGGTCACGTGGGGTCACCGGCCCCAGGTGACCGGGTCACGTGGGGTCACCGGCCCCAGGTGACCGGGTCACGTGGGGACACCGGTCCCAGGTGACCGGGTCACGTGGGGTCACCGGCCCCAGGTGACCGGGTCACGTGGGGACACCGGCCCCAGGTGACCGGGTCACGTGGGGACACCGGCCCCAGGTGACCGGGTCACGTGGGGTCACCGGCCCCAGGTCAGCGGGTCACGTGGGGACACCGGCCCCAGGTCACCGGGTCACGTGGGGACACCGGCCCCAGGTGACCGGGTCACGTGGGGTCACCGGCCCCAGGTGACCGGGTCACGTGGGGTCACCGGACCCAGGTCAGCGGGTCACGTGGGGACACCGGCCCCAGGTAACCGGGTCATACCGAGTCCCCGGACCCAGGTCACCGGGTCAGTTCGGGACCCCGGACCCAGGTCGGGTCATGTCACGTCCCATGCCCGGGTCCCCGGGTTGGATTTTTACCCAGGCCCCGGGTCACAGGGTCATGTCGGGTCAACGGCCTGGGTACAAGGGTCTGGTGACCACCCCGACCCCAGGTCCCCGGGTCATGACGGGACACCGGACCAGGTCCCCGAGTCCGGTCGACACCACAGCCCCAGGTCACCGGGTCATGTCGGGTACCCGGGTCGGGTCCCCTGGACAGGTCGGCACCCCGGCCCCGGGTCACGGGGTCATGTCGGGTCGCTGTCCCGGGTACCAGTGTCAGGTGACCACCCCGGCCCCGGGAGACGGAGTCATACCGGGTCCCCGGCCCGGGTCCCCGGGTTGCATCGGGACACCAGCGAAGGACCACCGGGTCCTGTCGGGTCCCCGGCCCGGGTCCCCTGGACAGGTCGTTAACCCGGCCCCAGGTCACCGGGTCATGTCGCGCACCCGGCCTGGTTCCCAGGTTCCGGTGACCACCCCGGCACCAGGACCCCGGGTCCCGTGGGGACCCCGGACCCAGGTCAGCGGGTCACGTGGGGACACCGGCCCCAGGTCACCGCGTCAGGTCGGGACCCCGAACCCAGGTCCACGAGTCCGTCGACACCACAGCCCCGGGTCACCGGGTCGTGTCGGGTAACCGGCCTGGTTCCCAGGTTCCGATGACCACCCCGGCACCAGGACCCCGGGTCCCGTGGGGACACCGGCCCCAGGTGACCGGGTCACGTGGGGACACCGGCCCCAGGTCACCGCGTCAGGTCGGGACCCCGAACCCAGGTCCACGAGTCCGTCGACACCACAGCCCCGGGTCACCGGGTCGTGTCGGGTAACCGGCCTGGTTCCAAGGTTCCGATGACCACCCCGGCACCAGGACCCCGGGTCACGTGGGGACACCGGCCCCAGGTGACCGGGTCACGTGGGGACACCGGCCCCAGGTAATCGGGTCACGTGGGGTCACCGGCCCCAGGTGACCGGGTCACGTGGGGTCACCGGCCCCAGGTGACCGGGTCACGTGGGGTCACCGGACCCAGGTGACCGGGTCACGTGGGGTCACCGGCCCCAGGTGACCGGGTCACGTGGGGTCACCGGCCCCAGGTGACCGGGTCACGTGGGGACACCGGTCCCAGGTGACCGGGTCACGTGGGGTCACCGGCCCCAGGTGACCGGGTCACGTGGGGACACCGGCCCCAGGTGACCGGGTCACGTGGGGACACCGGCCCCAGGTGACCGGGTCACGTGGGGTCACCGGCCCCAGGTCAGCGGGTCACGTGGGGACACCGGCCCCAGGTCACCGGGTCACGTGGGGACACCGGCCCCAGGTGACCGGGTCACGTGGGGTCACCGGCCCCAGGTGACCGGGTCACGTGGGGTCACCGGACCCAGGTCAGCGGGTCACGTGGGGACACCGGCCCCAGGTAACCGGGTCATACCGAGTCCCCGGACCCAGGTCACCGGGTCAGTTCGGGACCCCGGACCCAGGTCGGGTCATGTCACGTCCCATGCCCGGGTCCCCGGGTTGGATTTTTACCCAGGCCCCGGGTCACAGGGTCATGTCGGGTCAACGGCCTGGGTACAAGTGTCTGGTGACCACCCCGACCCCAGGTCCCTGGGTCATGACGGGACACCGGACCAGGTCCCCGAGTCCGGTCGACACCACAGCCCCAGGTCACCGGGTCATGTCGGGACCCAGCCCGGGTCCCCGGGACGGGTTTTTACCCCAGCCGCAGATCACCGGGTCCTGTCGGGTACCCGGGTCGGGTCCCCTGGACAGGTCGGCACCCCGGCCCCGGGTCACGGGGTCATGTCGGGTCGCTGTCCCGGGTACCAGTGTCAGGTGACCACCCCGGCCCCGGGAGACGGAGTCATACCGGGTCCCCGGCCCGGGTCCCCGGGTTGCATCGGGACACCAGCGAAGGACCACCGGGTCCTGTCGGGTCCCCGGCCCGGGTCCCCTGGACAGGTCGTTAACCCGGCCCCAGGTCACCGGGTCATGTCGCGCACCCGGCCTGGTTCCCAGGTTCCGGTGACCACCCCGGCACCAGGACCCCGGGTCACGTGGGGACACCGGCCCCAGGTGACCGGGTCACGTGGGGACACCGGCCCCAGGTCATCGGGTCACGTGGGGTCACCGGCCCCAGGTGACCGGGTCACGTGGGGTCACCGGCCCCAGGTGACCGGGTCACGTGGGGTCACCGGCCCCAGGTGACCGGGTCACGTGGGGTCACCGGCCCCAGGTGACCGGGTCACGTTGGGTCACCGGCCCCAGGTGACCGGGTCACGTGGGGTCACCGGCCCCAGGTGACCGGGTCACGTGGGGTCACCGGCCCCAGGTGTTCGGGTCACGTGGGGTCACCGGCCCCAGGTGACCGGGTCACGTGGGGTCACCGGCCCCAGGTGACCGGGTCACGTGGGGTCACCGGCCCCAGGTGACCGGGTCACGTGGGGACACCGGCCCCAGGTGACCGGGTCACGTGGGGTCACCGGCCCCAGGTGACCGGGTCACGTGGGGTCACCGGACCCAGGTCAGCGGGTCACGTGGGGACACCGGCCCCAGGTAACCGGGTCATACCGAGTCCCCGGACCCAGGTCACCGGGTCAGTTCGGGACCCCGGACCCAGGTCGGGTCATGTCACGTCCCATGCCCGGGTCCCCGGGTTGGATTTTTACCCAGACCCCGGGTCACAGGGTCATGTCGGGTCAACGGCCTGGGTACAAGGGTCTGGTGACCACCCCGACCCCAGGTCCCCGGGTCATGACGGGACACCGGACCAGGTCCCCGAGTCCGGTCGACACCACAGCCCCAGGTCACCGGGTCCTGTCGGGTACCCGGGTCGGGTCCCCTGGACAGGTCGGCACCCCGGCCCCGGGTCACGGGGTCATGTCGGGTCGCTGTCCCGGGTACCACTGTCAGGTGACCACCCCGGCCCCGGGAGACGGAGTCATACCGGGTCCCCGGCCCGGGTCCCCGCGTTGCATCGGGACACCAGCGAAGGACCACCGGGTCCTGTCGGGTCCCCGGCCCGGGTCCCCTGGACAGGTCGTTAACCCGGCCCCAGGTCACCGGGTCATGTCGCGCACCCGGCCTGGTTCCCAGGTTCCGGTGACCACCCCGGCACCAGGACCCCGGGTCACGTGGGGACACCGGCCCCAGGTGACCGGGTCACGTGGGGACACCGGCCCCAGGTCATCGGGTCACGTGGGGTCACCGGCCCCAGGTGACCGGGTCACGTGGGGTCACCGGCCCCAGGTGACCGGGTCACGTGGGGTCACCGGCCCCAGGTGACCGGGTCACGTGGGGTCACCGGCCCCAGGTGACCGGGTCACGTTGGGTCACCGGCCCCAGGTGACCGGGTCACGTGGGGTCACCGGCCCCAGGTGACCGGGTCACGTGGGGTCACCGGCCCCAGGTGTTCGGGTCACGTGGGGTCACCGGCCCCAGGTGACCGGGTCACGTGGGGACACCGGCCCCAGGTGACCGGGTCACGTGGGGTCACCGGCCCCAGGTGACCGGGTCACGTGGGGTCACCGGACCCAGGTCAGCGGGTCACGTGGGGACACCGGCCCCAGGTAACCGGGTCATACCGAGTCCCCGGACCCAGGTCACCGGGTCAGTTCGGGACCCCGGACCCAGGTCGGGTCATGTCACGTCCCATGCCCGGGTCCCCGGGTTGGATTTTTACCCAGACCCCGGGTCACAGGGTCATGTCGGGTCAACGGCCTGGGTACAAGGGTCTGGTGACCACCCCGACCCCAGGTCCCCGGGTCATGACGGGACACCGGACCAGGTCCCCGAGTCCGGTCGACACCACAGCCCCAGGTCACCGGGTCCTGTCGGGTACCCGGGTCGGGTCCCCTGGACAGGTCGGCACCCCGGCCCCGGGTCACGGGGTCATGTCGGGTCGCTGTCCCGGGTACCAGTGTCAGGTGACCACCCCGGCCCCGGGAGACGGAGTCATACCGGGTCCCCGGCCCGGGTCCCCGGGTTGCATCGGGACACCAGCGAAGGACCACCGGGTCCTGTTGGGTCCCCGGCCCGGGTCCCCTGGACAGGTCGTTAACCCGGCCCCAGGTCACCGGGTCATGTCGCGCACCCGGCCTGGTTCCCAGGTTCCGGTGACCACCCCGGCACCAGGACCCCGGGTCCCGTGGGGACCCCGGACCCAGGTCAGCGGGTCACGTGGGGACACCGGCCCCAGGTCACCGCGTCAGGTCGGGACCCCGAACCCAGGTCCACGAGTCCGTCGACACCACAGCCCCGGGTCACCGGGTCGTGTCGGGTAACCGGCCTGGTTCCCAGGTTCCGATGACCACCCCGGCACCAGGACCCCGGGTCACGTGGGGACACCGGCCCCAGGTGACCGGGTCACGTGGGGACACCGGCCCCAGGTCACCGCGTCAGGTCGGGACCCCGAACCCAGGTCCACGAGTCCGTCGACACCACAGCCCCGGGTCACCGGGTCGTGTCGGGTAACCGGCCTGGTTCCAAGGTTCCGATGACCACCCCGGCACCAGGACCCCGGGTCACGTGGGGACACCGGCCCCAGGTGACCGGGTCACGTGGGGACACCGGCCCCAGGTAATCGGGTCACGTGGGGTCACCGGCCCCAGGTGACCGGGTCACGTGGGGTCACCGGCCCCAGGTGACCGGGTCACGTGGGGTCACCGGCCCCAGGTGACCGGGTCACGTGGGGTCACCGGCCCCAGGTGACCGGGTCACGTGGGGACACCGGGCCCAGGTGACCGGGTCACGTGGGGTCACCGGCCCCAGGTGACCGGGTCACGTGGGGTCACCGGCCCCAGGTGACCTGGTCACGTGGGGTCACCGGCCCCAGGTGACCGGGTCACGTGGGGTCACCGGCCCCAGGTGACCGGGTCACGTGGGGACACCGGCCCCAGGTGACCGGGTCACGTGGGGTCACCGGCCCCAGGTGACCGGGTCACGTGGGGTCACCGGACCCAGGTCAGCGGGTCACGTGGGGACACCGGCCCCAGGTAACCGGGTCATACCGAGTCCCCGGACCCAGGTCACCGGGTCAGTTCGGGACCCCGGACCCAGGTCGGGTCATGTCACGTCCCATGCCCGGGTCCCCGGGTTGGATTTTTACCCAGGCCCCGGGTCACAGGGTCATGTCGGGTCAACGGCCTGGGTACAAGGGTCTGGTGACCACCCCGACCCCAGGTCCCCGGGTCATGACGGGACACCGGACCAGGTCCCCGAGTCCGGTCGACACCACAGCCCCAGGTCACCGGGTCATGTCGGGACCCAGCCCGGGTCCCCGGGACGGGTTTTTACCCCAGCCGCAGATCACCGGGTCCTGTCGGGTACCCGGGTCGGTTCCCCTGGACAGGTCGGCACCCCGGCCCTGGGTCACAGGGTCATGTCGGGTCGCTGTCCCGGGTACCAGTGTCAGGTGACCACCCCGGCCCCGGGAGACGGAGTCATACCGGGTCCCCGGCCCGGGTCCCCGGGTTGCATCGGGACACCAGCGAAGGACCACCGGGTCCTGTCGGGTCCCCGGCCTGGGTCCCCTGGACAGGTCGTTAACCCGGCCCCAGGTCACCGGGTCATGTCGCGCACCCGGCCTGGTTCCCAGGTTCCGGTGACCACCCCGGCACCAGGACCCCGGGTCACGTGGGGACCCCGGACCCAGGTCAGCGGGTCACGTGGGGACACCGGCCCCAGGTCACCGCGTCAGGTCGGGACCCCGAACCCAGGTCCACGAGTCCGTCGACACCACAGCCCCGGGTCACCGGGTCGTGTCGGGTAACCGGCCTGGTTCCCAGGTTCCGATGACCACCCCGGCACCAGGACCCCGGGTCACGTGGGGACACCGGCCCCAGGTGACCGGGTCACGTGGGGACACCGGCCCCAGGTCATCGGGTCACGTGGGGTCACCGGCCCCAGGTGACCGGGTCACGTGGGGTCACCGGCCCCAGGTGACCGGGTCACGTGGGGTCACCGGCCCCAGGTCAGCGGGTCACGTGGGGACACCGGCCCCAGGTCACCGGGTCACGTGGGGTCACCGGCCCCAGGTGACCGGGTCACGTGGGGTCACCGGCCCCAGGTGACCGGGTCACGTGGGGTCACCGGCCCCAGGTCAGCGGGTCACGTGGGGACACCGGCCCCAGGTGACCGGGTCACGTGGGGTCACCGGCCCCAGGTGACCGGGTCACGTGGGGTCACCGGACCCAGGTCAGCGGGTCACGTGGGGACACCGGCCCCAGGTAACCGGGTCATACCGAGTCCCCGGACCCAGGTCACCGGGTCAGTTCGGGACCCCGGACCCAGGTCGGGTCATGTCACGTCCCATGCCCGGGTCCCCGGGTTGGATTTTTACCCAGGCCCCGGGTCACAGGGTCATGTCGGGTCAACGGCCTGGGTACAAGGGTCTGGTGACCACCCCGACCCCAGGTCCCCGGGTCATGACGGGACACCGGACCAGGTCCCCGAGTCCGGTCGACACCACAGCCCCAGGTCACCGGGTCATGTCGGGACCCAGCCCGGGTCCCCGGGACGGGTTTTTACCCCAGCCGCAGATCACCGGGTCCTGTCGGGTACCCGGGTCGGGTCCCCTGGACAGGTCGGCACCCCGGCCCCGGGTCACCGGGTCATGTCGCGCACCCGGCCTGGTTCCCAGGTTCCGGTGACCACCCCGGCACCAGGACCCCGGGTCACGTGGAGACACCGGCCCCAGGTGACCGGGTCACGTGGGGACACCGGCCCCAGGTCATCGGGTCACGTGGGGTCACCGGCCCCAGGTGACCGGGTCACGTGGGGTCACCGGCCCCAGGTGACCGGGTCACGTGGGGTCACCGGCCCCAGGTGACCGGGTCACGTGTGTTCACCGGCCCCAGGTGACCGGGTCACGTGGGGTCACCGGCCCCAGGTGACCGGGTCACGTGGGGTCACCGGCCCCAGGTGACCGGGTCACGTTGGGTCACCGGCCCCAGGTGACCGGGTCACGTGGGGTCACCGGCCCTAGGTGACCGGGTCACGTGGGGTCACCGGCCCCAGGTGTTCGGGTCACGTGGGGTCACCGGCCCCAGGTGACCGGGTCACGTGGGGTCACCGGCCCCAGGTGACCGGGTCACGTGGGGTCACCGGCCCCAGGTGACCGGGTCACGTGGGGACACCGGCCCCAGGTGACCGGGTCACGTGGGGTCACCGGCCCCAGGTGACCGGGTCACGTGGGGTCACCGGACCCAGGTCAGCGGGTCACGTGGGGACACCGGCCCCAGGTAACCGGGTCATACCGAGTCCCCGGACCCAGGTCACCGGGTTAGTTCGGGACCCCGGACCCAGGTCGGGTCATGTCACGTCCCATGCCCGGGTCCCCGGGTTGGATTTTTACCCAGACCCCGGGTCACAGGGTCATGTCGGGTCAACGGCCTGGGTACAAGGGTCTGGTGACCACCCCGACCCCAGGTCCCCGGGTCATGACGGGACACCGGACCAGGTCCCCGAGTCCGGTCGACACCACAGCCCCAGGTCACCTGGTCATGTCGGGACCCAGCCCGGGTCCCCGGGACGGGTTTTTACTCCAGCCGCAGATCACCGGGTCCTGTCGGGTACCCGGGTCGGGTCCCCTGGACAGGTCGGCACCCCGGCCCCGGGTCACGGGGTCATGTCGGGTCGCTGTCCCGGGTACCAGTGTCAGGTGACCACCCCGGCCCCGGGAGACGGAGTCATACCGGGTCCCCGGCCCGGGTCCCCGGGTTGCATCGGGACACCAGCGAAGGACCACCGGGTCCTGTCGGGTCCCCGGCCCGGGTCCCCTGGACAGGTCGTTAACCCGGCCCCAGGTCACCGGGTCATGTCGCGCACCCGGCCTGGTTCCCAGGTTCCGGTGACCACCCCGGCACCAGGACCCCGGGTCCCGTGGGGACCCCGGACCCAGGTCAGCGGGTCACGTGGGGACACCGGCCCCAGGTCACCGCGTCAGGTCGGGACCCCGAACCCAGGTCCACGAGTCCGTCGACACCACAGCCCCGGGTCACCGGGTCGTGTTGGGTAACCGGCCTGGTTCCAAGGTTCCGATGACCACCCCGGCACCAGGACCCCGGGTCACGTGGGGACACCGGCCCCAGGTGACCGGGTCACTTGGGGACACCGGTCCCAGGTCAGCGGGTCACGTGGGGACACCGGCCCCAGGTAACCGGGTCATACCGAGTCCCCGGACCCAGGTCACCGGGTCAGTTCGGGACCCCGGACCCAGGTCGGGTCATGTCACGTCCCATGCCCGGGTCCCCGGGTTGGATTTTTACCCAGGCCCCGGGTCACAGGGTCATGTCGGGTCAACGGCCTGGGTACAAGGGTCTGGTGACCACCCCGACCCCAGGTCCCCGGGTCATGACGGGACACCGGACCAGGTCCCCGAGTCCGGTCGACACCACAGCCCCAGGTCACCGGGTCATGTCGGGACCCAGCCCGGGTCCCCGGGACGGGTTTTTACCCCAGCCGCAGATCACCGGGTCCTGTCGGGTACCCGGGTCGGGTCCCCTGGACAGGTCGGCACCCCGGCCCCGGGTCACGGGGTCATGTCGGGTCGCTGTCCCGGGTACCAGTGTCAGGTGACCACCCCGGCCCCGGGAGACGGAGTCATACCGGGTCCCCGGCCCGGGTCCCCGGGTTGCATCGGGACACCAGCAAAGGACCACCGGGTCCTGTCGGGTCCCCGGCCCGGGTCCCCTGGACAGGTCGTTAACCCGGCCCCAGGTCACCGGGTCATGTCGCGCACCGGGCCTGGTTCCCAGGTTCCGGTGACCACCCCGGCACCAGGACCCCGGGTCCCGTGGGGACCCCGGACCCAGGTCAGCGGGTCACGTGGGGACACCGGCCCCAGGTCACCGCGTCAGGTCGGGACCCTGAACCCAGGTCCACGAGTCCGTCGACACCACAGCCCCGGGTCACCGGGTCGTGTCGGGTAACCGGCCTGGTTCCAAGGTTCCGATGACCACCCCGGCACCAGGACCCCGGGTCACGTGGGGACACCGGCCCCAGGTGACCGGGTCACGTGGGGACACCGGCCCCAGGTCATCAGGTCACGTGGGGTCACCGGCCCCAGGTGACCGGGTCACGTGGGGTCACCGGCCCCAGGTGACCGGGTCACGTGGGGTCACCGGCCCCAGGTGACCGGGTCACGTGGGGTCACCGGACCCAGGTCAGCGGGTCACGTGGGGACACCGGCCCCAGGTAACCGGGTCATACCGAGTCCCCGGACCCAGGTCACCGGGTCAGTTCGGGACCCCGGACCCAGGTCGGGTCATGTCACGTCCCATGTCCGGGTCCCCGGGTTGGATTTTTACCCAGGCCCCGGGTCACAGGGTCATGTCGGGTCAACGGCCTGGGTACAAGGGTCTGGTGACCACCCCGACCCCAGGTCCCCGGGTCATGACGGGACACCGGACCAGGTCCCCGAGTCCGGTCGACACCACAGCCCCAGGTCACCGGGTCATGTCGGGACCCAGCCCGGGTCCCCGGGACGGGTTTTTACCCCAGCCGCAGATCACCGGGTCCTGTCGGGTACCCGGGTCGGGTCCCCTGGACAGGTCGGCACCCCGGCCCCGGGTCACGGGGTCATGTCGGGTCGCTGTCCCGGGTACCAGTGTCAGGTGACCACCCCGGCCCCGGGAGACGGAGTCATACCGGGTCCCCGGCCCGGGTCCCCTGGACAGGTCGTTAACCCGGCCCCAGGTCACCGGGTCATGTCGCGCACCCGGCCTGGTTCCCAGGTTCCGGTGACCACCCCGGCACCAGGACCCCGGGTCACGTGGGGACCCCGGACCCAGGTCAGCGGGTCACGTGGGGACACCGGCCCCAGGTCACCGCGTCAGGTCGGGACCCCGAACCCAGGTCCACGAGTCCGTCGACACCACAGCCCCGGGTCACCGGGTCGTGTCGGGTAACCGGCCTGGTTCCAAGGTTCCGATGACCACCCCGGCACCAGGACCCCGGGTCACGTGGGGACACCGGCCCCAGGTGACCGGGTCACGTGGGGACACCGGCCCCAGGTCATCGGGTCACGTGGGGTCACCGGCCCCAGGTGACCGGGTCACGTGGGGTCACCGGCCCCAGGTGACCGGGTCACGTGGGGTCACCGGCCCCAGGTGACCGGGTCACGTGGGGACACCGGACCCAGGTGACCGGGTCACGTGGGGTCACCGGCCCCAGGTGACCGGGTCACGTGGGGTCACCGGCCCCAGGTGACCGGGTCACGTTGGGTCACCGGTCCCAGGTGACCGGGTCACGTGGGGTCACCGGCCCCAGGTGACCGGGTCACGTGGGGTCACCGGCCCCAGGTGACCGGGTCACGTGTGGACACCGGCCCCAAGTGACCGGGTCACGTGGGGACACCGGCCCCAGGTGACCGGGTCACGTGGGGTCACCGGCCCCAGGTGACCTGGTCACGTGGGGTCACCGGCCCCAGGTGACCGGGTCACGTGGGGTCACCGGCCCCAGGTGACCGGGTCACGTGGGGTCACCGGCCCCAGGTGACCGGGTCATGTGGGGTCACCGGCCCCAGGTGACCGGGTCACGTGGGTACACCGGCACCAGGTGACCGGGTCACGTGGGGTCACCGGCCCCAGGTGACCGGGTCACGTGGGGTCACCGGCCCCAGGTGACCGGGTCACGTGGGGTCACCGGCCCCAGGTCAGCGGGTCACGTGGGGCCACCGGCCCCAGGTGACCGGGTCACGTGGGGTCACCGGCCCCAGGTCAGCGGGTCACGTGGGGACACCGGCCCCAGGTAACCGGGTCATACCGAGTCCCCGGACCCAGGTCACCGGGTCAGTTCGGGACCCCGGACCCAGGTCGGGTCATGTTACGTCCCATGCCCGGGTCCCCGGGTTGGATTTTTACCCAGGCCCCGGGTCACAGGGTCATGTCGGGTCAACAGCCTGGGTACAAGGGTCTGGTGACCACCCCGACCCCAGGTCCCCGGGTCATGACGGGACACCGGACCAGGTCCCCGAGTCCGGTCGACACCACAGCCCCAGGTCACCGGGTCATGTCGGGACCCAGCCCGGGTCCCCGGGACGGGTTTTTACCCCAGCCGCAGATCACCGGGTCCTGTCGGGTACCCGGGTCGGGTCCCCTGGACAGGTCGGCACCCCGGCCCCGGGTCACGGGGTCATGTCGGGTCGCTGTCCCGGGTACCAGTGTCAGGTGACCACCCCGGCCCCGGGAGACGGAGTCATACCGGGTCCCCGGCCCGGGTCCCCGGGTTGCATCGGGACACCAGCGAAGGACCACCGGGTCCTGTCGGGTCCCCGACCGGGGTCCCCTGGACAGGTCGTTAACCCGGCCCCAGGTCACCGGGTCATGTCGCGCACCCGGCCTGGTTCCCAGGTTCCGGTGACCACCCCGGCACCAGGACCCCGGGTCCCGTGGGGACCCCGGACCCAGGTCAGCGGGTCACGTGGGGACACCGGCCCCAGGTCACCGCGTCAGGTCGGGACCCCGAACCCAGGTCCACGAGTCCGTCGACACCACAGCCCCGGGTCACCGGGTCGTGTCGGGTAACCGGCCTGGTTCCAAGGTTCCGATGACCACCCCGGCACCAGGACCCCGGGTCACGTGGGGACACCGGCCCCAGGTCATCGGGTCACGTGGGGTCACCGGCCCCAGGTGACCGGGTCACGTGGGGTCACCGGCCCCAGGTGACCGGGTCACGTGGGGTCACCGGCCCCAGGTGACCGGGTCACGTGGGGACACCGGCCCCAGGTGACTGGGTCACGTGGGGTCACCGGCCCCAGGTGACCGGGTCACGTGGGGTCACCGGACCCAGGTCAGCGGGTCACGTGGGGACACCTGCCCCAGGTAACCGGGTCATACCGAGTCCCCGGACCCAGGTCACCGGGTCAGTTCGGGACCCCGGACCCAGGTCGGGTCATGTCACGTCCCATGCCCGGGTCCCCGGGTTGGATTTTTACCCAGGCCCCGGGTCACAGGGTCATGTCGGGTCAACGGCCTGGGTACAAGGGTCTGGTGACCACCCCGACCCCAGGTCCCCGGGTCATGACGGGACACCGGACCAGGTCCCCGAGTCCGGTCGACACCACAGCCCCAGGTCACCGGGTCATGTCGGGACCCAGCCCGGGTCCCCGGGACGGGTTTTTACTCCAGCCGCAGATCACCGGGTCCTGTCGGGTACCCGGGTCGGGTCCCCTGGACAGGTCGGCACCCCGGCCCCGGGTCACGGGGTCATGTCGGGTCGCTGTCCCGGGTACCAGTGTCAGGTGACCACCCCGGCCCCGGGAGACGGAGTCATACCGGGTCCCCGGCCCGGGTCCCCGGGTTGCATCGGGACACCAGCGAAGGACCACCGGGTCCTGTCGGGTCCCCGGCCCGGGTCCCCTGGACAGGTCGTTAACCCGGCCCCAGGTCACCGGGTCATGTCGCGCACCCGGCCTGGTTCCCAGGTTCCGGTGACCACCCCGGCACCAGGACCCCGGGTCCCGTGGGGACCCCGGACCCAGGTCAGCGGGTCACGTGGGGACACCGGCCCCAGGTCACCGCGTCAGGTCGGGACCCCGAACCCAGGTCCACGAGTCCGTCGACACCACAGCCCCGGGTCACCGGGTCGTGTCGGGTAACCGGCCTGGTTCCAAGGTTCCGATGACCACCCCGGCACCAGGACCCCGGGTCACGTGGGGACACCGGCCCCAGGTGACCGGGTCACGTGGGGACACCGGCCCCAGGTCATCGGGTCACGTGGGGTCACCGGCCCCAGGTGACCGGGTCACGTGGGGTCACCGGCCCCACGTGACCGGGTCACGTGGGGTCACCGGCCCCAGGTGACCGGGTCACGTGGGGTCACCGGACCCAGGTGACCGGGTCACGTTGGGTCACCGGCCCCAGGTCACCGGGTCACGTGGGGTCACCGGCCCCAGGTGACCGGGTCACGTGGGGTCACCGGCCCCAGGTGTTCGGGTCACGTGGGGTCACCGGCCCCAGGTGACCGGGTCACGTGGGGTCACCGGCCCCAGGTGACCGGGTCACGTGGGGACACCGGCCCCAGGTGACCGGGTCACGTGGGGTCACCGGCCCCAGGTGACCGGGTCACGTGGGGTCACCGGCCCCAGGTCAGCGGGTCACGTGGGGTCACCGGCCCCAGGTGACCGGGTCACGTGGGGTCACCGGCCCCAGGTGACCGGGTCACGTGGGGACACCGGCCCCAGGTGACCGGGTCACGTGGGGTCACCGGCCCCAGGTGACCGGGTCACGTGGGGTCACCGGACCCAGGTCAGCGGGTCACGTGGGGACACCGGCCCCAGGTAACCGGGTCATACCGAGTCCCCGGACCCAGGTCACCGGGTCAGTTCGGGACCCTGGACCCAGGTCGGGTCATGTCACGTCCCATGCCCGGGTCCCCGGGTTGGATTTTTACCCAGGCCCCGGGTCACAGGGTCATGTCGGGTCAACGGCCTGGGTACAAGGGTCTGGTGACCACCCCGACCCCAGGTCCCCGGGTCATGACGGGACACCGGACCAGGTCCCCGAGTCCGGTCGACACCACAGCCCCAGGTCACCGGGTCATGTCGGGACCCAGCCCGGGTCCCCGGGACGGGTTTTTACCCCAGCCGCAGATCACCGGGTCCTGTCGGGTACCCGGGTCGGGTCCCCTGGACAGGTCGGCATCCCGGCCCCGGGTCACGGGGTCATGTCGGGTCGCTGTCCCGGGTACCAGTGTCAGGTGACCACCCCGGCCCCGGGAGACGGAGTCATACCGGGTCCCCGGACCCAGGTCACCGGGTCAGTTCGGGACACCAGCGAAGGACCACCGGGTCCTGTCGGGTCCCCGGCCCGGGTCCCCTGGACAGGTCGTTAACCCGGCCCCAGGTCACCGGGTCATGTCGCGCACCCGGCCTGGTTCCCAGGTTCCGGTGACCACCCCGGCACCAGGACCCCGGGTCCCGTGGGGACCCCGGACCCAGGTCAGCGGGTCACGTGGGGACACCGGCCCCTGGTCACCGCGTCAGGTCGGGACCCCGAACCCAGGTCCACGAGTCCGTCGACACCACAGCCCCGGGTCACCGGGTCGTGTCGGGTAACCGGCCTGGTTCCAAGGTTCCGATGACCACCCCGGCACCAGGACCCCGGGTCACGTAGGGACACCGGCCCCAGGTGACCGGGTCACGTGGGGACACCGGCCCCAGGTCATCGGGTCACGTGGGGTCACCGGCCCCAGGTGACCGGGTCACGTGGGGTCACCTGCCCCAGGTGACCGGGTCACGTGGGGTCACCGGCCCCAGGTGACCGGGTCACGTGGGGTCACCGGCCCCAGGTGACCGGGTCACGTGGGGTCACCGGCCCCAGGTCAGCGGGTCACGTGGGGTCACCGGCCCCAGGTGACCGGGTCACGTGGGGACACCGGCCCCAGGTGACCGGGTCACGTGGGGTCACCGGCCCCAGGTCAGCGGGTCACGTGGGGACACCGGCCCCAGGTGACCGGGTCACGTGGGGTCACCGGCCCCAGGTGACCGGGTCACATGGGATCACCGGCCCCAGGTGACCGGGTCACGTGGGGTCACCGGCCCCAGGTAACCGGGTCATACCGAGTCCCCGGACCCAGGTCACCGGGTCAGTTCGGGACCCCGGACCCAGGTCGGGTCATGTCACGTCCCATGCCCGGGTCCCCGGGTTGGATTTTTACCCAGGCCCCGGGTCACAGGGTCATGTCGGGTCAACGGCCTGGGTACAAGGGTCTGGTGACCACCCCGACCCCAGGTCCCCGGGTCATGACGGGACAGCGGACCAGGTCCCCGAGTCCGGTCGACACCACAGCCCCAGGTCACCGGGTCATGTCGGGACCCAGCCCGGGTCCCCGGGACGGGTTTTTACCCCAGCCGCAGATCACCGGGTCCTGTCGGGTACCCGGGTCGGGTCCCCTGGACAGGTCGGCACCCCGGCCCCGGGTCACGGGGTCATGTCGGGTCGCTGTCCCGGGTACCAGTGTCAGGTGACCACCCCGGCCCCGGGAGACGGAGTCATACCGGGTCCCCGGCCCGGGTCCCCGGGTTGCATCGGGACACCAGCGAAGGACCACCGGGTCCTGTCGGGTCCCCGGCCCGGGTCCCCTGGACAGGTCGTTAACCCGGCCCCAGGTCACCGGGTCATGTCGCGCACCCGGCCTGGTTCCCAGGTTCCGGTGACCACCCCGGCACCAGGACCCCGGGTCCCGTGGGGACCTCGGACCCAGGTCAGCGGGTCACGTGGGGTCACCGGCCCCAGGTGACCGAGTCACGTGGGGTCACCGGCCCCAGGTGACCAGGTCACGTGGGGACACCGGCCCCAGGTCATCAGGTCACGTGGGGTCACCGGCCCCAGGTGACCGGGTCACGTGGGGTCACCGGCCCCAGGTGACCGGGTCACGTGGGGTCACCGGCCCCAGGTCACCGGGTCACGTGGGGTCACCGGCCCCAGGTGACCGGGTCACGTGGGGTCACCGGCCCCAGGTGACCGGGTCACGTGGGGTCACCGGCCCCAGGTCAGCGGGTCAAGTGGGGTCACCGGCCCCAGGTGACCGGGTCACGTGGGGTCACCGGCCCCAGGTGACCGGGTCACGTGGGGTCACCGGCCCCAGGTGACCGGGTCACGTGGGGTCACCGGCCCCAGGTCAGCGGGTCACGTGGGGTCACCGTCCCCAGGTGACCGGGTCACGTGGGGACCCCGGCCCCAGGTGACCGGGTCACGTGGGGTCACCGGCCCCAGGTCAGCGGGTCAGGTGGGGTCACCGGTCCCAGGTCAGCGGGTCACGTGGGGACACCGGCCCCAGGTAACCAAGGCATGTCGGGACCCAGCCCGGGTCCCCGGGACGGGTTTTTACCCCAGCCGCAGATCACCGGGTCCTGTCGGGTCCCCGGCCCGGGTCCCCTGGACAGGTCGTTAACCCGGCCCCAGGTCACCGGGTCGTGTCGGGTAACCAGCCTGGTTCCCAGGTTCCGGTGACCACCCCGGCACCAGGACCCCGGGTCCCGTGGGGACCCCGGCCCCAGGTGACCGGGTCACGCGGGGACACCGGCCCCAGGTCAGCGGGTCACGTGGGGTCACCGGCCCCAGGTCAGCGGGTCACGTGGGGACACCGGCCCCAGGTAACCGCGTCAGGTCGGGACCCCGAACCCAGGTCCACGAGTCCGTCGACACCACAGCCCCGGGTCACCGGGTCGTGTCGGGTAGCCGGCCTGGTTCCCAGGTTCCGATGACCACCCCGGCACCAGGACCCCGGGTCACGTGGGGACACCGGCCCCAGGTCACCGGGTCACGTGGGGACACCGGCCCCAGGTCATCGGGTCACGTGGGGTCACCGGCCCCAGGTGACCGGGTCACGTGGGGTCACCGGCCCCAGGTGACCGGGTCACGTGGGGTCACCGGCCCCAGGTCAGCGGGTCACGTGGGGTCACCGGCCCCAGGTGACCGGGTCACGTGGGGACACCGGCCCCAGGTGACCGGGTCACGTGGGGTCACCGGCCCCAGGTCAGCGGGTCACGTGGGGACACCGGCCCCAGGTGACCGGGTCACGTGGGGTCACCGGCCCCAGGTGACCGGGTCACGTGGGGTCACCGGCCCCAGGTGACCGGGTCACGTGGGGACACCGGCCCCAGGTGACCGGGTCACGTGGGGTCACCGGCCCCAGGTCAGCGGGTCACGTGGGGACCCCGGCCCCAGGTGACCGGGTCATACCGAGTCCCCGGACCCAGGTCACCGGGTCAGTTCGGGACCCCGGACCCAGGTCGGGTCATGTCACGTCCCATGCCCGGGTCCCCGGGTTGGATTTTTACCCAGGCCCCGGGTCACAGGGTCATGTCGGGTCAACGGCCTGGGTACAAGGGTCTGGTGACCACCCCGACCCCAGGTCCCCGGGTCATGACGGGACACCGGACCAGGTCCCCGAGTCCGGTCGACACCACAGCCCCAGGTCACCGGGTCATGTCGGGACCCAGCCCGGGTCCCCGGGACGGGTTTTTACCCCAGCCGCAGATCACCGGGTCCTGTCGGGTACCCGGGTCGGGTCCCCTGGACAGGTCGGCACCCCGGCCCCGGGTCACGGGGTCATGTCGGGTCGCTGTCCCGGGTACCAGTGTCAGGTGACCACCCCGGCCCCGGGAGACGGAGTCATACCGGGTCCCCGGCCCGGGTCCCCGGGTTGCATCGGGACACCAGCGAAGGACCACCGGGTCCTGTCGGGTCCCCGGCCCGGGTCCCCTGGACAGGTCGTTAACCCGGCCCCAGGTCACCGGGTCATGTCGCGCACCCGGCCTGGTTCCCAGGTTCCGGTGACCACCCCGGCACCAGGACCCCGGGTCCCGTGGGGACCCCGGACCCAGGTCAGCGGGTCACGTGGGGACACCGGCCCCAGGTCACCGCGTCAGGTCGGGACCCCGAACCCAGGTCCACGAGTCCGTCGACACCAAAGCCCCGGGTCACCGGGTCGTGTCGGGTAACCGGCCTGGTTCCAAGGTTCCGATGACCACCCCGGCACCAGGACCCCGGGTCACGTGGGGACACCGGCCCCAGGTGACCGGGTCACGTGGGGACACCGGCCCCAGGTGACCGGGTCACGTGGGGTCACCGGCCCCAGGTGACCGGGTCACGTGGGGTCACCGGCCCCAGGTGACCGGGTCACGTGGGGTCACCGGCCCCAGGTGACCGGGTCACGTGGGGTCACCGGCCCCAGGTGACCGGGTCACGTGGGGTCACCGGCCCCAGGTCAGCGGGTCACGTGGGGTCACCGGCCCCAGGTGACCGGGTCACGTGGGGACACCGGCCCCAGGTGACCGGGTCACGTGGGGTCACCGGCCCCAGGTCAGCGGGTCACGTGGGGACACCGGCCCCAGGTGACCGGGTCACGTGGGGTCACCGGCCCCAGGTGACCGGGTCACGTGGGGTCACCGGCCCCAGGTGACCGGGTCACGTGGGGTCACCGGCCCCAGGTGACCGGGTCACGTGGGTACACCGGCACCAGGTGACCGGGTCACGTGGGGTCACCGGCCCCAGGTGACCGGGTCACGTGGGGTCACCGGCCCCAGGTGACCGGGTCACGTGGGGTCACCGGCCCCAGGTCAGCAGGTCACGTGGGGTCACCGGCCCCAGGTGACCGGGTCACGTGGGGACACCGGCCCCAGGTGACCGGGTCACGTGGGGTCACCGGCCCCAGGTGACCGGGTCACGTGGGGTCACCGGACCCAGGTCAGCGGGTCACGTGGGGACACCGGCCCCAGGTAACCGGGTCATACCGAGTCCCCGGACCCAGGTCACCGGGTCAGTTCGGGACCCCGGACCCACGTCGGGTCATGTCACGTCCCATGCCCGGGTCCCCGGGTTGGATTTTTACCCAGGCCCCGGGTCACAGGGTCATGTCGGGTCAACGGCCTGGGTACAAGGGTCTGGTGACCACCCCGACCCCAGGTCCCCGGGTCATGACGGGACACCGGACCAGATCCCCGAGTCCGGTCGACACCACAGCCCCAGGTCACCGGGTCATGTCGGGACCCAGCCCGGGTCCCCGGGACGGGTTTTTACCCCAGCCGCAGATCACCGGGTCCTGTCGGGTACCCGGGTCGGGTCCCCTGGACAGGTCGGCACCCCGGCCCCGGGTCACGGGGTCATGTCGGGTCGCTGTCCCGGGTACCAGTGTCAGGTGACCACCCCGGCCCCGGGAGACGGAGTCATACCGGGTCCCCGGCCCGGGTCCCCGGGTTGCATCGGGACACCAGCGAAGGACCACCGGGTCCTGTCGGGTCCCCGGCCCGGGTCCCCTGGACAGGTCGTTAACCCGGCCCCAGGTCACCGGGTCATGTCGCGCACCCGGCCTGGTTCCCAGGTTCCGGTGACCACCCCGGCACCAGGACCCCGGGTCCCGTGGGGACCCCGGACCCAGGTCAGCGGGTCACGTGGGGACACCGGCCCCAGGTCACCGCGTCAGGTCGGGACCCCGAACCCAGGTCCACGAGTCCGTCGACACCAAAGCCCCGGGTCACCGGGTCGTGTCGGGTAACCGGCCTGGTTCCAAGGTTCCGATGACCACCCCGGCACCAGGACCCCGGGTCACGTGGGGACACCGGCCCCAGGTGACCGGGTCACGTGGGGACACCGGCCCCAGGTGACCGGGTCACGTGGGGTCACCGGCCCCAGGTGACCGGGTCACGTGGGGTCACCGGCCCCAGGTGACCGGGTCACGTGGGGTCACCGGCCCCAGGTGACCGGGTCACGTGGGGTCACCGGCCCCAGGTCAGCGGGTCACGTGGGGTCACCGGCCCCAGTCAGCGGGTCACGTGGGGTCACCGGCCCCAGGTGACCGGGTCACGTGGGGACAACGGCCCCAGGTGACCGGGTCACGTGGGGACACCGGCCCCAGGTCAGCGGGTCACGTGGGGACACCGGCCCCAGGTGACCGGGTCACGTGGGGTCACCGGCCCCAGGTGACCGGGTCACGTGGGGTCACCGGCCCCAGGTGACCGGGTCACGTGGGGTCACCGGCCCCAGGTGACCGGGTCACGTGGGGTCACCGGCCCCAGGTGACCGGGTCACGTGGGGTCACCGGCCCCAGGTGACCGGGTCACGTGGGGACACCGGCCCCAGGTGACCGGGTCACGTGGGGTCACCGGCCCCAGGTCAGCGGGTCACGTGGGGACCCTGGCCCCAGGTGACCGGGTCATACCGAGTCCCCGGACCCAGGTCACCGGGTCAGTTCGGGACCCCGGACCCAGGTCGGGTCATGTCACGTCCCATGCCCGGGTCCCCGGGTTGGATTTTTACCCAGGCCCCGGGTCACAGGGTCATGTCGGGTCAACGGCCTGGGTACAAGGGTCTGGTGACCACCCCGACCCCAGGTCCCCGGGTCATGACGGGACACCGGACCAGGTCCCCGAGTCCGGTCGACACCACAGCCCCAGGTCACCGGGTCATGTCGGGACCCAGCCCGGGTCCCCGGGACGGGTTTTTACCCCAGCCGCAGATCACCGGGTCCTGTCGGGTACCCGGGTCGGGTCCCCTGGACAGGTCGGCACCCCGGCCCCGGGTCACGGGGTCATGTCGGGTCGCTGTCCCGGGTACCAGTGTCAGGTGACCACCCCGGCCCCGGGAGACGGAGTCATACCGGGTCCCCGGCCCGGGTCCCCGGGTTGCATCGGGACACCAGCGAAGGACCACCGGGTCCTGTCGGGTCCCCGGCCCGGGTCCCCTGGACAGGTCGTTAACCCGGCCCCAGGTCACCGGGTCATGTCGCGCACCCGGCCTGGTTCCCAGGTTCCGGTGACCACCCCGGCACCAGGACCCCGGGTCCCGTGGGGACCCCGGACCCAGGTCAGCGGGTCACGTGGGGACACCGGCCCCAGGTCACCACGTCAGGTCGGGACCCCGAACCCAGGTCCACGAGTCCGTCGACACCACAGCCCCGGGTCACCGGGTCGTGTCGGGTAACCGGCCTGGTTCCAAGGTTCCGATGACCACCCCGGCACCAGGACCCCGGGTCACGTGGGGACACCGGCCCCAGGTGACCGGGTCACGTGGGGACACCGGCCCCAGGTCATCGGGTCACGTGGGGTCACCGGCCCCAGGTGACCGGGTCACGTGGGGTCACCGGCCCCAGGTGACCGGGTCACGTGGGGTCACCGGCCCCAGGTGACCGGGTCACGTGGGGTCACCGGCCCCAGGTCAGCGGGTCACGTGGGGTCACCGGCCCCAGGTGACCGGGTCACGTGGGGACACCGGCCCCAGGTGACCGGGTCACGTGGGGTCACCGGCCCCAGGTCAGCGGGTCACGTGGGGACACCGGCCCCAGGTGACCGGGTCACGTGGGGTCACCGGCCCCAGGTGACCGGGTCACGTGGGGTCACCGGCCCCAGGTGACCGGGTCACGTGGGGTCACCGGCCCCAGGTGACCGGGTCACGTGGGGACACCGGCCCCAGGTGACCGGGTCACGTGGGGTCACCGGCCCCAGGTCAGCGGGTCACGTGGGGACCCCGGCCCCAGGTGACCGGGTCATACCGAGTCCCCGGACCCAGGTCACCGGGTCAGTTCGGGACCCCGGACCCAGGTCGGGTCATGTCACGTCCCATGCCCGCGTCCCCGGGTTGGATTTTTACCCAGGCCCCGGGTCACAGGGTCATGTCGGGTGAACGGCCTGGGTACAAGGGTCTGGTGACCACCCCGACCCCAGGTCCCCGGGTCATGACGGGACACCGGACCAGGTCCCCGAGTCCGGTCGACACCACAGCCCCAGGTCACCGGGTCATGTCGGGACCCAGCCCGGGTCCCCGGGACGGGTTTTTACCCCAGCCGCAGATCACCGGGTCCTGTCGGGTACCCGGGTCGGGTCCCCTGGACAGGTCGGCACCCCGGCCCCGGGTCACGGGGTCATGTCGGGTCGCTGTCCCGGGTACCAGTGTCAGGTGACCACCCCGGCCCCGGGAGACGGAGTCATACCGGGTCCCCGGCCCGGGTCCCCGGGTTGCATCGGGACACCAGCGAAGGACCACCGGGTCCTGTCGGGTCCCCGGCCCGGGTCCCCTGGACAGGTCGTTAACCCGGCCCCAGGTCACCGGGTCATGTCGCGCACCCGGCCTGGTTCCCAGGTTCCGGTGACCACCCCGGCACCAGGACCCCGGGTCCCGTGGGGACCCCGGACCCAGGTCAGCGGGTCACGTGGGGACACCGGCCCCAGGTCACCGCGTCAGGTCGGGACCCCGAACCAGGGTCCACGAGTCCGTCGACACCACAGCCCCGGGTCACCGGGTCGTGTCGGGTAACCGGCCTGGTTCCAAGGTTCCGATGACCACCCCGGCACCAGGACCCCGGGTCACGTGGGGACACCGGCCCCAGGTGACCATGTCACGTGGGGTCACCGGCCCCAGGTGACCGGGTCACGTGGGGTCACCGGCCCCAGGTGACCGGGTCACGTGGGGTCACCGGCCCCAGGTGACCGGGTCACGTGGGGTCACCGGCCCCAGGTGACCTGGTCACGTGGGGTCACCGGCCCCAGGTGACCGGGTCACGTGGGGTCACCGGCCCCAGGTGACCGGGTCACGTGGGGTCACCGGCCCCAGGTGACCGGGTCACGTGGGGTCACCGGCCCCAGGTCAGCGGGTCACGTGGGGTCACCGGCCCCAGGTGACCGGGTCACTTGGGGTCACCGGACCCAGGTCAGCGGGTCACGTGGGGACACCGGCCCCAGGTAACCGGGTCATACCGAGTCCCCGGACCCAGGTCACCGGGTCAGTTCGGGACCCCGGACCCAGGTCGGGTCATGTCACGTCCCATGCCCGGGTCCCCGGGTTGGATTTTTACCCAGGCCCCGGGTCACAGGGTCATGTCGGGTCAACGGCCTGGGTACAAGGGTCTGGTGACCACCCCGACCCCAGGTCCCCGGGTCATGACGGGACACCGGACCAGGTCCCCGAGTCCGGTCGACACCACAGCCCCAGGTCACCGGGTCATGTCGGGACCCAGCCCGGGTCCCCGGGACGGGTTTTTACCCCAGCCGCAGATCACCGGGTCCTGTCGGGTACCCGGGTCGGGTCCCCTGGACAGGTCGGCACCCCGGCCCCGGGTCACGGGGTCATGTCGGGTCGCTGTCCCGGGTACCAGTGTCAGGTGACCACCCCGGCCCCGGGAGACGGAGTCATACCGGGTCCCCGGCCCGGGTCCCCGGGTTGCATCGGGACACCAGCGAAGGACCACCGGGTCCTGTCGGGTCCCCGGCCCGGGTCCCCTGGACAGGTCGTTAACCCGGCCCCAGGTCACCGGGTCATGTCGCGCACCCGGCCTGGTTCCCAGGTTCCGGTGACCACCCCGGCACCAGGACCCCGGGTCCCGTGGGGACCCCGGACCCAGGTCAGCGGGTCACGTGGGGACACCGGCCCCAGGTCACCGCGTCAGGTCGGGACCCCGAACCCAGGTCCACGAGTCCGTCGACACCACAGCCCCGGGTCACCGGGTCGTGTCGGGTAACCGGCCTGGTTCCAAGGTTCCGATGACCACCCCGGCACCAGGACCCCGGGTCACGTGGGGACACCGGCCCCAGGTGACCGGGTCACGTGGGGACACCGGCCCCAGGTCATCGGGTCACGTGGGGTCACCGGCCCCAGGTGACCGGGTCACGTGGGGTCACCGGCCCCAGGTGACCGGGTCACGTGGGGTCACCGGCCCCAGGTGACCGGGTCACGTGGGGTCACCGGCCCCAGGTCAGCGGGTCACGTGGGGTCACCGGCCCCAGGTCAGCGGGTCACGTGGGGTCACCGGCCCCAGGTGACCGGGTCACGTGGGGACACCGGCCCCAGGTGACCGGGTCACGTGGGGTCACCGGCCCCAGGTCAGCGGGTCACGTGGGGACACCGGCCCCAGGTGACCGGGTCACGTGGGGTCACCGGCCCCAGGTGACCGGGTCACGTGGGGTCACCGGCCCCAGGTGACCGGGTCACGTGGGGTCACCGGCCCCAGGTGACCGGGTCACGTGGGTACACCGGCACCAGGTGACCGGGTCACGTGGGGTCACCGGCCCCAGGTGACCGGGTCACGTGGGGTCACCGGCCCCAGGTGACCGGGTCACGTGGGGTCACCGGCCCCAGGTCAGCAGGTCACGTGGGGTCACCGGCCCCAGGTGACCGGGTCACGTGGGGACACCGGCCCCAGGTGACCGGGTCACGTGGGGTCACCGGCCCCAGGTGACCGGGTCACGTGGGGTCACCGGACCCAGGTCAGCGGGTCACGTGGGGACACCGGCCCCAGGTAACCGGGTCATACCGAGTCCCCGGACCCAGGTCACCGGGTCAGTTCGGGACCCCGGACCCAGGTCGGGTCATGTCACATCCCATGCCCGGGTCCCCGGGTTGGATTTTTACCCAGGCCCCGGGTCACAGGGTCATGTCGGGTCAACGGCCTGGGTACAAGGGTCTGGTGACCACCCCGACCCCAGGTCCCCGGGTCATGACGGGACACCGGACCAGATCCCCGAGTCCGGTCGACACCACAGCCCCAGGTCACCGGGTCATGTCGGGACCCAGCCCGGGTCCCCGGGACGGGTTTTTACCCCAGCCGCAGATCACCGGGTCCTGTCGGGTACCCGGGTCGGGTCCCCTGGACAGGTCGGCACCCCGGCCCCGGGTCACGGGGTCATGTCGGGTCGCTGTCCCGGGTACCAGTGTCAGGTGACCACCCCGGCCCCGGGAGACGGAGTCATACCGGGTCCCCGGCCCGGGTCCCCGGGTTGCATCGGGACACCAGCGAAGGACCACCGGGTCCTGTCGGGTCCCCGGCCCGGGTCCCATGGACAGGTCGTTAACCCGGCCCCAGGTCACCGGGTCATGTCGCGCACCCGGCCTGGTTCCCAGGTTCCGGTGACCACCCCGGCACCAGGACCCCGGGTCCCGTGGGGACCCCGGACCCAGGTCAGCGGGTCACGTGGGGACACCGGCCCCAGGTCACCGCGTCAGGTCGGGACCCCGAACCCAGGTCCACGAGTCCGTCGACACCACAGCCCCGGGTCACCGGGTCGTGTCGGGTAACCGGCCTGGTTCCAAGGTTCCGATGACCACCCCGGCACCAGGACCCCGGGTCACGTGGGGACACCGGCCCCAGGTGACCGGGTCACGTGGGGACACCGGCCCCAGGTCATCGGGTCACGTGGGGTCACCGGCCCCAGGTGACCGGGTCACGTGGGGTCACCGGCCCCAGGTGACCGGGTCACGTGGGGTCACCGGCCCCAGGTCACCGGGTCACGTGGGGTCACCGGCCCCAGGTGACCGGGTCACGTGGGGTCACCGGCCCCAGGTCAGCGGGTCACGTGGGGTCACCGGCCCCAGGTGACCGGGTCACGTGGGGTCACCGGCCCCAGGTGACCGGGTCACGTGGGGTCACCGGCCCCAGGTCAGCGGGTCACGTGGGGACACCGGCCCCAGGTGACCGGGTCACGTGGGGTCACCGGCCCCAGGTGACCGGGTCACGTGGGGTCACCGGCCCCAGGTGACCGGGTCACGTGGGTACACCGGCACCAGGTGACCGGGTCACGTGGGGTCACCGGCCCCAGGTGACCGGGTCACGTGGGGTCACCGGCCCCAGGTGACCGGGTCACGTGGGGTCACCGGCCCCAGGTGACCGGGTCACGTGGGGTCACCGGCCCCAGGTCAGCGGGTCACGTGGGGTCACCGGCCCCAGGTGACCGGGTCACGTGGGGTCACCGGCCCCAGGTGACCCTGTCACGTGGGGTCACCGGCCCCAGGTGACCGGGTCACGTGGGGTCACCGGCCCCAGGTCAGCGGGTCACGTGGGGTCACCGGCCCCAGGTGACCGGGTCACGTGGGGTCACCGGCCCCAGGTGACCGGGTCACGTGGGGACACCGGCCCCAGGTGACCGGGTCACGTGGGGACACCGGCCCCAGGTAACCAAGGCATGTCGGGACCCAGCCCGGGTCCCCGGGACGGGTTTTTACCCCAGCCGCAGATCACCGGGTCCTGTCGGGTCCCCGGCCCGGGTCCCCTGGACAGGTCGATAACCCGGCCCCAGGTCACCCGGTCATCTCGCGCACCCGGCCTGGTTCCCAGGTTCCGATGACCACCCCGGCACCAGGACCCCGGGTCACGTGGGGACACCGGCCCCAGGTGACCGGGTCACGTGGGGTCACCGGCCCCAGGTCAGCGGGTCACGTGGGGACCCCGGCCCCAGGTGACCGGGTCACGTGGGGACCCCGGACCCAGGTCAGCGGGTCACGTGGGGACACCAGCCTCAGGTAACCGGGTCATACCGAGTCCCCGGACCCAGGTCACCGGGTCAGTTCGGGACCCCGGACCCAGGTCGGGTCATGTCACGTCCCATGCCCGGGTCCCCGGGTTGGATTTTTACCCAGGCCCCGGGTCACAGGGTCATGTCGGGTCAACGGCCTGGGTACAAGGGTCTGGTGACCACCCCGACCCCAGGTCCCCGGGTCATGACGGGACACCGGACCAGGTCCCCGAGTCCGGTCGACACCACAGCCCCAGGTCACCGGGTCATGTCGGGACCCAGCCCGGGTCCCCGGGACGGGTTTTTACCCCAGCCGCAGATCACCGGGTCCTGTCGGGTACCCGGGTCGGGTCCCCTGGACAGGTCGGCACCCCGGCCCCGGGTCACGGGGTCATGTCGGGTCGCTGTCCCGGGTACCAGTGTCAGGTGACCACCCCGGCCCCGGGAGACGGAGTCATACCGGGTCCCTGGCCCGGGTCCCCGGGTTGCATCGGGACACCAGCGAAGGACCACCGGGTCCTGTCGGGTCCCCGGCCCGGGTCCCCTGGACAGGTCGTTAACCCGGCCCCAGGTCACCGGGTCATGTCGCGCACCCGGCCTGGTTCCCAGGTTCCGGTGACCACCCCTGCACCAGGACCCCGGGTCCCGTGGGGACCCCGGCCCCAGGTCAGCGGGTCACGTGGGGACACCGGCCCCAGGTCACCGCGTCAGGTCGGGACCCCGAACCCAGGTCCACGAGTCCGTCGACACCACAGCCCCGGGTCACCGGGTCGTGTCGGGTAACCGGCCTGGTTCCAAGGTTCCGATGACCACCCCGGCACCAGGACCCCGGGTCACGTGGGGACACCGGCCCCAGGTGACCGGGTCACGTGGGGACACCGGCCCCAGGTCATCGGGTCACGTGGGGTCACCGGCCCCAGGTGACCGGGTCACGTGGGGTCACCGGCCCCAGGTGACCGGGTCACGTGGGGTCACCGGCCCCAGGTGACCGGGTCACGTGGGGTCACCGGCCCCAGGTGACCGGGTCACGTTGGGTCACCGGCCCCAGGTGACCGGGTCACGTGGGGTCACCGGCCCCAGGTGACCGGGTCACGTGGGGTCACCGGCCCCAGGTGTTCGGGTCACGTGGGGTCACCGGCCCCAGGTGACCGGGTCACGTGGGGTCACCGGCCCCAGGTGACCGGGTCACGTGGGGTCACCGGCCCCAGGTGACCGGGTCACGTGGGGTCACCGGCCCCAGGTGACCGGGTCACGTGGGGACACCGGCCCCAGGTGACCGGGTCACGTGGGGTCACCGGCCCCAGGTGACCGGGTCACGTGGGGTCACCGGCCCCAGGTGACCTGGTCACGTGGGGTCACCGGCCCCAGGTGACCGGGTCACGTGGGGTCACCGGCCCCAGGTGACCGGGTCACGTGGGGACACCGGCCCCAGGTGACCGGGTCACGTGGGGTCACCGGCCCCAGGTGACCGGGTCACGTGGGGTCACCGGACCCAGGTCAGCGGGTCACGTGGGGACACCGGCCCCAGGTAACCGGGTCATACCGAGTCCCCGGACCCAGGTCACCGGGTCAGTTCGGGACCCCGGACCCAGGTCGGGTCATGTCACGTCCCATGCCCGGGTCCCCGGGTTGGATTTTTACCCAGGCCCCGGGTCACAGGGTCATGTCGGGTCAACGGCCTGGGTACAAGGGTCTGGTGACCACCCCGACCCCAGGTCCCCGGGTCATGACGGGACACCGGACCAGGTCCCCGAGTCCGGTCGACACCACAGCCCCAGGTCACCGGGTCATGTCGGGACCCAGCCCGGGTCCCCGGGACGGGTTTTTACCCCAGCCGCAGATCACCGGGTCCTGTCGGGTACCCGGGTCGGGTCCCCTGGACAGGTCGGCACCCCGGCCCCGGGTCACGGGGTCATGTCGGGTCGCTGTCCCGGGTACCAGTGTCAGGTGACCACCCCGGCCCCGGGAGATGGAGTCATACCGGGTCCCCGGCCCGGGTCCCCGGGTTGCATCGGGACACCAGCGAAGGACCACCGGGTCCTGTCGGGTCCCCGGCCCGGGTCCCCTGGACAGGTCGTTAACCCGGCCCCAGGTCACCGGGTCATGTCGCGCACCCGGCCTGGTTCCCAGGTTCCGGTGACCACCCCGGCACCAGGACCCCGGGTCCCGTGGGGACCCCGGACCCAGGTCAGCGGGTCACGTGGGGACACCGGCCCCAGGTCACCGCGTCAGGTCGGGACCCCGAACCCAGGTCCACGAGTCCGTCGACACCACAGCCCCGGGTCACCGGGTCGTGTCGGGTAACCGGCCTGGTTCCAAGGTTCCGATGACCACCCCGGCACCAGGACCCCGGGTCACGTGGGGACACCGGCCCCAGGTGACCGGGTCACGTGGGGACACCGGCCCCAGGTCATCGGGTCACGTGGGGTCACCGGCCCCAGGTGACCGGGTCACGTGGGGTCACCGGCCCCAGGTGACCGGGTCACGTGGGGACACCGGCCCCAGGTGACCGGGTCACGTGGGTACACCGGCACCAGGTGACCGGGTCACGTGGGGTCACCGGCCCCAGGTGACCGGGTCACGTGGGGTCACCGGCCCCAGGTGACCGGGTCACGTGGGGTCACCGGCCCCAGGTGACCGGGTCACGTGGGGACACCGGCCCCAGGTGACCGGGTCACGTGGGGACACCGGCCCCAGGTGACCGGGTCACGTGGGGACACCGGCCCCAGGTGACCGGGTCACGTGGGGTCACCGGCCCCAGGTGACCGGGTCACGTGGGGTCACCGGCCCCAGGTGACCTGGTCACGTAGGGTCACCGGCCCCAGGTCAGCGGGTCACGTGGGGTCACCGGCCCCAGGTGACCGGGTCACGTGGGGACACCGGCCCCAGGTGACCGGGTCACGTGGGGTCACCGGCCCCAGGTGACCGGGTCACGTGGGGTCACCGGACCCAGGTCAGCGGGTCACGTGGGGACACCGGCCCCAGGTAACCGGGTCATACCGAGTCCCCGGACCCAGGTCACCGGGTCAGTTCGGGACCCCGGACCCAGGTCGGGTCATGTCACGTCCCATGCCCGGGTCCCCGGGTTGGATTTTTACCCAGGCCCCGGGTCACAGGGTCATGTCGGGTCAACGGCCTGGGTACAAGGGTCTGGTGACCACCCCGACCCCAGGTCCCCGGGTCATGACGGGACACCGGACCAGGTCCCCGAGTCCGGTCGACACCACAGCCCCAGGTCACCGGGTCATGTCGGGACCCAGCCCGGGTCCCCGGGACGGGTTTTTACCCCAGCCGCAGATCACCGGGTCCTGTCGGGTACCCGGGTCGGGTCCCCTGGACAGGTCGGCACCCCGGCCCCGGGTCACGGGGTCATGTCGGGTCGCTGTCCCGGGTACCAGTGTCAGGTGACCACCCCGGCCCCGGGAGACGGAGTCATACCGGGTCCCCGGCCCGGGTCCCCGGGTTGCATCGGGACACCAGCGAAGGACCACCGGGTCCTGTCGGGTCCCCGGCCCGGGTCCCCTGGACAGGTCGTTAACCCGGCCCCAGGTCACCGGGTCATGTCGCGCACCCGGCCTGGTTCCCAGGTTCCGGTGACCACCCCGGCATCAGGACCCCGGGTCCCGTGGGGACCCCGGACCCAGGTCAGCGGGTCACGTGGGGACACCGGCCCCAGGTCACCGCGTCAGGTCGGGACCCCGAACCCAGGTCCACGAGTCCGTCGACACCACAGCCCCGGGTCACCGGGTCGTGTCGGGTAACCGGCCTGGTTCCAAGGTTCCGATGACCACCCCGGCACCAGGCCCCGGGTCACGTGGGGACACCGGCCCCAGGTGACCGGGTCACGTGGGGACACCGGCCCCAGGTCATCGGGTCACGTGGGGTCACCGGCCCCAGGTGACCGGGTCACGTGGGGTCACCGGCCCCAGGTGACCGGGTCACGTGGGTACACCGGCACCAGGTGACCGGGTCACGTGGGGTCACCGGCCCCAGGTGACCGGGTCACGTGGGGTCACCGGCCCCAGGTGACCGGGTCACGTGGGGTCACCGGCCCCAGGTGACCGGGTCACGTGGGGTCACCGGCCCCAGGTCAGCGGGTCACGTGGGGACACCGGCCCCAGGTGACCGGGTCACGTGGGGACACCGGCCCCAGGTGACCGGGTCACGTGGGGTCACCGGCCCCAGGTGACCGGGTCACGTGGGGTCACCGGCCCCAGGTGACCTGGTCACGTGGGGTCACCGGCCCCAGGTCAGCGGGTCACGTGGGGTCACCGGCCCCAGGTCAGCGGGTCACGTGGGGACACCGGCCCCAGGTGACCGGGTCACGTGGGGTCACCGGCCCCAGGTGACCGGGTCACGTGGGGTCACCGGACCCAGGTCAGCGGGTCACGTGGGGACACCGGCCCCAGGTAACCGGGTCATACCGAGTCCCCGGACCCAGGTCACCGGGTCAGTTCGGGACCCCGGACCCAGGTCGGGTCATGTCACGTCCCATGCCCGGGTCCCCGGGTTGGATTTTTACCCAGGCCCCGGGTCACAGGGTCATGTCGGGTCAACGGCCTGGGTACAAGGGTCTGGTGACCACCCCGACCCCAGGTCCCCGGGTCATGACGGGACACCGGACCAGATCCCCGAGTCCGGTCGACACCACAGCCCCAGGTCACCGGGTCATGTCGGGACCCAGCCCGGGTCCCCGGGACGGGTTTTTACCCCAGCCGCAGATCACCGGGTCCTGTCGGGTACCCGGGTCGGGTCCCCTGGACAGGTCGGCACCCCGGCCCCGGGTCACGGGGTCATGTCGGGTCGCTGTCCCGGGTACCAGTGTCAGGTGACCACCCCGGCCCCGGGAGACGGAGTCATACCGGGTCCCCGGCCCGGGTCCCCGGGTTGCATCGGGACACCAGCGAAGGACCACCGGGTCCTGTCGGGTCCCCGGCCCGGGTCCCCTGGACAGGTCGTTAACCCGGCCCCAGGTCACCGGGTCATGTCGCGCACCCGGCCTGGTTCCCAGGTTCCGGTGACCACCCCGGCACCAGGACCCCGGGTCCCGTGGGGACCCCGGACCCAGGTCAGCGGGTCACGTGGGGACACCGGCCCCAGGTCACCGCGTCAGGTCGGGACCCCGAACCCAGGTCCACGAGTCCGTCGACACCACAGCCCCGGGTCACCGGGTCGTGTCGGGTAACCGGCCTGGTTCCAAGGTTCCGATGACCACCCCGGCACCAGGACCCCGGGTCACGTGGGGACACCGGCCCCAGGTGACCGGGTCACGTGGGGACACCGGCCCCAGGTCATCGGGTCACGTGGGGTCACCGGCCCCAGGTGACCGGGTCACGTGGGGTCACCGGCCCCAGGTGACCGGGTCACGTGGGGTCACCGGCCCCAGGTGACCGGGTCACGTGGGGTCACCGGCCCCAGGTCAGCGGGTCACGTGGGGTCACCGGCCCCAGGTGACCGGGTCACGTGGGGACACCGGCCCCAGGTGACCGGGTCACGTGGGGACACCGGCCCCAGGTCAGCGGGTCACGTGGGGACACCGGCCCCAGGTGACCGGGTCACGTGGGGTCACCGGCCCCAGGTGACCGGGTCACGTGGGGTCACCGGCCCCAGGTGACCGGGTCACGTGGGGTCACCGGCCCCAGGTGACCGGGTCACATGGGTACACCGGCCCCAGGTGACCGGGTCACGTGGGGTCACCGGCCCCAGGTGACCGGGTCACGTGGGGTCACCGGCCCCAGGTGACCGGGTCACGTGGGGTCACCGGACCCAGGTCAGCGGGTCACGTGGGGTCACCGGCCCCAGGTGACCGGGTCACGTGGGGTCACCGGCCCCAGGTGACCGGGTCACGTGGGGACACCGGCCCCAGGTGACCGGGTCACGTGGGGTCACCGGCCCCAGGTGACCGGGTCACGTGGGGTCACCGGCCCCAGGTGACCTGGTCACGTGGGGTCACCGGCCCCAGGTCAGCGGGTCACGTGGGGTCACCGGCCCCAGGTGACCGGGTCACGTGGGGACACCGGCCCCAGGTGACCGGGTCACGTGGGGTCACCGGCCCCAGGTGACCGGGTCACGTGGGGTCACCGGACCCAGGTCAGCGGGTCACGTGGGGACACCGGCCCCAGGTAACCGGGTCATACCGAGTCCCCGGACCCAGGTCACCGGGTCAGTTCGGGACCCCGGACCCAGGTCGGGTCATGTCACGTCCCATGCCCGGGTCCCCGGGTTGGATTTTTACCCAGGCCCCGGGTCACAGGGTCATGTCGGGTCAACGACCTGGGTACAAGGGTCTGGTGACCACCCCGACCCCAGGTCCCCGGGTCATGACGGGACACCGGACCAGGTCCCCGAGTCCGGTCGACACCACAGCCCCAGGTCACCGGGTCATGTCGGGACCCAGCCCGGGTCCCCGGGACGGGTTTTTACCCCAGCCGCAGATCACCGGGTCCTGTCGGGTACCCGGGTCGGGTCCCCTGGACAGGTCGGCACCCCGGCCCCGGGTCACGGGGTCATGTCAGGTCGCTGTCCCGGGTACCAGTGTCAGGTGACCACCCCGGCCCCGGGAGACGGAGTCATACCGGGTCCCCGGCCCGGGTCCCCGGGTTGCATCGGGACACCAGCGAAGGACCACCGGGTCCTGTCGGGTCCCCGGCCCGGGTCCCCTGGACAGGTCGTTAACCCGGCCCCAGGTCACCGGGTCATGTCGCGCACCCGGCCTGGTTCCCAGGTTCCGGTGACCACCCCGGCACCAGGACCCCGGGTCCCGTGGGGACCCCGGACCCAGGTCAGCGGGTCACGTGGGGACACCGGCCCCAGGTCACCGCGTCAGGTCGGGACCCCGAACCCAGGTCCACGAGTCCGTCGACACCACAGCCCCGGGTCACCGGGTCGTGTCGGGTAACCGGCCTGGTTCCAAGGTTCCGATGACCACCCCGGCACCAGGACCCCGGGTCACGTGGGGACACCGGCCCCAGGTGACCGGGTCACGTGGGGACACCGGCCCCAGGTCATCGGGTCACGTGGGGTCACCGGCACCAGGTGACCGGGTCACGTGGGGTCACCGGCCCCAGGTGACCGGGTCACGTGGGGTCACCGGCCCCAGGTGTTCGGGTCACGTGGGGTCACCGGCCCCAGGTGACCGGGTCACGTGGGGTCACCGGCCCCAGGTGACCGGGTCACGTGGGGTCACCGGCCCCAGGTCAGCGGGTCACGTGGGGTCACCGGCCCCAGGTGACCGGGTCACGTGGGGACACCGGCCCCAGGTGACCGGGTCACGTGGGGTCACCGGCCCCAGGTGACCGGGTCACGTGGGGTCACCTGCCCCAGGTCAGCGGGTCACGTGGGGTCACCGGCCCCAGGTGACCGGGTCACGTGGGGTCACCGGCCCCAGGTGACCGGGTCACGTGGGTACACCGGCACCAGGTGACCGGGTCACGTGGGGTCACCGGCCCCAGGTGACCGGGTCACGTGGGGTCACCGGCCCCAGGTCAGCGGGTCACGTGGGGTCACCGGCCCCAGGTGACCGGGTCACGTGGGGTCACCGGCCCCAGGTGACCGGGTCACGTGGGGACACCGGCCCCAGGGGACCGGGTCACGTGGGGTCACCGGCCCCAGGTGACCGGGTCACGTGGGGTCACCGGCCCCAGGTGACCTGGTCACGTGGGGTCACCGGCCCCAGGTCAGCGGGTCACGTGGGGTCACCGGCCCTAGGTGACCGGGTCACGTGGGGACACCGGCCCCAGGTCAGCGGGTCACGTGGGGTCACCGGCCCCAGGTGACCGGGTCACGTGGGGTCACCGGACCCAGGTCAGCGGGTCACGTGGGGACACCGGCCCCAGGTAACCGGGTCATACCGAGTCCCCGGACCCAGGTCACCGGGTCAGTTCGGGACCCCGGACCCAGGTCGGGTCATGTCACGTCCCATGCCCGGGTCCCCGGGTTGGATTTTTACCCAGGCCCCGGGTCACAGGGTCATGTCGGGTCAACGGCCTGGGTACAAGGGTCTGGTGACCACCCCGACCCCAGGTCCCCGGGTCATGACGGGACACCGGACCAGATCCCCGAGTCCGGTCGACACCACAGCCCCAGGTCACCGGGTCATGTCGGGACCCAGCCCGGGTCCCCGGGACGGGTTTTTACCCCAGCCGCAGATCACCGGGTCCTGTCGGGTACCCGGGTCGGGTCCCCTGGACAGGTCGGCACCCCGGCCCCGGGTCACGGGGTCATGTCGGGTCGCTGTCCCGGGTACCAGTGTCAGGTGACCACCCCGGCCCCGGGAGACGGAGTCATACCGGGTCCCCGGCCCGGGTCCCCGGGTGTCATCGGGACACCAGCGAAGGACCACCGGGTCCTGTCGGGTCCCCGGCCCGGGTCCCCTGGACAGGTCGTTAACCCGGCCCCAGGTCACCGGGTCATGTCGCGCACCCGGCCTGGTTCCCAGGTTCCGGTGACCACCCCGGCACCAGGACCCCGGGTCCCGTGGGGACCCCGGACCCAGGTCAGCGGGTCACGTGGGGACACCGGCCCCAGGTCACCGCGTCAGGTCGGGACCCCGAACCCAGGTCCACGAGTCCGTCGACACCACAGCCCCGGGTCACCGGGTCGTGTCGGGTAACCGGCCTGGTTCCAAGGTTCCGATGACCACCCCGGCACCAGGACCCCGGGTCACGTGGGGACACCGGCCCCAGGTGACCGGGTCACGTGGGGACACCGGCCCCAGGTCATCGGGTCACGTGGGGTCACCGGCCCCAGGTGACCGGGTCACGTGGGGTCACCGGCCCCAGGTGACCGGGTCACGTGGGGTCACCGGCCCCAGGTCAGCGGGTCACGTGGGGTCACCGGCCCCAGGTGACCGGGTCACGTGGGGACACCGGCCCCAGGTGACCGGGTCACGTGGGGTCACCGGCCCCAGGTCAGCGGGTCACGTGGGGACACCGGCCCCAGGTGACCGGGTCACGTGGGGTCACCGGCCCCAGGTGACCGGGTCACGTGGGGTCACCGGCCCCAGGTGACCGGGTCACGTGGGGTCACCGGCCCCAGGTGACCGGGTCACGTGGGGTCACCGGCCCCAGGTGACCGGGTCACGTGGGTACACCGGCACCAGGTGACCGGGTCACGTGGGGACACCGGCCCCAGGTGACCGGGTCACGTGGGGTCACCGGCCCCAGGTCAGCGGGTCACGTGTGGACACCGGCCCCAGGTAACCAAGGCATGTCGGGACCCAGCCCAGGTCCCCGGGACGGGTTTTTACCCCAGCCGCAGATCACCGGGTCCTGTCGGGTCCCCGGCCCGGGTCCCCTGGACAGGTCGATAACCCGGCCCCAGGTCACCCGGTCATCTCGCGCACCCGGCCTGGTTCCCAGGTTCCGATGACCACCCCGGCACCAGGACCCCGGGTCACGTGGGGACACCGGCCCCAGGTGACCGGGTCACGTGGGGTCACCGGCCCCAGGTCAGCGGATCACGTGGGGACCCCGGCCCCAGGTGACCGGGTCACGTGGGGACCCCGGACCCAGGTAACCGGGTCATACCGAGTCCCCGGACCCAGGTCACCGGGTCAGTTCGGGACCCCGGACCCAGGTCGGGTCATGTCACGTCCCATGCCCGGGTCCCCGGGTTGGATTTTTACCCAGGCCCCGGGTCACAGGGTCATGTCGGGTCAACGGCCTGGGTACAAGGGTCTGGTGACCACCCCGACCCCAGGTCCCCGGGTCATGACGGGACACCGGACCAGGTCCCCGAGTCCGGTCGACACCACAGCCCCAGGTCACCGGGTCATGTCGGGACCCAGCCCGGGTCCCCGGGACGGGTTTTTACCCCAGCCGCAGATCACCGGGTCCTGTCGGGTACCCGGGTCGGGTCCCCTGGACAGGTCGGCACCCCGGCCCCGGGTCACGGGGTCATGTCGGGTCGCTGTCCCGGGTACCAGTGTCAGGTGACCACCCCGGCCCCGGGAGACGGAGTCATACCGGGTCCCCGGCCCGGGTCCCCGGGTTGCATCGGGACACCAGCGAAGGACCACCGGGTCCTGTCGGGTCCCCGGCCCGGGTCCCCTGGACAGGTCGTTAACCCGGCCCCAGGTCACCGGGTCATGTCGCGCACCCGGCCTGGTTCCCAGGTTCCGGTGACCACCCCGGCACCAGGACCCCGGGTCCCGTGGGGACCCCGGACCCAGGTCAGCGGGTCACGTGGGGACACCGGCCCCAGGTCACCGCGTCAGGTCGGGACCCCGAACCCAGGTCCACGAGTCCGTCGACACCACAGCCCCGGGTCACCGGGTCGTGTCGGGTAACCGGCCTGGTTCCAAGGTTCCGATGACCACCCCGGCACCAGGACCCCGGGTCACGTGGGGACACCGGCCCCAGGTGACCGGGTCACGTGGGGACACCGGCCCCAGGTCATCGGGTCACGTGGGGTCACCGGCCCCAGGTGACCGGGTCACGTGGGGTCACCGGCCCCAGGTCAGCGGGTCACGTGGGGTCACCGGCCCCAGGTGACCGGGTCACGTGGGGTCACCGGCCCCAGGTCAGCGGGTCACGTGGGGTCACCGGCCCCAGGTGACCGGGTCACGTGGGGACACCGGCCCCAGGTGACCGGGTCACGTGGGGTCACCGGCCCCAGGTCAGCGGGTCACGTGGGGACACCGGCCCCAGGTGACCGGGTCACGTGGGGTCACCGGCCCCAGGTGACCGGGTCACGTGGGGTCACCGGCCCCAGGTGACCGGGTCACGTGGGTACACCGGCACCAGGTGACCGGGTCACGTGGGGACACCGGCCCCAGGTGACCGGGTCACGTGGGGTCACCGGCCCCAGGTCAGCGGGTCACGTGGGGACACCGGCCCCAGGTAACCAAGGCATGTCGGGACCCAGCCCGGGTCCCCGGGACGGGTTTTTACCCCAGCCGCAGATCACCGGGTCCTGTCGGGTCCCCGGCCCGGGTCCCCTGGACAGGTCGATAACCCGGCCCCAGGTCACCCGGTCATCTCGCGCACCCGGCCTGGTTCCCAGGTTCCGATGACCACCCCGGCACCAGGACCCCGGGTCACGTGGGGACACCGGCCCCAGGTGACCGGGTCACGTGGGGTCACCGGCCCCAGGTCAGCGGATCACGTGGGGACCCCGGCCCCAGGTGACCGGGTCACGTGGGGACCCCGGACCCAGGTCAGCGGGTCACGTGGGGACATTGGCCCCAGGTCACCGGGTCAGTTCGGGACCCCGGACCCAGGTCGGGTCATGTCACGTCCCATGCCCGGGTCCCCGGGTTGGATTTTTACCCAGGCCCCGGGTCACAGGGTCATGTCGGGTCAACGGCCTGGGTACAAGGGTCTGGTGACCACCCCGACCCCAGGTCCCCGGGTCATGACGGGACACCGGACCAGGTCCCCGAGTCCGGTCGACACCACAGCCCCAGGTCACCGGGTCATGTCGGGACCCAGCCCGGGTCCCCGGGACGGGTTTTTACCCCAGCCGCAGATCACCGGGTCCTGTCGGGTACCCGGGTCGGGTCCCCTGGACAGGTCGGCACCCCGGCCCCGGGTCACGGGGTCATGTCGGGTCGCTGTCCCGGGTACCAGTGTCAGGTGACCACCCCGGCCCCGGGAGACGGAGTCATACCGGGTCCCCGGCCCGGGTCCCCGGGTTGCATCGGGACACCAGCGAAGGACCACCGGGTCCTGTCGGGTCCCCGGCCCGGGTCCCCTGGACAGGTCGTTAACCCGGCCCCAGGTCACCGGGTCATGTCGCGCACCCGGCCTGGTTCCCAGGTTCCGGTGACCACCCCGGCACCAGGACCCCGGGTCCCGTGGGGACCCCGGACCCAGGTCAGCGGGTCACGTGGGGACACCGGCCCCAGGTCACCGCGTCAGGTCGGGACCCCGAACCCAGGTCCACGAGTCCGTCGACACCACAGCCCCGGGTCACCGGGTCGTGTCGGGTAACCGGCCTGGTTCCAAGGTTCCGATGACCACCCCGGCACCAGGACCCCGGGTCACGTGGGGACACCGGCCCCAGGTGACCGGGTCACGTGGGGACACCGGCCCCAGGTCATCGGGTCACGTGGGGTCACCGGCCCCAGGTGACCGGGTCACGTGGGGTCACCGGCCCCAGGTGACCGGGTCACGTGGGGTCACCGGCCCCAGGTGACCGGGTCTCGTGGGGTCACCGGCCCCAGGTGACCGGGTCACGTGGTGTCACCGGCCCCAGGTGACCGGGTCACGTGGGGTCACCGGCCCCAGGTGACCGGGTCACGTGGGGTCACCGGCCCCAGGTCAGCGGGTCACGTGGGGTCACCGTCCCCAGGTGACCGGGTCACGTGGGGACCCCGGCCCCAGGTGACCGGGTCACGTGGGGTCACCGGCCCCAGGTGACCGGGTCACGTGGGGTCACCGGCCCCAGGTGACCGGGTCACGTGGGAACACCGGACCCAGGTCAGCGGGTCACGTGGGGACACCGGCCCCAGGTAACCAAGGCATGTCGGGACCCAGCCCGGGTCCCCGGGACGGGTTTTTACCCCAGCCGCAGATCACCGGGTCCTGTCGGGTCCCCGGCCCGGGTCCCCTGGACAGGTCGATAACCCGGCCCCAGGTCACCCGGTCATCTCGCGCACCCGGCCTGGTTCCCAGGTTCCGATGACCACCCCGGCACCAGGACCCCGGGTCACGTGGGGACCCCGGCCCCAGGTGACCGGGTCATACCGAGTCCCCGGACCCAGGTCACCGGGTCAGTTCGGGACCCCGGACCCAGGTCGGGTCATGTCACGTCCCATGCCCGGGTCCCCGGGTTGGATTTTTACCCAGGCCCCGGGTCACAGGGTCATGTCGGGTCAACGGCCTGGGTACAAGGGTCTGGTGACCACCCCGACCCCAGGTCCCCGGGTCATGACGGGACACCGGACCAGGTCCCCGAGTCCGGTCGACACCACAGCCCCAGGTCACCGGGTCATGTCGGGACCCAGCCCGGGTCCCCGGGACGGGTTTTTACCCCAGCCGCAGATCACCGGGTCCTGTCGGGTACCCGGGTCGGGTCCCCTGGACAGGTCGGCACCCCGGCCCCGGGTCACGGGGTCATGTCGGGTCGCTGTCCCGGGTACCAGTGTCAGGTGACCACCCCGGCCCCGGGAGACGGAGTCATACCGGGTCCCCGGCCCGGGTCCCCGGGTTGCATCGGGACACCAGCGAAGGACCACCGGGTCCTGTCGGGTCCCCGGCCCGGGTCCCCTGGACAGGTCGTTAACCCGGCCCCAGGTCACCGGGTCATGTCGCGCACCCGGCCTGGTTCCCAGGTTCTGGTGACCACCCCGGCACCAGGACCCCGGGTCCCGTGGGGACCCCGGACCCAGGTCAGCGGGTCACGTGGGGACACCGGCCCCAGGTCACCGCGTCAGGTCGGGACCCCGAACCCAGGTCCACGAGTCCGTCGACACCACAGCCCCGGGTCACCGGGTCGTGTCGGGTAACCGGCCTGGTTCCAAGGTTCCGATGACCACCCCGGCACCAGGACCCCGGGTCACGTGGGGACACCGGCCCCAGGTGACCGGGTCACGTGGGGACACCGGCCCCAGGTGACCGGGTCACGTGGGGTCACCGGCCCCAGGTGACCGGGTCACGTGGGGTCACCGGCCCCAGGTGACCGGGTCACGTGGGGTCACCGGCCCCAGGTGACCGGGTCACGTGGGTACACTGGCACCAGGTGACCGGGTCACGTGGGGTCACCGGCCCCAGGTGACCGGGTCACGTGGGGTCACCGGCCCCAGGTCAGCGGGTCACGTGGGGACACCGGCCCCAGGTGACCGGGTCACGTGGGGTCACCGGCCCCAGGTGACCGGGTCACGTGGGGACACCGGCCCCAGGTGACCGGGTCACGTGGGGTCACCGGCCCCAGGTGACCGGGTCACGTGGGGTCACCGGCCCCAGGTGACCGGGTCACGTGGGGACACCGGCCCCAGGTGACCGGGTCACGTGGGGTCACCGGCCCCAGGTGACCGGGTCACGTGGGGTCACCGGCCCCAGGTCAGCGGGTCACGTGGGGACACCGGCCCCAGGTAACCAAGGCATGTCGGGACCCAGCCCAGGTCCCCGGGACGGGTTTTTACCCCAGCCGCAGATCACCGGGTCCTGTCGGGTCCCCGGCCCGGGTCCCCTGGACAGGTCGATAACCCGGCCCCAGGTCACCCGGTCATCTCGCGCACCCGGCCTGGTTCCCAGGTTCCGATGACCACCCCGGCACCAGGACCCCGGGTCACGTGGGGACACCGGCCCCAGGTGACCGGGTCACGTGGGGTCACCGGCCCCAGGTCAGCGGATCACGTGGGGACCCCGGCCCCAGGTGACCGGGTCACGTGGGGACCCCGGACCCAGGTAACCGGGTCATACCGAGTCCCCGGACCCAGGTCACCGGGTCAGTTCGGGACCCCGGACCCAGGTCGGGTCATGTCACGTCCCATGCCCGGGTCCCCGGGTTGGATTTTTACCCAGGCCCCGGGTCACAGGGTCATGTCGGGTCAACGGCCTGGGTACAAGGGTCTGGTGACCACCCCGACCCCAGGTCCCCGGGTCATGACGGGACACCGGACCAGGTCCCCGAGTCCGGTCGACACCACAGCCCCAGGTCACCGGGTCATGTCGGGACCCAGCCCGGGTCCCCGGGACGGGTTTTTACCCCAGCCGCAGATCACCGGGTCCTGTCGGGTACCCGGGTCGGGTCCCCTGGACAGGTCGGCACCCCGGCCCCGGGTCACGGGGTCATGTCGGGTCGCTGTCCCGGGTACCAGTGTCAGGTGACCACCCCGGCCCCGGGAGACGGAGTCATACCGGGTCCCCGGCCCGGGTCCCCGGGTTGCATCGGGACACCAGCGAAGGACCACCGGGTCCTGTCGGGTCCCCGGCCCGGGTCCCCTGGACAGGTCGTTAACCCGGCCCCAGGTCACCGGGTCATGTCGCGCACCCGGCCTGGTTCCCAGGTTCCGGTGACCACCCCGGCACCAGGACCCCGGGTCCCATGGGGACACCGGCCCCAGGTGACCGGGTCACGTGGGGACACCGGCCCCAGGTCATCGGGTCACGTGGGGTCACCGGCCCCAGGTGACCGGGTCACGTGGGGTCACCGGCCCCAGGTGACCGGGTCACGTGGGGTCACCGGCCCCAGGTGACCGGGTCACGTGGGGTCACCGGCCCCAGGTCAGCGGGTCACGTGGGGTCACCGGCCCCAGGTGACCGGGTCACGTGGGGACACCGGCCCCAGGTGACCGGGTCACGTGGGGTCACCGGCCCCAGGTCAGCGGGTCACGTGGGGACACCGGCCCCAGGTGACCGGGTCACGTGGGGTCACCGGCCCCAGGTGACCGGGTCACGTGGGGTCACCGGCCCCAGGTGACCGGGTCACGTGGGTACACCGGCACCAGGTGACCGGGTCACGTGGGGACACTGGCCCCAGGTGACCGGGTCACGTGGGGTCACCGGCCCCAGGTCAGCGGGTCACGTGGGGACACCGGCCCCAGGTAACCAAGGCATGTCGGGACCCAGCCCGGGTCCCCGGGACGGGTTTTTACCCCAGCCGCAGATCACCGGGTCCTGTCGGGTCCCCGGCCCGGGTCCCCTGGACAGGTCGATAACCCGGCCCCAGGTCACCCGGTCATCTCGCGCACCCGGCCTGGTTCCCAGGTTCCGATGACCACCCCGGTACCAGGACCCCGGGTCACGTGGGGACACCGGCCCCAGGTGACCGGGTCACGTGGGGTCACCGGCCCCAGGTCAGCGGATCACGTGGGGACCCCGGCCCCAGGTGACCGGGTCACGTGGGGACCCCGGACCCAGGTCAGCGGGTCACGTGGGGACATTGGCCCCAGGTCACCGGGTCAGTTCGGGACCCCGGACCCAGGTCGGGTCATGTCACGTCCCATGCCCGGGTCCCCGGGTTGGATTTTTACCCAGGCCCCGGGTCACAGGGTCATGTCGGGTCAACGGCCTGGGTACAAGGGTCTGGTGACCACCCCGACCCCAGGTCCCCGGGTCATGACGGGACACCGGACCAGGTCCCCGAGTCCGGTCGACACCACAGCCCCAGGTCACCGGGTCATGTCGGGACCCAGCCCGGGTCCCCGGGACGGGTTTTTACCCCAGCCGCAGATCACCGGGTCCTGTCGGGTACCCGGGTCGGGTCCCCTGGACAGGTCGGCACCCCGGCCCCGGGTCACGGGGTCATGTCTGGTCGCTGTCCCGGGTAGCAGTGTCAGGTGACCACCCCGGCCCCGGGAGACGGAGTCATACCGGGTCCCCGGCCCGGGTCCCCGGGTTGCATCGGGACACCAGCGAAGGACCACCGGGTCCTGTCGGGTCCCCGGCCCGGGTCCCCTGGACAGGTCGTTAACCCGGCCCCAGGTCACCGGGTCATGTCGCGCACCCGGCCTGGTTCCCAGGTTCCGGTGACCACCCCGGCACCAGGACCCCGGGTCCCGTGGGGACCCCGGACCCAGGTCAGCGGGTCACGTGGGGACACCGGCCCCAGGTCACCGCGTCAGGTCGGGACCCCGAACCCAGGTCCACGAGTCCGTCGACACCACAGCCCCGGGTCACCGGGTCGTGTCGGGTAACCGGCCTGGTTCCAAGGTTCCGATGACCACCCCGGCACCAGGACCCCGGGTCACGTGGGGACACCGGCCCCAGGTGACCGGGTCACGTGGGGACACCGGCCCCAGGTCATCGGGTCACGTGGGGTCACCGGCCCCAGGTGACCGGGTCACGTGGGGTCACCGGCCCCAGGTGACCGGGTCACGTGGGGTCACCGGCCCCAGGTGACCGGGTCTCGTGGGGTCACCGGCCCCAGGTGACCGGGTCACGTGGGGTCACCGGCCCCAGGTGACCGGGTCACGTGGGGTCACCGGCCCCAGGTGACCGGGTCACGTGGGGTCACCGGCCCCAGGTCAGCAGGTCACGTGGGGACACCGGCCCCAGGTGACCGGGTCACGTGGGGACCCCGGCCCCAGGTGACCGGGTCACGTGGGGTCACCGGCCCCAGGTCAGCGGGTCACGTGGGGACACCGGCCCCAGGTCACCGGGTCACGTGGGGTCACCGGCCCCAGGTGACCGGGTCACGTGGGGTCACCGGCCCCAGGTGACCGGGTCACGTGGGAACACCGGACCCAGGTCAGCGGGTCACGTGGGGACACCGGCCCCAGGTAACCAAGGCATGTCGGGACCCAGCCCGGGTCCCCGGGACGGGTTTTTACCCCAGCCGCAGATCACCGGGTCCTGTCGGGTCCCCGGCCCGGGTCCCCTGGACAGGTCGATAACCCGGCCCCAGGTCACTTGGTCATCTCGCGCACCCGGCCTGGTTCCCAGGTTCCGATGACCACCCCGGCACCAGGACCCCGGGTCACGTGGGGACCCCGGCCCCAGGTGACCGGGTCATACCGAGTCCCCGGACCCAGGTCACCGGGTCAGTTCGGGACCCCGGACCCAGGTCGGGTCATGTCACGTCCCATGCCCGGGTCCCTGGGTTGGATTTTTACCCAGGCCCCGGGTCACAGGGTCATGTCGGGTCAACGGCCTGGGTACAAGGGTCTGGTGACCACCCCGACCCCAGGTCCCCGGGTCATGACGGGACACCGGACCAGGTCCCCGAGTCCGGTCGACACCACAGCCCCAGGTCACCGGGTCATGTCGGGACCCAGCCCGGGTCCCCGGGACGGGTTTTTACCCCAGCCGCAGATCACCGGGTCCTGTCGGGTACCCGGGTCGGGTCCCCTGGACAGGTCGGCACCCCGGCCCCGGGTCACGGGGTCATGTCGGGTCGCTGTCCCGGGTACCAGTGTCAGGTGACCACCCCGGCCCCGGGAGACGGAGTCATACCGGGTCCCCGGCCCGGGTCCCCGGGTTGCATCGGGACACCAGCGAAGGACCACCGGGTCCTGTCGGGTCCCCGGCCCGGGTCCCCTGGACAGGTCGTTAACCCGGCCCCAGGTCACCGGGTCATGTCGCGCACCCGGCCTGGTTCCCAGGTTCCGGTGACCACCCCGGCACCAGGACCCCGGGTCCCGTGGGGACCCCGGACCCAGGTCAGCGGGTCACGTGGGGACACCGGCCCCAGGTCACCGCGTCAGGTCGGGACCCCGAACCCAGGTCCACGAGTCCGTCGACACCACAGCCCCGGGTCACCGGGTCGTGTCGGGTAACCGGCCTGGTTCCAAGGTTCCGATGACCACCCCGGCACCAGGACCCCGGGTCACGTGGGGACACCGGCCCCAGGTGACCGGGTCACGTGGGGACACCAGCCCCAGGTCATCGGGTCACGTGGGGTCACCGGCCCCAGGTGACCGGGTCACGTGGGGTCACCGGCCCCAGGTGACCGGGTCACGTGGGGTCACCGGCCCCAGGTGACCGGGTCTCGTGGGGTCACCGGCCCCAGGTGACCGGGTCACGTGGGGTCACCGGCCCCAGGTGACCGGGTCACGTGGGGTCACCGGCCCCAGGTGACCGGGTCACGTGGGGTCACCGGCCCCAGGTCAGCGGGTCACGTGGGGACACCGGCCCCAGGTGACCGGGTCACGTGGGGACCCCGGCCCCAGGTGACCGGGTCACGTGGGGTCACCGGCCCCAGGTCAGCGGGTCACGTGGGGACACCGGCCCCAGGTCACCGGGTCACGTGGGGTCACCGGCCCCAGGTGACCGGGTCACGTGGGGTCACCGGCCCCAGGTGACCGGGTCACGTGGGAACACCGGACCCAGGTCAGCGGGTCACGTGGGGACACCGGCCCCAGGTAACCAAGGCATGTCGGGACCCAGCCCGGGTCCCCGGGACGGGTTTTTACCCCAGCCGCAGATCACCGGGTCCTGTCGGGTCCCCGGCCCGGGTCCCCTGGACAGGTCGATAACCCGGCCCCAGGTCACTTGGTCATCTCGCGCACCCGGCCTGGTTCCCAGGTTCCGATGACCACCCCGGCACCAGGACCCCGGGTCACGTGGGGACCCCGGCCCCAGGTGACCGGGTCATACCGAGTCCCCGGACCCAGGTCACCGGGTCAGTTCGGGACCCCGGACCCAGGTCGGGTCATGTCACGTCCCATGCCCGGGTCCCCGGGTTGGATTTTTACCCAGGCCCCGGGTCACAGGGTCATGTCGGGTCAACGGCCTGGGTACAAGGGTCTGGTGACCACCCCGACCCCAGGTCCCCGGGTCATGACGGGACACCGGACCAGGTCCCCGAGTCCGGTCGACACCACAGCCCCAGGTCACCGGGTCATGTCGGGACCCAGCCCGGGTCCCCGGGACGGGTTTTTACCCCAGCCGCAGATCACCGGGTCCTGTCGGGTACCCGGCTCGGGTCCCCTGGACAGGTCGGCACCCCGGCCCCGGGTCACGGGGTCATGTCGGGTCGCTGTCCCGGGTACCAGTGTCAGGTGACCACCCCGGCCCCGGGAGACGGAGTCATACCGGGTCCCCGGCCCGGGTCCCCGGGTTGCATCGGGACACCAGCGAAGGACCACCGGGTCCTGTCGGGTCCCCGGCCCGGGTCCCCTGGACAGGTCGTTAACCCGGCCCCAGGTCACCAGGTCATGTCGCGCACCCGGCCTGGTTCCCAGGTTCCGGTGACCACCCCGGCACCAGGACCCCGGGTCCCATGGGGACCCCGGACCCAAATCAGCGGGTCACGTGGGGACACCGGCCCCAGGTCACCGCGTCACGTCGGGACCCCGAACCCAGGTCCACGAGTCCGTCGACACCACAGCCCCGGGTCACCGGGTCGTGTCGGGTAACCGGCCTGGTTCCAAGGTTCCGATGACCACCCCGGCACCAGGACCCCGGGTCACGTGGGGACACCGGCCCCAGGTGACCGGGTCACGTGGGGACACCGGCCCCAGGTGACCGGGTCACGTGGGGTCACCGGCCCCAGGTGACCGGGTCACGTGGGGTCACCGGCCCCAGGTGACCGGGTCACGTGGGGTCACCGGCCCCAGGTGACCGGGTCACGTGGGGTCACCGGCCCCAGGTGACCGGGTCACGTGGGGTCACCGGCCCCAGGTGACCGGGTCACGTGGGGTCACCGGCCCCAGGTGACCGGGTCACGTGGGGACACCGGCCCCAGGTGACCGGGTCACGTGGGGTCACCGGCCCCAGGTGACCGGGTCACGTGGGGTCACCGGACCCAGGTCAGCGGGTCACGTGGGGACACCGGCCCCAGGTAACCGGGTCATACCGAGTCCCCGGACCCAGGTCACCGGGTCAGTTCGGGACCCCGGACCCAGGTCGGGTCATGTCACGTCCCATGCCCGGTTCCCCGGGTTGGATTTTTACCCAGGCCCCGGGTCACAGGGTCATGTCGGGTCAACGGCCTGGGTACAAGGGTCTGGTGACCACCCCGACCCCAGGTCCCCGGGTCATGACGGGACACCGGACCAGGTCCCCGAGTCCGGTCGACACCACAGCCCCAGGTCACCGGGTCATGTCGGGACCCAGCCCGGGTCCCCGGGACGGGTTTTTACCCCAGCCGCAGATCACCGGGTCCTGTCGGGTACCCGGGTCGGGTCCCCTGGACAGGTCGGCACCCCGGCCCCGGGTCACGGGGTCATGTCGGGTCGCTGTCCCGGGTACCACTGTCAGGTGACCACCCCGGCCCCGGGAGACGGAGTCATACCGGGTCCCCGGCCCGGGTCCCCGGGTTGCATCGGGACACCAGCGAAGGACCACCGGGTCCTGTCGGGTCCCCGGCCCGGGTCCCCTGGACAGGTCGTTAACCCGGCCCCAGGTCACCGGGTCATGTCGCGCACCCGGCCTGGTTCCCAGGTTCCGGTGACCACCCCGGCACCAGGACCCCGGGTCCCGTGGGGACCCCGGACCCAGGTCAGCGGGTCACGTGGGGACACCGGCCCCAGGTCACCGCGTCAGGTCGGGACCCCGAACCCAGGTCCACGAGTCCGTCGACACCACAGCCCCGGGTCACCGGGTCGTGTCGGGTAACCGGCCTGGTTCCAAGGTTCCGATGACCACCCCGGCACCAGGACCCCGGGTCACGTGGGGACACCGGCCCCAGGTGACCGGGTCACGTGGGGACACCGGCCCCAGGTCATCGGGTCACGTGGGGTCACCGGCCCCAGGTGACCGGGTCACGTGGGGTCACCGGCCCCAGGTCAGCGGGTCACGTGGGGTCACCGGCCCCAGGTGACCGGGTCACGTGGGGTCACCGGCCCCAGGTGACCGGGTCACGTGGGGTCACCGGCCCCAGGTGACCGGGTCACGTGGGGTCACCGGCCCCAGGTGACCGGGTCACGTGGGGTCACCGGCCCCAGGTGACCTGGTCACGTGGGGTCACCGGCCCCAGGTGACCGGGTCACGTGGGGTCACCGGCCCCAGGTGACCGGGTCACGTGGGGACACCGGCCCCAGGTGACCGGGTCACGTGGGGTCACCGGCCCCAGGTGACCGGGTCACGTGGGGTCACCGGCCCCAGGTGACCTGGTCACGTGGGGACACCGGCCCCAGGTAACCGGGTCATACCGAGTCCCCGGACCCAGGTCACCGGGTCAGTTCGGGACCCCGGACCCAGGTCGGGTCATGTCACGTCCCATGCCCGGGTCCCCGGGTTGGATTTTTACCCAGGCCCCGGGTCACAGGGTCATGTCGGGTCAACGGCCTGGGTACAAGGGTCTGGTGACCACCCCGACCCCAGGTCCCCGGGTCATGACGGGACACCGGACCAGGTCCCCGAGTCCGGTCGACACCACAGCCCCAGGACACCGGGTCATGTCGGGACCCAGCCCGGGTCCCCGGGACGGGTTTTTACCCCAGCCGCAGATCACCGGGTCCTGTCGGGTACCCGGGTCGGGTCCCCTGGACAGGTCGGCACCCCGGCCCCGGGTCACGGGGTCATGTCGGGTCGCTGTCCCGGTTACCAGTGTCAGGTGACCACCCCAGCCCCGGGAGACGGAGTCATACCGGGTCCCCGGCCCGGGTCCCCGGGTTGCATCGGGACACCAGCGAAGGACCACCGGGTCCTGTCGGGTCCCCGGCCCGGGTCCCCTGGACAGGTCGTTAACCCGGCCCCAGGTCACCGGGTCATGTCGCGCACCCGGCCTGGTTCCCAGGTTCCGGTGACCACCCCGGCACCAGGACCCCGGGTCCCGTGGGGACCCCGGACCCAGGTCAGCGGGTCACGTGGGGACACCGGCCCCAGGTCACCGCGTCAGGTCGGGACCCCGAACCAGGGTCCACGAGTCCGTCGACACCACAGCCCCGGGTCACCGGGTCGTGTCGGGTAACCGGCCTGGTTCCAAGGTTCCGATGACCACCCCGGCACCAGGACCCCGGGTCACGTGGGGACACCGGCCCCAGGTGACCGGGTCACGTGGGGACACCGGCCCCAGGTCATCGGGTCACGTGGGGTCACCGGCCCCAGGTGACCGGGTCATGTGGGGTCACCGGCCCCAGGTGACCGGGTCACGTGGGGTCACCGGCCCCAGGTGACCGGGTCACGTGGGGTCACCGGCCCCAGGTGACCGGGTCACGTGGGGTCACCGGCCCCAGGTCACCGGGTCACGTGGGGTCACCGGCCCCAGGTGACCGGGTCACGTGGGGTCACCGGCCCCAGGTGACCGGGTCACGTGGGGTCACCGGCCCCAGGTGACCGGGTCACGTGGGGACACCGGCCCCAGGTGACCGGGTCACGTGGGGTCACCGGCCCCAGGTGACCTGGTCACGTGGGGTCACCGGCCCCAGGTCAGAGGGTCACGTGGGGTCACCGGCCCCAGGTGACCGGGTCACGTGGGGACACCGGCCCCAGGTGACCGGGTCACGTGGGGTCACCGGCCCCAGGTGACCGGGTCACGTGGGGTCACCGGACCCAGGTCAGCGGGTCACGTGGGGACACCGGCCCCAGGTAACCGGGTCATACCGAGTCCCCGGACCCATGTCACCGGGTCAGTTCGGGACCCCGGACCCAGGTCAGGTCATGTCACGTCCCATGCCCGGGTCCCCGGGTTGGATTTTTACCCAGGCCCCGGGTCACAGGGTCATGTCGGGTCAACGGCCTGGGTACAAGGGTCTGGTGACCACCCCGACCCCAGGTCCCCGGGTCATGACGGGACACCGGACCAGGTCCCCGAGTCCGGTCGACACCACAGCCCCAGGTCACCGGGTCATGTCGGGACCCAGCCCGGGTCCCCGGGACGGGTTTTTACCCCAGCCGCAGATCACCGGGTCCTGTCGGGTACCCGGGTCGGGTCCCCTGGACAGGTCGGCACCCCGGCCCCGGGTCACGGGGTCATGTCAGGTCGCTGTCCCGGGTACCAGTGTCAGGTGACCACCCCGGCCCCGGGAGACGGAGTCATACCGGGTCCCCGGCCCGGGTCCCCGGGTTGCATCGGGACACCAGCGAAGGACCACCGGGTCCTGTCGGGTCCCCGGCCCGGGTCCCCTGGACAGGTCGTTAACCCGGCCCCAGGTCACCGGGTCATGTCGCGCACCCGGCCTGGTTCCCAGGTTCCGGTGACCACCCCGGCACCAGGACCCCGGGTCCCGTGGGGACCCCGGACCCAGGTCAGCGGGTCACGTGGGGACACCGGCCCCAGGTCACCGCGTCAGGTCGGGACCCCGAACCCAGGTCCACGAGTCCGTCGACACCACAGCCCCGGGTCACCGGGTCGTGTCGGGTAACCGGCCTGGTTCCAAGGTTCCGATGACCACCCCGGCACCAGGACCCCGGGTCACGTGGGGACACCGGCCCCAGGTGACCGGGTCACGTGGGGACACCGGCCCCAGGTCATCGGGTCACGTGGGGTCACCGGCCCCAGGTGACCGGGTCACGTGGGGTCACCGGCCCCAGGTGACCGGGTCACGTGGGGTCACCGGCCCCAGGTGACCGGGTCACGTGGGGTCACCGGCCCCAGGTCAGCGGGTCACGTGGGGTCACCGGCCCCAGGTGACCGGGTCACGTGGGGACACCGGCCCCAGGTGACCGGGTCACGTGGGGTCACCGGCCCCAGGTCAGCGGGTCACGTGGGGACACCGGCCCCAGGTGACCGGGTCACGTGGGGTCACCGGCCCCAGGTGACCGGGTCACGTGGGGTCACCGGCCCCAGGTGACCGGGTCACGTGGGGTCACTGGCCCCAGGTGACCGGGTCACGTGGGGTCACCGGCCCCAGGTGACCGGGTCACGTGGGTACACCGGCACCAGGTGACCGGGTCACGTGGGGTCACCGGCCCCAGGTGACCGGGTCACGTGGGGTCACCGGCCCCAGGTCAGCGGGTCACGTGGGGTCACCGGCCCCAGGTGACCGGGTCACGTGGGGTCACCGGCCCCAGGTGACCGGGTCACGTGGGGACACCGGCCCCAGGTGACCGGGTCACGTGGGGTCACCGGCCCCAGGTGACCGGGTCACGTGGGGTCACCGGCCCCAGGTGACCGGGTCACGTGGGGTCACCGGCCCCAGGTGACCGGGTCACGTGGGGACACCGGCCCCAGGTGACCGGGTCACGTGGGGTCACCGGCCCCAGGTGACCGGGTCACGTGGGGTCACCGGACCCAGGTCAGCGGGTCACGTGGGGACACCGGCCCCAGGTAACCGGGTCATACCGAGTCTCCGGACCCAGGTCACCGGGTCAGTTCGGGACCCCGGACCCAGGTCGGGTCATGTCACGTCCCATGCCCGGGTCCCCGGGTTGGATTTTTACCCAGGCCCCGGGTCACAGGGTCATGTCGGGTCAATGGCCTGGGTACAAGGGTCTGGTGACCACCCCGACCCCAGGTCCCCGGGTCATGACGGGACACCGGACCAGGTCCCCGAGTCCGGTCGACACCACAGCCCCAGGTCACCGGGTCATGTCGGGACCCAGCCCGGGTCCCCGGGACGGGTATTTACCCCAGCCGCAGATCACCGGGTCCTGTCGGGTACCCGGGTCGGGTCCCCTGGACAGGTCGGCACCCCGGCCCCGGGTCACGGGGTCATGTCGGGTCGCTGTCCCGGGTACCAGTGTCAGGTGACCACCCCGGCCCCGGGAGACGGAGTCATACCGGGTCCCCGGCCCGGGTCCCCGGGTTGCATCGGGACACCAGCGAAGGACCACCGGGTCCTGTCGGGTCCCCGGCCCGGGTCCCCTGGACAGGTCGTTAACCCGGCCCCAGGTCACCGGGTCATGTCGCGCACCCGGCCTGGTTCCCAGGTTCCGGTGACCACCCCGGCACCAGGACCCCGGGTCCCGTGGGGACCCCGGCCCCAGGTCAGCGGGTCACGTGGGGACACCGGCCCCAGGTCACCGCGTCAGGTCGGGACCCCGAACCCAGGTCCACGAGTCCGTCGACACCACAGCCCCGGGTCACCGGGTCGTGTCGGGTAACCGGCCTGGTTCCAAGGTTCCGATGACCACCCCGGCACCAGGACCCCGGGTCACGTGGGGACACCGGCCCCAGGTGACCGGGTCACGTGGGGACACCGGCCCCAGGTCATTGGGTCACGTGGGGTCACCGGCCCCAGGTGACCGGGTCACGTGGGGTCACCGGCCCCAGGTGACCGGGTCACGTGGGGTCACCGGCCCCAGGTGACCGGGTCACGTGGGGTCACCGGCCCCAGGTCAGCGGGTCACGTGGGGTCACCGGCCCCAGGTGACCGGGTCACGTGGGGACACCGGCCCCAGGTGACCGGGTCACGTGGGGTCACCGGCCCCAGGTCAGCGGGTCACGTGGGGACACCGGCCCCAGGTGACCGGGTCACGTGGGGTCACCGGCCCCTGGTGACCGGGTCACGTGGGATCACCGGCCCCAGGTGACCGGGTCACGTGGGTACACCGGCACCAGGTGACCGGGTCACGTGGGGACACCGGCCCCAGATGACCGGGTCACGTGGGGTCACCGGCCCCAGGTCAGCGGGTCACGTGGGGACACCGGCCCCAGCTAACCAAGGCATGTCGGGACCCAGCCCGGGTCCCCGGGACGGGTTTTTACCCCAGCCGCAGATCACCGGGTCCTGTCGGGTCCCCGGCCCGGGTCCCCTGGACAGGTCGATAACCCGGCCCCAGGTCACCCGGTCATCTCGCGCACCCGGCCTGGTTCCCAGGTTCCGATGACCACCCCGGCACCAGGACCCCGGGTCACGTGGGGACACCGGCCCCAGGTCATCGGGTCACGTATGGTCACCGGCCCCAGGTCAGCGGGTCACATGGGGACCCCGGCCCCAGGTGACCGGGTCACGTGGGGACCCCGGACCCAGGTAACCGGGTCATACCGAGTCCCCGGACCCAGGTCACCGGGTCAGTTCGGGACCCCGGACCCAGGTCGGGTCATGTCACGTCCCATGCCCGGGTCCCCGGGTTGGATTTTTACCCAGGCCCCGGGTCACAGGGTCATGTCGGGTCAACGGCCTGGGTACAAGGGTCTGGTGACCACCCCGACCCCAGGTCCCCGGGTCATGACGGGACACCGGACCAGGTCCCCGAGTCCGGTCGACACCACAGCCCCAGGTCACCGGGTCATGTCGGGACCCAGCCCGGGTCCCCGGGACGGGTTTTTACCCCAGCCGCAGATCACCGGGTCCTGTCGGGTACCCGGGTCGGGTCCCCTGGACAGGTCGGCACCCCGGCCCCGGGTCACGGGGTCATGTCGGGTCGCTGTCCCGGGTACCAGTGTCAGGTGACCACCCCGGCCCCGGGAGACGGAGTCATACCGGGTCCCCGGCCCGGGTCCCCGGGTTGCATCGGGACACCAGCGAAGGACCACCGGGTCCTGTCGGGTCCCCGGCCCGGGTCCCCTGGACAGGTCGTTAACCCGGCCCCAGGTCACCGGGTCATGTCGCGCACCCGGCCTGGTTCCCAGGTTCCGGTGACCACCCCGGCACCAGGACCCCGGGTCACGTGGGGACCCCGGCCCCAGGTCAGCGGGTCACGTGGGGACACCGGCCCCAGGTCACCGCGTCAGGTCGGGACCCCGAACCCAGGTCCACGAGTCCGTCGACACCACAGCCCCGGGTCACCGGGTCGTGTCGGGTAACCGGCCTGGTTCCAAGGTTCCGATGACCACCCCGGCACCAGGACCCCGGGTCACGTGGGGACACCGGCCCCAGGTGACCGGGTCACGTGGGGACACCGGCCCCAGGTCATCGGGTCACGTGGGGTCACCGGCCCCAGGTGACCGGGTCACGTGGGGTCACCGGCCCCAGGTGACCGGGTCACGTGGGGTCACCGGCCCCAGGTGACCGGGTCACGTGGGGTCACCGGACCCAGGTAACCGGGTCATACCGAGTCCCCGGACCCAGGTTACCGGGTCAGTTCGGGACCCCGGACCCAGGTCGGGTCATGTCACGTCCCATGCCCGGGTCCCCGGGTTGGATTTTTACCCAGGCCCCGGGTCACAGGGTCATGTCGGGTCAACGGCCTGGGTACAAGGGTCTGGTGACCACCCCGACCCCAGGTCCCCGGGTCATGACGGGACACCGGACCAGGTCCCCGAGTCCGGTCGACACCACAGCCCCAGGTCACCGGGTCATGTCGGGACCCAGCCCGGGTCCCCGGGACGGGTTTTTACCCCAGCCGCAGATCACCGGGTCCTGTCGGGTACCCGGGTCGGGTCCCCTGGACAGGTCGGCACCCCGGCCCCGGGTCACGGGGTCATGTCGGGTCGCTGTCCCGGGTACCAGTGTCAGGTGACCACCCCGGCCCCGGGAGACGGAGTCATACCGGGTCCCCGGCCCGGGTCCCCGAGTTGCATCGGGACACCAGCGAAGGACCACCGGGTCCTGTCGGGTCCCCGGCCCGGGTCCCCTGGACAGGCCGTTAACCCGGCCCCAGGTGACCGGGTCACGCGGGGTCACCGGCCCCAGGTCAGCGGGTCACGTGGGGTCACCGGCCCCAGGTCAGCGGGTCACGTGGGGACACCGGCCCCAGGTCACCGGGTCACGTGGGGTCACCGGACCCAGGTGACCCGGTCACGTGGGGTCACCGGCCCCAGGTGACCGGGTCACGTGGGGACACCGGCCCCAGGTGACCGGGTCACGTGGGGACACCGGCCCCAGGTCATCGGGTCACGTGGGGTCACCGGCCCCAGGTGACCGGGTCACGTGGGGTCACCGGCCCCAGGTGACCGGGTCACGTGGGGTCACCGGCCCCAGGTGACCGGGTCACGTGGGGTCACCGGACCCAGGTAACCGGGTCATACCGAGTCCCCGGACCCAGGTTACCGGGTCAGTTCGGGACCCCGGACCCAGGTCGGGTCATGTCACGTCCCATGCCCGGGTCCCCGGGTTGGATTTTTACCCAGGCCCCGGGTCACAGGGTCATGTCGGGTCAACGGCCTGGGTACAAGGGTCTGGTGACCACCCCGACCCCAGGTCCCCGGGTCATGACGGGACACCGGACCAGGTCCCCGAGTCCGGTCGACACCACAGCCCCAGGTCACCGGGTCATGTCGGGACCCAGCCCGGGTCCCCGGGACGGGTTTTTACCCCAGCCGCAGATCACCGGGTCCTGTCGGGTACCCGGGTCGGGTCCCCTGGACAGGTCGGCACCCCGGCCCCGGGTCACGGGGTCATGTCGGGTCGCTGTCCCGGGTACCACTGTCAGGTGACCACCCCGGCCCCGGGAGACGGAGTCATACCGGGTCCCCGGCCCGGGTCCCCGGGTTGCATCGGGACACCAGCGAAGGACCACCGGGTCCTGTCGGGTCCCCGGCCCGGGTCCCCTGGACAGGTCGTTAACCCGGCCCCAGGTCACCGGGTCATGTCGCGCACCCGGCCTGGTTCCCAGGTTCCGGTGACCACCCCGGCACCAGGACCCCGGGTCCCGTGGGGACCCCGGACCCAAGTCAGCGGGTCACGTGGGGACACCGGCCCCAGGTCACCGCGTCAGGTCGGGACCCCGAACCAGGGTCCACGAGTCCGTCGACACCACAGCCCCGGGTCACCGGGTCGTGTCGGGTAACCGGCCTGGTTCCAAGGTTCCGATGACCACCCCGGCACCAGGACCCCGGGTCACGTGGGGACACCGGCCCCAGGTGACCGGGTCACGTGGGGACACCGGCCCCAGGTCATCGGGTCACGTGGGGTCACCGGCCCCAGGTGACCGGGTCACGTGGGGTCACCGGCCCCAGGTGACCGGGTCACGTGGGGTCACCGGCCCCAGGTGACCGGGTCACGTGGGGTCACCGGCCCCAGGTGACCGGGTCACGTGGGGTCACCGGCCCCAGGTGACCGGGTCACGTGGGGTCACCGGCCCCAGGTGACCGGGTCACGTGGGGACACCGGCCCCAGGTCATCGGGTCACGTGGGGTCACCGGCCCCAGGTGACCGGGTCACGTGGGGTCACCGGCCCCAGGTGACCGGGTCACGTGGGGTCACCGGCCCCAGGTGACCGGGTCACGTGGGGACACCGGCCCAGGTGACCGGGTCACGTGGGGTCACCGGCCCCAGGTGACCTGGTCACGTGGGGTCACCGGCCCCAGGTGACCGGGTCACATGGGGTCACCGGCCCCAGGTGACCGGGTCACGTGGGGACACCGGCCCCAGGTGACCGGGTCACGTGGGGTCACCGGCCCCAGGTGACCGGGTCACGTGGGGTCACCGGACCCAGGTCAGCGGGTCACGTGGGGACACCGGCCCCAGGTAACCGGGTCATACCGAGTCCCCGGACCCAGGTCACCGGGTCAGTTCGGGACCCCGGACCCAGGTCGGGTCATGTCACGTCCCATGCCCGGGTCCCCGGGTTGGATTTTTACCCAGGCCCCGGGTCACAGGGTCATGTCGGGTCAACGGCCTGGGTACAAGGGTCTGGTGACCACCCCGACCCCAGGTCCCCGGGTCATGACGGGACACCGGACCAGATCCCCGAGTCCGGTCGACACCACAGCCCCAGGTCACCGGGTCATGTCGGGACCCAGCCCGGGTCCCCGGGACGGGTTTTTACCCCAGCCGCAGATCACCGGGTCCTGTCGGGTACCCGGGTCGGGTCCCCTGGACAGGTCGGCACCCCGGCCCCGGGTCACGGGGTCATGTCGGGTCGCTGTCCCGGGTACCAGTGTCAGGTGACCACCCCGGCCCCGGGAGACGGAGTCATACCGGGTCCCCGGCCCGGGTCCCCGGGTTGCATCGGGACACCAGCGAAGGACCACCGGGTCCTGTCGGGTCCCCGGCCCGGGTCCCCTGGACAGGTCGTTAACCCGGCCCCAGGTCACCGGGTCATGTCGCGCACCCGGCCTGGTTCCCAGGTTCCGGTGACCACCCCGGCACCAGGACCCCGGGTCCCGTGGGGACCCCGGCCCCAGGTGACCGGGTCACGTGGGGACACCGGCCCCAGGTCACCGCGTCAGGTCGGGACCCCGAACCCAGGTCCACGAGTCCGTCGACACCACAGCCCCGGGTCACCGGGTCGTGTCGGGTAACCGGCCTGGTTCCAAGGTTCCGATGACCACCCCGGCACCAGGACCCCGGGTCACGTGGGGACACCGGCCCCAGGTGACCGGGTCACGTGGGGACACCGGCCCCAGGTCATCGGGTCACGTGGGGTCACCGGCCCCAGGTGACCGGGTCACGTGGGGTCACCGGCCCCAGGTGACCGGGTCACGTGGGGTCACCGGCCCCAGGTGACCGGGTCACGTGGGGTCACCGGCCCCAGGTGACCGGGTCACGTGGGGTCACCGGCCCCAGGTGACCGGGTCACGTGGGGTCACCGGCCCCAGGTGACCGGGTCACGTGGGGTCACCGGCCCCAGGTGACCGGGTCACGTGGGGTCACCGGACCCAGGTCAGCGGGTCACGTGGGGACACCGGCCCCAGGTAACCGGGTCATACCGAGTCCCCGGACCCAGGTCACCGGGTCAGTTCGGGACCCCGGACCCAGGTCGGGTCATGTCACGTCCCATGCCCGGGTCCCCGGGTTGGATTTTTACCCAGGCCCCGGGTCACAGGGTCATGTCAGGTCAACGGCCTGGGTACAAGGGTCTGGTGACCACCCCGACCCCAGGTCCCTGGGTCATGACGGGACACCGGACCAGGTCCCCGAGTCCGGTCGACACCACAGCCCCAGGTCACCGGGTCATGTCGGGACCCAGCCCGGGTCCCCGGGACGGGTTTTTACTCCAGCCGCAGATCACCGGGTCCTGTCGGGTACCCGGGTCGGGTCCCCTGGACAGGTCGGCACCCCGGCCCCGGGTCACGGGGTCATGTCGGGTCACTGTCCCGGGTACCAGTGTCAGGTGACCACCCCGGCCCCGGGAGACGGAGTCATACCGGGTCCCCGGCCCGGGTCCCCGGGTTGCATCGGGACACCAGCGAAGGACCACCGGGTCCTGTCGGGTCCCCGGCCCGGGTCCCCTGGACAGGTCGTTAACCCGGCCCCAGGTCACCGGGTCATGTCGCGCACCCGGCCTGGTTCCCAGGTTCCGGTGACCACCCCGGCACCAGGACCCCGGGTCCCGTGGGGACCCCGGACCCAGGTCAGCGGGTCACGTGGGGACACCGGCCCCAGGTCACCGCGTCAGGTCGGGACCCCGAACCCAGGTCCACGAGTCCGTCGACACCACAGCCCCGGGTCACCGGGTCGTGTCGGGTAACCGGCCTGGTTCCAAGGTTCCGATGACCACCCCGGCACCAGGACCCCGGGTCACGTGGGGACACCGGCCCCAGGTGACCGGGTCACGTGGGGACACCGGCCCCAGGTGACCGGGTCACGTGGGGTCACCGGCCCCAGGTGACCGGGTCACGTGGGGTCACCGGCCCCAGGTGACCGGGTCACGTGGGGTCACCGGCCCCAGGTCAGCGGGTCACGTGGGGTCACCGGCCCCAGGTGACCGGGTCACGTGGGGTCACCGGCCCCAGGTGACCTGGTCACGTGGGGTCACCGGCCCCAGGTGACCGGGTCACGTGGGGTCACCGGCCCCAGGTGACCGGGTCACGTGGGGACACCGGCCCCAGGTGACCGGGTCACGTGGGGTCACCGGCCCCAGGTGACCGGGTCACGTGGGGTCACCGGCCCCAGGTGACCGGGTCACGTGGGGTCACCGGACCCAGGTCAGCGGGTCACGTGGGGACACCGGCCCCAGGTAACCGGGTCATACCGAGTCCCCGGACCCATGTCACCGGGTCAGTTCGGGACCCCGGACCCAGGTCAGGTCATGTCACGTCCCATGCCCGGGTCCCCGGGTTGGATTTTTACCCAGGCCCCGGGTCACAGGGTCATGTCGGGTCAACGGCCTGGGTACAAGGGTCTGGTGACCACCCCGACCCCAGGTCCCCGGGTCATGACGGGACACCGGACCAGGTCCCCGAGTCCGGTCGACACCACAGCCCCAGGTCACCGGGTCATGTCGGGACCCAGCCCGGGTCCCCGGGACGGGTTTTTACCCCAGCCGCAGATCACCGGGTCCTGTCGGGTACCCGGGTCGGGTCCCCTGGACAGGTCGGCACCCCGGCCCCGGGTCACGGGGTCATGTCAGGTCGCTGTCCCGGGTACCAGTGTCAGGTGACCACCCCGGCCCCGGGAGACGGAGTCATACCGGGTCCCCGGCCCGGGTCCCCGGGTTGCATCGGGACACCAGCGAAGGACCACCGGGTCCTGTCGGGTCCCCGGCCCGGGTCCCCTGGACAGGTCGTTAACCCGGCCCCAGGTCACCGGGTCATGTCGCGCACCCGGCCTGGTTCCCAGGTTCCGGTGACCACCCCGGCACCAGGACCCCGGGTCCCGTGGGGACCCCGGACCCAGGTCAGCGGGTCACGTGGGGACACCGGCCCCAGGTCACCGCGTCAGGTCGGGACCCCGAACCCAGGTCCACGAGTCCGTCGACACCACAGCCCCGGGTCACCGGGTCGTGTCGGGTAACCGGCCTGGTTCCAAGGTTCCGATGACCACCCCGGCACCAGGACCCCGGGTCACGTGGGGACACCGGCCCCAGGTGACCGGGTCACGTGGGGACACCGGCCCCAGGTCATCGGGTCACGTGGGGTCACCGGCCCCAGGTGACCGGGTCACGTGGGGTCACCGGCCCCAGGTGACCGGGTCACGTGGGGTCACCGGCCCCAGGTGACCGGGTCACGTGGGGTCACCGGCCCCAGGTGACCGGGTCACGTGGGGTCACCGGCCCCAGGTCAGCGGGTCACGTGGGGTCACCGGCCCCAGGTGACCGGGTCACGTGGGGACACCGGCCCCAGGTGACCGGGTCACGTGGGGTCACCGGCCCCAGGTCAGCGGGTCACGTGGGGACACCGGCCCCAGGTGACCGGGTCACGTGGGGTCACCGGCCCCAGGTCAGCGGGTCACGTGGGGTCACCGGCCCCAGGTGACCGGGTCACGTGGGGTCACCGGCCCCAGGTGACCGGGTCACGTGGGGTCACCGGCCCCAGGTGACCGGGTCACGTGGGTACACCGGCACCAGGTGACCGGGTCACGTGGGGTCACCGGCCCCAGGTGACCGGGTCACGTGGGGTCACCGGCCCCAGGTCAGCGGGTCACGTGGGGTCACCGGCCCCAGGTGACCGGGTCACGTGGGGTCACCGGCCCCAGGTGACCGGGTCACGTGGGGACACCGGCCCCAGGTGACCGGGTCACGTGGGGTCACCGGCCCCAGGTGACCGGGTCACGTGGGGTCACCGGCCCCAGGTGACCGGGTCACGTGGGGTCACCGGCCCCAGGTGACCGGGTCACGTGGGGACACCGGCCCCAGGTGACCGGGTCACGTGGGGTCACCGGCCCCAGGTGACCGGGTCACGTGGGGTCACCGGACCCAGGTCAGCGGGTCACGTGGGGACACCGGCCCCAGGTAACCGGGTCATACCGAGTCTCCGGACCCAGGTCACCGGGTCAGTTCGGGACCCCGGACCCAGGTCGGGTCATGTCACGTCCCATGCCCGGGTCCCCGGGTTGGATTTTTACCCAGGCCCCGGGTCACAGGGTCATGTCGGGTCAATGGCCTGGGTACAAGGGTCTGGTGACCACCCCGACCCCAGGTCCCCGGGTCATGACGGGACACCGGACCAGGTCCCCGAGTCCGGTCGACACCACAGCCCCAGGTCACCGGGTCACGTCGGGACCCAGCCCGGGTCCCCGGGACGGGTATTTACCCCAGCCGCAGATCACCGGGTCCTGTCGGGTACCCGGGTCGGGTCCCCTGGACAGGTCGGCACCCCGGCCCCGGGTCACGGGGTCATGTCGGGTCGCTGTCCCGGGTACCAGTGTCAGGTGACCACCCCGGCCCCGGGAGACGGAGTCATACCGGGTCCCCGGCCCGGGTCCCCGGGTTGCATCGGGACACCAGCGAAGGACCACCGGGTCCTGTCGGGTCCCCGGCCCGGGTCCCCTGGACAGGTCGTTAACCCGGCCCCAGGTCACCGGGTCATGTCGCGCACCCGGCCTGGTTCCCAGGTTCCGGTGACCACCCCGGCACCAGGACCCCGGGTCCCGTGGGGACCCCGGCCCCAGGTCAGCGGGTCACGTGGGGACACCGGCCCCAGGTCACCGCGTCAGGTCGGGACCCCGAACCCAGGTCCACGAGTCCGTCGACACCACAGCCCCGGGTCACCGGGTCGTGTCGGGTAACCGGCCTGGTTCCAAGGTTCCGATGACCACCCCGGCACCAGGACCCCGGGTCACGTGGGGACACCGGCCCCAGGTGACCGGGTCACGTGGGGACACCGGCCCCAGGTCATTGGGTCACGTGGGGTCACCGGCCCCAGGTGACCGGGTCACGTGGGGTCACCGGCCCCAGGTGACCGGGTCACGTGGGGTCACCGGCCCCAGGTGACCGGGTCACGTGGGGTCACCGGCCCCAGGTCAGCGGGTCACGTGGGGTCACCGGCCCCAGGTGACCGGGTCACGTGGGGACACCGGCCCCAGGTGACCGGGTCACGTGGGGTCACCGGCCCCAGGTCAGCGGGTCACGTGGGGACACCGGCCCCAGGTGACCGGGTCACGTGGGGTCACCGGCCCCTGGTGACCGGGTCACGTGGGATCACCGGCCCCAGGTGACCGGGTCACGTGGGTACACCGGCACCAGGTGACCGGGTCACGTGGGGACACCGGCCCCAGATGACCGGGTCACGTGGGGTCACCGGCCCCAGGTCAGCGGGTCACGTGGGGACACCGGCCCCAGCTAACCAAGGCATGTCGGGACCCAGCCCGGGTCCCCGGGACGGGTTTTTACCCCAGCCGCAGATCACCGGGTCCTGTCGGGTCCCCGGCCCGGGTCCCCTGGACAGGTCGATAACCCGGCCCCAGGTCACCCGGTCATCTCGCGCACCCGGCCTGGTTCCCAGGTTCCGATGACCACCCCGGCACCAGGACCCCGGGTCACGTGGGGACACCGGCCCCAGGTCATCGGGTCACGTATGGTCACCGGCCCCAGGTCAGCGGGTCACATGGGGACCCCGGCCCCAGGTGACCGGGTCACGTGGGGACCCCGGACCCAGGTAACCGGGTCATACCGAGTCCCCGGACCCAGGTCACCGGGTCAGTTCGGGACCCCGGACCCAGGTCGGGTCATGTCACGTCCCATGCCCGGGTCCCCGGGTTGGATTTTTACCCAGGCCCCGGGTCACAGGGTCATGTCGGGTCAACGGCCTGGGTACAAGGGTCTGGTGACCACCCCGACCCCAGGTCCCCGGGTCATGACGGGACACCGGACCAGGTCCCCGAGTCCGGTCGACACCACAGCCCCAGGTCACCGGGTCATGTCGGGACCCAGCCTGGGTCCCCGGGACGGGTTTTTACCCCAGCCGCAGATCACCGGGTCCTGTCGGGTACCCGGGTCGGGTCCCCTGGACAGGTCGGCACCCCGGCCCCGGGTCACGGGGTCATGTCAGGTCGCTGTCCCGGGTACCAGTGTCAGGTGACCACCCCGGCCCCGGGAGACGGAGTCATACCGGGTCCCCGGCCCGGGTCCCCGGGTTGCATCGGGACACCAGCGAAGGACCACCGGGTCCTGTCGGGTCCCCGGCCCGGGTCCCCTGGACAGGTCGTTAACCCGGCCCCAGGTCACCGGGTCATGTCGCGCACCCGGCCTGGTTCCCAGGTTCCGGTGACCACCCCGGCACCAGGACCCCGGGTCACGTGGGGACCCCGGCCCCAGGTCAGCGGGTCACGTGGGGACACCGGCCCCAGGTCACCGCGTCAGGTCGGGACCCCGAACCCAGGTCCACGAGTCCGTCGACACCACAGCCCCGGGTCACCGGGTCGTGTCGGGTAACCGGCCTGGTTCCAAGGTTCCGATGACCACCCCGGCACCAGGACCCCGGGTCACGTGGGGACACCGGCCCCAGGTCATCGGGTCACGTGGGGTCACCGGCCCCAGGTGACCGGGTCACGTGGGGTCACCGGCCCCAGGTGACCGGGTCACGTGGGGTCACCGGCCCCAGGTGACCGGGTCACGTGGGGTCACCGGACCCAGGTAACCGGGTCATACCGAGTCCCCGGACCCAGGTTACCGGGTCAGTTCGGGACCCCGGACCCAGGTCGGGTCATGTCACGTCCCATGCCCGGGTCCCCGGGTTGGATTTTTACCCAGGCCCCGGGTCACAGGGTCATGTCGGGTCAACGGCCTGGGTACAAGGGTCTGGTGACCACCCCGACCCCAGGTCCCCGGGTCATGACGGGACACCGGACCAGGTCCCCGAGTCCGGTCGACACCACAGCCCCAGGTCACCGGGTCATGTCGGGACCCAGCCCGGGTCCCCGGGACGGGTTTTTACCCCAGCCGCAGATCACCGGGTCCTGTCGGGTACCCGGGTCGGGTCCCCTGGACAGGTCGGCACCCCGGCCCCGGGTCACGGGGTCATGTCGGGTCGCTGTCCCGGGTACCACTGTCAGGTGACCACCCCGGCCCCGGGAGACGGAGTCATACCGGGTCCCCGGCCCGGGTCCCCGGGTTGCATCGGGACACCAGCGAAGGACCACCGGGTCCTGTCGGGTCCCCGGCCCGGGTCCCCTGGACAGGCCGTTAACCCGGCCCCAGGTGACCGGGTCACGCGGGGTCACCGGCCCCAGGTCAGCGGGTCACGTGGGGTCACCGGCCCCAGGTCAGCGGGTCACGTGGGGACACCGGCCCCAGGTCACCGGGTCACGTGGGGTCACCGGACCCAGGTGACCCGGTCACGTGGGGTCACCGGCCCCAGGTGACCGGGTCACGTGGGGACACCGGCCCCAGGTGACCGGGTCACGTGGGGACACCGGCCCCAGGTCATCGGGTCACGTGGGGTCACCGGCCCCAGGTGACCGGGTCACGTGGGGTCACCGGCCCCAGGTGACCGGGTCACGTGGGTTCACCGGACCCAGGTGACCGGGTCACGTGGGGTCACCGGACCCAGGTAACCGGGTCATACCGAGTCCCCGGACCCAGGTTACCGGGTCAGTTCGGGACCCCGGACCCAGGTCGGGTCATGTCACGTCCCATGCCCGGGTCCCCGGGTTGGATTTTTACCCAGGCCCCGGGTCACAGGGTCATGTCGGGTCAACGGCCTGGGTACAAGGGTCTGGTGACCACCCCGACCCCAGGTCCCCGGGTCATGACGGGACACCGGACCAGGTCCCCGAGTCCGGTCGACACCACAGCCCCAGGTCACCGGGTCATGTCGGGACCCAGCCCGGGTCCCCGGGACGGGTTTTTACCCCAGCCGCAGATCACCGGGTCCTGTCGGGTACCCGGGTCGGGTCCCCTGGACAGGTCGGCACCCCGGCCCCGGGTCACGGGGTCATGTCGGGTCGCTGTCCCGGGTACCACTGTCAGGTGACCACCCCGGCCCCGGGAGACGGAGTCATACCGGGTCCCCGGCCCGGGTCCCCGGGTTGCATCGGGACACCAGCGAAGGACCACCGGGTCCTGTCGGGTCCCCGGCCCGGGTCCCCTGGACAGGTCGTTAACCCGGCCCCAGGTCACCGGGTCATGTCGCGCACCCGGCCTGGTTCCCAGGTTCCGGTGACCACCCCGGCACCAGGACCCCGGGTCCCGTGGGGACCCCGGACCCAGGTCAGCGGGTCACGTGGGGACACCGGCCCCAGGTCACCGCGTCAGGTCGGGACCCCGAACCAGGGTCCACGAGTCCGTCGACACCACAGCCCCGGGTCACCGGGTCGTGTCGGGTAACCGGCCTGGTTCCAAGGTTCCGATGACCACCCCGGCACCAGGACCCCGGGTCACGTGGGGACACCGGCCCCAGGTGACCGGGTCACGTGGGGACACCGGCCCCAGGTCATCGGGTCACGTGGGGTCACCGGCCCCAGGTGACCGGGTCACGTGGGGTCACCGGCCCCAGGTGACCGGGTCACGTGGGGTCACCGGCCCCAGGTGACCGGGTCACGTGGGGTCACCGGCCCCAGGTGACCGGGTCACGTGGGGACACCGGCCCCAGGTCATCGGGTCACGTGGGGTCACCGGCCCCAGGTGACCGGGTCACGTGGGGTCACCGGCCCCAGGTGACCGGGTCACGTGGGGTCACCGGCCCCAGGTGACCGGGTCACGTGGGGTCACCGGCCCCAGGTGACCGGGTCACGTGGGGACACCGGCCCAGGTGACCGGGTCACGTGGGGTCACCGGCCCCAGGTGACCTGGTCACGTGGGGTCACCGGCCCCAGGTGACCGGGTCACATGGGGTCACCGGCCCCAGGTGACCGGGTCACGTGGGGACACCGGCCCCAGGTGACCGGGTCACGTGGGGTCACCGGCCCCAGGTGACCGGGTCACGTGGGGTCACCGGACCCAGGTCAGCGGGTCACGTGGGGACACCGGCCCCAGGTAACCGGGTCATACCGAGTCCCCGGACCCAGGTCACCGGGTCAGTTCGGGACCCCGGACCCAGGTCGGGTCATGTCACGTCCCATGCCCGGGTCCCCGGGTTGGATTTTTACCCAGGCCCCGGGTCACAGGGTCATGTCGGGTCAACGGCCTGGGTACAAGGGTCTGGTGACCACCCCGACCCCAGGTCCCCGGGTCATGACGGGACACCGGACCAGATCCCCGAGTCCGGTCGACACCACAGCCCCAGGTCACCGGGTCATGTCGGGACCCAGCCCGGGTCCCCGGGACGGGTTTTTACCCCAGCCGCAGATCACCGGGTCCTGTCGGGTACCCGGGTCGGGTCCCCTGGACAGGTCGGCACCCCGGCCCCGGGTCACGGGGTCATGTCGGGTCGCTGTCCCGGGTACCAGTGTCAGGTGACCACCCCGGCCCCGGGAGACGGAGTCATACCGGGTCCCCGGCCCGGGTCCCCGGGTTGCATCGGGACACCAGCGAAGGACCACCGGGTCCTGTCGGGTCCCCGGCCCGGGTCCCCTGGACAGGTCGTTAACCCGGCCCCAGGTCACCGGGTCATGTCGCGCACCTGGCCTGGTTCCCAGGTTCCGGTGACCACCCCGGCACCAGGACCCCGGGTCCCGTGGGGACCCCGGCCCCAGGTGACCGGGTCACGTGGGGACACCGGCCCCAGGTCACCGCGTCAGGTCGGGACCCCGAACCCAGGTCCACGAGTCCGTCGACACCACAGCCCCGGGTCACCGGGTCGTGTCGGGTAACCGGCCTGGTTCCAAGGTTCCGATGACCACCCCGGCACCAGGACCCCGGGTCACGTGGGGACACCGGCCCCAGGTGACCGGGTCACGTGGGGACACCGGCCCCAGGTCATCGGGTCACGTGGGGTCACCGGCCCCAGGTGACCGGGTCACGTGGGGTCACCGGCCCCAGGTGACCGGGTCACGTGGGGTCACCGGCCCCAGGTGACCGGGTCACGTGGGGTCACCGGCCCCAGGTGACCGGGTCACGTGGGGTCACCGGCCCCAGGTGACCGGGTCACGTGGGGTCACCGGCCCCAGGTGACCGGGTCACGTGGGGTCACCGGCCCCAGGTGACCGGGTCACGTGGGGTCACCGGACCCAGGTCAGCGGGTCACGTGGGGACACCGGCCCCAGGTAACCGGGTCATACCGAGTCCCCGGACCCAGGTCACCGGGTCAGTTCGGGACCCCGGACCCAGGTCGGGTCATGTCACGTCCCATGCCCGGGTCCCCGGGTTGGATTTTTACCCAGGCCCCGGGTCACAGGGTCATGTCAGGTCAACGGCCTGGGTACAAGGGTCTGGTGACCACCCCGACCCCAGGTCCCTGGGTCATGACGGGACACCGGACCAGGTCCCCGAGTCCGGTCGACACCACAGCCCCAGGTCACCGGGTCATGTCGGGACCCAGCCCGGGTCCCCGGGACGGGTTTTTACTCCAGCCGCAGATCACCGGGTCCTGTCGGGTACCCGGGTCGGGTCCCCTGGACAGGTCGGCACCCCGGCCCCGGGTCACGGGGTCATGTCGGGTCACTGTCCCGGGTACCAGTGTCAGGTGACCACCCCGGCCCCGGGAGACGGAGTCATACCGGGTCCCCGGCCCGGGTCCCCGGGTTGCATCGGGACACCAGCGAAGGACCACCGGGTCCTGTCGGGTCCCCGGCCCGGGTCCCCTGGACAGGTCGTTAACCCGGCCCCAGGTCACCGGGTCATGTCGCGCACCCGGCCTGGTTCCCAGGTTCCGGTGACCACCCCGGCACCAGGACCCCGGGTCCCGTGGGGACCCCGGACCCAGGTCAGCGGGTCACGTGGGGACACCGGCCCCAGGTCACCGCGTCAGGTCGGGACCCCGAACCCAGGTCCACGAGTCCGTCGACACCACAGCCCCGGGTCACCGGGTCGTGTCGGGTAACCGGCCTGGTTCCAAGGTTCCGATGACCACCCCGGCACCAGGACCCCGGGTCACGTGGGGACACCGGCCCCAGGTGACCGGGTCACGTGGGGACACCGGCCCCAGGTGACCGGGTCACGTGGGGTCACCGGCCCCAGGTGACCGGGTCACGTGGGGTCACCGGCCCCAGGTCAGCGGGTCACGTGGGGTCACCGGCCCCAGGTGACCGGGTCACGTGGGGTCACCGGCCCCAGGTGACCTGGTCACGTGGGGTCACCGGCCCCAGGTGACCGGGTCACGTGGGGTCACCGGCCCCAGGTGACCGGGTCACGTGGGGACACCGGCCCCAGGTGACCGGGTCACGTGGGGTCACCGGCCCCAGGTGACCGGGTCACGTGGGGTCACCGGCCCCAGGTCAGCGGGTCACGTGGGGACACCGGCCCCAGGTAACCGGGTCATACCGAGTCCCCGGACCCAGGTCACCGGGTCAGTTCGGGACCCCGGACCCAGGTCGGGTCATGTCACGTCCCATGCCCGGGTCCCCGGGTTGGATTTTTACCCAGGCCCCGGGTCACAGGGTCATGTCGGGTCAACGGCCTGGGTACAAGGGTCTGGTGACCACCCCGACCCCAGGTCCCCGGGTCATGACGGGACACCGGACCAGGTCCCCGAGTCCGGTCGACACCACAGCCCCAGGTCACCGGGTCATGTCGGGACCCAGCCCGGGTCCCCGGGACGGGTTTTTACCCCAGCCGCAGATCACCGGGTCCTGTCGGGTACCCGGGTCGGGTCCCCTGGACAGGTCGGCACCCCGGCCCCGGGTCACGGGGTCATGTCTGGTCGCTGTCCCGGGTAGCAGTGTCAGGTGACCACCCCGGCCCCGGGAGACGGAGTCATACCGGGTCCCCGGCCCGGGTCCCCGGGTTGCATCGGGACACCAGCGAAGGACCACCGGGTCCTGTCGGGTCCCCGGCCCGGGTCCCCTGGACAGGTCGTTAACCCGGCCCCAGGTCACCGGGTCATGTCGCGCACCCGGCCTGGTTCCCAGGTTCCGGTGACCACCCCGGCACCAGGACCCCGGGTCCCGTGGGGACCCCGGACCCAGGTCAGCGGGTCACGTGGGGACACCGGCCCCAGGTCACCGCGTCAGGTCGGGACCCCGAACCCAGGTCCACGAGTCCGTCGACACCACAGCCCCGGGTCACCGGGTCGTGTCGGGTAACCGGCCTGGTTCCAAGGTTCCGATGACCACCCCGGCACCAGGACCCCGGGTCACGTGGGGACACCGGCCCCAGGTGACCGGGTCACGTGGGGACACCGGCCCCAGGTCATCGGGTCACGTGGGGTCACCGGCCCCAGGTGACCGGGTCACGTGGGGTCACCGGCCCCAGGTGACCGGGTCACGTGGGGTCACCGGCCCCAGGTCAGCGGGTCACGTGGGGTCACCGGCCCCAGGTGACCGGGTCACGTGGGGTCACCGGCCCCAGGTCAGCGGGTCACGTGGGGTCACCGGCCCCAGGTGACCGGGTCACGTGGGGTCACCGGCCCCAGGTGACCGGGTCACGTGGGGTCACCGGACCCAGGTCAGCGGGTCACGTGGGGACACCGGCCCCAGGTAACCGGGTCATACCGAGTCCCCGGACCCAGGTCACCGGGTCAGTTCGGGACCCCGGACCCAGGTCGGGTCATGTCACGTCCCATGCCCGGGTCCCCGGGTTGGATTTTTACCCAGGCCCCGGGTCACAGGGTCATGTCAGGTCAACGGCCTGGGTACAAGGGTCTGGTGACCACCCCGACCCCAGGTCCCCGGGTCATGACGGGACACCGGACCAGGTCCCCGAGTCCGGTCGACACCACAGCCCCAGGTCACCGGGTCATGTCGGGACCCAGCCCGGGTCCCCGGGACGGGTTTTTACCCCAGCCGCAGATCACCGGGTCCTGTCGGGTACCCGGGTCGGGTCCCCTGGACAGGTCGGCACCCCGGCCCCGGGTCACGGGGTCATGTCGGGTCGCTGTCCCGGGTACCAGTGTCAGGTGACCACCCCGGCCCCGGGAGACGGAGTCATACCGGGTCCCCGGCCCGGGTCCCCGGGTTGCATCGGGACACCAGCGAAGGACCACCGGGTCCTGTCGGGTCCCCGGCCCGGGTCCCCTGGACAGGTCGTTAACCCGGCCCCAGGTCACCGGGTCATGTCGCGCACCCGGCCTGGTTCCCAGGTTCCGGTGACCACCCCGGCACCAGGACCCCGGGTCCCGTGGGGACCCCGGACCCAGGTCAGCGGGTCACGTGGGGACACCGGCCCCAGGTCACCGCGTCAGGTCGGGACCCCGAACCCAGGTCCACGAGTCCGTCGACACCACAGCCCCGGGTCACCGGGTCGTGTCGGGTAACCGGCCTGGTTCCAAGGTTCCGATGACCACCCCGGCACCAGGACCCCGGGTCACGTGGGGACACCGGCCCCAGGTGACCGGGTCACGTGGGGACACCGGCCCCAGGTGACCGGGTCACGTGGGGTCACCGGCCCCAGGTGACCGGGTCACGTGGGGTCACCGGCCCCAGGTGACCGGGTCACGTGGGGTCACCGGCCCCAGGTCAGCGGGTCACGTGGGGTCACCGGCCCCAGGTGACCGGGTCACGTGGGGTCACCGGCCCCAGGTGACCTGGTCACGTGGGGTCACCGGCCCCAGGTCAGCGGGTCACGTGGGGTCACCGGCCCCAGGTGACCGGGTCACGTGGGGACACCGGCCCCAGGTGACCGGGTCACGTGGGGTCACCGGCCCCAGGTGACCGGGTCACGTGGGGTCACCGGACCCAGGTCAGCGGGTCACGTGGGGTCACCGGCCCCAGGTAACCGGGTCATACCGAGTCCCCGGACCCAGGTCACCGGGTCAGTTCGGGACCCCGGACCCAGGTCGGGTCATGTCACGTCCCATGCCCGGGTCCCCGGGTTGGATTTTTACCCAGGCCCCGGGTCACAGGGTCATGTCGGGTCAACGGCCTGGGTACAAGGGTCTGGTGACCACCCCGACCCCAGGTCCCCGGGTCATGACGGGACACCGGACCAGGTCCCCGAGTCCGGTCGACACCACAGCCCCAGGTCACCGGGTCATGTCGGGACCCAGCCCGGGTCCCCGGGACGGGTTTTTACCCCAGCCGCAGATCACCGGGTCCTGTCGGGTACCCGGGTCGGGTCCCCTGGACAGGTCGGCACCCCGGCCCCGGGTCACGGGGTCATGTCGGGTCGCTGTCCCGGGTACCAGTGTCAGGTGACCACCCCGGCCCCGGGAGACGGAGTCATACCGGGTCCCCGGCCCGGGTCCCCGGGTTGCATCGGGACACCAGCGAAGGACCACCGGGTCCTGTCGGGTCCCCGGCCCGGGTCCCCTGGACAGGTCGTTAACCCGGCCCCAGGTCACCGGGTCATGTCGCGCACCCGGCCTGGTTCCCAGGTCCCGGTGACCACCCCGGCACCAGGACCCCGGGTCCCGTGGGAACCCCGGACCCAGGTCAGCGGGTCACGTGGGGACACCGGCCCCAGGTCACCGCGTCAGGTCGGGACCCCGAACCCAGGTCCACGAGTCCGTCGACACCACAGCCCCGGGTCACCGGGTCGTGTCGGGTAACCGGCCTGGTTCCAAGGTTCCGATGACCACCCCGGCACCAGGACCCCGGGTCACGTGGGGACACCGGCCCCAGGTCATCGGGTCACGTGGGGTCACCGGCCCCAGGTGACCGGGTCAAGTGGGGTCACCGGCCCCAGGTGACCGGGTCACGTGGGGTCACCGGCCCCAGGTGACCGGGTCACGTGGGGTCACCGGCCCCAGGTGACCGGGTCACGTGGGGACACCGGCCCCAGGTGACCGGGTCACGTGGGGTCACCGGCCCCAGGTCAGCGGGTCACGTGGGGACACCGGCCCCAGGTGACCGGGTCACGTGGGGTCACCGGCCCCAGGTGACCGGGTCACGTGGGGTCACCGGCCCCAGGTGACCGGGTCACGTGGGGTCACCGGCCCCAGGTGACCGGATCACGTGGGTACACCGGCACCAGGTGACCGGGTCACGTGGGGTCACCGGCCCCAGGTGACCGGGTCACGTGGGGTCACCGGCCCCAGGTGACCGGGTCACGTGGGGTCACCGGCCCCAGGTGACCGGGTCACGTGGGGTCACCGGCCCCAGGTGTTCGGATCACGTGGGGTCACCGGCCCCAGGTGACCGGGTCACGTGGGGTCACCGGCCCCAGGTGACCGGGTCACGTGGGGTCACCGGCCCCAGGTGACCGGGTCACGTGGGGTCACCGGCCCCAGGTCAGCGGGTCACGTGGGGTCACCGGCCCCAGGTGACTGGGTCACGTGGGGTCACCGTCCCCAGGTGACCGGGTCACGTGGGGTCACCAGACCCAGGTCAGCGGGTCACGTGGGGACACCGGCCCCAGGTAACCGGGTCATACCGAGTCCCCGGACCCAGGTCACCGGGTCAGTTCGGGACCCCGGACCCAGGTCGGGTCATGTCACGTCCCATGCCCGGGTCCCCGGGTTGGATTTTTACCCAGGCCCCGGGTCACAGGGTCATGTCAGGTCAACGGCCTGGGTACAAGGGTCTGGTGACCACCCCGACCCCAGGTCCCTGGGTCATGACGGGACACCGGACCAGGTCCCCGAGTCCGGTCGACACCACAGCCCCAGGTCACCGGGTCATGTCGGGACCCAGCCCGGGTCCCCGGGACGGGTTTTTACTCCAGCCGCAGATCACTGGGTCCTGTCGGGTACCCGGGTCGGGTCCCCTGGACAGGTCGGCACCCCGGCCCCGGGTCACGGGGTCATGTCGGGTCGCTGTCCCGGGTACCAGTGTCAGGTGACCACCCCGGCCCCGGGAGACGGAGTCATACCGGGTCCCCGGCCCGGGTCCCCGGGTTGCATCGGGACACCAGCGAAGGACCACCGGGTCCTGTCGGGTCCCCGGCCCGGGTCCCATGGACAGGTCGTTAACCCGGCCCCAGGTCACCGGGTCATGTCGCGCACCCGGCCTGGTTCCCAGGTTCCGGTGACCACCCCGGCACCAGGACCCCGGGTCCCGTGGGGACCCCGGACCCAGGTCAGCGTGTCACGTGGGGACACCGGCCCCAGGTCACCGCGTCAGGTCGGGACCCCGAACCCAGGTCCACGAGTCCGTCGACACCACAGCCCCGGGTCACCGGGTCGTGTCGGGTAACCGGCCTGGTTCCAAGGTTCCGATGACCACCCCGGCACCAGGACCCCGAGTCACGTGGGGACACCGGCCCCAGGTGACCGGGTCACGTGGGGACACCGGCCCCAGGTCATCGGGTCACGTGGGGTCACCGGCCCCAGGTGACCGGGTCACGTGGGGTCACCGGCCCCAGGTGACCGGGTCACGTGGGGTCACCGGCCCCAGGTGACCGGGTCACGTGGGGTCACCGGCCCCAGGTGACCGGGTCACGTGGGGTCACCGGCCCCAGGTCAGCGGGTCACGTGGGGTCACCGGCCCCAGGTGACCGGGTCACGTGGGGTCACCGGCCCCAGGTGACCTGGTCACGTGGGGTCACCGGCCCCAGGTGACCGGGTCACGTGGGGTCACCGGCCCCAGGTGACCGGGTCACGTGGGGACACCGGCCCCAGGTGACCGGGTCACGTGGGGTCACCGGCCCCAGGTGACCGGGTCACGTGGGGTCACCGGCCCCAGGTCAGCGGGTCACGTGGGGACACCGGCCCCAGGTAACCGGGTCATACCGAGTCCCCGGACCCAGGTCACCTGGTCAGTTCGGGACCCCGGACCCAGGTCGGGTCATGTCACGTCCCATGCCCGGGTCCCCGGGTTGGATTTTTACCCAGGCCCCGGGTCACAGGGTCATGTCGGGTCAACGGCCTGGGTACAAGGGTCTGGTGACCACCCCGACCCCAGGTCCCCGGGTCATGACGGGACACCGGACCAGGTCCCCGAGTGCGGTCGACACCACAGCCCCAGGTCACCGGGTCATGTCGGGACCCAGCCCGGGTCCCCGGGACGGGTTTTTACCCCAGCCGCAGATCACCGGGTCCTGTCGGGTACCCGGGTCGGGTCCCCTGGACAGGTCGGCACCCCGGCCCCGGGTCACGGGGTCATGTCTGGTCGCTGTCCCGGGTAGCAGTGTCAGGTGACCACCCCGGCCCCGGGAGACGGAGTCATACCGGGTCCCCGGCCCGGGTCCCCGGGTTGCATCGGGACACCAGCGAAGGACCACCGGGTCCTGTCGGGTCCCCGGCCCGGGTCCCCTGGACAGGTCGTTAACCCGGCCCCAGGTCACCGGGTCATGTCGCGCACCCGGCCTGGTTCCCAGGTTCCGGTGACCACCCCGGCACCAGGACCCCGGGTCCCGTGGGGACCCCGGACCCAGGTCAGCGGGTCACGTGGGGACACCGGCCCCAGGTCACCGCGTCAGGTCGGGACCCCGAACCCAGGTCCACGAGTCCGTCGACACCACAGCCCCGGGTCACCGGGTCGTGTCGGGTAACCGGCCTGGTTCCAAGGTTCCGATGACCACCCCGGCACCAGGACCCCGGGTCACGTGGGGACACCGGCCCCAGGTGACCGGGTCACGTGGGGACACCGGCCCCAGGTCATCGGGTCACGTGGGGTCACCGGCCCCAGGTGACCGGGTCACGTGGGGTCACCGGCCCCAGGTGACCGGGTCACGTGGGGTCACCGGCCCCAGGTGACCGGGTCACGTGGGGTCACCGGCCCCAGGTCAGCGGGTCACGTGGGGTCACCGGCCCCAGGTGACCGGGTCACGTGGGGTCACCGGCCCCAGGTCAGCGGGTCACGTGGGGTCACCGGCCCCAGGTGACCGGGTCACGTGGGGTCACTGGCCCCAGGTGACCGGGTCACGTGGGGTCACCGGACCCAGGTCAGCGGGTCACGTGGGGACACCGGCCCCAGGTAACCGGGTCATACCGAGTCCCCGGACCCAGGTCACCGGGTCAGTTCGGGACCCCGGACCCAGGTCGGGTCATGTCACGTCCCATGCCCGGGTCCCCGGGTTGGATTTTTACCCAGGCCCCGGGTCACAGGGTCATGTCAGGTCAACGGCCTGGGTACAAGGGTCTGGTGACCACCCCGACCCCAGGTCCCTGGGTCATGACGGGACACCGGACCAGGTCCCCGAGTCCGGTCGACACCACAGCCCCAGGTCACCGGGTCATGTCGGGACCCAGCCCGGGTCCCCGGGACGGGTTTTTACTCCAGCCGCAGATCACCGGGTCCTGTCGGGTACCCGGGTCGGGTCCCCTGGACAGGTCGGCACCCCGGCCCCGGGTCACGGGGTCATGTCGGGTCGCTGTCCCGGGTACCAGTGTCAGGTGACCACCCCGGCCCCGGGAGACGGAGTCATACCGGGTCCCCGGCCCGGGTCCCCGGGTTGCATCGGGACACCAGCGAAGGACCACCGGGTCCTGTCGGGTCCCCGGCCCGGGTCCCCTGGACAGGTCGTTAACCCGGCCCCAGGTCACCGGGTCATGTCGCGCACCCGGCCTGGTTCCCAGGTTCCGGTGACCACCCCGGCACCAGGACCCCGGGTCCCGTGGGGACCCCGGACCCAGGTCAGCGGGTCACGTGGGGACACCGGCCCCAGGTCACCGCGTCAGGTCGGGACCCCGAACCCAGGTCCACGAGTCCGTCGACACCACAGCCCCGGGTCACCGGGTCGTGTCGGGTAACCGGCCTGGTTCCAAGGTTCCGATGACCACCCCGGCACCAGGACCCCGGGTCACGTGGGGACACCGGCCCCAGGTGACCGGGTCACGTGGGGACACCGGCCCCAGGTGACCGGGTCACGTGGGGTCACCGGCCCCAGGTGACCGGGTCACGTGGGGTCACCGGCCCCAGGTGACCGGGTCACGTGGGGTCACCGGCCCCAGGTCAGCGGGTCACGTGGGGTCACCGGCCCCAGGTGACCGGGTCACGTGGGGTCACCGGCCCCAGGTGACCTGGTCACGTGGGGTCACCGGCCCCAGGTGACCGGGTCACGTGGGGTCACCGGCCCCAGGTGACCGGGTCACGTGGGGACACCGGCCCCAGGTGACCGGGTCACGTGGGGTCACCGGCCCCAGGTGACCGGGTCACGTGGGGTCACCGGACCCAGGTCAGCGGGTCACGTGGGGTCACCGGCCCCAGGTAACCGGGTCATACCGAGTCCCCGGACCCAGGTCACCGGGTCAGTTCGGGACCCCGGACCCAGGTCGGGTCATGTCACGTCCCATGCCCGGGTCCCCGGGTTGGATTTTTACCCAGGCCCCGGGTCACAGGGTCATGTCGGGTCAACGGCCTGGGTACAAGGGTCTGGTGACCACCCCGACCCCAGGTCCCCGGGTCATGACGGGACACCGGACCAGGTCCCCGAGTCCGGTCGACACCACAGCCCCAGGTCACCGGGTCATGTCGGGACCCAGCCCGGGTCCCCGGGACGGGTTTTTACCCCAGCCGCAGATCACCGGGTCCTGTCGGGTACCCGGGTCGGGTCCCCTGGACAGGTCGGCACCCCGGCCCCGGGTCACGGGGTCATGTCGGGTCGCTGTCCCGGGTACCAGTGTCAGGTGACCACCCCGGCCCCGGGAGACGGAGTCATACCGGGTCCCCGGCCCGGGTCCCCGGGTTGCATCGGGACACCAGCGAAGGACCACCGGGTCCTGTCGGGTCCCCGGCCCGGGTCCCCTGGACAGGTCGTTAACCCGGCCCCAGGTCACCGGGTCATGTCGCGCACCCGGCCTGGTTCCCAGGTCCCGGTGACTACCCCGGCACCAGGACCCCGGGTCCCGTGGGGACCCCGGACCCAGGTCAGCGGGTCACGTGGGGACACCGGCCCCAGGTCACCGCGTCAGGTCGGGACCCCGAACCCAGGTCCACGAGTCCGTCGACACCACAGCCCCGGGTCACCGGGTCGTGTCGGGTAACCGGCCTGGTTCCAAGGTTCCGATGACCACCCCGGCACCAGGACCCCGGGTCACGTGGGGACACCGGCCCCAGGTCATCGGGTCACGTGGGGTCACCGGCCCCAGGTGACCGGGTCAAGTGGGGTCACCGGCCCCAGGTGACCGGGTCACGTGGGGTCACCGGCCCCAGGTGACCGGGTCACGTGGGGTCACCGGCCCCAGGTGACCGGGTCACGTGGGGTCACCGGCCCCAGGTGACCGGGTCACGTGGGGTCACCGGCCCCAGGTGACCGGGTCACGTGGGGACACCGGCCCCAGGTGACCGGGTCACGTGGGGTCACCGGCCCCAGGTCAGCGGGTCACGTGGGGACACCGGCCCCAGGTGACCGGGTCACGTGGGGTCACCGGCCCCAGGTGACCGGGTCACGTGGGGTCACCGGCCCCAGGTGACCGGATCACGTGGGTACACCGGCACCAGGTGACCGGGTCACGTGGGGTCACCGGCCCCAGGTGACCGGGTCACGTGGGGTCACCGGCCCCAGGTGACCGGGTCACGTGGGGTCACCGGCCCCAGGTGTTCGGATCACGTGGGGTCACCGGCCCCAGGTCAGCGGGTCACGTGGGGTCACCGGCCCCAGGTGACCGGGTCACGTGGGGTCACCGGCCCCAGGTGACCGGGTCACGTGGGGTCACCGGCCCCAGGTGACCGGGTCACGTGGGGTCACCGGACCCAGGTCAGCGGGTCACGTGGGGACACCGGCCCCAGGTGACCGGGTCACGTGGGGTCACCGGCCCCAGGTCAGCGGGTCACGTGGGGTCACCGGCCCCAGGTGACCGGGTCACGTGGGGTCACCGGCCCCAGGTGACCTGGTCACGTGGGGTCACCGGCCCCAGGTGACCGGGTCACGTGGGGTCACCGGCCCCAGGTGACCGGGTCACGTGGGGACACCGGCCCCAGGTGACCGGGTCACGTGGGGTCACCGGCCCCAGGTGACCGGGTCACGTGGGGTCACCGGACCCAGGTCAGCGGGTCACGTGGGGTCACCGGCCCCAGGTAACCGGGTCATACCGAGTCCCCGGACCCAGGTCACCGGGTCAGTTCGGGACCCCGGACCCAGGTCGGGTCATGTCACGTCCCATGCCCGGGTCCCCGGGTTGGATTTTTACCCAGGCCCCGGGTCACAGGGTCATGTCGGGTCAACGGCCTGGGTACAAGGGTCTGGTGACCACCCCGACCCCAGGTCCCCGGGTCATGACGGGACACCGGACCAGGTCCCCGAGTCCGGTCGACACCACAGCCCCAGGTCACCGGGTCATGTCGGGACCCAGCCCGGGTCCCCGGGACGGGTTTTTACCCCAGCCGCAGATCACCGGGTCCTGTCGGGTACCCGGGTCGGGTCCCCTGGACAGGTCGGCACCCCGGCCCCGGGTCACGGGGTCATGTCGGGTCGCTGTCCCGGGTACCAGTGTCAGGTGACCACCCCGGCCCCGGGAGACGGAGTCATACCGGGTCCCCGGCCCGGGTCCCCGGGTTGCATCGGGACACCAGCGAAGGACCACCGGGTCCTGTCGGGTCCCCGGCCCGGGTCCCCTGGACAGGTCGTTAACCCGGCCCCAGGTCACCGGGTCATGTCGCGCACCCGGCCTGGTTCCCAGGTCCCGGTGACTACCCCGGCACCAGGACCCCGGGTCCCGTGGGGACCCCGGACCCAGGTCAGCGGGTCACGTGGGGACACCGGCCCCAGGTCACCGCGTCAGGTCGGGACCCCGAACCCAGGTCCACGAGTCCGTCGACACCACAGCCCCGGGTCACCGGGTCGTGTCGGGTAACCGGCCTGGTTCCAAGGTTCCGATGACCACCCCGGCACCAGGACCCCGGGTCACGTGGGGACACCGGCCCCAGGTCATCGGGTCACGTGGGGTCACCGGCCCCAGGTGACCGGGTCAAGTGGGGTCACCGGCCCCAGGTGACCGGGTCACGTGGGGTCACCGGCCCCAGGTGACCGGGTCACGTGGGGTCACCGGCCCCAGGTGACCGGGTCACGTGGGGTCACCGGCCCCAGGTGACCGGGTCACGTGGGGTCACCGGCCCCAGGTGACCGGGTCACGTGGGGACACCGGCCCCAGGTGACCGGGTCACGTGGGGTCACCGGCCCCAGGTCAGCGGGTCACGTGGGGACACCGGCCCCAGGTGACCGGGTCACGTGGGGTCACCGGCCCCAGGTGACCGGGTCACGTGGGGTCACCGGCCCCAGGTGACCGGATCACGTGGGTACACCGGCACCAGGTGACCGGGTCACGTGGGGTCACCGGCCCCAGGTGACCGGGTCACGTGGGGTCACCGGCCCCAGGTGACCGGGTCACGTGGGGTCACCGGCCCCAGGTGTTCGGATCACGTGGGGTCACCGGCCCCAGGTCAGCGGGTCACGTGGGGTCACCGGCCCCAGGTGACCGGGTCACGTGGGGTCACCGGCCCCAGGTGACCGGGTCACGTGGGGTCACCGGCCCCAGGTGACCGGGTCACGTGGGGTCACCGGACCCAGGTCAGCGGGTCACGTGGGGACACCGGCCCCAGGTAACCGGGTCATACCGAGTCCCCGGACCCAGGTCACCGGGTCAGTTCGGGACCCCGGACCCAGGTCGGGTCATGTCACGTCCCATGCCCGGGTCCCCGGGTTGGATTTTTACCCAGGCCCCGGGTCACAGGGTCATGTCAGGTCAACGGCCTGGGTACAAGGGTCTGGTGACCACCCCGACCCCAGGTCCCTGGGTCATGACGGGACACCGGACCAGGTCCCCGAGTCCGGTCGACACCACAGCCCCAGGTCACCGGGTCATGTCGGGACCCAGCCCGGGTCCCCGGGACGGGTTTTTACTCCAGCCGCAGATCACCGGGTCCTGTCGGGTACCCGGGTCGGGTCCCCTGGACAGGTCGGCACCCCGGCCCCGGGTCACGGGGTCATGTCGGGTCGCTGTCCCGGGTACCAGTGTCAGGTGACCACCCCGGCCCCGGGAGACGGAGTCATACCGGGTCCCCGGCCCGGGTCCCCGGGTTGCATCGGGACACCAGCGAAGGACCACCGGGTCCTGTCGGGTCCCCGGCCCGGGTCCCCTGGACAGGTCGTTAACCCGGCCCCAGGTCACCGGGTCATGTCGCGCACCCGGCCTGGTTCCCAGGTTCCGGTGACCACCCCGGCACCAGGACCCCGGGTCCCGTGGGGACCCCGGACCCAGGTCAGCGGGTCACGTGGGGACACCGGCCCCAGGTCACCGCGTCAGGTCGGGACCCCGAACCCAGGTCCACGAGTCCGTCGACACCACAGCCCCGGGTCACCGGGTCGTGTCGGGTAACCGGCCTGGTTCCAAGGTTCCGATGACCACCCCGGCACCAGGACCCCGGGTCACGTGGGGACACCGGCCCCAGGTGACCGGGTCACGTGGGGACACCGGCCCCAGGTGACCGGGTCACGTGGGGTCACCGGCCCCAGGTGACCGGGTCACGTGGGGTCACCGGCCCCAGGTGACCGGGTCACGTGGGGTCACCGGCCCCAGGTCAGCGGGTCACGTGGGGTCACCGGCCCCAGGTGACCGGGTCACGTGGGGTCACCGGCCCCAGGTGACCTGGTCACGTGGGGTCACCGGCCCCAGGTGACCGGGTCATGTGGGGTCACCGGCCCCAGGTGACCGGGTCACGTGGGGACACCGGCCCCAGGTGACCGGGTCACGTGGGGTCACCGGCCCCAGGTGACCGGGTCACGTGGGGTCACCGGACCCAGGTCAGCGGGTCACGTGGGGTCACCGGCCCCAGGTAACCGGGTCATACCGAGTCCCCGGACCCAGGTCACCGGGTCAGTTCGGGACCCCGGACCCAGGTCGGGTCATGTCATGTCCCATGCCCGGGTCCCCGGGTTGGATTTTTACCCAGGCCCCGGGTCACAGGGTCATGTCGGGTCAACGGCCTGGGTACAAGGGTCTGGTGACCACCCCGACCCCAGGTCCCCGGGTCATGACGGGACACCGGACCAGGTCCCCGAGTCCGGTCGACACCACAGCCCCAGGTCACCGGGTCATGTCGGGACCCAGCCCGGGTCCCCGGGACGGGTTTTTACCCCAGCCGCAGATCACCGGGTCCTGTCGGGTACCCGGGTCGGGTCCCCTGGACAGGTCGGCACCCCGGCCCCGGGTCACGGGGTCATGTCGGGTCGCTGTCCCGGGTACCAGTGTCAGGTGACCACCCCGGCCCCGGGAGACGGAGTCATACCGGGTCCCCGGCCCGGGTCCCCGGGTTGCATCGGGACACCAGCGAAGGACCACCGGGTCCTGTCGGGTCCCCGGCCCGGGTCCCCTGGACAGGTCGTTAACCCGGCCCCAGGTCACCGGGTCATGTCGCGCACCCGGCCTGGTTCCCAGGTTCCGGTGACTACCCCGGCACCAGGACCCCGGGTCCCGTGGGGACCCCGGACCCAGGTCAGCGGGTCACGTGGGGACACCGGCCCCAGGTCACCGCGTCAGGTCGGGACCCCGAACCCAGGTCCACGAGTCCGTCGACACCACAGCCCCGGGTCACCGGGTCGTGTCGGGTAACCGGCCTGGTTCCAAGGTTCCGATGACCACCCCGGCACCAGGACCCCGGGTCACGTGGGGACACCGGCCCCAGGTCATCGGGTCACGTGGGGTCACCGGCCCCAGGTGACCGGGTCAAGTGGGGTCACCGGCCCCAGGTGACCGGGTCACGTGGGGTCACCGGCCCCAGGTGACCGGGTCACGTGGGGTCACCGGCCCCAGGTGACCGGGTCACGTGGGGTCACCGGCCCCAGGTGACCGGGTCACGTGGGGTCACCGGCCCCAGGTGACCGGGTCACGTGGGGACACCGGCCCCAGGTGACCGGGTCACGTGGGGTCACCGGCCCCAGGTCAGCGGGTCACGTGGGGACACCGGCCCCAGGTGACCGGGTCACGTGGGGTCACCGGCCCCAGGTGACCGGGTCACGTGGGGTCACCGGACCCAGGTGACCGGGTCACGTGGGGTCACCGGCCCCAGGTGACCGGATCACGTGGGTACACCGGCACCAGGTGACCGGGTCACGTGGGGTCACCGGCCCCAGGTGACCGGGTCACGTGGGGTCACCGGCCCCAGGTGACCGGGTCACGTGGGGTCACCGGCCCCAGGTGACCGGGTCACGTGGGGTCACCGGCCCCAGGTGTTCGGGTCACGTGGGGTCACCGGCCCCAGGTGACCTGGTCACGTGGGGTCACCGGCCCCAGGTGACCGGGTCACGTGGGGTCACCGGCCCCAGGTGACCGGGTCACGTGGGGACACCGGCCCCAGGTGACCGGGTCACGTGGGGTCACCGGCCCCAGGTGACCGGGTCACGTGGGGTCACCGGCCCCAGGTGACCGGGTCACGTGGGGACACCGGCCCCGGGTAACCGGGTCATACCCAGTCCCCGGACCCAGGTCACAAGGTCAGTTCGGGACCCCGGACCCAGGTCGGGTCATGTCACGTCCCATGCCCGGGTCCCCGGGTTGGATTTTTACCCAGGCCCCAGGTCACCGGGTCATGTCGGGACCCAGCCCGGGTCCCCGGGATGGGTTTTTACCCCAGCCGCAGATCACCGGGTCCTGTCGGGTACCCGGGTCGGGTCCCCTGGACAGGTCGGCACCCCGGCCCCGGGTCACGGGGTCATGTCGGGTCGCTGTCCCGGGTACCAGTGTCAGGTGACCACCCCGGCCCCGGGAGACGGAGTCATACCGGGTCCCCGGCCCGGGTCCCCGGGTTGCATCGGGACACCAGCGAAGGACCACCGGGTCCTGTCGGGTCCCCGGCCCGGGTCCCCTGGACAGGTCGTTAACCCGGCCCCAGGTCACCGGGTCATGTCGCGCACCCGGCCTGGTTCCCAGGTTCCGGTGACCACCCCGGCACCAGGACCCCGGGTCCCGTGGGGACCCCGGACCCAGGTCAGCGGGTCACGTGGGGACACCGGCCCCAGGTCACCGCGTCAGGTCGGGACCCCGAACCCAGGTCCACGAGTCCGTCGACACCACAGCCCCGGGTCACCAGGTCGTGTCGGGTAACCGGCCTGGTTCCAAGGTTCCGATGACCACCCCGGCACCAGGACCCCGGGTCACGTGGGGACACCGGCCCCAGGTCATCGGGTCACGTGGGGTCACCGGCCCCAGGTGACCGGGTCACGTGGGGACACCGGCCCCAGGTGACCGGGTCACGTGGGGTCACCGGCCCCAGGTGACCGGGTCACGTGGGGTCACCGGCCCCAGGTGACCGGGTCACGTGGGGTCACCGGCCCCAGGTGACCGGGTCACGTGGGGACACCGGCCCCAGGTGACCGGGTCACGTGGGGTCACCGGCCCCAGGTCAGCGGGTCACGTGGGGACACCGGCCCCAGGTGACCGGGTCACGTGGGGTCACCGGCCCCAGGTGACCGGGTCACGTGGGGTCACCGGCCCCAGGTGACCGGGTCACGTGGGGTCACCGGCCCCAGGTGACCGGGTCACGTGGGTACACCGGCACCAGGTGACCGGGTCACGTGGGGTCACCGGCCCCAGGTGACCGGGTCACGTGGGGTCACCGGCCCCAGGTGACCGGGTCACGTGGGGTCACCGGCCCCAGGTCAGCGGGTCACGTGGGGTCACCGGCCCCAGGTGACCGGGTCACGTGGGGTCACCGGCCCCAGGTGACCGGGTCACGTGGGGACACCGGCCCCAGGTGACCGGGTCACGTGGGGTCACCGGCCCCAGGTGACCGGGTCACGTGGGGTCACCGGCCCCAGGTGACATGGTCACGTGGGGTCACCGGCCCCAGGTCAGCGGGTCACGTGGGGTCACCGGCCCCAGGTGACCGGGTCACGTGGGGACACCGGCCCCAGGTGACCGGGTCACGTGGGGTCGCCGGACCCAGGTCAGCGGGTCACGTGGGGACACCGGCCCCAGGTAACCGGGTCATACCGAGTCCCCGGACCCAGGTCACCGGGTCAGTTCGGGACCCCGGACCCAGGTCGGGTCATGTCACGTCCCATGCCCGGGTCCCCGGGTTGGATTTTTACCCAGGCCCCGGGTCACAGGGTCATGTCGGGTCAACGGCCTGGGTACAAGGGTCTGGTGACCACCCCGACCCCAGGTCCCCGGGTCATGACGGGACACCGGACCAGGTCCCCGAGTCCGGTCGACACCACAGCCCCAGGTCACCGGGTCATGTCGGGACCCAGCCCGGGTCCCCGGGACGGGTTTTTACCCCAGCCGCAGATCACCGGGTCCTGTCGGGTACCCGGGTCGGGTCCCCTGGACAGGTCAGCACCCCGGCCCCGGGTCACGGGGTCATGTCGGGTCGCTGTCCCGGGTACCAGTGTCAGGTGACCACCCCGGCCCCGGGAGACGGAGTCATACCGGGTCCCCGGCCCGGGTCCCCGGGTTGCATCGGGACACCAGCGAAGGACCACCGGGTCCTGTCGGGTCCCCGGCCCGGGTCCCCTGGACAGGTCGTTAACCCGGCCCCAGGTCACCGGGTCATGTCGCGCACCCGGCCTGGTTCCCAGGTTCCGGTGACCACCCCGGCACCAGGACCCCGGGTCCCGTGGGGACCCCGGACCCAGGTCAGCGGGTCACGTGGGGACACCGGCCCCAGGTCACCGCGTCAGGTCGGGACCCCGAACCCAGGTCCACGAGTCCGTCGACACCACAGCCCCGGGTCACCGGGTCGTGTCGGGTAACCGGCCTGGTTCCAAGGTTCCGATGACCACCCCGGCACCAGGACCCCGGGTCACGTGGGGACACCGGCCCCAGGTGACCGGGTCACGTGGGGACACCGGCCCCAGGTCAGCGGGTCACGTGGGGACACCGGCCCCAGGTGACCGGGTCACGTGGGGTCACCGGCCCCAGGTCAGCGGGTCACGTGGGGACACCGGCCCCAGGTGACCGGGTCACGTGGGGTCACCGGCCCCAGGTGACCGGGTCACGTGGGGTCACCGGCCCCAGGTGACCGGGTCACGTGGGTACACCGGCACCAGGTGACCGGGTCACGTGGGGTCACCGGCCCCAGGTGACCGGGTCACGTGGGGTCACCGGCCCCAGGTGACCGGGTCACGTGGGGTCACCGGCCCCAGGTCAGCGGGTCACGTGGGGTCACCGGCCCCAGGTGACCGGGTCACGTGGGGTCACCGGCCCCAGGTGACCGGGTCACGTGGGGACACCGGCCCCAGGTGACCGGGTCACGTGGGGTCACCGGCCCCAGGTGACCGGGTCACGTGGGGTCACCGGCCCCAGGTCAGCGGGTCACGTGGGGTCACCGGCCCCAGGTGACCGGGTCACGTGGGGACACCGGCCCCAGGTGACCGGGTCACGTGGGGTCACCGGCCCCAGGTGACCGGGTCACGTGGGGTCACCGGACCCAGGTCAGCGGGTCACGTGGGGACACCGGCCCCAGGTAACCGGGTCATACCGAGTCCCCGGACCCAGGTCACCGGGTCAGTTCGGGACCCCGGACCCAGGTCGGGTCATGTCACGTCCCATGCCCGGGTCCCCGGGTTGGATTTTTACCCAGGCCCCGGGTCACAGGGTCATGTCGGGTCAACGGCCTGGGTACAAGGGTCTGGTGACCACCCCGACCCCAGGTCCCCGGGTCATGACGGGACACCGGACCAGATCCCCGAGTCCGGTCGACACCACAGCCCCAGGTCACCGGGTCATGTCGGGACCCAGCCCGGGTCCCCGGGACGGGTTTTTACCCCAGCCGCAGATCACCGGGTCCTGTCGGGTACCCGGGTCGGGTCCCCTGGACAGGTCGGCACCCCGGCCCCGGGTCACGGGGTCATGTCGGGTCGCTGTCCTGGGTACCAGTGTCAGGTGACCACCCCGGCCCCGGGAGACGGAGTCATACCGGGTCCCCGGCCCGGGTTCCCGGGTTGCATCGGGACACCAGCGAAGGACCACCGGGTCCTGTCGGGTCCCCGGCCCGGGTCCCCTGGACAGGTCGTTAACCCGGCCCCAGGTCACCGGGTCATGTCGCGCACTCGGCCTGGTTCCCAGGTTCCGGTGACCACCCCGGCACCAGGACCCCGGGTCCCGTGGGGACCCCGGACCCAGGTCAGCGGGTCACGTGGGGACACCGGCCCCAGGTCACCGCGTCAGGTCGGGACCCCGAACCCAGGTCCACGAGTCCGTCGACACCACAGCCCCGGGTCACCGGGTCGTGTCGGGTAACCGGCCTGGTTCCAAGGTTCCGATGACCACCCCGGCACCAGGACCCCGGGTCACGTGGGGACACCGGCCCCAGGTGACCGGGTCACGTGGGGACACCGGCCCCAGGTCATCGGGTCACGTGGGGTCACCGGCCCCAGGTGACCGGGTCACGTGGGGTCACCGGCCCCAGGTGACCGGGTCACGTGGGGTCACCGGCCCTAGGTGACCGGGTCACGTGGGGTCACCGGCCCCAGGTCAGCGGGTCACGTGGGGTCACCGGCCCCAGGTGACCGGGTCACGTGGGGACACCGGCCCCAGGTGACCGGGTCACTTAGGATCACCGGCCCCAGGTCAGCGGGTCACGTGGGGACACCGGCCCCAGGTGACCGGGTCACGTGGGGTCACCGGCCCCAGGTGACCGGGTCACGTGGGGTCACCGGCCCCAGGTGACCGGGTCACGTGGGGTCACCGGCCCCAGGTGACCGGGTCACGTGGGTACACCGGCACCAGGTGACCGGGTCACGTGGGGACACCGGCCCCAGGTGACCGGGTCACGTGGGGTCACCGGCCCCAGGTCAGCGGGTCACTTGGGGACACCGGCCCCAGGTAACCAAGGCATGTCGGGACCCAGCCCGGGTCCCCGGGACGGGTTTTTACCCCAGCCGCAGATCACCGGGTCCTGTCGGGTCCCCGGCCCGGGTCCCCTGGACAGGTCGATAACCCGGCCCCAGGTCACCGGGTCATGTCGCGCACCCGGCCTGGTTCCCAGGTTCCGATGACCACCCCGGCACCAGGACCCCGGGTCACGTGGGGACACCGGCCCCAGGTGACCGGGTCACGTGGGGTCACCGGCCCCAGGTCAGCGGGTCACGTGGGGACCCCGGCCCCAGGTGACCGGGTCATACCGAGTCCCCGGACCCAGGTCACCGGGTCAGTTCGGGACCCCGGACCCAGGTCGGGTCATGTCACGTCCCATGCCCGGGTCCCCGGGTTGGATTTTTACCCAGGCCCCGGGTCACAGGGTCATGTCGGGTCAACGGCCTGGGTACAAGGGTCTGGTGACCACCCCGACCCCAGGTCCCTGGGTCATGACGGGACACCGGACCAGGTCCCCGAGTCCGGTCGACACCACAGCCCCAGGTCACCGGGTCATGTCGGGACCCAGCCCGGGTCCCCGGGACGGGTTTTTACCCCAGCCGCAGATCACCGGGTCCTGTCGGGTACCCGGGTCGGGTCCCCTGGACAGGTCGGCACCCCGGCCCCGGGTCACGGGGTCATGTCGGGTCGCTGTCCCGGGTACCAGTGTCAGGTGACCACCCCGGCCCCGGGAGACGGAGTCATACCGGGTCCCCGGCCCGGGTCCCCGGGTTGCATCGGGACACCAGCGAAGGACCACCGGGTCCTGTCGGGTCCCCGGCCCGGGTCCCCTGGACAGGTCGTTAACCCGGCCCCAGGTCACCGGGTCATGTCGCGCACCCGGCCTGGTTCCCAGGTTCCGGTGACCACCCCGGCACCAGGACCCCGGGTCCCGTGGGGACCCCGGACCCAGGTCAGCGGGTCACGTGGGGACACCGGCCCCAGGTCACCGCGTCAGGTCGGGACCCCGAACCCAGGTCCACGAGTCCGTCGACACCACAGCCCCGGGTCACCGGGTCGTGTCGGGTAACCGGCCTGGTTCCAAGGTTCCGATGACCACCCCGGCACCAGGACCCCGGGTCACGTGGGGACACCGGCCCCAGGTGACCGGGTCACGTGGGGACACCGGCCCCAGGTCATCGGGTCACGTGGGGTCACCGGCCCCAGGTGACCGGGTCACGTGGGGTCACCGGCCCCAGGTGACCGGGTCTCGTGGGGTCACCGGCCCCAGGTGACCGGGTCACGTGGGGTCACCGGCCCCAGGTGACCGGGTCACGTGGGGTCACTGGCCCCAGGTGACCGGGTCACGTGGGGTCACCGGCCCCAGGTCAGCGGGTCACGTGGGGTCACCTGCCCCAGGTGACCGGGTCACGTGTGGACCCCGGCCCCAGGTGACCGGGTCACGTGGCGTCACCGGCTCCAGGTCAGCGGGTCACGTGGGGACACCGGCCCCAGGTCACCGGGTCACGTGGGGTCACCGGCCCCAGGTGACCGGGTCACGTGGGGTCACCGGCTCCAGGTGACCGGGTCACGTGGGGACACCGGCCCCAGGTGACCGGGTCACGTGGGGTCACCGGCCCCAGGTGACCGGGTCACGTGGGAACACCGGCCCCAGGTCAGCGGGTCACGTGGGGACACCGGCCCCAGGTAACCAAGGCATGTCGGGACCCAGCCCGGGTCCCCGGGACGGGTTTTTACCCCAGCCGCAGATCACCGGGTCCTGTCGGGTCCCCGGCCCGGGTCCCCTGGACAGGTCGATAACCCGGCCCCAGGTCACCCGGTCATCTCGCGCACCCGGCATGGTTCCCAGGTTCCGATGACCACCCCGGCACCAGGACCCCGGGTCACGTGGGGACACCGGCCCCAGGTGACCGGGTCACGTGGGGTCACCGGCCCCAGGTCAGCGGGTCACGTGGGGACCCCGGCCCCAGGTGACCGGGTCATACCGAGTCCCCGGACCCAGGTCACCGGGTCAGTTCGGGACCCCGGACCCAGGTCGGGTCATGTCACGTCCCATGCCCGGGTCCCCGGGTTGGATTTTTACCCAGGCCCCGGGTCACAGGGTCATGTCGGGTCAACGGCCTGGGTACAAGGGTCTGGTGACCACCCCGACCCCAGGTCCCCGGGTCATGACGGGACACCGGACCAGGTCCCCGAGTCCGGTCGACACCACAGCCCCAGGTCACCGGGTCATGTCGGGACCCAGCCCGGGTCCCCGGGACGGGTTTTTACCCCAGCCGCAGATCACCGGGTCCTGTCGGGTACCCGGGTCGGGTCCCCTGGACAGGTCGGCACCCCGGCCCCGGGTCACGGGGTCATGTCGGGTCGCTGTCCCGGGTACCAGTGTCAGGTGACCACCCCGGCCCCGGGAGACGGAGTCATACCGGGTCCCCGGCCCGGGTCCCCGGGTTGCATCGGGACACCAGCGAAGGACCACCGGGTCCTGTCGGGTCCCCGGCCCGGGTCCCCTGGACAGGTCGTTAACCCGGCCCCAGGTCACCGGGTCATGTCGCGCACCCGGCCTGGTTCCCAGGTTCCGGTGACCACCCCGGCACCAGGACCCCGGGTCCCGTGGGGACCCCGGACCCAGGTCAGCGGGTCACGTGGGGACACCGGCCCCAGGTCACCGCGTCAGGTCGGGACCCCGAACCCAGGTCCACGAGTCCGTCGACACCACAGCCCCGGGTCACCGGGTCGTGTCGGGTAACCGGCCTGGTTCCAAGGTTCCGATGACCACCCCGGCACCAGGACCCCGGGTCACGTGGGGACACCGGCCCCAGGTGACCGGGTCACGTGGGGACACCGGCCCCAGGTCATCGGGTCACGTGGGGTCACCGGCCCCAGGTGACCGGGTCACGTGGGGTCACCGGCCCCAGGTGACCGGGTCACGTGGGGTCACCGGCCCCAGGTGACCTGGTCACGTGGGGTCACCGGCCCCAGGTGACCGGGTCACGTGGGGTCACCGGCCCCAGGTGACCGGGTCACGTGGGGTCACCGGCCCCAGGTGACCGGGTCACGTGGGGTCACCGGACCCAGGTCAGCGGGTCACGTGGGGACACCGGCCCCAGGTAACCGGGTCATACCGAGTCCCCGGACCCAGGTCACCGGGTCAGTTCGGGACCCCGGACCCAGGTCGGGTCATGTCACGTCCCATGCCCGGGTCCCCGGGTTGGATTTTTACCCAGGCCCCGGGTCACAGGGTCATGTCGGGTCAACGGCCTGGGTACAAGGGTCTGGTGACCACCCCGATCCCAGGTCCCCGGGTCATGACGGGACAGCGGACCAGGTCCCCGAGTCCGGTCGACACCACAGCCCCAGGTCACCGGGTCATGTCGGGACCCAGCCCGGGTCCCCGGGACGGGTTTTTACCCCAGCCGCAGATCACCGGGTCCTGTCGGGTACACGGGTCGGGTCCCCTGGACAGGTCGGCACCCCGGCCCCGGGTCACGGGGTCATGTCGGGTCGCTGTCCCGGGTACCAGTGTCAGGTGACCACCCCGGCCCCGGGAGACGGAGTCATACCGGGTCCCCGGCCCGGGTCCCCGGGTTGCATCGGGACACCAGCGAAGGACCACCGGGTCCTGTCGGGTCCCCGGCCCGGGTCCCCTGGACAGGTCGTTAACCCGGCCCCAGGTCACCGGGTCATGTCGCGCACCCGGCCTGGTTCCCAGGTTCCGGTGACCACCCCGGCACCAGGACCCCGGGTCCCGTGGGGACCCCGGACCCAGGTCAGCGGGTCACGTGGGGACACCGGCCCCAGGTCACCGCGTCAGGTCGGGACCCCGAACCCAGGTCCACGAGTCCGTCGACACCACAGCCCCGGGTCACCGGGTCGTGTCGGGTAACCGGCCTGGTTCCAAGGTTCCGATGACCACCCCGGCACCAGGACCCCGGGTCACGTGGGGACACCGGCCCCAGGTGACCGGGTCACGTGGGGACACCGGCCCCAGGTCATCGGGTCACGTGGGGTCACCGGCCCCAGGTGACCGGGTCACGTGGGGTCACCGGCCCCAGGTCAGCGGGTCACGTGGGGTCACCGGCCCCAGGTGACCGGGTCACGTGGGGTCACCGGCCCCAGGTGACCGGGTCACGTGGGGTCACCGGCCCCAGGTCAGCGGGTCACGTGGGGTCACCGGCCCCAGTTGACTGGGTCACGTGGGGACACCGGCCCCAGGTGACCGGGTCACGTGGGGTCACGGGCCCCAGGTCAGCGGGTCACGTGGGGACACCGGCCCCAGGTGACCGGGTCACGTGGGGTCACCGGCCCCAGGTGACCGGGTCACGTGGGGTCACCGGCCCCAGGTGACCGGGTCACGTGGGTACACCGGCACCAGGTGACCTGGTCACATGGGGTCACCGGCCCCAGGTGACCGGGTCACGTGGGGTCACCGGCCCCAGGTGACCGGGTCACGTGGGGTCACCGGCCCCAGGTGACCGGGTCACGTGGGGTCACCGGCCCCAGGTCAGCGGGTCACGTGGGGTCACCGGCCCCAGGTGACCGGGTCACGTGGGGTCACCGGCCCCAGGTGACCGGGTCACGTGGGGACACCGGCCCCAGGTGACCGGGTCACGTGGGGTCACCGGCCCCAGGTGACCGGGTCACGTGGGGTCACCGGCCCCAGGTGACCTGGTCACGTGGGGTCACCGGCCCCAGGTGACCGGGTCACGTGGGGTCACCGGCCCCAGGTGACCGGGTCACGTGGGGTCACCGGCCCCAGGTGACCGGGTCACGTGGGGTCACCGGCCCCAGGTGACCGGGTCACGTGGGGTCACCGGACCCAGGTCAGCGGGTCACGTGGGGACACCGGCCCCAGGTAACCGGGTCATACCGAGTCCCCGGACCCAGGTCAGCGGGTCAGTTCGGGACCCCGGAGCCAGGTCGGGTCATGTCACGTCCCATGCCCGGGTCCCCGGGTTGGATTTTTACCCAGGCCCCGGGTCACAGGGTCATGTCGGGTCAACGGCCTGGGTACAAGTGTCTGGTGACCACCCCGACCTCAGGTCCCCGGGTCATGACGGGACAGCAGACCAGGTCCCCGAGTCCGGTCGACACCACAGCCCCAGGTCACCGGGTCATGTCGGGACCCAGCCCGGGTCCCCGGGACGGGTTTTTACCCCAGCCGCAGATCACCGGGTCCTGTCGGGTACCCGGGTCGGGTCCCCTGGACAGGTCGGCACCCCGGCCCCGGGTCACGGGGTCATGTCGGGTCGCTGTCCCGGGTACCAGTGTCAGGTGACCACCCCGGCCCCGGGAGACGGAGTCATACCGGGTCCCCGGCCCGGGTCCCCGGGTTGCATCGGGACACCAGCGAAGGACCACCGGGTCCTGTCGGGTCCCCGGCCCGGGTCCCCTGGACAGGTCGTTAACCCGGCCCCAGGTCACCGGGTCATGTCGCGCACCCGGCCTGGTTCCCAGGTTCCGGTGACCACCCCGGCACCAGGACCCCGGGTCCCGTGGGGACCCCGGACCCAGGTCAGCGGGTCACATGGGGACACCGGCCCCAGGTCACCGCGTCAGGTCGGGACCCCGAACCCAGGTCCACGAGTCCGTCGACACCACAGCCCCGGGTCACCGGGTCATGTCGGGTAACCGGCCTGGTTCCAAGGTTCCGATGACCACCCCGGCACCAGGACCCCGGGTCACGTGGGGACACCGGCCCCAGGTGACCGGGTCACGTGGGGACACCGGCCCCAGGTCATCGGGTCACGTGGGGTCACCGGCCCCAGGTCAGCGGGTCACGTGGGGTCACCGGCCCCAGGTGACCGGGTCACGTTGGGTCACCGGCCCCAGGTGACCGGGTCACGTGGGGTCACCGGCCCCAGGTGACCGGGTCACGTGGGGTCACCGGCCCCAGGTGACCGGGTCACGTGGGGTCACCGGCCCCAGGTGTTCGGGTCACGTGGGGTCACCGGCCCCAGGTGACTGGGTCACGTGGGGTCACCGGCCCCAGGTGACCGGGTCACGTGGGGACACCGGCCCCAGGTGACCGGGTCACGTGGGGTCACCGGCCCCAGGTGTTCGGGTCACGTGGGGTCACCGGCCCCAGGTGACTGGGTCACGTGGGGTCACCGGCCCCAGGTGACCGGGTCACGTGGGGTCACCGGCCCCAGGTGACCGGGTCACGTGGGGTCACCGGCCCCAGGTGACCGGGTCACGTGGGGTCACCGGACCCAGGTCAGCGGGTCACGTGGGGACACCGGCCCCAGGTAACCGGGTCATACCGAGTCCCCGGACCCAGGTCAGCGGGTCAGTTCGGGACCCCGGACCCAGGTCGGGTCATGTCACGTCCCATGCCCGGGTCCCCGGGTTGGATTTTTACCCAGGCCCCGGGTCACAGGGTCATGTCGGGTCAACGGCCTGGGTACAAGTGTCTGGTGACCACCCCGACCTCAGGTCCCCGGGTCATGACGGGACAGCAGACCAGGTCCCCGAGTCCGGTCGACACCACAGCCCCAGGTCACCGGGTCATGTCGGGACCCAGCCCGGGTCCCCGGGACGGGTTTTTACCCCAGCCGCAGATCACCGGGTCCTGTCGGGTACCCGGGTCGGGTCCCCTGGACAGGTCGGCACCCCGGCCCCGGGTCACGGGGTCATGTCGGGTCGCTGTCCCGGGTACCAGTGTCAGGTGACCACCCCGGCCCCGGGAGACGGAGTCATACCGGGTCCCCGGCCCGGGTCCCCGGGTTGCATCGGGACACCAGCGAAGGACCACCGGGTCCTGTCGGGTCCCCGGCCCGGGTCCCCTGGACAGGTCGTTAACCCGGCCCCAGGTCACCGGGTCATGTCGCGCACCCGGCCTGGTTCCCAGGTTCCGGTGACCACCCCGGCACCAGGACCCCGGGTCCCGTGGGGACCCCGGACCCAGGTCAGCGGGTCACATGGGGACACCGGCCCCAGGTCACCGCGTCAGGTCGGGACCCCGAACCCAGGTCCACGAGTCCGTCGACACCACAGCCCTGGGTCACCGGGTCATGTCGGGTAACCGGCCTGGTTCCAAGGTTCCGATGACCACCCCGGCACCAGGACCCCGGGTCACGTGGGGACACCGGCCCCAGGTGACCGGGTCACGTGGGGACACCGGCCCCAGGTCATCGGGTCACGTGGGGTCACCGGCCCCAGGTCAGCGGGTCACGTGGGGTCACCGGCCCCAGGTGACCGGGTCACGTTGGGTCACCGGCCCCAGGTGACCGGGTCACGTGGGGTCACCGGCCCCAGGTGACCGGGTCACGTGGGGTCACCGGCCCCAGGTGACCGGGTCACGTGGGGTCACCGGCCCCAGGTGTTCGGGTCACGTGGGGTCACCGGCCCCAGGTGACTGGGTCACGTGGGGTCACCGGCCCCAGGTGACCGGGTCACGTGGGGACACCGGCCCCAGGTGACCGGGTCACGTGGGGTCACCGGCCCCAGGTGTTCGGGTCACGTGGGGTCACCGGCCCCAGGTGACTGGGTCACGTGGGGTCACCGGCCCCAGGTGACCGGGTCACGTGGGGACACCGGCCCCAGGTGACCGGGTCACGTGGGGTCACCGGCCCCAGGTGACCGGGTCACGTGGGGTCACCGGACCCAGGTCAGCGGGTCACGTGGGGACACCGGCCCCAGGTAACCGGGTCATACCGAGTCCCCGGACCCAGGTCAGCGGGTCAGTTCGGGACCCCGGACCCAGGTCGGGTCATGTCACGTCCCATGCCCGGGTCCCCGGGTTGGATTTTTACCCAGGCCCCGGGTCACAGGGTCATGTCGGGTCAACGGCCTGGGTACAAGGGTCTGGTGACCACCCCGACCCCAGGTCCCCGGGTCATGACGGGACAGCGGACCAGGTCCCCGAGTCCGGTCGACACCACAGCCCCAGGTCACCGGGTCATGTCGGGACCCAGCCCGGGTCCCCGGGACGGGTTTTTACCCCAGCCGCAGATCACCGGGTCCTGTCGGGTACCCGGGTCGGGTCCCCTGGACAGGTCGGCACCCCGGCCCCGGGTCACGGGGTCATGTCGGGTCGCTGTCCCGGGTACCAGTGTCAGGTGACCACCCCGGCCCCGGGAGACGGAGTCATACCGGGTCCCCGGCCCGGGTCCCCGGGTTGCATCGGGACACCAGCGAAGGACCACCGGGTCCTGTCGGGTCCCCGGCCCGGGTCCCCTGGACAGGTCGTTAACCCGGCCCCAGGTCACCGGGTCATGTCGCGCACCCGGCCTGGTTCCCAGGTTCCGGTGACCACCCCGGCACCAGGACCCCGGGTCCCGTGGGGACCCCGGACCCAGGTCAGCGGGTCACGTGGGGACACCGGCCCCAGGTCACCGCGTCAGGTCGGGACCCCGAACCCAGGTCCACGAGTCCGTCGACACCACAGCCCCGGGTCACCGGGTCGTGTCGGGTAACCGGCCTGGTTCCAAGGTTCCGATGACCACCCCGGCACCAGGACCCCGGGTCACGTGGGGACACCGGCCCCAGGTGACCGGGTCACGTGGGGACACCGGCCCCAGGTCATCGGGTCACGTGGGGTCACCGGCCCCAGGTGACCGGGTCACGTGGGGTCACCGGCCCCAGGTGACCGGGTCACGTGGGTTCATCGGCCCCAGGTGACCGGGTCACGTGGGGTCACCGGCCCCAGGTGACCGGGTCACGTGGGGTCACCGGCCCCAGGTGACCGGGTCACGTGGGGTCACCGGCCCCAGGTGACCTGGTCACGTGGGGTCACCGGCCCCAGGTCAGCGGGTCACGTGGGGTCACCGGCCCCAGGTCAGCGGGTCACGTGGGGACACCGGCCCCAGGTGACCGGGTCACGTGGGGTCACCGGCCCCAGGTCAGCGGGTCACGTGGGGACACCGGCCCCAGGTGACCGGGTCACGTGGGGTCACCGGCCCCAGGTGACCGGGTCACGTGGGGTCACCGGCCCCAGGTGACCGGGTCACGTGGGTACACCGGCACCAGGTGACCGGGTCACGTGGGGTCACCGGCCCCAGGTGACCGGGTCACGTGGGGTCACCGGCCCCAGGTGACCGGGTCACGTGGGGTCACCGGCCCCAGGTGACCGGGTCACGTGGGGTCACCGGCCCCAGGTCAGCGGGTCACGTGGGGTCACCGGCCCCAGGTGACCGGGTCACGTGGGGTCACCGGCCCCAGGTGACCGGGTCACGTGGGGACACCGGCCCCAGGTGACCGGGTCACGTGGGGTCACCGGCCCCAGGTGACCGGGTCACGTGGGGTCACCGGCCCCAGGTGACCTGGTCACGTGGGGTCACCGGCCCCAGGTGACCGGGTCACGTGGGGTCACCGGCCCCAGGTGACCGGGTCACGTGGGGACACCGGCCCCAGGTGACCGGGTCACGTGGGGTCACCGGCCCCAGGTGACCGGGTCACGTGGGGTCACCGGACCCAGGTCAGCGGGTCACGTGGGGACACCGGCCCCAGGTAACCGGGTCATACCGAGTCTCCGGACCCAGGTCACCGGGTCAGTTCGGGACCCCGGACCCAGGTCGGGTCATGTCACGTCCCATGCCTGGGTCCCCGGGTTGGATTTTTACCCAGGCCCCGGGTCACAGGGTCATGTCGGGTCAACGGCCTGGGTACAAGGGTCTGGTGACCACCCCGATCCCAGGTCCCCGGGTCATGACGGGACACCGGACCAGGTCCCCGAGTCCGGTCGACACCACAGCCCCAGGTCACCGGGTCATGTCGGGACCCAGCCCGGGTCCCCGGGACGGGTTTTTACCCCAGCCGCAGATCACCGGGTCCTGTCGGGTACCCGGGTCGGGTCCCCTGGACAGGTCGGCACCCCGGCCCCGGGTCACGGGGTCATGTCGGGTCGCTGTCCCGGGTACCAGTGTCAGGTGACCACCCCGGCCCCGGGAGACGGAGTCATACCGGGTCCCCGGCCCGGGTCCCCGGGTTGCATCGGGACACCAGCGAAGGACCACCGGGTCCTGTCGGGTCCCCGGCCCGGGTCCCCTGGACAGGTCGTTAACCCGGCCCCAGGTCACCGGGTCATGTCGCGCACCCGGCCTGGTTCCCAGGTTCCGGTGACCACCCCGGCACCAGGACCCCGGGTCCCGTGGGGACCCCGGACCCAGGTCAGCGGGTCACGTGGGGACACCGGCCCCAGGTCACCGCGTCAGGTCGGGACCCCGAACCCAGGTCCACGAGTCCGTCGACACCACAGCCCCGGGTCACCGGGTCGTGTCGGGTAACCGGCCTGGTTCCAAGGTTCCGATGACCACCCCGGCACCAGGACCCCGGGTCACGTGGGGACACCGGCCCCAGGTGACCGGGTCACGTGGGGACACCGGCCCCAGGTCATCGGGTCACGTGGGGTCACCGGCCCCAGGTGACCGGGTCACGTGGGGTCACCGGCCCCAGGTGACCGGGTCACGTGGGGTCACCGGCCCCAGGTGACCGGGTCACGTGGGGACACCGGCCCCAGGTGACCGGGTCACGTGGGGTCACCGGCCCCAGGTGACCGGGTCACGTGGGGTCACCGGCCCCAGGTCAGCGGGTCACGTGGGGTCACCGGCCCCAGGTGACCGGGTCACGTGGGGACACCGGCCCCAGGTGACCGGGTCACGTGGGGTCACCGGCCCCAGGTCAGCGGGTCACGTGGGGACACCGGCCCCAGGTGACCGGGTCACGTGGGGTCACCGGCCCCAGGTGACCGGGTCACGTGGGGTCACCGGCCCCAGGTGACCGGGTCACGTGGGTACACCGGCACCAGGTGACGGGGTCACGTGGGGACACCGGCCCCAGGTAACCGGGTCACGTGGGGTCACCGGCCCCAGGTCAGCGGGTCACGTGGGGACACCGGCCTCAGGTAACCAAGGCATGTCGGGACCCAGCCCGGGTCCCCGGGACGGGTTTTTACCCCAGCCGCAGATCACCGGGTCCTGTCGGGTCCCCGGCCCGGGTCCCCTGGACAGGTCGATAACCCGGCCCCAGGTCACCCGGTCATCTCGCGCACCCGGCCTGGTTCCCAGGTTCCGATGACCACCCCGGCACCAGGACCCCGGGTCACGTGGGGACACCGGCCCCAGGTGACCGGGTCACGTGGGGTCACCGGCCCCAGGTCAGCGGGTCACGTGGGGACCCCGGCCCCAGGTGACCGGGTCACGTGGGGACCCCGGACCCAGGTAACCGGGTCATACCGAGTCCCCGGACCCAGGTCACCGGGTCAGTTCGGGACCCCGGACCCAGGTCGGGTCATGTCACGTCCCATGCCCGGGTCCCCGGGTTGGATTTTTACCCAGGCCCCGGGTCACAGGGTCATGTCGGGTCAACGGCCTGGGTACAAGGGTCTGGTGACCACCCCGACCCCAGGTCCCCGGGTCATGACGGGACAGCGGACCAGGTCCCCGAGTCCGGTCGACACCACAGCCCCAGGTCACCGGGTCATGTCGGGACCCAGCCCGGGTCCCCGGGACGGGTTTTTACCCCAGCCGCAGATCACCGGGTCCTGTCGGGTACCCGGGTCGGGTCCCCTGGACAGGTCGGCACCCCGGCCCCGGGTCACGGGGTCATGTCGGGTCGCTGTCCCGGGTACCAGTGTCAGGTGACCACCCCGGCCCCGGGAGACGGAGTCATACCGGGTCCCCGGCCCGGGTCCCCGGGTTGCATCGGGACACCAGCGAAGGACCACCGGGTCCTGTCGGGTCCCCGGCCCGGGTCCCCTGGACAGGTCGTTAACCCGGCCCCAGGTCACCGGGTCATGTCGCGCACCCGGCCTGGTTCCCAGGTTCCGGTGACCACCCCGGCACCAGGACCCCGGGTCCCGTGGGGACCCCGGACCCAGGTCAGCGGGTCACGTGGGGACACCGGCCCCAGGTCACCGCGTCAGGTCGGGACCCCGAACCCAGGTCCACGAGTCCGTCGACACCACAGCCCCGGGTCACCGGGTCGTGTCGGGTAACCGGCCTGGTTCCAAGGTTCCGATGACCACCCCGGCACCAGGACCCCGGGTCACGTGGGGACACCGGCCCCAGGTGACCGGGTCACGTGGGGACACCGGCCCCAGGTCATCGGGTCACGTGGGGTCACCGGCCCCAGGTGACCGGGTCACGTGGGGTCACCGGCCCCAGGTGACCGGGTCACGTGGGGTCATCGGCCCCAGGTGACCGGGTCACGTGGGGTCACCGGCCCCAGGTGACCGGGTCACGTGGGGTCACCGGCCCCAGGTGACCGGGTCACGTGGGGTCACCGGCCCCAGGTGACCGGGTCACGTGGGGTCACCGGCCCCAGGTGACCTGGTCACGTGGGGTCACCGGCCCCAGGTCAGCGGGTCACGTGGGGTCACCGGCCCCAGGTCAGCGGGTCACGTGGGGACACCGGCCCCAGGTGACCGGGTCACGTGGGGTCACCGGCCCCAGGTCAGCGGGTCACGTGGGGACACCGGCCCCAGGTGACCGGGTCACGTGGGGTCACCGGCCCCAGGTGACCGGGTCACGTGGGGTCACCGGCCCCAGGTGACCGGGTCACGTGGGTACACCGGCACCAGGTGACCGGGTCACGTGGGGTCACCGGCCCCAGGTGACCGGGTCACGTGGGGTCACCGGCCCCAGGTGACCGGGTCACGTGGGGTCACCGGCCCCAGGTGACCGGGTCACGTGGGGTCACCGGCCCCAGGTCAGCGGGTCACGTGGGGTCACCGGCCCCAGGTGACCGGGTCACGTGGGGTCACCGGCCCCAGGTGACCGGGTCACGTGGGGACACCGGCCCCAGGTGACCGGGTCACGTGGGGTCACCGGCCCCAGGTGACCGGGTCACGTGGGGTCACCGGCCCCAAGTGACCTGGTCACGTGGGGTCACCGGCCCCAGGTGACCGGGTCACGTGGGGTCACCGGCCCCAGGTGACCGGGTCACGTGGGGACACCGGCCCCAGGTGACCGGGTCACGTGGGGTCACCGGCCCCAGGTGACCGGGTCACGTGGGGTCACCGGACCCAGGTCAGCGGGTCACGTGGGGACACCGGCCCCAGGTAACCGGGTCATACCGAGTCTCCGGACCCAGGTCACCGGGTCAGTTCGGGACCCCGGACCCAGGTCGGGTCATGTCACGTCCCATGCCTGGGTCCCCGGGTTGGATTTTTACCCAGGCCCCGGGTCACAGGGTCATGTCGGGTCAACGGCCTGGGTACAAGGGTCTGGTGACCACCCCGACCCCAGGTCCCTGGGTCATGACGGGACACCGGACCAGGTCCCCGAGTCCGGTCGACACCACAGCCCCAGGTCACCGGGTCATGTCGGGACCCAGCCCGGGTCCCCGGGACGGGTTTTTACCCCAGCCGCAGATCACCGGGTCCTGTCGGGTACCCGGGTCGGGTCCCCTGGACAGGTCGGCACCCCGGCCCCGGGTCACGGGGTCATGTCGGGTCGCTGTCCCGGGTACCAGTGTCAGGTGACCACCCCGGCCCCGGGAGACGGAGTCATACCGGGTCCCCGGCCCGGGTCCCCGGGTTGCATCGGGACACCAGCGAAGGACCACCGGGTCCTGTCGGGTCCCCGGCCCGGGTCCCCTGGACAGGTCGTTAACCCGGCCCCAGGTCACCGGGTCATGTCGCGCACCCGGCCTGGTTCCCAGGTTCCGGTGACCACCCCGGCACCAGGACCCCGGGTCCCGTGGGGACCCCGGACCCAGGTCAGCGGGTCACGTGGGGACACCGGCCCCAGGTCACCGCGTCAGGTCGGGACCCCGAACCCAGGTCCACGAGTCCGTCGACACCACAGCCCCGGGTCACCGGGTCGTGTCGGGTAACCGGCCTGGTTCCAAGGTTCCGATGACCACCCCGGCACCAGGACCCCGGGTCACGTGGGGACACCGGCCCCAGGTGACCGGGTCACGTGGGGACACCGGCCCCAGGTCATCGGGTCACGTGGGGTCACCGGCCCCAGGTGACCGGGTCACGTGGGGTCACCGGCCCCAGGTGACCGGGTCACGTGGGGTCACCGGCCCCAGGTGACCGGGTCACGTGGGGTCACCGGCCCCAGGTCAGCGGGTCACGTGGGGTCACCGGCCCCAGGTGACCGGGTCACGTGGGGACACCGGCCCCAGGTGACCGGGTCACGTGGGGTCACCGGCCCCAGGTCAGCGGGTCACGTGGGGACACCGGCCCCAGGTGACCGGGTCACGTGGGGTCACCGGCCCCAGGTGACCGGGTCACGTGGGGTCACCGGCCCCAGGTGACCGGGTCACGTGGGTACACCGGCACCAGGTGACGGGGTCACGTGGGGACACCGGCCCCAGGTCACCGGGTCACGTGGGGTCACCGGCCCCAGGTCAGCGGGTCACGTGGGGACACCGGCCTCAGGTAACCAAGGCATGTCGGGACCCAGCCCGGGTCCCCGGGACGGGTTTTTACCCCAGCCGCAGATCACCGGGTCCTGTCGGGTCCCCGGCCCGGGTCCCCTGGACAGGTCGATAACCCGGCCCCAGGTCACCCGGTCATCTCGCGCACCCGGCCTGGTTCCCAGGTTCCGATGACCACCCCGGCACCAGGACCCCGGGTCACGTGGGGACACCGGCCCCAGGTGACCGGGTCACGTGGGGTCACCGGCCCCAGGTCAGCGGGTCACGTGGGGACCCCGGCCCCAGGTGACCGGGTCACGTGGGGACCCCGGACCCAGGTAACCGGGTCATACCGAGTCCCCGGACCCAGGTCACCGGGTCAGTTCGGGACCCCGGACCCAGGTCGGGTCATGTCACGTCCCATGCCCGGGTCCCCGGGTTGGATTTTTACCCAGGCCCCGGGTCACAGGGTCATGTCGGGTCAACGGCCTGGGTACAAGGGTCTGGTGACCACCCCGACCCCAGGTCCCCGGGTCATGACGGGACACCGGACCAGGTCCCCGAGTCCGGTCGACACCACAGCCCCAGGTCACCGGGTCATGTCGGGACCCAGCCCGGGTCCCCGGGACGGGTTTTTACCCCAGCCGCAGATCACCGGGTCCTTTCTGTACCCGGGTCGGGTCCCCTGGACAGGTCGGCACCCCGGCCCCGGGTCACGGGGTCATGTCGGGTCGCTGTCCCGGGTACCAGTGTCAGGTGACCACCCCGGCCCCGGGAGACGGAGTCATACCGGGTCCCCGGCCCGGGTCCCCGGGTTGCATCGGGACACCAGCGAAGGACCACCGGGTCCTGTCGGGTCCCCGGCCCGGGTCCCCTGGACAGGTCGTTAACCCGGCCCCAGGTCACCGGGTCATGTCGCGCACCCGGCCTGGTTCCCAGGTTCCGGTGACCACCCCGGCACCAGGACCCCGGGTCACGTGGGGACCCCGGCCCCAGGTCAGCGTGTCACGTGGGGACACCGGCCCCAGGTCACCGCGTCAGGTCGGGACCCCGAACCCAGGTCCACGAGTCCGTCGACACCACAGCCCCGGGTCACCGGGTCGTGTCGGGTAACCGGCCTGGTTCCAAGGTTCCGATGACCACCCCGGCACCAGGACCCCGGGTCACGTGGGGACACCGGCCCCAGGTGACCGGGTCACGTGGGGACACTGGCCCCAGGTCATCGGGTCACGTGGGGTCACCGGCCCCAGGTGACCGGGTCACGTGGGGTCACCGGCCCCAGGTGACCGGGTCACGTGGGGTCACCGGCCCCAGGTGACCGGGTCACGTGGGGTCACCGGCCCCAGGTGACCGGGTCTCGTGGGGTCACCGGCCCCAGGTGACCGGGTCACGTGGGGTCACCGGCCCCAGGTGACCGGGTCACGTGGGGTCACCGGCCCCAGGTCAGCGGGTCACGTGGGGTCACCGTCCCCAGGTGACCGGGTCACGTGGGGACACCGGCCCCAGGTGACCGGGTCACGTGGGGTCACCGGCCCCAGGTCAGCGGGTCACGTGGGGACACCGGCCCCAGGTCACCGGGTCACGTGGTGTCACCGGCCCCAGGTGACCGGGTCACGTGGGGTCACCGGCCCCAGGTGACCGGGTCACGTGGGAACACCGGCCCCAGGTGACCGGGTCACGTGGGGACACCGGCCCCAGGTAACCAAGGCATGTCGGGACCCAGCCCGGGTCCCCGGGACGGGTTTTTACCCCAGCCGCAGATCACCGGGTCCTGTCGGGTCCCCGGCCCGGGTCCCCTGGACAGGTCGATAACCCGGCCCCAGGTCACCCGGTCATCTCGCGCACCCGGCCTGGTTCCCAGGTTCCGATGACCACCCCGGCACGAGGACCCCGGGTCACGTGGGGACACCGGCCCCAGGTGACCGGGTCACGTGGGGACACCGGCCTCAGGTCAGCGGGTCACGTGGGGACACCGGCCCCAGGTCAGCGGGTCACGTGGGGACCCCGGACCCAGGTCAGCGGGTCACGTGGGGACACCGGCCCCAGGTAACCGGGTCATACCGAGTCCCCGGACCCAGGTCACCGGGTCAGTTCGGGACCCCGGACCCAGGTCGGGTCATGTCACGTCCCATGCCCGGGTCCCCGGGTTGGATTTTTACCCAGGCCCCGGGTCACAGGGTCATGTCGGGTCAACGGCCTGGGTACAAGGGTCTGGTGACCACCCCGACCCCAGGTCCCCGGGTCATGACGGGACACCGGACCAGGTCCCCGAGTCCGGTCGACACCACAGCCCCAGGTCACCGGGTCATGTCGGGACCCAGCCCGGGTCCCCGGGACGGGTTTTTACCCCAGCCGCAGATCACCGGGTCCTGTCGGGTACCCGGGTCGGGTCCCCTGGACAGGTCGGCACCCCGGCCCCGGGTCACGGGGTCATGTCGGGTCGCTGTCCCGGGTACCAGTGTCAGGTGACCACCCCGGCCCCGGGAGACGGAGTCATACCGGGTCCCCGGCCCGGGTCCCCGGGTTGCATCGGGACAAAAGCACCGGATCACCGGATCACGTGGGGGCCCGGGCCCGGGTCCCCGGGTTGCATCGGGACACCAGCGAAGGACCACCGGGTCCTGTCGGGTCCCCGGCCCGGGTCCCCTGGACAGGTCGTTAACCCGGCCCCAGGTCACCGGGTCATGTCGCGCACCCGGCCTGGTTCCCACGTTCCGGTGACCACCCCGGCACCAGGACCCCGGGTCCCGTGGGGACCCCGGCCCCAGGTGACCGGGTCACGCGGGGTCACCGGCCCCAGGTCAGCGGGTCACGTAGGGTCACCGGCCCCAGGTCAGCGGGTCAGGTGGGGTCCTCGGCCCCAGGTCAGCGGGTCACGTGGGGACACCGGCCCCAGGTCACCGCGTCAGGTCGGGACCCCGAACCCAGGTCCACGAGTCCGTCGACACCACAGCCCCGGGTCACCGGGTCGTGTCGGGTAACCGGCCTGGTTCCCAGGTTCCGATGACCACCCCGGCACCAGGACCCCGGGTCACGTGGGGACACCGGCCCCAGGTGACCGGGTCACGTGGGGTCACCGGCCCCAGGTCAGCGGGTCACGTGGGGACCCCGGCCCCAGGTCACCGGGTCACGTGGGGTCACCGGCCCCAGGTCAGAGGGTCACGTGGGGACCCCGGACCCAGGTCACCGGGTCATGTCGGGACCCAGCCTGGGTCCCCGGGACGGGTTTTTACCCCAGCCGCAGATCACCGGGTCCTGTCGGGTACCCGGGTCGGGTCCCCTGGACAGGTCGGCACCCCGGCCCCGGGTCACGGGGTCATGTCGGGTCGCTGTCCCGGGTACCAGTGTCAGGTGACCACCCCGGCCCCGGGAGACGGAGTCATACCGGGTCCCCGGCCCGGGTCCCCGGGTTGCATCGGGACACCAGCGAAGGACCACCGGGTCCTGTCGGGTCCCCGGCCCGGGTCCCCTGGACAGGTCGTTAACCCGGCCCCAGGTCACCGGGTCATGTCGCGCACCCGGCCTGGTTCCCAGGTTCCGGTGACCACCCCGGCACCAGGACCCCGGGTCACGTGGGGACCCCGGCCCCAGGTCACCGCGTCAGGTCGGGACCCCGAACCCAGGTCCACGAGTCCGTCGACACCACAGCCCCGGGTCACCGGGTCGTGTCGGGTAACCGGCCTGGTTCCAAGGTTCCGATGACCACCCCGGCACCAGGACCCCGGGTCACGTGGGGACATTGGCCCCAGGTGACCGGGTCACGTGGGGACACCGGCCCCAGGTCATCGGGTCACGTGGGGTCACCGGCCCCAGGTGACCGGGTCACGTGGGGTCACCGGCACCAGGTGACCGGGTCACGTGGGGTCACCGGCCCCAGGTGACCGGGTCACGTGGGGTCACCGGCCCCAGGTGACCGGGTCACGTGGGGTCACCGGCCCCAGGTGACCGGGTCACGTGGGGTCACCGGACCCAGGTAACCGGGTCATACCGAGTCCCCGGACCCAGGTTACCGGGTCAGTTCGGGACCCCGGACCCAGGTCGGGTCATGTCACGTCCCATGCCCGGGTCCCCGGGTTGGATTTTTACCCAGGCCCCGGGTCACAGGGTCATGTCGGGTCAACGGCCTGGGTACAAGGGTCTGGTGACCACCCCGACCCCAGGTCCCCGGGTCATGACGGGACACCGGGCCAGGTCCCCGAGTCCGGTCGACACCACAGCCCCAGGTCACCGGGTCATGTCGGGACCCAGCCCGGGTCCCCGGGACGGGTTTTTACCCCAGCCGCAGATCACCGGGTCCTGTCGGGTACCCGGGTCGGGTCCCCTGGACAGGTCGGCACCCCGGCCCCGGGTCACGGGGTCATGTCGGGTCGCTGTCCCGGGTACCAGTGTCAGGTGACCACCCCGGCCCCGGGAGACGGAGTCATACCGGATCCCCGGCCCAGGTCCCCGGGTTGCATCGGGACAAAAGCACCGGATCACTGGATCACGTGGGGGCCCGGGCCCGGGTCCCCGGGTTGCATCGGGACACCAGCGAAGGACCACCGGGTCCTGTCGGGTCCCCGGCCCGGGTCCCCTGGACAGGTCGTTAACCCGGCCCCAGGTCACCGGGTCGTGTCGGGTAACCGGCCTGGTTCCCAGGTTCCGGTGACCACCCCGGCACCAGGACCCCGGGTCCCGTGGGGACCCCGGCCCCAGGTGACCGGGTCACGCGGGGTTACCGGCCCCAGGTCAGCGGGTCACGTGGGGTCACCGGCCCCAGGTCAGCGGGTCACGTGGGGACACCGGCCCCAGGTCAGCGGGTCACGTGGGGACACCGGCCCCAGGTCACCGCGTCAGGTCGGGACCCCGAACCCAGGTCCACGAGTCCGTCGACACCACAGCCCCGGGTCACCGGGTCGTGTCGGGTAACCGGCCTGGTTCCCAGGTTCCGATGACCACCCCGGCACCAGGACTCTGGGTCACGTGGGGACACCGGCCCCAGGTCACCGGGTCACGTGGGGTCACCGGACCCAGGTGACCCGGTCACGTGGGGACACCGGCCCCAAGTGACCGGGTCACGTGGGGACACCGGCCCCAGGTGACCGGGTCACGTGGGGTCACCGGCCCCAGGTGACCGGGTCACGTGAGGTCACCGGCCCCAGGTGACCGGGTCACGTGGGGTCACCGGCCCCAGGTGACCGGGTCACGTGGGGTCACCGGCCCCAGGTGACCTGGTCACGTGGGGTCACCGGCCCCAGGTGACCGGGTCACGTGGGGTCACCGGCCCCAGGTGACCGGGTCACGTGGGGTCACCGGCCCCAGGTGACCGGGTCACGTGGGGACACCGGCCCCAGGTGACCGGGTCACGTGGGGTCACCGGCCCCAGGTGACCGGGTCACGTGGGGTCACCGGCCCCAGGTGACCGGGTCACGTGGGGACACCGGCCCCAGGTGACCGGGTCACGTGGGGTCACCGGCCCCAGGTGACCGGGTCACGTTGGGTCACCGGACCCAGGTCAGCGGGTCACGTGGGGACACCGGCCCCAGGTAACCGGGTCATACCGAGTCCCCGGACCCAGGTCACCGGGTCAGTTCGGGACCCCGGACCCAGGTCGGGTCATGTCACGTCCCATGCCCGGGTCCCCGGGTTGGATTTTTACCCAGGCCCCGGGTCACAGGGTCATGTCGGGTCAACGGCCTGGGTACAAGGGTCTGGTGACCACCCCGACCCCAGGTCCCCGGGTCATGACGGGACACCGGACCAGGTCCCCGAGTCCTGTCGACACCACAGCCCCAGGTCACCGGGTCATGTCGGGACCCAGCCCGGGTCCCCGGGACGGGTTTTTACCCCAGCCGCAGATCACCGGGTCCTGTCGGGTACCCGGGTCGGGTCCCCTGGACAGGTCGGCACCCCGGCCCCGGGTCACGGGGTCATGTCGGGTCGCTGTCCCGGGTACCAGTGTCAGGTGACCACCCCGGCCCCGGGAGACGGAGTCATACCGGGTCCCCGGCCCGGGTCCCCGGGTTGCATCGGGACACCAGCGAAGGACCACCGGGTCCTGTCGGGTCCCCGGCCCGGGTCCCCTGGACAGGTCGTTAACCCGGCCCCAGGTCACCGGGTCATGTCGCGCACCCGGCCTGGTTCCCAGGTTCCGGTGACCACCCCGGCACCAGGACCCCGGGTCCCGTGGGGACCCCGGACCCAGGTCAGCGGGTCACGTGGGGACACCGGCCCCAGGTCACCGCGTCAGGTCGGGACCCCGAACCCAGGTCCACGAGTCCGTCGACACCACAGCCCCGGGTCACCGGGTCGTGTCGGGTAACCGGCCTGGTTCCAAGGTTCCGATGACCACCCCGGCACCAGGACCCCGGGTCACGTGGGGACACCGGCCCCAGGTGACCGGGTCACGTGGGGTCACCGGCCCCAGGTGACCGGGTCACGTGGGGTCACCGGCCCCAGGTGACCGGGTCACGTGGGGTCACCGGCCCCAGGTGACCGGGTCACGTGGGGACACCGGCCCCAGGTGACCGGGTCACGTGGGGTCACCGGCCCCAGGTGACCGGGTCACGTGGGGACACCGGCCCCAGGTGACCGGGTCACGTGGGGTCACCGGCCCCAGGTGACCGGGTCACGTGGGGTCACCGGCCCCAGGTCAGCGGGTCACGTGGGGTCACCGGCCCCAGGTGACCGGGTCACGTGGGGACACCGGCCCCAGGTGACCGGGTCACGTGGGGTCACCGGCCCCAGGTCAGCGGGTCACGTGGGGACACCGGCCCCAGGTGACCGGGTCACGTGGGGTCACCGGCCCCAGGTGACCGGGTCACGTGGGGTCACCGGCCCCAGGTGACCGGGTCACGTGGGGTCACCGGCCCCAGGTGACCGGGTCACGTGGGTACACCGGCCCCAGGTGACCGGGTCACGTGGGGTCACCGGCCCCAGGTGACCGGGTCACGTGGGGTCACCGGCACCAGGTGACCGGGTCACGTGGGGTCACCGGCCCCAGGTGACCGGGTCACGTGGGGTCACCGGCACCAGGTCAGCGGGTCACGTGGGGACACCGGCCCCAGGTAACCAAGGCATGTCGGGACCCAGCCCGGCTCCCCGGGACGGGTTTTTACCCCAGCCGCAGATCACCGGGTCCTGTCGGGTCCCCGGCCCGGGTCCCCTGGACAGGTCGATAACCCGGCCCCAGGTCACCCGGTCATCTCGCGCACCCGGCCTAGTTCCCAGGTTCCGATGACCACCCCGGCACCAGGACCCCGGGTCACGTGGGGACACCGGCCCCAGGTGACCGGGTCACGTGGGGTCACCGGCCCCAGGTGACCGGGTCACGTGGGGACCCCGGACCCAGGTAACCGGGTCATACCGAGTCCCCGGACCCAGGTCACCGGGTCAGTTCGGGACCCCGGACCCAGGTCGGGTCATGTCACGTCCCATGCCCGGGTCCCCGGGTTGGATTTTTACCCAGGCCCCAGGTCACAGGGTCATGTCGGGTCAACGGCCTGGGTACAAGGGTCTGGTGACCACCCCGACCCCAGGTCCCCGGGTCATGACGGGACACCGGACCAGGTCCCCGAGTCCGGTCGACACCACAGCCCCAGGTCACCGGGTCATGTCGGGACCCAGCCCGGGTCCCCGGGACGGGTTTTTACCCCAGCCGCAGATCACCGGGTCCTGTCGGGTACCCGGGTCGGGTCCCCTGGACAGGTCGGCACCCCGGCCCCGGGTCACGGGGTCATGTCGGGTCGCTGTCCCGGGTACCAGTGTCAGGTGACCACCCCGGCCCCGGGAGACGGAGTCATACCGGGTCCCCAGCCCGGGTCCCCGGGTTGCATCGGGACAAAAGCACCGGATCACTGGATCACGTGGGGGCCCGGGCCCGGGTCCCCGGGTTGCATCGGGACACCAGCGAAGGACCACCGGGTCCTGTCGGGTCCCCGGCCCGAGTCCTCTGGACAGGTCGTTAACCCGGCCCCAGGTCACCGGGTCATGTCGCGCACCCGGCCTGGTTCCCAGGTTCCGGTGACCACCCCGGCACCAGGACCCCGGGTCCCGTGGGGACCCCGGCCCCAGGTCACCGCGTCAGGTCGGGACCCCGAACCCAGATCCACGAGTCCGTCGACACCACAGCCCCGGGTCACCGGGTCGTTTCGGGTAACCGGCCAGGTTCCCAGGTTCCGATGACCACCCCGGCACCAGGACTCTGGGTCACGTGGGGACACCGGCCCCAGGTGACCGGGTCACGTGGGGTCACCGGCCCCAGGTGACCGGGTCACGTGGGGTCACCGGCCCCAGGTGACCGGGTCACGTGGGGTCACCGGCCCCAGGTGACCGGGTCACGTGGGGTCACCGGCCCCAGGTGACCGGGTCACGTGGGGACACCGGCCCCAGGTGACCGGGTCACGTGGGGTCACCGGCCCCAGGTGACCGGGTCACGTGGGGTCACCGGCCCCAGGTGACCGGGTCACGTGGGGACACCGGCCCCAGGTGACCGGGTCACGTGGGGTCACCGGCCCCAGGTGACCGGGTCACGTGGGGTCACCGGACCCAGGTCAGCGGGTCACGTGGGGACACTGGCCCCAGGTAACCGGGTCATACCGAGTCCCCGGACCCAGGTCACCATGTCAGTTCGGGACCCCGGACCCAGGTCGGGTCATGTCACGTCCCATGCCCGGGTCCCCGGGTTGGATTTTTACCCAGGCCCCGGGTCACAGGGTCATGTCGGCTCAACGGCCTGGGTACAAGGGTCTGGTGACCACCCCGACCCCAGGTCCCCGGGTCATGACGGGACACCGGACCAGGTCCCCGAGTCCTGTCGACACCACAGCCCCAGGTCACCGGGTCATGTCGGGACCCAGCCCGGGTCCCCGGGACGGGTTTTTACCCCAGCCGCAGATCACCGGGTCCTGTCGGGTACCCGGGTCGGGTCCCCTGGACAGGTCGGCACCCCGGCCCCGGGTCACGGGGTCATGTCGGGTCGCTGTCCCGGTTACCAGTGTCAGGTGACCACCCCGGCCCCGGGAGACGGAGTCATACCGGGTCCCCGGCCCAGGTCCCCGGGTTGCATCGGGACAAAAGCACCGGATCACTGGATCACGTGGGGGCCCGGGCCCGGGTCCCCGGGTTGCATCGGGACACCAGCGAAGGACCACCGGGTCCTGTCGGGTCCCCGGCCCGGGTCCCCTGGACAGGCCGTTAACCCGGCCCCAGGTGACCGGGTCACGCGGGGTCACCGGCCCCAGGTCAGCGGGTCACGTGGGGTCACCGGCCCCAGGTCAGCGGGTCACGTGGGGACACCGGCCCCAGGTCACCGGGTCACGTGGGGTCACCGGACCCAGGTGACCGGGTCACGTGGGGTCACCGGCCCCAGGTGACCGGGTCACGTGGGGACACCGGCCCCAGGTGACCGGGTCACGTGGGGTCACCGGCCCCAGGTGACCGGGTCACGTGGGGTCACCGGCCCCAGGTGACCGGGTCACGTGGGGTCACCGGCCCCAAGTGACCGGGTCACGTGGGGTCACCGGCCCCAGGTGACCGGGTCACGTGGGGTCACCGGCCCCAGGTGTTCGGGTCACGTGGGGTCACCGGCCCCAGGTGACCGGGTCACGTGGGGTCACCGGCCCCAGGTGACCGGGTCACGTGGGGTCACCGGCCCCAGGTGACCGGGTCACGTGGGGACACCGGCCCCAGGTGACCGGGTCACGTGGGGTCACCGGCCCCAGGTGACCGGGTCACGTGGGGACACCGGCCCCAGGTGACCGGGTCACGTGGGGTCACCGGCCCCAGGTGACCGGGTCACGTGGGGTCACCGGCCCCAGGTGACCTGGTCACGTGGGGTCACCGGCCCCAGGTGACCGGGTCACGTGGGGTCACCGGCCCCAGGTGACCGGGTCACGTGGGGACACCGGCCCCAGGTGACCGGGTCACGTGGGGTCACCGGACCCAGGTCAGCGGGTCACGTGGGGACACCGGCCCCAGGTAACCGGGTCATACCGAGTCCCCGGACCCAGGTCACCGGGTCAGTCCGGGACCCCGGACCCAGGTCGGGTCATGTCACGTCCCATGCCCGGGTCCCCGGGTTGGATTTTTACCCAGGCCCCGGGTCACAGGGTCATGTCGGGTCAACGGCCTGGGTACAAGGGTCTGGTGACCACCCCGACCCCAGGTCCCTGGGTCATGACGGGACACCGGACCAGGTCCCCGAGTCCGGTCGACACCACAGCCCCAGGTCACGGGGTCATGTCGGGACCCAGCCCGGGTCCCCGGGACGGGTTTTTACCCCAGCCGCAGATCACCGGGTCCTGTCGGGTACCCGGGTCGGGTCCCCTGGACAGGTCGGCACCCCGGCCCCGGGTCACGGGGTCATGTCGGGTCGCTGTCCCGGGTACCAGTGTCAGGTGACCACCCCGGCCCCGGGAGACGGAGTCATACCGGGTCCCCGGCCCGGGTCCCCGGGTTGCATCGGGACACCAGCGAAGGACCACCGGGTCCTGTCGGGTCCCCGGCCCGGGTCCCCTGGACAGGTCGTTAACCCGGCCCCAGGTCACCGGGTCATGTCGCGCACCCGGCCTGGTTCCCAGGTTCCGGTGACCACCCCGGCACCAGGACCCCGGGTCCCGTGGGGACCCCGGACCCAGGTCAGCGGGTCACGTGGGGACACCGGCCCCAGGTCACCGCGTCAGGTCGGGACCCCGAACCCAGGTCCACGAGTCCGTCGACACCACAGCCCCGGGTCACCGGGTCGTGTCGGGTAACCGGACTGGTTCCCAGGTTCCGATGACCACCCCGGCACCAGGACCCCGGGTTACGTGGGGACACCGGCCCCAGGTCACCGGGTCACGTGGGATCACCGGACCCAGGTGACCCGGTTACGTGGGGACACCGGCCCCAGGTGACCGGGTCACGTGGGGTCACCGTCCCCAGGTGACCTGGTCACGTGGGGTCACCGGCCCCAGGTGACCGGGTCACGTGGGGTCACCGGCCCCAGGTGACCGGGTCACGTGGGGTCACCGGCCCCAGGTGACCGGGTCACGTGGGGTCACCGGCCCCAGGTGACCGGGTCACGTGGGGTCACCGGCCCCAGGTGTTCGGGTCACGTGGGGTCACCGGCCCCAGGTGACCGGGTCACGTGGGGTCACCGGCCCCAGGTGACCGGGTCACGTGGGGACACCGGCCCCAGGTCAGCGGGTCACGTGGGGTCACCGGCCCCAGGTGACCGGGTCACGTGGGGTCACCGGCCCCAGGTGACCTGGTCACGTGGGGTCACCGGCCCCAGGTGACCGGGTCACGTGGGGACACCAGCCCCAGGTAACCGGGTCATACCGAGTCCCCGGACCCAGGTCACCGGGTCAGTTCGGGACCCCGGACCCAGGTCGGGTCATGTCACGTCCCATGCCCGGGTCCCCGGGTTGGATTTTTACCCAGGCCCCGGGTCAGAGGGTAATGTCGGGTCAACGGCCTGGGTACAAGGGTCTGGTGACCACCCCGACCCCAGGTCCCCGGGTCATGACGGGACACCGGACCAGGTCCCCGAGTCCGGTTGACACCACAGCCCCAGGTCACCGGGTCATGTCGGGACCCAGCCCGGGTCCCCGGGACGGGTTTTTACCCCAGCCGCAGATCACCGGGTCCTGTCGGGTACCCGGGTCGGGTCCCCTGGACAGGTCGGCACCCCGGCCCCGGGTCACGGGGTCATGTCGGGTCGCTGTCCCGGGTACCAGTGTCAGGAGACCACCCCGGCCCCGGGAGACGGAGTCATACCGGGTCCCCGGCCCGGGTCCCCGGGTTGCATCGGGACAAAAGCACCGGATCACTGGATCACGTGGGGGCCCGGGCCCGGGTCCCCGGGTTGCATCGGGACACCAGCGAAGGACCACCGGGTCCTGTCGGGTCCCCGGCCCGGGTCCCCTGGACAGGTCGTTAACCCGGCCCCAGGTCACCGGGTCATGTCGCGCACCCGGCCTGGTTCCCACGTTCCGGTGACCACCCCGGCACCAGGACCCCGGGTCCCGTGGGGACCCCGGCCCCAGGTGACCGGGTCACGCGGGGTCACCGGCCCCAGGTCAGCGGGTCTCGTAGGGTCACCGGCCCCAGGTCAGCGGGTCACGTGGGGACACCGGACCCAGGTCAGCGGGTCACGTGGGGACACCGGCCCCAGGTCACCGCGTCAGGTCGGGACCCCGAACCCAGGTCCACGAGTCCGTCGACACCACAGCCCCGGGTCACCGGGTCGTGTCGGGTAACCGGCCTGGTTCCCAGGTTCCGATGACCACCCCGGCACCAGGACCCCGGGTCACGTGGGGACACCGGCCCCAGGTGACCGGGTCACGTGGGGTCACCGGCCCCAGGTCAGCGGGTCACGTGGGGACCCCGGCCCCAGGTGACCGGGTCACGTGGGGTCACCGGCCCCTGGTCAGAGGGTCACGTGGGGTCACCGGCCCCAGGTGACCTGGTCACGTGGGGTCACCGGCCCCAGGTGACCGGGTCACGTGGGGTCACCGGACCCAGGTAACCGGGTCATACCGAGTCCCCGGACCCAGGTTACCGGGTCAGTTCGGGACCCCGGACCCAGGTCGGGTCATGTCACGTCCCATGCCCGGGTCCCCGGGTTGGATTTTTACCCAGGCCCCGGGTCACAGGGTCATGTCGGGTCAACGGCCTGGGTACAAGGGTCTGGTGACCACCCCGACCCCAGGTCCCCGGGTCATGACGGGACACCGGACCAGGTCCCCGAGTCCTGTCGACACCACAGCCCCAGGTCACCGGGTCATGTCGGGACCCAGCCCGGGTCCCCGGGACGGGTTTTTACCCCAGCCGCAGATCACCGGGTCCTGTCGGGTACCCGGGTCGGGTCCCCTGGACAGGTCGGCACCCCGGCCCCGGGTCACGGGGTCATGTCGGGTCGCTGTCCCGGGTACCAGTGTCAGGTGACCACCCCGGCCCCGGGAGACGGAGTCATACCGGATCCCCGGCCCAGGTCCCCGGGTTGCATCGGGACAAAAGCACCGGATCACTGGATCACGTGGGGGCCCGGGCCCGGGTCCCCGGGTTGCATCGGGACACCAGCGAAGGACCACTGGGTCCTGTCGGGTCCCCGGCCCGGGTCCCCTGGACAGGTCGTTAACCCGGCCCCAGGTCACCGGGTCGTGTCGGGTAACCGGCCTGGTTCCCAGGTTCCGGTGACCACCCCGGCACCAGGACCCCGGGTCCCGTGGGGACCCCGGCCCCAGGTGACCGGGTCACGCGGGGTCACCGGCCCCAGGTCAGCGGGTCACGTGGGGTCACCGGCCCCAGGTCAGCGGGTCACGTGGGGACCCCGGCCCCAGGTCAGCGGGTCACGTGGGGTCACCGGACCCAGGTGACCCGGTCACGTGGGGACACCGGCCCCAGGTGACCGGGTCACGTGGGGACACCGGACCCAGGTCAGCGGGTCACGTGGGGACCCTGGCCCCAGGTCAGCGGGTCACGTGGGGACACCGGCCCCAGGTCACCGCGTCAGGTCGGGACCCCGAACCCAGGTCCACGAGTCCGTCGACACCACAGCCCCGGGTCACCGGGTCGTGTCGGGTAACCGGCCTGGTTCCCAGGTTCCGATGACCACCCCGGCACCAGGACCCCGGGTCACGTGGGGACACCGGCCCCAGGTGACCGGGTAACGTGGGGTCACCGGCCACAGGTCAGCGGGTCACGTGGGGACCCCGGCCCCAGGTCACCGGGTCACGTGGGGTCACCGGCCCCAGGTCAGAGGGTCACGTGGGGACCCCGGACCCAGGTCACCGGGTCATGTCGGGACCCAGCCCGGGTCCCCGGGACGGGTTTTTACCCCAGCCGCAGATCACCGGGTCCTGTCGGGTACCCGGGTCGGGTCCCCTGGACAGGTCGGCACCCCGGCCCCGGGTCACGGGGTCATGTCGGGTCGCTGTCCCGGGTACCAGTGTCAGGTGACCACCCCGGCCCCGGGAGACGGAGTCATACCGGGTCCCCGGCCCGGGTCCCCGGGTTGCATCGGGACACCAGCGAAGGACCACCGGGTCCTGTCGGGTCCCCGGCCCGGGTCCCCTGGACAGGTCGTTAACCCGGCCCCAGGTCACCGGGTCATGTCGCGCACCCGGCCTGGTTCCCAGGTTCCGGTGACCACCCCGGCACCAGGACCCCGGGTCACGTGGGGACCCCGGCCCCAGGTCAGCGGGTCACGTGGGGACACCGGCCCCAGGTCACCGCGTCAGGTCGGGACCCCGAACCCAGGTCCACGAGTCCGTCGACACCACAGCCCCGGGTCACCGGGTCGTGTCGGGTAACCGGCCTGGTTCCAAGGTTCCGATGACCACCCCGGCACCAGGACCCCGGGTCACGTGGGGACACCGGCCCCAGGTGACCGGGTCACGTGGGGACACCGGCCCCAGGTCATCGGGTCACGTGGGGTCACCGGCCCCAGGTGACCGGGTCACGTGGGGTCACCGGCCCCAGGTGACCGGGTCACGTGGGGTCACCGGCCCCAGGTGACCGGGTCACGTGGGGTCACCGGCCCCAGGTGACCGGGTCACGTGGGGTCACCGGACCCAGGTAACCGGGTCATACAGAGTTTCCGGACCCAGGTTACCGGGTCAGTTCGGGACCCCGGACCCAGGTCGGGTCATGTCACGTCCCATGCCCGGGTCCCCGGGTTGGATTTTTACCCAGGCCCCGGGTCACAGGGTCATGTCGGGTCAACGGCCTGGGTACAAGGGTCTGGTGACCACCCCGACCCCAGGTCCCCGGGTCATGACGGGACACCGGACCAGGTCCCCGAGTCCGGTCGACACCACAGCCCCAGGTCACCGGGTCATGTCGGGACCCAGCCCGGGTCCCCGGGACGGGTTTTTACCCCAGCCGCAGATCACCGGGTCCTGTCGGGTACCCGGGTCGGGTCCCCTGGACAGGTCGGCACCCCGGCCCCGGGTCACGGGGTCATGTCGGGTCGCTGTCCCGGGTACCAGTGTCAGGTGACCACCCCGGCCCCGGGAGACGGAGTCATACCGGATCCCCGGCCCAGGTCCCCGGGTTGCATCGGGACAAAAGCACCGGATCACTGGATCACGTGGGGGCCCGGGCCCGGGTCCCCGGGTTGCATCGGGACACCAGCGAAGGACCACCGGGTCCTGTCGGGTCCCCGGCCCGGGTCCCCTGGACAGGTCGTTAACCCGGCCCCAGGTCACCGGGTCATGTCGCGCACCCGGCCTGGTTCCCACGTTCCGGTGACCACCCCGGCACCAGGACCCCGGGTCCCGTGGGGACCCCGGCCCCAGGTGACCGGGTCACGCGGGGTCACCGGCCCCAGGTCAGCGGGTCACGTGGGGTCACCGGCCCCAGGTCATCGGGTCACGTGGGGACACCGGCCCCAGGTCAGCGGGTCACGTGGGGACACCGGCCCCAGGTCACCGCGTCAGGTCGGGACCCCGAACCCAGGTCCACGAGTCCGTCGACACCACAGCCCCGGGTCACCGGGTCGTGTCGGGTAACCGGCCTGGTTCCCAGGTTTCGATGACCACCCCGGCACCAGGACTCTGGGTCACGTGGGGACACCGGCCCCAGGTCGCCGGGTCACGTGGGGTCACCGGACCCAGGTGACCCGGTCACGTGGGGTCACCGGCCCCAGGTGACCGGGTCACGTGGGGACACCGGCCCCAGGTGACCGGGTCACGTGGGGTCACCGGCCCCAGGTGACCGGGTCACGTGAGGTCACCGGCCCCAGGTGACCGGGTCACGTGGGGTCACCGGCCCCAGGTGACCGGGTCACGTGGGGACACCGGCCCCAGGTGACCTGGTCACGTGGGGTCACCGGCCCCAGGTGACCGGGTCACGTGGGGTCACCGGCCCCAGGTGACCGGGTCACGTGGGGTCACCGGCCCCAGGTGACCGGGTCACGTGGGGTCACCGGCCCCAGGTGACCGGGTCACGTGGGGTCACCGGCCCCAGGTGACCGGGTCACGTGGGGACACCGGCCCCAGGTGACCGGGTCACGTGGGGTCACCGGCCCCAGGTGACCGGGTCACGTGGGGTCACCGGCCCCAGGTGACCGGGTCACGTGGGGACACCGGCCCCAGGTGACCGGGTCACGTGGGGTCACCGGCCCCAGGTGACCGGGTCACGTTGTGTCACCGGACCCAGGTCAGCGGGTCACGTGGGGACACCGGCCCCAGGTAACCGGGTCATACCGAGTCCCCGGACCCAGGTCACCGGGTCAGTTCGGGACCCCGGACCCAGGTCGGGTCATGTCACGTCCCATGCCCGGGTCCCCGGGTTGGATTTTTACCCAGGCCCCGGGTCACAGGGTCATGTCGGGTCAACGGCCTGGGTACAAGGGTCTGGTGACCACCCCGACCCCAGGTCCCCGGGTCATGACGGGACACTGGACCAGGTCCCCGAGTCCGGTCGACACCACAGCCCCAGGTCACCGGGTCATGTCGGGACCCAGCCCGGGTCCCCGGGACGGGTTTTTACCCCAGCCGCAGATCACCGGGTCCTGTCGGGTACCCGGGTCGGGTCCCCTGGACAGGTCGGCACCCCGGCCCCGGGTCACGGGGTCATGTCGGGTCGCTGTCCCGGGTACCAGTGTCAGGTGACCACCCCGGCCCTGGGAGACGGAGTCATACCGGGTCCCCGGCCCAGGTCCCCGGGTTGCATCGGGACAAAAGCACCGGATCACTGGATCACGTGGGGGCCCGGGCCCGGGTCCCCGGGTTGCATCGGGACACCAGCGAAGGACCACCGGGTCCTGTCGGGTCCCCGGCCCGGGTCCCCTGGACAGGTCGTTAACCCGGCCCCAGGTGACCGGGTCAAGCGGGGTCACCGGCCCCAGGTCAGCGGGTCACGTGGGGTCACCGGACCCAGGTGACCCGGTCACGTGGGGTCACCGGCCCCAGGTGACCGGGTCACGTGGGGACACCGGCCCCAGGTGACCGGGTCACGTGGGGTCACTGGCCCCAGGTGACCGGGTCACGTGAGGTCACCGGCCCCAGGTGACCGGGTCACGTGGGGTCACCGGCCCCAGGTGACCGGGTCACGTGGGGTCACCGGCCCCAGGTGACCGGGTCACGTGGGGTCAACGGCCCCAGGTGACCGGGTCACGTGGGTCACCGGCCCCAGGTGACCGGGTCACGTGGGGTCACCGGCCCCAGGTGACCGGGTCACGTGGGGTCACCGGCCCCAGGTGACCGGGTCACGTGGGGTCACCGGCCCCAGGTGACCGGGTCACGTGGGGTCACCGGCCCCAGGTGACCGGGTCACGTGGGGACACCGGCCCCAGGTGACCGGGTCACGTGGGGTCACCGGCCCCAGGTGACCGGGTCACGTGGGGTCACCGGCCCCAGGTGACCGGGTCACGTGGGGACACCGGCCCCAGGTGACCGGGTCACGTGGGGTCACCGGCCCCAGGTGACCGGGTCACGTTGGGTCACCGGACCCAGGTCAGCGGGTCACGTGGGGACACCGGCCCCAGGTAACCGGGTCATACCGAGTCCCCGGACCCAGGTCACCGGGTCAGTTCGGGACCCCGGACCCAGGTCGGGTCATGTCACGTCCCATGCCTGGGTCCCCGGGTTGGATTTTTACCCAGGCCCCGGGTCACAGGGTCATGTCGGGTCAACGGCCTGGGTACAAGGGTCTGGTGACCACCCCGACCCCAGGTCCCCGGGTCATGACGGGACACCGGACCAGGTCCCCGAGTCCGGTCGACACCACAGCCCCAGGTCACCGGGTCATGTCGGGACCCAGCCCGGGTCCCCGGGACGGGTTTTTACCCCAGCCGCAGATCACCGGGTCCTGTCGGGTACCCGGGTCGGGTCCCCTGGACAGGTCGGCACCCCGGCCCCGGGTCACGGGGTCATGTCGGGTCGCTGTCCCGGGTACCAGTGTCAGGTGACCACCCCGGCCCTGGGAGACGGAGTCATACCGGGTCCCCGGCCCAGGTCCCCGGGTTGCATCGGGACAAAAGCACCGGATCACTGGATCACGTGGGGGCCCGGGCCCGGGTCCCCGGGTTGCATCGGGACACCAGCGAAGGACCACCGGGTCCTGTCGGGTCCCCGGCCCGGGTCCCCTGGACAGGTCGTTAACCCGGCCCCAGGTGACCGGGTCAAGCGGGGTCACCGGCCCCAGGTCAGCGGGTCACGTGGGGTCACCGGACCCAGGTGACCCGGTCACGTGGGGTCACCGGCCCCAGGTGACCGGGTCACGTGGGGACACCGGCCCCAGGTGACCGGGTTACGTGGGGTCACTGGCCCCAGGTGACCGGGTCACGTGGGGACACCGGCCCCAGGTGACCGGGTCACGTGGGGTCACTGGCCCCAGGTGACCGGGTCACGTGAGGTCACCGGCCCCAGGTGACCGGGTCACGTGGGGTCACCGGCCCCAGGTGACCGGGTCACGTGGGGTCACCGGCCCCAGGTGACCGGGTCACGTGGGGTCAACGGCCCCAGGTGACCGGGTCACGTGGGTCACCGGCCCCAGGTGACCGGGTCACGTGGGGTCACCGGCCCCAGGTGACCGGGTCACGTGGGGTCACCGGCCCCAGGTGACCGGGTCACGTGGGGTCACCGGCCCCAGGTGACCGGGTCACGTGGGGTCACCGGCCCCAGGTGACCGGGTCACGTGGGGACACCGGCCCCAGGTGACCGGGTCACGTGGGGTCACCGGCCCCAGGTGACCGGGTCACGTGGGGTCACCGGCCCCAGGTGACCGGGTCACGTGGGGACACCGGCCCCAGGTGACCGGGTCACGTGGGGTCACCGGCCCCAGGTGACCGGGTCACGTTGGGTCACCGGACCCAGGTCAGCGGGTCACGTGGGGACACCGGCCCCAGGTAACCGGGTCATACCGAGTCCCCGGACCCAGGTCACCGGGTCAGTTCGGGACCCCGGACCCAGGTCGGGTCATGTCACGTCCCATGCCTGGGTCCCCGGGTTGGATTTTTACCCAGGCCCCGGGTCACAGGGTCATGTCGGGTCAACGGCCTGGGTACAAGGGTCTGGTGACCACCCCGACCCCAGGTCCCCGGGTCATGACGGGACACCGGACCAGGTCCCCGAGTCCGGTCGACACCACAGCCCCAGGTCACCGGGTCATGTCGGGACCCAGCCCGGGTCCCCGGGACGGGTTTTTACCCCAGCCGCAGATCACCGGGTCCTGTCGGGTACCCGGGTCGGGTCCCCTGGACAGGTCGGCACCCCGGCCCCGGGTCACGGGGTCATGTCGGGTCGCTGTCCCGGGTACCAGTGTCAGGTGACCACCCCGGCCCTGGGAGACGGAGTCATACCGGGTCCCCGGCCCAGGTCCCCGGGTTGCATCGGGACAAAAGCACCGGATCACTGGATCACGTGGGGGCCCGGGCCCGGGTCCCCGGGTTGCATCGGGACACCAGCGAAGGACCACCGGGTCCTGTCGGGTCCCCGGCCCGGGTCCCCTGGACAGGTCGTTAACCCGGCCCCAGGTGACCGGGTCAAGCGGGGTCACCGGCCCCAGGTCAGCGGGTCACGTGGGGTCACCGGACCCAGGTGACCCGGTCACGTGGGGTCACCGGCCCCAGGTGACCGGGTCACGTGGGGACACCGGCCCCAGGTGACCGGGTTACGTGGGGTCACTGGCCCCAGGTGACCGGGTCACGTGAGGTCACCGGCCCCAGGTGACCGGGTCACGTGGGGTCACCGGCCCCAGGTGACCGGGTCACGTGGGGTCACCGGCCCCAGGTGACCGGGTCACGTGGGGTCAACGGCCCCAGGTGACCGGGTCACGTGGGGTCACCGGCCCCAGGTGTTCGGGTCACGTGGGGTCACCGGCCCCAGGTGACCGGGTCACGTGGGGTCACCGGCCCCAGGTGACCGGGTCACGTGGGGTCACCGGCCCCAGGTGACCGGGTCACGTGGGGTCACCGGCCCCAGGTGACCGGGTCACGTGGGGACACCGGCCCCAGGTGACCGGGTCACGTGGGGTCACCGGCCCCAGGTGACCGGGTCACGTGGGGTCACCGGCCCCAGGTGACCGGGTCACGTGGGGACACCGGCCCCAGGTGACCGGGTCACGTGGGGTCACCGGCCCCAGGTGACCGGGTCACGTGGGGTCACCGGACCCAGGTCAGCGGGTCACGAGGGGACACCGGCCCCAGGTGACCGGGTCACGTGGGGTCACCGGCCCCAGGTGACCGGGTCACGTGGGGTCACCGGCCCCAGGTGACCGGGTCACGTGGGGTCACCGGCCCCAGGTGACCGGGTCACGTGGGGTCACCGGCCCCAGGTGACCGGGTCACGTGGGGTCACCGGCCCCAGGTGACCGGGTCACGTGGGGTCACCGGCCCCAGGTGACCGGGTCACGTGGGGACACCGGCCCCAGGTGACCGGGTCACGTGGGGTCACCGGCCCCAGGTGACCGGGTCACGTGGGGTCACCGGCCCCAGGTGACCGGGTCACGTGGGGACACCGGCCCCAGGTGACCGGGTCACGTGGGGTCACCGGCCCCAGGTGACCGGGTCACGTGGGGTCACCGGACCCAGGTCAGCGGGTCACGAGGGGACACCGGCCCCAGGTGACCGGGTCACGTGGGGTCACCGGCCCCAGGTGACCTGGTCACGTGGGGTCACCGGCCCCAGGTGACCGGGTCACGTGGGGTCACCGGCCCCAGGTGACCGGGTCACGTGGGGTCACCGGCCCCAGGTGACCGGGTCACGTAGGGTCACCGGCCCCAGGTGACCGGGTCACGTTGGGTCACCGGACCCAGGTCAGCGGGTCACGTGGGGACACCGGCCCCAGGTAACCGGGTCATACCGAGTCCCCGGACCCAGGTCACCGGGTCAGTTCGGGACCCCGGACCCAGGTCGGGTCATGTCACGTCCCATGCCCGGGTCCCCGGGTTGGATTTTTACCCAGGCCCCGGGTCACAGGGTCATGTCGGGTCAACGGCCTGGGTACAAGGGTCTGGTGACCACCCCGACCCCAGGTCCCCGGGTCATGACGGGACACCGGACCAGGTCCCCGAGTCCGGTCGACACCACAGCCCCAGGTCACCGGGTCATGTCGGGACCCAGCCCGGGTCCCCGGGACGGGTTTTTACCCCAGCCGCAGATCACCGGGTCCTGTCGGGTACCCGGGTCGGGTCCCCTGGACAGGTCGGCACCCCGGCCCCGGGTCACGGGGTCATGTCGGGTCGCTGTCCCGGGTACCAGTGTCAGGTGACCACCCCGGCCCTGGGAGACGGAGTCATACCGGGTCCCCGGCCCAGGTCCCCGGGTTGCATCGGGACAAAAGCACCGGATCACTGGATCACGTGGGGGCCCGGGCCCGGGTCCCCGGGTTGCATCGGGACACCAGCGAAGGACCACCGGGTCCTGTCGGGTCCCCGGCCCGGGTCCCCTGGACAGGTCGTTAACCCGGCCCCAGGTGACCGGGTCACGCGGGGTCACCGGCCCCAGGTCAGCGGGTCACGTGGGGTCACCGGACCCAGGTGACCCGGTCACGTGGGGTCACCGGCCCCAGGTGACCGGGTCACGTGGGGTCACCGGCCCCAGGTGACCGGGTCACGTGGGGTCACCGGCCCCAGGTGACCGGGTCACGTGAGGTCACCGGCCCCAGGTGACCGGCTCACGTGGGGTCACCGGCCCCAGGTGACCGGGTCACGTGGGGTCACCGGCCCCAGGTGACCGGGTCACGTGGGGTCAACGGCCCCAGGTGACCGGGTCACGTGGGGTCACCGGCCCCAGGTGACCGGGTCACGTGGGGTCACCGGCCCCAGGTGACCGGGTCACGTGGGGTCACCGGCCCCAGGTGACCGGGTCACGTGGGGTCACCGGCCCCAGGTGACCGGGTCACGTGGGGACACCGGCCCCAGGTGACCGGGTCACGTGGGGTCACCGGCCCCAGGTGACCGGGTCACGAGGGGTCACCGGTCCCAGGTGACCGGGTCACGTGGGGTCACCGGCCCCAGGTGACCGGGTCACGTGGGGACACCGGCCCCAGGTGACCGGGTCACGTGGGGTCACCGGCCCCAGGTGACCGGGTCACGTGGGGTCACCGGACCCAGGTCAGCGGGTCACGTGGGGACACCGGCCCCATGTGACCGGGTCACGTGGGGTCACCGGCCCCAGGTGACCGGGTCACGTGGGGTCACCGGCCCCAGGTGACAGGGTCACGTAGGGTCACCGGCCCCAGGTGACCGGGTCACGTGGGGTCACCGGCCCCAGGTGTTCGGGTCACGTGGGGTCACCTGCCCCAGGTGACCGGGTCACGTGGGGACACCGGCCCCAGGTGACCGGGTCACGTGGGGACACCGGCCCCAGGTGACCGGGTCACGTGGGGTCACCGGCCCCAGGTGACCGGGTCACGTGGGGTCACCGGCCCCAGGTGACCGGGTCACGTGGGGACACCGGCCCCAGGTGACCGGGTCACGTGGGGTCACCGGCCCCAGGTGACCGGGTCACGTTGGGTCACCGGACCCAGGTCAGCGGGTCACGTGGGGACACCGGCCCCAGGTAACCGGGTCATACCGAGTCCCCGGACCCAGGTCACCGGGTCAGTTCGGGACCCCGGACCCAGGTCGGGTCATGTCACGTCCCATGCCCGGGTCCCCGGGTTGGATTTTTACCCAGGCCCCGGGTCACAGGGTCATGTCGGGTCAACGGCCTGGGTACAAGGGTCTGGTGACCACCCCGGCCCCGGGAGACGGAGTCATACCGGGTCCCCGGCCCAGGTCCCCGGGTTGCATCGGGACAAAAGCACCGGATCACTGGATCACGTGGGGGCCCGGGCCCGGGTCCCCGGGTTGCATCGGGACACCAGCGAAGGACCACCGGGTCCTGTCGGGTCCCCGGCCCGGGTCCCCTGGACAGGTCGTTAACCCGGCCCCAGGTGACCGGGTCACGCGGGGTCACCGGCCCCAGGTCAGCGGGTCACGTGGGGTCACCGGCCCCAGGTCAGCGGGTCACGTGGGGACACCGGCCCCAGGTCACCGGGTCACGTGGGGTCACCGGACCCAGGTGACCCGGTCACGTGGGGTCACCGGCCCCAGGTGACCGGGTCACGTGGGGACACCGGCCCCAGGTGACCGGGTCACGCGGGGTCACCGTCCCCAGGTGACCGGGTCACGTGGGGTCACCGGCCCCAGGTCAGCGGGTCACGTGGGGACACCGGCCCCAGGTCAGCGGGTCACGTGGGGACCCCGGCCCCAGGTCAGCGGGTCACATGGGGACACCGGCCCCAGGTCACCGCGTCAGGTCGGGACCCCGAACCCAGGTCCACGAGTCCGTCGACACCACAGCCCCGGGTCACCGGGTCGTGTCGGGTAACCGGCCTGGTTCCCAGGTTCCGATGACCACCCCGGCACCAGGACCCCGGGTCACGTGGGGACACCGGCCCCAGGTGACCGGGTAACGTGGGGTCACCGGCCACAGGTCAGCGGGTCACGTGGGGACCCCGGCCCCAGGTCACCGGGTCACGTGGGGTCACCGGCCCCAGGTCAGAGGGTCACGTGGGGACCCCGGACCCAGGTCACCGGGTCATGTCGGGACCCAGCCTGGGTCCCCGGGACGGGTTTTTACCCCAGCCGCAGATCACCGGGTCCTGTCGGGTACCCGGGTCGGGTCCCCTGGACAGGTCGGCACCCCGGCCCCGGGTCACGGGGTCATGTCGGGTCGCTGTCCCGGGTACCAGTGTCAGGTGACCACCCCGGCCCCGGGAGACGGAGTCATACCGGGTCCCCGGCCCGGGTCCCCGGGTTGCATCGGGACACCAGCGAAGGACCACCGGGTCCTGTCGGGTCCCCGGCCCGGGTCCCCTGGACAGGTCGTTAACCCGGCCCCAGGTCACCGGGTCATGTCGCGCACCCGGCCTGGTTCCCAGGTTCCGGTGACCACCCCGGCACCAGGACCCCGGGTCACGTGGGGACCCCGGCCCCAGGTCAGCGGGTCACGTGGGGTCACCGGCCCCAGGTGACCGGGTCACGTGGGGTCACCGGACCCAGGTAACCGGGTCATACCGAGTCCCCGGACCCAGGTTACCGGGTCAGTTCGGGACCCCGGACCCAGGTCGGGTCATGTCACGTCCCATGCCCGGGTCCCCGGGTTGGATTTTTACCCAGGCCCCGGGTCACAGGGTCATGTCGGGTCAACGGCCTGGGTACAAGGGTCTGGTGACCACCCCGACCCCAGGTCCCCGGGTCATGACGGGACACCGAACCAGGTCCCCGAGTCCGGTCGACACCACAGCCCCAGGTCACCGGGTCATGTCGGGACCCAGCCCGGGTCCCCGGGACGGGTTTTTACCCCAGCCGCAGATCACCGGGTCCTGTCGGGTACCCGGGTCGGGTCCCCTGGACAGGTCGGCACCCCGGCCCCGGGTCACGGGGTCATGTCGGGTCGCTGTCCCGGGTACCAGTGTCAGGTGACCACCCCGGCCCCGGGAGACGGAGTCATACCGGGTCCCCGGCCCAGGTCCCCGGGTTGCATCGGGACAAAAGCACCGGATCACTGGATCACGTGGGGGCCCGGGCCCGGGTCCCCGGGTTGCATCGGGACACCAGTGAAGGACCACCGGGTCCTGTCGGGTCCCCGGCCCGGGTCCCCTGGACAGGTCGTTAACCCGGCCCCAGGTGACCGGGTCACGCGGGGTCACCGGCCCCAGGTCAGCGGGTCACGTGGGGTCACCGGCCCCAGGTCAGCGGGTCACGTGGGGACACCGGCCCCAGGTCACCGGGTCACGTGGGGTCACCGGCCCCAGGTGACCGGGTCACGTGGGGTCACCGGCCCCAGGTGACCGGGTCACGTGGGGTCACCGGCCCCAGGTGACCGGGTCACGTGAGGTCACCGGCCCCAGGTGACCGGGTCACGTGGGGTCACCGGCCCCAGGTGACCGGGTCACGTGGGGTGACCGGCCCCAGGTGACCGGGTCACGTGGGGTCACCGGCCCCAGGTGACCGGGTCACGTGGGGTCAACGGCCCCAGGTGACCGGGTCACGTGGGGTCACCGGCCCCAGGTGTTCGGGTCACGTGGGGTCACCGGCCCCAGGTGACCGGGTCACGTGGGGTCACCGGAGCCAGGTGACCGGGTCACGTGGGGTCACCGGCCCCAGGTGACCGGGTCACGTGGGGACACCGGCCCCAGGTCAGCGGGTCACGTGGGGTCACCGGCCCCAGGTGACCGGGTCACGTGGGGTCACCGGCCCCAGGTGACCTGGTCAAGTGGGGTCACCGGCCCGAGGTGACCGGGTCACGTGGGGTCACCGGCCCCAGGTGACCTGGTCACGTGGGGTCACCGGACCCAGGTCAGCGGGTCACGTGGGGACACCGGCCCCAGGTGACCGGGTCACGTGGGGTCACCGGCCCCAGGTGACCTGGTCACGTGGGGTCACCGGCCCCAGGTGACCGGGTCACGTGGGGTCACCGGCCCCAGGTGACCGGGTCACGTGGGGTCACCGGCCCCAGGTGACCGGGTCATGTGGGGTCACCGGCCCCAGGTGACCGGGTCACGTCGGGTCACCGGCCCCAGGTGTTCGGGTCACGTGGGGTCACCGGCCCCAGGTCAGCGGGTCACGTGGGGTCACCGGCCCCAAGTCAGCGGGTCACTTGGGGACACCGGCCCCAGGTCAGCGGGTCACGTGGGGACACCGGCCCCAGGTCACCGCGTCAGGTCGGGACCCCGAACCCAGGTCCACGAGTCCGTCGACACCACAGCCCCGGGTCACCGGGTCGTGTCGGGTAACCGGCCTGGTTCCCAGGTTCCGATGACCACCCCGGCACCAGGACTCTGGGTCACGTGGGGACACCGGCCCCAGGTGACCGGGTCACGTGGGGTCACCGGACCCAGGTGACCCGGTCACGTGGGGACACCGGCCCCAGGTGACCGGGTCACGTGAGGTCACGGGCCCCAGGTGACCGGGTCACGTGGGGTCACCGGCCCCAGGTGACCGGGTCACGTGGGGTCACCGGCCCCAGGTGTTCGGGTCACGTGGGGTCACCGGCCCCAGGTGACCGGGTCACGTGGGGTCACCGGCCCCAGGTGACCGGGTCACGTGGGGACACCGGCCCCAGGTGTTCGGGTCACGTGGGGTCACCGGCCCCAGGTGACCGGGTCACGTGGGGACACCGGCCCCAGGTGACCGGGTCACGTGGGGTCACCGGCCCCAGGTGACCGGGTCACGTGGGGTCACCGGCCCCAGGTGACCGGGTCACGTGGGGACACCGGCCCCAGGTGACCGGGTCACGTGGGGTCACCGGCCCCAGGTGACCGGGTCACGTTGGGTCACCGGACCCAGGTCAGCGGGTCACGTGGGGACACCGGCCCCAGGTAACCGGGTCATACCGAGTCCCCGGACCCAGGTCACCGGGTCAGTTCGGGACCCCGGACCCAGGTCGGGTCATGTCACGTCCCATGCCCGGGTCCCCGGGTTGGATTTTTACCCAGGCCCCGGGTCACAGGGTCATGTCGGGTCAACGGCCTGGGTACAAGGGTCTGGTGACCACCCCGACCCCAGGTCCCCGGGTCATGACGGGACACCGGACCAGGTCCCCGAGTCCGGTCGACACCACAGCCCCAGGTCACCGGGTCATGTCGGGACCCAGCCCGGGTCCCCGGGACGGGTTTTTACCCCAGCCGTAGATCACCGGGTCCTGTCGGGTACCCGGGTCGGGTCCCCTGGACAGGTCGGCACCCCGGCCCCGGGTCACGGGGTCATGTCGGGTCGCTGTCCCGGGTACCAGTGTCAGGTGACCACCCCGGCCCCGGGAGACGGAGTCATACCGGGTCCCCGGCCCAGGTCCCCGGGTTGCATCGGGACAAAAGTACCGGATCACTGGATCACGTGGGGGCCCGGGCCCGGGTCCCCGGGTTGCATCGGGACACCAGCGAAGGACCACCGGGTCCTGTCGGGTCCCCGGCCCGGGTCCCCTGGACAGGTCGTTAACCCGGCCCCAGGTGACCGGGTCACGCGGGGTCACCGGCCCCAGGTCAGCGGGTCACGTGGGGTCACCGGCCCCAGGTCAGCGGGTCACGTGGGGACACCGGCCCCAGGTCATCGGGTCACGTGGGGTCACCGGACCCAGGTGACCGGGTCACGTGAGGTCACCGGCCCCAGGTGACCGGGTCACGTGGGGTCACCGGCCCCAGGTGACCGGGTCACGTGGGGTCACCGGCCCCAGGTGACCGGGTCACGTGGGGACACCGGCCCGAGGTGACCGGGTCACGTGGGGTCACCGGCCCCAGGTGACCTGGTCACGTGGGGTCACCGGACCCAGGTGACCGGGTCACGTGGGGACACCGGCCCCAGGTGACCGGGTCACGTGGGGTCACCGGCCCCAGGTGACCGGGTCACGTGGGGTCACCGGCCCCAGGTGACCGGGTCACGTGGGGTCACCGGCCCCAGGTGACCGGGTCACGTCGGGTCACCGGCCCCAGGTGTTCGGGTCACGTGGGGTCACCGGCCCCAGGTCAGCGGGTCACGTGGGGTCACCGGCCCCAGGTCAGCGGGTCACTTGGGGACACCGGCCCCAGGTCAGCGGGTCACGTGGGGACACCGGCCCCAGGTCACCGCGTCAGGTCGGGACCCCGAACCCAGGTCCACGAGTCCGTCGACACCACAGCCCCGGGTCACCGGGTCGTGTCGGGTAACCGGCCTGGTTCCCAGGTTCCGATGACCACCCCGGCACCAGGACTCTGGGTCACGTGGGGACACCGGCCCCAGGTGACCGGGTCACGTGGGGTCACCGGACCCAGGTGACCCGGTCACGTGGGGACACCGGCCCCAGGTGACCGGGTCACGTGAGGTCACGGGCCCCAGGTGACCGGGTCACGTGGGGTCACCGGCCCCAGGTGACCGGGTCACGTGGGGTCACCGGCCCCAGGTGACCGGGTCACGTGGGGTCACCGGCCCCAGGTGTTCGGGTCACGTGGGGTCACGGGCCACAGGTGACCGGGTCACGTGGGGTCACCGGCCCCAGGTGACCGGGTCACGTGGGGTCACCGGCCCCAGGTGACCGGGTCACGTGGGGACACCGGCCCCAGGTGTTCGGGTCACGTGGGGTCACCGGCCCCAGGTGACCGGGTCACGTGGGGACACCGGCCCCAGGTGACCGGGTCACGTGGGGTCACCGGCCCCAGGTGACCGGGTCACGTGGGGTCACCGGCCCCAGGTGACCGGGTCACGTGGGGACACCGGCCCCAGGTGACCGGGTCACGTGGGGTCACCGGCCCCAGGTGACCGGGTCACGTTGGGTCACCGGACCCAGGTCAGCGGGTCACGTGGGGACACCGGCCCCAGGTAACCGGGTCATACCGAGTCCCCGGACCCAGGTCACCGGGTCAGTTCGGGACCCCGGACCCAGGTCGGGTCATGTCACGTCCCATGCCCGGGTCCCCGGGTTGGATTTTTACCCAGGCCCCGGGTCACAGGGTCATGTCGGGTCAACGGCCTGGGTACAAGGGTCTGGTGACCACCCCGACCCCAGGTCCCCGGGTCATGACGGGACACCGGACCAGGTCCCCGAGTCCTGTCGACACCACAGCCCCAGGTCACCGGGTCATGTCGGGACCCAGCCCGGGTCCCCGGGACGGGTTTTTACCCCAGCCGCAGATCACCGGGTCCTGTCGGGTACCCGGGTCGGGTCCCCTGGACAGGTCGGCACCCCGGCCCCGGGTCACGGGGTCATGTCGGGTCGCTGTCCCGGGTACCAGTGTCAGGTGACCACCCCGGCCCCGGGAGACGGAGTCATACCGGGTCCCCGGCCCAGGTCCCCGGGTTGCATCGGGACAAAAGCACCGGATCACTGGATCACGTGGGGGCCCGGGCCCGGGTCCCCGGGTTGCATCGGGACACCAGCGAAGGACCACCGGGTCCTGTCGGGTCCCCGGCCCGGGTCCCCTGGACAGGTCGTTAACCCGGCCCCAGGTGACCGGGTCACGCGGGGTCACCGGCCCCAGGTCAGCGGGTCACGTGGGGTCACCGGCCCCAGGTCAGCGGGTCACGTGGGGACACCGGCCCCAGGTCATCGGGTCACGTGGGGTCACCGGACCCAGGTGACCGGGTCACGTGAGGTCACCGGCCCCAGGTGACCGGGTCACGTGGGGTCACCGGCCCCAGGTGACCGGGTCACGTGGGGTCACCGGCCCCAGGTGACCGGGTCACGTTGGGTCACCGGCCCCAGGTGACCGGGTCACGTGGGGACACCGGCCCCAGGTGACCGGGTCACGTGGGGTCACCGGCCCCAGGTGACCGGGTCACGTGGGGTCACCGGCCCCAGGTGACCGGGTCACGTGGGGTCACCGGCCCCAGGTGACCTGGTCACGTGGGGTCACCGGCCCCAGGTGACCGGGTCACGTGGGGTCACCGGCCCCAGGTGTTCGGGTCACGTGGGGTCACCGGCCCCAGGTGACCGGGTCACGTGGGGTCACCGGCCCCAGGTGACCGGGTCACGTGGGGTCACCGGCCCCAGGTGACCGGGTCACGTGGGGACACCGGCCCCAGGTGACCGGGTCACGTGGGGTCACCGGCCCCAGGTGACCGGGTCACGTGGGGTCACCGGCCCCAGGTGACCTGGTCACATGGGGTCACCGGCCCCAGGTGACCTGGTCACGTGGGGTCACCGGCCCCAGGTGACCGGGTCACGTGGGGTCACCGGCCCCAGGTGACCGGGTCACGTGGGGACACCGGCCCCAGGTGACCGGGTCACGTGGGGTCACCGGCCCCAGGTGACCGGGTCACGTGGGGTCACCGGACCCAGGTCAGCGGGTCACGTGGGGACACCGGCCCCAGGTGACCGGGTCACGTGGGGTCACCGGCCCCAGGTGACCTGGTCACGTGGGGTCACCGGCCCCAGGTGACTGGGTCACGTGGGGTCACCGGCCCCAGGTCAGCGGGTCACGTGGGGTCACCGGCCCCAGGTGACCGGGTCACGTGGGGTCACCGGCCCCAGGTGTTCGGGTCACGTGGGGTCACCGGCCCCAGGTGACCGGGTCACGTGGGGTCACCGGCCCCAGGTGACCGGGTCACGTGGGGTCACCGGCCCCAGGTGACCGGGTCACGTGGGGACACCGGCCCCAGGTGACCGGGTCACGTGGGGTCACCGGCCCCAGGTGACCGGGTCACGTGGGGTCACCGGCCCCAGGTGACCGGGTCACGTGGGGACACCGGCCCCAGGTGACCGGGTCACGTGGGGTCACCGGCCCCAGGTGACCGGGTCACGTTGGGTCACCGGACCCAGGTCAGCGGGTCACGTGGGGACACCGGCCCCAGGTAACCGGGTCATACCGAGTCCCCGGACCCAGGTCACCGGGTCAGTTCGGGACCCCGGACCCAGGTCGGGTCATGTCACGTCCCATGCCCGGGTCCCCGGGTTGGATTTTTACCCAGGCCCCGGGTCACAGGGTCATGTCGGGTCAACGGCCTGGGTACAAGGGTCTGGTGACCACCCCGACCCCAGGTCCCCGGGTCATGACGGGACACCGGACCAGGTCCCCGAGTCCGGTCGACACCACAGCCCCAGGTCACCGGGTCATGTCGGGACCCAGCCCGGGTCCCCGGGACGGGTTTTTACCCCAGCCGCAGATCACCGGGTCCTGTCGGGTACCCGGGTCGGGTCCCCTGGACAGGTCGGCACCCCGGCCCCGGGTCACGGGGTCATGTCGGGTCGCTGTCCCAGGTACCAGTGTCAGGTGACCACCCCAGCCCCAGGAGACGGAGTCATACCGGGTCCCCGGCCCGGGTCCCCGGGTTGCATCGGGACAAAAGCACCGGATCACTGGATCACGTGGGGGCCCGGGCCCGGGTCCCCGGGTTGCATCGGGACACCAGCGAAGGACCACCGGGTCCTGTCGGGTCCCCGGCCCGGGTCCCCTGGACAGGTCGTTAACCCGGCCCCAGGTCACCGGGTCATGTCGCGCACCCGGCCTGGTTCCCACGTTCCGGTGACCACCCCGGCACCAGGACCCCGGGTCCCGTGGGGACCCCGGCCCCAGGTGACCGGGTCACGCGGGGTCACCGGCCCCAGGTCAGCGGGTCACGTGGGGTCACCGGCCCCAGGTCAGCGGGTCACGTGGAGACACCGGCCCCAGGTCAGCGGGTCACGTGGGGACACCGGCCCCAGGTCACCGCGTCAGGTCGGGACCCCGAACCCAGATCCACGAGTCCGTCGACACCACAGCCCCGGGTCACCGGGTCGTGTCGGGAAACCGGCCTGGTTCCCAGGTTCCGATGACCACCCCGGCACCAGGACTCTGGGTCACGTGGGGACACCGGCCCCAGGTGACCGGGTCACGTGGGGTCACCGGCCCCAGGTGACCGGGTCACGTGGGGTCACCGGCCCCAGGTGACCGGGTCACGTGGGGTCACCGGCCCCAGGTGACCGGGTCACGTGGGGTCACCGGCCCCAGGTGACCGGGTCACGTGAGGTCACCGGCCCCAGGTGACCGGGTCACGTGGGGTCACCGGCCCCAGGTGACCGGGTCACGTGGGGTCACCGGCCCCAGGTGACCGGGTCACGTGGGGTCACCGGCCCCAGGTGACCGGGTCACGTGGGGTCAACGGCCCCAGGTGACCGGGTCACGTGGGGTCACCGGCCCCAGGTGACCGGGTCACGTGGGGTCACCGGCCCCAGGTGACCGGGTCACGTGGGGACACCGGCCCCAGGTGACCGGGTCACGTGGGGTCACCGGCCCCAGGTGACCGGGTCACGTGGGGTCACCGGCCCCAGGTGACCGGGTCACGTGGGGTCACCGGCCCCAGGTGACCGGGTCACGTGGGGACACCGGCCCCAGGTGACCGGGTCACGTGGGGTCACCGGCCCCAGGTGACCGGGTCACGTGGGGACACCGGACCCAGGTAACCGGGTCATACCGAGTCCCCGGACCCAGGTCACCGGGTCAGTTCGGGACCCCGGACCCAGGTCGGGTCATGTCACGTCCCATGCCCGGGTCCCCGGGTTGGATTTTTACCCAGGCCCCGGGTCACAGGGTCATGTCGGGTCAACGGCCTGGGTACAAGGGTCTGGTGACCACCCCGACCCCAGGTCCCCGGGTCATGACGGGACACCGGACCAGGTCCCCGAGTCCGGTCGACACCACAGCCCCAGGTCACCGGGTCATGTCGGGACCCAGCCTGGGTCCCCGGGACGGGTTTTTACCCCAGCCGCAGATCACCGGGTCCTGTCGGGTACCCGGGTCGGGTCCCCTGGACAGGTCGGCACCCCGGCCCCGGGTCACGGGGTCATGTCGGGTCGCTGTCCCGGGTACCAGTGTCAGGTGACCACCCCGGCCCCGGGAGACGGAGTCATACCGGGTCCCCGGCCCGGGTCCCCGGGTTGCATCGGGACACCAGCGAAGGACCACCGGGTCCTGTCGGGTCCCCGGCCCGGGTCCCCTGGACAGGTCGTTAACCCGGCCCCAGGTCACCGGGTCATGTCGCGCACCCGGCCTGGTTCCCAGGTTCCGGTGACCACCCCGGCACCAGGACCCCGGGTCCCGTGGGGACCCCGGCCCCAGGTGACCGGGTCACGCGGGGTCACCGTCCCCAGGTCAGCGGGTCACGTGGGGTCACCGGCCCCAGGTCAGCGGGTCACGTGGAGACACCGGCCCCAGGTCACCGGGTCACGTGGGGTCACCGGACCCAGGTGACCCGGTCACGTGGGGACACCGGCCCCAGGTGACCGGGTCACGTGGGGACACCGGACCCAGGTCAGCGGGTCACGTGGGGACCCCGGCCCCAGGTCAGCGGGTCACGTGGGGACACCGGCCCCAGGTTACCGCGTCAGGTCGGGACCCCGAACCCAGGTCCACGAGTCCGTCGACACCACAGCCCCGGGTCACCGGGTCGTGTCGGGTAACCGGCCTGGTTCCCAGGTTCCGATGACCACCCCGGCACCAGGACCCCGGGTCACGTGGGGACACCGGCCCCAGGTGACCGGGTAACGTGGGGTCACCGGCCACAGGTCAGCGGGTCACGTGGGGACCCCGGCCCCAGGTCACCGGGTCACGTGGGGTCACCGGCCCCAGGTGACCGGGTCACGTGGGGACACCGGCCCCAGGTGACCGGGTCACGTGGGGTCACCGGCCCCAGGTGACCGGGTCACGTTGGGTCACCGGACCCAGGTCAGCGGGTCACGTGGGGACACCGGCCCCAGGTAACCGGGTCATACCGAGTCCCCGGACCCAGGTCACCGGGTCAGTTCGGGACCCCGGACCCAGGTCGGGTCATGTCACGTCCCATGCCCGGGTCCCCGGGTTGGATTTTTACCCAGGCCCCGGGTCACAGGGTCATGTCGGGTCAACGGCCTGGGTACAAGGGTCTGGTGACCACCCCGACCCCAGGTCCCCGGGTCATGACGGGACACCGGACCAGGTCCCCGAGTCCTGTCGACACCACAGCCCCAGGTCACCGGGTCATGTCGGGACCCAGCCCGGGTCCCCGGGACGGGTTTTTACCCCAGCCGCAGATCACCGGGTCCTGTCGGGTACCCGGGTCGGGTCCCCTGGACAGGTCGGCACCCCGGCCCCGGGTCACGGGGTCATGTCGGGTCGCTGTCCCGGGTACCAGTGTCAGGTGACCACCCCGGCCCCGGGAGACGGAGTCATACCGGGTCCCCGGCCCAGGTCCCCGGGTTGCATCGGGACAAAAGCACCGGATCACTGGATCACTTGGGGGCCCGGGCCCGGGTCCCCGGGTTGCATCGGGACACCAGCGAAGGACCACCGGGTCCTGTCGGGTCCCCGGCCCGGGTCCCCTGGACAGGTCGTTAACCCGGCCCCAGGTGACCGGGTCACGCGGGGTCACCGGCCCCAGGTCAGCGGGTCACGTGGGGTCACCGGCCCCAGGTCAGCGGGTCACGTGGGGACACCGGCCCCAGGTCATCGGGTCACGTGGGGTCACCGGACCCAGGTGACCGGGTCACGTGAGGTCACCGGCCCCAGGTGACCGAGTCACGTGGGGTCACCGGCCCCAGGTGACCGGGTCACGTGGGGTCACCGGCCCCAGGTGACCGGGTCACGTGGGGTCACCGGCCCCAGGTGACCGGGTCACGTGGGGTCACCGGCCCCAGGTGACCTGGTCACGTGGGGTCACCGGCCCCAGGTGACCGGGTCACGTGGGGTCAGCGGCCCCAGGTGACCGGGTCACGTGGGGTCAGCGGCCCCAGGTGACCGGGTCACGTGGGGTCACCGGCCCCAGGTGACCGGGTCACGTGGGGTCACCGGCCCCAGGTGACCTGGTCACATGGGGTCACCGGCCCCAGGTGACCTGGTCACGTGGGGTCACCGGCCCCAGGTGACCGGGTCACGTGGGGTCACCGGCCCCAGGTGACCGGGTCACGTGGGGACACCGGCCCCAGGTGACCGGGTCACGTGGGGTCACCGGCCCCAGGTGACCGGGTCACGTGGGGTCACCGGCCCCAGGTGACCGGGTCACGTGGGGACACCGGCCCCAGGTGACCGGGTCACGTGGGGTCACCGGCCCCAGGTGACCTGGTCACGTGGGGTCACCGGCCCCAGGTGACTGGGTCACGTGGGGTCACCGGCCCCAGGTCAGCGGGTCACGTGGGGTCACCGGCCCCAGGTGACCGGGTCACGTGGGGTCACCGGCCCCAGGTGTTCGGGTCACGTGGGGTCACCGGCCCCAGGTGACCGGGTCACGTGGGGTCACCGGCCCCAGGTGACCGGGTCACGTGGGGTCACCGGCCCCAGGTGACCGGGTCACGTGGGGACACCGGCCCCAGGTGACCGGGTCACGTGGGGTCACCGGCCCCAGGTGACCGGGTCACGTGGGGTCACCGGCCCCAGGTGACCGGGTCACGTGGGGACACCGGCCCCAGGTGACCGGGTCACGTGGGGTCACCGGCCCCAGGTGACCGGGTCACGTTGGGTCACCGGACCCAGGTCAGCGGGTCACGTGGGGACACCGGCCCCAGGTAACCGGGTCATACCGAGTCCCCAGACCCAGGTCACCGGGTCAGTTCGGGACCCCGGACCCAGGTCGGGTCATGTCACGTCCCATGCCCGGGTCCCCGGGTTGGATTTTTACCCAGGCCCCGGGTCACAGGGTCATGTCGGGTCAACGGCCTGGGTACAAGGGTCTGGTGACCACCCCGACCCCAGGTCCCCGGGTCATGACGGGACACCGGACCAGGTCCCCGAGTCCGGTCGACACCACAGCCCCAGGTCACCGGGTCATGTCGGGACCCAGCCCGGGTCCCCGGGACGGGTTTTTACCCCAGCCGCAGATCACCGGGTCCTGTCGGGTACCCGGGTCGGGTCCCCTGGACAGGTCGGCACCCCGGCCCCGGGTCACGGGGTCATGTCGGGTCGCTGTCCCAGGTACCAGTGTCAGGTGACCACCCCAGCCCCGGGAGACGGAGTCATACCGGGTCCCCGGCCCGGGTCCCCGGGTTGCATCGGGACAAAAGCACCGGATCACTGGATCACGTGGGGGCCCGGGCCCGGGTCCCCGGGTTGCATCGGGACACCAGCGAAGGACCACCGGGTCCTGTCGGGTCCCCGGCCCGGGTCCCCTGGACAGGTCGTTAACCCGGCCCCAGGTCACCGGGTCATGTCGCGCACCCGGCCTGGTTCCCACGTTCCGGTGACCACCCCGGCACCAGGACCCCGGGTCCCGTGGGGACCCCGGCCCCAGGTGACCGGGTCACGCGGGGTCACCGGCCCCAGGTCAGCGGGTCACGTGGGGTCACCGGCCCCAGGTCAGCGGGTCACGTGGAGACACCGGCCCCAGGTCAGCGGGTCACGTGGGGACACCGGCCCCAGGTCACCGCGTCAGGTCGGGACCCCGAACCCAGATCCACGAGTCCGTCGACACCACAGCCCCGGGTCACCGGGTCGTGTCGGGAAACCGGCCTGGTTCCCAGGTTCCGATGACCACCCCGGCACCAGGACTCTGGGTCACGTGGGGACACCGGCCCCAGGTGACCGGGTCACGTGGGGTCACCGGCCCCAGGTGACCGGGTCACGTGGGGTCACCGGCCCAAGGTGACCGGGTCACGTGGGGTCACCGGCCCCAGGTGACCGGGTCACGTGAGGTCACCGGCCCCAGGTGACCGGGTCACGTGGGGTCACCGGCCCCAGGTGACCGGGTCACGTGGGGTCACCGGCCCCAGGTGACCGGGTCACGTGGGGTCACCGGCCCCAGGTGACCGGGTCACGTGGGGTCACCGGCCCCAGGTGACCGGGTCACGTGGGGTCACCGGCCCCAGGTGACCGGGTCACGTGGGGTCACCGGCCCCAGGTGACCGGGTCACGTTGGGTCACCGGACCCAGGTCAGCGGGTCACGTGGGGACACCGGCCCCAGGTAACCGGGTCATACCGAGTCCCCGGACCCAGGTCACCGGGTCAGTTCGGGACCCCGGACCCAGGTCGGGTCATGTCACGTCCCATGCCCGGGTCCCCGGGTTGGATTTTTACCCAGGCCCCGGGTCACAGGGTCATGTCGGGTCAACGGCCTGGGTACAAGGGTCTGGTGACCACCCCGACCCCAGGTCCCCGGGTCATGACGGGACACCGGACCAGGTCCCCGAGTCCTGTCGACACCACAGCCCCAGGTCACCGGGTCATGTCGGGACCCAGCCCGGGTCCCCGGGACGGGTTTTTACCCCAGCCGCAGATCACCGGGTCCTGTCGGGTACCCGGGTCGGGTCCCCTGGACAGGTCGGCACCCCGGCCCCGGGTCACGGGGTCATGTCGGGTCGCTGTCCCGGGTACCAGTGTCAGGTGACCACCCCGGCCCCGGGAGACGGAGTCATACCGGGTCCCCGGCCCAGGTCCCCGGGTTGCATCGGGACAAAAGCACCGGATCACTGGATCACGTGGGGGCCCGGGCCCGGGTCCCCGGGTTGCATCGGGACACCAGCGAAGGACCACCGGGTCCTGTCGGGTCCCCGGCCCGGGTCCCCTGGACAGGTCGTTAACCCGGCCCCAGGTGACCGGGTCACGCGGGGTCACCGGCCCCAGGTCAGCGGGTCACGTGGGGTCACCGGCCCCAGGTCAGCGGGTCACGTGGGGACACCGGCCCCAGGTCATCGGGTCACGTGGGGTCACCGGACCCAGGTGACCGGGTCACGTGAGGTCACCGGCCCCAGGTGACCGGGTCACGTGGGGTCACCGGCCCCAGGTGACCGGGTCACGTGGGGTCACCGGCCCCAGGTGACCGGGTCACGTGGGGTCACCGGCCCCAGGTGACCGGGTCACGTGGGGACACCGGCCCCAGGTGACCGGGTCACGTGGGGTCACCGGCCCCAGGTGACCGGGTCACGTGGGGTCACCGGCCCCAGGTGACCGGGTCACGTGGGGTCACCGGCCCCAGGTGACCTGGTCACGTGGGGTCACCGGCCCCAGGTGACCGGGTCACGTGGGGTCACCGGCCCCAGGTGTTCGGGTCACGTGGGGTCACCGGCCCCAGGTGACCTGGTCACATGGGGTCACCGGCCACAGGTGACCTGGTCACGTGGGGTCACCGGCCCCAGGTGACCGGGTCACGTGGGGTCACCGGCCCCAGGTGACCGGGTCACGTGGGGACACCGGCCCCAGGTGACCGGGTCACGTGGGGTCACCGGCCCCAGGTGACCGGGTCACGTGGGGTCACCGGACCCAGGTCAGCGGGTCACGTGGGGACACCGGCCCCAGGTGACCGGGTCACGTGGGGTCACCGGCCCCAGGTGACCTGGTCACGTGGGGTCACCGGCCCCAGGTGACTGGGTCACGTGGGGTCACCGGCCCCAGGTCAGCGGGTCACGTGGGGTCACCGGCCCCAGGTGACCGGGTCACGTGGGGTCACCGGCCCCAGGTGACCGGGTCACGTGGGGACACCGGCCCCAGGTGACCGGGTCACGTGGGGTCACCGGCCCCAGGTGACCGGGTCACGTGGGGTCACCGGCCCCAGGTGACCTGGTCACGTGGGGTCACCGGCCCCAGGTGACCGGGTCACGTGGGGTCACCGGCCCCAGGTGTTCGGGTCACGTGGGGTCACCGGCCCCAGGTCAGCGGGTCACGTGGGGACACCGGCCCCAGGTCATCGGGTCACGTGGGGTCACCGGACCCAGGTGACCGGGTCACGTGAGGTCACCGGCCCCAGGTGACCGGGTCACGTGGGGTCACCGGCCCCAGGTGACCGGGTCACGTGGGGTCACCGGCCCCAGGTGACCGGGTCACGTGGGGTCACCGGCCCCAGGTGACCGGGTCACGTGGGGACACCGGCCCCAGGTGACCGGGTCACGTGGGGTCACCGGCCCCAGGTGACCGGGTCACGTGGGGTCACCGGCCCCAGGTGACCGGGTCACGTGGGGTCACCGGCCCCAGGTGACCTGGTCACGTGGGGTCACCGGCCCCAGGTGACCGGGTCACGTGGGGTCACCGGCCCCAGGTGTTCGGGTCACGTGGGGTCACCGGCCCCAGGTGACCTGGCCACATGGGGTCACCGGCCCCAGGTGACCTGGTCACGTGGGGTCACCGGCCCCAGGTGACCGGGTCACGTGGGGTCACCGGCCCCAGGTGACCGGGTCACGTGGGGACACCGGCCCCAGGTGACCGGGTCACGTGGGGTCACCGGCCCCAGGTGACCGGGTCACGTGGGGTCACCGGACCCAGGTCAGCGGGTCACGTGGGGACACCGGCCCCAGGTGACCGGGTCACGTGGGGTCACCGGCCCCAGGTGACCTGGTCACGTGGGGTCACCGGCCCCAGGTGACTGGGTCACGTGGGGTCACCGGCCCCAGGTCAGCGGGTCACGTGGGGTCACCGGCCCCAGGTGACCGGGTCACGTGGGGTCACCGGCCCCAGGTGTTCGGGTCACGTGGGGTCACCGGCCCCAGGTGACCGGGTCACGTGGGGTCACCGGCCCCAGGTGACCGGGTCACGTGGGGTCACCGGCCCCAGGTGACCGGGTCACGTGGGGACACCGGCCCCAGGTGACCGGGTCACGTGGGGTCACCGGCCCCAGGTGACCGGGTCACGTGGGGTCACCGGCCCCAGGTGACCGGGTCACGTGGGGACACCGGCCCCAGGTGACCGGGTCACGTGGGGTCACCGGCCCCAGGTGACCGGGTCACGTTGGGTCACCGGACCCAGGTCAGCGGGTCACGTGGGGACACCGGCCCCAGGTAACCGGGTCATACCGAGTCCCCGGACCCAGGTCACCGGGTCAGTTCGGGACCCCGGACCCAGGTCGGGTCATGTCACGTCCCATGCCCGGGTCCCCGGGTTGGATTTTTACCCAGGCCCCGGGTCACAGGGTCATGTCGGGTCAACGGCCTGGGTACAAGGGTCTGGTGACCACCCCGACCCCAGGTCCCCGGGTCATGACGGGACACCGGACCAGGTCCCCGAGTCCGGTCGACACCACAGCCCCAGGTCACCGGGTCATGTCGGGACCCAGCCCGGGTCCCCGGGACGGGTTTTTACCCCAGCCGCAGATCACCGGGTCCTGTCGGGTACCCGGGTCGGGTCCCCTGGACAGGTCGGCACCCCGGCCCCGGGTCACGGGGTCATGTCGGGTCGCTGTCCCAGGTACCAGTGTCAGGTGACCACCCCAGCCCCGGGAGACGGAGTCATACCGGGTCCCCGGCCCGGGTCCCCGGGTTGCATCGGGACAAAAGCACCGGATCACTGGATCACGTGGGGGCCCGGGCCCGGGTCCCCGGGTTGCATCGGGACACCAGCGAAGGACCACCGGGTCCTGTCGGGTCCCCGGCCCGGGTCCCCTGGACAGGTCGTTAACCCGGCCCCAGGTCACCGGGTCATGTCGCGCACCCGGCCTGGTTCCCACGTTCCGGTGACCACCCCGGCACCAGGACCCCGGGTCCCGTGGGGACCCCGGCCCCAGGTGACCGGGTCACGCGGGGTCACCGGCCCCAGGTCAGCGGGTCACGTGGGGTCACCGGCCCCAGGTCAGCGGGTCACGTGGAGACACCGGCCCCAGGTCAGCGGGTCACGTGGGGACACCGGCCCCAGGTCACCGCGTCAGGTCGGGACCCCGAACCCAGATCCACGAGTCCGTCGACACCACAGCCCCGGGTCACCGGGTCGTGTCGGGAAACCGGCCTGGTTCCCAGGTTCCGATGACCACCCCGGCACCAGGACTCTGGGTCACGTGGGGACACCGGCCCCAGGTGACCGGGTCACGTGGGGTCACCGGCCCCAGGTGACCGGGTCACGTGGGGTCACCGGCCCCAGGTGACCGGGTCACGTGGGGTCACCGGCCCCAGGTGACCGGGTCACGTGAGGTCACCGGCCCCAGGTGACCGGGTCACGTGGGGTCACCGGCCCCAGGTGACCGGGTCACGTGGGGTCACCGGCCCCAGGTGACCGGGTCACGTGGGGTCACCGGCCCCAGGTGACCGGGTCACGTGGGGTCAACGGCCCCAGGTGACCGGGTCACGTGGGGTCACCGGCCCCAGGTGACCGGGTCACGTGGGGTCACCGGCCCCAGGTGACCGGGTCACGTGGGGACACCGGCCCCAGGTGACCGGGTCACGTGGGGTCACCGGCCCCAGGTGACCGGGTCACGTGGGGTCACCGGCCCCAGGTGACCGGGTCACGTGGGGTCACCGGCCCCAGGTGACCGGGTCACGTGGGGACACCGGCCCCAGGTGACCGGGTCACGTGGGGTCACCGGCCCCAGGTGACCGGGTCACGTGGGGACACCGGCCCCAGGTAACCGGGTCATACCGAGTCCCCGGACCCAGGTCACCGGGTCAGTTCGGGACCCCGGACCCAGGTCGGGTCATGTCACGTCCCATGCCCGGGTCCCCGGGTTGGATTTTTACCCAGGCCCCGGGTCACAGGGTCATGTCAGGTCAACGGCCTGGGTACAAGGGTCTGGTGACCACCCCGACCCCAGGTCCCCGGGTCATGACGGGACACCGGACCAGGTCCCCGAGTCCGGTCGACACCACAGCCCCAGGTCACCGGGTCATGTCGGGACCCAGCCTGGGTCCCCGGGACGGGTTTTTACCCCAGCCGCAGATCACCGGGTCCTGTCGGGTACCCGGGTCAGGTCCCCTGGACAGGTCGGCACCCCGGCCCCGGGTCACGGGGTCATGTCGGGTCGCTGTCCCGGGTACCAGTGTCAGGTGACCACCCCGGCCCCGGGAGACGGAGTCATACCGGGTCCCCGGCCCGGGTCCCCGGGTTGCATCGGGACACCAGCGAAGGACCACCGGGTCCTGTCGGGTCCCCGGCCCGGGTCCCCTGGACAGGTCGATAACCCGGCCCCAGGTCACCCGGTCATCTCGCGCACCCGGCCTAGTTCCCAGGTTCCGATGACCACCCCGGCACCAGGACCCCGGGTCACGTGGGGACACCGGCCCCAGGTGACCGGGTCACGTGGGGTCACCGGCCCCAGGTCAGCGGGTCACGTGGGGACACCGGCCCCAGGTGACCGGGTCACGTGGGGACCCCGGACCCAGGTAACCGGGTCATACCGAGTCCCCGGACCCAGGTCACCGGGTCAGTTCGGGACCCCGGACCCAGGTCGGGTCATGTCACGTCCCATGCCCGGGTCCCCGGGTTGGATTTTTACCCAGGCCCCGGGTCACAGGGTCATGTCGGGTCAACGGCCTGGGTACAAGGGTCTGGTGACCACCCCGACCCCAGGTCCCCGGGTCATGACGGGACACCGGACCAGGTCCCCGAGTCCGGTCGACACCACAGCCCCAGGTCACCGGGTCATGTCGGGACCCAGCCCGGGTCCCCGGGACGGGTTTTTACCCCAGCCGCAGATCACCGGGTCCTGTCGGGTACCCGGGTCGGGTCCTCTGGACAGGTCGGCACCCCGGCCCCGGGTCACGGGGTCATGTCGGGTCGCTGTCCCGGGTACCAGTGTCAGGTGACCACCCCGGCCCCGGGAGACGGAGTCATACCGGATCCCCGGCCCAGGTCCCCGGGTTGCATCAGGACAAAAGCACCGGATCACTGGATCACGTGGGGGCCCGGGCCCGGGTCCCCGGGTTGCATCGGGACACCAGCGAAGGACCACCGGGTCCTGTCGGGTCCCCGGCCCGGGTCCCCTGGACAGGTCGTTAACCCGGCCCCAGGTCACCGGGTCATGTCGCGCACCCGGCCTGGTTCCCAGGTTCCGGTGACCACCCCGGCACCAGGACCCCGGGTCCCGTGGGGACCCCGGCCCCAGGTGACCGGGTCACGCGGGGTCACCGTCCCCAGGTCAGCGGGTCACGTGGGGTCACCGGCCCCAGGTCAGCGGGTCACGTGGAGACACCGGCCCCAGGTCACCGGGTCACGTGGGGTCACCGGACCCAGGTGACCCGGTCACGTGGGGACACCGGCCCCAGGTGACCGGGTCACGTGGGGACACCGGACCCAGGTCAGCGGGTCACGTGGGGACCCCGGCCCCAGGTCAGCGGGTCACGTGGGGACACCGGCCCCAGGTTACCGCGTCAGGTCGGGACCCCGAACCCAGGTCCACGAGTCCGTCGACACCACAGCCCCGGGTCACCGGGTCGTGTCGTGTAACCGGCCTGGTTCCCAGGTTCCGATGACCACCCCGGCACCAGGACCCCGGGTCACGTGGGGACACCGGCCCCAGGTGACCGGGTAACGTGGGGTCACCGGCCACAGGTCAGCGGGTCACGTGGGGACCCCGGCCCCAGGTCACCGGGTCACGTGGGGTCACCGGCCCCAGGTCAGAGGGTCACGTGGGGACCCCGGACCCAGGTCACCGGGTCATGTCGGGACCCAGCCTGGGTCCACGGGACGGGTTTTTACCCCAGCCGCAGATCACCGGGTCCTGTCGGGTACCCGGGTCGGGTCCCCTGGACAGGTCGGCACCCCGGCCCCGGGTCACGGGGTCATGTCGGGTCGCTGTCCCGGGTACCAGTGTCAGGTGACCACCCCGGCCCCGGGAGACGGAGTCATACCGGGTCCCCGGCCCGGGTCCCCGGGTTGCATCGGGACACCAGCGAAGGACCACCGGGTCCTGTCGGGTCCCCGGCCCGGGTCCCCTGGACAGGTCGTTAACCCGGCCCCAGGTCACCGGGTCATGTCGCGCACCCGGCCTGGTTCCCAGGTTCCGGTGACCACCCCGGCACCAGGACACCGGGTCACGTGGGGACCCCGGCCCCAGGTCAGCGGGTCACGTGGGGACACCGGCCCCAGGTCACCGCGTCAGGTCGGGACCCCGAACCCAGGTCCACGAGTCCGTCGACACCACAGCCCCGGGTCACCGGGTCGTGTCGGGTAACCGGCCTGGTTCCAAGGTTCCGATGACCACCCCGGCACCAGGACCCCGGGTCACGTGGGGACACCGGCCCCAGGTGACCGGGTCACGTGGGGACACCGGCCCCAGGTCATCGGGTCACGTGGGGTCACCGGCCCCAGGTGACCGGGTCACGTGGGGTCACCGGCCCCAGGTGACCGGGTCATGTGGGGTCACCGGCCCCAGGTGACCTGGTCACGTGGGGTCACCGGCCCCAGGTGACCGGGTCACGTGGGGTCACCGGCCCCAGGTGACCGGGTCACGTGGGGTCACCGGACCCAGGTAACCGGGTCATACCGAGTCCCCGGACCCAGGTCACCGGGTCAATTCGGGACCCCGGACCCAGGTCGGGTCATGTCACGTCCCATGCCCGGGTCCCCGGGTTGGATTTTTACCCAGGCCCCGGGTCACAGGGTCATGTCGGGTCAACGGCCTGGGTACAAGGGTCTGGTGACCACCCCGACCCCAGGTCCCCGGGTCATGACGGGACACCGGACCAGGTCCCCGAGTCCTGTCGACACCACAGCCCCAGGTCACCGGGTCATGTCGGGACCCAGCCCGGGTCCCCGGGACGGGTTTTTACCCCAGCCGCAGATCACCGGGTCCTGTCGGGTACCCGGGTCGGGTCCCCTGGACAGGTCGGCACCCCGGCCCCGGGTCACGGGGTCATGTCGGGTCGCTGTCCCGGGTACCAGTGTCAGGTGACCACCCCGGCCCCGGGAGAAGGAGTCATACCGGATCCCCGGCCCAGGTCCCCGGGTTGCATCGGGACAAAAGCACCGGATCACTGGATCACGTGGGGGCCCGGGCCCGGGTCCCCGGGTTGCATCGGGACACCAGCGAAGGACCACCGGGTCCTGTCGGGTCCCCGGCCCGGGTCCCCTGGACAGGTCGTTAACCCGGCCCCAGGTCACCGGGTCGTGTCGGGTAACCGGCCTGGTTCCCAGGTTCCGGTGACCACCCCGGCACCAGGACCCCGGGTCCCGTGGGGACCCCGGCCCCAGGTGACCGGGTCACGCGGGGTCACCGGCCCCAGGTCAGCGGGTCACGTGGGGTCACCGGCCCCAGGTCAGCGGGTCACGTGGGGACACCGGCCCCAGGTCAGCGGGTCACGTGGGGACACCGGCCCCAGGTCACCGCGTCAGGTCGGGACCCCGAACCCAGGTCCACGAGTCCGTCGACACCACAGCCCCGGGTCACCGGGTCGTGTCGGGTAACCGGCCTGGTTCCAAGGTTCCGATGACCACCCCGGCACCAGGACTCTGGGTCACGTGGGGACACCGGCCCCAGGTCACCGGGTCACGTGGGGTCACCGGACCCAGGTGACCCGGTCACGTGGGGTCACCGGCCCCAGGTGACCGGGTCACGTGGGGACACCGGCCCCAGGTGACCGGGTCACGTGGGGTCACCGGCCCCAGGTGACCGGGTCACGTGAGGTCACCGGCCCCAGGTGACCGGGTCACGTGGGGTCACCGGCCCCAGGTGACCGGGTCACGTGGGGTCACCGGCCCCAGGTGACCGGGTCACGTGGGGTCACCGGCCCCAGGTGACCGGGTCACGTGGGGTCACCGGCCCCAGGTGACCGGGTCACGTGGGGTCACCGGCCCCAGGTGACCGGGTCACGTGGGGACACCGGCCCCAGGTGACCGGGTCATGTGGGGTCACCGGCCCCAGGTGACCGGGTCACGTGGGGTCACCGGCCCCAGGTGACCGGGTCACATGGGGACACCGGCCCCAGGTGACCGGGTCACGTGGGGTCACCGGCCCCAGGTGACCGGGTCACGTTGGGTCACCGGACCCAGGTCAGCGGGTCACGTGGGGACACCGGCCCCAGGTAACCGGGTCATACCGAGTCCCCGGACCCAGGTCACCGGGTCAGTTCGGGACCCCGGACCCAGGTCGGGTCATGTCACGTCCCATGCCCGGGTCCCCGGGTTGGATTTTTACCCAGGCCCCGGGTCACAGGGTCATGTCGGGTCAACGGCCTGGGTACAAGGGTCTGGTGACCACCCCGACCCCAGGTCCCCGGGTCATGACGGGACACCGGACCAGGTCCCCGAGTCCTGTCGACACCACAGCCCCAGGTCACCGGGTCATGTCGGGACCCAGCCCGGGTCCCCGGGACGGGTTTTTACCCCAGCCGCAGATCACCGGGTCCTGTCGGGTACCCGGGTCGGGTCCCCTGGACAGGTCGGCACCCCGGCCCCGGGTCACGGGGTCATGTCGGGTCGCTGTCCCGGGTACCAGTGTCAGGTGACCACCCCGGCCCCGGGAGACGGAGTCATACCGGGTCCCCGGCCCAGGTCCCCGGGTTGCATCGGGACAAAAGCACCGGATCACTGGATCACGTGGGGGCCCGGGCCCGGGTCCCCGGGTTGCATCGGGACACCAGCGAAGGACCACCGGGTCCTGTCGGGTCCCCGGCCCGGGTCCCCTGGACAGGTCGTTAACCCGGCCCCAGGTGACCGGGTCACGCGGGGTCACCGGCCCCAGGTCAGCGGGTCACGTGGGGTCACCGGCCCCAGGTCAGCGGGTCACGTGGGGACACCAGCCCCAGGTGACCGGGTCACGTGGGGTCACCGGACCCAGGTGACCGGGTCACGTGAGGTCACCGGCCCCAGGTGACCGGGTCACGTGGGGTCACCGGCCCCAGGTGACCGGGTCACGTGGGGTCACCGGCCCCAGGTGACCGGGTCACGTGGGGTCAACGGCCCCAAGTGACCGGGTCACGTGGGGTCACCGGCCCCAGGTGTTCGGGTCACGTGGGGTCACCGGCCCCAGGTGACCGGGTCACGTGGGGTCACCGGCCCCAGGTGACCTGGTCACGTGGGGTCACCGGCCCCAGGTGACCGGGTCACGTGGGGTCACCGGCCCCAGGTGACCGGGTCACGTGGGGACACCGGCCCCAGGTGACCGGGTCACGTGGGGTCACCGGCCCCAGGTGACCGGGTCACGTGGGGTCACCGGCCCCAGGTGACCTGGTCACGTGGGGTCACCGGCCCCAGGTGACCGGGTCACGTGGGGTCACCGGCCCCAGGTGACCGGGTCACGTGGGGACACCGGCCCCAGGTGACCGGGTCACGTGGGGTCACCGGCCCCAGGTGACCGGGTCACGTGGGGTCACCGGACCCAGGTCAGCGGGTCACGTGGGGACACCGGCCCCAGGTAACCGGGTCATACCGAGTCCCCGGACCCAGGTCACCGGGTCAGTTCGGGACCCCGGACCCAGGTCGGGTCATGTCACGTCCCATGCCCGGGTCCCCGGGTTGGATTTTTACCCAGGCCCCGGGTCACAGGGTCATGTCGGGTCAACGGCCTGGGTACAAGGGTCTGGTGACCACCCCGACCCCAGGTCCCCGGGTCATGACGGGACACCGGACCAGGTCCCCGAGTCCGGTCGACACCACAGCCCCAGGTCACGGGGTCATGTCGGGACCCAGCCCGGGTCCCCGGGACGGGTTTTTACCCCAGCCGCAGATCACCGGGTCCTGTCGGGTACCCGGGTCGGGTCCCCTGGACAGGTCGGCACCCCGGCCCCGGGTCACGGGGTCATGTCGGGTCGCTGTCCCGGGTACCAGTGTCAGGTGACCACCCCGGCCCCGGGAGACGGAGTCATACCGGGTCCCCGGCCCGGGTCCCCGGGTTGCATCGGGACACCAGCGAAGGACCACCGGGTCCTGTCGGGTCCCCGGCCCGGGTCCCCTGGACAGGTCGTTAACCCGGCCCCAGGTCACCGGGTCATGTCGCGCACCCGGCCTGGTTCCCAGGTTCAGGTGACCACCCCGGCACCAGGACCCCGGGTCACGTGGGGACCCCGGACCCAGGTCAGCGGGTCACGTGGGGACACCGGCCCCAGGTCACCGCGTCAGGTCGGGACCCCGAACCCAGGTCCACGAGTCCGTCGACACCACAGCCCCGGGTCACCGGGTCGTGTCGGGTAACCGGCCTGGTTCCAAGGTTCCGATGACCACCCCGGCACCAGGACCCCGGGTCACGTGGGGACACCGGCCCCAGGTGACCGGGTCACGTGGGGACACCGGCCCCAGGTCATCGGGTCACGTGGGGTCACCGGCCCCAGGTGACCGGGTCACGTGGGGTCACCGGCCCCAGGTGACCGGGTCACGTGGGGTCACCGGCCCCAGGTGACCGGGTCACGTGGGTACACCGGCCCCAGGTGACTGGGTCACGTGTGGTCACCGGCCCCAGGTGACCGGGTCACGTGGGGTCACCGGCACCATGTGACCGGGTCACGTGGGGACACCGGCCCCAGGTGACCGGGTCACGTGGGGTCACCGGCCCCAGGTCAGCGGGTCACGTGGGGACACCGGCCCCAGGTAACCAAGGCATGTCGGGACCCAGCCCGGGTCCCCGGGACGGGTTTTTACCCCAGCCGCAGATCACCGGGTCCTGTCGGGTCCCCGGCTTGGGTCCCCTGGACAGGTCGATAACCCGGCCCCAGGTCACCCGGTCATCTCGCGCACCCGGCCTAGTTCCCAGGTTCCGATGACCACCCCGGCACCAGGACTCCGGGTCACGTGGGGACACCGGCCCCAGGTGACCGGGTCACGTGGGGTCACCGGCCCCAGGTCAGCGGGTCACGTGGGGACCCCGGCCCCAGGTGACCGGGTCACGTGGGGACCCCGGACCCAGGTAACCGGGTCATACCGAGTCCCCGGACCCAGGTCACCGGGTCAGTTCGGGACCCCGGACCCAGGTCGGGTCATGTCACGTCCCATGCCCGGGTCCCCGGGTTGGATTTTTACCCAGGCCCCGGGTCACAGGGTCATGTCGGGTCAACGGCCTGGGTACAAGGGTCTGGTGACCACCCCGACCCCAGGTCCCCGGGTCATGACGGGACACCGGACCAGGTCCCCGAGTCCGGTCGACACCACAGCCCCAGGTCACCGGGTCATGTCGGGACCCAGCCCGGGTCCCCGGGACGGGTTTTTACCCCAGCCGCAGATCACCGGGTCCTGTCGGGTACCCGGGTCGGGTCCCCTGGACAGGTCGGCACCCCGGCCCCGGGTCACGGGGTCATGTCGGGTCGCTGTCCCGGGTACCAGTGTCAGGTGACCACCCCGGCCCCGGGAGACGGAGTCATACCGGGTCCCCGGCCCGGGTCCCCGGGTTGCATCGGGACAAAAGCACCGGATCACTGGATCACGTGGGGGCCCGGGCCCGGGTCCCCGGGTTGCATCGGGACACCAGCGAAGGACCACCGGGTCCTGTCGGGTCCCCGGCCCGGGTCCCCTGGACAGGTCGTTAACCCGGCCCCAGGTCACCGGGTCATGTCGCGCACCCGGCCTGGTTCCCAGGTTCCGGTGACCACCCCGGCACCAGGACCCCGGGTCCCGTGGGGACACCGGCCCCAGGTGACCGGGTCACGCGGGGTCACCGGCCCCAGGTCAGCGGGTCACGTAGGGTCACCGGCCCCAGGTCAGCGGGTCACGTGGGGACCCCGGCCCCAGGTCAGCGGGTCACGTGGGGACACCGGCCCCAGGTCACCGCGTCAGGTCGGGACCCCGAACCCAGGTCCACGAGTCCGTCGACACCACAGCCCCGGGTCACCGGGTCGTGTTGGGTAACCGGCCTGGTTCCCAGGTTCCGATGACCACCCCGGCACCAGGACCCCGGGTCACGTGGGGACACCGGCCCCAGGTGACCGGGTCACGTGGGGACACCGGCCCCAGGTCATCGGGTCACGTGGGGTCACCGGCCCCAGGTGACCGGGTCACGTGTGGTCACCGGCACCAGGTGACCTGGTCACGTGGGGTCACCGGCCCCAGGTGACCGGGTCACGTGGGGTCACCGGCCCCAGGTGACCGGGTCACGTGAGGTCACCGGCCCCAGGTGACCGGGTCACGTGGGGTCACCGGCCCCAGGTGACCGGGTCACGTGGGGTCACCGGCCCCAGGTGACCGGGTCACGTGGGGTCACCGGCCCCAGGTCATCGGGTCACGTGGGGTCACCGGCCCCAGGTGACCGGGTCACGTGGGGTCACCGGCCCCAGGTCATCGGGTCACGTGGGGTCACCGGCCCCAGGTGACCGGGTCACGTGGGGTCACCGGCCCCAGGTGACCGGGTCACGTGGGGTCACCGGCCCCAGGTGACCGGGTCACGTGGGGACACCGGCCCCAGGTGACCGGGTCACGTGGAGTCACCGGCCCCAGGTGACCGGGTCACGTTGGGTCACCGGCCCCAGGTGACCCGGTCACGTGGGGTCACCGGCCCCAGGTGACCCGGTCACGTGGGGACACCGGCCCCAGGTGACCGGGTCACGTGGGGTCACCGGCCCCAGGTGACCGGGTCACGTGGGGTCACCGGCCCCAGGTGACCGGGTCACGTGGGGTCACCGGCCCCAGGTGACCGGGGCACATGGGGACACCGGCCCCAGGTGACCGGGTCACGTGGGGTCACCGGCCCCAGGTGACCGGGTCACGTGGGGACACCGGCCCCAGGTCACCGGGTCACGTGGGGTCACCGGCCCCAGGTGACCGGGTCACGTGGGGTCACCGGCCCCAGGTGACCGGGTCACGTGGGGTCACCGGACCCAGGTAACCGGGTCATACCGAGTCCCCGGACCCAGGTCACCGGGTCAGTTCGGGACCCCGGACCCAGGTCGGGTCATGTCACGTCCCATGCCCGGGTCCCCGGGTTGGATTTTTACCCAGGCCCCGGGTCACAGGGTCATGTCGGGTCAACGGCCTGGGTACAAGGGTCTGGTGACCACCCCGACCCCAGGTCCCCGGGTCATGACGGGACACCGGACCAGGTCCCCGAGTCCGGTCGACACCACAGCCCCAGGTCACCGGGTCATGTCGGGACCCAGCCCGGGTCCGGGGGACGGGTTTTTACCCCAGCCGCAGATCACCGGGTCCTGTCGGGTACCCGGGTCGGGTCCCCTGGACAGGTCGGCACCCCGGCCCCGGGTCACGGGGTCATGTCGGGTCGCTGTCCCGGGTACCAGTGTCAGGTGACCACCCCGGCCCCGGGAGACGGAGTCATACCGGATCCCCGGCCCAGGTCCCCGGGTTGCATCGGGACAAAAGCACCGGATCACTGGATCACGTGGGGGCCCGGGCCCGGGTCCCCGGGTTGCATCGGGACACCAGCGAAGGACCACCGGGTCCTGTCGGGTCCCCGGCCCGGGTCCCCTGGACAGGTCGTTAACCCGGCCCCAGGTCACCGGGTCGTGTCGGGTAACCGGCCTGGTTCCCAGGTTCCGGTGACCACCCCGGCACCAGGACCCCGGGTCCGGTGGGGACCCCGGCCCCAGGTGACCGGGTCACGCGGGGTCACCGTCCCCAGGTCAGCGGGTCACGTGGGGTCACCGGCCCCAGGTCAGCGGGTCACGTGGGGACACCGGCCCCAGGTCAGCGGGTCACGTGGGGTCACCGGACCCAGGTGACCCGGTCACGTGGGGACACCGGCCCCAGGTGACCGGGTCACGTGGGGACACCGGCCCCAGGTGACCGGGTCACGTGAGGTCACCGGCCCCAGGTGACCGGGTCACGTGGGGTCACCGGCCCCAGGTGACCGGGTCACGTGGGGTCACCGGCCCCAGGTGACCGGGTCACGTGGGGACACCGGCCCCAGGTGACCGGGTCACGTGGGGTCACCGGCCCCAGGTCAGCGGGTCACGTGGGGTCACCGGCCCCAGGTGACCGGGTCACGTGGGGACACCGGCCCCAGGTCAGCGGGTCACGTGGGGACACCGGCCCCAGGTCACCGCGTCAGGTCGGGACCCCGAACCCAGGTCCACGAGTCCGTCGACACCACAGCCCCGGGTCACCGGGTCGTGTCGGGTAACCGGCCTGGTTCCAAGGTTCCGATGACCACCCCGGCACCAGGACCCCGGGTCACATGGGGACACCGGCCCCAGGTGACCGGGTCACGTGGGGACACCGGCCCCAGGTCATCGGGTCACGTGGGGTCACCGGCCCCAGGTGACCGGGTCACGTGGGGTCACCGGCCCCAGGTGACCGGGTCACGTGGGGTCACCGGCCCCAGGTCAGCGGGTCACGTGGGGTCACCGGCCCCAGGTGACCGGGTCACGTGGGGACACCGGCCCCAGGTGACCGGGTCACGTGGGGTCACCGGCCCCAGGTGACCGGGTCACGTGGGGTCACCGGCCCCAGGTGACCGGGTCACGTGGGGACTCCGGCCCCAGGTAACCGGGTCATACCGAGTCCCCGGACCCAGGTCACCGGGTCAGTTCGGGACCCCGGACCCAGGTCGGGTCATGTCACGTCCCATGCCCGGGTCCCCGGGTTGGATTTTTACCCAGGCCCCGGGTCACAGGGTCATGTCGGGTCAACGGCCTGGGTACAAGGGTCTGGTGACCACCCCGACCCCAGGTCCCCGGGTCATGACGGGACACCGGACCAGGTCCCCGAGTCCGGTCGACACCACAGCCCCAGGTCACCGGGTCATGTCGGGACCCAGCCCGGGTCCCCGGGACGGGTTTTTACCCCAGCCGCAGATCACCGGGTCCTGTCGGGTACCCGGGTCGGGTCCCCTGGACAGGTCGGCACCCCGGCCCCGGGTCACGGGGTCATGTCGGGTCGCTGTCCCGGGTACCAGTGTCAGGTGACCACCCCGGCCCCGGGAGATGGAGTCATACCGGGTCCCCGGCCCGGGTCCCCGGGTTGCATCGGGACACCAGCGAAGGACCACCGGGTCCTGTCGGGTCCCCGGCCCGGGTCCCCTGGACAGGTCGTTAACCCGGCCCCAGGTCACCGGGTCATGTCGCGCACCCGGCCTGGTTCCCAGGTTCCGGTGACCACCCCGGCACCAGGACCCCGGGTCACGTGGGGATACCGGCCCCAGGTGACCGGGTCACGTGGGGACACCGGCCCCAGGTCATCGGGTCACGTGGGGTCACCGGCCCCAGGTGACCGGGTCACGTGGGGTCACCGGCCCCAGGTCAGCGGGTCACGTGGGGTCACCGGCCCCAGGTGACCGGGTCACGTGGGGTCACCGGCCCCAGGTGACCGGGTCACGTGGGGTCACCGGCCCCAGGTGACCGGGTCACGTGGGGACACCGGCCCCAGGTGACCGGGTCACGTGGGGTCACCGGCCCCAGGTGACCGGGTCACGTGGGGTCACCGGCCCCAGGTCAGCAGGTCACGTGGGGTCACCGGCCCCAGGTGACCGGGTCACGTGGGGACACCGGCCCCAGGTGACCGGGTCACGTGGGGTCACCGGCCCCAGGTCAGCGGGTCACGTGGGGACACCGGCCCCAGGTGACCGGGTCACGTGGGGTCACCGGCCCCAGGTGACCGGGTCACGTGGGGTCACCGGCCCCAGGTGACCGGGTCACGTGGGTACACCGGCCCCAGGTGACCGGGTCACGTGGGGTCACCGGCCCCAGGTGACCGGGTCACGTGGGGTCACCGGCCCCAGGTGACCGGGTCACGTGGGGACACCGGCCCCAGGTGACCGGGTCACGTGGGGTCACCGGCCCCAGGTCAGCGGGTCACGTGGGGACACCGGCCCCAGGTAACCAAGGCATGTCGGGACCCAGCGCGGGTCCCCGGGACGGGTTTTTACCCCAGCCGCAGATCACCGGGTCCTGTCGGGTCCCCGGCCCGGGTCCCCTGGACAGGTCGATAACCCGGCCCCAGGTCACCCGGTCATCTCGCGCACCCGGCCTGGTTCCCAGGTTCCGATGACCACCCCGGCACCAGGACCCCGGGTCACGTGGGGACACCGGCCCCAGGTGACCGGGTCACGTGGGGTCACCGGCCCCAGGTCAGCGGGTCACGTGGGGACCCCGGCCCCAGGTGACCGGGTCACGTGGGGACCCCGGACCCAGGTAACCGGGTCATACCGAGTCCCCGGACCCAGGTCACCGGGTCAGTTCGGGACCCCGGACCCAGGTCGGGTCATGTCACGTCCCATGCCCGGGTCCCCGGGTTGGATTTTTACCCAGGCCCCGGGTCACAGGGTCATGTCGGGTCAACGGCCTGGGTACAAGGGTCTGGTGACCACCCCGACCCCAGGTCCCCGGGTCATGACGGGACACCGGACCAGGTCCCCGAGTCCGGTCGACACCACAGCCCCAGGTCACCGGGTCATGTCGGGACCCAGCCCGGGTCCCCGGGACGGGTTTTTACCCCAGCCGCAGATCACCGGGTCCTGTCGGGTACCCGGGTCGGGTCCCCTGGACAGGTCGGCACCCCGGCCCCGGGTCACGGGGTCATGTCGGGTCGCTGTCCCGGGTACCAGTGTCAGGTGACCACCCCGGCCCCGGGAGACGGAGTCATACCGGGTCCCCGGCCCGGGTCCCCGGGTTGCATCGGGACACCAGCGAAGGACCACCGGGTCCTGTCGGGTCCCCGGCCTGGGTCCCCTGGACAGGTCGTTAACCCGGCCCCAGGTCACTGGGTCATGTCGCGCACCCGGCCTGGTTCCCAGGTTCCGGTGACCACCCCGGCACCAGGACCCCGGGTCACGTGGGGACCCCGGCCCCAGGTCAGCGGGTCACGTGGGGACACCGGCCCCAGGTCACCGCGTCAGGTCGGGACCCCGAACCCAGGTCCACGAGTCCGTCGACACCACAGCCCCGGGTCACCGGGTCGTGTCGGGTAACCGGCCTGGTTCCAAGGTTCCGATGACCACCCCGGCACCAGGACCCCGGGTCACGTGGGGACACCGGCCCCAGGTGACCGGGTCACGTGGGGACACCGGCCCCAGGTCATCGGGTCACGTGGGGTCACCGGCCCCAGGTGACCGGGTCACGTGGGGTCACCGGACCCAGGTGACCGGGTCACGTGGGGTCACCGGCCCCAGGTGACCGGGTCACGTGGGGACACCGGCCCCAGGTGACCGGGTCACGTGGGGTCACCGGCCCCAGGTGACCGGGTCACGTGGGGACACCGGCCCCAGGTGACCGGGTCACGTGGGGTCACCGGCCCCAGGTGACCGGGTCACGTGGGGTCACCGGCCCCAGGTGACCGGGTCACGTGGGGACACCGGCCCCAGGTGACCGGGTCACGTGGGGTCACCGGCCCCAGGTCAGCGGGTCACGTGGGGACACCGGCCCCAGGTGACCGGGTCACGTGGGGTCACCGGCCCCAGGTGACCGGGTCACGTGGGGTCACCGGCCCCAGGTGACCGGGTCACGTGAGGTCACCGGCTCCAGGTGACCGGGTCACGTGGGTACACCGGCCCCAGGTGACCGGGTCACGTGGGGTCACCGGCCCCAGGTGACCGGGTCACGTGGGGTCACCGGCCCCAGGTGACCGGGTCACGTGGGGACACCGGCCCCAGGTGACCGGGTCACGTGGGGTCACCGGCCCCAGGTCAGCGGGTCACGTGGGGACACCGGCCCCAGGTAACCAAGGCATGTCGGGACCCAGCCCGGGTCCCCGGGACGGGTTTTTACCCCAGCCGCAGATCACCGGGTCCTGTCGGGTCCCCGGCCCGGGTCCCCTGGACAGGTCGATAACCCGGCCCCGGGTCACCGGGTCGTGTCGGGTAACCGGCCTGGTTCCCAGGTTCCGATGACCACCCCGGCACCAGGACCCCGGGTCACGTGGGGACACCGGCCCCAGGTGACCGGGTCACGTGGGGTCACCGGCCCCAGGTCAGCGGGTCACGTGGGGACCCCGGCCCCAGGTGACCGGGTCACGTGGGGACCCCGGACCCAGGTAACCGGGTCATACCGAGTCCCCGGACCCAGGTCACCGGGTCAGTTCGGGACCCCGGACCCAGGTCGGGTCATGTCACGTCCCATGCCCGGGTCCCCGGGTTGGATTTTTACCCAGGCCCCGGGTCACAGGGTCATGTCGGGTCAACGGCCTGGGTACAAGGGTCTGGTGACCACCCCGACCCCAGGTCCCCGGGTCATGACGGGACACCGGACCAGGTCCCCGAGTCCGGTCGACACCACAGCCCCAGGTCACCGGGTCATGTCGGGACCCAGCCCGGGTCCCCGGGACGGGTTTTTACCCCAGCCGCAGATCACCGGGTCCTGTCGGGTACCCGGGTCGGGTCCCCTGGACAGGTCGGCACCCCGGCCCCGGGTCACGGGGTCATGTCGGGTCGCTGTCCCGGGTACCAGTGTCAGGTGACCACCCCGGCCCCGGGAGACGGAGTCATACCGGGTCCCCGGCCCGGGTCCCCGGATTGCATCGGGACAAAAGCACCGGATCACTGGATCACGTGGGGGCCCGGGCCCGGGTCCCCGGGTTGCATCGGGACACCAGCGAAGGACCACCGGGTCCTGTCGGGTCCCCGGCCCGGGTCCCCTGGACAGGTCGTTAACCCGGCCCCAGGTCACCGGGTCATGTCGCGCACCCGGCCTGGTTCCCACGTTCCGGTGACCACCCCGGCACCAGGACCCCGGGTCCCGTGGGGACCCCGGCCCCAGGTGACCGGGTCACGCGGGGTCACCGGCCCCAGGTCAGCGGGTCACGTGGGGACACCGGCCCCAGGTCAGCGGGTCACGTGGGGACACCGGCCCCAGGTCAGCGGGTCACGTGGGGACACCGGCCCCAGGTCACCGCGTCAGGTCGGGACCCCGAACCCAGGTCCACGAGTCCGTCGACACCACAGCCCCGGGTCACCGGGTCGTGTCGGGTAACCGGCCTGGTTCCCAGGTTCCGATGACCACCCCGGCACCAGGACTCTGGGTCACGTGGGGACACCGGCCCCAGGTCACCGGGTCACGTGGGGTCACCGGACCCAGGTGACCCGGTCACGTGGGGACACCGGCCCCAGGTCAGCGGGTCACGTGGGGTCACCGGCCCCAGGTGACCGGGTCATACCGAGTCCCCGGACCCAGGTCACCGGGTCAGTTCGGGACCCCGGACCCAGGTCGGGTCATGTCACGTCCCATGCCCGGGTCCCCGGGTTGGATTTTTACCCAGGCCCCGGGTCACAGGGTCATGTCGGGTCAACGGCCTGGGTACAAGGGTCTGGTGACCACCCCGACCCCAGGTCCCCGGGTCATGACGGGACACCGGACCAGGTCCCCGAGTCCGGTCGACACCACAGCCCCAGGTCACCGGGTCATGTCGGGACCCAGCCCGGGTCCCCGGGACGGGTTTTTACCCCAGCCGCAGATCACCGGGTCCTGTCGGGTACCCGGGTCGGGTCCCCTGGACAGGTCGGCACCCCGGCCCCGGGTCACGGGGTCATGTCGGGTCGCTGTCCCGGGTACCAGTGTCAGGTGACCACCCCGGCCCCGGGAGACGGAGTCATACCGGGTCCCCGGCCCGGGTCCCCGGGTTGCATCGGGACAAAAGCACCGGATCACTGGATCACGTGGGGGCCCGGGCCCGGGTCCCCGGGTTGCATCGGGACACCAGCGAAGGACCACCGGGTCCTGTCGGGTCCCCGGCCCGGGTCCCCTGGACAGGTCGTTAACCCGGCCCCAGGTCACCGGGTCATGTCGCGCACCCGGCCTGGTTCCCACGTTCCGGTGACCACCCCGGCACCAGGACCCCGGGTCCCGTGGGGACCCCGGCCCCAGGTGACCGGGTCACGCGGGGTCACCGGCCCCAGGTCAGCGGGTCACGTAGGGTCACCGGCCCCAGGTCAGCGGGTCACGTGGGGACACCGGCCCCAGGTCAGCGGGTCACGTGGGGACACCGGCCCCAGGTCACCGCGTCAGGTCGGGACCCCGAACCCAGGTCCACGAGTCCGTCGACACCACAGCCCCGGGTCACCGGGTCGTGTCGGGTAACCGGCCTGGTTCCCAGGTTCCGATGACCACCCCGGCACCAGGACTCTGGGTCACGTGGGGACACCGGCCCCAGGTCACCGGGTCACGTGGGGTCACCGGACCCAGGTGACCCGGTCACGTGGGGACACCGGCCCCAGGTCAGCGGGTCACGTGGGGTCACCGGCCCCAGGTGACCGGGTCATACCGAGTCCCCGGACCCAGGTCACCGGGTCAGTTCGGGACCCCGGACCCAGGTCGGGTCATGTCACGTCCCATGCCCGGGTCCCCGGGTTGGATTTTTACCCAGGCCCCGGGTCACAGGGTCATGTCGGGTCAACGGCCTGGGTACAAGGGTCTGGTGACCACCCCGACCCCAGGTCCCCGGGTCATGACGGGACACCGGACCAGGTCCCCGAGTCCGGTCGACACCACAGCCCCAGGTCACCGGGTCATGTCGGGACCCAGCCCGGGTCCCCGGGACGGGTTTTTACCCCAGCCGCAGATCACCGGGTCCTGTCGGGTACCCGGGTCGGGTCCCCTGGACAGGTCGGCACCCCGGCCCCGGGTCACGGGGTCATGTCGGGTCGCTGTCCCGGGTACCAGTGTCAGGTGACCACCCCGGCCCCGGGAGACGGAGTCATACCGGGTCCCCGGCCCGGGTCCCCGGGTTGCATCGGGACAAAAGCACCGGATCACTGGATCACGTGGGGGCCCGGGCCCGGGTCCCCGGGTTGCATCGGGACACCAGCGAAGGACCACCGGGTCCTGTCGGGTCCCCGGCCCGGGTCCCCTGGACAGGTCGTTAACCCGGCCCCAGGTCACCGGGTCATGTCGCGCACCCGGCCTGGTTCCCACGTTCCGGTGACCACCCCGGCACCAGGACCCCGGGTCCCGTGGGGACCCCGGCCCCAGGTGACCGGGTCACGCGGGGTCACCGGCCCCAGGTCAGCGGGTCACGTAGGGTCACCGGCCCCAGGTCAGCGGGTCACGTGGGGACACCGGCCCCAGGTCAGCGGGTCACGTGGGGACACCGGCCCCAGGTCACCGCGTCAGGTCGGGACCCCGAACCCAGGTCCACGAGTCCGTCGACACCACAGCCCCGGGTCACCGGGTCGTGTCGGGTAACCGGCCTGGTTCCCAGGTTCCGATGACCACCCCGGCACCAGGACCCCGGGTCACGTGGGGACACCGTCCCCAGGTGACCGGGTCACGTGGGGTCACCGGCCCCAGGTCAGCGGGTCACGTGGGGTCACCGGCCCCAGGTCAGAGGGTCACGTGGGGACCCCGGACCCAGGTCACCGGGTCATGTCGGGACCCAGCCTGGGTCCCCGGGACGGGTTTTTACCCCAGCCGCAGATCACCGGGTCCTGTCGGGTACCTGGGTCGGGTCCCCTGGACAGGTCGGCACCCCGGCCCCGGGTCACGGGGTCATGTCGGGTCGCTGTCCCGGGTACCAGTGTCAGGTGACCACCCCGGCCCCGGGAGACGGAGTCATACCGGGTCCCCGGCCCGGGTCCCCGGGTTGCATCGGGACACCAGCGAAGGACCACCGGGTCCTGTCGGGTCCCCGGCCCGGGTCCCCTGGACAGGTCGTTAACCCGGCCCCAGGTCACCGGGTCATGTCGCGCACCCGGCCTGGTTCCCAGGTTCCGGTGACCACCCCGGCACCAGGACCCCGGGTCACGTGGGGACCCCGGCCCCAGGTCAGCGGGTCACGTGGGGACACCGGCCCCAGGTCACCGCGTCAGGTCGGGACCCCGAACCCAGGTCCACGAGTCCGTCGACACCACAGCCCCGGGTCACCGGGTCGTGTCGGGTAACCGGCCTGGTTCCAAGGTTCCGATGACCACCCCGGCACCAGGACCCCGGGTCACGTGGGGACACCGGCCCCAGGTCATCGGGTCACGTGGGGTCACCGGCCCCAGGTGACCGGGTCACGTGGGGTCACCGGCACCAGGTGACCGGGTCACGTGGGGTCACCGGCCCCAGGTGACCGGGTCACGTGGGGTCACCGGCCCCAGGTGACCGGGTCACGTGAGGTCACCGGCCCCAGGTGACCGGGTCACGTGGGGTCACCGGCCCCAGGTGACCGGGTCACGTGGGGTCACCGGCCCCAGGTCAGCGGGTCACGTGGGGTCACCGGCCCAAGGTGACCGGGTCACGTGGGGACACCGGCCCCAGGTGACCGGGTCACGTGGGGTCACCGGCCCCAGGTGACCGGGTCACGTGGTGTCACCGGCCCCAGGTGACCCGGTCACGTGGGGTCACCGGCCCTAGGTGACCCGGTCACGTGGGGACACCGGCCCCAGGTGACCCGGTCACGTGGGGTCACCGGCCCCAGGTGACCGGGTCACGTGGGGTCACCGGCCCCAGGTGACCGGGTCACGTGGGGTCACCGGCCCCAGGTGACCGGGTCACGTGGGGACACCGGCCCCAGGTGACCGGGTCACATGGGGTCACCGGCCCCAGGTGACCGGGTCACGTGGGGTCACCGGCCCCAGGTCAGCGGGTCACGTGGGGTCACCGGCCCCAGGTGACCGGGTCACGTGGGGACACCGGCCCCAGGTGACCGGGTCACGTGGGGTCACCGGCCCCAGGTCAGCGGGTCACGTGGGGACACCGGCCCCAGGTCACCGGGTCACGTGGGGTCACCGGCCCCAGGTGACCGGGTCACGTGGGGTCACCGGACCCAGGTAACCGGGTCATACCGAGTCCCCGGACCCAGGTCACCGGGTCAGTTCGGGACCCCGGACCCAGGTCGGGTCATGTCACGTCCCATGCCCGCGTCCCCGGGTTGGATTTTTACCCAGGCCCCGGGTCACAGGGTCATGTCGGGTCAACGGCCTGGGTACAAGGGTCTGGTGACCACCCCGACCCCAGGTCCCCGGGTCATGACGGGACACCGGACCAGGTCCCCGAGTCCGGTCGACACCACAGCCCCAGGTCACCGGGTCATGTCGGGACCCAGCCCGGGTCCCCGGGACGGGTTTTTACCCCAGCCGCAGATCACCGGGTCCTGTCGGGTACCCGGGTCGGGTCCCCTGGACAGGTCGGCACCCCGGCCCCGGGTCACGGGGTCATGTCGGGTCGCTGTCCCGGGTACCAGTGTCAGGTGACCACCCCGGCCCCGGGAGACGGAGTCATACCGGATCCCCGGCCCAGGTCCCCGGGTTGCATCGGGACAAAAGCACCGGATCACTGGATCACGTGGGGGCCCGGGCCCGGGTCCCCGGGTTGCATCGGGACACCAGCGAAGGACCACCGGGTCCTGTCGGGTCCCCGGCCCGGGTCCCCTGGACAGGTCGTTAACCCGGCCCCAGGTCACCGGGTCATGTCGAGCACCCGGCCTGGTTCCCAGGTTCCGGTGACCACCCCGGCACCAGGACCCCGGGTCACGTGGGGACCCCGGACCCAGGTCAGCGGGTCACGTGGGGACACCGGCCCCAGGTCACCGCGTCAGGTCGGGACCCCGAACCCAGGTCCACGAGTCCGTCGACACCACAGCCCCGGGTCACCGGGTCGTGTCGGGTAACCGGCCTGGTTCCAAGGTTCCGATGACCACCCCGGTACCAGGACCCCGGGTCACGTGGGGACACCGGCCCCAGGTGACCGGGTCACGTGGGGTCACCGGCCCCAGGTGACCGGGTCACGTGGGGTCACCGGCCCCAGGTGACCTGGTCACGTGGGGTCACCGGCCCCAGGTGACCGGGTCACGTGGGGTCACCGGCCCCAGGTGACCGGGTCACGTGAGGTCACCGGCCCCAGGTGACCGGGTCACGTGGGGTCACCGGCCCCAGGTGACCGGGTCACGTGGGGTCACCGGCCCCAGGTGACCCGGTCACGTGGGGTCACCGGCCCCAGGTGACCGGGTCACGTGTGGTCACCGGCCCCAGGTGACCGGGTCACGTGGGGTCACCGGCCCCAGGTGACCGGGTCACGTGGGGACACCGGACCCAGGTAACCGGGTCATACCGAGTCCCCGGACCCAGGTCACCGGGTCAGTTCGGGACCCCGGACCCAGGTCGGGTCATGTCACGTCCCATGCCCGGGTCCCCGGGTTGGATTTTTACCCAGGCCCCGGGTCACAGGGTCATGTCGGGTCAACGGCCTGGGTACAAGGGTCTGGTGACCACCCCGACCCCAGGTCCCCGGGTCATGACGGGACACCGGACCAGGTCCCCGAGTCCGGTCGACACCACAGCCCCAGGTCACCGGGTCATGTCGGGACCCAGCCCGGGTCCCCGGGACGGGTTTTTACCCCAGCCGCAGATCACCGGGTCCTGTCGGGTACCCGGGTCGGGTCCCCTGGACAGGTCGGCACCCCGGCCCCGGGTCACGGGGTCATGTCGGGTCGCTGTCCCGGGTACCAGTGTCAGGTGACCACCCCGGCCCCGGGAGACGGAGTCATACCGGGTCCCCGGCCCGGGTCCCCGGGTTGCATCGGGACACCAGCGAAGGACCACCGGGTTCTTTCGGGTCCCCGGCCCGGGTCCCCTGGACAGGTCGTTAACCCGGCCCCAGGTCACCGGGTCATGTCGCGCACCCGGCCTGGTTCCCAGGTTCCGGTGACCACCCCGGCACCAGGACCCCGGGTCCCGTGGGGACCCCGGCCCCAGGTCAGCGGGTCACGTGGGGACACCGGCCCCAGGTCACCGCGTCAGGTCGGGACCCCGAACCCAGGTCCACGAGTCCGTCGACACCACAGCCCCGGGTCACCGGGTCGTGTCGGGTAACCGGCCTGGTTCCCAGGTTCCGATGACCACCCCGGCACCAGGACCCCGGGTCACGTGGGGACACCGGCCCCAGGTGACCGGGTCACGTGGGGTCACCGGCCCCAGGTCAGCGGGTCACGTGGGGACCCCGGCCCCAGGTGACCGGGTCACGTGGGGACCCCGGACCCAGGTGACCGGGTCACGTGGGGTCACCGGCCCCAGGTGACCGGGTCACGTGGGGTCACCGGCCCCAGGTAACCGGGTCACGTGGGGTCACCGGCCCCAGGTGACCGGGTCACGTGGGGTCACCGGCCCCAGGTGACCGGGTCACGTGGGGTCACCGGCCCCAGGTGACCGGGTCACGTGGGGACACCGGCCCCAGGTGACCGGGTCACGTGGGGTCACCGGCCCCAGGTGACCGGGTCACGTGGGGTCACCGGCCCCAGGTGACCGGGTCACGTGGGGTCACCGGACCCAGGTAACCGGGTCATACCGAGTCCCCGGACCCAGGTCACCGGGTCAGTTCGGGACCCCGGACCCAGGTCGGGTCATGTCACGTCCCATGCCCGGGTCCCCGGGTTGGATTTTTACCCAGGCCCCGGGTCACAGGGTCATGTCGGGTCAACGGCCTGGGTACAAGGGTCTGGTGACCACCCCGACCCCAGGTCCCCGGGTCATGACGGGACACCGGACCAGGTCCCCGAGTCCGGTCGACACCACAGCCCCAGGTCACCGGGTCATGTCGGGACCCAGCCCGGGTCCCCGGGACGGGTTTTTACCCCAGCCGCAGATCACCGGGTCCTGTCGGGTACCCGGGTCGGGTCCCCTGGACAGGTCGGCACCCCGGCCCCGGGTCACGGGGTCATGTCGGGTCGCTGTCCCGGGTACCAGTGTCAGGTGACCACCCCGGCCCCGGGAGACGGAGTCATACCGGGTCCCCGGCCCGGGTCCCCGGGTTGCATCGGGACACCAGCGAAGGACCACCGGGTCCTGTCGGGTCCCCGGCCTGGGTCCCCTGGACAGGTCGTTAACCCGGCCCCAGGTCACTGGGTCATGTCGCGCACCCGGCCTGGTTCCCAGGTTCCGGTGACCACCCCGGCACCAGGACCCCGGGTCACGTGGGGACCCCGGCCCCAGGTCAGCGGGTCACGTGGGGACACCGGCCCCAGGTCACCGCGTCAGGTCGGGACCCCGAACCCAGGTCCACGAGTCCGTCGACACCACAGCCCCGGGTCACCGGGTCGTGTCGGGTAACCGGCCTGGTTCCAAGGTTCCGATGACCACCCCGGCACCAGGACCCCGGGTCACGTGGGGACACCGGCCCCAGGTGACCGGGTCACGTGGGGACACCGGCCCCAGGTCATCGGGTCACGTGGGGTCACCGGCCCCAGGTGACCGGGTCACGTGGGGTCACCGGACCCAGGTGACCGGGTCACGTGGGGTCACCGGCCCCAGGTGACCGGGTCACGTGGGGACACCGGCCCCAGGTGACCGGGTCACGTGGGGTCACCGGCCCCAGGTGACCGGGTCACGTGGGGACACCGGCCCCAGGTGACCGGGTCACGTGGGGTCACCGGCCCCAGGTGACCGGGTCACGTGGGGTCACCGGCCCCAGGTGACCGGGTCACGTGGGGTCACCGGCCCCAGGTGACCGGGTCACGTGGGGACACCGGCCCCAGGTGACCGGGTCACGTGGGGTCACCGGCCCCAGGTCAGCGGGTCACGTGGGGACACCGGCCCCAGGTGACCGGGTCACGTGGGGTCACCGGCCCCAGGTGACCGGGTCACGTGGGGTCACCGGCCCCAGGTGACCGGGTCACGTGAGGTCACCGGCTCCAGGTGACCGGGTCACGTGGGTACACCGGCCCCAGGTGACCGGGTCACGTGGGGTCACCGGCCCCAGGTGACCGGGTCACGTGGGGTCACCGGCCCCAGGTGACCGGGTCACGTGGGGACACCGGCCCCAGGTGACCGGGTCACGTGGGGTCACCGGCCCCAGGTCAGCGGGTCACGTGGGGACACCGGCCCCAGGTAACCAAGGCATGTCGGGACCCAGCCCGGGTCCCCGGGACGGGTTTTTACCCCAACGCAGATCACCGGGTCCTGTCGGGTCCCCGGCCCGGGTCCCCTGGACAGGTCGATAACCCGGCCCCAGGTCACCCGGTCATCTCGCGCACCCGGCCTGGTTCCCAGGTTCCGATGACCACCCCGGCACCAGGACCCCGGGTCACGTGGGGACACCGGCCCCAGGTGACCGGGTCACGTGGGGTCACCGGCCCCAGGTCAGCGGGTCACGTGGGGACCCCGGCCCCAGGTGACCGGGTCACGTGGGGACCCCGGACCCAGGTAACCGGGTCATACCGAGTCCCCGGACCCAGGTCACCGGGTCAGTTCGGGACCCCGGACCCAGGTCGGGTCATGTCACGTCCCATGCCCGGGTCCCCGGGTTGGATTTTTACCCAGGCCCCGGGTCACAGGGTCATGTCGGGTCAACGGCCTGGGTACAAGGGTCTGGTGACCACCCCGACCCCAGGTCCCCGGGTCATGACGGGACACCGGACCAGGTCCCCGAGTCCGGTCGACACCACAGCCCCAGGTCACCGGGTCATGTCGGGACCCAGCCCGGGTCCCCGGGACGGGTTTTTACCCCAGCCGCAGATCACCGGGTCCTGTCGGGTACCCGGGTCGGGTCCCCTGGACAGGTCGGCACCCCGGCCCCGGGTCACGGGGTCATGTCGGGTCGCTGTCCCGGGTACCAGTGTCAGGTGACCACCCCGGCCCCGGGAGACGGAGTCATACCGGGTCCCCGGCCCGGGTCCCCGGATTGCATCGGGACAAAAGCACCGGATCACTGGATCACGTGGGGGCCCGGGCCCGGGTCCCCGGGTTGCATCGGGACACCAGCGAAGGACCACCGGGTCCTGTCGGGTCCCCGGCCCGGGTCCCCTGGACAGGTCGTTAACCCGGCCCCAGGTCACCGGGTCATGTCGCGCACCCGGCCTGGTTCCCACGTTCCGGTGACCACCCCGGCACCAGGACCCCGGGTCCCGTGGGGACCCCGGCCCCAGGTGACCGGGTCACGCGGGGTCACCGGCCCCAGGTCAGCGGGTCACGTGGGGTCACCGGCCCCAGGTCAGCGGGTCACGTGGGGACACCGGCCCCAGGTCAGCGGGTCACGTGGGGACACCGGCCCCAGGTCACCGCGTCAGGTCGGGACCCCGAACCCAGGTCCACGAGTCCGTCGACACCACAGCCCCGGGTCACCGGGTCGTGTCGGGTAACCGACCTGGTTCCCAGGTTCCGATGACCACCCCGGCACCAGGACTCTGGGTCACGTGGGGACACCGGCCCCAGGTCACCGGGTCACGTGGGGTCACCGGACCCAGGTGACCCGGTCACGTGGGGACACCGGCCCCAGGTCAGCGGGTCACGTGGGGTCACCGGCCCCAGGTGACCGGGTCATACCGAGTCCCCGGACCCAGGTCACCGGGTCAGTTCGGGACCCCGGACCCAGGTCGGGTCATGTCACGTCCCATGCCCGGGTCCCCGGGTTGGATTTTTACCCAGGCCCCGGGTCACAGGGTCATGTCGGGTCAACGGCCTGGGTACAAGGGTCTGGTGACCACCCCGACCCCAGGTCCCCGGGTCATGACGGGACACCGGACCAGGTCCCCGAGTCCGGTCGACACCACAGCCCCAGGTCACCGGGTCATGTCGGGACCCAGCCCGGGTCCCCGGGACGGGTTTTTACCCCAGCCGCAGATCACCGGGTCCTGTCGGGTACCCGGGTCGGGTCCCCTGGACAGGTCGGCACCCCGGCCCCGGGTCACGGGGTCATGTCGGGTCGCTGTCCCGGGTACCAGTGTCAGGTGACCACCCCGGCCCCGGGAGACGGAGTCATACCGGGTCCCCGGCCCGGGTCCCCGGGTTGCATCGGGACACCAGCGAAGGACCACCGGGTCCTGTCGGGTCCCCGGCCCGGGTCCCCTGGACAGGTCGTTAACCCGGCCCCAGGTCACCGGGTCATGTCGCGCACCCGGCCTGGTTCCCAGGTTCCGGTGACCACCCCGGCACCAGGACCCCGGGTCCCGTGGGGACCCCGGACCCAGGTCAGCGGGTCACGTGGGGACACCGGCCCCAGGTCACCGCGTCAGGTCGGGACCCCGAACCCAGGTCCACGAGTCCGTCGACACCACAGCCCCGGGTCACCGGGTCGTGTCGGGTAACCGGCCTGGTTCCCAGGTTCCGATGACCACCCCGGCACCAGGACCCCGGGTCACGTGGGGACACCGGCCCCAGGTGACCGGGTCACGTGGGGACACCGGCCCCAGGTCATCGGGTCACGTGGGGTCACCGGCCCCAGGTGACCGGGTCACGTGGGGTCACCGGCCCCAGGTGACCGGGTCACGTGGGGTCACCGGCCCCAGGTGACCGGGTCACGTGGGGTCACCGGCCCCAGGTGACGGGGTCACGTGGGGTCACCGGACCCAGGTAACCGGGTCATACCGAGTCCCCGGACCCAGGTCACCGGGTCAGTTCGGGACCCCGGACCCAGGTCGGGTCATGTCACGTCCCATGCCCGGGTCCCCGGGTTGGATTTTTACCCAGGCCCCGGGTCACAGGGTCATGTCGGGTCAACGGCCTGGGTACAAGGGTCTGGTGACCACCCCGACCCCAGGTCCCCGGGTCATGACGGGACACCGGACCAGGTCCCCGAGTCCGGTCGACACCACAGCCCCAGGTCACCGGGTCATGTCGGGACCCAGCCCGGGTCCCCGGGACGGGTTTTTACCCCAGCCGCAGATCACCGGGTCCTGTCGGGTCCCCGGCCCGGGTCCCCTGGACAGGTCGATAACCCGGCCCCAGGTCACCCGGTCATCTCGCGCACCCAGCCTGGTTCCCAGGTTCCGATGACCACCCCGGCACCAGGACCCCGGGTCACGTGGGGACACCGGCCCCAGGTGACCGGGTCACGTGGGGTCACCGGACCCAGGTGACCCGGTCACGTGGGGACCCCGGCCCCAGGTGACCGGGTCACGTGGGGACCCCGGACCCAGGTAACCGGGTCATACCGAGTCCCCGGACCCAGGTCACCGGGTCAGTTCGGGACCCCGGACCCAGGTCGGGTCATGTCACGTCCCATGCCCGGGTCCCCGGGTTGGATTTTTACCCAGGCCCCGGGTCACAGGGTCATGTCGGGTCAACGGCCTGGGTACAAGGGTCTGGTGACCACCCCGACCCCAGGTCCCCGGGTCATGACGGGACACCGGACCAGGTCCCCGAGTCCGGTCGACACCACAGCCCCAGGTCACCGGGTCATGTCGGGACCCAGCCCGGGTCCCCGGGACGGGTTTTTACCCCAGCCGCAGATCACCGGGTCATGTCGGGTACCCGGGTCGGGTCCCCTGGACAGGTCGGCACCCCGGCCCCGGGTCACGGGGTCATGTCGGGTCGCTGTCCCGGGTACCAGTGTCAGGTGACCACCCCGGCCCCGGGAGACGGAGTCATACAGGGTCCCCGGCCCGGGTCCCCGGGTTGCATCGGGACAAAAGCACCGGATCACTGGATCACGTGGGGGCCCGGGCCCGGGTCCCCGGGTTGCATCGGGACACCAGCGAAGGACCACCGGGTCCTGTCGGGTCCCCGGCCCGGGTCCCCTGGACAGGTCGTTAACCCGGCCCCAGGTCACCGGGTCATGTCGCGCACCCGGCCTGGTTCCCAGGTTCCGGTGACCACCCCGGCACCAGGACCCCGGGTCCCGTGGGGACCCCGGCCCCAGGTGACCGGGTCACGCGGGGTCACCGGCCCCAGGTCAGCGGGTCACGTAGGGTCACCGGCCCCAGGTCAGCGGGTCACGTGGGGACCCCGGCCCCAGGTCAGCGGGTCACGTGGGGACACCGGCCCCAGGTCACCGCGTCAGGTCGGGACCCCGAACCCAGGTCCACGAGTCCGTCGACACCACAGCCCCGGGTCACCGGGTCGTGTTGGGTAACCGGCCTGGTTCCCAGGTTCCGATGACCACCCCGGCACCAGGACCCCGGGTCACGTGGGGACACCGGCCCCAGGTGACCGGGTCACGTGGGGACACCGGCCCCAGGTCATCGGGTCACGTGGGGTCACCGGCCCCAGGTGACCGGGTCACGTGTGGTCACCGGCACCAGGTGACCTGGTCACGTGGGGTCACCGGCCCCAGGTGACCGGGTCACGTGGGGTCACCGGCCCCAGGTGACCGGGTCACGTGAGGTCACCGGCCCCAGGTGACCGGGTCACGTGGGGTCACCGGCCCCAGGTGACCGGGTCACGTGGGGTCACCGGCCCCAGGTGACCGGGTCACGTGGGGTCACCGGCCCCAGGTCATCGGGTCACGTGGGGTCACCGGCCCCAGGTGACCGGGTCACGTGGGGTCACCGGCCCCAGGTCATCGGGTCACGTGGGGTCACCGGCCCCAGGTGACCGGGTCACGTGGGGTCACCGGCCCCAGGTGACCGGGTCACGTGGGGTCACCGGCCCCAGGTGACCGGGTCACGTGGGGACACCGGCCCCAGGTGACCGGGTCACGTGGAGTCACCGGCCCCAGGTGACCGGGTCACGTTGGGTCACCGGCCCCAGGTGACCCGGTCACGTGGGGTCACCGGCCCCAGGTGACCCGGTCACGTGGGGACACCGGCCCCAGGTGACCGGGTCACGTGGGGTCACCGGCCCCAGGTGACCGGGTCACGTGGGGTCACCGGCCCCAGGTGACCGGGTCACGTGGGGTCACCGGCCCCAGGTGACCGGGGCACATGGGGACACCGGCCCCAGGTGACCGGGTCACGTGGGGTCACCGGCCCCAGGTGACCGGGTCACGTGGGGACACCGGCCCCAGGTCACCGGGTCACGTGGGGTCACCGGCCCCAGGTGACCGGGTCACGTGGGGTCACCGGCCCCAGGTGACCGGGTCACGTGGGGTCACCGGACCCAGGTAACCGGGTCATACCGAGTCCCCGGACCCAGGTCACCGGGTCAGTTCGGGACCCCGGACCCAGGTCGGGTCATGTCACGTCCCATGCCCGGGTCCCCGGGTTGGATTTTTACCCAGGCCCCGGGTCACAGGGTCATGTCGGGTCAACGGCCTGGGTACAAGGGTCTGGTGACCACCCCGACCCCAGGTCCCCGGGTCATGACGGGACACCGGACCAGGTCCCCGAGTCCGGTCGACACCACAGCCCCAGGTCACCGGGTCATGTCGGGACCCAGCCCGGGTCCGGGGGACGGGTTTTTACCCCAGCCGCAGATCACCGGGTCCTGTCGGGTACCCGGGTCGGGTCCCCTGGACAGGTCGGCACCCCGGCCCCGGGTCACGGGGTCATGTCGGGTCGCTGTCCCGGGTACCAGTGTCAGGTGACCACCCCGGCCCCGGGAGACGGAGTCATACCGGATCCCCGGCCCAGGTCCCCGGGTTGCATCGGGACAAAAGCACCGGATCACTGGATCACGTGGGGGCCCGGGCCCGGGTCCCCGGGTTGCATCGGGACACCAGCGAAGGACCACCGGGTCCTGTCGGGTCCCCGGCCCGGGTCCCCTGGACAGGTCGTTAACCCGGCCCCAGGTCACCGGGTCGTGTCGGGTAACCGGCCTGGTTCCCAGGTTCCGGTGACCACCCCGGCACCAGGACCCCGGGTCCGGTGGGGACCCCGGCCCCAGGTGACCGGGTCACGCGGGGTCACCGTCCCCAGGTCAGCGGGTCACGTGGGGTCACCGGCCCCAGGTCAGCGGGTCACGTGGGGACACCGGCCCCAGGTCAGCGGGTCACGTGGGGTCACCGGACCCAGGTGACCCGGTCACGTGGGGACACCGGCCCCAGGTGACCGGGTCACGTGGGGACACCGGCCCCAGGTGACCGGGTCACGTGAGGTCACCGGCCCCAGGTGACCGGGTCACGTGGGGTCACCGGCCCCAGGTGACCGGGTCACGTGGGGTCACCGGCCCCAGGTGACCGGGTCACGTGGGGACACCGGCCCCAGGTGACCGGGTCACGTGGGGTCACCGGCCCCAGGTCAGCGGGTCACGTGGGGTCACCGGCCCCAGGTGACCGGGTCACGTGGGGACACCGGCCCCAGGTCAGCGGGTCACGTGGGGACACCGGCCCCAGGTCACCGCGTCAGGTCGGGACCCCGAACCCAGGTCCACGAGTCCGTCGACACCACAGCCCCGGGTCACCGGGTCGTGTCGGGTAACCGGCCTGGTTCCAAGGTTCCGATGACCACCCCGGCACCAGGACCCCGGGTCACATGGGGACACCGGCCCCAGGTGACCGGGTCACGTGGGGACACCGGCCCCAGGTCATCGGGTCACGTGGGGTCACCGGCCCCAGGTGACCGGGTCACGTGGGGTCACCGGCCCCAGGTGACCGGGTCACGTGGGGTCACCGGCCCCAGGTCAGCGGGTCACGTGGGGTCACCGGCCCCAGGTGACCGGGTCACGTGGGGACACCGGCCCCAGGTGACCGGGTCACGTGGGGTCACCGGCCCCAGGTGACCGGGTCACGTGGGGTCACCGGCCCCAGGTGACCGGGTCACGTGGGGACTCCGGCCCCAGGTAACCGGGTCATACCGAGTCCCCGGACCCAGGTCACCGGGTCAGTTCGGGACCCCGGACCCAGGTCGGGTCATGTCACGTCCCATGCCCGGGTCCCCGGGTTGGATTTTTACCCAGGCCCCGGGTCACAGGGTCATGTCGGGTCAACGGCCTGGGTACAAGGGTCTGGTGACCACCCCGACCCCAGGTCCCCGGGTCATGACGGGACACCGGACCAGGTCCCCGAGTCCGGTCGACACCACAGCCCCAGGTCACCGGGTCATGTCGGGACCCAGCCCGGGTCCCCGGGACGGGTTTTTACCCCAGCCGCAGATCACCGGGTCCTGTCGGGTACCCGGGTCGGGTCCCCTGGACAGGTCGGCACCCCGGCCCCGGGTCACGGGGTCATGTCGGGTCGCTGTCCCGGGTACCAGTGTCAGGTGACCACCCCGGCCCCGGGAGATGGAGTCATACCGGGTCCCCGGCCCGGGTCCCCGGGTTGCATCGGGACACCAGCGAAGGACCACCGGGTCCTGTCGGGTCCCCGGCCCGGGTCCCCTGGACAGGTCGTTAACCCGGCCCCAGGTCACCGGGTCATGTCGCGCACCCGGCCTGGTTCCCAGGTTCCGGTGACCACCCCGGCACCAGGACCCCGGGTCACGTGGGGATACCGGCCCCAGGTGACCGGGTCACGTGGGGACACCGGCCCCAGGTCATCGGGTCACGTGGGGTCACCGGCCCCAGGTGACCGGGTCACGTGGGGTCACCGGCCCCAGGTCAGCGGGTCACGTGGGGTCACCGGCCCCAGGTGACCGGGTCACGTGGGGTCACCGGCCCCAGGTGACCGGGTCACGTGGGGTCACCGGCCCCAGGTGACCGGGTCACGTGGGGACACCGGCCCCAGGTGACCGGGTCACGTGGGGTCACCGGCCCCAGGTGACCGGGTCACGTGGGGTCACCGGCCCCAGGTCAGCAGGTCACGTGGGGTCACCGGCCCCAGGTGACCGGGTCACGTGGGGACACCGGCCCCAGGTGACCGGGTCACGTGGGGTCACCGGCCCCAGGTCAGCGGGTCACGTGGGGACACCGGCCCCAGGTGACCGGGTCACGTGGGGTCACCGGCCCCAGGTGACCGGGTCACGTGGGGTCACCGGCCCCAGGTGACCGGGTCACGTGGGTACACCGGCCCCAGGTGACCGGGTCACGTGGGGTCACCGGCCCCAGGTGACCGGGTCACGTGGGGTCACCGGCCCCAGGTGACCGGGTCACGTGGGGACACCGGCCCCAGGTGACCGGGTCACGTGGGGTCACCGGCCCCAGGTCAGCGGGTCACGTGGGGACACCGGCCCCAGGTAACCAAGGCATGTCGGGACCCAGCGCGGGTCCCCGGGACGGGTTTTTACCCCAGCCGCAGATCACCGGGTCCTGTCGGGTCCCCGGCCCGGGTCCCCTGGACAGGTCGATAACCCGGCCCCAGGTCACCCGGTCATCTCGCGCACCCGGCCTGGTTCCCAGGTTCCGATGACCACCCCGGCACCAGGACCCCGGGTCACGTGGGGACACCGGCCCCAGGTGACCGGGTCACGTGGGGTCACCGGCCCCAGGTCAGCGGGTCACGTGGGGACCCCGGCCCCAGGTGACCGGGTCACGTGGGGACCCCGGACCCAGGTAACCGGGTCATACCGAGTCCCCGGACCCAGGTCACCGGGTCAGTTCGGGACCCCGGACCCAGGTCGGGTCATGTCACGTCCCATGCCCGGGTCCCCGGGTTGGATTTTTACCCAGGCCCCGGGTCACAGGGTCATGTCGGGTCAACGGCCTGGGTACAAGGGTCTGGTGACCACCCCGACCCCAGGTCCCCGGGTCATGACGGGACACCGGACCAGGTCCCCGAGTCCGGTCGACACCACAGCCCCAGGTCACCGGGTCATGTCGGGACCCAGCCCGGGTCCCCGGGACGGGTTTTTACCCCAGCCGCAGATCACCGGGTCCTGTCGGGTACCCGGGTCGGGTCCCCTGGACAGGTCGGCACCCCGGCCCCGGGTCACGGGGTCATGTCGGGTCGCTGTCCCGGGTACCAGTGTCAGGTGACCACCCCGGCCCCGGGAGACGGAGTCATACCGGGTCCCCGGCCCGGGTCCCCGGGTTGCATCGGGACACCAGCGAAGGACCACCGGGTCCTGTCGGGTCCCCGGCCTGGGTCCCCTGGACAGGTCGTTAACCCGGCCCCAGGTCACTGGGTCATGTCGCGCACCCGGCCTGGTTCCCAGGTTCCGGTGACCACCCCGGCACCAGGACCCCGGGTCACGTGGGGACCCCGGCCCCAGGTCAGCGGGTCACGTGGGGACACCGGCCCCAGGTCACCGCGTCAGGTCGGGACCCCGAACCCAGGTCCACGAGTCCGTCGACACCACAGCCCCGGGTCACCGGGTCGTGTCGGGTAACCGGCCTGGTTCCAAGGTTCCGATGACCACCCCGGCACCAGGACCCCGGGTCACGTGGGGACACCGGCCCCAGGTGACCGGGTCACGTGGGGACACCGGCCCCAGGTCATCGGGTCACGTGGGGTCACCGGCCCCAGGTGACCGGGTCACGTGGGGTCACCGGACCCAGGTGACCGGGTCACGTGGGGTCACCGGCCCCAGGTGACCGGGTCACGTGGGGACACCGGCCCCAGGTGACCGGGTCACGTGGGGTCACCGGCCCCAGGTGACCGGGTCACGTGGGGACACCGGCCCCAGGTGACCGGGTCACGTGGGGTCACCGGCCCCAGGTGACCGGGTCACGTGGGGTCACCGGCCCCAGGTGACCGGGTCACGTGGGGACACCGGCCCCAGGTGACCGGGTCACGTGGGGTCACCGGCCCCAGGTCAGCGGGTCACGTGGGGACACCGGCCCCAGGTGACCGGGTCACGTGGGGTCACCGGCCCCAGGTGACCGGGTCACGTGGGGTCACCGGCCCCAGGTGACCGGGTCACGTGAGGTCACCGGCTCCAGGTGACCGGGTCACGTGGGTACACCGGCCCCAGGTGACCGGGTCACGTGGGGTCACCGGCCCCAGGTGACCGGGTCACGTGGGGTCACCGGCCCCAGGTGACCGGGTCACGTGGGGACACCGGCCCCAGGTGACCGGGTCACGTGGGGTCACCGGCCCCAGGTCAGCGGGTCACGTGGGGACACCGGCCCCAGGTAACCAAGGCATGTCGGGACCCAGCCCGGGTCCCCGGGACGGGTTTTTACCCCAGCCGCAGATCACCGGGTCCTGTCGGGTCCCCGGCCCGGGTCCCCTGGACAGGTCGATAACCCGGCCCCGGGTCACCGGGTCGTGTCGGGTAACCGGCCTGGTTCCCAGGTTCCGATGACCACCCCGGCACCAGGACCCCGGGTCACGTGGGGACACCGGCCCCAGGTGACCGGGTCACGTGGGGTCACCGGCCCCAGGTCAGCGGGTCACGTGGGGACCCCGGCCCCAGGTGACCGGGTCACGTGGGGACCCCGGACCCAGGTAACCGGGTCATACCGAGTCCCCGGACCCAGGTCACCGGGTCAGTTCGGGACCCCGGACCCAGGTCGGGTCATGTCACGTCCCATGCCCGGGTCCCCGGGTTGGATTTTTACCCAGGCCCCGGGTCACAGGGTCATGTCGGGTCAACGGCCTGGGTACAAGGGTCTGGTGACCACCCCGACCCCAGGTCCCCGGGTCATGACGGGACACCGGACCAGGTCCCCGAGTCCGGTCGACACCACAGCCCCAGGTCACCGGGTCATGTCGGGACCCAGCCCGGGTCCCCGGGACGGGTTTTTACCCCAGCCGCAGATCACCGGGTCCTGTCGGGTACCCGGGTCGGGTCCCCTGGACAGGTCGGCACCCCGGCCCCGGGTCACGGGGTCATGTCGGGTCGCTGTCCCGGGTACCAGTGTCAGGTGACCACCCCGGCCCCGGGAGACGGAGTCATACCGGGTCCCCGGCCCGGGTCCCCGGATTGCATCGGGACAAAAGCACCGGATCACTGGATCACGTGGGGGCCCGGGCCCGGGTCCCCGGGTTGCATCGGGACACCAGCGAAGGACCACCGGGTCCTGTCGGGTCCCCGGCCCGGGTCCCCTGGACAGGTCGTTAACCCGGCCCCAGGTCACCGGGTCATGTCGCGCACCCGGCCTGGTTCCCACGTTCCGGTGACCACCCCGGCACCAGGACCCCGGGTCCCGTGGGGACCCCGGCCCCAGGTGACCGGGTCACGCGGGGTCACCGGCCCCAGGTCAGCGGGTCACGTGGGGACACCGGCCCCAGGTCAGCGGGTCACGTGGGGACACCGGCCCCAGGTCAGCGGGTCACGTGGGGACACCGGCCCCAGGTCACCGCGTCAGGTCGGGACCCCGAACCCAGGTCCACGAGTCCGTCGACACCACAGCCCCGGGTCACCGGGTCGTGTCGGGTAACCGGCCTGGTTCCCAGGTTCCGATGACCACCCCGGCACCAGGACTCTGGGTCACGTGGGGACACCGGCCCCAGGTCACCGGGTCACGTGGGGTCACCGGACCCAGGTGACCCGGTCACGTGGGGACACCGGCCCCAGGTCAGCGGGTCACGTGGGGTCACCGGCCCCAGGTGACCGGGTCATACCGAGTCCCCGGACCCAGGTCACCGGGTCAGTTCGGGACCCCGGACCCAGGTCGGGTCATGTCACGTCCCATGCCCGGGTCCCCGGGTTGGATTTTTACCCAGGCCCCGGGTCACAGGGTCATGTCGGGTCAACGGCCTGGGTACAAGGGTCTGGTGACCACCCCGACCCCAGGTCCCCGGGTCATGACGGGACACCGGACCAGGTCCCCGAGTCCGGTCGACACCACAGCCCCAGGTCACCGGGTCATGTCGGGACCCAGCCCGGGTCCCCGGGACGGGTTTTTACCCCAGCCGCAGATCACCGGGTCCTGTCGGGTACCCGGGTCGGGTCCCCTGGACAGGTCGGCACCCCGGCCCCGGGTCACGGGGTCATGTCGGGTCGCTGTCCCGGGTACCAGTGTCAGGTGACCACCCCGGCCCCGGGAGACGGAGTCATACCGGGTCCCCGGCCCGGGTCCCCGGGTTGCATCGGGACAAAAGCACCGGATCACTGGATCACGTGGGGGCCCGGGCCCGGGTCCCCGGGTTGCATCGGGACACCAGCGAAGGACCACCGGGTCCTGTCGGGTCCCCGGCCCGGGTCCCCTGGACAGGTCGTTAACCCGGCCCCAGGTCACCGGGTCATGTCGCGCACCCGGCCTGGTTCCCACGTTCCGGTGACCACCCCGGCACCAGGACCCCGGGTCCCGTGGGGACCCCGGCCCCAGGTGACCGGGTCACGCGGGGTCACCGGCCCCAGGTCAGCGGGTCACGTAGGGTCACCGGCCCCAGGTCAGCGGGTCACGTGGGGACACCGGCCCCAGGTCAGCGGGTCACGTGGGGACACCGGCCCCAGGTCACCGCGTCAGGTCGGGACCCCGAACCCAGGTCCACGAGTCCGTCGACACCACAGCCCCGGGTCACCGGGTCGTGTCGGGTAACCGGCCTGGTTCCCAGGTTCCGATGACCACCCCGGCACCAGGACTCTGGGTCACGTGGGGACACCGGCCCCAGGTCACCGGGTCACGTGGGGTCACCGGACCCAGGTGACCCGGTCACGTGGGGACACCGGCCCCAGGTCAGCGGGTCACGTGGGGTCACCGGCCCCAGGTGACCGGGTCATACCGAGTCCCCGGACCCAGGTCACCGGGTCAGTTCGGGACCCCGGACCCAGGTCGGGTCATGTCACGTCCCATGCCCGGGTCCCCGGGTTGGATTTTTACCCAGGCCCCGGGTCACAGGGTCATGTCGGGTCAACGGCCTGGGTACAAGGGTCTGGTGACCACCCCGACCCCAGGTCCCCGGGTCATGACGGGACACCGGACCAGGTCCCCGAGTCCGGTCGACACCACAGCCCCAGGTCACCGGGTCATGTCGGGACCCAGCCCGGGTCCCCGGGACGGGTTTTTACCCCAGCCGCAGATCACCGGGTCCTGTCGGGTACCCGGGTCGGGTCCCCTGGACAGGTCGGCACCCCGGCCCCGGGTCACGGGGTCATGTCGGGTCGCTGTCCCGGGTACCAGTGTCAGGTGACCACCCCGGCCCCGGGAGACGGAGTCATACCGGGTCCCCGGCCCGGGTCCCCGGGTTGCATCGGGACAAAAGCACCGGATCACTGGATCACGTGGGGGCCCGGGCCCGGGTCCCCGGGTTGCATCGGGACACCAGCGAAGGACCACCGGGTCCTGTCGGGTCCCCGGCCCGGGTCCCCTGGACAGGTCGTTAACCCGGCCCCAGGTCACCGGGTCATGTCGCGCACCCGGCCTGGTTCCCACGTTCCGGTGACCACCCCGGCACCAGGACCCCGGGTCCCGTGGGGACCCCGGCCCCAGGTGACCGGGTCACGCGGGGTCACCGGCCCCAGGTCAGCGGGTCACGTAGGGTCACCGGCCCCAGGTCAGCGGGTCACGTGGGGACACCGGCCCCAGGTCAGCGGGTCACGTGGGGACACCGGCCCCAGGTCACCGCGTCAGGTCGGGACCCCGAACCCAGGTCCACGAGTCCGTCGACACCACAGCCCCGGGTCACCGGGTCGTGTCGGGTAACCGGCCTGGTTCCCAGGTTCCGATGACCACCCCGGCACCAGGACCCCGGGTCACGTGGGGACACCGTCCCCAGGTGACCGGGTCACGTGGGGTCACCGGCCCCAGGTCAGCGGGTCACGTGGGGTCACCGGCCCCAGGTCAGAGGGTCACGTGGGGACCCCGGACCCAGGTCACCGGGTCATGTCGGGACCCAGCCTGGGTCCCCGGGACGGGTTTTTACCCCAGCCGCAGATCACCGGGTCCTGTCGGGTACCTGGGTCGGGTCCCCTGGACAGGTCGGCACCCCGGCCCCGGGTCACGGGGTCATGTCGGGTCGCTGTCCCGGGTACCAGTGTCAGGTGACCACCCCGGCCCCGGGAGACGGAGTCATACCGGGTCCCCGGCCCGGGTCCCCGGGTTGCATCGGGACACCAGCGAAGGACCACCGGGTCCTGTCGGGTCCCCGGCCCGGGTCCCCTGGACAGGTCGTTAACCCGGCCCCAGGTCACCGGGTCATGTCGCGCACCCGGCCTGGTTCCCAGGTTCCGGTGACCACCCCGGCACCAGGACCCCGGGTCACGTGGGGACCCCGGCCCCAGGTCAGCGGGTCACGTGGGGACACCGGCCCCAGGTCACCGCGTCAGGTCGGGACCCCGAACCCAGGTCCACGAGTCCGTCGACACCACAGCCCCGGGTCACCGGGTCGTGTCGGGTAACCGGCCTGGTTCCAAGGTTCCGATGACCACCCCGGCACCAGGACCCCGGGTCACGTGGGGACACCGGCCCCAGGTCATCGGGTCACGTGGGGTCACCGGCCCCAGGTGACCGGGTCACGTGGGGTCACCGGCACCAGGTGACCGGGTCACGTGGGGTCACCGGCCCCAGGTGACCGGGTCACGTGGGGTCACCGGCCCCAGGTGACCGGGTCACGTGAGGTCACCGGCCCCAGGTGACCGGGTCACGTGGGGTCACCGGCCCCAGGTGACCGGGTCACGTGGGGTCACCGGCCCCAGGTCAGCGGGTCACGTGGGGTCACCGGCCCAAGGTGACCGGGTCACGTGGGGACACCGGCCCCAGGTGACCGGGTCACGTGGGGTCACCGGCCCCAGGTGACCGGGTCACGTGGTGTCACCGGCCCCAGGTGACCCGGTCACGTGGGGTCACCGGCCCTAGGTGACCCGGTCACGTGGGGACACCGGCCCCAGGTGACCCGGTCACGTGGGGTCACCGGCCCCAGGTGACCGGGTCACGTGGGGTCACCGGCCCCAGGTGACCGGGTCACGTGGGGTCACCGGCCCCAGGTGACCGGGTCACGTGGGGACACCGGCCCCAGGTGACCGGGTCACATGGGGTCACCGGCCCCAGGTGACCGGGTCACGTGGGGTCACCGGCCCCAGGTCAGCGGGTCACGTGGGGTCACCGGCCCCAGGTGACCGGGTCACGTGGGGACACCGGCCCCAGGTGACCGGGTCACGTGGGGTCACCGGCCCCAGGTCAGCGGGTCACGTGGGGACACCGGCCCCAGGTCACCGGGTCACGTGGGGTCACCGGCCCCAGGTGACCGGGTCACGTGGGGTCACCGGACCCAGGTAACCGGGTCATACCGAGTCCCCGGACCCAGGTCACCGGGTCAGTTCGGGACCCCGGACCCAGGTCGGGTCATGTCACGTCCCATGCCCGCGTCCCCGGGTTGGATTTTTACCCAGGCCCCGGGTCACAGGGTCATGTCGGGTCAACGGCCTGGGTACAAGGGTCTGGTGACCACCCCGACCCCAGGTCCCCGGGTCATGACGGGACACCGGACCAGGTCCCCGAGTCCGGTCGACACCACAGCCCCAGGTCACCGGGTCATGTCGGGACCCAGCCCGGGTCCCCGGGACGGGTTTTTACCCCAGCCGCAGATCACCGGGTCCTGTCGGGTACCCGGGTCGGGTCCCCTGGACAGGTCGGCACCCCGGCCCCGGGTCACGGGGTCATGTCGGGTCGCTGTCCCGGGTACCAGTGTCAGGTGACCACCCCGGCCCCGGGAGACGGAGTCATACCGGATCCCCGGCCCAGGTCCCCGGGTTGCATCGGGACAAAAGCACCGGATCACTGGATCACGTGGGGGCCCGGGCCCGGGTCCCCGGGTTGCATCGGGACACCAGCGAAGGACCACCGGGTCCTGTCGGGTCCCCGGCCCGGGTCCCCTGGACAGGTCGTTAACCCGGCCCCAGGTCACCGGGTCATGTCGAGCACCCGGCCTGGTTCCCAGGTTCCGGTGACCACCCCGGCACCAGGACCCCGGGTCACGTGGGGACCCCGGACCCAGGTCAGCGGGTCACGTGGGGACACCGGCCCCAGGTCACCGCGTCAGGTCGGGACCCCGAACCCAGGTCCACGAGTCCGTCGACACCACAGCCCCGGGTCACCGGGTCGTGTCGGGTAACCGGCCTGGTTCCAAGGTTCCGATGACCACCCCGGTACCAGGACCCCGGGTCACGTGGGGACACCGGCCCCAGGTGACCGGGTCACGTGGGGTCACCGGCCCCAGGTGACCGGGTCACGTGGGGTCACCGGCCCCAGGTGACCTGGTCACGTGGGGTCACCGGCCCCAGGTGACCGGGTCACGTGGGGTCACCGGCCCCAGGTGACCGGGTCACGTGAGGTCACCGGCCCCAGGTGACCGGGTCACGTGGGGTCACCGGCCCCAGGTGACCGGGTCACGTGGGGTCACCGGCCCCAGGTGACCCGGTCACGTGGGGTCACCGGCCCCAGGTGACCGGGTCACGTGTGGTCACCGGCCCCAGGTGACCGGGTCACGTGGGGTCACCGGCCCCAGGTGACCGGGTCACGTGGGGACACCGGACCCAGGTAACCGGGTCATACCGAGTCCCCGGACCCAGGTCACCGGGTCAGTTCGGGACCCCGGACCCAGGTCGGGTCATGTCACGTCCCATGCCCGGGTCCCCGGGTTGGATTTTTACCCAGGCCCCGGGTCACAGGGTCATGTCGGGTCAACGGCCTGGGTACAAGGGTCTGGTGACCACCCCGACCCCAGGTCCCCGGGTCATGACGGGACACCGGACCAGGTCCCCGAGTCCGGTCGACACCACAGCCCCAGGTCACCGGGTCATGTCGGGACCCAGCCCGGGTCCCCGGGACGGGTTTTTACCCCAGCCGCAGATCACCGGGTCCTGTCGGGTACCCGGGTCGGGTCCCCTGGACAGGTCGGCACCCCGGCCCCGGGTCACGGGGTCATGTCGGGTCGCTGTCCCGGGTACCAGTGTCAGGTGACCACCCCGGCCCCGGGAGACGGAGTCATACCGGGTCCCCGGCCCGGGTCCCCGGGTTGCATCGGGACACCAGCGAAGGACCACCGGGTTCTTTCGGGTCCCCGGCCCGGGTCCCCTGGACAGGTCGTTAACCCGGCCCCAGGTCACCGGGTCATGTCGCGCACCCGGCCTGGTTCCCAGGTTCCGGTGACCACCCCGGCACCAGGACCCCGGGTCCCGTGGGGACCCCGGCCCCAGGTCAGCGGGTCACGTGGGGACACCGGCCCCAGGTCACCGCGTCAGGTCGGGACCCCGAACCCAGGTCCACGAGTCCGTCGACACCACAGCCCCGGGTCACCGGGTCGTGTCGGGTAACCGGCCTGGTTCCCAGGTTCCGATGACCACCCCGGCACCAGGACCCCGGGTCACGTGGGGACACCGGCCCCAGGTGACCGGGTCACGTGGGGTCACCGGCCCCAGGTCAGCGGGTCACGTGGGGACCCCGGCCCCAGGTGACCGGGTCACGTGGGGACCCCGGACCCAGGTGACCGGGTCACGTGGGGTCACCGGCCCCAGGTGACCGGGTCACGTGGGGTCACCGGCCCCAGGTAACCGGGTCACGTGGGGTCACCGGCCCCAGGTGACCGGGTCACGTGGGGTCACCGGCCCCAGGTGACCGGGTCACGTGGGGTCACCGGCCCCAGGTGACCGGGTCACGTGGGGACACCGGCCCCAGGTGACCGGGTCACGTGGGGTCACCGGCCCCAGGTGACCGGGTCACGTGGGGTCACCGGCCCCAGGTGACCGGGTCACGTGGGGTCACCGGACCCAGGTAACCGGGTCATACCGAGTCCCCGGACCCAGGTCACCGGGTCAGTTCGGGACCCCGGACCCAGGTCGGGTCATGTCACGTCCCATGCCCGGGTCCCCGGGTTGGATTTTTACCCAGGCCCCGGGTCACAGGGTCATGTCGGGTCAACGGCCTGGGTACAAGGGTCTGGTGACCACCCCGACCCCAGGTCCCCGGGTCATGACGGGACACCGGACCAGGTCCCCGAGTCCGGTCGACACCACAGCCCCAGGTCACCGGGTCATGTCGGGACCCAGCCCGGGTCCCCGGGACGGGTTTTTACCCCAGCCGCAGATCACCGGGTCCTGTCGGGTACCCGGGTCGGGTCCCCTGGACAGGTCGGCACCCCGGCCCCGGGTCACGGGGTCATGTCGGGTCGCTGTCCCGGGTACCAGTGTCAGGTGACCACCCCGGCCCCGGGAGACGGAGTCATACCGGGTCCCCGGCCCGGGTCCCCGGGTTGCATCGGGACACCAGCGAAGGACCACCGGGTCCTGTCGGGTCCCCGGCCTGGGTCCCCTGGACAGGTCGTTAACCCGGCCCCAGGTCACTGGGTCATGTCGCGCACCCGGCCTGGTTCCCAGGTTCCGGTGACCACCCCGGCACCAGGACCCCGGGTCACGTGGGGACCCCGGCCCCAGGTCAGCGGGTCACGTGGGGACACCGGCCCCAGGTCACCGCGTCAGGTCGGGACCCCGAACCCAGGTCCACGAGTCCGTCGACACCACAGCCCCGGGTCACCGGGTCGTGTCGGGTAACCGGCCTGGTTCCAAGGTTCCGATGACCACCCCGGCACCAGGACCCCGGGTCACGTGGGGACACCGGCCCCAGGTGACCGGGTCACGTGGGGACACCGGCCCCAGGTCATCGGGTCACGTGGGGTCACCGGCCCCAGGTGACCGGGTCACGTGGGGTCACCGGACCCAGGTGACCGGGTCACGTGGGGTCACCGGCCCCAGGTGACCGGGTCACGTGGGGACACCGGCCCCAGGTGACCGGGTCACGTGGGGTCACCGGCCCCAGGTGACCGGGTCACGTGGGGACACCGGCCCCAGGTGACCGGGTCACGTGGGGTCACCGGCCCCAGGTGACCGGGTCACGTGGGGTCACCGGCCCCAGGTGACCGGGTCACGTGGGGTCACCGGCCCCAGGTGACCGGGTCACGTGGGGACACCGGCCCCAGGTGACCGGGTCACGTGGGGTCACCGGCCCCAGGTCAGCGGGTCACGTGGGGACACCGGCCCCAGGTGACCGGGTCACGTGGGGTCACCGGCCCCAGGTGACCGGGTCACGTGGGGTCACCGGCCCCAGGTGACCGGGTCACGTGAGGTCACCGGCTCCAGGTGACCGGGTCACGTGGGTACACCGGCCCCAGGTGACCGGGTCACGTGGGGTCACCGGCCCCAGGTGACCGGGTCACGTGGGGTCACCGGCCCCAGGTGACCGGGTCACGTGGGGACACCGGCCCCAGGTGACCGGGTCACGTGGGGTCACCGGCCCCAGGTCAGCGGGTCACGTGGGGACACCGGCCCCAGGTAACCAAGGCATGTCGGGACCCAGCCCGGGTCCCCGGGACGGGTTTTTACCCCAACGCAGATCACCGGGTCCTGTCGGGTCCCCGGCCCGGGTCCCCTGGACAGGTCGATAACCCGGCCCCAGGTCACCCGGTCATCTCGCGCACCCGGCCTGGTTCCCAGGTTCCGATGACCACCCCGGCACCAGGACCCCGGGTCACGTGGGGACACCGGCCCCAGGTGACCGGGTCACGTGGGGTCACCGGCCCCAGGTCAGCGGGTCACGTGGGGACCCCGGCCCCAGGTGACCGGGTCACGTGGGGACCCCGGACCCAGGTAACCGGGTCATACCGAGTCCCCGGACCCAGGTCACCGGGTCAGTTCGGGACCCCGGACCCAGGTCGGGTCATGTCACGTCCCATGCCCGGGTCCCCGGGTTGGATTTTTACCCAGGCCCCGGGTCACAGGGTCATGTCGGGTCAACGGCCTGGGTACAAGGGTCTGGTGACCACCCCGACCCCAGGTCCCCGGGTCATGACGGGACACCGGACCAGGTCCCCGAGTCCGGTCGACACCACAGCCCCAGGTCACCGGGTCATGTCGGGACCCAGCCCGGGTCCCCGGGACGGGTTTTTACCCCAGCCGCAGATCACCGGGTCCTGTCGGGTACCCGGGTCGGGTCCCCTGGACAGGTCGGCACCCCGGCCCCGGGTCACGGGGTCATGTCGGGTCGCTGTCCCGGGTACCAGTGTCAGGTGACCACCCCGGCCCCGGGAGACGGAGTCATACCGGGTCCCCGGCCCGGGTCCCCGGATTGCATCGGGACAAAAGCACCGGATCACTGGATCACGTGGGGGCCCGGGCCCGGGTCCCCGGGTTGCATCGGGACACCAGCGAAGGACCACCGGGTCCTGTCGGGTCCCCGGCCCGGGTCCCCTGGACAGGTCGTTAACCCGGCCCCAGGTCACCGGGTCATGTCGCGCACCCGGCCTGGTTCCCACGTTCCGGTGACCACCCCGGCACCAGGACCCCGGGTCCCGTGGGGACCCCGGCCCCAGGTGACCGGGTCACGCGGGGTCACCGGCCCCAGGTCAGCGGGTCACGTGGGGTCACCGGCCCCAGGTCAGCGGGTCACGTGGGGACACCGGCCCCAGGTCAGCGGGTCACGTGGGGACACCGGCCCCAGGTCACCGCGTCAGGTCGGGACCCCGAACCCAGGTCCACGAGTCCGTCGACACCACAGCCCCGGGTCACCGGGTCGTGTCGGGTAACCGACCTGGTTCCCAGGTTCCGATGACCACCCCGGCACCAGGACTCTGGGTCACGTGGGGACACCGGCCCCAGGTCACCGGGTCACGTGGGGTCACCGGACCCAGGTGACCCGGTCACGTGGGGACACCGGCCCCAGGTCAGCGGGTCACGTGGGGTCACCGGCCCCAGGTGACCGGGTCATACCGAGTCCCCGGACCCAGGTCACCGGGTCAGTTCGGGACCCCGGACCCAGGTCGGGTCATGTCACGTCCCATGCCCGGGTCCCCGGGTTGGATTTTTACCCAGGCCCCGGGTCACAGGGTCATGTCGGGTCAACGGCCTGGGTACAAGGGTCTGGTGACCACCCCGACCCCAGGTCCCCGGGTCATGACGGGACACCGGACCAGGTCCCCGAGTCCGGTCGACACCACAGCCCCAGGTCACCGGGTCATGTCGGGACCCAGCCCGGGTCCCCGGGACGGGTTTTTACCCCAGCCGCAGATCACCGGGTCCTGTCGGGTACCCGGGTCGGGTCCCCTGGACAGGTCGGCACCCCGGCCCCGGGTCACGGGGTCATGTCGGGTCGCTGTCCCGGGTACCAGTGTCAGGTGACCACCCCGGCCCCGGGAGACGGAGTCATACCGGGTCCCCGGCCCGGGTCCCCGGGTTGCATCGGGACACCAGCGAAGGACCACCGGGTCCTGTCGGGTCCCCGGCCCGGGTCCCCTGGACAGGTCGTTAACCCGGCCCCAGGTCACCGGGTCATGTCGCGCACCCGGCCTGGTTCCCAGGTTCCGGTGACCACCCCGGCACCAGGACCCCGGGTCCCGTGGGGACCCCGGACCCAGGTCAGCGGGTCACGTGGGGACACCGGCCCCAGGTCACCGCGTCAGGTCGGGACCCCGAACCCAGGTCCACGAGTCCGTCGACACCACAGCCCCGGGTCACCGGGTCGTGTCGGGTAACCGGCCTGGTTCCCAGGTTCCGATGACCACCCCGGCACCAGGACCCCGGGTCACGTGGGGACACCGGCCCCAGGTGACCGGGTCACGTGGGGACACCGGCCCCAGGTCATCGGGTCACGTGGGGTCACCGGCCCCAGGTGACCGGGTCACGTGGGGTCACCGGCCCCAGGTGACCGGGTCACGTGGGGTCACCGGCCCCAGGTGACCGGGTCACGTGGGGTCACCGGCCCCAGGTGACGGGGTCACGTGGGGTCACCGGACCCAGGTAACCGGGTCATACCGAGTCCCCGGACCCAGGTCACCGGGTCAGTTCGGGACCCCGGACCCAGGTCGGGTCATGTCACGTCCCATGCCCGGGTCCCCGGGTTGGATTTTTACCCAGGCCCCGGGTCACAGGGTCATGTCGGGTCAACGGCCTGGGTACAAGGGTCTGGTGACCACCCCGACCCCAGGTCCCCGGGTCATGACGGGACACCGGACCAGGTCCCCGAGTCCGGTCGACACCACAGCCCCAGGTCACCGGGTCATGTCGGGACCCAGCCCGGGTCCCCGGGACGGGTTTTTACCCCAGCCGCAGATCACCGGGTCCTGTCGGGTCCCCGGCCCGGGTCCCCTGGACAGGTCGATAACCCGGCCCCAGGTCACCCGGTCATCTCGCGCACCCAGCCTGGTTCCCAGGTTCCGATGACCACCCCGGCACCAGGACCCCGGGTCACGTGGGGACACCGGCCCCAGGTGACCGGGTCACGTGGGGTCACCGGACCCAGGTGACCCGGTCACGTGGGGACCCCGGCCCCAGGTGACCGGGTCACGTGGGGACCCCGGACCCAGGTAACCGGGTCATACCGAGTCCCCGGACCCAGGTCACCGGGTCAGTTCGGGACCCCGGACCCAGGTCGGGTCATGTCACGTCCCATGCCCGGGTCCCCGGGTTGGATTTTTACCCAGGCCCCGGGTCACAGGGTCATGTCGGGTCAACGGCCTGGGTACAAGGGTCTGGTGACCACCCCGACCCCAGGTCCCCGGGTCATGACGGGACACCGGACCAGGTCCCCGAGTCCGGTCGACACCACAGCCCCAGGTCACCGGGTCATGTCGGGACCCAGCCCGGGTCCCCGGGACGGGTTTTTACCCCAGCCGCAGATCACCGGGTCATGTCGGGTACCCGGGTCGGGTCCCCTGGACAGGTCGGCACCCCGGCCCCGGGTCACGGGGTCATGTCGGGTCGCTGTCCCGGGTACCAGTGTCAGGTGACCACCCCGGCCCCGGGAGACGGAGTCATACAGGGTCCCCGGCCCGGGTCCCCGGGTTGCATCGGGACAAAAGCACCGGATCACTGGATCACGTGGGGGCCCGGGCCCGGGTCCCCGGGTTGCATCGGGACACCAGCGAAGGACCACCGGGTCCTGTCGGGTCCCCGGCCCGGGTCCCCTGGACAGGTCGTTAACCCGGCCCCAGGTCACCGGGTCATGTCGCGCACCCGGCCTGGTTCCCAGGTTCCGGTGACCACCCCGGCACCAGGACCCCGGGTCCCGTGGGGACCCCGGCCCCAGGTGACCGGGTCACGCGGGGTCACCGGCCCCAGGTCAGCGGGTCACGTGGGGACACCGGCCCCAGGTCAGCGGGTCACGTGGGGACACCGGCCCCAGGTCACCGCGTCAGGTCGGGACCCCGAACCCAGGTCCACGAGTCCGTCGACACCACAGCCCCGGGTCACCGGGTCGTGTCGGGTAACCGGCCTGGTTCCCAGGTTCCGATGACCACCCCGGCACCAGGACTCTGGGTCACGTGGGGACACCGGCCCCAGGTCACCGGGTCACGTGGGGTCAACGGACCCAGGTGACCCGGTCACGTGGGGACACCGGCCCCAGGTGACCGGGTCACGTGGGGTCACCGGCCCCAGGTGACCGGGTCACGTGGGGTCACCGGCCCCAGGTCACCGGGTCACGTGGGGTCACCGGCCCCAGGTGACCGGGTCACGTGGTGTCACCGGCCCCAGGTGACCGGGTCACGTGGGGACACCGGCCCCAGGTGACCGGGTCACGTGGGGTCACCGGCCCCAGGTGACCGGGTCACGTGGGGTCACCGGCCCCAGGTCAGCGGGTCACGTGGGGTCACCGGCCCCAGGTGACCGGGTCACGTGGGGACACCGGCCCCAGGTGACCGGGTCACGTGGGGTCACCGGCCCCAGGTCAGCGGGTCACGTGGGGACACCGGCCCCAGGTCACCGGGTCACGTGGGGTCACCGGCCCCAGGTGACCGGGTCACGTGGGGTCACCGGACCCAGGTAACCGGGTCATACCGAGTCCCCGGACCCAGGTCACCGGGTCAGTTCGGGACCCCGGACCCAGGTCGGGTCATGTCACGTCCCATGCCCGGGTCCCCGGGTTGGATTTTTACCCAGGCCCCGGGTCACAGGGTCATGTCGGGTCAACGGCCTGGGTACAAGGGTCTGGTGACCACCCCGACCCCAGGTCCCCGGGTCATGACGGGACACCGGACCAGGTCCCCGAGTCCGGTCGACACCACAGCCCCAGGTCACCGGGTCATGTCGGGACCCAGCCCGGGTCCCCGGGACGGGTTTTTACCCCAGCCGCAGATCACCGGGTCCTGTCGGGTCCCCGGTCCGGGTCCCCTGGACAGGTCGATATCCCGGCCCCAGGTCACCCGGTCATCTCGCGCACCCGGCCTGGTTCCCAGGTTCCGATGACCACCCCGACACCAGGACCCCAGGTCACGTGGGGACACCGGCCCCAGGTGACCGGGTCACGTGGGGTCACCGGCCCCAGGTCAGCGGGTCACGTGGGGACCCCGGCCCCAGGTGACCGGGTCACGTGGGGACCCCGGACCCAGGTAACCGGGTCATACCGAGTCCCCGGACCCAGGTCACCGGGTCAGTTCGGGACCCCGGACCCAGGTCGGGTCATGTCACGTCCCATGCCCGCGTCCCCGGGTTGGATTTTTACCCAGGCCCCGGGTCACAGGGTCATGTCGGGTCAACGGCCTGGGTACAAGGGTCTGGTGACCACCCCGACCCCAGGTCCCCGGGTCATGACGGGACACCGGACCAGGTCCCCGAGTCCGGTCGACACCACAGCCCCAGGTCACCGGGTCATGTCGGGACCCAGCCCGGGTCCCCGGGACGGGTTTTTACCCCAGCCGCAGATCACCGGGTCCTGTCGGGTACCCGGGTCGGGTCCCCTGGACAGGTCGGCACCCCGGCCCCGGGTCACGGGGTCATGTCGGGTCGCTGTCCCGGGTACCAGTGTCAGGTGACCACCCCGGCCCCGGGAGACGGAGTCATACCGGGTCCCCGGCCCGGGTCCCCGGGTTGCATCGGGACAAAAGCACCGGATCACTGGATCACGTGGGGGCCCGGGCCCGGGTCCCCGGGTTGCATCGGGACACCAGCGAAGGACCACCGGGTCCTGTCGGGTCCCCGGCCCGGGTCCCCTGGACAGGTCGTTAACCCGGCCCCAGGTCACCGGGTCATGTCGCGCACCCGGCCTGGTTCCCACGTTCCGGTGACCACCCCGGCACCAGGACCCCGGGTCCCGTGGGGACCCCGGCCCCAGGTGACCGGGTCACGCGGGGTCACCGGCCCCAGGTCAGCGGGTCACGTAGGGTCACCGGCCCCAGGTCAGCGGGTCACGTGGGGACACCGGCCCCAGGTCAGCGGGTCACGTGGGGACACCGGCCCCAGGTCACCGCGTCAGGTCGGGACCCCGAACCCAGGTCCACGAGTCCGTCGACACCACAGCCCCGGGTCACCGGGTCGTGTCGGGTAACCGGCCTGGTTCCCAGGTTCCGATGACCACCCCGGCACCAGGACCCCGGGTCACGTGGGGACACCGTCCCCAGGTGACCGGGTCACGTGGGGTCACCGGCCCCAGGTCAGCGGGTCACGTGGGGTCACCGGCCCCAGGTCAGAGGGTCACGTGGGGACCCCGGACCCAGGTCACCGGGTCATGTCGGGACCCAGCCTGGGTCCCCGGGACGGGTTTTTACCCCAGCCGCAGATCACCGGGTCCTGTCGGGTACCTGGGTCGGGTCCCCTGGACAGGTCGGCACCCCGGCCCCGGGTCACGGGGTCATGTCGGGTCGCTGTCCCGGGTACCAGTGTCAGGTGACCACCCCGGCCCCGGGAGACGGAGTCATACCGGGTCCCCGGCCCGGGTCCCCGGGTTGCATCGGGACACCAGCGAAGGACCACCGGGTCCTGTCGGGTCCCCGGCCCGGGTCCCCTGGACAGGTCGTTAACCCGGCCCCAGGTCACCGGGTCATGTCGCGCACCCGGCCTGGTTCCCAGGTTCCGGTGACCACCCCGGCACCAGGACCCCGGGTCACGTGGGGACCCCGGCCCCAGGTCAGCGGGTCACGTGGGGACACCGGCCCCAGGTCACCGCGTCAGGTCGGGACCCCGAACCCAGGTCCACGAGTCCGTCGACACCACAGCCCCGGGTCACCGGGTCGTGTCGGGTAACCGGCCTGGTTCCAAGGTTCCGATGACCACCCCGGCACCAGGACCCCGGGTCGCGTGGGGACACCGGCCCCAGGTCATCGGGTCACGTGGGGTCACCGGCCCCAGGTGACCGGGTCACGTGGGGTCACCGGCACCAGGTGACCGGGTCACGTGGGGTCACCGGCCCCAGGTGACCGGGTCACGTGGGGTCACCGGCCCCAGGTGACCGGGTCACGTGAGGTCACCGGCCCCAGGTGACCGGGTCACGTGGGGTCACCGGCCCCAGGTGACCGGGTCACGTGGGGTCACCGGCCCCAGGTGACCGGGTCACGTGGGGTCACCGGCCCAAGGTGACCGGGTCACGTGGGGACACCGGCCCCAGGTGACCGGGTCACGTGGGGTCACCGGCCCCAGGTGACCGGGTCACGTGGTGTCACCGGCCCCAGGTGACCCGGTCACGTGGGGTCACCGGCCCTAGGTGACCCGGTCACGTGGGGACACCGGCCCCAGGTGACCCGGTCACGTGGGGTCACCGGCCCCAGGTCAGCGGGTCACGTGGGGACACCGGCCCCAGGTCACCGGGTCACGTGGGGTCACCGGCCCCAGGTGACCGGGTCACGTGGGGTCACCGGACCCAGGTAACCGGGTCATACCGAGTCCCCGGACCCAGGTCACCGGGTCAGTTCGGGACCCCGGACCCAGGTCGGGTCATGTCACGTCCCATGCCCGCGTCCCCGGGTTGGATTTTTACCCAGGCCCCGGGTCACAGGGTCATGTCGGGTCAACGGCCTGGGTACAAGGGTCTGGTGACCACCCCGACCCCAGGTCCCCGGGTCATGACGGGACACCGGACCAGGTCCCCGAGTCCGGTCGACACCACAGCCCCAGGTCACCGGGTCATGTCGGGACCCAGCCCGGGTCCCCGGGACGGGTTTTTACCCCAGCCGCAGATCACCGGGTCCTGTCGGGTACCCGGGTCGGGTCCCCTGGACAGGTCGGCACCCCGGCCCCGGGTCACGGGGTCATGTCGGGTCGCTGTCCCGGGTACCAGTGTCAGGTGACCACCCCGGCCCCGGGAGACGGAGTCATACCGGATCCCCGGCCCAGGTCCCCGGGTTGCATCGGGACAAAAGCACCGGAACACTGGATCACGTGGGGGCCCGGGCCCGGGTCCCCGGGTTGCATCGGGACACCAGCGAAGGACCACCGGGTCCTGTCGGGTCCCCGGCCCGGGTCCCCTGGACAGGTCGTTAACCCGGCCCCAGGTCACCGGGTCATGTCGAGCACCCGGCCTGGTTCCCAGGTTCCGGTGACCACCCCGGCACCAGGACCCCGGGTCACGTGGGGACCCCGGACCCAGGTCAGCGGGTCACGTGGGGACACCGGCCCCAGGTCACCGCGTCAGGTCGGGACCCCGAACCCAGGTCCACGAGTCCGTCGACACCACAGCCCCGGGTCACCGGGTCGTGTCGGGTAACCGGCCTGGTTCCAAGGTTCCGATGACCACCCCGGTACCAGGACCCCGGGTCACGTGGGGACACCGGCCCCAGGTGACCGGGTCACGTGGGGTCACCGGCCCCAGGTGACCGGGTCACGTGGGGTCACCGGCCCCAGGTGACCTGGTCACGTGGGGTCACCGGCCCCAGGTGACCGGGTCACGTGGGGTCACCGGCCCCAGGTGACCGGGTCACGTGAGGTCACCGGCCCCAGGTGACCGGGTCACGTGGGGTCACCGGCCCCAGGTGACCGGGTCACGTGGGGTCACCGGCCCCAGGTGACCCGGTCACGTGGGGTCACCGGCCCCAGGTGACCGGGTCACGTGGGGTCACCGGCCCCAGGTGACCGGGTCACGTGGGGTCACCGGCCCCAGGTGACCGGGTCACGTGGGGACACCGGACCCAGGTAACCGGGTCATACCGAGTCCCCGGACCCAGGTCACCGGGTCAGTTCGGGACCCCGGACCCAGGTCGGGTCATGTCACGTCCCATGCCCGGGTCCCCGGGTTGGATTTTTACCCAGGCCCCGGGTCACAGGGTCATGTCGGGTCAACGGCCTGGGTACAAGGGTCTGGTGACCACCCCGACCCCAGGTCCCCGGGTCATGACGGGACACCGGACCAGGTCCCCGAGTCCGGTCGACACCACAGCCCCAGGTCACCGGGTCATGTCGGGACCCAGCCCGGGTCCCCGGGACGGGTTTTTACCCCAGCCGCAGATCACCGGGTCCTGTCGGGTACCCGGGTCGGGTCCCCTGGACAGGTCGGCACCCCGGCCCCGGGTCACGGGGTCATGTCGGGTCGCTGTCCCGGGTACCAGTGTCAGGTGACCACCCCGGCCCCGGGAGACGGAGTCATACCGGGTCCCCGGCCCGGGTCCCCGGGTTGCATCGGGACACCAGCGAAGGACCACCGGGTTCTGTCGGGTCCCCGGCCCGGGTCCCCTGGACAGGTCGTTAACCCGGCCCCAGGTCACCGGGTCATGTCGCGCACCCGGCCTGGTTCCCAGGTTCCGGTGACCACCCCGGCACCAGGACCCCGGGTCCCGTGGGGACCCCGGCCCCAGGTCAGCGGGTCACGTGGGGACACCGGCCCCAGGTCACCGCGTCAGGTCGGGACCCCGAACCCAGGTCCACGAGTCCGTCGACACCACAGCCCCGGGTCACCGGGTCGTGTCGGGTAACCGGCCTGGTTCCCAGGTTCCGATGACCACCCCGGCACCAGGACCCCGGGTCACGTGGGGACACCGGCCCCAGGTGACCGGGTCACGTGGGGTCACCGGCCCCAGGTCAGCGGGTCACGTGGGGACCCCGGCCCCAGGTGACCGGGTCACGTGGGGACCCCGGACCCAGGTGACCGGGTCACGTGGGGTCACCGGCCCCAGGTGACCGGGTCACGTGGGGTCACCGGCCCCAGGTAACCGGGTCACGTGGGGTCACCGGCCCCAGGTGACCGGGTCACGTGGGGTCACCGGCCCCAGGTGACCGGGTCACGTGGGGTCACCGGCCCCAGGTGACCGGGTCACGTGGGGACACCGGCCCCAGGTGACCGGGTCACGTGGGGTCACCGGCCCCAGGTGACCGGGTCACGTGGGGTCACCGGCCCCAGGTGACCGGGTCACGTGGGGTCACCGGCCCCAGGTGACCGGGTCACGTGGGGTCACCGGACCCAGGTAACCGGGTCATACCGAGTCCCCGGACCCAGGTCACCGGGTCAGTTCGGGACCCCGGACCCAGGTCGGGTCATGTCACGTCCCATGCCCGGGTCCCCGGGTTGGATTTTTACCCAGGCCCCGGGTCACAGGGTCATGTCGGGTCAACGGCCTGGGTACAAGGGTCTGGTGACCACCCCGACCCCAGGTCCCCGGGTCATGACGGGACACCGGACCAGGTCCCCGAGTCCGGTCGACACCACAGCCCCAGGTCACCGGGTCATGTCGGGACCCAGCCCGGGTCCCCGGGACGGGTTTTTACCCCAGCCGCAGATCACCGGGTCCTGTCGGGTACCCGGGTCGGGTCCCCTGGACAGGTCGGCACCCCGGCCCCGGGTCACGGGGTCATGTCGGGTCGCTGTCCCGGGTACCAGTGTCAGGTGACCACCCCGGCCCCGGGAGACGGAGTCATACCGGGTCCCCAGCCCGGGTCCCCGGGTTGCATCGGGACACCAGCGAAGGACCACCGGGTCCTGTCGGGTCCCCGGCCCGGGTCCCCTGGACAGGTCGTTAACCCGGCCCCAGGTCACCGGGTCTTGTCGCGCACCCGGCCTGGTTCCCACGTTCCGGTGACCACCCCGGCACCAGGACCCCGGGTCCCGTGGGGACCCCGGCCCCAGGTGACCGGGTCACGCGGGGTCACCGGCCCCAGGTCAGCGGGTCACGTGGTGTCACCGGCCCCAGGTGACCGGGTCACGTGGGGACACCGGCCCCAGGTCAGCGGGTCACGTGCGGACACCGGCCCCAGGTCACCGCGTCAGGTCATGACCCCGAACCCAGGTCCACGAGTCCGTCGACACCACAGCCCCGGGTCACCGGGTCGTGTCGGGTAACCGGCCTGGTTCCCACGTTCCGGTGACCACCCCGGCACCAGGACCCCGGGTCACGTGGGGACCCCGGCCCCAGGTCAGCGGGTCACGTGGGGACACCGGCCCCAGGTCACCGCGTCAGGTCGGGACCCCGAACCCAGGTCCACGAGTCCGTCGACACCACAGCCCCGGGTCACCGGGTCGTGTCGGGTAACCGGCCTGGTTCCAAGGTTCCGATGACCACCCCGGCACCAGGACCCCGGGTCACGTGGGGACACCGGCCCCAGGTGACCGGGTCACGTGGGGACACCGGCCCCAGGTCATCGGGTCACGTGGGGTCACCGGCCCCAGGTGACCGGGTCACGTGGGGTCACCGGCCCCAGGTGACCGGGTCACGTGGGGACACCGGCCCCAGGTGACCGGGTCACGTGGGGTCACCGGACCCAGGTGACCGGGTCACGTGGGGACACCGGACCCAGGTGACCGGGTCACGTGGGGTCACCGGCCCCAGGTGACCGGGTCACGTGGGGTCACCGGCCCCAGGTCAGCGGGTCACGTGGGGTCACCGGCCCCAGGTGACCGGGTCACGTGGGGACACCGGCCCCAGGTCAGCGGGTCACGTGGGGTCATTGGCCCCAGGTGACCGGGTCACGTGGGGTCACCGGCCCCAGGTGACCGGGTCACGTGGGGTCACCGGCCCCAGGTGACCGGGTCACGTGGGGTCACCGGCCCCAGGTGACCGGGTCACGTGGGTACACCGGCCCCAGGTGACCGGGTCACGTGGGGTCACCGGCCCCAGGTGACCGGGTCACGTGGGGTCACCGGCACCAGGTGACCGGGTCACGTGGGGACACCGGCCCCAGGTGACCGGGTCACGTGGGGTCACCGGCCCCAGGTCAGCGGGTCACGTGGGGACACCGGCCCCAGGTAACCAAGGCATGTCGGGACCCAGCCCGGGTCCCCGGGACGGGTTTTTACCCCAGCCGCAGATCACCGGGTCCTGTCGGGTCCCCGGCCCGGGTCCCCTGGACAGGTCGATAACCCGGCCCCAGGTCACCCGGTCATCTCGCGCACCCGGCCTGGTTCCCAGGTTCCGATGACCACCCCGGCACCAGGACCCCGGGTCACGTGGGGACACCGGCCCCAGGTGACTGGGTCACGTGGGGTCACTGGCCCCAGGTCAGCGGGTCACGTGGGGACCCCGGCCCCAGGTGACCGGGTCACGTGGGGACCCCGGACCCAGGTAACCGGGTCATACCGAGTCCCCGGACCCAGGTCACCGGGTCAGTTCGGGACCCCGGACCCAGGTCGGGTCATGTCACGTCCCATGCCCGCGTCCCCGGGTTGGATTTTTACCCAGGCCCCGGGTCACAGGGTCATGTCGGGTCAACGGCCTGGGTACAAGGGTCTGGTGACCACCCCGACCCCAGGTCCCCGGGTCATGACGGGACACCGGACCAGGTCCCCGAGTCCGGTCGACACCACAGCCCCAGGTCACCGGGTCATGTCGGGACCCAGCCCGGGTCCCCGGGACGGGTTTTTACCCCAGCCGCAGATCACCGGGTCCTGTCGGGTACCCGGGTCGGGTCCCCTGGACAGGTCGGCACCCCGGCCCCGGGTCACGGGGTCATGTCGGGTCGCTGTCCCGGGTACCAGTGTCAGGTGACCACCCCGGCCCCGGGAGACGGAGTCATACCGGGTCCCCGGCCCGGGTCCCCGGGTTGCATCGGGACACCAGCGAAGGACCACCGGGTCCTGTCGGGTCCCCGGCCCGGGTCCCCTGGACAGGTCGTTAACCCGGCCCCAGGTCACCGGGTCATGTCGCGCACCCGGCCTGGTTCCCAGGTTCCGGTGACCACCCCGGCACCAGGACCCCGGGTCACGTGGGGACCCCGGCACCAGGACCCCGGGTCACGTGGGGACACCGGCCCCAGGTGACCGGGTCACGTGGGGACACCGGCCCCAGGTCATCGGGTCACGTGGGGTCACCGGCCCCAGGTGACCGGGTCACGTGGGGTCACCGGCCCCAGGTGACCGGGTCACGTGGGGTCACCGGCCCCAGGTGACCGGGTCACGTGGGGACACCGGCCCCAGGTGACCGGGTCACGTGGGGTCACCGGCCCCAGGTGACCGGGTCACGTGGGGACACCGGCCCCAGGTGACCGGGTCACGTGGGGTCACCGGCCCCAGGTCAGCGGGTCACGTGGGGTCACCGGCCCCAGGTGACCGGGTCACGTGGGGACACCGGCCCCAGGTGACCGGGTCACGTGGGGTCACCGGCCCCAGGTCAGCGGGTCACGTGTGGACACCGGCCCCAGGTCACCGGGTCACGTGGGGTCACCGGCCCCAGGTGACCGGGTCACGTGGGGTCACCGGCCCCAGGTGACCGGGTCACGTGGGGTCACCGGCCCCAGGTGACCGGGTCACGTGGGTACACCGGTCCCAGGTGACCGGGTCACGTGGGGTCACCGGCCCCAGGTGACCGGGTCACGTGGGGTCACCGGCACCAGGTGACCGGGTCACGTGGGGACACCGGCCCCAGGTGACCGGGTCACGTGGGGTCACCGGCCCCAGGTGACCGGGTCACGTGGGGTCACCGGCCCCAGGTCAGCGGGTCACGTGGGGACCCCGGCCCCAGGTGACCGGGTCACGTGGGGACCCCGGACCCAGCTAACCGGGTCATACCGAGTCCCCGGACCCAGGTCACCGAGTCAGTTCGGGACCCCGGACCCAGGTCGGGTCATGTCACGTCCCATGCCCGGGTCCCCGGGTTGGATTTTTACCCAGGCCCCGGGTCACAGGGTCATGTCGGGTCAACGGCCTGGGTACAATGGTCTGGTGACCACCCCGACCCCAGGTCCCCGGGTCATGACGGGACACCGGACCAGGTCCCCGAGTCCGGTCGACACCACAGCCCCAGGTCACCGGGTCATGTCGGGACCCAGCCCGGGTCCCCGGGACGGGTTTTTACCCCAGCCGCAGATCACCGGGTCCTGTCGGGTACCCGGGTCGGGTCCCCTGGACAGGTCGGCACCCCGGCCCCGGGTCACGGGGTCATGTCGGGTCGCTGTCCCGGGTACCAGTGTCAGGTGACCACCCCGGCCCCGGGAGACGGAGTCATACCGGGTCCCCGGCCCGGGTCCCCGGGTTGCATCGGGACAAAAGCACCGGATCACTGGATCACGTGGGGGCCCGGGCCCGGGTCCCCGGGTTGCATCGGGACACCAGCGAAGGACCACCGGGTCCTGTCGGGTCCCCGGCCCGGGTCCCCTGGACAGGTCGTTAACCCGGCCCCAGGTCACCGGGTCATGTCGCGCACCCGGCCTGGTTCCCAGGTTCCGGTGACCACCCCGGCACCAGGACCCCGGGTCCCGTGGGGACCCCGGCCCCAGGTGACCGGGTCACGCGGGGTCACCGTCCCCAGGTCAGCGGGTCACGTGGGGTCACCGGCCCCAGGTCAGCGGGTCACGTGGGGACACCGGCCCCAGGTCAGCGGGTCACGTGGGGACACCGGCCCCAGGTCACCGCGTCAGGTCGGGACCCCGAACCCAGGTCCACGAGTCCGTCGACACCACAGCCCCGGGTCACCGGGTCGTGTCGGGTAACCGGCGTGGTTCCCAGGTTCCGATGACCACCCCGGCACCAGGACTCTGGGTCACGTGGGGACACCGGCCCCAGGTGACCGGGTCACGTGGGGTCACCGGACCCAGGTGACCCAGTCACGTGGGGACACCGGCCCCAGGTGACCGGGTCACGTGGGGTCACCGGCCCCAGGTGACCGGGTCACGTGGGGTCACCGGCCCCAGGTGACCGGGTCACGTGGGGTCACCGGCCCCAGGTGACCGGGTCACGTGGGGACACCGGCCCCAGGTGACCGGGTCACGTGGGGTCACCGGCCCCAGGTGACTGGGTCACGTGCGGTCACCGGCCCCAGGTGTTCGGGTCACGTGGGGTCACCGGCCCCAGGTGACCGGGTCACGTGGGGTCACAGGCCCCAGGTCAGCGGGTCACGTGGGGTCACCGGCCCCAGGTGACCGGGTCACGTGGGGTCACCGGACCCAGGTAACCGGGTCATACCGAGTCCCCGGACCCAGGTCACCGGGTCAGTTCGGGACCCCGGACCCAGGTCGGGTCATGTCACGTCCCATGCCCGGGTCCCCGGGTTGGATTTTTACCCAGGCCCCGGGTCACAGGGTCATGTCGGGTCAACGGCCTGGGTACAAGGGTCTGGTGGCCACCCCGACTCCAGGTCCCCGGGTCATGACGGGACACCGGACCAGGTCCCCGAGTCCGGTCGACACCACAGCCCCAGGTCACCGGGTCGTGTCGGGTAACCGGCCTGGTTCCCAGGTTCCGGTGACCACCCCGGCACCAGGACCCCGGGTCCCGTGCGGACCCCGGCCCCAGGTGACCGGGTCACGCGGGGTCACCGGCCCCAGGTCAGCGGGTCACGTGGGGACACCGGCCCCAAGTCAGCGGGTCACGTGGGGACACCGGCCCCAGGTCAGCGGGTCACGTGGGGACACCGGCCCCAGGTCACCGGGTCACGTGCGGTCACCGGACCCAGGTGACCCGGTCACGTGGGGACACCGGCCCCAGGTGACCGGGTCACGTGGGGACACCGGCCCCAGGTGACCGGGTCACGTGGGGTCACCGGCCCCAGGTGACCTGGTCACGTGGGGTCACCGGCCCCAGGTCACCGGGTCACGTGGGGTCACCGGCCCCAGGTGACCGGGTCACGTGGGGTCACCGGCCCCAGGTCACCGGGTCACGTGGGGTCACCGGCCCCAGGTGACCGGGTCACGTGGGGTCACCGGCCCCAGGTGACCGGGTCACGTGGGGTCACCGGCCCCAGGTGACCGGGTCACGTGGGGTCACCGGCCCCAGGTGTTCGGGTCACGTGGGGTCACCGGCCCCAGGTGACCGGGTCACGTGGGGTCACCGGCCCCAGGTGACCGGGTCACGTGGGGACACCGGCCCCAGGTGACCGGGTCACGTGGGGTCACCGGCCCCAGGTCAGCGGGTCACGTGGGGACACCGGCCCCAGGTAACCAAGGCATGTCGGGACCCAGCCCGGGTCCCCGGGACGGGTTTTTACCCCAGCCGAAGATCACCGGGTCCTGTCGGGTCCCCGGCCCGGGTCCCCTGGACAGGTCGATAACCCGGCCCCAGGTCACCCGGTCATCTCGCGCACCCGGCCTGGTTCCCAGGTTCCGATGACCACCCCGGCACCAGGACCCCGGGTCACGTGGGGACACCGGCCCCAGGTGACCGGGTCACGTGGGGTCACCGGCCCCAGGTCAGCAGGAAACGTGGGGACCCCGGCCCCAGGTGACCGGGTCACGTGGGGACCGCGGACCCAGGTAACCGCGTCATACCGAGTCCCCGGACCCAGGTCACCGAGTCAGTTCGGGACCCCGGACCCAGGTCGGGTCATGTCATGTCCCATGCCCGGGTCCCCGGGTTGGATTTTTACCCAGGCCCCGGGTCACAGGGTCATGTCGGGTCAACGGCCTGGGTACAAGGGTCTGGTGACCACCCCGACCCCAGGTCCCCGGGTCATGACGGGACACCGGACCAGGTCCCCGAGTCCGGTCGACACCACAGCCCCAGGTCACCGGGTCATGTCGGGACCCAGCCCGGGTCCCCGGGACGGGTTTTTACCCCAGCCGCAGATCACCGGGTCCTGTCGGGTACCCGGGTCGGGTCCCCTGGACAGGTCGGCACCCCGGCCCCGGGTCACGGGGTCATGTCGGGTCGCTGTCCCGGGTACCAGTGTCAGGTGACCACCCCGGCCCCGGGAGACGGAGTCATACCGGGTCCCCGGCCCGGGTCCCCGGGTTGCATCGGGACAAAAGCACCGGATCACTGGATCACGTGGGGGCCCAGGCCCGGGTCCCCGGGTTGCATCGGGACACCAGCGAAGGACCACCGGGTCCTGTCGGGTCCCCGGCCCGGGTCCCCTGGACAGGTCGTTAACCCGGCCCCAGGTCACCGGGTCATGTCGCGCACCCGGCCTGGTTCCCAGGTTCCGGTGACCACCCCGGCACCAGGACCCCGGGTCACGTGGGGACCCCGGACCCAGGTCAGCGGGTCACGTGGGGACACCGGCCCCAGGTCACCGCGTCAGGTCGGGACCCCGAACCCAGGTCCACGAGTCCGTCGACACCACAGCCCCGGGTCACCGGGTCGTGTCGGGTAACCGGCCTGGTTCCCAGGTTCCGATGACCACCCCGGCACCAGGACCCCGGGTCACGTGGGGACACCGGCCCCAGGTGACCGGGTCACGTGGGGTCACCGGCCCCAGGTGACCGGGTCACGTGGGGTCACCGGCCCCAGGTCACCGGGTCACGTGGGGTCACCGGCCCCAGGTCACCGGGTCACGTGGGGTCACCGGCCCCAGGTGACCGGGTCACGTGGGGTCACCGGCCCCAGGTGACCGGGTCACGTGGGGTCACCGGCCCCAGGTGACCTGGTCACGTGGGGTCACCGGCCCCAGGTGACCGGGTCACGTGGGGTCACCGGCCCCAGGTGACCGGGTCACGTGAGGTCACCGGCCCCAGGTGACCGGGTCACGTGGGGTCACCGGCCCCAGGTGACCGGGTCACGTGGGGTCACCGGCCCCAGGTGACCGGGTCACGTGGGGTCACCGGCCCCAGGTGTTCGGGTCACGTGGGGTCACCGGCCCCAGGTGACCGGGTCACGTGGGGTCACCGGCCCCAGGTGACCGGGTCACGTGGGGACACCGGCCCCAGGTGACCGGGTCACGTGGGGACACCGGCCCCAGGTGACCGGGTCACGTGGGGTCACCGGCCCCAGGTGACCGGGTCACGTGGGGTCACCGGCCCCAGGTGACCTGGTCACGTGGGGTCACCGGCCCCAGGTGACCGGGTCACGTGGGGTCACCGGCCCCAGGTGACCGGGTCACGTGGGGACACCGGCCCCAGGTGACCGGGTCACGTGGGGTCACCGGCCCCAGGTGACCGGGTCACGTGGGGTCACCGGACCCAGGTCAGCGGGTCACGTGGGGACCCCGGCCCCAGGTAACCGGGTCATACCGAGTCCCCGGACCCAGGTCACCGGGTCAGTTCGGGACCCCGGACCCAGGTCGGGTCATGTCACGTCCCATGCCCGGGTCCCCGGGTTGGATTTTTACCCAGGCCCCGGGTCACAGGGTCATGTCGGGTCAACGGCCTGGGTACAAGGGTCTGGTGACCACCCCGACCCCAGGTCCCCGGGTCATGACGGGACACCGGACCAGGTCCCCGATTCCGGTCGACACCACAGCCCCAGGTCACCGGGTCATGTCGGGACCCAGCCCGGGTCCCCGGGACGGGTTTTTACCCCAGCCGCAGATCACCGGGTCCTGTCGGGTACCCGGGTCGGGTCCCCTGGACAGGTCGGCACCCCGGCCCCGGGTCACGGGGTCATGTCGGGTCGCTGTCCCGGGTACCAGTGTCAGGTGACCACCCCGGCCCCGGGAGACGGAGTCATACCGGGTCCCCGGCCCAGGTCCCCGGGTTGCATCGGGACAAAAGCACCGGATCACTGGATCACGTGGGGGCCCGGGCCCGGGTCCCCGGGTTGCATCGGGACACCAGCGAAGGACCACCGGGTCCTGTCGGGTCCCCGGCCCGGGTCCCCTGGACAGGTCGTTAACCCGGCCCCAGGTCACCGGGTCGTGTCGGGTAACCGGCCTGGTTCCCAGGTTCCGGTGACCACCCCGGCACCAGGACCCCGGGTCCCGTGGGGACCCCGGCCCCAGGTGACCGGGTCACGCGGGGTCACCGGCCCCAGGTCAGCGGGTCACGTGGGGTCACCGGCCCCAGGTCAGCGGGTCACGTGGGGACACCGGCCCCAGGTCACCGCGTCACGTCGGGACCCCGAACCCAGGTCCACGAGTCCGTCGACACCACAGCCCCGGGTCACCGGGTCGTGTCGGGTAACCGGCCTGGTTCCCAGGTTCCGATGACCACCCCGGCACCAGGACCCCGGGTCACGTGGGGACACCGGCCCCAGGTGACCGGGTCACGTGGGGTCACCGGCCCCAGGTGACCGGGTCACGTAGGGTCACCGGCCCCAGGTGACCGGGTCACGTGGGGACACCGGCCCCAGGTCACCGGGTCACGTGGGGTCACCGGCACCAGGTCAGCGGGTCACGTGGGGTCACCGGCCCCAGGTGACCTGGTCACGTGGGGTCACCGGCCCCAGGTGACCGGGTCACGTGAGGTCACCGGCCCCAGGTGACCGGGTCACGTGGGGTCACCGGCCCCAGGTGACCGGGTCACGTGGGGTCACCGGCCCCAGGTGACCTGGTCACGTGGGGTCACCGGCCCCAGGTCAGCGGGTCACGTGGGGTCACAGGCCCCAGGTGACCGGGTCACGTGAGGTCACCGGCCCCAGGTTACCGGGTCACGTGGGGTCACCGGCCCCAGGTGACCGGGTCACGTGGGGTCACCGGCCCCAGGGGACCGGGTCACGTGGGGTCACCGGCCCCAGGTGACCGGGTCACGTGGGGTCACCGGCCCCAGGTGACCGGGTCACGTGGGGTCACCGGCCCCAGGTGTTCGGGTCACGTGGGGTCACCGGCCCCAGGTGACCGGGTCACGTGGGGACACCGGCCCCAGGTAACCGGGTCATACCGAGTCCCCGGACCCAGGTCACCGGGTCAGTTCGGGACCCCGGACCCAGGTCGGGTCATGTCACGTCCCATGCCCGGGTCCCCGGGTTGGATTTTTACCCAGGCCCCGGGTCACAGGGTCATGTCGGGTCAACGGCCTGGGTACAAGGGTCTGGTGACCACCCCGACCCCAGGTCCCCGGGTCATGACGGGACAGCGGACCAGGTCCCCGAGTCCGGTCGACACCACAGCCCCAGGTCACCGGGTCATGTCGGGACCCAGCCCGGGTCCCCGGGACGGGTTTTTACCCCAGCCGCAGATCACCGGGTCCTGTCGGGTACCCAGGTCGGGTCCCCTGGACAGGTCGGCACCCCGGCCCCGGGTCACGGGGTCATGTCGGGTCGCTGTCCCGGGTACCAGTGTCAGGTGACCACCCCGGCCCCGGGAGACGGAGTCATACCGGGTCCCCGGCCCGGGTCCCCGGGTTGCATCGGGACACCAGCGAAGGACCACCGGGTCCTGTCGGGTCCCCGGCCCGGGTCCCCTGGACAGGTCGTTAACCCGGCCCCAGGTCACCGGGTCATGTCGCGCACCCGGCCTGGTTCCCAGGTTCCGGTGACCACCCCGGCACCAGGACCCCGGGTCACGTGGGGACCCCGGACCCAGGTCAGCGGGTCACGTGGGGACACCGGCCCCAGGTCACCGCGTCAGGTCGGGACCCCGAACCCAGGTCCACGAGTCCGTCGACACCACAGCCCCGGGTCACCGGGTCGTGTCGGGTAACCGGCCTGGTTCCAAGGTTCCGATGACCACCCCGGCACCAGGACCCCGGGTCACGTGGGGACACCGGCCCCAGGTGACCGGGTCACGTGGGGACACCGGCCCCAGGTCATCGGGTCACGTGGGGTAACCGGCCCCAGGTGACCGGGTCACGTGGGGTCACCGGCCCCAGGTGACCGGGTCACGTGAGGTCACCGGCCCCAGGTGACCGGGTCACGTGGGGTCACCGGCCCCAGGTGACCGGGTCACGTGGGGTCACCGGCCCCAGGTGACCGGGTCACGTGGGGACACCGGCCCCAGGTCACTGGGTCACGTGGGGACACCGGCCCCAGGTGACCGGGTCACGTGGGGTCACCGGACCCAGGTCAGAGGGTCACGTGGGGACACCGGCCCCAGGTAACCGGGTCATACCGAGTCCCCGGACCCAGGTCACCGGGTCAGTTCGGGACCCCGGACCCAGGTTGGGTCATGTCACGTCCCATGCCCGGGTCCCCGGGTTGGATTTTTACCCAGGCCCCGGGTCACAGGGTCATGTCGGGTCAACGGCCTGGGTACAAGGGTCTGGTGACCACCCCGACCCCAGGTCCCCGGGTCATGACGGGACACCGGACCAGGTCCCCGAGTCCGGTCGACACCACAGCCCCAGGTCACCGGGTCATGTCGGGACCCAGCCCAGGTCCCCGGGACGGGTTTTTACCCCAGCCGCAGATCACCGGGTCCTGTCGGGTACCCGGGTCGGGTCCCCTGGACAGGTCGGCACCCCGGCCCCGGGTCACGGGGTCATGTCGGGTCGCTGTCCCGGGTACCAGTGTCAGGTGACCACCCCGGCCCCGGGAGACGGAGTCATACCGGGTCCCCGGCCCAGGTCCCCGGGTTGCATCGGGACAAAAGCACCGGATCACTGGATCACGTGGGGGCCCGGGCCCGGGTCCCCGGGTTGCATCGGGACACCAGCGAAGGACCACCGGGTCCTGTCGGGTCCCCGGCCCGGGTCCCCTGGACAGGTCGTTAACCCGGCCCCAGGTCACCGGGTCGTGTCGGGTAACCGGCCTGGTTCCCAGGTTCCGGTGACCACCCCGGCACCAGGACCCCGGGTCCCGTGGGGACCCCGGCCCCAGGTGACCGGGTCACGCGGGGTCACCGGCCCCAGGTCAGCGGGTCACGTGGGGTCACCGGCCCCAGGTCAGCGGGTCACGTGGGGACACCGGCCCCAGGTCACCGCGTCAGGTCGGGACCCCGAACCCAGGTCCACGAGTCCGTCGACACCACAGCCCCGGGTCACCGGGTCGTGTCGGGTAACCGGCCTGGTTCCCAGGTTCCGATGACCACCCCGGCACCAGGACCCCGGGTCACGTGGGGACACCGGCCCCAGGTGACCGGGTCACGTGGGGTCACCGGCCCCAGGTGACCGGGTCACGTAGGGTCACCGGCCCCAGGTGACCGGGTCACGTGGGGACACCGGCCCCAGGTCACCGGGTCACGTGGGGTCACCGGCACCAGGTGACTGGGTCACGTGGGGTCACCGGCCCCAGGTGACCTGGTCACGTGGGGTCACCGGCCCCAGGTGACCGGGTCACGTGAGGTCACCGGCCCCAGGTGACCGGGTCACGTGGGGTCACCGGCCCCAGGTGACCGGGTCACGTGGGGTCACCGGCCCCAGGTGACCTGGTCACGTGGGGTCACCGGCCCCAGGTCAGCGGGTCACGTGGGGTCACAGGCCCCAGGTGACCGGGTCACGTGAGGTCACCGGCCCCAGGTTACCGGGTCACGTGGGGTCACCGGCCCCAGGTGACCGGGTCACGTGGGGTCACCGGCCCCAGGGGACCGGGTCACGTGGGGTCACCGGCCCCAGGTGACCGGGTCACGTGGGGTCACCGGCCCCAGGTGACCGGGTCACGTGGGGTCACCGGCCCCAGGTGTTCGGGTCACGTGGGGTCACCGGCCCCAGGTGACCGGGTCACGTGGGGACACCGGCCCCAGGTAACCGGGTCATACCGAGTCCCCGGACCCAGGTCACCGGGTCAGTTCGGGACCCCGGACCCAGGTCGGGTCATGTCACGTCCCATGCCCGGGTCCCCGGGTTGGATTTTTACCCAGGCCCCGGGTCACAGGGTCATGTCGGGTCAACGGCCTGGGTACAAGGGTCTGGTGACCACCCCGACCCCAGGTCCCCGGGTCATGACGGGACAGCGGACCAGGTCCCCGAGTCCGGTCGACACCACAGCCCCAGGTCACCGGGTCATGTCGGGACCCAGCCCGGGTCCCCGGGACGGGTTTTTACCCCAGCCGCAGATCACCGGGTCCTGTCGGGTACCCAGGTCGGGTCCCCTGGACAGGTCGGCACCCCGGCCCCGGGTCACGGGGTCATGTCGGGTCGCTGTCCCGGGTACCAGTGTCAGGTGACCACCCCGGCCCCGGGAGACGGAGTCATACCGGGTCCCCGGCCCGGGTCCCCGGGTTGCATCGGGACACCAGCGAAGGACCACCGGGTCCTGTCGGGTCCCCGGCCCGGGTCCCCTGGACAGGTCGTTAACCCGGCCCCAGGTCACCGGGTCATGTCGCGCACCCGGCCTGGTTCCCAGGTTCCGGTGACCACCCCGGCACCAGGACCCCGGGTCACGTGGGGACCCCGGACCCAGGTCAGCGGGTCACGTGGGGACACCGGCCCCAGGTCACCGGGTCGTGTCGGGTAACCGGCCTGGTTCCCAGGTTCCGGTGACCACCCCGGCACCAGGACCCCGGGTCCCGTGGGGACCCCGGCCCCAGGTGACCGGGTCACGCGGGGTCACCGGCCCCAGGTCAGCGGGTCACGTGGGGTCACCGGCCCCAGGTCAGCGGGTCACGTGGGGACACCGGCCCCAGGTCACCGCGTCAGGTCGGGACCCCGAACCCAGGTCCACGAGTCCGTCGACACCACAGCCCCGGGTCACCGGGTCGTGTCGGGTAACCGGCCTGGTTCCCAGGTTCCGATGACCACCCCGGCACCAGGACCCCGGGTCACGTGGGGACACCGGCCCCAGGTGACCGGGTCACGTGGGGTCACCGGCCCCAGGTGACCGGGTCACGTAGGGTCACCGGCCCCAGGTGACCGGGTCACGTGGGGACACCGGCCCCAGGTCACCGGGTCACGTGGGGTCACCGGCACCAGGTGACTGGGTCACGTGGGGTCACCGGCCCCAGGTGACCTGGTCACGTGGGGTCACCGGCCCCAGGTGACCGGGTCACGTGAGGTCACCGGCCCCAGGTGACCGGGTCACGTGGGGTCACCGGCCCCAGGTGACCGGGTCACGTGGGGTCACCGGCCCCAGGTGACCTGGTCACGTGGGGTCACCGGCCCCAGGTCAGCGGGTCACGTGGGGTCACAGGCCCCAGGTGACCGGGTCACGTGAGGTCACCGGCCCCAGGTTACCGGGTCACGTGGGGTCACCGGCCCCAGGTGACCGGGTCACGTGGGGTCACCGGCCCCAGGGGACCGGGTCACGTGGGGTCACCGGCCCCAGGTGACCGGGTCACGTGGGGTCACCGGCCCCAGGTGACCGGGTCACGTGGGGTCACCGGCCCCAGGTGTTCGGGTCACGTGGGGTCACCGGCCCCAGGTGACCGGGTCACGTGGGGACACCGGCCCCAGGTAACCGGGTCATACCGAGTCCCCGGACCCAGGTCACCGGGTCAGTTCGGGACCCCGGACCCAGGTCGGGTCATGTCACGTCCCATGCCCGGGTCCCCGGGTTGGATTTTTACCCAGGCCCCGGGTCACAGGGTCATGTCGGGTCAACGGCCTGGGTACAAGGGTCTGGTGACCACCCCGACCCCAGGTCCCCGGGTCATGACGGGACAGCGGACCAGGTCCCCGAGTCCGGTCGACACCACAGCCCCAGGTCACCGGGTCATGTCGGGACCCAGCCCGGGTCCCCGGGACGGGTTTTTACCCCAGCCGCAGATCACCGGGTCCTGTCGGGTACCCAGGTCGGGTCCCCTGGACAGGTCGGCACCCCGGCCCCGGGTCACGGGGTCATGTCGGGTCGCTGTCCCGGGTACCAGTGTCAGGTGACCACCCCGGCCCCGGGAGACGGAGTCATACCGGGTCCCCGGCCCGGGTCCCCGGGTTGCATCGGGACACCAGCGAAGGACCACCGGGTCCTGTCGGGTCCCCGGCCCGGGTCCCCTGGACAGGTCGTTAACCCGGCCCCAGGTCACCGGGTCATGTCGCGCACCCGGCCTGGTTCCCAGGTTCCGGTGACCACCCCGGCACCAGGACCCCGGGTCACGTGGGGACCCCGGCCCCAGGTCAGCGGGTCACGTGGGGACACCGGCCCCAGGTCACCGCGTCAGGTCGGGACCCCGAACCCAGGTCCACGAGTCCGTCGACACCACAGCCCCGGGTCACCGGGTCGTGTCGGGTAACCGGCCTGGTTCCAAGGTTCCGATGACCACCCCGGCACCAGGACCCCGGGTCACGTGGGGACACCGGCCCCAGGTGACCGGGTCACGTGGGGACACCGGCCCCAGGTCATCGGGTCACGTGGGGTAACCGGCCCCAGGTGACCGGGTCACGTGGGGTCACCGGCCCCAGGTGACCGGGTCACGTGAGGTCACCGGCCCCAGGTGACCGGGTCACGTGGGGTCACCGGCCCCAGGTGACCGGGTCACGTGGGGTGACCGGCCCCAGGTCAGCGGGTCACGTGGGGACACCGGCCCCAGGTGTTCGGGTCACGTGGGGTCACCGGCCCCAGGTGACCGGGTCACGTGGGGTCACCGGACCCAGGTCAGCGGATCACGTGGGGACACCGGCCCCAGGTAACCGGGTCATACCGAGTCCCCGGACCCAGGTCACCGGGTCAGTTCGGGACCCCGGACCCAGGTTGGGTCATGTCACGTCCCATGCCCGGGTCCCCGGGTTGGATTTTTACCCAGGCCCCGGGTCACAGGGTCATGTCGGGTCAACGGCCTGGGTACAAGGGTCTGGTGACCACCCCGACCCCAGGTCCCCGGGTCATGACGGGACACCAGACCAGGTCCCCGAGTCCGGTCGACACCACAGCCCCAGGTCACCGGGTCATGTCGGGACCCAGCCCGGGTCCCCGGGACGGGTTTTTACCCCAGCCGCAGATCACCGGGTCCTGTCGGGTACCCGGGTCGGGTCCCCTGGACAGGTCGGCACCCCGGCCCCGGGTCACGGGGTCATGTCGGGTCGCTGTCCCGGGTACCAGTGTCAGGTGACCACCCCGGCCCTGGGAGACGGAGTCATACCGGGTCCCCGGCCCAGGTCCCCGGGTTGCATCGGGACAAAAGCACCAGATCACTGGATCACGTGGGGGCCCGGGCCCGGGTCCCCGGGTTGCATCGGGACACCAGTGAAGGGCCACCGGGTCCTGTCGGGTCCCCGGCCCGGGTCCCCTGGACAGGTCGTTAACCCGGCCCCAGGTCACCGGGTCGTGTCGGGTAACCGGCCTGGTTCCCAGGTTCCGGTGACCACCCCGGCACCAGAACCCCGGGTCCCGTGGGGACCCCGGCCCCAGGTGACCGGGTCACGCGGGGTCACCGGCCCCAGGTCAGCGGGTCACGTGGGGTCACCGGCCCCAGGTCAGCGGGTCACGTGGGGACACCGGCCCCAGGTCAGCGGGTCACGTGGGGACACCGGCCCCAGGTCACCGGGTCACGTGGGGTCACCGGACCCAGGTGACCGGGTCACGTGGGGTCACCGGCCCCAGGTGACCGGGTCACGTGGGGTCACCGGCCCCAGGTGACAGGGTCACGTGGGGTCACCGGCCCCAGGTGACCGGGTCACGTGGGGACACCGGCCCCAGGTGACCGGGTCACGTGGGGTCACCGGCCCCAGGTGACCGGGTCACGTGGGGACACCGGCCCCAGGTGACCGGGTCACGTGGGGTCACCGGCCCCAGGTGACCGGGTCACGTGGGGTCACCGGCCCCAGGTCAGCGGGTCACGTGGGGTCACCGGCCCCAGGTGACCGGGTCACGTGGGGACACCGGCCCCAGGTGACCGGGTCACGTGGGGTCACCGGCCCCAGGTGACCGGGTCACGTGGGGACACCGGCCCCAGGTCACCGGGTCACGTGGGGTCACCGGCCCCAGGTGACCGGGTCACGTGGGGTCACCGGCCCCAGGTCAGCGGGTCACGTGGGGTCACCGGCCCCAGGTGTTCGGGTCACGTGGGGTCACCGGCCCCAGGTGACCGGGTCACGTGGGGTCACCGGCCCCAGGTGACCGGGTCACGTGGGGACACCGGCCCCAGGTCACCGGGTCACGTGGGGTCACCGGCCCCAGGTCACCGGGTCACGTGGGGTCACCGGCCCCAGGTGACCGGGTCACGTGGGGTCACCGGCCCCAGGTGTTCGGGTCACGTGGGGTCACCGGCCCCAGGTGACCGGGTCACGTGGGGTCACCGGCCCCAGGTGACCGGGTCACGTGGGGTCACCGGCCCCAGGTGACCGGGTCACGAGGGGTCACCGGCCCCAGGTCAGCGGGTCACGTGGGGACACCGGCCCCAGGTAACCAAGGCATGTCGGGACCCAGCCCGGGTCCCCGGGACGGGTTTTTACCCCAGCCGCAGATCACCGGGTCCTGTCGGGTCCCCGGCCCGGGTCCCCTGGACAGGTCGATAACCCGGCCCCAGGTCACCCGGTCATCTCGCGCACCCGGCCTGGTTCCCAGGTTCCGATGACCACCCCGGCACCAGGACCCCGGGTCACGTGGGGACACCGGCCCCAGGTGACCGGGTCACGTGGGGTCACCGGCCCCAGTTCAGCGGGTCACGTGGGGACCCCGGACCCAGGTGACCGGGTCACGTGGGGACCCCGGACCCAGGTAACCGGGTCATACCGAGTCCCCGGACCCAGGTCACCGGGTCAGTTCGGGACCCCGGACCCAGGTCGGGTCATGTCACGTCCCATGCCCGGGTCCCCGGGTTGGATTTTTACCCAGGCCCCGGGTCAGAGGGTCATGTCGGGTCAACGGCCTGGGTACAAGGGTCTGGTGACCACCCCGACCCCAGGTCCCCGGGTCATGACGGGACACCGGACCAGGTCCCCGAGTCCGGTCGACACCACAGCCCCAGGTCACCGGGTCATGTCGGGACCCAGCCCGGGTCCCCGGGACGGGTTTTTACCCCAGCCGCAGATCACCGGGTCCTGTCGGGTACCCGGGTCGGGTCCCCTGGACAGGTCGGCACCCCGGCCCCGGGTCACGGGGTCATGTCGGGTCGCTGTCCCGGGTACCAGTGTCAGGTGACCACCCCGGCCCCGGGAGACGGAGTCATACCGGGTCCCCGGCCCGGGTCCCCGGGTTGCATCGGGACACCAGCGAAGGACCACCGGGTCCTGTCGGGTCCCCGGCCCGGGTCCCCTGGACAGGTCGTTAACCCGGCCCCAGGTCACCGGGTCATGTCGCGCACCCGGCCTGGTTCCCAGGTTCCGGTGACCACCCCGGCACCAGGACCCCGGATCACGTGGGGACCCCGGACCCAGGTCAGCGGGTCACGTGGGGACACCGGCCCCAGGTCACCGCGTCAGGTCGGGACCCCGAACCCAGGTCCACGAGTCCGTCGAAACCACAGCCCCGGGTCACCGGGTCGTGTCGGGTAACCGGCCTGGTTCCAAGGTTCCGATGACCACCCCGGCACCAGGACCCCGGGTCACGTGGGGACACCGGCCCCAGGTGACCGGGTCATGTGGGGACACCGGCCCCAGGTGACCGGGTCACGTGGGGTCACCGGCCCCAGGTGACCGGGTCACGTGGGGTCACCGGCCCCAGGTGACCGGGTCACGTGGGGTTACCGGCCCCAGGTGACCGGGTCACGTGGGGACACCGGCCCCAGGTGACCGGGTCACGTGGGGTCACCGGCCCCAGGTGACCGGGTCACGTGGGGACACCGGCCCCAGGTGACCGGGTCATACCCAGTCCCCGGACCCAGGTCACCGGGTCAGTTCGGGACCCCGGACCCAGGTCGGGTCATGTCACGTCCCATGCCCGGGTCCCCGGGTTGGATTTTTACCCAGGCCCCGGGTCACAGGGTCATGTCGGGTCAACGGCCTGGGTACAAGGGTCTGGTGACCACCCCGACCCCAGGTCCCCGGGTCATGACAGGACACCGGACCAGGTCCCCGAGTCCGGTCGACACCACAGCCCCAGGTCACCGGGTCACGTCGGCACCCCGGAACCAGGTCACCAGGTCATGTCGGGACCCAGCCCGGGTCCCCGGGACGGGTTTTTACCCCAGCCGCAGATCACCGGGTCCTGTCGGGTACCCGGGTCGGGTCCCCTGGACAGGTCGGCACCCCGGCCCCGGGTCACGGGGTCATGTCGGGTCGCTGTCCCGGGTACCAGTGTCAGGTGACCACCCCGGCCCCGGGAGACGGAGTCATACCGGGTCCCCGGCCCGGGTCCCCGGGTTGCATCGGGACAAAAGCACCGGATCACTGGATCACGTGGGGGCCCGGGCCCGGGTCCCCGGGTTGCATCGGGACACCAGCGAAGGACCACCGGGTCCTGTCGGGTCCCCGGCCCGGGTCCCCTGGACAGGTCGTTAACCCGGCCCCAGGTCACCGGGTCATGTCGCGCACCCGGCCTGGTTCCCAGGTTCCGATGACCACCCCGGCACCAGGTCAGCGGGTCACGTGGGGACACCGGCCCCAGGTAACTAAGGCAAGTCGGGACCCAGCCCGGGTCCCCGGGACGGGTTTTTACCCCAGCCGCAGATCACAGGGTCCTGTCGGGTCCCCGGCACGGGTCCCCTGGACAGGTCGATAACCCGGCCCCAGGTCACCCGGTCATCTCGCGCACCCGGCCTGGTTCCCAGGTTCCGATGACCACCCCGGCACCAGGTCACCGGGTCACGTGGGGTCACCGTCCCCAGGTCAGCGGGTCACGTGGGGACCCCGGCCCCAGGTCACCGGATCACGTGGGGTCACCGGCCCCAGGTCAGAGGGTCACGTGGGGACCCCGGACCCAGGTCACCTGGTCATGTGTGGTACCCAGCCTGGTTCCCAGGTTCCGATGACCTCCCCGGCACCAGGACCCCAGGTCACGTGGGGACACCGGCCCCAGGTCAGCGGGTCACGTGGGGTCACCGGCCCCAGGTCAGCGGGTCACGTGGGGACACCGGCCCCAGGTCAGCGGGTCACGTGGGGACAACGGCCCCAGTTGACCGGGTCACGTGGGGACACCGGCCCCAGGTGACCGGGTCACGTGGGGACACCGGCCTCAGGTCAGCGGGTCACGTGGGGACCCCGGCTCCAGGTCAGCGGGTCACGTGGGGACCCCGGACCCAGGTCAGCGGGTCACGTGGAGACACCGGCCCCAGGTAACCGGGTCATACCGAGTCCCCGGACCCAGGTCACCGGGTCAGTTCGGGACCCCGGACCCAGGTCGGGTCATGTCACGTCCCATGCCCGGGTCCCCGGGTTGGATTTTTACCCAGGCCCCGGGTCACAGGGTCATGTCGGGTCAACGGCCTGGGTACAAGAGTCTGGTGACCACCCCGACCCCAGGTCCCCGGGTCATGACGGGACACCGGACCAGGTCCCCGAGTCCGGTCGACACCACAGCCCCAGGTCACCGGGTCATGTCGGGACCCAGCCCGGGTCCCCGGGACGGGTTTTTACCCCAGCCGCAGATCACCGGGTCCTGTCGGGTACCCGGGTCGGGTCCAGTGGACAGGTCGTTAACCCGGCCCCAGGTCACCGGGTCATGTCGCGCACCCGGCCTGGTTCCCACGTTCCGGTGACCACCCCGGCACCAGGACCCCGGGTCCCGTGGGGACCCCGGCCCCAGGTGACCGGGTCACGCGGGGTCACCGGCCCCAGGTCAGCGGGTCACGTGGGGTCACCGGCCCCAGGTCAGCGGGTCACGTGGGGACACCGGCCCCAGGTCACCGCGTCAGGTCGGGACCCCGAACCCAGGTCCACGAGTCCGTCGACACCACAGCCCCGGGTCACCGGGTCGTGTCGGGTAACCGGCCTGGTTCCCAGGTTCCGATGACCACCCCGGCACCAGGACCCCGGGTCACGTGGGGACACCGGCCCCAGGTGACCGGGTCACGTGGGGTCACCGGCCCCAGGTCAGCGGGTCACGTGGGGACCCCGGACCCAGGTCACCGGGTCATGTCGGGACCCAGCCTGGGTCCCCGGGACGGGTTTTTACCCCAGCCGCAGATCACCGGGTCCTGTCGGGTACCCGGGTCGGGTCCCCTGGACAGGTCGGCACCCCGGCCCTGGGTCACGGGGTCATGTCGGGTCGCTGTCCCGGGTACCAGTGTCAGGTGACCACCCCGGCCCCGGGAGACGGAGTCATACCGGGTCCCCGGCCCGGGTCCCCGGGTTGCATCGGGACACCAGCGAAGGACCACCGGGTCCTGTCGGGTCCCCGGCCCGGGTCCCCTGGACAGGTCGTTAACCCGGCCCCAGGTCACCGGGTCATGTCGCGCACCCGGCCTGGTTCCCAGGTTCCGGTGACCACCCCGGCACCAGGACCCTGGGTCACGTGGGGACCCCGGCCCCAGGTCAGCGGGTCACGTGGGGACACCGGCCCCAGGTCACCGCGTCAGGTCGGGACCCCGAACCCAGGTCCACGAGTCCGTCGACACCACAGCCCCGGGTCACCGGGTCGTGTCGGGTAACCGGCCTGGTTCCCAGGTTCCGATGACCACCCCGGCACCAGGACCCCGGGTCACGTGGGGTCACCGGCCCCAGGTGACCGGGTCACGTGGGGACACCGGCCCCAGGTGACCGGGTCACGTGGGGTCACCGGCCCCAGGTCAGCGGGTCACGTGGGGTCACCGGACCCAGGTCAGCGGGTCACGTGGGGACACCGGCCCCAGGTAACCGGGTCATACCGAGTCCCCGGACCCAGGTCAGCGGGTCAGTTCGGGACCCCGGACCCAGGTCGGGTCATGTCACGTCCCATGCCCGGGTCCCCGGGTTGGATTTTTACCCAGGCCCCGGGTCACAGGGTCATGTCGGGTCAACGGCCTGGGTACAAGGGTCTGGTGACCACCCCGACCCCAGGTCCCCGGGTCATGACGGGACAGCGGACCAGGTCCCCGAGTCCGGTCGACACCACAGCCCCAGGTCACCGGGTCATGTCGGGACCCAGCCCGGGTCCCCGGGATGGGTTTTTACCCCAGCCGCAGATCACCGGGTCCTGTCGGGTACCCGGGTCGGGTCCCCTGGACAGGTCGGCACCCCGGCCCCGGGTCACGGGGTCATGTCGGGTCGCTGTCCCGGGTACCAGTGTCAGGTGACCACCCCGGCCCCGGGAGACGGAGTCATACCGGGTCCCCGGCCCGGGTCCCCGGGTTGCATCGGGACAAAAGCACCGGATCACTGGATCACGTGGGGGCCCGGGCCCGGGTCCCCGGGTTGCATCGGGACACCAGCGAAGGACCACCGGGTCCTGTCGGGTCCCCGGCCCGGGTCCCCTGGACAGGTCGTTAACCCGGCCCCAGGTCACCGGGTCATGTCGCGCACCCGGCCTGGTTCCCACGTTCCGGTGACCACCCCGGCACCAGGACCCCGGGTCCCGTGGGGACCCCGGACCCAGGTGACCGGGTCACGCGGGGTCACCGGCCCCAGGTCAGCGGGTCACGTGGGGTCACCGGCCCCAGGTCAGCGGGTCACGTGGGGACACCGGCCCCAGGTCAGCGGGTCACGTGGGGACACCGGCCCCAGGTCACCGCGTCAGGTCGGGACCCCGAACCCAGGTCCACGAGTCCGTCGACACCACAGCCCCGGGTCACCGGGTCGTGTCGGGTAAGCGGCCTGGTTCCCAGGTTCCGATGACCACCCCGGCACCAGGACTCCGGGTCACGTGGGGACACCGGCCCCAGGTGACCGGGTCACGTGGGGTCACCGTCCCCAGGTCAGCGGGTCACGTGGGGACACCGGCCCCAGGTCACCGGATCACGTGGGGTCACCGGCCCCAGGTCAGCGGGTCACGTGGGGACCCCGGACCCAGGTCACCTGGTCATGTGTGGTACCCAGCCTGGTTCCCAGGTTCCGATGACCTCCCCGGCACCAGGACCCTGGGTCACGTGGGGACACCGGCCCCAGGTGACCGGGTCACGTGGGGTCACCGGCCCCAGGTCAGCGGGTCACGTGGGGACACCGGCCCCAGGTCAGCGGGTCACGTGGGGACACCGGCCCCAGGTGACCGGGTCACGTGGGGACACCGGCCCCAGGTGACCGGGTCACGTGGGGACACCGGCCCCAGGTGACCGGGTCACGTGGGGACCCCGGACCCAGGTCAGCGGGTCACGTGGGGACACCGGCCCCAGGTAACCGGGTCATACCGAGTCCCCGGACCCAGGTCACCGGGTCAGTTCGGGACCCCGGACCCAGGTCGGGTCATGTCACGTCCCATGCCCGGGTCCCCGGGTTGGATTTTTACCCAGGCCCCGGGTCACAGGGTCATGTCGGGTCAACGGCCTGGGTACAAGGGTCTGGTGACCACCCCGACCCCAGGTCCCCGGGTCATGACGGGACAGCGGACCAGGTCCCCGAGTCCGGTCGACACCACAGCCCCAGGTCACCGGGTCATGTCGGGACCCAGCCCGGGTCCCCGGGACGGGTTTTTACCCCAGCCGCAGATCACCGGGTCCTGTCGGGTACCCGGGTCGGGTCCCCTGGACAGGTCGGCACCCCGGCCCCGGGTCACGGGGTCATGTCGGGTCGCTGTCCCAGGTACCAGTGTCAGGTGACCACCCCGGCCCCGGGAGACGGAGTCATACCGGGTCCCCGGCCCGGGTCCCCGGGTTGCATCGGGACAAAAGCACCGGATCACTGGATCACGTGGGGGCCCGGGCCCGGGTCCCCGGGTTGCATCGGGACACCAGCGAAGGACCACCGGGTCCTGTCGGGTCCCCGGCCCGGGTCCCCTGGACAGGTCGATAACCCGGCCCCAGGTCACCCGGTCATCTCGCGCACCTGGCCTGGTTCCCAGGTTCCGATGACCACCCCGGCACCAGGACCCCGGGTCACGTGGGGACACCGGCCCCAGGTGACCGGGTCACGTGGGGTCACCGGCCCCAGGTCAGCGGGTCACGTGGGGACCCCGGCCCCAGGTGACCGGGTCACGTGGGGACACCGGCCCCACGTAACCGGGTCATACCGAGTCCCCGGACCCAGGTCACCGGGTCAGTTCGGGACCCCGGACCCAGGTCGGGTCATGTCACGTCCCATGCCCGGGTCCCCGGGTTGGATTTTTACCCAGGCCCCGGGTCACAGGGTCATGTCGGGTCAACGGCCTGGGTACAAGAGTCCGGTCGACACCACAGCCCCAGGTCACCGGGTCATGTCGGGACCCAGCCCGGGTCCCCGGGACGGGTTTTTACCCCAGCCGCAGATCACCGGGTCCTGTCGGGTACCCGGGTCGGGTCCCCTGGAAAGGTCGGCACCCCGGCCCCGGGTCACGGGGTCATGTCGGGTCGCTGTCCCGGGTACCAGTGTCAGGTGACCACCCCGGCCCCGGGAGACGGAGTCATACCGGGTCCCCGGCCCGGGTCCCCGGGTTGCATCGGGACAAAAGCACCGGATCACTGGATCACGTGGGGGCCCGGGCCCGGGTCCCCGGGTTGCATCGGGACACCAGCGAAGGACCACTGGGTCCTGTCGGGTCCCCAGCCCGGGTCCCCTGGACAGGTCGTTAACCCGGCCCCAGGTCACCGGGTCATGTCGCGCACCCGGCCTGGTTCCCACGTTCCGGTGACCACCCCGGCACCAGGACCCCGGGTCCCGTGGGGACCCCGGCCCCAGGTGACCGGGTCACGCGGGGTCACCGGCCCCAGGTCAGCGGGTCACGTGGGGACCCCGGCCCCAGGTCAGCGGGTCACGTGGGGTCACCGGCCCCAGGTCAGCGGGTCACGTGGGGTCACCGGACCCAGGTCAGCGGGTCACGTGGGGACACCGGCCCCAGGTAACCGGGTCATACCGAGTCCCCGGACCCAGGTCAGCGGGTCAGTTCGGGACCCCGGACCCAGGTCGGGTCATGTCACGTCCCATGCCCGGGTCCCCGGGTTGGATTTTTACCCAGGCCCCGGGTCACAGGGTCATGTCGGGTCAACGGCCTGGGTACAAGGGTCTGGTGACCACCCCGACCCCAGGTCCCCGGGTCATGACGGGACAGCGGACCAGGTCCCCGAGTCCGGTCGACACCACAGCCCCAGGTCACCGGGTCATGTCGGGACCCAGCCCGGGTCCCCGGGATGGGTTTTTACCCCAGCCGCAGATCACCGGGTCCTGTCGGGTACCCGGGTCGGGTCCCCTGGACAGGTCGGCACCCCGGCCCCGGGTCACGGGGTCATGTCGGGTCGCTGTCCCGGGTACCAGTGTCAGGTGACCACCCCGGCCCCGGGAGACGGAGTCATACCGGGTCCCCGGCCCGGGTCCCCGGGTTGCATCGGGACAAAAGCACCGGATCACTGGATCACGTGGGGGCCCGGGCCCGGGTCCCCGGGTTGCATCGGGACACCAGCGAAGGACCACCGGGTCCTGTCGGGTCCCCGGCCCGGGTCCCCTGGACAGGTCGTTAACCCGGCCCCAGGTCACCGGGTCATGTCGCGCACCCGGCCTGGTTCCCACGTTCCGGTGACCACCCCGGCACCAGGACCCCGGGTCACGTGGGGACCCCGGCCCCAGGTCATCGGGTCACGTGGGGACACCGGCCCCAGGTGACCGGGTCACGTGGGGTCACCGGCCCCAGGTGACCCGGTCATGTGGGGTCACCGGCCCCAGGTGACCGGGTCACGTGGGGACACCGGCCCCAGGTGACCGGGTCACGTGGGGTCACCGGCACCAGGTGACTGGGACACGTGGGGTCACCGGCCCCAGGTGACCGGGTCACGTGGGGTCACCGGCCCCAGGTGACCGGGTCACGTGGGGTCACCGGCCCCAGGTCAGCGGGTCACGTGGGGACACCGGCCCCAGGTGACCGGGTCACGTGGGGTCACCGGCCCCAGGTGACCGGGTCACGTGGGGTCACCGGCCCCAGGTGACCGGGTCACGTGGGGTCACCGGCCCCAGGTGACCGGGTCACGTGGGGACACCGGCCCCAGGTGACCGGGTCACGTGGGGTCACCGGCCCCAGGTGACCGGGTCACGTGCGGTCACCGGCCCCAGGTGACCTGGTCACGTGGGGTCACCGGACCCAGGTGACCGGGTCACGTGGGGTCACCGGCCCCAGGTGACCGGGTCACGTGGGGTCACCGTCCCCAGGTGACCGGGTCACGTGGGGTCACCGGCCCCAGGTGACCGGGTCACGTGGGGTCACCTGCCCCAGGTGACCGGGTCACGTGGGGACACCGGCCCCAGGTGACCGGGTCACGTGGGGTCACCGGACCCAGGTCAGCGGGTCACGTGGGGACACCGGCCCCAGGTGACCGGGTCACGTGGGGTCACCGGACCCAGGTCAGCGGGTCACGTGGGGACACCGGCCCCAGGTAACCGGGTCATACCGAGTCCCCGGACCCAGGTCACCGGGTCAGTTCGGGACCCCGGACCCAGGTCGGGTCATGTCACGTCCCATGCCCGGGTCCCCGGGTTGGATTTTTACCCAGGCCCCGGGTCACAGGGTCATGTCGGGTCAACGGCCTGGGTACAAGGGTCTGGTGACCACCCCGACCCCAGGTCCCCGGGTCATGACGGGACAGCGGACCAGGTCCCCGAGTCCGGTCGACACCACAGCCCCAGGTCACCGGGTCATGTCGGGACCCAGCCCGGGTCCCCGGGACGGGTTTTTACCCCAGCCGCAGATCACCGGGTCCTGTCGGGTACCCGGGTCGGGTCCCCTGGACAGGTCGGCACCCCGGCCCCGGGTCACGGGGTCATGTCGGGTCGCTGTCCCGGGTACCAGGGTCAGGTGACCACCCCGGCCCCGGGAGATGGAGTCATACCGGGTCCCCGGCCCGGGTCCCCGGGTTGCATCGGGACACCAGCGAAGGACCACCGGGTCCTGTCGGGTCCCCGGCCCGGGTCCCCTGGACAGGTCGTTAACCCGGCCCCAGGTCACCGGGTCATGTCGCGCACCCGGCCTGGTTCCCACGTTCCGGTGACCACCCCGGCACCAGGACCCCGGGTCCCGTGGGGACCCCGGACCCAGGTGACCGGGTCACGCGGGGTCACCGGCCCCAGGTCAGCGGGTCACGTGGGGTCACCGGCCCCAGGTCAGCGGGTCACGTGGGGACACCGGCCCCAGGTCAGCGGGTCACGTGGGGACACCGGCCCCAGGTCACCGCGTCAGGTCGGGACCCCGAACCCAGGTCCACGAGTCCGTCGACACCACAGCCCCGGGTCACCGGGTCGTGTCGGGTAAGCGGCCTGGTTCCCAGGTTCCGATGACCACCCCGGCACCAGGACTCCGGGTCACGTGGGGACACCGGCCCCAGGTGACCGGGTCACGTGGGGTCACCGTCCCCAGGTCAGCGGGTCACGTGGGGACACCGGCCCCAGGTCACCGGATCACGTGGGGTCACCGGCCCCAGGTCAGCGGGTCACGTGGGGACCCCGGACCCAGGTCACCTGGTCATGTGTGGTACCCAGCCTGGTTCCCAGGTTCCGATGACCTCCCCGGCACCAGGACCCTGGGTCACGTGGGGACACCGGCCCCAGGTGACCGGGTCACGTGGGGTCACCGGCCCCAGGTCAGCGGGTCACGTGGGGACACCGGCCCCAGGTCAGCGGGTCACGTGGGGACACCGGCCCCAGGTGACCGGGTCACGTGGGGACACCGGCCCCAGGTCAGCGGGTCACGTGGGGACACCGGCCCCAGGTGACCGGGTCACGTGGGGACCCCGGACCCAGGTCAGCGGGTCACGTGGGGACACCGGCCCCAGGTAACCGGGTCATACCGAGTCCCCGGACCCAGGTCACCGGGTCAGTTCGGGACCCCGGACCCAGGTCGGGTCATGTCACGTCCCATGCCCGGGTCCCCGGGTTGGATTTTTACCCAGGCCCCGGGTCACAGGGTCATGTCGGGTCAACGGCCTGGGTACAAGAGTCCGGTCGACACCACAGCCCCAGGTCACCGGGTCATGTCGGGACCCAGCCCGGGTCCCCGGGACGGGTTTTTACCCCAGCCGCAGATCACCGGGTCCTGTCGGGTACCCGGGTCGGGTCCCCTGGACAGGTCGGCACCCCGGCCCCGGGTCACGGGGTCATGTCGGGTCGCTGTCCCGGGTACCAGTGTCAGGTGACCACCCCGGCCCCGGGAGACGGAGTCATACCGGGTCCCCGGCCCGGGTCCCCGGGTTGCATCGGGACAAAAGCACCGGATCACTGGATCACGTGGGGGCCCGGGCCCGGGTCCCCGGGTTGCATCGGGACACCAGCGAAGGACCACTGGGTCCTGTCGGGTCCCCAGCCCGGGTCCCCTGGACAGGTCGTTAACCCGGCCCCAGGTCACCGGGTCATGTCGCGCACCCGGCCTGGTTCCCACGTTCCGGTGACCACCCCGGCACCAGGACCCCGGGTCCCGTGGGGACCCCGGCCCCAGGTGACCGGGTCACGCGGGGTCACCGGCCCCAGGTCAGCGGGTCACGTGGGGACCCCGGCCCCAGGTCAGCGGGTCACGTGGGGACACCGGCCCCAGGTCAGCGGGTCACGTGGGGACACCGGCCCCAGGTCACCGCGTCAGGTCGGGACCCCGAACCCAGGTCCACGAGTCCGTCGACACCACAGCCCCGGGTCACCGGGTCGTGTCGGGTAAGCGGCCTGGTTCCCAGGTTCCGATGACCACCCCGGCACCAGGACTCCGGGTCACGTGGGGACACCGGCCCCAGGTCACCGGGTCACGTGGGGTCACCGGCCCCAGGTCAGCGGGTCACGTGGGGACCCAGGCCCCAGGTCACCGGATCACGTGGGGTCACCGGCCCCAGGTCAGCGGGTCACGTGGGGACCCCGGACCCAGGTCACCTGGTCATGTGTGGTACCCAGCCTGGTTCCCAGGTTCCGATGACCTCCCCGGCACCAGGACCCTGGGTCACGTGGGGACACCGGCCCCAGGTGACCGGGTCACGTGGGGTCACCGGCCCCAGGTCAGCGGGTCACGTGGGGACACCGGCCCCAGGTCAGCGGGTCACGTGGGGACACCGGCCCCAGGTGACCGGGTCACGTGGGAACACCGGCCCCAGGTAACCGGGTCATACCGAGTCCCTGGACCCAGGTCACCGGGTCAGTTCGGGACCCCGGACCCAGGTCAGGTCATGTCACGTCCCATGCCCGGGTCCCCGGGTTGGATTTTTACCCAGGCCCCGGGTCACAGGGTCATGTCGGGTCAACGGCCTGGGTACAAGGGTCTGGTGACCACCCCGACCCCAGGTCCCCGGGTCATGACGGGACACCGGACCAGGTCCCCGAGTCCGGTCGACACCACAGCCCCAGGTCACCGGGTCATGTCGGGACCCAGCCCGGGTCCCCGGGACGGGTTTTTACCCCAGCCGCAGATCACCGGGTCCTGTTGGGTACCTGGGTCGGGTCCCCTGGACAGGTCGGCACCCCGGCCCCGGGTCACGGGGTCATGTCGGGTCGCTGTCCCGGGTACCAGTGTCAGGTGACCACCCCGGCCCCGGGAGACGGAGTCATACCGGGTCCCCGGCCCGGGTCCCCGGGTTGCATCGGGACAAAAGCACCGGATCACTGGATCACGTGGGGGCCCGGGCCCGGGTCCCCGGGTTGCATCGGGACACCAGCGAAGGACCACCGGGTCCTGTCGGGTCCCCGGCCCGGGTCCCCTGGACAGGTCGTTAACCCGGCCCCAGGTCACCGGGTCATGTCGCGCACCCGGCCTGGTTCCCACGTTCCGGTGACCACCCCGGCACCAGGACCCCGGGTCCCGTGGGGACCCCGGCCCCAGGTGACCGGGTCACGCGGGGTCACTGGCCCCAGGTCAGCGGGTCACGTGGGGTCACCGGCCCCAGGTCAGCGGGTCACGTGGGGACACCGGCCCCAGGTCACCGCGTCAGGTCGGGACCCCGAACCCAGGTCCACGAGTCCGTCGACACCACAGCCCCGGGTCACCGGGTCGTGTCGGGTAAGCGGCCTGGTTCCCAGGTTCCGATGACCACCCCGGCACCAGGACTCCGGGTCACGTGGGGACACCGGCCCCAGGTCACCGGGTCACGTGGGGTCACCGTCCCCAGGTCAGCGGGTCACGTGGGGACCCAGGCCCCAGGTCACCGGAACACGTGGGGTCACCGGCCCCAGGTCAGCGGGTCACGTGGGGACCCCGGAACCAGGTCACCTGGTCATGTGTGGTACCCAGCCTGGTTCCCAGGTTCCGATGACCTCCCCGGCACCAGGACCCTGGGTCACGTGGGGACACTGGCCCCAGGTGACCGGGTCACGTGGGGTCACCGGCCCCAGGTCAGCGGGTCACGTGGGGACCCCGGCCCCAGGTCAGCGGGTCACGTGGGGACACCGGCCCCAGGTGACCGGGTCACGTGGGGACACCGGCCTCAGGTCAGCGGGTCACGTGGGGACACCGGCCCCAGGTCAGCGGGTCACGTGGGGACCCCGGACCCAGGTCAGCGGGTCACGTGGGGACACCGGCCCCAGGTAACCGGGTCATACCGAGTCCCCGGACCCAGGTCACCGGGTCAGTTCGGGACCCCGGACCCAGGTCGGGTCATGTCACGTCCCATGCCCGGGTCCCCGGGTTGGATTTTTACCCAGGCCCCGGGTCACAGGGTCATGTCGGGTCAACGGCCTGGGTACAAGGGTCTGGTGACCACCCCGACCCCAGGTCCCCGGGTCATGACGGGACAGCGGACCAGGTCCCCGAGTCCGGTCGACACCACAGCCCCAGGTCACCGGGTCATGTAGGGACCCAGCCCGGGTCCCCGGGACGGGTTTTTACCCCAGCCGCAGATCACCGGGTCCTGTCGGGTACCCGGGTCGGGTCCCCTGGACAGGTCGGCACCCCGGCCCCGGGTCACGGGGTCATGTCGGGTCGCTGTCCCGGGTACCAGTGTCAGGTGACCACCCCGGCCCCGGGAGACGGAGTCATACCGGGTCCCCGGCCCGGGTCCCCGGGTTGCATCGGGACAAAAGCACCGGATCACTGGATCACGTGGGGGCCCGGGCCCGGGTCCCCGGGTTGCATCGGGACACCAGCGAAGGACCACCGGGTCCTGTCGGGTCCCCGGCCCGGGTCCCCTGGACAGGTCGTTAACCCGGCCCCAGGTCACCGGGTCATGTCGCGCACCCGGCCTGGTTCCCACGTTCCGGTGACCACCCCGGCACCAGGACCCCGGGTCCCGTGGGGACCCCGGCCCCAGGTGACCGGGTCACGCGGGGTCACCGGCCCCAGGTCAGCGGGTCACGTGGGGTCACCGGCCCCAGGTCAGCGGGTCACGTGGGGACACCGGCCCCAGGTCAGCGGGTCACGTGGGGACACCGGCCCCAGGTCACCGCGTCAGGTCGGGACCCCGAACCCAGGTCCACGAGTCCGTCGACACCACAGCCCCTGGTCACCGGGTCGTGTCGGGTAAGCGGCCTGGTTCCCAGGTTCCGATGACCACCCCGGCACCAGGACTCCGGGTCACGTGGGGACACCGGCCCCAGGTGACCGGGTCACGTGGGGTCACCGGACCAGGGTCAGCGGGTCACGTGGGGACACCGGCCCCAGGTGACCGGGTCACGTGGGGACCCCGGCCCCAGGTCAGCGGGTCACGTGGGGACACCGGCCCCAGGTGACCGGGTCACGTGGGGACACCGGCCTCAGGTCAGCGGGTCACGTGGGGACACCGGCCCCAGGTCAGCGGGTCACGTGGGGACCCCGGACCCAGGTCAGCGGGTCAGTTCGGGACCCCGGACCCAGGTCGGGTCATGTCACGTCCCATGCCCGGGTCCCCGGGTTGGATTTTTACCCAGGCCCCGGGTCACAGGGTCATGTCGGGTCAACGGCCTGGGTACAAGGGTCTGGTGACCACCCCGACCCCAGGTCCCCGGGTCATGACGGGACACCGGACCAGGTCCCCGAGTCCGGTCGACACCACAGCCCCAGGTCACCGGGTCATGTCGGGACCCAGCCCGGGTCCCCGGGACGGGTTTTTACCCCAGCCGCAGATCACCGGGTCCTGTCGGGTACCCGGGTCGGGTCCCCTGGACAGGTCGGCACCCCGGCCCCAGGTCACGGGGTCATGTCGGGTCGCTGTCCCGGGTACCAGTGTCAGGTGACCACCCCGGCCCCGGGAGACGGAGTCATACCGGGTCCCCGGCCCGGGTCCCCGGGTTGCATCGGGACAAAAGCACCGGATCACTGGATCACGTGGGGGCCCGGGCCCGGGTCCCCGGGTTGCATCGGGACACCAGCGAAGGACCACCGGGTCCTGTCGGGTCCCCGGCCCCAGGTGACCGGGTCACGTGGGGTCACCGGCCCCAGGTCAGAGGGTCACGTGGGGACCCCGGACCCAGGTCACCGGGTCATGTCGGGACCCAGCCTGGGTCCCCGGGACGGGTTTTTACCCCAGCCGCAGATCACCGGGTCCTGTCGGGTACCCTGGTCGGGTCCCCTGGACAGGTCGGCACCCCGGCCCCGGGTCACGGGGTCATGTCGGGTCGCTGTCCCGGGTACCAGTGTCAGGTGACCACCCCGGCCCCGGGAGACGGAGTCATACCGGGTCCCCGGCCCGGGTCCCCGGGTTGCATCGGGACACCAGCGAAGGACCACCGGGTCCTGTCGGGTCCCCGGCCCGGGTCCCCTGGACAGGTCGTTAACCCGGCCCCAGGTCACCGGGTCATGTCGCGCACCCGGACTGGTTCCCAGGTTCCGGTGACCACCCCGGCACCAGGACCCCGGGTCACGTGGGGACCCCGGCCCCAGGTGACGGGGTCACGTGGGGACACCGGCCCCAGGTCATCGGGTCACGTGGGGACACCGGCCCCAGGTGACCCGGTCACGTGGGGTCACCGGCCCCAGGTCATCGGGTCACGTGGGGTCACCGGCCCCAGGTGACCCGGTCACGTGGGGACACCGGCCACAGGTTACCGGATCACGTGGGGTCACCGGCACCAGGTGACCGGGTCACGTGGGGTCACCGGCCCCAGGTGACCTGGTCACGTGGGGTCACCGGCCCCAGGTGACCGGGTCACGTGGGGACCCCGGCCCCAGGTCAGCGGGTCACGTGGGGTCACCGGCCCCAGGTGACCGGGTCACGTGGGGTCACCGGCCCCAGGTGACCGGGTCACGTGGTGACCCCGGCCCCAGGTCAGCGGGTCACGTGGGGACACCAGCCCCAGGTGACCGGGTCACGTGGGGACCCCGGCCCCAGGTCAGCGGGTCACGTGGGGACACCGGCCCCAGGTGACCGGGTCACGTGGGGACACCGGCCTCAGGTCAGCGGGTCACGTGGGGACACCGGCCCCAGGTCAGCGGGTCACGTGGGGACCCCGGACCCAGGTCAGCGGGTCAGTTCGGGACCCCGGACCCAGGTCGGGTCATGTCACGTCCCATGCCCGGGTCCCCGGGTTGGATTTTTACCCAGGCCCCGGGTCACAGGGTCATGTCGGGTCAACGGCCTGGGTACAAGGGTCTGGTGACCACCCCGACCCCAGGTCCCCGGGTCATGACGGGACACCGGACCAGGTCCCCGAGTCCGGTCGACACCACAGCCCCAGGTCATCGGGTCATGTCGGGACCCAGCCCGGGTCCCCGGGACGGGTTTTTACCCCAGCCGCAGATCACCGGGTCCTGTCGGGTACCCGGGTCGGGTCCCCTGGACAGGTTGGCACCCCGGCCCCGGGTCACGGGGTCATGTCGGGTCGCTGTCCCGGGTACCAGTGTCAGGTGACCACCCCGGCCCCGGGAGACGGAGTCATACCGGGTCCCCGGCCCGGGTCCCCGGGTTGCATCGGGACAAAAGCACCGGATCACTGGATCACGTGGGGGCCCGGGCCCGGGTCCCCGGGTTGCATCGGGACACCAGCGAAGGACCACCGGGTCCTGTCGGGTCCCCGGCCCGGGTCCCCTGGACAGGTCGTTAACCCGGCCCCAGGTCACCGGGTCATGTCGCGCACCCGGCCTGGTTCCCACGTTCCGGTGACCACCCCGGCACCAGGACCCCGGGTCCCGTGGGGACCCCGGCCCCAGGTGACCGGGTCACGTGGGGTCACCGGCCCCAGGTGACCGGGTCACGTGGGGACACCGGCCCCAGGTCACCGGGTCACGTGGGGTCACCGGCCCCAGGTCAGCGGGTCACGTGGGGACCCCGGACCCAGGTCACCTGGTCATGTGTGGTACCCAGCCTGGTTCCCAGGTTCCGATGACCTCCCCGGCACCAGGACCCCGGGTCACGTGGGGACACCGGCCCCAGGTCACCGGGTCACGTGGGGTCACCGGCCCCAGGTCAGCGGGTCACGTGGGGACACCGGCCCCAGGTCAGCGGGTCACGTGGGGACACCGGCCTCAGGTCAGCGGGTCACGTGGGGACCCCGGCCCCAGGTCAGCGGGTCACGTGATGACACCGGCCCCAGGTAACCAAGGCAGGTCAGGACCCAGCCCGGGTCCCCGGGATGGGTTTTTACCCCAGCCGCAGATCACCGGGTCCTGTCGGGTCCCCAGCCCGTGTCCCCTGGACAGGTCGATAACCTGGCCCCAGGTCACCCGGTCATCTCGCGCACCCGGCCTGGTTCCCAGGTTCCGATGACCACCCCGGCACCAGGACCCCGGGTCACGTGGGGACCCCGGCCCCAGGTCAGCGGGTCACGTGGGGTCACCGGCCCCAGGTGACCGGGTCACGTGGGGTCACCGGCCCCAGGTCACCGGGTCACGTGGTGACCCCGGCCCCAGGTCAGCGGGTCACGTGGGGACACCGGCCCCAGGTCACCGGGTCACGTGGGGACCCCGGCCCCATGTCAGCGGGTCACGTGGGGACACCGGCCCCAGGTGACCGGGTCACGTGGGGACACCGGCCTCAGGTCAGCGGGTCACGTGGGGACACCGGCCCCAGGTCAGCGGGTCACGTGGGGACCCCGGACCCAGGTCAGCGGGTCAGTTCGGGACCCCGGACCCAGGTCGGGTCATGTCACGTCCCATGCCCGGGTCCCCGGGTTGGATTTTTACCCAGGCCCCGGGTCACAGGGTCATGTCGGGTCAACGGCCTGGGTACAAGGGTCTGGTGACCACCCCGACCCCAGGTCCCCGGGTCATGACGGGACACCGGACCAGGTCCCCGAGTCCGGTCGACACCACAGCCCCAGGTCATCGGGTCATGTCGGGACCCAGCCCGGGTCCCCGGGACGGGTTTTTACCCCAGCCGCAGATCACCGGGTCCTGTCGGGTACCCGGGTCGGGTCCCCTGGACAGGTCGGCACCCCGGCCCCGGGTCACGGGGTCATGTCGGGTCGCTGTCCCGGGTACCAGTGTCAGGTGACCACCCCGGCCCCGGGAGACGGAGTCATACCGGGTCCCCGGCCCGGGTCCCCGGGTTGCATCGGGACAAAAGCACCGGATCACTGGATCACGTGGGGGCCCGGGCCCGGGTCCCCGGGTTGCATCGGGACACCAGCGAAGGACCACCGGGTCCTGTCGGGTCCCCGGCCCGGGTCCCCTGGACAGGTCGTTAACCCGGCCCCAGGTCACCGGGTCATGTCGCGCACCCGGCCTGGTTCCCACGTTCCGGTGACCACCCCGGCACCAGGACCCCGGGTCCCGTGGGGACCCCGGCCCCAGGTGACCGGGTCACGTGGGGTCACCGGCCCCAAGTGACCGGGTCACATGGGGACACCGGCCCCAGGTCACCGGGTCACGTGGGGTCACCGTCCCCAGGTCAGCGGGTCACGTGGGGACCCCGGCCCCAGGTCACCGGATCACGTGGGGTCACCGGCCCCAGGTCAGCGGGTCACGTGGGGACCCCGGACCCAGGTCACCTGGTCATGTGTGGTACCCAGCGTGGTTCCCAGGTTCCGATGACCTCCCAGGCACCAGGACCCCGGGTCACGTGGGGACACCGGCCCCAGGTGACCGGGTCACGTGGGGTCACCGGCCCCAGGTCAGCGGGTCAAGTGGGGACACCGGCCCCAGGTCAGCGGGTCACGTGGGGACCCCGGCCCCAGGTCAGCGGGTCACGTGGGGACACCGGCCCCAGGTCAGCGGGTCACGTGGGGACACCGGCCTCAGGTCAGCGGGTCACGTGGGGACCCCGGCCCCAGGTCAGCGGGTCACGTGATGACACCGGCCCCAGGTGACCGGGTCACGTGGGGACACCGGCCCCAGGTCAGCGGGTCACGTGGGGACACCGGCCCCAGGTCAGCGGGTCACGTGGGGACACCGGCCCCAGGTGACCGGGTCACGTGGGGACACCGGCCCCAGGTCACCGGGTCACGTGGGGACCCCGGCCCCAGGTGACCGGGTCACGTGGGGACACCGGCCCCAGGTCAGCGGGTCACGTGGGGACACCGGCCCCAGGTAACCAAGGCAGGTCGGGACCCAGCCCGGGTCCCCGGGACGGGTTTTTACCCCAGCCGCAGATCACCGGGTCCTGTCGGGTACCCGGGTCGGGTCCCCTGGACAGGTCGGCACCCCGGCCCCGGGTCACGGGGTCATGTCGGGTCGCTGTCCCGGGTACCAGTGTCAGGTGACCACCCCGGCCCCGGGAGACGGAGTCATACCGGGTCCCCGGCCCGGGTCCCCGGGTTGCATCGGGACACCAGCGAAGGACCACCGGGTCCTGTCGGGTCCCCGGCCCGGGTCCCCTGGACAGGTCGTTAACCCGGCCCCAGGTCACCGGGTCATGTCGCGCACCCGGACTGGTTCCCAGGTTCCGGTGACCACCCCGGCACCAGGACCCCGGGTCACGTGGGGACCCCGGCCCCAGGTCAGCGGGTCACGTGGGGACACCGGCCCCAGGTCACCGCGTCAGGTCGGGACCCCGAACACAGGTCCACGAGTCCGTCGACACCACAGCCCCGGGTCACCGGGTCGTGTCGGGTAACTGGCCTGGTTCCAAGGTTCCGATGACCACCCCGGCACCAGGACCCCGGGTCACGTGGGGACACCGGCCCCAGGTGACCGGGTCACGTGGGGTCATCGGCCCCAGGTGACCGGGTCACGTGGGAACACCGGCCCCAGGTGACCGGGTCACGTGGGGTCACCGGCCCCAGGTCAGCGGGTCACGTGGGGACACCGGCCCCAGGTGACCGGGTCACGTGGGGTTACCGGCCCCAGGTGACCGGGTCACGTGGGGTCACCGGCCCCAGGTGACCGGGTCACGTGGGGTCTCCGGCCCCAGGTGACCAGGTCACGTGGGGACACCTGCCCCAGGTGACCGGGTCACGTGGGGTCACCGGCCCCAGGTCAGCGGGTCACGTGGGGACACCGGCCCCAGGTGACCGGGTCACGTGGGGTCACCGGCCCCAGGTGACCGGGTCACGTGGGGACACCGGCCCCAGGTGACCGGGTCACGTGGGGTCACCGGCCCCAGGTCAGCGGGTCACGTGGGGACACCGGCCCCAGGTGACCGGGTCACGTGGGGTCACCGGCCCCAGGTGACCGGGTCACGTGTGGTCACCGGCCCCAGGTGACCGGGTCACGTGGGGACACCGGCCCCAGGTGACCGGGTCACGTGGGGTCACCGGCCCCAGGTGACCGGGTCACGTGGGGTCACCGGCCCCAGGTCAGCGGGTCACGTGGGGACACCGGCCCCAGGTGACCGGGTCACGTGGGGTCACCAGCCCCAGGTGACCGGGTCACGTGGGGACACCGGCCCCAGGTGACCGGGTCACGTGGGGTCACCTGCCCCAGGTCAGCGGGTCACGTGGGGACACCGGCCCCAGGTGACCGGGTCACGTGGGGACACCGGCCCCAGGTCAGCGGGTCACGTGGGGACCCCGGCCCCAGGTGACCGGGTCACGTGGGGACACCGGCCCCAGGTGACTGGGTCACGTGGGGACACCGGCCTCAGGTCAGCGGGTCACGTGGGGACACCGGCCCCAGGTCAGCGGGTCACGTGGGGACCCCGGACCCAGGTCAGCGGGTCACGTGGGGACACCGGCCCCAGGTAACCGGGTCATACCGAGTCCCCGGACCCAGGTCACCGGGTCAGTTCGGGACCCCGGACCCAGGTCGGGTCATGTCACGTCCCATGCCCGGGTCCCCGGGTTGGATTTTTACCCAGGCCCCGGGTCACAGGGTCATGTCGGGTCAACGGCCTGGGTACAAGGGTCTGGTGACCACCCCGACCCCAGGTCCCCGGGTCATGACGGGACACCGGACCAGGTCCCCGAGTCCGGTCGACACCACAGCCCCAGGTCACCGGGTCATGTCGGGACCCAGCCCGGGTCCCCGGGACGGGTTTTTACCCCAGCCGCAGATCACCGGGTCCTGTCGGGTACCCGGGTCGGGTCCCCTGGACAGGTCGGCACCCCGGCCCCCGGGTCACGGGGTCATGTCGGGTCGCTGTCCCGGGTACCAGTGTCAGGTGACCACCCCGGCCCCGGGAGACGGAGTCATACCGGGTCCCCGGCCCGGGTCCCCGGGTTGCATCGGGACAAAAGCACCGGATCACTGGATCACGTGGGGGCCCGGGCCCGGGTCCCCGGGTTGCATCGGGACACCAGCGAAGGACCACCGGGTCCTGTCGGGTCCCCGGCCCGGGTCCCCTGGACAGGTCGTTAACCCGGCCCCAGGTCACCGGGTCATGTCGCGCACCCGGCCTGGTTCCCACGTTCCGGTGACCACCCCGGCACCAGGACCCCGGGTCCCGTGGGGACCCCGGCCCCAGGTGACCGGGTCACGCGGGGTCACCGGCCCCAGGTCAGCGGGTCACGTGGGGACCCCGGCCCCAGGTCAGCGGGTCACGTGGGGACACCGGCCCCAGGTGACCGGGTCACGTGGGGACACCGGCCTCAGGTCAGCGGGTCACGTGGGGACACCGGCCCCAGGTCAGCGGGTCACGTGGGGACCCCGGACCCAGGTCAGCGGGTCACGTGGGGACACCGGCCCCAGGTAACCGGGTCATACCGAGTCCCCGGACCCAGGTCACCAGGTCAGTTCGGGACCCCGGACCCAGGTCGGGTCATGTCACGTCCCATGCCCGGGTCCCCGGGTTGGATTTTTACCCAGGCCCCGGGTCACAGGGTCATGTCGGGTCAACGGCCTGGGTACAAGGGTCTGGTGACCACCCCGACCCCAGGTCCCCGGGTCATGACGGGACACCGGACCAGGTCCCCGAGTCCGGTCGACACCACAGCCCCAGGTCACCGGGTCATGTCGGGACCCAGCCCGGGTCCCCGGGACGGGTTTTTACCCCAGCCGCAGATCACCGGGTCCTGTCGGGTACCCGGGTCGGGTCCCCTGGACAGGTCGGCACCCCGGCCCCGGGTCACGGGGTCATGTCGGGTCGCTGTCCCGGGTACCAGTGTCAGGTGACCACCCCGGCCCCGGGAGACGGAGTCATACCGGGTCCCCGGCCCGGGTCCCCGGGTTGCATCGGGACAAAAGCACCGGATCACTGGATCACGTGGGGGCCCGGGCCCGGGTCCCCGGGTTGCATCGGGACACCAGCGAAGGACCACCGGGTCCTGTCGGGTCCCCGGCCCGGGTCCCCTGGACAGGTCGTTAACCCGGCCCCAGGTCACCGGGTCATGTCGCGCACCCGGCCTGGTTCCCACGTTCCGGTGACCACCCCGGCACCAGGACCCCGGGTCCCGTGGGGACCCCGGCCCCAGGTGACCGGGTCACGCGGGGACACCGGCCCCAGGTCAGCGGGTCACGTGGGGACCCCGGCCCCAGGTCAGCGGGTCACGTGGGGACACCGGCCCCAGGTGACCGGGTCACGTGGGGACACCGGCCTCAGGTCAGCGGGTCACGTGGGGACACCGGCCCCAGGTCAGCGGGTCACGTGGGGACCCCGGACCCAGGTCAGCGGGTCACGTGGGGACACCGGCCCCAGGTAACCGGGTCATACCGAGTCCCCGGACCCAGGTCAGCGGGTCAGTTCGGGACCCCGGACCCAGGTCGGGTCATGTCACGTCCCATGCCCGGGTCCCCGGGTTGGATTTTTACCCAGGCCCCGGGTCACAGGGTCATGTCGGGTCAACGGCCTGGGTACAAGGGTCTGGTGACCACCCCGACCCCAGGTCCCCGGGTCATGACGGGACACCGGACCAGGTCCCCGAGTCCAGTCGACACCACAGCCCCAGGTCACCGGGTCATGTCGGGACCCAGCCCGGGTCCCCGGGACGGGTTTTTACCCCAGCCGCAGATCACCGGGTCCTGTCGGGTACCCGGGTCGGGTCCCCTGGACAGGTCGGCACCCCGGCCCCGGGTCACGGGGTCATGTCGGGTCGCTGTCCCGGGTACCAGTGTCAGGTGACCACCCCGGCCCCGGGAGACGGAGTCATACCGGGTCCCCGGCCCGGGTCCCCGGGTTGCATCGGGACAAAAGCACCGGATCACTGGATCACGTGGGGGCCCGGGCCCGGGTCCCCGGGTTGCATCGGGACACCAGCGAAGGACCACCGGGTCCTGTCGGGTCCCCGGCCCGGGTCCCCTGGACAGGTCGTTAACCCGGCCCCAGGTCACCGGGTCATGTCGCGCACCCGGCCTGGTTCCCACGTTCCGGTGACCACCCCGGCACCAGGACCCCGGGTCCCGTGGGGACCCCGGCCCCAGGTGACCGGGTCACGCGGGGTCACCGGCCCCAGGTCAGCGGGTCACGTGGGGTCACCGGCCCCAGGTCAGCGGGTCACGTGGGGACACCGGCCCCAGGTCAGCGGGTCACGTGGGGACACCGGCCCCAGGTCACCGCGTCAGGTCGGGACCCCGAACCCAGGTCCACGAGTCCGTCGACACCACAGCCCCGGGTCACCGGGTCGTGTCGGGTAAGCGGCCTGGTTCCCAGGTTCCGATGACCACCCCGGCACCAGGACTCCGGGTCACGTGGGGACACCGGCCCCAGGTGACCGGGTCACGTGGGGTCACCGGACCAGGGTCAGCGGGTCACGTGGGGACACCGGCCCCAGGTGACCGGGTCACGTGGGGACCCCGGCCCCAGGTCAGCGGGTCACGTGGGGACACCGGCCCCAGGTGACCGGGTCACGTGGGGACACCGGCCTCAGGTCAGCGGGTCACGTGGGGACACCGGCCCCAGGTCAGCGGGTCACGTGGGGACCCCGGACCCAGGTCAGCGGGTCAGTTCGGGACCCCGGACCCAGGTCGGGTCATGTCACGTCCCATGCCCGGGTCCCCGGGTTGGATTTTTACCCAGGCCCCGGGTCACAGGGTCATGTCGGGTCAACGGCCTGGGTACAAGGGTCTGGTGACCACCCCGACCCCAGGTCCCCGGGTCATGACGGGACACCGGACCAGGTCCCCGAGTCCGGTCGACACCACAGCCCCAGGTCACCGGGTCATGTCGGGACCCAGCCCGGGTCCCCGGGACGGGTTTTTACCCCAGCCGCAGATCACCGGGTCCTGTCGGGTACCCGGGTCGGGTCCCCTGGACAGGTCGGCACCCCGGCCCCAGGTCACGGGGTCATGTCGGGTCGCTGTCCCGGGTACCAGTGTCAGGTGACCACCCCGGCCCCGGGAGACGGAGTCATACCGGGTCCCCGGCCCGGGTCCCCGGGTTGCATCGGGACAAAAGCACCGGATCACTGGATCACGTGGGGGCCCGGGCCCGGGTCCCCGGGTTGCATCGGGACACCAGCGAAGGACCACCGGGTCCTGTCGGGTCCCCGGCCCGGGTCCCCTGGACAGGTCGTTAACCCGGCCCCAGGTCACCGGGTCATGTCGCGCACCCGGCCTGGTTCCCACGTTCCGGTGACCACCCCGGCACCAGGACCCCGGGTCCCGTGGGGACCCCGGCCCCAGGTGACCGGGTCACGCGGGGTCACCGGCCCCAGGTCAGCGGGTCACGTGGGGTCACCGGCCCCAGGTCAGCGGGTCACGTGGGGACACCGGCCCCAGGTCAGCGGGTCACGTGGGGACACCGGCCCCAGGTCACCGCGTCAGGTCGGGACCCCGAACCCAGGTCCACGAGTCCGTCGACACCACAGCCCCGGGTCACCGGGTCGTGTCGGGTAAGCGGCCTGGTTCCCAGGTTCCGATGACCACCCCGGCACCAGGACTCCGGGTCACGTGGGGACACCGGCCCCAGGTGACCGGGTCACGTGGGGTCACCGGACCAGGGTCAGCGGGTCACGTGGGGACACCGGCCCCAGGTGACCGGGTCACGTGGGGACCCCGGCCCCAGGTCAGCGGGTCACGTGGGGACACCGGCCCCAGGTGACCGGGTCACGTGGGGACACCGGCCTCAGGTCAGCGGGTCACGTGGGGACACCGGCCCCAGGTCAGCGGGTCACGTGGGGACCCCGGACCCAGGTCAGCGGGTCAGTTCGGGACCCCGGACCCAGGTCGGGTCATGTCACGTCCCATGCCCGGGTCCCCGGGTTGGATTTTTACCCAGGCCCCGGGTCACAGGGTCATGTCGGGTCAACGGCCTGGGTACAAGGGTCTGGTGACCACCCCGACCCCAGGTCCCCGGGTCATGACGGGACACCGGACCAGGTCCCCGAGTCCGGTCGACACCACAGCCCCAGGTCACCGGGTCATGTCGGGACCCAGCCCGGGTCCCCGGGACGGGTTTTTACCCCAGCCGCAGATCACCGGGTCCTGTCGGGTACCCGGGTCGGGTCCCCTGGACAGGTCGGCACCCCGGCCCCAGGTCACGGGGTCATGTCGGGTCGCTGTCCCGGGTACCAGTGTCAGGTGACCACCCCGGCCCCGGGAGACGGAGTCATACCGGGTCCCCGGCCCGGGTCCCCGGGTTGCATCGGGACAAAAGCACCGGATCACTGGATCACGTGGGGGCCCGGGCCCGGGTCCCCGGGTTGAATCGGGACACCAGCGAAGGACCACCGGGTCCTGTCGGGTCCCCGGCCCCAGGTGACCGGGTCACGTGGGGTCACCGGCCCCAGGTGAGCGGGTCACGTGGGGACACCGGCCCCAGGTCACCGGGTCACGTGGGGTCACCGTCCCCAGGTCAGCGGGTCACGTGGGGACCCCGGCCCCAGGTCAGCGGGTCACGTGGGGTCACCGGCCCCAGGTCAGCGGGTCACGTGGGGACCCCGGACCCAGGTCACCTGGTCATGTGTGGTACACAGCGTGGTTCCCAGGTTCCGATGACCTCCCCGGCACCAGGACCCCGGGTCACGTGGGGACACCGGCCCCAGGTGACCGGGTCACGTGGGGTCACCGGCCCCAGGTCAGCGGGTCACGTGGGGACACCGGCCTCAGGTCAGCGGGTCACGTGGGGACCCCGGCCCCAGGTCAGCGGGTCACGTGATGACACCGGCCCCAGGTGACCGGGTCACGTGGGGACACCGGCCCCAGGTCAGCGGGTCATGTGGGGACACCGGCCCCAGGTGACCGGGTCACGTGGGGACACCGGCCCCAGGTCAGCGGGTCACGTGGGGACACCGGCCCCAGGTGACTGGGTCACGTGGGGACACCGGACCCAGGTCAGCGGGTCACGTGGGGACCCCGGACCCAGGTCAGCGGGTCAGTTCGGGACCCCGGACCCAGGTCGGGTCATGTCACGTCCCATGCCTGGGTCCCCGGGTTGGATTTTTACCCAGGCCCCGGGTCACAGGGTCATGTCGGGTCAACGGCCTGGGTACAAGGGTCTGGTGACCACCCCGACCCCAGGTCCCCGGGTCATGACGGGACAGCGGACCAGGTCCCCGAGTCCGGTCGACACCACAGCCCCAGGTCACCGGGTCATGTCGGGACCCAGCCCGGGTCCCCGGGACGGGTTTTTACCCCAGCCGCAGATCACCGGGTCCTGTCGGGTACCCGGGTCGGGTCCCCTGGACAGGTCGGCACCCCGGCCCCGGGTCACGGGGTCATGTCGGGTCGCTGTCCCGGGTACCAGTGTCAGGTGACCACCCCGGCCCCGGGAGACGGAGTCATACCGGGTCCCCGGCCCGGGTCCCCGGGTTGCATCGGGACAAAAGCACCGGATCACTGGATCACGTGGGGGCCCGGGCCCGGGTCCCCGGGTTGCATCGGGACACCAGCGAAGGACCACCGGGTCCTGTCGGGTCCCCGGCCCGGGTCCCCTGGACAGGTCGTTAACCCGGCCCCAGGTCACCGGGTCATGTCGCGCACCCGGCCTGGTTCCCACGTTCCGGTGACCACCCCGGCAAAAGGACCCCGGGTCCCGTGGGGACCCCGGCCCCAGGTGACCGGGTCACGTGGGGTCACCGGCCCCAGGTGACCGGGTCACATGGGGACACCGGCCCCAGGTCAGCGGGTCACGTGGGGACACCGGCCCCAGGTCAGCGGGTCACGTGGGGACCCCGGACCCAGGTCACCTGGTCATGTGTGGTACCCAGCGTGGTTCCCAGGTTCCGATGACCTCCCCGGCACCAGGACCCCAGGTCACGTGGGGACACCGGCCCCAGGTGACCGGGTCACGTGGGGTCACCGGCCCCAGGTCAGCGGGTCACGTGGGGACACCGGCCCCAGGTCAGCGGGTCACGTGGGGACACCGGCCTCAGGTCAGCGGGTCACGTGGGGACCCCGGCCCCAGGTCAGCGGGTCACGTGATGACACCGGCCCCAGGTAACCAAGGCAGGTCAGGACCCAGCCCGGGTCCCCGGGACGGGTTTTTACCCCAGCCGCAGATCACCGGGTCCTGTCGGGTCCCCAGCCCGGGTCCCCTGGACAGGTCGATAACCCGGCCCCAGGTCACCCGGTCATCTCGCGCACCCGGCCTGGTTCCCAGGTTCCGATGACCACCCCGGCACCAGGACCCCGGGTCACGTGGGGACACCGGCCCCAGGTGACCGGGTCACGTGGGGTCACCGGTCCCAGGTCAGCGGGTCACGTGGGGACCCCGGCACCAGGTCACCGGGTCACGTGGGGTCACCGGCCCCAGGTCAGAGGGTCACGTGGGGACCCCGGACCCAGGTCACCGGGTCATGTCGGGACCCAGCCTGGTTCCCCTGTTGGGTTTTTACCCCAGCCGCAGATCACCGGGTCCTGTCGGGTACCCGGGTCGGGTCCCCTGGACAGGTCGGCACCCCGGCCCTGGGTCACGGGGTCATGTCGGGTCGCTGTCCCGGGTACCAGTGTCAGGTGACCACCCCGGCCCCGGGAGATGGAGTCATACCGGGTCCCCGGCCCGGGTCCCCGGGTTGCATCGGGACAAAAGCACCGGATCACTGGATCACGTGGGGGCCCGGGCCCGGGTCCCCGGGTTGCATCGGGACACCAGCGAAGGACCACCGGGTCCTGTCGGGTCCCCGGCCCGGGTCCCCTGGACAGGTCGTTAACCCGGCCCCAGGTCACCGGGTCATGTCGCGCACCCGGCCTGGTTCCCACGTTCCGGTGACCACCCCGGCACCAGGACCCCGGGTCCCGTGGGGACCCCGGCCCCAGGTGACCGGGTCACGTGGGGTCACCGGCCCCAGGTGACCGGGTCACGTGGGGACACCGGCCCCAGGTCACCGGGTCACGTGGGGACACCGTCCCCAGGTCAGCGGGTCACGTGGGGACCCCGGCCCCAGGTGACCGGGTCACGTGGGTTTACCGGCCCCATGTGACCGGGTCACGTGGGGACACCGGCCCCAGGTGACCGGGTCACGTGGGGTCACCGGCCCCAGGTGACCGGGTCACGTGGGGTCACCGGCACCAGGTGACCGGGTCACGTGGGGACACCGGCCCCAGGTGACCGGGTCACGTGGGGTCACCGGCCCCAGGTGACCGGGTCACGTGGGGTCACCGGCCCCAGGTGACCCGGTCACGTGGGGTCACCGGCCCCAGGTGACCGGGTCACGTGGGGTCACCGGCCCCAGGTCAGCGGGTCACGTGGGGACACCGGCCCCAGGTGACCGGGTCACGTGGGGTCACCGGCCCCAGGTGACCGGGTCACGTGGGGACACCGGCCCCAGGTGACCGGGTCACGTGGGGTCACCGGCCCCAGGTCAGCGGGTCACGTGGGGACACCGGCCCCAGGTAACCAAGGCATGTCGGGACCCAGCCCGGGTCCCCGGGACGGGTTTTTACCCCAGCCGCAGATCACCGGGTCCTGTCGGGTCCCCAGCCCGGGTCCCCTGGACAGGTCGATAACCCGGCCCCAGGTCACCCGGTCATCTCGCGCACCCGGCCTGGTTCCCAGGTTCCGATGACCACCCCGGCACCAGGACCCCGGGTCACGTGGGGACACCGGCCCCAGGTGACCGGGTCACGTGGGGTCACCGGTCCCAGGTCAGCGGGTCACGTGGGGACCCCGGCACCAGGTCACCGGGTCACGTGGGGTCACCGGCCCCAGGTCAGAGGGTCACGTGGGGACCCCGGACCCAGGTCACCGGGTCATGTCGGGACCCAGCCTGGTTCCCCTGTTGGGTTTTTACCCCAGCCGCAGATCACCGGGTCCTGTCGGGTACCCGGGTCGGGTCCCCTGGACAGGTCGGCACCCCGGCCCTGGGTCACGGGGTCATGTCGGGTCGCTGTCCCGGGTACCAGTGTCAGGTGACCACCCCGGCCCCGGGAGACGGAGTCATACCGGGTCCCCGGCCCGGGTCCCCGGGTTGCATCGGGACAAAAGCACCGGATCACTGGATCACGTGGGGGCCCGGGCCCGGGTCCCCGGGTTGCATCGGGACACCAGCGAAGGACCACCGGGTCCTGTCGGGTCCCCGGCCCGGGTCCCCTGGACAGGTCGTTAACCCGGCCCCAGGTCACCGGGTCATGTCGCGCACCCGGCCTGGTTCCCACGTTCCGGTGACCACCCCGGCACCAGGACCCCGGGTCCCGTGGGGACCCCGGCCCCAGGTGACCGGGTCACGTGGGGTCACCGGCCCCAGGTGACCGGGTCACGTGGGGACACCGGCCCCAGGTCACCGGGTCACGTGGGGTCACCGTCCCCAGGTCAGCGGGTCACGTGGGGACCCCGGCCCCAGGTGACCGGGTCACGTGGGTTTACCGGCCCCAGGTGACCGGGTCACGTGGGGACACCGGCCCCAGGTGACCGGGTCACGTGGGGTCACCGGCCCCAGGTGACCGGGTCACGTGGGGTCACCGGCACCAGGTGACCGGGTCACGTGGGGACACCGGCCCCAGGTGACCGGGTCACGTGGGGTCACCGGCCCCAGGTGACCGGGTCACGTGGGGTCACCGGCCCCAGGTGACCCGGTCACGTGGGGTCACCGGCCCCAGGTGACCGGGTCACGTGGGGTCACCGGCCCCAGGTCAGCGGGTCACGTGGGGACACCGGCCCCAGGTGACCGGGTCACGTGGGGTCACCGGCTCCAGGTGACCGGGTCACGTGGGGACACCGGTCCCAGGTGACCGGGTCACGTGGGGTCACCGGCCCCAGGTCAGCGGGTCACGTGGGGACACCGGCCCCAGGTAACCAAGGCATGTCGGGACCCAGCCCGGGTCCCCGGGACGGGTTTTTACCCCAGCCGCAGATCACCGGGTCCTGTCGGGTCCCCGGCCCGGGTCCCCTGGACAGGTCGATAACCCGGCCCCAGGTCACCCGGTCATCTCGCGCACCCGGCCTGGTTCCCAGGTTCCGATGACCACCCCGGCACCAGGACCCAGGGTCACGTGGGGACACCGGCCCCAGGTGACCGGGTCACGTGGGGTCACCGGCCCCAGGTCAGCGGATCACGTGGGGACCCCGGCCCCAGGTGACCGGGTCACGTGGGGACCCCGGCCCCAGGTGACGGGGTCACGTGGGGACACCGGCCCCAGGTCATCAGGTCACGTGGGGTCACCGGCCCCAGATGACCGGGTCACGTGGGGACACCGGCCCCAGGTGACCGGGTCACGTGGGGTCACCGGCACCAGGTGACCGGGTCACGTGGGGTCACCGGCCCCAGGTGACCCGGTCACGTGGGGTCACCGGCCCCAGGTGACCGGGTCACGTGGGGACACCGGCCCCAGGTGACCGGGTCACGTGGGGTCACCGGCACCAGGTGACCGGGTCACGTGGGGTCACCGGCCCCAGGTGACCGGGTCACGTAGGGTCACCGGCCCCAGGTGACCGGGTCACGTGAGGTCACCGGCCCCAGGTGACCTGGTCACGTGGGGTCACCGGCCCCAGGTCAGCGGGTCACGTGGGGTCACCGGCCCCAGGTCAGCGGGTCACGTGGGGACACCGGCCCCAGGTGACCGGGTCACGTGGGGACACCGGCCCCAGGTGACCGGGTCACGTGGGGTCACCGGCCCCAGGTGACCGGGTCACGTGGGGTCACCGGCCCCACGTGACCGGGTCACGTGGGGTCACCGGCCCCAGGTGACCGGGTCACGTGGGGTCACCGGCCGCAGGTGACCGGGTCACGTGGGGACACCGGCTCCAGGTGACCGGGTCACGTGGTGTCACCGGCCCCAGGTGACCGGGTCACGTGGGGTCACCAGCACCAGGTGACCGGGTCACGTGGGGACACCGGCCCCAGGTGACCGTGTCACGTGGGGTCACCGGCCCCAGGTGACCGGGTCACGTGGGGACACCGGCCCCAGGTGACCGGGTCACGTGGGGTCACCGGCCCCAGGTGACCGGGTCACGTGGGGTCACCGGCACCAGGTGACCGGGTCACGTGGGGACACCGGCCCCAGGTGACCGGGTCACGTGGGGTCACCGGCCCCAGGTGACCGGGTCACGTGGGGTCACCGGCCCCAGGTGACCCGGTCACGTGGGGTCACCGGCCCCAGGTGACCGGTTCACGTGGGGTCACCGGCCCCAGGTCAGCGGGTCACGTGGGGACACCGGCCCCAGGTGACCGGGTCACGTGGGTTCACCGGCCCCAGGTGACCGGGTCACGTGGGGACACCGGCCCCAGGTGACCGGGTCACGTGGGGTCACCGGCCCCAGGTCAGGGGGTCACGTGGGGACACCGGCCCCAGGTAACCAAGGCATGTCGGGACCCAGCCCGGGTCCCCGGGACGGGTTTTTACCCCAGCCGCAGATCACCGGGTCCTGTCGGGTCCCCGGCCCGGGTCCCCTGGACAGGTCGATAACCCGGCCCCAGGTCACCCGGTCATCTCGCGCACCCGGCCTGGTTCCCAGGTTCCGATGACCACCCCGGCACCAGGACCCCGGGTCACGTGGGGACACCGGCCCCAGGTGACTGGGTCACGTGGGGTCACCGGCCCCAGGTCAGCGGGTCACGTGGGGACCCCGGCCCCAGGTGACCGGGTCACGTGGGGACCCCGGCCCCAGGTCAGCGGGTCACGTGGGGACCCCGGACCCAGGTCACCTGGTCATGTGTGGTACCCAGCCTGGTTCCCAGGTTCCGATGACCACCCCGGCCCCAGGTCACCGGGTCACGTGGGGACCCCGGCCCCAGGTGACCGGGTCACGTGGGGACACCGGCCCCAGGTGACCGGGTCACGTGGGGACACCGGCCCCAGGTAACCGGGTCATAGCGGGTCCCCGGACCCAGGTCGGGTCATGTCACGTCCCATGCCCGGGTCCCCCGGTTGGATTTTTACCCAGGCCCCGGGTCACAGGGTCATGTCGGGTCAACGGCCTGGGTACAAGGGTCTGGTGACCACCCCGACCCCAGGTCCCCGGGTCATGACGGGACAGCGGACCAGGTCCCCGAGTCCGGTCGACACCACAGCCCCAGGTCACCGGGTCATGTCGGGACCCAGCCCGGGTCCCCGGGACGGGTTTTTACCCCAGCCGCAGATCACCGGGTCCTGTCGGGTACCCGGGTCGGGTCCCCTGGACAGGTCGGCACCCCGGCCCCGGGTCACGGGGTCATGTCGGGTCGCTGTCCCGGGTACCAGTGTCAGGTGACCACCCCGGCCCCGGGAGACGGAGTCATACCGGGTCCCCGGCCCGGGTCCCCGGGTTGCATCGGGACAAAAGCACCGGATCACTGGATCACGTGGGGGCCCGGGCCCGGGTCCCCGGGTTGCATCGGGACACCAGCGAAGGACCACCGGGTCCTGTCGGGTCCCCGGCCCGGGTCCCCTGGACAGGTCGTTAACCCGGCCCCAGGTCACCGGGTCATGTCGCGCACCTGGCCTGGTTCCCACGTTCCGGTGACCACCCCGGCACCAGGACCCCGGGTCCCGTGGGGACCCCGGCCCCAGGTGACCGGGTCACGTGGGGTCACCGGCCCCAGGTGACCGGGTCACGTGGGGACACCGGCCCCAGGTCACCGGGTCACGTGGGGTCACCGTCCCCAGGTCAGCGGGTCACGTGGGGACCCCGGAACCAGGTCACCGGATCACGTGGGGTCACCGGCCCCAGGTCAGCGGGTCACGTGGTGACACCGGCCCCAGGTCACCGGGTCACGTGGGGACCCCGGCCCCAGGTCAGCGGGTCACGTGGGGTCACCGGCCCCAGGTCAGCGGGTCACGTGGGGACCCCGGCCCCAGGTCAGCGGGTCACGTGGGGACCCCGGCCCCAGGTCAGCGGGTCACGTGGGGACACCGGCCCCAGGTCACCGCGTCAGGTCGGGACCCCGAACACAGGTCCACGAGTCCGTCAACACCACAGCCCCGGGTCACCGGGTCGTGTCGGGTAACCGGCCTGGTTCCAAGGTTCCGATGACCACCCCGGCACCAGGACCCCGGGTCACGTGGGGACACCGGCCCCAGGTGACCGGGTCACGTGGGGACACCGGCCCCAGGTCATCGGGTCACGTGGGGACACCGGCCCCAGGTGACCGGGTCACGTGGGGTCACCGGCCCCAGGTCAGCGGGTCACGTGGGGACACCGGCCCCAGGTGACCGGGTCACGTGGGGTCACCGGCCCCAGGTCAGCGGGTCACGTGGGGTCACCGGCCCCAGGTGACCGGGTCACGTGGGGTCACCGGCACCAGGTGACCGGGTCACGTGGGGACACCGGCCCCAGGTGACCGGGTCACGTGGGGTCACCGGCCCCAGGTGACCGGGTCACGTGGGGTCACCGGCCCCAGGTGACCCGGTCACGTGGGGTCACCGGCCCCAGGTGACCGGGTCACGTGGGGTCACCGGCCCCAGGTCAGCGGGTCACGTGGGGACACCGGCCCCAGGTGACCGGGTCACGTGGGGTCACCGGCCCCAGGTGACCGGGTCACGTGGGGACACCGGCCCCAGGTGACCGGGTCACGTGGGGTCACCTGCCCCAGGTCAGCGGGTCACGTGGGGACACCGGCCCCAGGTAACCAAGGCATGTCGGGACCCAGCCCGGGTCCCCGGGACGGGTTTTTACCCCAGCCGCAGATCACCGGGTCCTGTCGGGTCCCCGGCCCGGGTCCCCTGGACAGGTCGATAACCCGGCCCCAGGTCACCCGGTCATCTCGCGCACCCGGCCTGGTTCCCAGGTTCCGATGACCACCCCGGCACCAGGACCCCGGGTCACGTGGGGACACCGGCCCCAGGTGACCGGGTCACGTGGGGTCACCGGCCCCAGGTCAGCGGGTCACGTGGGGACCCCGGCCCCAGGTGACCGGGTCACGTGGGGACCCCGGCCCCAGGTCAGAGGGTCACGTGGGGACCCCGGACCCAGGTCACCTGGTCATGTGTGGTACCCAGCCTGGTTCCCAGGTTCCGATGACCACCCCGGCCCCAGGTCACCGGGTCACGTGGGGACCCCGGCCGCAGGTGACCGGGTCACGTGGGGACACCGGCCCCAGGTGACCGGGTCACGTGGGGACACCGGCCCCAGGTAACCGGGTCATAGCGGGTCCCCGGACCCAGGTCGGGTCATGTCACGTCCCATGCCCGGGTCCCCGGGTTGGATTTTTACCCAGGCCCCGGGTCACAGGGTCATGTCTGGTCAACGGCCTGGGTAAAAGGGTCTGGTGACCACCCCGACCCCAGGTCCCCGGGTCATGACGGGACAGCGGACCAGGTCCCCGAGTCCGGTCGACACCACAGCCCCAGGTCACCGGGTCACGTCGGCACCCCGGAACCAGGTCACCGGGTCATGTCGGGACCCAGCCCGGGTCCCCGGGACGGGTTTTTACCCCAGCCGCAGATCACCGGGTCCTGTCGGGTACCCGGGTCGGGTCCCCTGGACAGGTCGGCACCCCGGCCCCGGGTCACGGGGTCATGTCGGGTCGCTGTCCCGGGTACCAGTGTCAGGTGACCACCCCGGCCCCGGGAGACGGAGTCATACCGGGTCCCCGGCCCGGGTCCCCGGGTTGCATCGGGACAAAAGCACCGGATCACTGGATCACGTGGGGGCCCGGGCCCGGGTCCCCGGGTTGCATCGGGACACCAGCGAAGGACCACCGGGTCCTGTCGGGTCCCCGGCCCGGGTCCCCTGGACAGGTCGTTAACCCGGCCCCAGGTCACCGGGTCATGTCGCGCACCCGGCCTGGTTCCCACGTTCCGGTGACCACCCCGGCACCAGGACCCCGGGTCCCGTGGGGACCCCGGCCCCAGGTGACCGGGTCACGCGGGGTCACCGGCCCCAGGTCAGCGGGTCACGTGGGGACACCGGCCCCAGGTCAGCGGGTCACGTGGGGACACCGGCCCCAGGTCACCGCGTCAGGTCGGGACCCCGAACCCAGGTCCACGAGTCCGTCGACACCACAGCCCCGGGTCACCGGGTCGTGTCGGGTAACCGGCCTGGTTCCCAGGTTCCGATGACCACCCCGGCACCAGGACTCCGGGTCACGTGGGGACACCGGCCCCAGGTCACCGGGTCACGTGGGGTCACCGGACCCAGGTGACCCGGTCACGTGGGGACACCGGCCCCAGGTGACCGGGTCACGTGGGGTCACCGGCCCCAGGTGACCGGGTCACGTGGGGTCACCGGCCCCAGGTGACCGGGTCATGTGTGGTACCCAGCCTGGTTCCCAGGTTCCGATGACCTCCCCGGCACCAGGACCCTGGGTCACGTGGGGTCACCGGCCCCAGGTGACCGGGTCACGTGGGGTCACCGGCCCCAGGTCAGCGGGTCACGTGGGGACCCCGGCCCCAGGTCAGCGGGTCACGTGGGGACACCGGCCCCAGGTGACCGGGTCATACCGAGTCCCCGGACCCAGGTCACCGGGTCAGTTCGGGACCCCGGACCCAGGTCGGGTCATGTCACGTCCCATGCCCGGGTCCCCGGGTTGGATTTTTACCCAGGTCCCGGGTCACACGGTCATGTCGGGTCAACGGCCTGGGTACAAGGGTCTGGTGACCACCCCGACCCCAGGTCCCCGGGTCATGACGGGACACCGGACCAGGTCCCCGAGTCCGGTCGACACCACAGCCCCAGGTCACGGGGTCATGTCGGGACCCAGCCCGGGTCCCCGGGACGGGTTTTTACCCCAGCCGCAGATCACCGGGTCCTGTCGGGTACCCGGGTCGGGTCCCCTGGACAGGTCGGCACCCCGGCCCCGGGTCACGGGGTCATGTCGGGTCGCTGTCCCGGGTACCAGTGTCAGGTGACCACCCCGGCCCCGGGAGACGGAGTCATACCGGGTCCCCGGCCCGGGTCCCCGGGTTGCATCGGGACAAAAGCACCGGATCACTGGATCACGTGGGGGCCCGGGCCCGGGTCCCCGGGTTGCATCGGGACACCAGCGAAGGACCACCGGGTCCTGTCGGGTCCCCGGCCCGGGTCCCCTGGACAGGTCGTTAACCCGGCCCCAGGTCACCGGGTCATGTCGCGCACCCGGCCTGGTTCCCACGTTCCGGTGACCACCCCGGCACCAGGACCCCGGGTCCCGTGGGGACCCCGGCCCCAGGTGACCGGGTCACGCGGGGTCACCGGCCCCAGGTCAGCGGGTCACGTGGGGACACCGGCCCCAGGTCAGCGGGTCACGTGGGGACACCGGCCCCAGGTCACCGCGTCAGGTCGGGACCCCGAACCCAGGTCCACGAGTCCGTCGACACCACAGCCCCGGGTCACCGGGTCGTGTCGGGTAACCGGCCTGGTTCCCAGGTTCCGATGACCACCCCGGCACCAGGACTCCGGGTCACGTGGGGACACCGGCCCCAGGTCACCGGGTCACGTGGGGTCACCGGACCCAGGTGACCCGGTCACGTGGGGACACCGGCCCCAGGTGACCGGGTCACGTGGGGTCACCGGCCCCAGGTGACCGGGTCACGTGGGGTCACCGGCCCCAGGTGACCGGGTCACGTGGGGACACCGGCCCCAGGTGACCGGGTCACGTGGGGTCACCGGCCCCAGGTGACCGGGTCACGTGGGGTCACCGGCCCAAGGTCAGCGGGTCACGTGGGGACACCGGCCCCAGGTGACCGGGTCACGTGGGGTCACCGGCCCCAGGTGACCGGGTCACGTGGGGTCACCGGCCCCAGGTGACCGGGTCACGTGGGGACACCGGCCCCAGGTGACCGGGTCACGTCGGGTCACCGGCCCCAGGTGACCGGGTCACGTGGGGTCACCGGCCCCAGGTGACCGGGTCACGTGGGGACACCGGCCCCAGGTGACCGGGTCACGTGGGGTCACCGGCCCCAGGTCAGCGGGTCACGTGGGGTCACCGGCCCCAGGTGACCGGGTCACGTGGGGTCACCGGCCCCAGGTGACCGGGTCACGTGGGGTCACCGGCCCAGGTCAGCGGGTCACGTGGGGACACCGGCCCCAGGTAACCAAGGCAGGTCGGGACCCAGCCCGGGTCCCCGGGACGGGTTTTTACCCCAGCCGCAGATCACCGGGTCCTGTCGGGTCCCCGGCCCGGGTCCCCTGGACAGGTCGATAACCCGGCCCCAGGTCACCCGGTCATCTCGCGCACCCGGCCTCTTTCCCATGTTCCGATGACCACCCCGGCACCAGGACACCGGGTCACGTGGGGACACCGGCCCCAGGTGACCGGGTCACGTGGGGTCACCGGCCCCAGGTCAGCGGGTCACGTGGGGACCCCGGCCCCAGGTGACCGGGTCACGTGGGGACACCGGCCCCAGGTAACCGGGTCATACCGAGTCCCCGGACCCAGGTCACCGGGTCAGTTCGGGACCCCGGACCCAGGTCGGGTCATGTCACGTCCCATGCCCGGGTCCCCGGGTTGGATTTTTACCCAGGCCCCGGGTCACAGGGTCATGTCGGGTCAACGGCCTGGGTACAAGAGTCCGGTCGACACCACAGCCCCAGGTCACGGGGTCATGTCGGGACCCAGCCCGGGTCCCCGGGACGGGTTTTTACCCCAGCCGCAGATCACCGGGTCCTGTCGGGTACCCGGGTCGGGTCCCCTGGACAGGTCGGCACCCCGGCCCCGGGTCACGGGGTCATGTCGGGTCGCTGTCCCGGGTACCAGTGTCAGGTGACCACCCCGGCCCCGGGAGACGGAGTCATACCGGGTCCCCGGCCCGGGTCCCCGGGTTGCATTGGGACAAAAGCACCGGATCACTGGATCACGTGGGGGCCCGGGCCCGGGTCCCCGGGTTGCATCGGGACACCAGCGAAGGACCACCGGGTCCTGTCGGGTCCCCGGCCCGGGTCCCCTGGACAGGTCGATAACCCGGCCCCAGGTCACCCGGTCATCTCGCGCACCCGGCCTGGTTCCCAGGTTCCGATGACCACCCCGGCACCAGGACCCCGGGTCACGTGGGGACACCGGCCCCAGGTGACCGGGTCACGTGGGGTCACCGGCCCCAGGTCAGCGGGTCACGTGGGGACCCCGGCCCCAGGTCAGCGGGTCACGTGGGGACACCGGCCCCAGGTCACCGCGTCAGGTCGGGACCCCGAACCCAGGTCCACGAGTCCGTCGACACCACAGCCCCGGGTCACCGGGTCGTGTCGGGTAACCGGCCTGGTTCCCAGGTTCCGATGACCACCCCGGCACCAGGACTCCGGGTCACGTGGGGACACCGGCCCCAGGTCACCGGGTCACGTGGGGTCACCGGACCCAGGTGACCCGGTCACGTGGGGACACCGGCTCCAGGTGACCGGGTCACGTGGGGTCACCGGCCCCAGGTGACCGGGTCACGTGGGGTCACCGGCCCCAGGTGACCGGGTCACGTGGGGACACCGGCCCCAGGTGACCGGGTCACGTGGGGTCACCGGCCCCAGGTGACCGGGTCACGTGGGGTCACCGGCCCCAGGTGACCGGGTCACGTGGGGACACCGGCCCCAGGTGACCGGGTCACGTGGGGTCACCGGCCCCAGGTGACCGGGTCACGTGAGGTCACCGGCCCCAGGTGACCGGGTCACGTGGGGTCACCGGCCCCAGGTGACCGGGTCACGTGGGGACACCGGCCCCAGGTGACCGGGTCACGTCGGGTCACCGGCCCCAGGTGACCGGGTCACGTGGGGTCACCGGCCCCAGGTGACCGGGTCACGTGGGGACACCGGCCCCAGGTGACCGGGTCACGTGGGGTCACCGGCCCCAGGTCAGCGGGTCACGTGGTGTCACCGGCCCCAGGTGACCGGGTCACGTGGGGCACCGGCCCCAGGTGACCGGGTCACGTGGGGTCACCGGCCCAGGTCAGCGGGTCACGTGGGGACACCGGCCCCAGGTAACCAAGGCAGGTCGGGACCCAGCCCGGGTCCCCGGGACGGGTTTTTACCCCAGCCGCAGATCACCGGGTCCTGTCGGGTCCCCGGCCCGGGTCCCCTGGACAGGTCGATAACCCGGCCCCAGGTCACCCGGTCATCTCGCGCACCCGGCCTCTTTCCCATGTTCCGATGACCACCCCGGCACCAGGACCCCGGGTCACGTGGGGACACCTGCCCCAGGTGACCGGGTCACGTGGGGTCACCGGCCCCAGGTCAGCGGGTCACGTGGGGACCCCGGCCCCAGGTCAGCGGGTCACGTGGGGACACCGGCCCCAGGTAACCGGGTCATACCGAGTCCCCGGACCCAGGTCACCGGGTCAGTTCGGGACCCCGGACCCAGGTCGGGTCATGTCACGTCCCATGCCCGGGTCCCCGGGTTGGATTTTTACCCAGGCCCCGGGTCACAGGGTCATGTCGGGTCAACGGCCTGGGTACAAGGGTCTGGTGACCACCCCGACCCCAGGTCCCCGGGTCATGACGGGACACCGGACCAGGTCCCCGAGTCCGGTCGACACCACAGCCCCAGGTCACCGGGTCATGTCGGGACCCAGCCCGGGTCCCCGGGATGGGTTTTTACCCCAGCCGCAGATCACCGGGTCCTGTCGGGTACCCGGGTCGGGTCCCCTGGACAGGTCGGCACCCCGGCCCCGGGTCACGGGGTCATGTCGGGTCGCTGTCCCGGGTACCAGTGTCAGGTGACCACCCCGGCCCCGGGAGACGGAGTCATACCGGGTCCCCGGCCCGGGTCCCCGGGTTGCATCGGGACAAAAGCACCGGATCACTGGATCACGTGGGGGCCCGGGCCCGGGTCCCCGGGTTGCATCGGGACACCAGCGAAGGACCACCGGGTCCTGTCAGGTCCCCGGCCCGGGTCCCCTGGACAGGTCGTTAACCCGGCCCCAGGTCACCGGGTCATGTCGCGCACCCGGCCTGGTTCCCACGTTCCGGTGACCACCCCGGCACCAGGACCCCGGGTCCCGTGGGGACCCCGGCCCCAGGTGACCGGGTCACGCGGGGTCACCGGCCCCAGGTCAGCGGGTCACGTGGGGTCACCGGCCCCAGGTGACCGGGTCACGTGGGGACACCGGCCCCAGGTCAGCGGGTCACGTGGGGACACCGGCCCCAGGTCACCGCGTCAGGTCGGGACCCCGAACCCAGGTCCACGAGTCCGTCGACACCACAGCCCCGGGTCACCGGGTCGTGTCGGGTAAGCGGCCTGGTTCCCAGGTTCCGATGACCACCCCGGCACCAGGACCCCGGGTCACGTGGGGACACCGGCCCCAGGTCACCGGGTCACGTGGGGTCACCGTCCCCAGGTCAGCGGGTCACGTGGGGACCCCGGACCCAGGTCACCTGGTCATGTGTGGTACCCAGCCTGGTTCCCAGGTTCCGATGACCTCCCCGGCACCAGGACCCTGGGTCACGTGGGGACACCGGCCCCAGGTGACTGGGTCACGTGGGGACACCGGCCCCAGGTCAGCGGGTCACGTGGGGACCCCGGCCCCAGGTCAGCGGGTCACGTGGGGACACCGGCCCCAGGTGACCGGGTCACGTGGGGACACCGGCCTCAGGTCAGCGGGTCACGTGGGGACACCGGCCCCAGGTCAGCGGGTCACGTGGGGACCCCGGACCCAGGTCAGCGGGTCACGTGGGGACCCCGGACCCAGGTCAGCGGGTCAGTTCGGGACCCCGGACCCAGGTCGGGTCATGTCACGTCCCATGCCCGGGTCCCCGGGTTGGATTTTTACCCAGTCCCCGGGTCACAGGGTCATGTCGGGTCAACGGCCTGGGTACAAGGGTCTGGTGACCACCCCGACCCCAGGTCCCCGGGTCATGACGGGACACCGGGCCAGGTCCCCGAGTCCGGTCAACACCACAGCCCCAGGTCACCGGGTCATGTCGGGACCCAGCCCGGGTCCCCGGGACGGGTTTTTACCCCAGCCGCAGATCACCGGGTCCTGTCGGGTACCCGGGTCGGGTCCCCTGGACAGGTCGGCACCCCGGCCCCGGGTCACGGGGTCATGTCGGGTCGCTGTCCCGGGTACCAGTGTCAGGTGACCACCCCGGCCCCGGGAGACGGAGTCATACCGGGTCCCCGGCCCGGGTCCCCGGGTTGCATCGGGACAAAAGCACCGGATCACTGGATCACGTGGGGGCCCGGGCCCGGGTCCCCGGGTTGCATCGGGACACCAGCGAAGGACCACCGGGTCCTGTCGGGTCCCCGGCCCGGGTCCCCTGGACAGGTCGTTAACCCGGCCCCAGGTCACCGGGTCATGTCGCGCACCCGGCCTGGTTCCCACGTTCCGGTGACCACCCCGGCACCAGGACCCCGGGTCCCGTGGGGACCCCGGCCCCAGGTGACCGGGTCACGTGGGGTCACCGGCCCCAGGTGACCGGGTCACGTGGGGACACCGGCCCCAGGTCACCGGGTCACGTGGGGTCACCGGCCCCAGGTCAGCGGGTTACGTGGGGACCCCGGACCCAGGTCACCTGGTCATGTGTGGTACCCAGCGTGGTTCCCAGGTTCCGATGACCTCCCCGGCACCAGGACCCCGGGTCACGTGGGGACACCGGCCCCAGGTGAGCAGGTCACGTGGGGTCACCGGCCCCAGGTCAGCGGGTCACGTGGGGACCCCGGCCCCAGGTCAGCGGGTCACGTGGGGACCCCGGCCCCAGGTCAGCGGGTCACGTGGGGACACCGGCCCCAGGTCACCGCGTCAGGTCGGGACCCCGAACACAGGTCCACGAGTCCGTCGACACCATAGCCCCGGGTCACCGGGTCGTGTCGGGTAACCGGCCTGGTTCCAAGGTTCCGATGACCACCCCGGCACCAGGACCCCGGGTCACGTGGGGACACCGGCCCCAGGTGACCGGGTCACGTGGGGACACCGGCCCCAGGTCATCGGGTCACGTGGGGACACCGGCCCCAGGTGACCGGGTCACGTGGGGTCAACGGCCCCAGGTGACCCGGTCACGTGGGGTCACCGGCCCCAGGTGACCGGGTCACGTGGGGACACCGGCCCCAGGTGACCGGGTCACGTGGGGTCACCGGCACCAGGTGACCGGGTCACGTGGGGTCACCGGCCCCAGGTGACCGGGTCACGTGGGGACACCGGCCCCAGGTGACCGGGTCACGTGGGGTCACCGGCCCCAGGTGACCGGGTCACGTGGGGTCACCGGCACCAGGTGACCGGGTCACGTGGGGACACCGGCCCCAGGTCACCGCGTCAGGTCGGGACCCCGAACCCAGGTCCACGAGTCCGTCGACACCACAGCCCCGGGTCACCGGGTCGTGTCGGGTAAGCGGCCTGGTTACCAGGTTCCGATGACCACCCCGGCACCAGGACTCCGGGTCACGTGGGGACACCGGCCCCAGGTCACCGGGTCACGTGGGGTCACCGTCCCCAGGTCAGCGGGTCACGTGGGGACCCAGGCCCCAGGTCACCGGATCACGTGGGGTCACCGGCCCCAGGTCAGCGGGTCACGTGGGGACCCCGGACCCAGGTCACCTGGTCATGTGTGGTACCCAGCCTGGTTCCCAGGTTCCGATGACCTCCCCGGCACCAGGACCCTGGGTCACGTGGGGTCACCGGCCCCAGGTGACCGGGTCACGTGGGGTCACCGGCCCCAGGTCAGCGGGTCACGTGGGGACCCCGGCCCCAGGTCAGCGGGTCACGTGGGGACCCCGGCCCCAGGTCAGCGGGTCACGTGGGGACACCGGCCCCAGGTGACCGGGTCACGTGGGGACACCGGCCTCAGGTCAGCGGGTCACATGGGGCACCGGCCCCAGGTCAGCGGGTCACGTGGGGACCCCGGACCCAGGTCAGCGGGTCAAGTGGGGACACCGGCCCCAGGTAACCGGGTCATACCGAGTCCCCGGACCCAGGTCACCGGGTCAGTTCGGGACCCCGGACCCAGGTCGGGTCATGTCACGTCCCATGCCCGGGTCCCCGGGTTGGATTTTTACCCAGGCCCCGGGTCACAGGGTCATGTCGGGTCAACGGCCTGGGTACAAGGGTCTGGTGACCACCCCGACCCCAGGTCCCCGGGTCATGACGGGACACCGGACCAGGTCCCCGAGTCCGGTCGACACCACAGCCCCAGGTCACCGGGTCATGTCGGGACCCAGCCCGGGTCCCCGGGATGGGTTTTTACCCCAGCCGCAGATCACCGGGTCCTGTCGGGTACCCGGGTCGGGTCCCCTGGACAGGTCGGCACCCCGGCCCCGGGTCACGGGGTCATGTCGGGTCGCTGTCCCGGGTACCAGTGTCAGGTGACCACCCCGGCCCCGGGAGACGGAGTCATACCGGGTCCCCGGCCCGGGTCCCCGGGTTGCATCGGGACAAAAGCACCGGATCACTGGATCACGTGGGGGCCCGGGCCCGGGTCCCCGGGTTGCATCGGGACACCAGCGAAGGACCACCGGGTCCTGTCAGGTCCCCGGCCCGGGTCCCCTGGACAGGTCGTTAACCCGGCCCCAGGTCACCGGGTCATGTCGCGCACCCGGCCTGGTTCCCACGTTCCGGTGACCACCCCGGCACCAGGACCCCGGGTCCCGTGGGGACCCCGGCCCCAGGTGACCGGGTCACGCGGGGTCACCGGCCCCAGGTCAGCGGGTCACGTGGGGTCACCGGCCCCAGGTCAGCGGGTCACGTGGGGACACCGGCCCCAGGTCAGCGGGTCACGTGGGGACACCGGCCCCAGGTCACCGCGTCAGGTCGGGACCCCGAACCCAGGTCCACGAGTCCGTCGACACCACAGCCCCGGGTCACCGGGTCGTGTCGGGTAAGCGGCCTGGTTCCCAGGTTCCGATGACCACCCCGGCACCAGGACTCCGGGTCACGTGGGGACACCGGCCCCAGGTCACCGGGTCACGTGGGGTCACCGGACCCAGGTGACCCGGTCACGTGGGGACACCGGCCCCAGGTGACCGGGTCACGTGGGGTCACCGGCCCCAGGTGACCGGGTCACGTGGGGTCACCGGCCCCAGGTGACCGGGTCACGTGGGGACACCGGCCCCAGGTGACCGGGTCACGTGGGGTCACCGGCCCCAGGTGACCGGGTCACGTGGGGTCACCGGCCCCAGGTCAGCGGGTCACGTGGGGACACCGGCCCCAGGTGACCGGGTCACGTGGGGTCACCGGCCCCAGGTGACCGGGTCACGTGGGGTCACCGGCCCCAGGTGACCAGGTCACGTGGGGACACCGGCCCCAGGTGACCGGGTCACGTGGGGTCACCGGCCCCAGGTCAGCGGGTCACGTGGGGTCACCGGCCCCAGGTGACCGGGTCACGTGGGGTCACCGGCCCCAGGTGACCGGGTCACGTGTGGTCACCGGCCCAGGTCAGCGGGTCACGTGGGGACACCGGCCCCAGGTAACCAAGGCAGGTCGGGACCCAGCCCGGGTCCCCGGGACGGGTTTTTACCCCAGCCGCAGATCACCGGGTCCTGTCGGGTCCCCGGCCCGGGTCCCCTGGACAGGTCGATAACCCGGCCCCAGGTCACCCGGTCATCTCGCGCACCCGGCCTGTTTCCCATGTTCCGATGACCACCCCGGCACCAGGACCCCGGGTCACGTGGGGACACCGGCCCCAGGTGACCGGGTCACGTGGGGTCACCGGCCCCAGGTCAGCGGGTCACGTGGGGACCCCGGCCCCAGGTGACCGGGTCACGTGGGGACACCGGCCCCAGGTAACCGGGTCATACCGAGTCCCCGGACCCAGGTCACCGGGTCAGTTTGGGACCCCGGACCCAGGTCGGGTCATGTCACGTCCCATGCCCGGGTCCCCGGGTTGGATTTTTACCCAGGCCCCGGGTCACAGGGTCATGTCGGGTCAACGGCCTGGGTACAAGAGTCCGGTCGACACCACAGCCCCAGGTCACGGGGTCATGTCGGGACCCAGCCCGGGTCCCCGGGACGGGTTTTTACCCCAGCCGCAGATCACCGGGTCCTGTCGGGTACCCGGGTCGGGTCCCCTGGACAGGTCGGCACCCCGGCCCCGGGTCACGGGGTCATGTCGGGTCGCTGTCCCGGGTACCAGTGTCAGGTGACCACCCCGGCCCCGGGAGACGGAGTCATACCGGGTCCCCGGCCCGGGTCCCCGGGTTGCATCGGGACAAAAGCACCGGATCACTGGATCACGTGGGGGCCCGGGCCCGGGTCCCCGGGTTGCATCGGGACACCAGCGAAGGACCACCGGGTCCTGTCGGGTCCCCGGCCCGGGTCCCCTGGACAGGTCGTTAACCCGGCCCCAGGTCACCGGGTCATGTCGCGCACCCGGCCTGGTTCCCACGTTCCGGTGACCACCCCGGCACCAGGACCCCGGGTCCCGTGGGGACCCCGGCCCCAGGTGACCGGGTCACGTGGGGTCACCGGCCCCAAGTGACCGGGTCACGTGGGGACACCGGCCCCAGGTCACCGGGTCACGTGGGGACACCGGCCCCAGGTCACCGCGTCAGGTCGGGACCCCGAACCCAGGTCCACGAGTCCGTCGACACCACAGCCCCGGGTCACCGGGTCGTGTCGGGTAACCGGCCTGGTTCCCAGGTTCCGATGACCACCCCGGCACCAGGACTCCGGGTCACGTGGGGACACCGGCCACAGGTCACCGGGTCACGTGGGGTCACCGTCCCCAGGTCAGCGGGTCACGTGGGGACCCAGGCCCCAGGTCACCGGATCACGTGGGGTCACCGGCCCCAGGTCAGCGGGTCACGTGGGGACCCCGGACCCAGGTCACCTGGTCATGTGTGGTACCCAGCCTGGTTCCCAGGTTCCGATGACCTCCCCGGCACCAGGACCCTGGGTCACGTGGGGACACCGGCCCCAGGTGACTGGGTCACGTGGGGTCACCGGCCCCAGGTCAGCGGGTCACGTGGGGACACCGGCCCCAGGTCACCGGGTCACGTGGGGTCACCGGACCCAGGTGACCCGGTCACGTGGGGACACCGGCCCCAGGTGACCGGGTCACGTGGGGTCACCGGCCCCAGGTGACCGGGTCACGTGGGGACACCGGCCCCAGGTGACCGGGTCACGTGGGGTCACCGGCCCCAGGTGACCGGGTCACGTGGGGTCACCGGCCCCAGGTCAGCGGGTCACGTGGGGACACCGGCCCCAGGTGACCGGGTCACGTGGGGTCACCGGCACCAGGTCAGCGGGTCACGTGGGGACACCGGCCCCAGGTGACCGGGTCACGTGGGGTCACCGGCCCCAGGTGACCGGGTCACGTGGGGTCACCGGCCCCAGGTGACCCGGTCACGTGGGGTCACCGGCCCCAGGTGACCGGGTCACGTGGGGTCACCGGCCCCAGGTCAGCGGGTCACGTGGGGACCCCGGCCCCAGGTGACCGGGTCACGTGGGGACCCCGGCCCCAGGTCAGAGGGTCACGTGGGGACCCCGGACCCAGGTCACCTGGTCATGTGTGGTACCCAGCCTGGTTCCCAGGTTCCGATGACCACCCCGGCCCCAGGTCACCGGGTCACGTGGGGACCCCGGCCCCAGGTGACCGGGTCACGTGGGGACACCGGCCCCAGGTGACCGGGTCACGTGGGGACACCGGCCCCAGGTAACCGGGTCATAGCGGGTCCCCGGACCCAGGTCGGGTCATGTCACGTCCCATGCCCGGGTCCCCGGGTTGGATTTTTACCCAGGCCCCGGGTCACAGGGTCATGTCGGGTCAACGGCCTGGGTACAAGGGTCTGGTGACCACCCCGACCCCAGGTCCCCGGGTCATGACGGGACAGCGGACCAGGTCCCCGAGTCCGGTCGACACCACAGCCCCAGGTCACCGGGTCACGTCGGCACCCCGGAACCAGGTCACCGGGTCATGTCGGGACCCAGCCCGGGTCCCCGGGACGGGTTTTTACCCCAGCCGCAGATCACCGGGTCCTGTCGGGTACCCGGGTCGGGTCCCCTGGACAGGTCGGCACCCCGGCCCCGGGTCACGGGGTCATGTCGGGTCGCTCTCCCGGGTACCAGTGTCAGGTGACCACCCCGGCCCTTGGAGACGGAGTCATACCGGGTCCCCGGCCCGGGTCCCCGGGTTGCATCGGGACAAAAGCACCGGATCACTGGATCACGTGGGGGCCCGGGCCCGGGTCCCCGGGTTGCATCGGGACACCAGCGAAGGACCACCGGGTCCTGTCGGGTCCCCGGCCCAGGTCCCCTGGACAGGTCGTTAACCCGGCCCCAGGTCACCGGGTCATGTCGCGCACCCGGCCTGGTTCCCACGTTCCGGTGACCACCCCGGCACCAGGACCCCGGGTCCCGTGGGGACCCCGGCCCCAGGTGACCGGGTCACGCGGGGTCACCGGCCCCAGGTCAGCGGGTCACGTGGGGTCACCGGCCCCAGGTCAGCGGGTCACGTGGGGACACCGGCCCCAGGTCAGCGGGTCACGTGGGGACACCGGCCCCAGGTCACCGCGTCAGGTCGGGACCCCGAACCCAGGTCCACGAGTCCGTCGACACCACAGCCCCGGGTCACCGGGTCGTGTCGGGTAACCGGCCTGGTTCCCAGGTTCCGATGACCACCCCGGCACCAGGACTCCGGGTCACGTGGGGACACCGGCCCCAGGTCACCGGGTCACGTGGGGACCCAGGCCCCAGGTCACCGGATCACGTGGGGTCACCGGCCCCAGGTCAGCGGGTCACGTGGGGACCCCGGACCCAGGTCACCTGGTCATGTGTGGTACCCAGCCTGGTTCCCAGGTTCCGATGACCTCCCCGGCACCAGGACCCTGGGTCACGTGGGGACACCGGCCCCAGGTGACTGGGTCACGTGGGGTCACCGGCCCCAGGTCAGCGGGTCACGTGGGGACACCGGCCCCAGGTCAGCGGGTCACGTGGGGACCCCGGCCCCAGGTCAGCGGGTCACGTGGGGACACCGGCCCCAGGTGACCGGGTCACGTGGGGACACCGGCCTCAGGTCAGCGGGTCACGTGGGGACACCGGCCCCAGGTCAGCGGGTCACGTGGGGACCCCGGACCCAGGTCAGCGGGTCACGTGGGGACCCCGGACCCAGGTCACCGGGTCAGTTCGGGACCCCGGACCCAGGTCGAGTCATGTCACGTCCCATGCCCGGGTCCCCGGGTTGGATTTTTACCCAGGCCCCGGGTCACAGGGTCATGTCGGGTCAACGGCCTGGGTACAAGGGTCTGGTGACCACCCCGACCCCAGGTCCCCGGGTCATGACGGGACACCGGGCCAGGTCCCCGAGTCCGGTCGACACCACAGCCCCAGGTCACCGGGTCATGTAGGGACCCAGCCCGGGTCCCCGGGACGGGTTTTTACCCCAGCCGCAGATCACCGGGTCCTGTCGGGTACCCGGGTCGGGTCCCCTGGACAGGTCGGCACCCCGGCCCCGGGTCACGGGGTCATGTCGGGTCGCTGTCCCGGGTACCAGTGTCAGGTGACCACCCCGGCCCCGGGAGACGGAGTCATACCGGGTCCCCGGCCCGGGTCCCCGGGTTGCATCGGGACAAAAGCACCGGATCACTGGATCACGTGGGGGCCCGGGCCCGGGTCCCCGGGTTGCATCGGGACACCAGCGAAGGACCACCGGGTCCTGTCGGGTCCCCGGCCCGGGTCCCCTGGACAGGTCGTTAACCCGGCCCCAGGTCACCGGGTCATGTCGCGCACCCGGCCTGGTTCCCACGTTCCGGTGACCACCCCGGCACCAGGACCCCGGGTCACGTGGGGACCCCGGCCCCAGGTCAGCGGGTCACGTGGGGACACCGGCCCCAGGTCACCGCGTCAGGTCGGGACCCCGAACCCAGGTCCACGAGTCCGTCGACACCACAGCCCCGGGTCACCGGGTCGTGTCGGGTAACCGGCCTGGTTCCCAGGTTCCGATGACCACCCCGGCACCAGGACCCTGGGTCACGTGGGGACACCGGCCCCAGGTGACTGGGTCACGTGGGGTCACCGGCCCCAGGTCAGCGGGTCACGTGGGGACACCGGCCCCAGGTCAGCGGGTCACGTGGGGACCCCGGCCCCAGGTCAGCGGGTCACGTGGGGACACCGGCCCCAGGTGACCGGGTCACGTGGGGACACCGGCCTCAGGTCAGCGGGTCACGTGGGGACACCGGCCCCAGGTCAGCGGGTCACGTGGGGACCCAGGCCCCAGGTCACCGGATCACGTGGGGTCACCGGCCCCAGGTCAGCGGGTCACGTGGGGACCCCGGACCCAGGTCACCTGGTCATGTGTGGTACCCAGCCTGGTTCCCAGGTTCCGATGACCTCCCCGGCACCAGGACCCTGGGTCACGTGGGGACACCGGCCCCAGGTGACTGGGTCACGTGGGGTCACCGGCCCCAGGTCAGCGGGTCACGTGGGGACACCGGCCCCAGGTCACCGGGTCACGTGGGGTCACCGGACCCAGGTGACCCGGTCACGTGGGGACACCGGCCCCAGGTGACCGGGTCACGTGGGGTCACCGGCCCCAGGTGACCGGGTCACGTGGGGACACCGGCCCCAGGTGACCGGGTCACGTGGGGTCACCGGCCCCAGGTGACCGGGTCACGTGGGGTCACCGGCCCCAGGTCAGCGGGTCACGTGGGGACACCGGCCCCAGGTGACCGGGTCACGTGGGGTCACCGGCACCAGGTCAGCGGGTCACGTGGGGACACCGGCCCCAGGTGACCGGGTCACGTGGGGTCACCGGCCCCAGGTGACCGGGTCACGTGGGGTCACCGGCCCCAGGTGACCCGGTCACGTGGGGTCACCGGCCCCAGGTGACCGGGTCACGTGGGGTCACCGGCCCCAGGTCAGCGGGTCACGTGGGGACCCCGGCCCCAGGTGACCGGGTCACGTGGGGACCCCGGCCCCAGGTCAGAGGGTCACGTGGGGACCCCGGACCCAGGTCACCTGGTCATGTGTGGTACCCAGCCTGGTTCCCAGGTTCCGATGACCACCCCGGCCCCAGGTCACCGGGTCACGTGGGGACCCCGGCCCCAGGTGACCGGGTCACGTGGGGACACCGGCCCCAGGTGACCGGGTCACGTGGGGACACCGGCCCCAGGTAACCGGGTCATAGCGGGTCCCCGGACCCAGGTCGGGTCATGTCACGTCCCATGCCCGGGTCCCCGGGTTGGATTTTTACCCAGGCCCCGGGTCACAGGGTCATGTCGGGTCAACGGCCTGGGTACAAGGGTCTGGTGACCACCCCGACCCCAGGTCCCCGGGTCATGACGGGACAGCGGACCAGGTCCCCGAGTCCGGTCGACACCACAGCCCCAGGTCACCGGGTCACGTCGGCACCCCGGAACCAGGTCACCGGGTCATGTCGGGACCCAGCCCGGGTCCCCGGGACGGGTTTTTACCCCAGCCGCAGATCACCGGGTCCTGTCGGGTACCCGGGTCGGGTCCCCTGGACAGGTCGGCACCCCGGCCCCGGGTCACGGGGTCATGTCGGGTCGCTCTCCCGGGTACCAGTGTCAGGTGACCACCCCGGCCCTTGGAGACGGAGTCATACCGGGTCCCCGGCCCGGGTCCCCGGGTTGCATCGGGACAAAAGCACCGGATCACTGGATCACGTGGGGGCCCGGGCCCGGGTCCCCGGGTTGCATCGGGACACCAGCGAAGGACCACCGGGTCCTGTCGGGTCCCCGGCCCAGGTCCCCTGGACAGGTCGTTAACCCGGCCCCAGGTCACCGGGTCATGTCGCGCACCCGGCCTGGTTCCCACGTTCCGGTGACCACCCCGGCACCAGGACCCCGGGTCCCGTGGGGACCCCGGCCCCAGGTGACCGGGTCACGCGGGGTCACCGGCCCCAGGTCAGCGGGTCACGTGGGGTCACCGGCCCCAGGTCAGCGGGTCACGTGGGGACACCGGCCCCAGGTCAGCGGGTCACGTGGGGACACCGGCCCCAGGTCACCGCGTCAGGTCGGGACCCCGAACCCAGGTCCACGAGTCCGTCGACACCACAGCCCCGGGTCACCGGGTCGTGTCGGGTAACCGGCCTGGTTCCCAGGTTCCGATGACCACCCCGGCACCAGGACTCCGGGTCACGTGGGGACACCGGCCCCAGGTCACCGGGTCACGTGGGGACACCGGCCCCAGGTCACCGGATCACGTGGGGTCACCGGCCCCAGGTCAGCGGGTCACGTGGGGACCCCGGACCCAGGTCACCTGGTCATGTGTGGTACCCAGCCTGGTTCCCAGGTTCCGATGACCTCCCCGGCACCAGGACCCTGGGTCACGTGGGGACACCGGCCCCAGGTGACTGGGTCACGTGGGGTCACCGGCCCCAGGTCAGCGGGTCACGTGGGGACACCGGCCCCAGGTCAGCGGGTCACGTGGGGACCCCGGCCCCAGGTCAGCGGGTCACGTGGGGACACCGGCCCCAGGTGACCGGGTCACGTGGGGACACCGGCCTCAGGTCAGCGGGTCACGTGGGGACACCGGCCCCAGGTCAGCGGGTCACGTGGGGACCCCGGACCCAGGTCAGCGGGTCACGTGGGGACCCCGGACCCAGGTCACCGGGTCAGTTCGGGACCCCGGACCCAGGTCGAGTCATGTCACGTCCCATGCCCGGGTCCCCGGGTTGGATTTTTACCCAGGCCCCGGGTCACAGGGTCATGTCGGGTCAACGGCCTGGGTACAAGGGTCTGGTGACCACCCCGACCCCAGGTCCCCGGGTCATGACGGGACACCGGGCCAGGTCCCCGAGTCCGGTCGACACCACAGCCCCAGGTCACCGGGTCATGTAGGGACCCAGCCCGGGTCCCCGGGACGGGTTTTTACCCCAGCCGCAGATCACCGGGTCCTGTCGGGTACCCGGGTCGGGTCCCCTGGACAGGTCGGCACCCCGGCCCCGGGTCACGGGGTCATGTCGGGTCGCTGTCCCGGGTACCAGTGTCAGGTGACCACCCCGGCCCCGGGAGACGGAGTCATACCGGGTCCCCGGCCCGGGTCCCCGGGTTGCATCGGGACAAAAGCACCGGATCACTGGATCACGTGGGGGCCCGGGCCCGGGTCCCCGGGTTGCATCGGGACACCAGCGAAGGACCACCGGGTCCTGTCGGGTCCCCGGCCCGGGTCCCCTGGACAGGTCGTTAACCCGGCCCCAGGTCACCGGGTCATGTCGCGCACCCGGCCTGGTTCCCACGTTCCGGTGACCACCCCGGCACCAGGACCCCGGGTCACGTGGGGACCCCGGCCCCAGGTCAGCGGGTCACGTGGGGACACCGGCCCCAGGTCACCGCGTCAGGTCGGGACCCCGAACCCAGGTCCACGAGTCCGTCGACACCACAGCCCCGGGTCACCGGGTCGTGTCGGGTAACCGGCCTGGTTCCCAGGTTCCGATGACCACCCCGGCACCAGGACCCTGGGTCACGTGGGGACACCGGCCCCAGGTGACTGGGTCACGTGGGGTCACCGGCCCCAGGTCAGCGGGTCACGTGGGGACACCGGCCCCAGGTCAGCGGGTCACGTGGGGACCCCGGCCCCAGGTCAGCGGGTCACGTGGGGACACCGGCCCCAGGTGACCGGGTCACGTGGGGACACCGGCCTCAGGTCAGCGGGTCACGTGGGGACACCGGCCCCAGGTCAGCGGGTCACGTGGGGACCCCGGACCCAGGTCAGCGGGTCACGTGGGGACCCCGGACCCAGGTCACCGGGTCAGTTCGGGACCCCGGACCCAGGTCGGGTCATGTCACGTCCCATGCCCGGGTCCCCGGGTTGGATTTTTACCCAGGCCCCGGGTCACAGGGTCATGTCGGGTCAACGGCCTGGGTACAAGGGTCTGGTGACCACCCCGACCCCAGGTCCCCGGGTCATGACGGTACACCGGGCCAGGTCCCCGAGTCCGGTCGACACCACGCCCCAGGTCACCGGGTCATGTCGGGACCCAGCCCGGGTCCCCGGGACGGGTTTTTACCCCAGCCGCAGATCACCGGGTCCTGTCGGGTACCCGGGTCGGGTCCCCTGGACAGGTCGGCACCCCGGCCCCGGGTCACGGGGTCATGTCGGGTCGCTGTCCCGGGTACCAGTGTCAGGTGACCACCCCGGCCCCGGGAGACGGAGTCATACCGGGTCCCCGGCCCGGGTCCCCGGGTTGCATCGGGACACCAGCGAAGGACCACCGGGTCCTGTCGGGTCCCCGGCCCGGGTCCCCTGGACAGGTCGTTAACCCGGCCCCAGGTCACCGGGTCATGTCGCGCACCCGGCCTGGTTCCCACGTTCCGGTGACCACCCCGGCACCAGGACCCCGGGTCCCGTGGGGACCCCGGCCCCAGGTGACCGGGTCACGTGGGGTCACCGGCCCCAGGTGACCGGGTCACGTGGGGACCCCGGCCCCAGGTGACCGGGTCACGTGGGGTCACCGGCCCCAGGTCAGCGGGTTACGTGGGGACCCCGGACCCAGGTCACCTGGTCATGTGTGGTACCCAGCGTGGTTCCCAGGTTCCGATGACCTCCCCGGCACCAGGACCCCGGGTCACGTGGGGACACCGGCCCCAGGTGACCGGGTCACGTGGGGTCACCGGCCCCAGGTCAGCGGGTCACGTGGGGACCCCGGCCCCAGGTCAGCGGGTCACGTGGGGGACACCGGCCCCAGGTCAGCGGGTCACGTGGGGACACCGGCCCCAGGTCACCGCGTCAGGTCGGGACCCCGAACCCAGGTCCACGAGTCCGTCGACACCACAGCCCCGGGTCACCGGGTCGTGTCGGGTAAGCGGCCTGGTTACCAGGTTCCGATGACCACCCCGGCACCAGGACTCCGGGTCACGTGGGGACACCGGCCCCAGGTCACCGGGTCACGTGGGGTCACCGTCCCCAGGTCAGCGGGTCACGTGGGGACCCAGGCCCCAGGTCACCGGATCACGTGGGGTCACCGGCCCCAGGTCAGCGGGTCACGTGGGGACCCCGGACCCAGGTCACCTGGTCATGTGTGGTACCCAGCCTGGTTCCCAGGTTCCGATGACCTCCCCGGCACCAGGACCCTGGGTCACGTGGGGTCACCGGCCCCAGGTGACCGGGTCACGTGGGGTCACCGGCCCCAGGTCAGCGGGTCACGTGGGGACACCGGCCCCAGGTCAGCGGGTCACGTGGGGACCCCGTCCCCAGGTCAGCGGGTCACGTGGGGACACCGGCCCCAGGTGACCGGGTCACGTGGGGACACCGGCCTCAGGTCAGCGGGTCACATGGGGCACCGGCCCCAGGTCAGCGGGTCACGTGGGGACCCCGGACCCAGGTCAGCGGGTCAAGTGGGGACACCGGCCCCAGGTAACCGGGTCATACCGAGTCCCCGGACCCAGGTCACCGGGTCAGTTCGGGACCCCGGACCCAGGTCGGGTCATGTCACGTCCCATGCCCGGGTCCCCGGGTTGGATTTTTACCCAGGCCCCGGGTCACAGGGTCATGTCGGGTCAACGGCCTGGGTACAAGGGTCTGGTGACCACCCCGACCCCAGGTCCCCGGGTCATGACGGGACACCGGACCAGGTCCCCGAGTCCGGTCGACACCACAGCCCCAGGTCACGGGGTCATGTCGGGACCCAGCCCGGGTCCCCGGGACGGGTTTTTACCCCAGCCGCAGATCACCGGGTCCTGTCGGGTACCCGGGTCGGGTCCCCTGGACAGGTCGGCACCCCGGCCCCGGGTCACGGGGTCATGTCGGGTCGCTGTCCCGGGTACCAGTGTCAGGTGACCACCCCGGCCCCGGGAGACGGAGTCATACCGGGTCCCCAGCCCGGGTCCCCGGGTTGCATCGGGACAAAAGCACCGGATCACTGGATCACGTGGGGGCCCGGGCCCGGGTCCCCGGGTTGCATCGGGACACCAGCGAAGGACCACCGGGTCCTGTCGGGTCCCCGGCCCGGGTCCCCTGGACAGGTCGTTAACCCGGCCCCAGGTCACCGGGTCATGTCGCGCACCCGGCCTGGTTCCCACGTTCGGGTGAACACCCCGGCACCAGGACCCCGGGTCACGTGGGGACCCCGGCCCCAGGTCAGCGGGTCACGTGGGGACACCGGCCCCAGGTCACCGCGTCAGGTCGGGACCCCGAACCCAGGTCCACGAGTCCGTCGACACCACAGCCCCGGGTCACCGGGTCGTGTCGGGTAACCTCCTGGTTCCCAGGTTCCGATGACCACCCCGGCACCAGGACTCCGGGTCCCGTGGGGACCCCGGCCCCAGGTGACCGGGTCACGCGGGGTCACCGGCCCCAGGTCAGCGGGTCACGTGGGGTCACCGGCCCCAGGTCAGCGGGTCACGTGGGGACACCGGCCCCAGGTCACCGCGTCAGGTCGGGACCCCGAACCCAGGTCCACGAGTCCGTCGACACCACAGCCCCGGGTCACCGGGTCGTGTCGGGTAACCGGCCTGGTTCCCAGGTTCCGATGACCACCCCGGCACCAGGACTCCGGGTCACGTGGGGACACCGGCCCCAGGTCACCGGGTCACGTGGGGTCACCGGACCCAGGTGACCCGGTCACGTGGGGACACCGGCCCCAGGTGACCGGGTCACGTGGGGTCACCGGCCCCAGGTGACCGGGTCACGTGGGGTCACCGGCCCCAGGTGACCGGGTCACGTGGGGACACCGGCCCCAGGTGACCGGGTCACGTGGGGTCACCGGCCCCAGGTGACCGGGTCACGTGGGGTCACCGGCCCCAGGTCAGCGGGTCACGTGGGGACACCGGCCCCAGGTGACCGGGTCACGTGGGGTCACCGGCCCCATGTGACCGGGTCACGTGAGGTCACCGGCCCCAGGTGACCGGGTCACGTGGGGTCACCGGCCCCAGGTGACCGGGTCACGTGGGGACACCGGCCCCAGGTGACCGGGTCACGTGGGGTCACCGGCCCCAGGTGACCGGGTCACGTGGGGTCACCGGCCCCAGGTGACCGGGTCACGTGGGGACACCGGCCCCAGGTGACCTGGTCACGTGGGGTCACCGGCCCCAGGTCAGCGGGTCACGTGGGGTCACCGGCCCCAGGTGACCGGGTCACGTGGGGTCACCGGCCCCAGGTGACCGGGTCACGTGTGGTCACCGGCCCAGGTCAGCGGGTCACGTGGGGACACCGGCCCCAGGTAACCAAGGCAGGTCGGGGACCCAGCCCGGGTCCCCGGGACGGGTTTTTACCCCAGCCGCAGATCACCGGGTCCTGTCGGGTCCCCGGCCCGGGTCCCCTGGACAGGTCGATAACCCGGCCCCAGGTCACCCGGTCATCTCGCGCACCCGGCCTGGTTCCCGGGTTCCGATGACCACCCCGGCACCAGGACCCCGGGTCACGTGGGGACACCGGCCCCAGGTGACCGGGTCACGTGGGGTCACCGGCCCCAGGTCAGCGGGTCACGTGGGGACCCTGGCCCCAGGTGACCGGGTCACGTGGGGACACCGGCCCCAGGTAACCGGGTCATACCGAGTCCCCGGACCCAGGTCACCGGGTCAGTTCGGGACCCCGGACCCAGGTCGGGTCATGTCACGTCCCATGCCCGGGTCCCCGGGTTGGATTTTTACCCAGGCCCCGGGTCACAGGGTCATGTCGGGTCAACGGCCTGGGTACAAGAGTCCGGTCGACACCACAGCCCCAGGTCACCGGGTCATGTAGGGACCCAGCCCGGGTCCCCGGGACGGGTTTTTACCCCAGCCGCAGATCACCGGGTCCTGTCGGGTACCCGGGTCGGGTCCCCTGGACAGGTCGGCACCCCGGCCCCGGGTCACGGGGTCATGTCGGGTCGCTGTCCCGGGTACCAGTGTCAGGTGACCACCCCGGCCCCGGGAGACGGAGTCATACCGGGTCCCCGGCCCGGGTCCCCGGGTTGCATCGGGACAAAAGCACCGGATCACTGGATCACGTGGGGGCCCGGGCCCGGGTCCCCGGGTTGCATCGGGACACCAGCGAAGGACCACCGGGTCCTGTCGGGTCCCCGGCCCGGGTCCCCTGGACAGGTCGTTAACCCGGCCCCAGGTCACCGGGTCATGTCGCGCACCCGGCCTGGTTCCCACGTTCCGGTGACCACCCCGGCACCAGGACCCCGGGTCACGTGGGGACCCCGGCCCCAGGTCAGCGGGTCACGTGGGGACACCGGCCCCAGGTCACCGCGTCAGGTCGGGACCCCGAACCCAGGTCCACGAGTCCGTCGACACCACAGCCCCGGGTCACCGGGTCGTGTCGGGTAACCGGCCTGGTTCCCAGGTTCCGATGACCACCCCGGCACCAGGACCCTGGGTCACGTGGGGACACCGGCCCCAGGTGACTGGGTCACGTGGGGTCACCGGCCCCAGGTCAGCGGGTCACGTGGGGACACCGGCCCCAGGTCAGCGGGTCACGTGGGGACCCCGGCCCCAGGTCAGCGGGTCACGTGGGGACACCGGCCCCAGGTGACCGGGTCACGTGGGGACACCGGCCTCAGGTCAGCGGGTCACGTGGGGACACCGGCCCCAGGTCAGCGGGTCACGTGGGGACCCAGGCCCCAGGTCACCGGATCACGTGGGGTCACCGGCCCCAGGTCAGCGGGTCACGTGGGGACCCCGGACCCAGGTCACCTGGTCATGTGTGGTACCCAGCCTGGTTCCCAGGTTCCGATGACCTCCCCGGCACCAGGACCCTGGGTCACGTGGGGACACCGGCCCCAGGTGACTGGGTCACGTGGGGTCACCGGCCCCAGGTCAGCGGGTCACGTGGGGACACCGGCCCCAGGTCACCGGGTCACGTGGGGTCACCGGACCCAGGTGACCCGGTCACGTGGGGACACCGGCCCCAGGTGACCGGGTCACGTGGGGTCACCGGCCCCAGGTGACCGGGTCACGTGGGGACACCGGCCCCAGGTGACCGGGTCACGTGGGGTCACCGGCCCCAGGTGACCGGGTCACGTGGGGTCACCGGCCCCAGGTCAGCGGGTCACGTGGGGACACCGGCCCCAGGTGACCGGGTCACGTGGGGTCACCGGCACCAGGTCAGCGGGTCACGTGGGGACACCGGCCCCAGGTGACCGGGTCACGTGGGGTCACCGGCCCCAGGTGACCGGGTCACGTGGGGTCACCGGCCCCAGGTGACCCGGTCACGTGGGGTCACCGGCCCCAGGTGACCGGGTCACGTGGGGTCACCGGCCCCAGGTCAGCGGGTCACGTGGGGACCCCGGCCCCAGGTGACCGGGTCACGTGGGGACCCCGGCCCCAGGTCAGAGGGTCACGTGGGGACCCCGGACCCAGGTCACCTGGTCATGTGTGGTACCCAGCCTGGTTCCCAGGTTCCGATGACCACCCCGGCCCCAGGTCACCGGGTCACGTGGGGACCCCGGCCCCAGGTGACCGGGTCACGTGGGGACACCGGCCCCAGGTGACCGGGTCACGTGGGGACACCGGCCCCAGGTAACCGGGTCATAGCGGGTCCCCGGACCCAGGTCGGGTCATGTCACGTCCCATGCCCGGGTCCCCGGGTTGGATTTTTACCCAGGCCCCGGGTCACAGGGTCATGTCGGGTCAACGGCCTGGGTACAAGGGGTCTGGTGACCACCCCGACCCCAGGTCCCCGGGTCATGACGGGACAGCGGACCAGGTCCCCGAGTCCGGTCGACACCACAGCCCCAGGTCACCGGGTCACGTCGGCACCCCGGAACCAGGTCACCGGGTCATGTCGGGACCCAGCCCGGGTCCCCGGGACGGGTTTTTACCCCAGCCGCAGATCACCGGGTCCTGTCGGGTACCCGGGTCGGGTCCCCTGGACAGGTCGGCACCCCGGCCCCGGGTCACGGGGTCATGTCGGGTCGCTCTCCCGGGTACCAGTGTCAGGTGACCACCCCGGCCCTTGGAGACGGAGTCATACCGGGTCCCCGGCCCGGGTCCCCGGGTTGCATCGGGACAAAAGCACCGGATCACTGGATCACGTGGGGGCCCGGGCCCGGGTCCCCGGGTTGCATCGGGACACCAGCGAAGGACCACCGGGTCCTGTCGGGTCCCCGGCCCAGGTCCCCTGGACAGGTCGTTAACCCGGCCCCAGGTCACCGGGTCATGTCGCGCACCCGGCCTGGTTCCCACGTTCCGGTGACCACCCCGGCACCAGGACCCCGGGTCCCGTGGGGACCCCGGCCCCAGGTGACCGGGTCACGCGGGGTCACCGGCCCCAGGTCAGCGGGTCACGTGGGGTCACCGGCCCCAGGTCAGCGGGTCACGTGGGGACACCGGCCCCAGGTCAGCGGGTCACGTGGGGACACCGGCCCCAGGTCACCGCGTCAGGTCGGGACCCCGAACCCAGGTCCACGAGTCCGTCGACACCACAGCCCCGGGTCACCGGGTCGTGTCGGGTAACCGGCCTGGTTCCCAGGTTCCGATGACCACCCCGGCACCAGGACTCCGGGTCACGTGGGGACACCGGCCCCAGGTCACCGGGTCACGTGGGGACACCGGCCCCAGGTCACCGGATCACGTGGGGTCACCGGCCCCAGGTCAGCGGGTCACGTGGGGACCCCGGACCCAGGTCACCTGGTCATGTGTGGTACCCAGCCTGGTTCCCAGGTTCCGATGACCTCCCCGGCACCAGGACCCTGGGTCACGTGGGGACACCGGCCCCAGGTGACTGGGTCACGTGGGGTCACCGGCCCCAGGTCAGCGGGTCACGTGGGGACACCGGCCCCAGGTCAGCGGGTCACGTGGGGACCCCGGCCCCAGGTCAGCGGGTCACGTGGGGACACCGGCCCCAGGTGACCGGGTCACGTGGGGACACCGGCCTCAGGTCAGCGGGTCACGTGGGGACACCGGCCCCAGGTCAGCGGGTCACGTGGGGACCCCGGACCCAGGTCAGCGGGTCACGTGGGGACCCCGGACCCAGGTCACCGGGTCAGTTCGGGACCCCGGACCCAGGTCGAGTCATGTCACGTCCCATGCCCGGGTCCCCGGGTTGGATTTTTACCCAGGCCCCGGGTCACAGGGTCATGTCGGGTCAACGGCCTGGGTACAAGGGTCTGGTGACCACCCCGACCCCAGGTCCCCGGGTCATGACGGGACACCGGGCCAGGTCCCCGAGTCCGGTCGACACCACAGCCCCAGGTCACCGGGTCATGTAGGGACCCAGCCCGGGTCCCCGGGACGGGTTTTTACCCCAGCCGCAGATCACCGGGTCCTGTCGGGTACCCGGGTCGGGTCCCCTGGACAGGTCGGCACCCCGGCCCCGGGTCACGGGGTCATGTCGGGTCGCTGTCCCGGGTACCAGTGTCAGGTGACCACCCCGGCCCCGGGAGACGGAGTCATACCGGGTCCCCGGCCCGGGTCCCCGGGTTGCATCGGGACAAAAGCACCGGATCACTGGATCACGTGGGGGCCCGGGCCCGGGTCCCCGGGTTGCATCGGGACACCAGCGAAGGACCACCGGGTCCTGTCGGGTCCCCGGCCCGGGTCCCCTGGACAGGTCGTTAACCCGGCCCCAGGTCACCGGGTCATGTCGCGCACCCGGCCTGGTTCCCACGTTCCGGTGACCACCCCGGCACCAGGACCCCGGGTCACGTGGGGACCCCGGCCCCAGGTCAGCGGGTCACGTGGGGACACCGGCCCCAGGTCACCGCGTCAGGTCGGGACCCCGAACCCAGGTCCACGAGTCCGTCGACACCACAGCCCCGGGTCACCGGGTCGTGTCGGGTAACCGGCCTGGTTCCCAGGTTCCGATGACCACCCCGGCACCAGGACCCTGGGTCACGTGGGGACACCGGCCCCAGGTGACTGGGTCACGTGGGGTCACCGGCCCCAGGTCAGCGGGTCACGTGGGGACACCGGCCCCAGGTCAGCGGGTCACGTGGGGACCCCGGCCCCAGGTCAGCGGGTCACGTGGGGACACCGGCCCCAGGTGACCGGGTCACGTGGGGACACCGGCCTCAGGTCAGCGGGTCACGTGGGGACACCGGCCCCAGGTCAGCGGGTCACGTGGGGACCCCGGACCCAGGTCAGCGGGTCACGTGGGGACCCCGGACCCAGGTCACCGGGTCAGTTCGGGACCCCGGACCCAGGTCGGGTCATGTCACGTCCCATGCCCGGGTCCCCGGGTTGGATTTTTACCCAGGCCCCGGGTCACAGGGTCATGTCGGGTCAACGGCCTGGGTACAAGGGTCTGGTGACCACCCCGACCCCAGGTCCCCGGGTCATGACGGTACACCGGGCCAGGTCCCCGAGTCCGGTCGACACCACAGCCCCAGGTCACCGGGTCATGTCGGGACCCAGCCCGGGTCCCCGGGACGGGTTTTTACCCCAGCCGCAGATCACCGGGTCCTGTCGGGTACCCGGGTCGGGTCCCCTGGACAGGTCGGCACCCCGGCCCCGGGTCACGGGGTCATGTCGGGTCGCTGTCCCGGGTACCAGTGTCAGGTGACCACCCCGGCCCCGGGAGACGGAGTCATACCGGGTCCCCGGCCCGGGTCCCCGGGTTGCATCGGGACACCAGCGAAGGACCACCGGGTCCTGTCGGGTCCCCGGCCCGGGTCCCCTGGACAGGTCGTTAACCCGGCCCCAGGTCACCGGGTCATGTCGCGCACCCGGCCTGGTTCCCACGTTCCGGTGACCACCCCGGCACCAGGACCCCGGGTCCCGTGGGGACCCCGGCCCCAGGTGACCGGGTCACGTGGGGTCACCGGCCCCAGGTGACCGGGTCACGTGGGGACCCCGGCCCCAGGTGACCGGGTCACGTGGGGTCACCGGCCCCAGGTCAGCGGGTTACGTGGGGACCCCGGACCCAGGTCACCTGGTCATGTGTGGTACCCAGCGTGGTTCCCAGGTTCCGATGACCTCCCCGGCACCAGGACCCCGGGTCACGTGGGGACACCGGCCCCAGGTGACCGGGTCACGTGGGGTCACCGGCCCCAGGTCAGCGGGTCACGTGGGGACCCCGGCCCCAGGTCAGCGGGTCACGTGGGGACACCGGCCCCAGGTCAGCGGGTCACGTGGGGACACCGGCCCCAGGTCACCGCGTCAGGTCGGGACCCCGAACCCAGGTCCACGAGTCCGTCGACACCACAGCCCCGGGTCACCGGGTCGTGTCGGGTAAGCGGCCTGGTTACCAGGTTCCGATGACCACCCCGGCACCAGGACTCCGGGTCACGTGGGGACACCGGCCCCAGGTCACCGGGTCACGTGGGGTCACCGTCCCCAGGTCAGCGGGTCACGTGGGGACCCAGGCCCCAGGTCACCGGATCACGTGGGGTCACCGGCCCCAGGTCAGCGGGTCACGTGGGGACCCCGGACCCAGGTCACCTGGTCATGTGTGGTACCCAGCCTGGTTCCCAGGTTCCGATGACCTCCCCGGCACCAGGACCCTGGGTCACGTGGGGTCACCGGCCCCAGGTGACCGGGTCACGTGGGGTCACCGGCCCCAGGTCAGCGGGTCACGTGGGGACACCGGCCCCAGGTCAGCGGGTCACGTGGGGACCCCGTCCCCAGGTCAGCGGGTCACGTGGGGACACCGGCCCCAGGTGACCGGGTCACGTGGGGACACCGGCCTCAGGTCAGCGGGTCACATGGGGCACCGGCCCCAGGTCAGCGGGTCACGTGGGGACCCCGGACCCAGGTCAGCGGGTCAAGTGGGGACACCGGCCCCAGGTAACCGGGTCATACCGAGTCCCCGGACCCAGGTCACCGGGTCAGTTCGGGACCCCGGACCCAGGTCGGGTCATGTCACGTCCCATGCCCGGGTCCCCGGGTTGGATTTTTACCCAGGCCCCGGGTCACAGGGTCATGTCGGGTCAACGGCCTGGGTACAAGGGTCTGGTGACCACCCCGACCCCAGGTCCCCGGGTCATGACGGGACACCGGACCAGGTCCCCGAGTCCGGTCGACACCACAGCCCCAGGTCACGGGGTCATGTCGGGACCCAGCCCGGGTCCCCGGGACGGGTTTTTACCCCAGCCGCAGATCACCGGGTCCTGTCGGGTACCCGGGTCGGGTCCCCTGGACAGGTCGGCACCCCGGCCCCGGGTCACGGGGTCATGTCGGGTCGCTGTCCCGGGTACCAGTGTCAGGTGACCACCCCGGCCCCGGGAGACGGAGTCATACCGGGTCCCCAGCCCGGGTCCCCGGGTTGCATCGGGACAAAAGCACCGGATCACTGGATCACGTGGGGGCCCGGGCCCGGGTCCCCGGGTTGCATCGGGACACCAGCGAAGGACCACCGGGTCCTGTCGGGTCCCCGGCCCGGGTCCCCTGGACAGGTCGTTAACCCGGCCCCAGGTCACCGGGTCATGTCGCGCACCCGGCCTGGTTCCCACGTTCGGGTGAACACCCCGGCACCAGGACCCCGGGTCACGTGGGGACCCCGGCCCCAGGTCAGCGGGTCACGTGGGGACACCGGCCCCAGGTCACCGCGTCAGGTCGGGACCCCGAACCCAGGTCCACGAGTCCGTCGACACCACAGCCCCGGGTCACCGGGTCGTGTCGGGTAACCTCCTGGTTCCCAGGTTCCGATGACCACCCCGGCACCAGGACTCCGGGTCCCGTGGGGACCCCGGCCCCAGGTGACCGGGTCACGCGGGGTCACCGGCCCCAGGTCAGCGGGTCACGTGGGGTCACCGGCCCCAGGTCAGCGGGTCACGTGGGGACACCGGCCCCAGGTCACCGCGTCAGGTCGGGACCCCGAACCCAGGTCCACGAGTCCGTCGACACCACAGCCCCGGGTCACCGGGTCGTGTCGGGTAACCGGCCTGGTTCCCAGGTTCCGATGACCACCCCGGCACCAGGACTCCGGGTCACGTGGGGACACCGGCCCCAGGTCACCGGGTCACGTGGGGTCACCGGACCCAGGTGACCCGGTCACGTGGGGACACCGGCCCCAGGTGACCGGGTCACGTGGGGTCACCGGCCCCAGGTGACCGGGTCACGTGGGGTCACCGGCCCCAGGTGACCGGGTCACGTGGGGACACCGGCCCCAGGTGACCGGGTCACGTGGGGTCACCGGCCCCAGGTGACCGGGTCACGTGGGGTCACCGGCCCCAGGTCAGCGGGTCACGTGGGGACACCGGCCCCAGGTGACCGGGTCACGTGGGGTCACCGGCCCCATGTGACCGGGTCACGTGAGGTCACCGGCCCCAGGTGACCGGGTCACGTGGGGTCACCGGCCCCAGGTGACCGGGTCACGTGGGGACACCGGCCCCAGGTGACCGGGTCACGTGGGGTCACCGGCCCCAGGTGACCGGGTCACGTGGGGTCACCGGCCCCAGGTGACCGGGTCACGTGGGGACACCGGCCCCAGGTGACCTGGTCACGTGGGGTCACCGGCCCCAGGTCAGCGGGTCACGTGGGGTCACCGGCCCCAGGTGACCGGGTCACGTGGGGTCACCGGCCCCAGGTGACCGGGTCACGTGTGGTCACCGGCCCAGGTCAGCGGGTCACGTGGGGACACCGGCCCCAGGTAACCAAGGCAGGTCGGGACCCAGCCCGGGTCCCCGGGACGGGTTTTTACCCCAGCCGCAGATCACCGGGTCCTGTCGGGTCCCCGGCCCGGGTCCCCTGGACAGGTCGATAACCCGGCCCCAGGTCACCCGGTCATCTCGCGCACCCGGCCTGGTTCCCGGGTTCCGATGACCACCCCGGCACCAGGACCCCGGGTCACGTGGGGACACCGGCCCCAGGTGACCGGGTCACGTGGGGTCACCGGCCCCAGGTCAGCGGGTCACGTGGGGACCCTGGCCCCAGGTGACCGGGTCACGTGGGGTCACCGGCCCCAGGTAACCGGGTCATACCGAGTCCCCGGACCCAGGTCACCGGGTCAGTTCGGGACCCCGGACCCAGGTCGGGTCATGTCACGTCCCATGCCCGGGTCCCCGGGTTGGATTTTTACCCAGGCCCCGGGTCACAGGGTCATGTCGGGTCAACGGCCTGGGTACAAGAGTCCGGTCGACACCACAGCCCCAGGTCACGGGGTCATGTCGGGACCCAGCCCGGGTCCCCGGGACGGGTTTTTACCCCAGCCGCAGATCACCGGGTCCTGTCGGGTACCCGGGTCGGGTCCCCTGGACAGGTCGGCACCCCGGCCCCGGGTCACGGGGTCATGTCGGGTCGCTGTCCCGGGTACCAGTGTCAGGTGACCACCCCGGCCCCGGGAGACGGAGTCATACCGGGTCCCCGGCCCGGGTCCCCGGGTTGCATCGGGACAAAAGCACCGGATCACTGGATCACGTGGGGGCCCGGGCCCGGGTCCCCGGGTTGCATCGGGACACCAGCGAAGGACCACCGGGTCCTGTCGGGTCCCCGGCCCGGGTCCCCTGGACAGGTCGTTAACCCGGCCCCAGGTCACCGGGTCATGTCGCGCACCCGGCCTGGTTCCCACGTTCCGGTGACCACCCCGGCACCAGGACCCCGGGTCCCGTGGGGACCCCGGCCCCAGGTGACCGGGTCACGCGGGGTCACCGGCCCCAGGTCAGCGGGTCACGTGGGGTCACCGGCCCCAGGTCAGCGGGTCACGTGGGGACACCGGCCCCAGGTCACCGCGTCAGGTCGGGACCCCGAACCCAGGTCCACGAGTCCGTCGACACCACAGCCCCGGGTCACCGGGTCGTGTCGGGTAAGCGGCCTGGTTCCCAGGTTCCGATGACCACCCCGGCACCAGGACTCCGGGTCACGTGGGGACACCGGCCCCAGGTCACCGGGTCACGTGGGGTCACCGTCCCCAGGTCAGCGGGTCACGTGGGGACCCAGGCCCCAGGTCACCGGATCACGTGGGGTCACCGGCCCCAGGTCAGCGGGTCACGTGGGGACCCCGGACCCAGGTCACCTGGTCATGTGTGGTACCCAGCCTGGTTCCCAGGTTCCGATGACCTCCCCGGCACCAGGACCCTGGGTCACGTGGGGACACCGGCCCCAGGTGACTGGGTCACGTGGGGTCACCGGCCCCAGGTCAGCGGGTCACGTGGGGACCCCGGCCCCAGGTCAGCGGGTCACGTGGGGACACCGGCCCCAGGTGACCGGGTCACGTGGGGACACCGGCCTCAGGTCAGCGGGTCACGTGGGGACACCGGCCCCAGGTCAGCGGGTCACGTGGGGACCCCGGACCCAGGTCAGCGGGTCACGTGGGGACCCCGGACCCAGGTCACCGGGTCAGTTCGGGACCCCGGACCCAGGTCGGGTCATGTCACGTCCCATGCCCGGGTCCCCGGGTTGGATTTTTACCCAGGCCCCGGGTCACAGGGTCATGTCGGGTCAACGGCCTGGGTACAAGGGTCTGGTGACCACCCCGACCCCAGGTCCCCGGGTCATGACGGGACACCGGGCCAGGTCCCCGAGTCCGGTCGACACCACAGCCCCAGGTCACCGGGTCATGTCGGGACCCAGCCCGGGTCCCCGGGACGGGTTTTTACCCCAGCCGCAGATCACCGGGTCCTGTCGGGTACCCGGGTCGGGTCCCCTGGACAGGTCGGCACCCCGGCCCCGGGTCACGGGGTCATGTCGGGTCGCTGTCCCGGGTACCAGTGTCAGGTGACCACCCCGGCCCCGGGAGACGGAGTCATACCGGGTCCCCGGCCCGGGTCCCCGGGTTGCATCGGGACAAAAGCACCGGATCACTGGATCACGTGGGGGCCCGGGCCCGGGTCCCCGGGTTGCATCGGGACACCAGCGAAGGACCACCGGGTCCTGTCGGGTCCCCGGCCCGGGTCCCCTGGACAGGTCGTTAACCCGGCCCCAGGTCACCGGGTCATGTCGCGCACCCGGCCTGGTTCCCACGTTCCGGTGACCACCCCGGCACCAGGACCCCGGGTCCCGTGGTGACCCCGGCCCCAGGTCAGCGGGTCACGTGGGGACACCGGCCCCAGGTCACCGCGTCAGGTCGGGACCCCGAACCCAGGTCCACGAGTCCGTCGACACCACAGCCCCGGGTCACCGGGTCGTGTCGGGTAACCGGCCTGGTTCCAAGGTTCCGATGACCACCCCGGCACCAGGACCCCAGGTCACGTGGGGACACCGGCCCCAGGTGACCGGGTCACGTGGGGACACGGGCCCCAGGTCATCGGGTCACGTGGGGACACCGGCCCCATGTGACCGGGTCACGTGGGGTCACCGGCCCCAGGTGACCCGGTCACGTGGGGTCACCGGCCCCAGGTGACCGGGTCACGTGAGGACACCGGCCCCAGGTGACCGGGTCACGTGGGGTCACCGGCCCCAGGTGACCGGGTCACGTGGGGTCACCGGCCCCAGGTGACCGGGTCACGTGGGGACACCGGCCCCAGGTGACCGGGTCACGTGGGGTCACCGGCCCCAGGTGACCGGGTCACGTGGGGACACCGGCCCCAGGTGACCGGGTCACGTGGGGTCACCGGCCCCAGGTGACCGGGTCACGTGGGGTCACCGGCCCCAGGTGACCGGGTCACGTGGGGAAACCTGCCCCAGGTGACCGGGTCACGTGGGGTCACCGGCCCCAGGTGACTGGGTCACGTGGGGTCACCGGCACCAGGTGACCGGGTCACGTGGGGACACCGGCCCCAGGTGACCGGGTCACGTGGGGTCACCGGCCCCAGCTGACTCGGTCACGTGGGGTCACCGGCCCCAGGTGACCGGGTCACGTGGGGTCACCGGCCCCAGGTGACCGGGTCACGTGGGGACACCGGCCCCAGGTGACCGGGTCACGTGGGGTCACCGGCCCCAGGTGACCGGGTCACGTGGGGACACCGGCCCCAGGTGACCGGGTCACGTGGGGTCACCGGCCCCAGGTGACCGGGTCACGTGGGGTCACCGGCCCCAGGTGACCGGGTCACGTGGGGAAACCTGCCCCAGGTGACCGGGTCACGTGGGGTCACCGGCCCCAGGTGACCGGGTCACGTGGGGTCACCGGCACCAGGTGACCGGGTCACGTGGGGACACCGGCCCCAGGTGACCGGGTCACGTGGGGTCACCGGCCCCAGCTGACTCGGTCACGTGGGGTCACCGGCCCCAGGTGACCGGGTCACGTGGGGTCACCGGCCCCAGGTCAGCGGGTCACGTGGGGACACCGGCCCCAGGTGACCGGGTCACGTGGGGTCACCGGCCCCAGGTGACCGGGTCACGTGGGGACACCGGCCCCAGGTGACCGGGTTACGTGGGGTCACCTGCCCCAGGTCAGCGGGTCACGTGGGGACACCGGCCCCAGGTAACCAAGGCATGTCGGGACCCAGCCCGGGTCCCCGGGACGGGTTTTTACCCCAGCCGCAGATCACCGGGTCCTGTCGGGTCCCCGGCCCGGGTCCCCTGGACAGGTCGATAACCCGGCCCCAGGTCACCCGGTCATCTCGCGCACCCGGCCTGGTTCCCAGGTTCCGATGACCACCCCGGCACCAGGACCCCGGGTCACATGGGGTCACCGGCCCCAGGTCAGCGGGTCACGTGGGGACCCTGGCCCCAGGTGACCGGGTCACGTGGGGACCCCGGACCCAGGTCAGAGGGTCACGTGGGGACCCCGGACCCAGGTCACCTGGTCATGTGTGGTACCCAGCCTGGTTCCCAGGTTCCGATGACCACCCCGGCCCCAGGTCAACGGGTCACGTGGGGACCCCGGCCCCAGGTGACCGGGTCACGTGGGGACACCGGCCCCAGGTGACCGGGTCACGTGGGGACACCGGCCCCAGGTAACCGGGTCATAGCGGGTCCCCGGACCCAGGTCGGGTCATGTCACGTCCCATGCCCGGGTCCCCGGGTTGGATTTTTACCCAGGCCCCGGGTCACAGGGTCATGTCGGGTCAACGGCCTGGGTACAAGGGTCTGGTGACCACCCCGACCCCAGGTCCCCGGGTCATGACGGGACAGCGGACTAGGTCCCCGAGTCCGGTCGACACCACAGCCCCAGGTCACCGGGTCACGTCGGCACCCCGGAACCAGGTCACCGGGTCATGTCGGGACCCAGCCCGGGTCCCCGGGACGGGTTTTTACCCCAGCCGCAGATCACCGGGTCCTGTCGGGTCCCCGGCCCGGGTCCCCTGGACAGGTCGATAACCCGGCCCCAGGTCACCCGGTCATCTCGCGCACCCGGCCTGGTTCCCGGGTTCCGATGACCACCCCGGCACCAGGACCCCGGGTCACGTGGGGACACCGGCCCCAGGTGACCGGGTCACGTGGGGTCACCGGCCCCAGGTCAGCGGGTCACGTGGGGACCCCGGCCCCAGGTCAGCGGGTCACGTGGGGACCCCGGACCCAGGTCAGAGGGTCACGTGGGGACCCCGGACCCAGGTCACCTGGTCATGTGTGGTACCCAGCCTGGTTCCCAGGTTCCGATGACCACCCCGGCCCCAGGTCACCGGGTCACGTGGGGACCCCGGCCCCAGGTGACCGGGTCACGTGGGGACACCGGCCCCAGGTGACCGGGTCACGTGGGGACACCGGCCCCAGGTAACCGGGTCATAGCGGGTCCCCGGACCCAGGTCGGGTCATGTCACGTCCCATGCCCGGGTCCCCGGGTTGGATTTTTACCCAGGCCCCGGGTCACAGGGTCATGTCGGGTCAACGGCCTGGGTACAAGGGTCTGGTGACCACCCCGACCCCAGGTCCCCGGGTCATGACGGGACAGCGGACCAGGTCCCCGAGTCCGGTCGACACCACAGCCCCAGGTCACCGGGTCACGTCGGCACCCCGGAACCAGGTCACCGGGTCATGTCGGGACCCAGCCCGGGTCCCCGGGACGGGTTTTTACCCCAGCCGCAGATCACCGGGTCCTGTCGGGTACCCGGGTCGGGTCCCCTGGACAGGTCGGCACCCCGGCCCCGGGTCACGGGGTCATGTCGGGTCGCTGTCCCGGGTACCAGTGTCAGGTGACCACCCCGGCCCCGGGAGACGGAGTCATACCGGGTCCCCGGCCCGGGTCCCCTGGTTGCATCGGGACAAAAGCACCGGATCACTGGATCACGTGGGGGCCCGGGCCCGGGTCCCCGGGTTGCATCGGGACACCAGCGAAGGACCACCGGGTCCTGTCGGGTCCCCGGCCCGGGTCCCCTGGACAGGTCGTTAACCCGGCCCCAGGTCACCGGGTCATGTCGCGCACCCGGCCTGGTTCCCACGTTCCGGTGACCACCCCGGCACCAGGACCCCGGGTCCCGTGGGGACCCCGGCCCCAGGTGACCGGGTCACGCGGGGTCACCGGCCCCAGGTCAGCGGGTCACGTGGGGTCACCGGCCCCAGGTGACCGGGTCACGTGAGGTCACCGGCCCAGGTCAGCGGGTCACGTGGGGACACCGGCCCCAGGTAACCAAGGCAGGTCGGGACCCAGCCCGGGTCCCCGGGACGGGTTTTTACCCCAGCCGCAGATCACCGGGTCCTGTCGGGTCCCCGGCCCGGGTCCCCTGGACAGGTCGATAACCCGGCCCCAGGTCACCCGGTCATCTCGCGCACCCGGCCTGGTTCCCAGGTTCCGATGACCACCCCGGCACCAGGACCCCGGGTCACGTGGGGACACCGGCCCCAGGTGACCGGGTCACGTGGGGTCACCGGCCCCAGGTCAGCGGGTCACGTGGGGACCCCGGCCCCAGGTGACCGGGTCACGTGGGGACACCGGCCCCAGGTAACCGGGTCATACCGAGTCCCCGGACCCAGGTCACCGGGTCAGTTCGGGACCCCGGACCCAGGTCGGGTCATGTCACGTCCCATGCCCGGGTCCCCGGGTTGGATTTTTACCCAGGCCCCGGGTCACAGGGTCATGTCGGGTCAACGGCCTGGGTACAAGAGTCCGGTCGACACCACAGCCCCAGGTCACGGGGTCATGTCGGGACCCAGCCCGGGTCCCCGGGACGGGTTTTTACCCCAGCCGCAGATCACCGGGTCCTGTCGGGTACCCGGGTCGGGTCCCCTGGACAGGTCGGCACCCCGGCCCCGGGTCACGGGGTCATGTCGGGTCGCTGTCCCGGGTACCAGTGTCAGGTGACCACCCCGGCCCCGGGAGACGGAGTCATACCGGGTCCCCGGCCCGGGTCCCCGGGTTGCATCGGGACAAAAGCACCGGATCACTGGATCACGTGGGGGCCCGGGCCCGGGTCCCCGGGTTGCATCGGGACACCAGCGAAGGACCACCGGGTCCTGTCGGGTCCCCGGCCCGGGTCCCCTGGACAGGTCGTTAACCCGGCCCCAGGTCACCGGGTCATGTCGCGCACCCGGCCTGGTTCCCACGTTCCGGTGACCACCCCGGCACCAGGACCCCGGGTCCCGTGGGGACCCCGGCCCCAGGTGACCGGGTCACGCGGGGTCACCGGCCCCAGGTCAGCGGGTCACGTGGGGTCTCCGGCCCCAGGTCAGCGGGTCACGTGGGGACACCGGACCCAGGTCAGCGGGTCACGTGGGGACACCGGCCCCAGGTCACCGCGTCAGGTCGGGACCCCGAACCCAGGTCCACGAGTCCGTCGACACCACAGCCCCGGGTCACCGGGTCGTGTCGGGTAACCGGCCTGGTTCCCAGGTTCCGATGACCACCCCGGCCCCAGTTCAGCGGGTCACGTGGGGACACCGGCCCCAGGTCACCGGGTCACGTGGGGTCACCGTCCCCAGGTCAGCGGGTCACGTGGGGACCCAGGCCCCAGGTCACCGGATCACGTGGGGTCACCGGCCCCAGGTCAGCGGGTCACGTGGGGACCCCGGACCCAGGTCACCTGGTCATGTGTGGTACCCAGCCTGGTTCCCAGGTTCCGATGACCTCCCCGGCACCAGGACCCTGGGTCACGTGGGGACACCGGCCCCAGGTGACTGGGTCACGTGGGGTCACCGGCCCCAGGTCAGCGGGTCACGTGGGGACCCCGGCCCCAGGTCAGCGGGTCACGTGGGGACACCGGCCCCAGGTGACCGGGTCACGTGGGGACACCGGCCTCAGGTCAGCGGGTCACGTGGGGACACCGGCCCCAGGTCAGCGGGTCACGTGGGGACCCCGGACCCAGGTCAGCGGGTCACGTGGGGACCCCGGACCCAGGTCACCGGGTCAGTTCGGGACCCCGGACCCAGGTCGGGTCATGTCACGTCCCATGCCCGGGTCCCCGGGTTGGATTTTTACCCAGGCCCCGGGTCACAGGGTCATGTCGGGTCAACGGCCTGGGTACAAGGGTCTGGTGACCACCCCGACCCCAGGTCCCCGGGTCATGACGGGACACCGGGCCAGGTCCCCGAGTCCGGTCGACACCACAGCCCCAGGTCACCGGGTCATGTCGGGACCCAGCCCGGGTCCCCGGGACGAGTTTTTACCCCAGCCGCAGATCACCGGGTCCTGTCGGGTACCCGGGTCGGGTCCCCTGGACAGGTCGGCACCCCGGCCCCGGGTCACGGGGTCATGTCGGGTCGCTGTCCCGGGTACCAGTGTCAGGTGACCACCCCGGCCCCGGGAGACGGAGTCATACCGGGTCCCCGGCCCGGGTCCCCGGGTTGCATCGGGACAAAAGCACCGGATCACTGGATCACGTGGGGGCCCGGGCCCGGGTCCCCGGGTTGCATCGGGACACCAGCGAAGGACCACCGGGTCCTGTCGGGTCCCCGGCCCGGGTCCCCTGGACAGGTCGTTAACCCGGCCCCAGGTCACCGGGTCATGTCGCGCACCCGGCCTGGTTCCCACGTTCCGGTGACCACCCCGGCACCAGGACCCCGGGTCACGTGGGGACCCCGGCCCCAGGTCAGCGGGTCACGTGGGGACACCGGCCCCAGGTCACCGCGTCAGGTCGGGACCCCGAACCCAGGTCCACGAGTCCGTCGACACCACAGCCCCGGGTCACCGGGTCGTGTCGGGTAACCGGCCTGGTTCCAAGGTTCCGATGACCACCCCGGCACCACGACCCCAGGTCACGTGGGGACACCGGCCCCAGGTGACCGGGTCACGTGGGGACACGGGCCCCAGGTCATCGGGTCACGTGGGGACACCGGCCCCATGTGACCGGGTCACGTGGGGTCACCGGCCCTAGGTGACCCGGTCACGTGGGGTCACCGGCCCCAGGTGACCTGGTCACGTGAGGACACCGGCCCCAGGTGACCGGGTCACGTGGGGTCACCGGCCCCAGGTGACCGGGTCACGTGGGGTCACCGGCCCCAGGTGACCGGGTCACGTGGGGACACCGGCCCCAGGTGACCGGGTCACGTGGGGTCACCGGCCCCAGGTGACCGGGTCACGTGGGGACACCGGCCCCAGGTGACCGGGTCACGTGGGGTCACCGGCCCCAGGTGACCGGGTCACGTGGGGTCACCGGCCCCAGGTGACCGGGTCACGTGGGGAAACCGGCCCCAGGTGACCGGGTCACGTGGGGTCACCGGCCCCAGGTGACCGGGTCACGTGGGGTCACCGGCACCAGGTGACCGGGTCACGTGGGGACACCGGCCCCAGGTCAGCGGGTCACGTGGGGTCACCGGCCCCAGGTGACCCGGTCACGTGGGGTCACCGGCCCCAGGTGACCGGGTCACGTGGGGTCACCGGCCCCAGGTCAGCGGGTCACGTGGGGACACCGGCCCCAGGTGACCGGGTCACGTGGGGTCACCGGCCCCAGGTGACCGGGTCACGTGGGGACACCGGCCCCAGGTGACCGGGTCACGTGGGGTCACCTGCCCCAGGTCAGCGGGTCACGTGGGGACACCGGCCCCAGGTAACCAAGGCATGTCGGGACCCAGCCCGGGTCCCCGGGACGGGTTTTTACCCCAGCCGCAGATCACCGGGTCCTGTCGGGTCCCCGGCCCGGGTCCCCTGGACAGGTCGATAACCCGGCCCCAGGTCACCCGGTCATCTCGCGCACCCGGCCTGGTTCCCAGGTTCCGATGACCACCCCGGCACCAGGACCCCGGGTCAAGTGGGGACACCGGCCCCAGGTGACCGGGTCACGTGGGGTCACCGGCCCCAGGTCAGCGGGTCACGTGGGGACCCCGGCCCCAAGTCAGCGGGTCACGTGGGGACCCCGGCCCCAGGTCAGAGGGTCACGTGGGGACCCCGGACCCAGGTCACCTGGTCATGTGTGGTACCCAGCCTGGTTCCCAGGTTCCGATGACCACCCCGGCACCAGGTGACCGGGTCACGTGGGGACCCCGGCCCCAGGTGACCGGGTCACGTGGGGACACCGGCCCCAGGTGACCGGGTCACGTGGGGACACCGGCCCCAGGTAACCGGGTCATAGCGGGTCCCCGGACCCAGGTCGGGTCATGTCACGTCCCATGCCCGGGTCCCCGGGTTGGATTTTTACCCAGGCCCCGGGTCACAGGGTCATGTCGGGTCAACGGCCTGGGTACAAGGGTCTGGTGACCACCCCGACCCCAGGTCCCCGGGTCATGACGGGACAGCGGACCAGGTCCCCGAGTCCGGTCGACACCACAGCCCCAGGTCACCGGGTCACGTCGGCACCCCGGAACCAGGTCACCGGGTCATGTCGGGACCCAGCCCGGGTCCCCAGGACGGGTTTTTACCCCAGCCGCAGATCACCGGGTCCTGTCGGGTACCCGGGTCGGGTCCCCTGGACAGGTCGGCACCCCGGCCCCGGGTCACGGGGTCATGTCGGGTCGCTGTCCCGGGTACCAGTGTCAGGTGACCACCCCGGCCCCGGGAGACGGAGTCATACCGGGTCCCCGGCCCGGGTCCCCGGGTTGCATCGGGACAAAAGCACCGGATCACTGGATCACGTGGGGGCCCGGGCCCGGGTCCCCGGGTTGCATCGGGACACCAGCGAAGGACCACCGGGTCCTGTCGGGTCCCCGGCCCGGGTCCCCTGGACAGGTCGTTAACCTGGCCCCAGGTCACCGGGTCATGTCGCGCACCCGGCCTGGTTCCCACGTTCCGGTGACCACCCCGGCACCAGGACCCCGGGTCCCGTGGGGACCCCGGCCCCAGGTGACCGGGTCACGCGGGGTCACCGGCCCCAGGTCAGCGGGTCACGTGGGGTCACCGGCCCCAGGTCAGCGGGTCACGTGGGGACACCGGCCCCAGGTCACCGCGTCAGGTCGGGACCCCGAACCCAAGTCCACGAGTCCGTCGACACCACAGCCCCGGGTCACCGGGTCGTGTCGGGTAACCGGCCTGGTTCCCAGGTTCCGATGACCACCCCGGCACCAGGACTCCGGGTCACGTGGGGACACCGGCCCCAGGTGACCGGGTCACGTGGGGTCACCGTCCCCAGGTCATCGGGTCACGTGGGGTCACCGGCCCCAGGTGACCGGGTCACGTGGGGTCACCGGCCCCAGGTCATCGGGTCACGTGGGGTCACCGGCCCCAGGTGACCGGGTCACGTGGGGTCACCGGCCCCAGGTCAGCGGGTCACGTGGGGACACCGGCCCCAGGTGACCGGGTCACGTGGGGTCACCGGCCCCAGGTCAGCGGGTCACGTGGGGACCCCGGCCCCAGGTGACCGGGTCACGTGGGGTCACCGGCCCCAGGTCAGCGGGTCACGTGGGGTCACCGGCCCCAGGTGACCCGGTCACGTGGGGTCACCGGCCCCAGGTGACCGGGTCACGTGGGGTCACTGGCCCCAGGTGACCGGGTCACGTGGGGTCACCGGCCCCATGTGACCGGGTCACGTGGGGACACCGGCCCCAGGTGACCGGGTCACGTGGGGTCACCGGCCCCAGGTGACCGGGTCACGTGGGGACACCGGCCCCAGGTGACCGGGTCACGTGGGGTCACCGGCCGCAGGTCAGCGGGTCACGTGGGGACACCGGCCCCAGGTAACCAAGGCATGTCGGGACCCAGCCCGGGTCCCCGGGACGGGTTTTTACCCCAGCCGCAGATCACCGGGTCCTGTCGGGTCCCCGGCCCGGGTCCCCTGGACAGGTCGATAACCCGGCCCCAGGTCACCCGGTCATCTCGCGCACCCGGCCTGGTTCCCAGGTTCCGATGACCACCCCGGCACCAGGACCCCGGGTCACGTGGGGTCACCGGCCCCAGGTGACCGGGTCACGTGGGGACACCGGCCCCAGGTGACCGGGTCACGTGGGGACCCCGGACCCAGGTCAGCGGGTCACGTGGGGACCCCGGCCCCAGGTAACCGGGTCATACCGAGTCCCCGGACCCAGGTCACCGGGTCAGTTCGGGACCCCGGACCCAGGTCGGGTCATGTCACATCCCATGCCCGGGTCCCCGGGTTGGATTTTTACCCAGGCCCCGGGTCACAGGGTCATGTCGGGTCAACGGCCTGGGTACAAGGGTCTGGTGACCACCCCGACCCCAGGTCCCCGGGTCATGACAGGACACCGGACCAGGTCCCCGAGTCCGGTCGACACCACAGCCCCAGGTCACGGGGTCATGTCGGGACCCAGCCCGGGTCCCCGGGACGGGTTTTTACCCCAGCCGCAGATCACCGGGTCCTGTCGGGTACCCGGGTCGGGTCCCCTGGACAGGTCGGCACCCCGGCCCCGGGTCACGGGGTCATGTCGGGTCGCTGTCCCGGGTACCAGTGTCAGGTGACCACCCCGGCCCCGGGAGACGGAGTCATACCGGGTCCCCGGCCCGGGTCCCCGGGTTGCATCGGGACAAAAGCACCGGATCACTGGATCACGTGGGGGCCCGGGCCCGGGTCACCGGGTTGCATCGGGACACCAGCGAAGGACCACCAGGTCCTGTCGGGTCCCCGGCCCGGGTCCCCTGGACAGGTCGTTAACCCGGCCCCAGGTCACCGGGTCATGTCGCGCACCCGGCCTGGTTCCCACGTTCAGGTGACCACCCCGGCACCAGGACCCCGAGTCCCGTGGGGACCCCGGCCCCAGGTGACCGGGTCACGCGGGGTCACCGGCCCCAGGTCAGCGGGTCACGTGGGGTCACCGGCCCCAGGTGACCGGGTCACGTGGGGTCACCGGCCCCAGGTGACCGGGTCACGTGGGGACACCGGCCCCAGGTGACCGGGTCACGTGGGGTCACCGGCCCCAGGTGACCGGGTCACGTGGGGTCACCGGCCCCAGGTGACCTGGTCACGTGGGGTCACCGGCCCCAGGTCAGCGGGTCACGTGGGGTCACCGGCCCCAGGTGACCGGGTCACGTGAGGTCACCGTCCCCAGGTGACCGGGTCACGTGGGGTCACCGGCCCCAGGTGACCGGGTCACGTGGGGACACCGGCCCCAGGTGACCGGGTCACGTGGGGTCACCGGCCCCAGGTGACCGGGTCACGTGGGGTCACCGGCCCCAGGTGACCGGGTCACGTGGGGTCACCGGCCCCAGGTCAGCGGGTCACGTGGGGACACCGGCCCCAGGTGACCGGGTCACGTGGGGTCACCGGCCCCAGGTCAGCGGGTCACGTGGGGACACCGGCCCCAGGTGACCGGGTCACGTGGGGTCACCGGTCCCAGGTGACCGGGTCACGTGGGGTCACCGGCCCCAGGTGACCGGGTCACGTCGGGTCACCGGCCCCAGGTGACCGGGTCACGTGGGGTCACCGGCCCCAGGTGACCGGGTCACGTGGGGACACCGGCCCCAGGTGACCGGGTCACGTGGGGTCACCGGCCCCAGGTGACCGGGTCACGTGGGGTCACCGGCCCCAGGTGACCGGGTCACGTGGGGACACCGGCCCCAGGTGATCGGGTCACGTGGGGTCACCGGCCCCAGGTGACCGGGTCACGTGGGGACACCGGCCCCAGGTAACCAAGGCATGTCGGGACCCAGCCCGGGTCCCCGGGACGGGTTTTTACCCCAGCCGCAGATCACCGGGTCCTGTCGGGTCCCCGGCCCGGGTCCCCTGGACAGGTCGATAACCCGGCCCCAGGTCACCCGGTCATCTCGTGCACCCGGCCTGGTTCCCAGGTTCCGATGACCACCCCGGCACCAGGACCCCGGGTCACGTGGGGACACCGGCCCCAGGTGACCGGGTCACGTGGGGTCACCGGCCCCAGGTCAGCGGGTCACGTGGGGACCCCGGCCCCAGGTGACCGGGTCACGTGGGGACACCGGCCCCAGGTAACCGGGTCATACCGAGTCCCCGGACCCAGGTCACCGGGTCAGTTCGGGACCCCGGACCCAGGTCGGGTCATGTCACGTCCCATGCCCGGGTCCCCGGGTTGGATTTTTACCCAGGCCCCGGGTCACAGGGTCATGTCGGGTCAACGGCCTGGGTACAAGGGTCTGGTGACCACCCCGACCCCAGGTCCCCGGGTCATGACGGGACACCGGACCAGGTCCCCGAGTCCGGTCGACACCACAGCCCCAGGTCACGGGGTCATGTCGGGACCCAGCCCGGGTCCCCGGGATGGGTTTTTACCCCAGCCGCAGATCACCGGGTCCTGTCGGGTACCCGGGTCGGGTCCCCTGGACAGGTCGGCACCCCGGCCCCGGGTCACGGGGTCATGTCGGGTCGCTGTCCCGGGTACCAGTGTCAGGTGACCACCCCGGCCCCGGGAGACGGAGTCATACCGGGTCCCCGGCCCGGGTCCCCGGGTTGCATCGGGACAAAAGCACCGGATCACTGGATCACGTGGGGGCCCGGGCCCGGGTCCCCGGGTTGCATCGGGACACCAGCGAAGGACCACCGGGTCCTGTCGGGTCCCCGGCCCGGGTCCCCTGGACAGGTCGTTAACCCGGCCCCAGGTCACCGGGTCATGTCGCGCACCCGGCCTGGTTCCCACGTTCCGGTGACCACCCCGGCACCAGGACCCCGGGTCCCGTGGGGACCCCGGCCCCAGGTGACCGGGTCACGCGGGGTCACCGGCCCCAGGTCAGCGGGTCACGTGGGGTCACCGGCCCCAGGTCAGCGGGTCACGTGGGGACACCGGCCCCAGGTCAGCGGGTCACGTGGGGACACCGGCCCCAGGTCACCGCGTCAGGTCGGGACCCCAAACCCAGGTCCACGAGTCCGTCGACACCACAGCCCCGGGTCACCGGGTCGTGTCGGGTAAGCGGCCTGGTTCCCAGGTTCCGATGACCACCCCGGCACCAGGACTCCGGGTCACGTGGGGACACCGGCCCCAGGTCACCGGGTCACGTGGGGTCACCGTCCCCAGGTCAGCGGGTCACGTGGGGATCCAGGCCCCAGGTCACCGGATCACGTGGGGTCACCGGCCCCAGGTCAGCGGGTCACGTGGGGACCCCGGACCCAGGTCACCTGGTCATGTGTGGTACCCAGCCTGGTTCCCAGGTTCCGATGACCTCCCCGGCACCAGGACCCTGGGTCACGTGGGGACACCGGCCCCAGGTGACCGGGTCACGTGGGGTCACCGGCCCCAGGTCAGCGGGTCACGTGGGGACACCGGCCCCAGGTGACCGGGTCACGTGGGGACACCGGCCTCAGGTCAGCGGGTCACGTGGAGACACCGGCCCCAGGTCAGCGGGTCACGTGGGGACCCCGGACCCAGGTCAGCGGGTCACGTGGGGACACCGGCTCCAGGTAACCGGGTCATACCGAGTCCCCGGACCCAGGTCACCGGGTCAGTTCGGGACCCCGGACCCAGGTCGGGTCATGTCACGTCCCATGCCCGGGTCCCCGGGTTGGATTTTTACCCAGGCCCCGGGTCACAGGGTCATGTCGGGTCAACGGCCTGGGTACAAGGGTCTGGTGACCACCCCGACCCCAGGTCCCCGGGTCATGACGAGACACCATACCAGGTCCCCGAGTCCGGTCGACACCACAGCCCCAGGTCACGGGGTCATGTCGGGACCCAGCCCGGGTCCCCGGGACGGGTTTTTACCCCAGCCGCAGATCACCGGGTCCTGTCGGGTACCCGGGTCGGGTCCCCTGGACAGGTCGGCACCCCGGCCCCGGGTCACGGGGTCATGTCGGGTCGCTGTCCCGGGTACCAGTGTCAGGTGACCACCCCGGCCCCGGGAGACGGAGTCATACCGGGTCCCCGGCCCGGGTCCCCGGGTTGCATCGGGACAAAAGCACCGGATCACTGGATCACGTGGGGGCCCGGGCCCGGGTCCCCGGGTTGCATCGGGACACCAGCGAAGGACCACCGGGTCCTGTCGGGTCCCCGGCCCGGGTCCCCTGGACAGGTCGTTAACCCGGCCCCAGGTCACCGGGTCATGTCGCGCACCCGGCCTGGTTCCCACGTTCAGGTGACCACCCCGGCACCAGGACCCCGGGTCCCGTGGGGACCCCGGCCCCAGGTGACCGGGTCACGCGGGGTCACCGGCCCCAGGTCAGCGGGTCACGTGGAGTCACCGGCCCCAGGTCAGCGGGTCACGTGGGGACACCGGCCCCAGGTCAGCGGGTCACGTGGGGACACCGGCCCCAGGTCACCGCGTCAGGTCGGGACCCCGAACCCAGGTCCACGAGTCCGTCGACACCACAGCCCCGGGTCACCGGGTCGTGTCGGGTAAGCGGCCTGGTTCCCAGGTTCCGATGACCACCCCGGCACCAGGACTCCGGGTCACGTGGGGACACCGGCCCCAGGTCACCGGGTCACGTGGGGACACCGGCCCCAGGTGACCGGGTCACGTGGGGTCACCGACCCCAGGTGACCGGGTCACGTGGGGTCACCGGCCCCAGGTGACCGGGTCACGTGGGGTCACCGGCCCCAGGTGACCAGGTCACGTGGGGTCACCGGCCCCAGGTGACGGGGTCTCGTGGGGACACCGGCCCCAGGTGACCGGGTCACGTGGGGTCACCGGCCCCAGGTGACCGGGTCACGTGGGGTCACCGGCCCCGGGTGACCGGGTCACGTGAGGTCACCGGCCCCAGGTCACCGGGTCACGTGGGGTCACCGGCCCCAGGTGACCGGGTCACGTGGGGACACCGGCCCCAGGTGACCGGGTCACGTGGGGTCTCCGGCCCCAGGTGACCGGGTCACGTGGGGACACCGGCCCCAGGTGACCGGGTCACGTGGGGTCACCGGCCCCAGGTGACCGGGTCACGTGGGGTCACCGGCCCCAGGTCAGCGGGTCACGTGGGGACACCGGCCCCAGGTGACCGGGTCACGTGGGGTCACCGGCCCCAGGTGACCGGGTCACGTGGGGTCACCGGCCCAGGTCAGCGGGTCACGTGGGGACACCGGCCCCAGGTAACCAAGGCATGTCGGGACCCAGCCCGGGTCCCCGGGACGGGTTTTTACCCCAGCCGCAGATCACCGGGTCCTGTCGGGTCCCCGGCCCGGGTCCCCTGGACAGGTCGATAACCCGGCCCCAGGTCACCCGGTCATCTCGCGCACCCGGCCTGGTTCCCAGGTTCCGATGACCACCCCGGCACCAGGACCCCGGGTCACGTGGGGGACACCGGCCCCAGGTGACCGGGTCACGTGGGGTCACCGGCCCCAGGTCAGCGGGTCACGTAGGGACCCCGGCCCCAGGTGACCGGGTCACGTGGGGACACCGGCCCCAGGTAACCGGGTCATACCGAGTCCCCGGACCCAGGTCACCGGGTCAGTTCGGGACCCCGGACCCAGGTCGGGTCATGTCACGTCCCATGCCCGGGTCCCCGGGTTGGATTTTTACCCAGGCCCCGGGTCACAGGGTCATGTCGGGTCAACGGCCTGGGTACAAGAATCCGGTCGACACAACAGCCCCAGGTCACGGGGTCATGTCGGGACCCAGCCCGGGTCCCCGGGACGGGTTTTTACTCCAGCCGCAGATCACCGGGTCCTGTCGGGTACCCGGGTCGGGTCCCCTGGACAGGTCGGCACCCCGGCCCCGGGTCACGGGGTCATGTCGGGTCGCTGTCCCGGGTACCAGTGTCAGGTGACCACCCCGGCCCCGGGAGACGGAGTCATACCGGGTCCCCGGCCCGGGTCCCCGGGTTGCATCGGGACAAAAGCACCGGATCACTGGATCACGTGGGGGCCCGGGCCCGGGTCCCCGGGTTGCATCGGGACACCAGCGAAGGACCACCGGGTCCTGTCGGGTCCCCGGCCCGGGTCCCCTGGACAGGTCGTTAACCCGGCCCCAGGTCACCGGGTCATGTCGCGCACCCGGCCTGGTTCCCACGTTCCGGTGACCACCCCGGCACCAGGACCCCGGGTCCCGTGGGGACCCCGGCCCCAGGTGACCGGGTCACGCGGGGTCACCGGCCCCAGGTCAGCGGGTCACGTGGGGTCACCGGCCCCAGGTGACCGGGTCACATGGGGTCACCGGCCCCAGGTGACCGGGTCACGTGGGGTCACCGGCCCCAGGTCAGAGGGTCACGTGGGGACACCGGCCCCAGGTGACCGGGTCACGTGGGGTCACCGGCCCCAGGTGACCTGGTCACGTGGGGTCACCGGCCCCAGGTGACCGGGTCACGTGGGGTCACCGGCCCCAGGTGACCCGGTCACGTGGGGTCACCGGCACCAGGTGACCGGGACACGTGGGGTCACCGGCCCCAGGTGACCGGGTCACGTGGGGACACCTGCCCCAGGTAACCGGGTCATACCGAGTCCCTGGACCCAGGTCACCGGGTCAGTTCGGGACCCCGGACCCAGGTCGGGTCATGTCACGTCCCATGCCCGGGTCCCCGGGTTGGATTTTTACCCAGGCCCCGGGTCACAGGGTCATGTCGGGTCAACGGCCTGGGTACAAGGGTCTGGTGACCACCCCAACCCCAGGTCCCCGGGTCATGACGGGACACCGGACCAGGTCCCCGAGTCCGGTCGACACCACAGCCCCAGGTCACGGGGTCATGTCGGGACCCAGCCTGGGTCCCCGGGACGGGTTTTTACCCCAGCCGCAGATCACCGGGTCCTGTCGGGTACCCGGGTCGGGTCCCCTGGACAGGTCGGCACCCCGGCCCCGGGTCACGGGGTCATGTCGGGTCGCTGTCCCGGGTACCAGTGTCAGGTGACCACCCCGGCCCCGGGAGAAGGAGTCATACTGGGTCCCCGGCCCGGGTCCCCGGGTTGCATCGGGACAAAAGCACCGGATCACTGGATCACGTGGGGGCCCGGGCCCGGGTCCCCGGGTTGCATCGGGACACCAGCGAAGGACCACCGGGTCCTGTCGGGTCCCCGGCCCGGGTCCCCTGGACAGGTCGTTAACCCGGCCCCAGGTCACCGGGTCATGTCGCGCACCCGGCCTGGTTCCCACGTTCCGGTGACCACCCCGGCACCAGGACCCCGGGTCCCGTGGGGACCCCGGCCCCAGGTGACCGGGTCACGCGGGGTCACCGGCCCCAGGTCAGCGGGTCACGTGGGGTCACCGGCCCCAGGTCAGCGGGTCACGTGGGGACACCGGCCCCAGGTCAGCGGGTCACGTGGGGACACCGGCCCCAGGTCACCGCGTCAGGTCGGGACCCCGAACCCAGGTCCACGAGTCCGTCGACACCACAGCCCCGGGTCACCGGGTCGTGTCGGGTAAGCGGCCTGGTTCCCAGGTTCCGATGACCACCCCGGCACCAGGACTCCGGGTCACGTGGGGACACCGGCCCCAGGTCACCGGGTCACGTGGGGTCACCGACCCCAGGTCAGCGGGTCACGTGGGGACCCCGGCCCCAGGTCAGAGGGTCACGTGGGGACCCCGGACCCAGGTCACCTGGTCATGTGTGGTACCCAGCCTGGTTCCCAGGTTCCGATGACCTCCCCGGCACCAGGACTCCGGGTCACGTTGGGTCACCGGCCCCAGGTGACCGGGTCACGTGGGGACACCGGCCCCAGGTCAGCGGGTCACGTGGGGACCCCGGCCCCAGGTCAGCGGGTCACGTGGGGACACCGGCCCCAGGTGACCGGGTCACGTGGGGACACCGGCCTCAGGTCAGCGGGTCACGTGGGGACCCCGGCCCCAGGTCAGCGGGTCACATGGGGACCCCGGACCCAGGTCAGCGGGTCACGTGGGGACACCGGCCCCAGGTAACCGGGTCATACCGAGTCCCCGGACCCAGGTCACCGGGTCAGTTCGGGACCCCGGACCCAGGTCGGGTCATGTCACGTCCCATGCCCGGGTCCCCGGGTTGGATTTTTACCCAGGCCCCGGGTCACAGGGTCATGTCGGGTCAACGGCCTGGGTACAAGGGTCTGGTGACCACCCCGACCCCAGGTCCCCGGGTCATGACGGGACACCGGGCCAGGTCCCCGAGTCCGGTCGACACCACAGCCCCAGGTCACCGGGTCATGTCGGGACCCAGCCCGGGTCCCCGGGACGGGTTTTTACCCCAGCCGCAGATCACCGGGTCCTGTCGGGTACCCGGGTCGGGTCCCCTGGACAGGTCGGCACCCCGGCCCCGGGTCACGGGGTCATGTCGGGTCGCTGTCCCGGGTACCAGTGTCAGGTGACCACCCCGGCCCCGGGAGACGGAGTCATACCGGGTCCCCGGCCCGGGTCCCCGGGTTGCATCGGGACAAAAGCACCGGATCACTGGATCACGTGGGGGCCCGGGCCCAGGTCCCCGGGTTGCATCGGGACACCAGCGAAGGACCACCGGGTCCTGTCGGGTCCCCGGCCCGGGTCCCCTGGACAGGTCGTTAATCCGGCCCCAGGTCACCAGGTCATGTCGCGCACCCGGCCTGGTTCCCACGTTCCGGTGACCACCCCGGCACCAGGACCCCGGGTCCCGTGGGGACCCCGGACCCAGGTGACCGGGTCACGTGGGGTCACCGGCACCAGGTGACCTGGTCACGTGGGGTCACCGGCCCCAGGTCAGCGGGTCACGTGGGGACACCGGCCCCAGGTCACCGCGTCAGGTCGGGACCCCGAACCCAGGTCCACGAGTCCGTCGACACCACAGCCCCGGGTCACCGGGTCGTGTCGGGTAACCGGCCTGGTTCCCAGGTTCCGATGACCACCCCGGCACCAGGACCCCGGGTCACGTGGGGACACCGGCCCCAGGTGACCGGGTCACGTGGGGACACCGGCCCCAGGTCATCGGGTCACGTGGGGACACCGGCCCCAGGTGACCGGGTCACGTGGGGTCACCGGCCCCAGGTGACCCGGTCACGTGGGGTCACCGGCCCCAGGTGACCGGGTCCCGTGGGGACACCGGCCCCAGGTGACCGGGTCACGTGGGGTCACCGGCCCCAGGTGACCGGGTCACGTGGGGTCACCGGCCCCAGGTGACCTGGTCACGTGGGGTCACCGGCCCCAGGTCATCGGGTCACGTGGGGTCACCGGCCCCAGGTGACCGGGTCACGTGAGGTCACCGGCCCCAGGTGACTGGGTTACGTGGGGTCACCGGCCCCAGGTGACCGGGTCACGTGGGGACACCGGCCCCAGGTGACCGGGTCACGTGGGGTCACCGGCCCCAGGTGACCGGGTCACGTGGGGTCACCGGCCCCAGGTCAGCGGGTCACATGGGGTCACCGGCCCCAGGTGACCCGGTCACGTGAGGTCACCGGCCCCAGGTGACCGGGTCACGTGGGGTCACCGGCCCCAGGTGACCGGGTCACGTGGGGTCACCGGCCCCAGGTCAGCGGGTCACGTGGGGTCACCGGCCCCAGGTGACCGGGTCACGTGAGGTCACCGGCCCCAGGTCAGCGGGTCACGTGGGGACACCGGCCCCAGGTGACCGGGTTACGTGGGGACACCGGCCTCAGTTCAGCGGGTCACATGGGGCACCGGCCCCAGGTCAGCGGGTCACGTGGGGACCCCGGACCCAGGTCAGCGGGTCACGTGGGGACACCGGCCCCAGGTAACCGGGTCATACCGAGTCCCCGGACCCAGGTCACCGGGTCAGTTCGGGACCCCGGACCCAGGTCGGGTCATGTCACGTCCCATGCCCGGGTCCCCGGGTTGGATTTTTACCCAGGCCCCGGGTCACAGGGTCATGTCGGGTCAACGGCCTGGGTACAAGGGTCTGGTGACCACCCCGACCCCAGGTCCCCGGGTCATGACGGGACACCGGACCAGGTCCCCGAGTCCGGTCGACACCACAGCCCCAGGTCACCGGGTCATGTCGGGACCCAGCCCGGGTCCCCGGGACGGGTTTTTTACCCCAGCCGCAGATCACCGGGTCCTGTCGGGTACCCGGGTCGGGTCCCCTGGACAGGTCGGCACCCCGGCCCCGGGTCACGGGGTCATGTCGGGTCGCTGTCCCGGGTACCAGTGTCAGGTGACCACCCCGGCCCCGGGAGACGGAGTCATACCGGGTCCCCGGCCCGGGTCCCCGGGTTGCATCGGGACAAAAGCACCGGATCACTGGATCACGTGGGGGCCCGGGCCCAGGTCCCCGGGTTGCATCGGGACACCAGCGAAGGACCACCGGGTCCTGTCGGGTCCCCGGCCCGGGTCCCCTGGACAGGTCGTTAATCCGGCCCCAGGTCACCAGGTCATGTCGCGCACCCGGCCTGGTTCCCACGTTCCGGTGACCACCCCGGCACCAGGACCCCGGGTCCCGTGGGGACCCCGGACCCAGGTGACCGGGTCACGTGGGGTCACCGGCACCAGGTGACCGGGTCACGTGGGGTCACCGGCCCCAGGTGACCTGGTCACGTGGGGTCACCGGCCCCAGGTCAGCGGGTCACATGGGGACACCGGCCCCAGGTCACCGCGTCAGGTCGGGACCCCGAACCCAGGTCCACGAGTCCGTCGACACCACAGCCCCGGGTCACCGGGTCGTGTCGGGTAACCGGCCTGGTTCCAAGGTTCCGATGACCACCCCGGCACCAGGACCCCGGGTCACGTGGGGACACCGGCCCCAGGTGACCGGGTCACGTGGGGACACCGGCCCCAGGTCATCGGGTCACGTGGGGACACCGGCCCCAGGTGACCGGGTCACGTGGGGTCACCGGCCCCAGGTGACCCGGTCACGTGGGGTCACCGGCCCCAGGTGACCGGGTCACGTGGGGACACCGGCCCCAGGTGACCGGGTCACGTGGGGTCACCGGCCCCAGGTGACCGGGTCACGTGGGGTCACCGGCCCCAGGTGACCTGGTCACGTGGGGTCACCGGCCCCAGGTGACCGGGTCACGTGGGGTCACCGGCCCCAGGTGACCGGGTCACGTGAGGTCACCGGCCCCAGGTGACCGGGTTACGTGGGGTAACCGGCCCCAGGTGACCGGGTCACGTGGGGACACCGGCCCCAGGTGACCGGGTCACGTGGGGTCACCGGCCCCAGGTGACCGGGTCATGTGGGGTCACCGGCCCCAGGTGACCGGGTCACGTGGGGTCACCGGCCCCAGGTCAGCGGGTCACGTGGGGTCACCGGCCCCAGGTGACCCGGTCACGTGAGGTCACCGGCCCCAGGTGACCGGGTCACGTGGGGTCACCGGCCCCAGGTGACCGGGTCACGTGGGGTCACAGGCCCCAGGTCAGCGGGTCACGTGGGGTCACCGGCCCCAGGTGACCGGGTCACGTGAGGTCACCGGCCCCAGGTGACCGGGTCACGTGGGGTCACCGGCCCCAAGTGACCGGGTCACGTGGGGACACCGGCCCCAGGTGACCGGGTCACGTGGGGTCACCGGCCCCAGGTGACCGGGTCACGTGGGGTCACCGGCCCCAGGTGACCGGGTCACGTGGGGTCACCGGCCCCAGGTCAGCGGGTCACGTGGGGACACCGGCCCCAGGTGACCGGGTCACGTGGGGTCACCGGCCCCAGGTGACCATGTCACGTGGGGTCACCGGCCCCAGGTGACCGGGTCACGTGGGGTCACCGGCCCCAGGTGACCGGGTCACGTGGGGACACCGGCCCCAGGTGACCGGGTCACGTGGGGTCACCGGCCCCAGGTGACCGGGTCACGTGGGGTCACCGGCCCCAGGTCAGCGGGTCACGTGGGGTCACCGGCCCCAGGTCAGCGGGTCACGTGGGGACACCGGCCCCAGGTGACCGGGTCACGTGGGGTCACCGGCCCCAGGTGACCGGGTCACGTGGGGTCACCGGCCCCAGGTGACCGGGTCACGTGGGGACACCGGCCCCAGGTGACCGGGTCACGTGGGGTCACCGGCCCCAGGTGACCGGGTCACGTGGGGTCACCGGCACCAGGTGACCGGGTCACGTGGGGACACCGGCCCCAGGTGACCGGGTCACGTGGGGTCACCGGCCCCAGGTGACCGGGTCACGTGGGGACACCGGCCCCAGGTGACCGGGTCACGTGGGGTCACCGGCCCCAGGTGACCGGGTCACGTGGGGTCACCGGCCCCAGGTGACCGGGTCACGTGGGGTCACCGGCCCCAGGTCAGCGGGTCACGTGGGGACCCCTGCCCCAGGTCAGAGGGTCACGTGGGGACCCCGGACCCAGGTCACCTGGTCATGTGTGGTACCCAGCCTGGTTCCCAGGTTCCGATGACCACCCCGGCCCCAGGTCACCGGGTCACGTGGGGACCCCGGCCCCAGGTGACCGGGTCACGTGGGGACACCGGCCCCAGGTGACCGGGTCACGTGGGGACACCGGCCCCAGGTAACCGGGTCATAGCGGGTCCCCGGACCCAGGTCGGGTCATGTCACGTCCCATGCCCGGGTCCCCGGGTTGGATTTTTACCCAGGCCCCGGGTCACAGGGTCATGTCGGGTCAACGGCCTGGGTACAAGGGTCTGGTGACCACCCCGACCCCAGGTCCCCGGGTCATGACGGGACACCGGACCAGGTCCCCGAGTCCGGTCGACACCACAGCCCCAGGTCACCGGGTCATGTCGGGACCCAGCCCGGGTCCCTGGGACGGGTTTTTACCCCAGCCGCAGATCACCGGGTCCTGTCGGGTACCCGGGTCGGGTCCCCTGGACAGGTCGGCACCCCGGCCCCGGGTCACGGGGTCATGTCGGGTCGCTGTCCCGGGTACCAGTGTCAGGTGACCACCCCGGCCCCGGGAGACGGAGTCATACCGGGTCCCCGGCCCGGGTCCCCGGGTTGCATCGGGACAAAAGCACCGGATCACTGGATCACGTGGGGGCCCGGGCCCGGGTCCCCGGGTTGCATCGGGACACCAGCGAAGGACCACCGGGTCCTGTCGGGTCCCCGGCCCGGGTCCCCTGGACAGGTCGTTAACCCGGCCCCAGGTCACCGGGTCATGTCGCGCACCCGGCCTGGTTCCCACGTTCCGGTGACCACCCCGGCACCAGGACCCCGGGTCCCGTGGGGACCCCGGCCCCAGGTGACCGGGTCACGCGGGGTCACCGGCCCCAGGTCAGCGGGTCACGTGGGGTCACCGGCCCCAGGTCAGCGGGTCACGTGGGGACACCGGCCCCAGGTCAGCGGGTCACGTGGGGATACCGGCCCCAGGTCACCGCGTCAGGTCGGGACCCCGAACCCAGGTCCACGAGTCCGTCGACACCACAGCCCCGGGTCACCGGGTCGTGTCGGGTAAGCGGCCTGGTTCCCAGGTTCCGATGACCACCCCGGCACCAGGACTCCGGGTCACGTGGGGACACCGGCCCCAGGTCACCGGGTCACGTGGGGTCACCGGCCCCAGGTCAGCGGGTCACGTGGGGACCCCGGCCCCAGGTCAGAGGGTCACGTGGGGACCCCGGACCCAGGTCACCTGGTCATGTGTGGTACCCAGCCTGGTTCCCAGGTTCCGATGACCTCCCCGGCACCAGGACTCCGGGTCACGTGGGGTCACCGGCCCCAGGTGACCGGGTCACGTCGGGACACCGGCCCCAGGTCAGCGGGTCACGTGGGGACCCCGGCCCCAGGTCAGCGGGTCACGTGGGGACACCGGCCCCAGGTCAGCGGGTCACGTGGGGACACCGGCCTCAGGTCAGCGGGTCACGTGGGGACACCGGCCCCAGGTCAGCGGGTCACGTGGGGACCCCGGACCCAGGTCAGCGGGTCACGTGGGGACACCGGCCCCAGGTAACCGGGTCATACCGAGTCCCCGGACCCAGGTCACCGGGTCAGTTCAGGACCCCGGACCCAGGTCGGGTCATGTCACGTCCCATGCCCGGGTCCCCGGGTTGGATTTTTACCCAGGCCCCGGGTCACAGGGTCATGTCGGGTCAACGGCCTGGGTACAAGGGTCTGGTGACCACCCCGACCCCAGGTCCCCGGGTCATGACGGGACACCGGACCAGGTCCCCGAGTCCGGTCGACACCACAGCTCCAGGTCACCGGGTCATGTCGGGACCCAGCCCGGGTCCCCGGGACGGGTTTTTACCCCAGCCGCAGATCACCGGGTCCTGTCGGGTACCCGGGTCGGGTCCCCTGGACAGGTCGGCACCCCGGCCCCGGGTCACGGGGTCATGTCGGGTCGCTGTCCCGGGTACCAGTGTCAGGTGACCACCCCGGCCCCGGGAGACGGAGTCATACCGGGTCCCCGGCCCGGGTCCCCGGGTTGCATCGGGACAAAAGCACCGGATCACTGGATCACGTGGGGGCCCGGGCCCGGGTCCCCGGGTTGCATCGGGACACCAGCGAAGGACCACCGGGTCCTGTCGGGTCCCCGGCCCGGGTCCCCTGGACAGGTCGTTAACCCGGCCCCAGGTCACAGGGTCATGTCGCGCACCCGGCCTGGTTCCCACGTTCCGGTGACCACCCCGGCACCAGGACCCCGGGTCCCGTGGGGACCCCGGCCCCAGGTGACCGGGTCACGTGGGGTCACCGGCACCAGGTGACCGGGTCACGTGGGGTCACCGGCCCCAGGTGACCTGGTCACGTGGGGACACCGGCCCCAGGTCATCGGGTCACGTGGGGACACCGGCCCCAGGTGACCGGGTCACGTGGGGTCACCGGCCCCAGGTGACCCAGTCACGTGGGGTCACCGGCCCCAGGTGACCGGGTCCCGTGGGGACACCGGCCCCAGGTGACCGGGTCACGTGGGGTCACCGGCCCCAGGTGACCGGGTCACGTGGGGTCACCGGCCCCAGGTGACCTGGTCACGTGGGGTCACCGGCCCCAGGTGACCGGGTCACGTGGGGTCACCGGCCCCAGGTGACCGGGTCACGTGAGGTCACCGGCCCCAGGTGACCGGGTTACGTGGGGTCACCGGCACCAGGTGACCGGGTCACGTGGGGACACCGGCCCCAGGTGACCGGGTCACGTGGGGTCACCGGCCCCAGGTGACCGGGTCACGTGGGGTCACCGGCCCCAGGTCAGCGGGTCACGTGGGGACACTGGCCCCAGGTGACCGGGTCACGTGGGGTCACCGGCCCCAGGTGACCGGGTCACGTGGGGTCACCGGCCCCAGGTGACCGGGTCACGTGGGGTCACCGGCCCCAGGTGACCGGGTCACGTGGGGACACCGGCCCCAGGTGACCGGGTCACGTGGGGTCACCGGCCCCAGGTGACCGGGTCACGTGGGGTCACCGGCACCAGGTGACCGGGTCACGTGGGGACACCGGCCCCAGGTGACCGGGTCACGTGGGGTCACCGGCCCCAGGTCAGCGGGTCACGTGGGGACACCGGCCCCAGGTGACCGGGTCACGTGGGGTCACCGGCCCCAGGTGACCGGGTCACGTGGGGTCACCGGCACCAGGTGACCGGGTCACGTGGGGACACCGGCCCCAGGTGACCGGGTCACGTGGGGTCACCGGCTCCAGGTCAGCGGGTCTCGTGGGGTCACCGGCCCCAGGTGACCCGGTCACGTGAGGTCACCGGCCCCAGGTGACCGGGTCACGTGGGGTCACCGGCCCCAGGTGACCGGGTCACGTGGGGTCACCGGCCCCAGGTCAGCGGGTCACGTGGGGACACCGGCCCCAGGTGACCGGGTCACGTGGGGTCACCGGCCCCAGGTGACCGGGTCACGTGGGGACACCGGCCCCAGGTGACCGGGTCACGTGGGGTCACCGGCCCCAGGTAACCAAGGCATGTCGGGACCCAGCCCGGGTCCCCGGGACGGGTTTTTACCCCAGCCGCAGATCACCGGGTCCTGTCGGGTACCCGGGTCGGGTCCCCTGGACAGGTCGATAACCCGGCCCCAGGTCACCCGGTCATCTCGCGCACCCGGCCTGGTTCCCAGGTTCCGATGACCACCCCGGCACCAGGACCCCGGGTCACGTGGGGACACCGGCCCCAGGTGACCGGGTCACGTGGGGTCACCGGCCCCAGGTCAGCGGGTCACGTGGGGACCCCGGCCCCAGGTCAGCGGGTCACGTGGGGACCCCGGACCCAGGTCACCTGGTCATGTGTGGTACCCAGCCTGGTTCCCAGGTTCCGATGACCACCCCGGCCCCAGGTGACCGGGTCACGTGGGGACCCCGGCCCCAGGTGACCGGGTCACGTGGGGACACCGGCCCCAGGTGACCGGGTCATAGCGGGTCCCCGGACCCAGGTCGGGTCATGTCATGTCCCATGCCCGGGTCCCCGGGTTGGATTTTTACCCAGGCCCCGGGTCACAGGGTCATGTCGGGTCAACGGCCTGGGTACAAGGGTCTGGTGACCACCCCGACCCCAGGTCCCCGGGTCATGACGGGACAGCGGACCAGGTCCCCGAGTCTGGTCGACACCACAGCCCCAGGTCACCGGGTCACGTCGGCACCCCGGAACCAGGTCACCGGGTCATGTCGGGACCCAGCCCGGGTCCCCGGGACGGGTTTTTACCCCAGCCGCAGATCACCGGGTCCTGTCGGGTACCCGGGTCGGGTCCCCTGGACAGGTCGGCACCCCGGCCCCGGGTCACGGGGTCATGTCGGGTCGCTGTCCCGGGTACCAGTGTCAGGTGACCACCCCGGCCCCGGGAGACGGAGTCATACCGGGTCCCCGGCCCGGGTCCCCGGGTTGCATCGGGACAAAAGCACCGGATCACTGGATCACGTGGGGGCCCGGGCCCGGGTCCCCGGGTTGCATCGGGACACCAGCGAAGGACCACCGGGTCCTGTCGGGTCCCCGGCCCGGGTCCCCTGGACAGGTCGTTAACCCGGCCCCAGGTCACCGGGTCATGTCGCGCACCCGGCCTGGTTCCCACGTTCCGGTGACCACCCCGGCACCAGGACCCCGGGTCCCGTGGGGACCCCGGCCCCAGGTGACCGGGTCACGCGGGGTCACCGGCCCCAGGTCAGCGGGTCACGTGGGGTCACCGGCCCCAGGTCAGCGGGTCACGTGGGGACACCGGCCCCAGGTCAGCGGGTCACGTGGGGACACCGGCCCCAGGTCACCGCGTCAGGTCGGGACCCCGAACCCAGGTCCACGAGTCCGTCGACACCACAGCCCCGGGTCAACGGGTCGTGTCGGGTAACCGGCCTGGTTCCCAGGTTCCGATGACCACCCCGGCACCAGGACTCCGGGTCACGTGGGGACACCGTCCACAGGTCACCGGGTCACGTGGGGACCCCGGCCCCAGGTCACCGGGTCACGTGGGGTCACCGGCCCCAGGTCACCGGGTCACGTGGGGTCACCGGCTCCACGTCAGAGGGTCACGTGGGAACCCCGGACCCAGGTCACCTGGTCATGTGTGGTACCCAGCCTGGTTCCCAGGTTCCGATGACCTCCCCGGCACCAGGACCCCGGGTCACGTGGGGACACCGGCCCCAGGTCAGCGGGTCACGTGGGGACCCCGGCCCCAGGTGACCGGGTCACGTGGGGACCCCGGCCCCAGGTCAGAGGGTCACGTGGGGACCCCGGACCCAGGTCACCGGGTCATGTCGGGACCCAGCCTGGGTCCCCGGGACGGGTTTTTACCCCAGCCGCAGATCACCGGGTCCTGTCGGGTACCTGGGTCGGGTCCCCTGGACAGGTCGGCACCCCGGCCCCGGGTCACGGGGTCATGTCGGGTCGCTGTCCCCGGTACCAGTGTCAGGTGACCACCCCGGCCCCGGGAGACGGAGTCATACCGGGTCCCCGGCCCGGGTCCCCGGGTTGCATCGGGACACCAGCGAAGGACCACCGGGTCCTGTAGGGTCCCCGGCCCGGGTCCCCTGGACAGGTCGTTAACCCGGCCCCAGGTCACCGGGTCATGTCGCGCCCCCGGCCTGGTTCCCAGGTTCCGGTGACCACCCCGGCACCAGGACCCCGGGTCACGTGGGGACCCCGTCCCCAGGTCAGCGGGTCACGTGGGGACACCGGCCCCAGGTCACCGCGTCAGGTCGGGACCCCGAACACAGGTCCACGAGTCCGTCGACACCACAGCCCCGGGTCACCGGGTCGTGTCGGGTAACCGGCCTGGTTCCAAGGTTCCGATGACCACCCCGGCACCAGGACCCCGGGTCACGTGGGGACACCGGCCCCAGGTGACCGGGTCACGTGGGGACACCGGCCCCAGGTCATCGGGTCACGTGGGGACACCGGCCCCAGGTCATCGGGTCACGTGGGGACACCGGCCCCAGGTGACCGGGTCACGTGGGGACACCGGCCCCAGGTGACCTGATCACGTGGGGTCACCGGCCCCAGGTGACCGGGTCACGTGGGGTCACCGGCCCCAGCTGACCGGGTCACGTGGGGACACCGGCCCCAGGTGACCGGGTCACGTGGGGTCACCGGCCCCAGGTGACCGGGTCACGTGGGGACACCGGCCCCAGGTGACCGGGTCACGTGGGGTCAGCGGCCCCAGGTCAGTGGGTCACGTGGGGACACCGGCCCCAGGTGACCGGGTCACGTGGGGTCACCGGCCCCAGGTGACCGGGTCACGTGGGGTCACCGGCCCCAGGTGACCGGGTCACGTGGGGACACCGGCCCCAGGTGACCGGGTCACGTGGGGTCACCGGCCCCAGGTGACCGGGTCACGTGGGGTCACCGGCACCAGGTGACCGGGTCACGTGGGGACACCGGCCCCAGGTGACCGGGTCACGTGGGGTCACCGGCCCCAGGTGACCCGGTCACGTGGGGTCACCGGCCCCAGGTGACCGGGTCACGTGGGGTCACCGGCCCCAGGTAACCAAGGCATGTCGGGACCCAGCCCGGGTCCCCGGGACGGGTTTTTACCCCAGCCGCAGATCACCGGGTCCTGTCGGGTCCCCGGCCCGGGTCCCCTGGACAGGTCGATAACCCGGCCCCAGGTCACCCGGTCATCTCGCGCACCCGGCCTGGTTCCCAGGTTCCGATGACCACCCCGGCACCAGGACCCCGGGTCACGTGGGGACACCGGCCCCAGGTGACCGGGTCACGTGGGGTCACCGGCCCCAGGTCAGCGGGTCACGTGGGGACCCCGGCCCCAGGTCAGCGGGTCACGTGGGGACCCCGGCCCCAGGTCAGAGGGTCACGTGGGGACCCCGGACCCAGGTCAATTGGTCATGTGTGGTACCCAGCCTGGTTCCCAGGTTCCGATGACCACCCCGGCCCCAGGTAACCGGGTCACGTGGGGACCCCGGCCCCAGGTGACCGGGTCACGTGGGGACACCGGCCCCAGGTGACCGGGTCACGTGGGGACACCGGCCCCAGGTAACCGGGTCATAGCGGGTCCCCGGACCCAGGTCGGGTCATGTCACGTCCCATGCCCGGGTCCCCGGGTTGGATTTTTACCCAGGCCCCGGGTCACAGGGTCATGTCGGGTCAACGGCCTGGGTACAAGGGTCTGGTGACCACCCCGACCCCAGGTCCCCGGGTCATGACGGGACAGCGGACCAGGTCCCCGAGTCCGGTCGACACCACAGCCCCAGGTCACCGGGTCACGTCGGCACCCCGGAACCAGGTCACCGGGTCATGTCGGGACCCAGCCCGGGTCCCCGGGACGGGTTTTTACCCCAGCCGCAGATCACCGGGTCCTGTCGGGTACCCGGGTCGGGTCCCCTGGACAGGTCGGCACCCCGGCCCCGGGTCACGGGGTCATGTCGGGTCGCTGTCCCGGGTACCAGTGTCAGGTGACCACCCAGGCCCCGGGAGACGGAGTCATACCGGGTCCCCGGCCCGGGTCCCCGGGTTGCATCGGGACAAAAGCACCGGATCACTGGATCACGTGGGGGCCCGGGCCCGGGTCCCCGGGTTGCATCGGGACACCAGCGAAGGACCACCGGGTCCTGTCGGGTCCCCGGCCCGGGTCCCCTGGACAGGTCGTTAACCCGGCCCCAGGTCACCGGGTCATGTCGCGCACCCGGCCTGGTTCCCACGTTCCGGTGACCACCCCGGCACCAGGACCCCGGGTCCCGTGGGGACCCCGGCCCCAGGTGACCGGGTCACGCGGGGTCACCGGCCCCAGGTCAGCGGGTCACGTGGGGTCACCGGCCCCAGGTCACCGCGTCAGGTCGGGACCCCGAACCCAGGTCCACGAGTCCGTCGACACCACAGCCCCGGGTCACCCGGTCGTGTCGGGTAAGCGGCCTGGTTCCCAGGTTCCGATGACCACCCCGGCACCAGGACTCCGGGTCACGTGGGGACACCGGCCCCAGGTCACCGGGTCACGTGGGGTCACCGGCCCCAGGTCAGCGGGTCACGTGGGGACACCGGCCCCAGGTGACCGGGTCACGTGGGGACCCCGGACCCAGGTCACCTGGTCATGTGTGGTACCCAGCCTGGTTCCCATGTTCTGATGACCTCCCCGGCACCAGGACTCCGGGTCACGTGGGGTCACCGGCCCCAGGTGACCGGGTCACGTGGGGACACCGGCCCCAGGTCAGCGGGTCACGTGGGGACCCCGGCCCCAGGTCAGCGGGTCACGTGGGGACACCGGCCCCAGGTCAGCGGGTCACGTGGGGACCCCGGCCCCAGGTCAGCGGGTCACGTGGGGACACCGGCCCCAGGTAACCGGGGCATACCGAGTCCCCGGACCCAGGTCACCGGGTCAGTTCAGGACCCCGGACCCAGGTCGGGTCATGTCACGTCCCATGCCCGGGTCCCCGGGTTGGATTTTTACCCAGGCCCCGGGTCACAGGGTCATGTCGGGTCAACGGCCTGGGTACAAGGGTCTGGTGACCACCCCGACCCCAGGTCCCCGGGTCATGACGGGACACCGGACCAGGTCCCCGAGTCCGGTCGACACCACAGCCCCAGGTCACCGGGTCATGTCGGGACCCAGCCCGGGTCCCCGGGACGGGTTTTTACCCCAGCCGCAGATCACCGGGTCCTGTCGGGTACCCGGGTCGGGTCCCCTGGACAGGTCGGCACCCCGGCCCCGGGTCACGGGGTCATGTCGGGTCACTGTCCCGGGTACCAGTGTCAGGTGACCACCCAGGCCCCGGGAGACGGAGTCATACCGGGTCCCCGGCCCGGGTCCCCGGGTTGCATCGGGACAAAAGCACCGGATCACTGGATCACGTGGGGGCCCGGGCCCGGGTCCCCGGGTTGCATCGGGACACCAGCGAAGGACCACCGGGTCCTGTCGGGTCCCCGGCCCGGGTCCCCTGGACAGGTCGTTAACCCGGCCCCAGGTCACCGGGTCATGTCGCGCACCCGGCCTGGTTCCCACGTTCCGGTGACCACCCCGGCACCAGGACCCCGGGTCCCATGGGGACCCCGGCCCCAGGTGACCGGGTCACGTGGGGTCACCGGCACCAGGTGACCGGGTCACGTGGGGTCACCGGCCCCAGGTGACCTGGTCACGTGGGGACACCGGCCCCAGGTCATCGGGTCACGTGGGGACACCGGCCCCAGGTTACCGGGTCACGTGGGGTCACCGGCCCCAGGTGACCCGGTCACGTGGGGTCACCGGCCCCAGGTGACCGGGTCACGTGGGGACACCGGCCCCAGGTGACCGGGTCACGTGGGGTCACCGGCCCCAGGTGACCGGGTCACGTGGGGACACCGGCCCCAGGTCACCGCGTCAGGTCGGGACCCCGAACACAGGTCCACGAGTCCGTCGACACCACAGCCCCGGGTCACCGGGTCGTGTCGGGTAACCGGCCTGGTTCCAAGGTTCCGATGACCACCCCGGCACCAGGACCCCGGGTCACGTGGGGACACCGGCCCCAGGTGACCGGGTCACGTGGGGACACCGGTCCCAGGTCATCGGGTCACGTGGGGACACCGGCCCCAGGTGACCGGGTCACGTGGGGTCACCGGCCCCAGGTGACCCGGTCACGTGGGGTCACCGGCCCCAGGTGACCGGGTCACGTGGGGACACCGGCCCCAGGTGACCGGGTCACGTGGGGTCACCGGCCCCAGGTGACCGGGTCACGTGGGGTCACCGGCCCCAGCTGACCGGGTCACGTGGGGACACCGGCCCCAGGTGACCGGGTCACGTGGGGTCACCGGCCCCAGGTGACCGGGTCACGTGGGGACACCGGCCCCAGGTGACCGGGTCACGTGGGGTCAGCGGCCCCAGGTCAGTGGGTCACGTGGGGACACCGGCCCCAGGTGACCGGGTCACGTGGGGTCACCGGCCCCAGGTGACCGGGTCACGTGGGGTCACCGGCCCCAGGTGACCGGGTCACGTGGGGACACCGGCCCCAGGTGACCGGGTCACGTGGGGTCACCGGCCCCAGGTGACCGGGTCACGTGGGGTCACCGGCACCAGGTGACCGGGTCACGTGGGGACACCGGCCCCAGGTGACCGGGTCACGTGGGGTCACCGGCCCCAGGTGACCCGGTCACGTGGGGTCACCGGCCCCAGGTGACCGGGTCACGTGGGGTCACCGGCCCCAGGTAACCAAGGCATGTCGGGACCCAGCCCGGGTCCCCGGGACGGGTTTTTACCCCAGCCGCAGATCACCGGGTCCAGTCGGGTCCCCGGCCCGGGTCCCCTGGACAGGTCGATAACCCGGCCCCAGGTCACCCGGTCATCTCGCGCACCCGGCCTGGTTCCCAGGTTCCGATGACCACCCCGGCACCAGGACCCCGGGTCACGTGGGGACACCGGCCCCAGGTGACCGGGTCACGTGGGGTCACCGGCCCCAGGTCAGCGGGTCACGTGGGGACCCCGGCCCCAGGTCAGCGGGTCACGTGGGGACCCCGGCCCCAGGTCAGAGGGTCACGTGGGGACCCCGGACCCAGGTCAATTGGTCATGTGTGGTACCCAGCCTGGTTCCCAGGTTCCGATGACCACCCCGGCCCCAGGTCACCGGGTCACGTGGGGACACCGGCCCCAGGTGACCGGGTCACGTGGGGACACCGGCCCCAGGTCATCGGGTCACGTGGGGACACCGGCCCCAGGTGACCGGGTCACGTGGGGTCACCGGCCCCAGGTGACCCGGTCACGTGGGGTCACCGGCCCCAGGTGACCGGGTCACGTGGGGACACCGGCCCCAGGTGACCGGGTCACGTGGGGTCACCGGCCCCAGGTCAGCGGGTCACGTGGGGAACCCGGCCCCAGGTGACCTGATCACGTGGGGTCACCGGCCCCAGGTGACCGGGTCACGTGGGGTCACCGGCCCCAGCTGACCGGGTCACGTGGGGACACCGGCCCCAGGTGACCGGGTCACGTGGGGTCACCGGCCCCAGGTGACCGGGTCACGTGGGGACACCGGCCCCAGGTGACCGGGTCACGTGGGGTCAGCGGCCCCAGGTCAGTGGGTCACGTGGGGACACCGGCCCCAGGTGACCAGGTCACGTGGGGTCACCGGCCCCAGGTGACCGGGTCACGTGGGGTCACCGGCCCCAGGTGACCGGGTCACGTGGGGACACCGGCCCCAGGTGACCGGGTCACGTGGGGTCACCGGCCCCAGGTGACCGGGTCACGTGGGGTCACCGGCACCAGGTGACCGGGTCACGTGGGGACACCGGCCCCAGGTGACCGGGTCACGTGGGGTCACCGGCCCCAGGTGACCCGGTCACGTGGGGTCACCGGCCCCAGGTGACCGGGTCACGTGGGGTCACCGGCCCCAGGTAACCAAGGCATGTCGGGACCCAGCCCGGGTCCCCGGGACGGGTTTTTACCCCAGCCGCAGATCACCGGGTCCTGTCGGGTCCCCGGCCCGGGTCCCCTGGACAGGTCGATAACCCGGCCCCAGGTCACCCGGTCATCTCGCGCACCCGGCCTGGTTCCCAGGTTCCGATGACCACCCCGGCACCAGGACCCCGGGTCACGTGGGGACACCGGCCCCAGGTGACCGGGTCACGTGGGGTCACCGGCCCCAGGTCAGCGGGTCACGTGGGGACCCCGGCCCCAGGTCAGCGGGTCACGTGGGGACCCCGGCCCCAGGTCAGAGGGTCACGTGGGGACCCCGGACCCAGGTCAATTGGTCATGTGTGGTACCCAGCCTGGTTCCCAGGTTCCGATGACCACCCCGGCCCCAGGTCACCGGGTCACGTGGGGACCCCGGCCCCAGGTGACCGGGTCACGTGGGGACACCGGCCCCAGGTGACCGGGTCATAGCGGGTCCCCGGACCCAGGTCGGGTCATGTCACGTCCCATGCCCGGGTCCCCGGGTTGGATTTTTACCCAGGCCCCGGGTCACAGGGTCATGTCGGGTCAACGGCCTGGGTACAAGGGTCTGGTGACCACCCCGACCCCAGGTCCCCGGGTCATGACGGGACAGCGGACCAGGTCCCCGAGTCCGGTCGACACCACAGCCCCAGGTCACCGGGTCACGTCGGCACCCCGGAACCAGGTCACCGGGTCATGTCGGGACCCAGCCCGGGTCCCTGGGACGGGTTTTTACCCCAGCCGCAGATCACCGGGTCCTGTCGGGTACCCGGGTCGGGTCCCCTGGACAGGTCGGCACCCCGGCCCCGGGTCACGGGGTCATGTCGGGTCGCTGTCCCGGGTACCAGTGTCAGGTGACCACCCAGGCCCCGGGAGACGGAGTCATACCGGGTCCCCGGCCCGGGTCCCCGGGTTGCATCGGGACAAAAGCACCGGATCACTGGATCACGTGGGGGCCCGGGCCCGGGTCCCCGGGTTGCATCGGGACACCAGCGAAGGACCACCGGGTCCTGTCGGGTCCCCGGCCCGGGTCCCCTGGACAGGTCGTTAACCCGGCCCCAGGTCACCGGGTCATGTCGCGCACCCGGCCTGGTTCCCACATTCCGGTGACCACCCCGGCACCAGGACCCCGGGTCCCGTGGGGACCTCGGCCCCAGGTGACCGGGTCACGCGGGGTCACCAGCCCCAGGTCAGCGGGTCACGTGGGGTCACCGGCCCCAGGTCAGCGGGTCACGTGGGGACACCGGCCCCAGGTCAGCGGGTCACGTGGGGACACCGGCCCCAGGTCACCGCGTCAGGTCGGGACCCCGAACCCAGGTCCACGAGTCCGTCGACACCACAGCCCCGGGTCACCCGGTCGTGTCGGGTAAGCGGCCTGGTTCCCAGGTTCCGATGACCACCCCGGCACCAGGACTCCGGGTCACGTGGGGACACCGGCCCCAGGTCACCGGGTCACGTGGGGTCACCGGCCCCAGGTCAGCGGGTCACGTGGGGACACCGGCCCCAGGTGACCGGGTCACGTGGGGACCCCGGACCCAGGTCACCTGGTCATGTGTGGTACCCAGCCTGGTTCCCAGGTTCCGATGACCTCCCCGGCACCAGGACTCCGGGTCACGTGGGGTCACCGGCCCCAGGTGACCGGGTCACGTGGGGACACCGGCCCCAGGTCAGCGGGTCACGTGGGGACCCCGGCCCCAGGTCAGCGGGTCACGTGGGGACACCGGCCCCAGGTCAGCGGGTCACGTGGGGACCCCGGACCCAGGTCAGCGGGTCACGTGGGGACACCGGCCCCAGGTAACCGGGGCATACCGAGTCCCCGGACCCAGGTCACCGGGTCAGTTCAGGACCCCGGACCCAGGTCGGGTCATGTCACGTCCCATGCCCGGGTCCCCGGGTTGGATTTTTACCCAGGCCCCGGGTCACAGGGTCATGTCGGGTCAACGGCCTGGGTACAAGGGTCTGGTGACCACCCCGACCCCAGGTCCCCGGGTCATGACGGGACACCGGACCAGGTCCCCGAGTCCGGTCGACACCACAGCCCCAGGTCACCGGGTCATGTCGGGACCCAGCCCGGGTCCCCGGGACGGGTTTTTACCCCAGCCGCAGATCACCGGGTCCTGTCGGGTACCCGGGTCGGGTCCCCTGGACAGGTCGGCACCCCGGCCCCGGGTCACGGGGTCATGTCGGGTCGCTGTCCCGGGTACCAGTGTCAGGTGACCACCCAGGCCCCGGGAGACGGAGTCATACCGGGTCCCCGGCCCGGGTCCCCGGGTTGCATCGGGACAAAAGCACCGGATCACTGGATCACGTGGGGGCCCGGGCCCGGGTCCCCGGGTTGCATCGGGACACCAGCGAAGGACCACCGGGTCCTGTCGGGTCCCCGGCCCGGGTCCCCTGGACAGGTCGTTAACCCGGCCCCAGGTCACCGGGTCATGTCGCGCACCCGGCCTGGTTCCCACGTTCCGGTGACCACCCCGGCACCAGGACCCCGGGTCCCATGGGGACCCCGGCCCCAGGTGACCGGGTCACGTGGGGTCACCGGCACCAGGTGACCGGGTCACGTGGGGTCACCGGCCCCAGGTGACCTGGTCACGTGGGGACACCGGCCCCAGGTCATCGGGTCAAGTGGGGACACCGGCCCCAGGTTACCGGGTCACGTGGGGTCACCGGCCCCAGGTGACCCGGTCACGTGGGGTCACCGGCCCCAGGTGACCGGGTCACGTGGGGACACCGGCCCCAGGTGACCGGGTCACGTGGGGTCACCGGCCCCAGGTGACCGGGTCACGTGGGGTCACCGGCCCCAGGTGACCCGGTCACGTGGGGTCACCGGCCCCAGGTGACCGGGTCACGTGGGGTCACCGGCCCCAGGTGACCGGGTCACGTGAGGTCACCGGCCCCAGGTCAGCGGGTCACGTGGGGTCACCGGCCCCAGGTGACCGGGTCACGTGGGGACACCGGCCCCAGGTGACCGGGTCACGTGGGGTCACCGGCCCCAGGTGACCGGGTCACGTGGGGTCACCGGCCCCAGGTGACCGGGTCACGTGGGGACCCCGGCCCCAGGTGACCGGGTCACGTGGGGTCACCGGCCCCAGGTGACCGGGTCACGTGGGGACACCGGCCCCAGGTGACCGGGTCACGTGGGGTCACCGGCCCCAGGTGACCGGGTCACGTGGGGACACCGGCCCCAGGTGACCGGGTCACGTGGGGTCACCGGCCCCAGGTGACCGGGTCACGTGGGGACACCGGCCCCAGGTGACCGGGTCACGTGGGGTCACCGGCCCCAGGTGACCGGGTCACGTGGGGACACCGGCCCCAGGTGACCGGGTCACGTGGGGTCACCGGCCCCAGGTGACCGGGTCACGTGGGGTCACCGGCACCAGGTGACCGGGTCACGTGGGGACACCGGCCCCAGGTGACCGGGTCACGTGGGGTCACCGGCCCCAGGTCAGCGGGTCACGTGGGGACCCCGGCCCCAGGTCAGCGGGTCACGTGGGGACCCCGGCCCCAGGTCAGAGGGTCACGTGGGGACCCCGGACCCAGGTCACCTGGTCATGTGTGGTACCCAGCCTGGTTCCCAGGTTCCGATGACCACCCCGGCCCCAGGTTACCGGGTCATGTGGGGACCCCGGCCCCAGGTGACCGGGTCACGTGGGGACACCGGCCCCAGGTGACCGGGTCACGTGGGGACACCGGCCCCAGGTAACCGGGTCATAGCGGGTCCCCGGACCCAGGTCGGGTCATGTCACGTCCCATGCCCGGGTCCCCGGGTTGGATTTTTACCCAGGCCCCGGGTCACAGGGTCATGTCGGGTCAACGGCCTGGGTACAAGGGTCTGGTGACCACCCCGACCCCAGGTCCCCGGGTCATGACGGGACACCGGACCAGGTCCCCGAGTCCGGTCGACACCACAGCCCCAGGTCACCGGGTCACGTCGGCACCCCGGAACCAGGTCACCGGGTCATGTCGGGACCCAGCCCGGGTCCCTGGGACGGGTTTTTACCCCAGCCGCAGATCACCGGGTCCTGTCGGGTACCCGGGTCGGGTCCCCTGGACAGGTCGGCACCCCGGCCCCGGGTCACGGGGTCATGTCGGGTCGCTGTCCCGGGTACCAGTGTCAGGTGACCACCCCGGCCCCGGGAGACGGAGTCATACCGGGTCCCCGGCCCGGGTCCCCGGGTTGCATCGGGACAAAAGCACCGGATCACTGGATCACGTGGGGGCCCGGGCCCGGGTCCCCGGGTTGCATCGGGACACCAGCGAAGGACCACCGGGTCCTGTCGGGTCCCCGGCCCGGGTCCCCTGGACAGGTCGTTAACCCGGCCCCAGGTCACCGGGTCATGTCGCGCACCCGGCCTGGTTCCCAGGTTCCGGTGACCACCCCGGCACCAGGACCCCGGGTCCCGTGGGGACCCCGGCCCCAGGTGAACGGGTCACGCGGGGTCACCGGCCCCAGGTCAGCGGGTCACGTGGGGTCACCGGCCCCAGGTCAGCGGGTCACGTGGGGACACCGGCCCCAGGTCAGCGGGTCACGTGGGGACACCGGCCCCAGGTCACCGCGTCAGGTCGGGACCCCGAACCCAGGTCCACGAGTCCGTCGACACCACAGCCCCGGGTCACCGGGTCGTGTCGGGTAAGCGGCCTGGTTCCCAGGTTCCGATGACCACCCCGGCACCAGGACTCCGGGTCACGTGGGGACACCGGCCCCAGGTCACCGGGTCACGTGGGGTCACCGGCCCCAGGTCAGCGGGTCACGTGGGGACCCCGGCCCCAGGTCAGAGGGTCACGTGGGGACCCCGGACCCAGGTCACCTGGTCATGTGTGGTACCCAGCCTGGTTCCCAGGTTCCGATGACCTCCCCGGCACCAGGACTCCGGGTCACGTGGGGTCACCGGCCCCAGGTGACCGGGTCACGTGGGGACACCGGCCCCAGGTCAGCGGGTCACGTGGGGACCCCGGCCCCAGGTCAGCGGGTCACGTGGGGACACCGGCCCCAGGTCAGCGGGTCACGTGGGGACACCGGCCTCAGGTCAGCGGGTCACGTGGGGACACCGGCCCCAGGTCAGCGGGTCACGTGGGGACCCCGGACCCAGGTCAGCGGGTCACGTGGGGACACCGGCCCCAGGTAACCGGGTCATACCGAGTCCCCGGACCCAGGTCACCGGGTCAGTTCAGGACCCCGGACCCAGGTCGGGTCATGTCACGTCCCATGCCCGGGTCCCCGGGTTGGATTTTTACCCAGGCCCCGGGTCACAGGGTCATGTCGGGTCAACGGCCTGGGTACAAGGGTCTGGTGACCACCCCGACCCCAGGTCCCCGGGTCATGACGGGACACCGGACCAGGTCCCCGAGTCCGGTCGACACCACAGCCCCAGGTCACCGGGTCATGTCGGGACCCAGCCCGGGTCCCCGGGACGGGTTTTTACCCCAGCCGCAGATCACCGGGTCCTGTCGGGTACCCGGGTCGGGTCCCCTGGACAGGTCGGCACCCCGGCCCCGGGTCACGGGGTCATGTCGGGTCGCTGTCCCCGGTACCAGTGTCAGGTGACCACCCCGGCCCCGGGAGACGGAGTCATACCGGGTCCCCGGCCCGGGTCCCCGGGTTGCATCGGGACACCAGCGAAGGACCACCGGGTCCTGTCGGGTCCCCGGCCCGGGTCCCCTGGACAGGTCGTTAACCCGGCCCCAGGTCACCGGGTCATGTCGCGCCCCCGGCCTGGTTCCCAGGTTCCGGTGACCACCCCGGCACCAGGACCCCGGGTCACGTGGGGACCCCGGACCCAGGTCAGCGGGTCACGTGGGGACACCGGCCCCAGGTCACCGCGTCAGGTCGGGACCCCGAACACAGGTCCACGAGTCCGTCGACACCACAGCCCCGGGTCACCGGGTCGTGTCGGGTAACCGGCCTGGTTCCAAGGTTCCGATGACCACCCCGGCACCAGGACTCCGGGTCACGTGGGGACACCGGCCCCAGGTGACCGGGTCACGTGGGGACACCGGCCCCAGGTCATCGGGTCACGTGGGGACACCGGCCCCAGGTGACCGGGTCACGTGGGGTCACCGGCCCCAGGTGACCCGGTCACGTGGGGTCACCGGCCCCAGGTGACCGGGTCACGTGGGGACACCGGCCCCAGGTGACCGGGTCACGTGGGGTCACCGGCCCCAGGTCAGCGGGTCACGTGGGGACCCCGGCCCCAGGTGACCTGGTCACGTGGGGTCACCGGCCCCAGGTGACCGGGTCACGTGGGGTCACCGGCCCCAGGTGACCCGGTCACGTGTGGTCACCGGCCCCAGGTGACCGGGTCACGTGGGGTCACCGGCCCCATGTCAGCGGGTCACGTGGGGACACCGGCCCCAGGTGACCGGGTCACGTGGGGTCACCGGCCCCAGGTGACCGGGTCACGTGGGGACACCGGCCCCAGGTGACCGGGTCACGTGGGGTCACCGGCCCCAGGTCAGCGGGTCACGTGGGGACACCGGCCCCAGGTAACCAAGGCATGTCGGGACCCAGCCCGGGTCCCCGGGACGGGTTTTTACCCCAGCCGCAGATCACCGGGTCCTGTCGGGTCCCCGGCCCGGGTCCCCTGGACAGGTCGATAACCCGGCCCCAGGTCACCCGGTCATCTCGCGCACCCGGCCTGGTTCCCAGGTTCCGATGACCACCCCGGCACCAGGACCCCGGGTCACGTGGGGACACCGGCCCCAGGTGACCGGGTCACGTGGGGTCACCGGCCCCAGGTCAGCGGGTCACGTGGGGACCCCGGCCCCAGGTGACCTGGTCACGTGGGGACCCCGGACCCAGGTCACCTGGTCATGTGTGGTACCCAGCCTGGTTCCCAGGTTCCGATGACCACCCCGGCCCCAGGTCACCGGGTCACGTGGGGACCCCGGCCGCAGGTGACCGGGTCACGTGGGGACACCGGCCCCAGGTGACCGGGTCACGTGGGGACACCGGCCCCAGGTAACCGGGTCATAGCGGGTCCCCGGACCCAGGTCGGGTCATGTCACGTCCCATGCCCGGGTCCCCGGGTTGGATTTTTACCCAGGCCCCAGGTCACAGGGTCATGTCGGGTCAACGGCCTGGGTACAAGGGTCTGGTGACCACCCTGACCCCAGGTCCCCGGGTCATGACGGGACAGCGGACCAGGTCCCCGAGTCCGGTCGACACCACAGCCCCAGGTCACCGGGTCACGTCGGCACCCCGGAACCAGGTCACCGGGTCATGTCGGGACCCAGCCCGGGTCCCCGGGACGGGTTTTTACCCCAGCCGCAGATCACCGGGTCCTGTCGGGTACCCGGGTCGGGTCCCCTGGACAGGTCGGCACCCCGGCCCCGGGTCACGGGGTCATGTCGGGTCGCTGTCCCGGGTACCAGTGTCAGGTGACCACCCCGGCCCCGGGAGACGGAGTCATACCGGGTCCCCGGCCCGGGTCCCCGGGTTGCATCGGGACAACAGCACCGGATCACTGGATCACGTGGGGGCCCGGGCCCGGGTCCCCGGGTTGCATCGGGACACCAGCGAAGGACCACCGGGTCCTGTCGGGTCCCCGGCCCGGGTCCCCTGGACAGGTCGTTAACCCGGCCCCAGGTCACCGGGTCATGTCGCGCACCCGGCCTGGTTCCCACGTTCCGGTGACCACCCCGGCACCAGGACCCCGGGTCCCGTGGGGACCCCGGACCCAGGTCAGCGGGTCACGCGGGGTCACGGGCCCCAGGTAACCGGGTGACGTGGGGTCACCGGCCCCAGGTCAGCGGGTCACGTGGGGACACCGGCCCCAGGTGACCGGGTCACGTGGGGTCACCGGCCCCAGGTGACCGGGTCACTTGGGGTCACCGGCCCCAGGTGATCGGGTCACGTGGGGTCACCGGCCCCAGGTGACCGGGTCACGTGGGGTCACCGGCACCAGGTGACCGGGTCACGTGGGGTCACCGGCACCAGGTGACCGGGTCACGTGGGGTCACCGGCCCCAGGTGACCCGGTCACGTGGGGTCACCGGCCCCAGGTGACCGGGTCACGTGGGGTCACCGGCCCCAGGTGACCGGGTCACGTGGGGTCACCGGCCCCAGGTCAGCGGGTCATGTGGGGACCCCGGACCCAGGTCACCTGGTCATGTGTGGTACCCAGCCTGGTTCCCAGGTTCCGATGACCACCCCGGCCCCAGGTCACCGGGTCACGTGGGGACCCCGGCCCCAGGTGACCGGGTCACGTGGGGACACCGGCCCCAGGTGACCGGGTCACGTGGGGACACCGGCCCCAGGTAACCGGGTCATAGCGGGTCCCCGGACCCAGGTCGGGTCATGTCACGTCCCATGCCCGGGTCCCCGGGTTGGATTTTTACCCAGGCCCCGGGTCACAGGGTCATGTCGGGTCAACGGCCTGGGTACAAGGGTCTGGTGACCACCCCGACCCCAGGTCCCCGGGTCATGACGGGACACCCGACCAGGTCCCCGAGTCCGGTCGACACCACAGCCCCAGGTCACCGGGTCACGTCGGCACCCCGGAACCAGGTCACCGGGTCATGTCGGGACCCAGCCCGGGTCCCCGGGACGGGTTTTTACCCCAGCCGCAGATCACCGGGTCCTGTCGGGTCCCCGGCCCGGGTCCCCTGGACAGGTCAATAACCCGGCCCCAGGTCACCCGGTCATCTCGCGCACCCGGCCTGGTTCCCAGGTTCCGATGACCACCCCGGCACCAGGACCCCGGGTCACGTGGGGACACCGGCCCCAGGTGACCGGGTCACGTGGGGTCACCGGCCCCAGGTCAGCGGGTCACGTGGGGACCCCGGCCCCATGTCAGCGGGTCACGTGGGGACCCCGGCCCCAGGTCAGAGGGTCACGTGGGGACCCCGGACCCAGGTCACCTGGTCATGTGTGGTACCCAGCCTGGTTCCCAGGTTCCGATGACCACCCCGGCCCCAGGTCACCGGGTCACGTGGGGACCCCGGCCCCAGGTCAGCGGGTCACGTGGGGACCCCGGACCCAGGTCAGCGGGTCACGTGGGGACACCGGCCCCAGGTAACCGGGTCATACCGAGTCCCCGGACCCCGGTCACCGGGTCAGTTCGGGACCCCGGACCCAGGTCGGGTCATGTCACGTCCCATGCCCGGGTCCCCGGGTTGTATTTTTACCCAGGCCCCGGGTCACAGGGTCATGTCGGGTCAACGGCCTGGGTACAAGGGTCTGGTGACCACCCCGACCCCAGGTCCCCGGGTCATGACGGGACACCGAACCAGGTCCCCGAGTCCGGTCGACACCACAGCCCCAGGTCACCGGGTCAGGTCGGCACCCCGGAACCAGGTCACCGGGTCACGTGGGGACCCCGGACCCAGGTCAGCGGGTCACGTGGGGACACCGGCCCCAGGTGACCGGGTCACGTGGGGACACCGGCCCCAGGTCACCGGGTCACATGGGGACCCCGGACCCAGGTCAGCGGGTCACGTGGGGACACCGGCCCCAGGTCAGCGGGTCACGTGGGGACACCGGCCCCAGGTAACCAAGGCAGGTCGGGACCCAGCCCGGGTCCCCGGGACGGGTTTTTACCCCAGCCGCAGATCACCGGGTCCTGTCGGATACCCGGGTCGGGTCCCCTGGACAGGTCGGCACCCCGGCCCCGGGTCACGGGGTCATGTCGGGTCGCTGTCCCCGGTACCAGTGTCAGGTGACCACCCCGGCCCCGGGAGACGGAGTCATACCGGGTCCCCGGCCCGGGTCCCCGGGTTGCATCGGGACACCAGCGAAGGACCACCGGGTCCTGTCGGGTCCCCGGCCCGGGTCCCCTGGACAGGTCGTTAACCCGGCCCCAGGTCACCGGGTCATGTCGCGCACCCGGCCTGGTTCCCAGGTTCCGGTGACCACCCCGGCACCAGGACCCCGGGTCACGTGGGGACCCCGGCCCCAGGTCAGCGGGTCACGTGGGGACACCGGCCCCAGGTCACCGCGTCAGGTCGGGACCCCGAACCCAGGTCCACGAGTCCGTCGACACCACAGCCCCGGGTCACCGGGTCGTGTCGGGTAACCGGCCTGGTTCCAAGGTTCCGATGACCACCCCGGCACCAGGACCCCGGGTCACGTGGGGACACCGGCCCCAGGTGACCGGGTCACGTGGGGTCACCGGCCCCAGGTGACCGGGTCACGTGGGGTCACCGGCCCCAGGTGACCGGGTCACGTGGGGACACCGGCCCCAGGTGACCGGGTCACGTGGGGTCACCGGCCCCAGGTGACCGGGTCACGTGGGGACACCGGCCCCAGGTGACCGGGTCACGTGGGGTCACCGGCCCCAGGTGACCCGGTCACGTGAGGTCAGCGGCCCCAGGTGACCGGGTCACGTGGGGTCACCGGCCCCAGGTGACCGGGTCACGTGGGGTCACCGGCCCCAGGTGACCGGGTCACGTGGGGACACCGGCCCCAGGTGACCGGGTCACGTGGGGTCACCGGCCCCAGGTGACCGGGTCACGTGGGGTCACCGGCCCCAGGTGACCCGGTCACGTGGGGTCACCGGCCCCAGGTGACCGGGTCACGTGGGGTCACCGGCCCCAGGTCAGCAGGTCACGTGGGGACACCGGCCCCAGGTGACCGGGTCACGTGGGGTCACCGGCCCCAGGTGACCGGGTCACGTGGGGACACCGGCCCCAGGTAACCAAGGCAGGTCGGGACCCAGCCCGGGTCCCCGGGACGGGTTTTTACCCCAGCCGCAGATCACCGGGTCCTGTCGGGTCCCCGGCCCGGGTCCCCTGGACAGGTCGTTAACCCGGCCCCAGGTCACCCGGTCATGTCGCGCACCCGGCCTGGTTCCCAGGTTCCGATGACCACCCCGGCACCAGGACCCCGGGTCACGTGGGGACACCGGCCCCAGGTGACCAGGTCACGTGGGGTCACCGGCCCCAGGTCAGCGGGTCACGTGGGGACCCCGGCCCCAGGTCAGCGGGTCACGTGGGGACCCCGGCCCCAGGTGACCGGGTCACGTGGGGACACCGGCCCCAGGTAACCGGGACATAGCGGGTCCCCCGACCCAGGTCGGGTCATGTCACGTCCCATGCCCGGGTCCCCGGGTTGGATTTTTACCCAGGCCCCGGGTCACAGGGTCATGTCGGGTCAACGGCCTGGGTACAAGGGTCTGGTGACCACCCCGACCCCAGGTCCCCGGGTCATGACGGGACACCGGACCAGGTCCCCGAGTCCGGTCGACACCACAGCCCCAGGTCACCGGGTCACGTCGGCACCCCGGAACCAGGTCACCGGGTCATGTCGGGACCCAGCCCGGGTCCCCGGGACGGGTTTTTACCCCAGCCGCAGATCACCGGGTCCTGTCGGGTACCCGGGTCGGGTCCCCTGGACAGGTCGGCACCCCGGCCCCGGGTCACGGGGTCATGTCGGGTCGCTGTCCCGGGTACCAGTGTCAGGTGACCACCCTGGCCCCGGGAGACGGAGTCATACCGGGTCCCCGGCCCGGGTCCCCGGGTTGCATCGGGACAAAAGCACCGGATCACTGGATCACGTGGGGGCCCGGGCCCGGGTCCCCGGGTTGCATCGGGACACCAGCGAAGGACCACCGGGTCCTGTCGGGTCCCCGGCCCGGGTCCCCTGGACAGGTCGTTAACCCGGCCCCAGGTCACCGGGTCATGTCGCGCACCCGGCCTGGTTCCCACGTTCCGGTGACCACCCCGGCACCAGGACCCTGGGTCCCGTGGGGACCCCGGCCCCAGGTGACCGGGTCACGCGGGGTCACCGGCCCCAGGTCAGCGGGTCACGTGGGGTCACCGGCCCCAGGTCAGCGGGTCACGTGGGGACACCGGCCCCAGGTCAGCGGGTCACGTGGGGACACCGGCCCCAGGTCACCGCGTCAGGTCGGGACCCCGAACCCAGGTCCACGAGTCCGTCGACACCACAGCCCCGGGTCACCGGGTCGTGTCGGGTAAGCGGCCTGGTTCCCAGGTTCCGATGACCACCCCGGCACCAGGACTCCGGGTCACGTGGGGACACCGGCCCCAGGTCACCGGGTCACGTGGGGTCACCGGCCCCAGGTCAGCGGGTCACGTGGGGACCCCGGCCCCAGGTCACCGGATCACGTGGGGTCACCGGCCCCAGGTCAGCGGGTCACGTGGGGACCCCGGACCCAGGTCACCTGGTCATGTGTGGTACCCAGCCTGGTTCCCAGGTTCCGATGACCTCCCCGGCCCCAGGTCAGCGGGTCACGTGGGGACACCGGCCCCAGGTGACCGGGTCACGTGGGGACACCGGCCCCAGGTCAGCGGGTCACGTGGGGACCCCGGCCCCAGGTCAGCGGGTCACGTGGGGACACCGGCCCCAGGTGACCGGGTCACGTGGGGACACCGGCCTCAGGTCAGCGGGTCACGTGGGGACACCGGCCCCAGGTCAGCGGGTCACGTGGGGACCCCGGACCCAGGTCAGCGGGTCACGTGGGGACACCGGACCCAGGTAACCGGGTCATACCGAGTCCCCGGACCCAGGTCACCGGGTCAGTTCGGGACCCCGGACCCAGGTCGGGTCATGTCACGTCCCATGCCCGGGTCCCCGGGTTGGATTTTTACCCAGGCCCCGGGTCACAGGGTCATGTCGGGTCAACGGCCTGGGTACAAGGGTCTGGTGACCACCCCGACCCCAGGTCCCCGGGTCATGACGGGACACCGGACCAGGTCCCCGAGTCCGGTCGACACCACAGCCCCAGGTCACCGGGTCATGTCGGGACCCAGCCCGGGTCCCCGGGACGGGTTTTTACCCCAGCCGCAGATCACCGGGTCCTGTCGGGTACCCGGGTCGGGTCCCCTGGACAGGTCGGCACCCCGGCCCCGGGTCACGGGGTCATGTCGGGTCGCTGTCCCGGGTACCAGTGTCAGGTGACCACCCTGGCCCCGGGAGACGGAGTCATACCGGGTCCCCGGCCCGGGTCCCCGGGTTGCATCGGGACAAAAGCACCGGATCACTGGATCACGTGGGGGCCCGGGCCCGGGTCCCCGGGTTGCATCGGGACACCAGCGAAGGACCACCGGGTCCTGTCGGGTCCCCGGCCCGGGTCCCCTGGACAGGTCGTTAACCCGGCCCCAGGTCACCGGGTCATGTCGCGCACCCGGCCTGGTTCCCACGTTCCGGTGACCACCCCGGCACCAGGACCCCGGGTCCCGTGGGGACCCCGGCCCCAGGTCAGCGGGTCACGTGGGGTCACCGGCCCCAGGTCAGCGGGTCACGTGGGGACACCGGCCCCAGGTCAGCGGGTCACGTGGGGACACCGGCCCCAGGTCACCGCGTCAGGTCGGGACCCCGAACTCAGGTCCACGAGTCCGTCGACACCACAGCCCCGGGTCACAGGGTCGTGTCGGGTAAGCGGCCTGGTTCCCAGGTTCCGATGACCACCCCGGCACCAGGACTCCGGGTCACGTGGGGACACCGGCCCCAGGTCACCGGGTCACGTGGGGTCACCGGCCCCAGGTCATCGGGTCACGCGGGGACCCCGGCCCCAGGTCACCGGATCACGTGGGGTCACCGTCCCCAGGTCAGCGGGTCACGTGGGGACCCCGGACCCAGGTCACCTGGTCATGTGTGGTACCCAGCCTGGTTCCCAGGTTCCGATGACCTCCCCGGCACCAGGACCCCGGGTCACGTGGGGACACCGGCCCCAGGTGACCGGGTCACGTGGGGTAACCGGCCCCAGGTCAGCGGGTCACGTGGGGACACCGGCCCCAGGTGACCGGGTCACGTGGGGTCACCGGCCCCAGGTGACCGGGTCACGTGGTGTCACCGGCCCCAGGTGACCGGGTCACGTGGGGTAACCGGCCCAAGGTCAGCGGGTCACGTGGGGACACCGGCCCCAGGTGACCGGGTCACGTGGGGTCACCGGCCCCAGGTGACCGGGTCACGTGGGGACACCGGCCCCAGGTGACCGGGTCACGTGGGGTCACCGGCCCCAGGTCAGCGGGTCCCTTGGGACACCGGCCCCAGGTCAGCGGGTCACGTGGGGTCACCGGCCCCAGGTGACCGGGTCACGTGGGGTCACCGGCCCCAGGTGACCGGGTCACGTGGGGACACCGGCCCCAGGTGACCGGGTCACGTGGGGACACCGGCCCCAGGTGACCGGGTCACGTGGGGTCACCGGCCCCAGGTCAGCGGGTCACGTGGAGACACCGGCCCCAGGTGACCGGGTCACGTGGTGTCACCGGCCCCAGGTGACCGGGTCACGTGGGGACACCGGCCCCAGGTGACCGGGTCACGTGGGGTCACCGGCCCCAGGTCAGCGGGCACGTGGGGTCACCGGCCCCAGGTCAGAGGGTCACGTGGTGTCACCGGCCCCAGGTCAGAGGGTCACGTGGGGACCCCGGCCCCAGGTCACCGGGTCACGTGGGGACACCGGCCCCAGGTCACCGGGTCACGTGGGGACACCGGCCCCAGGTCAGAGTGTCACGTGGGGACCCCGGACCCAGGTCACCTGGTCATGTGTGGTACCCAGCCTGGTTCCCATGTTCCGATGACCACCCCGGCACCAGGACCCCGGGTCCCGTGGGGACCCCGGCCCCAGGTGACCGGGTCACGTGGGGTCACCGGCCCCAGGTCAGCGGGTCACGTGGGGACCCCGGCCCCAGGTCACCGGGTCACGTGGGGTCACCGGCCCCAGGTCAGAGGGTTACGTGGGGACCCCGGACCCAGGTCACCTGGTCATGTGTGGTACCCAGCCTGGTTCCCAGGTTCCGATGACCACCCCGGCCCCAGGTCACCGGGTCACGTGGGGACCCCGGCCCCAGGTCAGCGGGTCACGTGGGGACACCGGCCCCAGGTGACCGGGTCACGTGGGGACACCGGCCTCAGGTCAGCGGGTCACGTGGGGACACCGGCCCCAGGTCAGCGGGTCACGTGGGGACCCCGGACCCAGGTCAGCGGGTCACGTGGGGACACCGGCCCCAGGTAACCGGGTCATACCGAGTCCCCGGACCCAGGTCACCGGGTCAGTTCGGGACCCCGGACCCAGGTCGGGTCATGTCACGTCCCATGCCCGAGTCCCCGGGTTGGATTTTTACCCAGGCCCCGGGTCACAGGGTCATGTCGGGTCAACGGCCTGGGTACAAGGGTCTGGTGACCACCCCGACCCCAGGTCCCCGGGTCATGACGGGACACCGGACCAGGTCCCCGAGTCCGGTCGACACCACAGCCCCAGGTCACCGGGTCACATCGGCACCCCGGAACCAGGTCACCGGGTCATGTCGGGACCCAGCCCGGGTCCCCGGGACGGGTTTTTACCCCAGCCGCAGATCACCGGGTCCTGTCGGGTACCCGGGTCGGGTCCCCTGGACAGGTCGGCACCCCGGCCCCGGGTCACGGGGTCATGTCGGGTCGCTGTCCCGGGTACCAGTGTCAGGTGACCACCCCGGCCCCGGGAGACGGAGTCATACCGGGTCCCCGGCCCGGGTCCCCGGGTTGCATCGGGACACCAGCGAAGGACCACCGGGTCCTGTCGGGTCCCCGGCCCGGGTCCACTGGACAGGTCGTTAACCCAGCCCCAGGTCACCGGGTCATGTCGCGCACCCGGCCTGGTTCCCAGGTTCCGGTGACCACCCCGGCACCAGGACCCCGGGTCACGTGGGGACCCCGGCCCCAGGTCAGCGGGTCACGTGGGGTCACCGGCCCCAGGTCAGCGGGTCACGTGGGGACACCGGCCCCAGGTCAGCGGGTCACGTGGGGACACCGGCCCCAGGTCACCGCGTCAGGTCGGGACCCCGAACCCAGGTCCACGAGTCCGTCGACACCACAGCCCCGGGTCACCGGGTCGTGTCGGGTAAGCGGCCTGGTTCCCAGGTTCCGATGACCACCCCGGCACCAGGACCCCGGGTCACGTGGGGACACCGGCCCCAGGTGACCGGGTCACGTGGGGACACCGGCCCCAGGTCATCGGGTCACGTGGGGACACCGGCCCCAGGTGACCAGGTCATGTGGGGTCACCGGCCCCAGGTGACCGGGTCACGTGGGGTCACCGGCCCCAGGTGACCCGGTCACGTGGGGTCACCGGCCCCAGGTGACCGGGTCACGTGGGGTCACCGGCCCCAGGTGACGGGGTCACGTGGGGTCACCGGCCCCAGGTGACCGGGTCACGTGGGGTCACCGGCCCCAGGTGACCCGGTCACGTGGGGTCACCGGCCCCAGGTCAGCGGGTCACGTGGGGTCACCGGCCCCAGGTGACCGGGTCACGTGGGGTCACCGGCACCAGGTCAGCGGGTCACGTGGGGACACCGGCCCCAGGTGACTGGGTCACGTGGGGTCACCGGACACAGGTGACCGGGTCACGTGGGGTCACCGGCCCCAGGTCAGCGGGTCACGTGGAGACACCGGCCCCAGGTGACCGGGTCACGTGGTGTCACCGGCCCCAGGTGACCGGGTCACGTGGGGACACCGGCCCCAGGTGACCGGGTCACGTGGGGTCACCGGCCCCAGGTCAGCGGGCACGTGGGGTCACCGGCCCCAGGTCAGAGGGTCACGTGGGGACCCCGGCCCCAGGTCACCGGGTCACGTGGGGACACAGGCCCCAGGTGACCGGGTCACGTGGGGACACCGGCCCCAGGTCAGAGTGTCACGTGGGGACCCCTGACCCAGGTCACCTGGTCATGTGTGGTACCCAGCCTGGTTCCCATGTTCCGATGACCACCCCGGCACCAGGACCCCGGGTCCCGTGGGGACCCCGGCCCTAGGTGACCGGGTCACGTGGGGTCACCGGCCCCAGGTCAGCGGGTCACGTGGGGACCCCGGCCCCAGGTCACCGGGTCACGTGGGGTCACCGGCCCCAGGTCAGAGGGTTACGTGGGGACCCCGGACCCAGGTCACCTGGTCATGTGTGGTACCCAGCCTGGTTCCCAGGTTCCGATGACCACCCCGGCCCCAGGTCACCGGGTCACGTGGGGACCCCGGCCCCAGGTCAGCGGGTCACGTGGGGACACCGGCCCCAGGTGACCGGGTCACGTGGGGACACCGGCCTCAGGTCAGCGGGTCACGTGGGGACACCGGCCCCAGGTCAGCGGGTCACGTGGGGACCCCGGACCCAGGTCAGCGGGTCACGTGGGGACACCGGCCCCAGGTAACCGGGTCATACCGAGTCCCCGGACCCAGGTCACCGGGTCAGTTCGGGACCCCGGACCCAGGTCGGGTCATGTCACGTCCCATGCCCGAGTCCCCGGGTTGGATTTTTACCCAGGCCCCGGGTCACAGGGTCATGTCGGGTCAACGGCCTGGGTACAAGGGTCTGGTGACCACCCCGACCCCAGGTCCCCGGGTCATGACGGGACACCGGACCAGGTCCCCGAGTCCGGTCGACACCACAGCCCCAGGTCACCGGGTCACGTCGGCACCCCGGAACCAGGTCACCGGGTCATGTCGGGACCCAGCCCGGGTCCCCGGGACGGGTTTTTACCCCAGCCGCAGATCACCGGGTCCTGTCGGGTACCCGGGTCGGGTCCCCTGGACAGGTCGGCACCCCGGCCCCGGGTCACGGGGTCATGTCGGGTCGCTGTCCCGGGTACCAGTGTCAGGTGACCACCCCGGCCCCGGGAGACGGAGTCATACCGGGTCCCCGGCCCGGGTCCCCGGGTTGCATCGGGACAAAAGCACCGGATCACTGGATCACGTGGGGGCCCGGGCCCGGGTCCCCGGGTTGCATCGGGACACCAGCGAAGGACCACCGGGTCCTGTCGGGTCCCCGGCCCGGGTCCCCTGGACAGGTCGTTAACCCGGCCCCAAGTCACCGGGTCATGTCGCGCACCCGGCCTGGTTCCCAGGTTCCGGTGACCACCCCGGCACCAGGACCCCGGGTCCCGTGGAGACCCCGGCCCCAGGTGACCGGGTCACGTGGGGACACCGGCCCCAGGTGACCGGGTCACGTGGGGACACCGGCCCCAGGTCACCGCGTCAGGTCGGGACCCCGAACCCAGGTCCACGAGTCCGTCGACACCACAGCCCCGGGTCACCGGGTCGTGTCGGGTAACCGGCCTGGTTCCCAGGTTCCGATGACCACCCCGGCACCAGGACCCCGGGTCACGTGGGGACACCGGCCCCAGGTGACAGGGTCACGTGGGGTCACCGGCCCCAGGTCAGCGGGTCACGTGGGGACACCGGCCCCAGGAGACCGGGTCACGTGGGGTCACCGGCCCCAGGTCAGCGGGTCACGTGGGGACACCGGCCCCAGGTCACCGGGTCACGTGGGGACACCGGCCCCAGGTAACCAAGGCAGGTCGGGACCCAGCCCGGGTCCCCGGGACGGGTTTTTACCCCAGCCGCAGATCACCGGGTCCTGTCGGGTACCCGGGTCGGGTCCCCTGGACAGGTCGGCACCCAGGCCCCGGGTCACGGGGTCATGTTGGGTCGCTGTCCCGGGTACCAGTGTCAGGTGACCACCCCGGCCCCGGGAGACGGAGTCATACCGGGTCCCCGGCCCGGGTCCCCGGGTTGCATAGGGACACCAGCGAAGGTCCACCGGGTCCTGTCGGGTCCCCGGCCCGGGTCCCCTGGACAGGTCGTTAACCCGGCCCCAGGTCACCGGGTCATGTCGCTCACCCGGCCTGGTTCCCAGGTTCCGGTGACCACCCCGGCACCAGGACCCCGGGTCACGTGGGGTCACCGGCCCCAGGTGACCAGGTCACGTGGTGTCACCGGCCCCAGGTGACCGGGTCACGTGGTGTCACCGGCCCCAGGTGACCCGGTCACGTGGGGTCACCGGCCCCAGGTGACCGGGTCACGTGGGGACACCGGCCCCAGGTGACCGGGTCACGTGGGGTCACCGGCCCCAGGTGACCCGGTCACGTGGGGTCACCGGCCCCAGGTGACCGGGTCACGTGGGGTCACCGGCCCCAGGTGACCGGGTCACTTGGGGTCACCGGCCCCAGTTGACCGGGTCACGTGGGGACACCGACCCCAGGTGACCGGGTCACGTGGGGTCACCGGCCCCAGGTGACCGGGTCACGTGGGGTCACCGGCCCCAGGTGACCGGGTCACGTGGGGACACCGGCCCCAGGTGACCGGGTCACGTGGGGACACCGGCCCCAGGTGACCGGGTCATGTGGGGTCACCGGCCCCAGGTGACCGGGTCACGTGGGGACACCGGCCCCAGGTGACCGGGTCACGTGGGGTCACCGGCCCCAGGTCAGCGGGCACGTGGGGTCACCGGCCCCAGGTGACCAGGTCACGTGGGGTCACCGGCCCCAGGTCAGAGGGTCACGTGGGGACACCGGCCCCAGGTGACCGGGTCACGTGGGGACACCGGCCCAGGTGACCGGGTCACGTGGGGACACCGGCCCCAGGTGACCGGGTCACGTGGGGTCACCGGCCCCAGGTGACCCGGTCACGTGGGGTCACCGGCCCCAGGTGACCGGGTCACGTGGGGTCACCGGCCCCAGGTGACCGGGTCACTTGGGGTCACCGGCCCCAGTTGACCGGGTCACGTGGGGACACCGGCCCCAGGTGACCGGGTCACGTGGGGTCACCGGCCCCAGGTGACCGGGTCACGTGGGGTCACCGGCCCCAGGTGACCGGGTCACGTGGGGACACCGGCCCCAGGTCAGCGGGTCACGTGGGGTCACCGGCCCCAGGTGACCGGGTCACGTGGGGACACCGGCCCCAGGTCACCGCGTCAGGTCGGGACCCCGAACCCAGGTCCACGAGTCCGTCGACACCACAGCCCCGGGTCACCGGGTCGTGTCGGGTAACCGGCCTGGTTCCCAGGTTCCGATGACCACCCCGGCACCAGGACTCCGTGTCACGTGGGGACACCGGCCCCAGGTGACCGGGTCACGTGGGGTCACCGTCCCCAGGTCAGCGGGTCACGTGGGGACCCCGGCCCCAGGTGACCGGATCACGTGGGGTCACCGGCCCCAGGTCAGAGGGTCACGTGGGGACCCCGGACCCAGGTCACCTGGTCATGTGTGGTACCCAGCCTGGTTCCCAGGTTCCGATGACCTCCCCGGCACCAGGACCCCGGGTCCCGTGGGGACCCCGGCCCCAGGTGACCGGGTCACGTGGGGTCACCGGCCCCAGGTCAGCGGGTCACGTGGGGACCCCGGCCCCAGGTGACCGGGTCACGTGGGGACACCGGCCCCAGGTGACCGGGTCACGTGGGGACACCGGCCTCAGGTCAGCGGGTCACGTGGGGACACCGGCCCCAGGTCAGCGGGTCACGTGGGGACCCCGGACCCAGGTCAGCGGGTCACGTGGGGACACCGGCCCCAGGTAACCGGGTCATACCGAGTCCCCGGACCCAGGTCACCGGGTCAGTTCGGGACCCCGGACCCAGGTCGGGTCATGTCACGTCCCATGCCCGGGTCCCCGGGTTGGATTTTTACCCAGGCCCCGGGTCACAGGGTCATGTCGGGTCAACGGCCTGGGTACAAGGGTCTGGTGACCACCCCGACCCCAGGTCCCCGGGTCATGACGGGACACCGGACCAGGTCCCCGAGTCCGGTCGACACCACAGCCCCAGGTCACCGGGTCACGTCGGCACCCCGGAACCAGGTCACCAGGTCATGTCGGGACCCAGCCCGGGTCCCCGGGACGGGTTTTTACCCCAGCCGCAGATCACCGGGTCCTGTCGGGTACCCGGGTCGGGTCCCCTGGACAGGTCGGCACCCCGGCCCCGGGTCACGGGGTCATGTCGGGTCGCTGTCCCGGGTACCAGTGTCAGGTGACCACCCCGGCCCCGGGAGACGGAGTCATACCGGGTCCCCGGCCCGGGTCCCCGGGTTGCATCGGGACAAAAGCACCGGATCACTGGATCACGTGGGGGCCCGGGCCCGGGTCCCCGGGTTGCATCGGGACACCAGCGAAGGACAACCGGGTCCTGTCGGGTCCCCGGCCCGGGTCCCCTGGACAGGTCGTTAACCCGGCCCCAGGTCACCGGGTCATGTCGCGCACCTGGCCTGGTTCCCACGTTCCGGTGACCACCCCGGCACCAGGACCCCGGGTCCCGTGGGGACCCCGGCCCCAGGTGACCGGGTCACGCGGGGTCACCGGCCCCAGGTCAGCGGGTCACGTGGGGTCACCGGCCCCAGGTGACCGGGTCACGTGGGGACACCGGCCCCAGGTCACCGGGTCACGTGGGGACCCCGGCCCCAGGTCAGCGGGTCACGTGGGGACCCCGGCCCCAGGTCAGCGGGTCACGTGGGGACACCTGCCCCAGGTCAGCGGGTCACGTGGGGACACCGGCCCCAGGTAACCAAGGCAGGTCGGGACCCAGCCCGGGTCCCCGGGACGGGTTTTTACCCCAGCCGCAGATCACCGGGTCCTGTCGGGTCCCCGGCCCGGGTCCCCTGGACAGGTCGATAACCCGGCCCCAGGTCACCCGGTCATCTCGCGCACCCGGCCTGGTTCCCAGGTTCCGATGACCACCCCGGCACCAGGACCCCGGGTCACGTGGGGACACCGGCCCCAGGTGACCGGGTCACGTGGGGTCACCGGCCCCAGGTCAGCGGGTCACGTGGGGACCCCGGCCCCAGGTCACCGGGTCACGTCGGGTCACTGGCCCCAGGTCAGAGGGTCACATGGGGACCCCGGCCCCAGGTCACCTGGTCATGTGTGGTACCCAGCGTGGTTCCCAGGTTCCGATGACCTCCCCGGTACCAGGACCCCGGGTCACGTGGGGACACCGGCCCCAGGTGACCGGGTCACGTGGGGTCACCGGCCCCAGGTCAGCGGGTCACGTGGGGTCACCGGCCCCAGGTGACCGGGTCACGTGGGGACACCGGCCCCAGGTGACCGGGTCACGTGGGGTCACCGGCCCCAGGTCAGCGGGTCACCTGGGGACACCGGCCCCAGGTCACCGGGTCACGTGGGGACCCCGGCCCCAGGTCAGCGGGTCACGTGGGGACACCGGCCCCAGGTGACCGGGTCACGTGGGGACACCGGCCTCAGGTCAGCGGGTCACGTGGGGACACCGGCCCCAGGTCAGCGGGTCACGTGGGGACCCCGGCCCCAGGTCAGCGGGTCACGTGGGGACACCGGCCCCAGGTCACCGCGTCAGGTCGGGACCCCGAACCCAGGTCCACGAGTCCGTCGACACCACAACCCCGGGTCACCGGGTCGTGTCGGGTAACCGGCCTGGTTCCCAGGTTCCGATGACCACCCCGGCACCAGGAGCCCGGGTCACGTGGGGACACCGGCCCCAGGTCACCGGGTCACGTGGGGTCACCGGCCCCAGGTCAGCGGGTCACGTGGGGACCCCGGCCCCAGGTCACCGGATCACGTGGGGTCACCGGCCCCAGGTCAGAGGGTCACGTGGGGACCCCGGACCCAGGTCACCTGGTCATGTGTGGTACCCAGTCTGGTTCCCAGGTTCCGATGACCTCCCCGTCACCAGGACCCCGGGTCACGTGGGGACACCGGCCCCAGGTGACCGGGTCACGTGGGGTCACCGGCCCCAGGTCAGCGGGTCACGTGGGGACACCGGCCCCAGGTCACCGGGTCACGTGGGGACCCCGGCCCCAGGTGACCGGGTCACGTGGGGACACCGGCCCCAGGTGACCGGGTCACGTGGGGACACCGGCCTCAGGTCAGCGGGTCACGTGGGGACACCGGCCCCAGGTCAGCGGGTCACGTGGGGACCCCGGACCCAGGTCAGCGGGTCACGTGGGGACACCGGCCCCAGGTAACCGGGTCATACCGAGTCCCCGGACCCAGGTCACCGGGTCAGTTCGGGACCCCGGACCCAGGTCGGGTCATGTCACGTCCCATGCCCGGGTCCCCGGGTTGGATTTTTACCCAGGCCCCGGGTCACAGGGTCATGTCGGGTCAACGGCCTGGGTACAAGGGTCTGGTGACCACCCCGACCCCAGGTCCCCGGGTCATGACGGGACAGCGGACCAGGTCCCCGAGTCCGGTCGACACCACAGCCCCAGGTCACCGGGTCACGTCGGCACCCCGGAACCAGGTCACCGGGTCATGTCGGGACCCAGCCCGGGTCCCCGGGACGGGTTTTTACCCCAGCCGCAGATCACCGGGTCCTGTCGGGTACCCGGGTCGGGTCCCCTGGACAGGTCGGCACCCCGGCCCCGGGTCACGGGGTCATGTCGGGTCGCTGTCCCGGGTACCAGTGTCAGGTGACCACCCCGGCCCCGGGAGACGGAGTCATACCGGGTCCCCGGCCCGGGTCCCCGGGTTGCATCGGGACACCAGCGAAGGACCACCGGGTCCTGTCGGGTCCCCGGCCCGGGTCCCCTGGACAGGTCGTTAACCCGGCCCCAGGTCACCGGGTCATGTCGCGCACCCGGCCTGGTTCCCAGGTTCCGGTGACCACCCCGGCACCAGGACCCCGGGTCACGTGGGGACCCCGGACCCAGGTCAGCGGGTCACGTGGGGACACCGGCCCCAGGTCACCGCGTCAGGTCGGGACCCCGAACCCAGGTCCACGAGTCCGTCGACACCACAGCCCCGGGTCACCGGGTCGTGTCGGGTAACCGGCCTTGTTCCAAGGTTCCGATGACCACCCCGGCACCAGGACCCCGGGTCACGTGGGGACACCGGCCCCAGGTGACCGGGTCACGTGGGGACACCGGCCCCAGGTCACCGGGTCACGTGGGGACACCGGACCCAGGTCAGCGGGTCACGTGGGGACACCGGCCCCAGGGCAGAGGGTCACGTGGGGTCACCAGCCCCAGGTCAGAGGGTCACGCGGGGACCCCGGACCCAGGTTACCTGGTCATGTGTGGTACCCAGCCTGGTTCCCAGGTTCCGATGACCACCCCGGCACCAGGACCCCGGGTCACGTGGGGACACCGGCCCCAGGTGACCGGGTCACGTGGGGACACCGGCCTCAGGTCAGCGGGTCACGTGGGGACCCCGGACCCAGGTCAGCGGGTCACGTGGGGACACCGGCCCCAGGTAACCGGGTCATACCGAGTCCCCGGACCCAGGTCACCGGGTCAGTTCGGGACCCCGGACCCAGGTCGGGTCATGTCACGTCCCATGCCCGGGTCCTCGGGTTGGATTTTTACCCAGGCCCCGGGTCACAGGGTCATGTCGGGTCAACGGCCTGGGTACAAGGGTCTGGTGACCACCCCGACCCCAGGTCCCCGGGTCATGACGGGACACCGGACCAGGTCCCCGAGTCCGGTCGACACCACAGCCCCAGGTCACCGGGTCACGTCGGCACCCCGGAACCAGGTCACCGGGTCATGTCGGGACCCAGCCCGGGTCCCCGGGACGGGTTTTTACCCCAGCCGCAGATCACCGGGTCCTGTCGGGTACCCGGGTCGGGTCCCCTGGACAGGTCGGCACCCCGGCCCCGGGTCACGGGGTCATGTCGGGTCGCTGTCCCGGGTACCAGTGTCAGGTGACCACCCCGGGCCCGGGAGACGGAGTCATACCGGGTCCCCGGCCCGGGTCCCCGGGTTGCATCGGGACAAAAGCACCGGATCACTGGATCACGTGGGGGCCCGGGCCCGGGTCCCCGGGTTGCATCGGGACACCAGCGAAGGACCACCGGGTCCTGTCGGGTCCCCGGCCCGGGTCCCCTGGACAGGTCGTTAACCCGGCCCCAGGTCACCGGGTCATGTCGCGCACCCGGCCTGGTTCCCACGTTCCGGTGACCACCCCGGCACCAGGACCCCGGGTCCCGTGGGGACCCCGGCCCCAGGTCACCGGGTCACGCGGGGTCACCGGCCCCAGGTCAGCGGGTCACGTGGGGTCACCGGCCCCAGGTGACCGGGTCACGTGGGGTCACCGGCCCCAGGTGACCGGGTCACGTGGGGTCACCGGCCCCAGGTGACCGGGTCACGTCGGGTCACGGGCCCCAGGTCAGCGGGTCACGTGGGGTCACCGGCCCCAGGTCAGCGGGTCACGTGGGGACACCGGCCCCAGGTGACCGGGTCACGTGGGGTCACCGGCCCCAGGTGACCGGGTCACGTGGGGACACCGGCCCCAGGTCAGAGGGTCACGTGGGGTCACCGGCCCCAGGTGACCGGGTCACGTGGGGTCACCGGCCCCAGGTGACCAGGTCACGTGGGGTCACCGGCCCCAGGTCAGAGGGTCACGTGGGGACACCGGACCCAGGTCACCTGGTCATGTGTGGTACCCAGCCTGGTTCCCAGGTTCCGATGACCACCCCGGCACCAGGACCCCGGGTCACGTGGGGACACCGGCCCCAGGTGACCGGGTCACGTGGGGTCACCGGCCCCAGGTCAGCGGGTCACGTGGGGTCACCGGCCCCAGGTGACCGGGTCACGTGGGGACACCGGCCCCAGGTCACCGGGTCACGTGGGGACACCGGCCCCAGGTCAGCGGGTCACGTGGGGACACCGGCCCCAGGTAACCAAGGCAGGTCGGGACCCAGCCCGGGTCCCCGGGACGGGTTTTTACCCCAGCCGCAGATCACCGGGTCCTGTCGGGTCCCCGGCCCGGGTCCCCTGGACAGGTCGATAACCCGGCCCCAGGTCACCCGGTCATCTCGCGCACCCGGCCTGGTTCCCAGGTTCCGATGACCACCCCGGCACCAGGACCCCGGGCCACGTGGGGACACCGGCCCCAGGTCAGCGGGTCACGTGGGGTCACCGGCCCCAGCTCAGCGGGTCACGTGGGGACACCGGCCCCAGGTGACCGGGTCACGTGGGGTCACCGGCCCCATGTCAGCGGGTCACGTGCGGTCACCGGCCCCAGGTGACCAAGTCACGTGGGGTCACCGGCCCCAGGTGACCGGGTCACGTGGGGTCACCGGACCCAGGTGACCGGGTCACGTGGGGTCACCGGCCCCAGGTCAGCGGGTCACGTGGGGACACCGGCCCCAGGTGACCGGGTCACGTGGGGTCACCGGCCCCAGGTGACCGGGTCACGTGGGGTCACCGGCCCCAAGTCAGCGGGTCACGTGGGGTCACCGGCCCCAGGTGACCAGGTCACGTGGGGTCACCGGCCCCAGGTCAGAGGGTCACGTGGGGACACCGGCCCCAGGTGACCGGGTCACGTGGGGACACCGGCCCCAGGTTAGAGGGTCACGTGGGGACCCCGGACCCAGGTCACCTGGTCATGTGTGGTACCCAGCCTGGTTCCCAGGTTCCGATGACCACCCAGGCACCAGGACCCCGGGTCCCGTGGGGACCCCGGCCCCAGGTGACCGGGGTCACGTGGGGTCACCGGCCCCAGGTCAGCGGGTCACGTGGGGTCACCAGCCCTAGGTGACCGGGTCACGTGGGGACACCGGCCCCAGGTGACCGGGTCACGTGGGGACACCGGCCCCAGGTCAGCGGGTCACGTGGGGACACCGGCCCCAGGTAACCAAGGCAGGTCGGGACCCAGCCCGGGTCCCCGGGACGGGTTTTTACCCCAGCCGCAGATCACCGGGTCCTGTCGGGTGCCCGGCCCGGGTCCCCTGGAGAGGTCGATAACCAGGCCCCAGGTCACCCGGTCATCTCGCGCACCCGGCCTGGTTCCCAGGTTCCGATGACCACCCCGGCACCAGGACCCCGGGTCCCGTGGGGACCCCGGCCCCAGGTGACCGGGTCACGTGGGGTCACCGGCCCCAGGTCAGCGGGTCACGTGGGGTCACCGGCCCCAGGTGACCGGGTCACGTGGGGACACCGGCCCCAGGTCACCGGGTCACGTGGGGAAACCGGCCCCAGGTCAGCGGGTCACGTGGGGACACCGGCCCCAGGTCAGCGGGTCACGTGGGGACACCGGCCCCAGGTAACCAAGGCAGGTCGGGACCCAGCCCGGGTCCCCGGGACGGGTTTTTACCCCAGCCGCAGATCACCGGGTCCTGTCGGGTCCCCGGCCCGGGTCCCCTGGACAGGTCGATAACCAGGCCCCAGGTCACCCGGTCATCTCGCGCACCCGGCCTGGTTCCCAGGTTCCGGTGACCACCCCGGCACCAGGACCCCAGGTCACGTGGGGACACCGGCCCCAGGTGACCGGGTCACGTGGGATCACCGGCCCCATGTCAGCGGGTCACGTGGGGACCCCGGCACCAGGTCAGCGGGTCACGTCGGGTCACCGGCCCCAGGTCAGAGGGTCACGTGGGGACCCCGGACCCAGGTCACCTGGTCATGTGTGGTACCCAGCCTGGTTCCCAGGTTCCGATGACCACCCCGGCACCAGGACCCCGGGTCACGTGGGGACACCGGCCCCAGGTGACCGGGTCACGTGGGGACACCGGCCTCAGGTCAGCGGGTCACGTGGGGACACCGGCCCCAGGTCAGCGGGTCACGTGGGGACCCTGGACCCAGGTCAGCGGGTCACGTGGGGACACCGGCCCCAGGTAACCGGGTCATACCGAGTCCCCGGACCCAGGTCACCGGGTCAGTTCGGGACCCCGGACCCAGGTCGGGTCATGTCACGTCCCATGCCCGGGTCCCCGGGTTGGATTTTTACCCAGGCCCCGGGTCACAGGGTCATGTCGGGTCAACGGCCTGGGTACAAGGGTCTGGTGACCACCCCGACCCCAGGTCCCCGGGTCATGACGGGACACCGGACCAGGTCCCCGAGTCCGGTCGACACCACAGCCCCAGGTCACCGGGTCATGTCGGGACCCAGCCCGGGTCCCCGGGACGGGTTTTTACCCCAGCCGCAGATCACCGGGTCCTGTCGGGTACCCGGGTCGGGTCCCCTGGACAGGTCGGCACCCCGGCCCCGGGTCACGGGGTCATGTCAGGTCGCTGTCCCGGGTACCAGTGTCAGGTGACCACCCCGGCCCCGGGAGACGGAGTCATACCGGGTCCCCGGCCCGGGTCCCCGGGTTGCATCGGGACAAAAGCACCGGATCACTGGATCACGTGGGGGCCCGGGCCCGGGTCCCCGGGTTGCATCGGGACACCAGCGAAGGACCACCGGGTCCTGTCGGGTCCCCGGCCCGGGTCCCCTGGACAGGTCGTTAACCCGGCCCCAGGTCACCGGGTCATGTCGCGCACCCGGCCTGGTTCCCAGGTTCCGGTGACCACCCTGGCACCAGGACCCCGGGTCACGTGGGGACACCGGCCCCAGGTCACCGCGTCAGGTCGGGACCCCGAACCCAGGTCCACGAGTCCGTCGACACCACAGCCCCGGGTCACCGGGTCGTGTCGGGTAACCGGCCTGGTTCCCAGGTTCCGATGACCACCCCGGCACCAGGACCCCGGGTCACGTGGGGACACCGGCCCCAGGTGACCGGGTCACGTCGGGACACCGGCCCCAGGTCAGCGGGTCACGTGGGGACCCCGGCCCCAGGTCACCGGGTCACGTGGGGACCCCGGCCCCAGGTCAGAGGGTCACGTGGGGTCACCGGCCCCAGGTCAGCGGGTCACGTGGGGACACCGGCCCCAGGTCAGATGGTCATGCGGGGCCCCCTGACCCAGGTTACCTGGTCATGTGTGGTACCCAGCCTGGTTCCCAGGTTCCGATGACCACCCCGGCACCAGGACTCCGGGTCACGTGGGGACCCCGGCCCCAGGTGACCGGGTCACGTGGGGTCACCGGCCTCAGGTCAGCGGGTCATGTGGGGACCCCGGCACCAGGTCAGCGGGTCACGTGGGGACACCGGCCCCAGGTGACCGGGTCACGTGGGGTCACCGGCCCCAGGTCAGCGGGTCACGTGGGGTCACCGGCCCCAGGTGACCGGGTCACGTGGGGTCACCGGCCCCAGGTGACCGGGTCACGTGGGGTCACCGGCCCCAGGTGACCGGGTCACGTGGGGTCACGGGCCCCAGGTGACCGGGTCACGTGGGGACACCGGCCCCAGGTGACCGGGTCACGTGGGGACACCGGCCCCAGGTGACCGGGTCACCTGGGGTCACCGGCCCCAGGTGACCGGGTCACGTGGGGACACCGGCCCCAGGTCAGCGGGTTACGTGGGGTCACCGGCCCCAGGTGACCGGGTCACGTGGGGTCACCGGCCCCAGGTGACCGGGTCACGTGGGGACACCGGCCCCAGGTGACCGGGTCACGTGGGGTCACCAGCCCCAGGTCAGCGGGTCACGTGGGGTCACCGGCCCCAGGTGACCAGGACACGTGGGGTCACCGGCCCCAGGTCAGAGGGTCACGTGGGGACACCGGCCCCAGGTGACCGGGTCACGTGGGGACACCGGCCCCAGGTCAGAGGGTCATGTGGGGACCCCGGACCCAGGTCACCTGGTCATGTGTGGTACCCAGCCTGGTTCCCAGGTTCCGATGACCACCCCGGCACCAGGACCCCGGGTCCCGTGGGGACCCCGGCCCCAGGTGACCGGGTCACGTGGGGTCACCGGCCCCAGGTCAGCGGGTCACGTGGGGACACCGGCCCCAGGTGACCGGGTCACGTGGGGTCACCGGCCCCAGGTGACCGGGTCACGTGGGGACACCGGCCCCAGGTGACCGGGTCACGTGGGGTCACCAGCCCCAGGTCAGCGGGTCACGTGGGGTCACCGGCCCCAGGTGACCAGGACACGTGGGGTCACCGGCCCCAGGTCAGAGGGTCACGTGGGGACACCGGCCCCAGGTGACCGGGTCACGTGGGGACACCGGCCCCAGGTCAGAGGGTCATGTGGGGACCCCGGACCCAGGTCACCTGGTCATGTGTGGTACCCAGCCTGGTTCCCAGGTTCCGATGACCACCCCGGCACCAGGACCCCGGGTCCCGTGGGGACCCCGGCCCCAGGTGACCGGGTCACGTGGGGTCACCGGCCCCAGGTCAGTGGGTCACTTGGGGTCACCGGCCCCAGGTGACCGGGTCACGTGGGGACACCGGCCCCAGGTGACCGGGTCACGTGGGGACACCGGCCCCAGGTCAGCGGGTCACGTGGGGACACCGGCCCCAGGTAACCAAGGCAGGTCGGGACCCAGCCCGGTTCCCCGGGACGGGTTTTTACCCCAGCCGCAGATCACCGGGTCCTGTCGGGTCCCCGGCCCGGGTCCCCTGGACAGGTCGTTAACCCGGCCCCAGGTCACCGGGTCATCTCGCGCACCCGGCCTGGTTCCGAGGTTCCGGTGACCACCCAGGCCCCAGGACCCCGGGTCACGTGGGGACACCGGCCCCAGGTGACCGGGTCACGTGGGGTCACCGGCCCCAGGTGACCGGGTCACGTGGGGACACCGGCCCCAGGTGACCGGGTCACGTGGGGTCACCGGCCCCAGGTCAGCGGGTCACGTGGGGTCACCGGCCCCAGGTGACCAGGTCACGTGGGGTCACCGTCCCCAGGTGACCGGGTCACGTGGGGTCACCGGCCCCAGGTGACCGGGTCACGTGGGGACACCGGCCCCAAGTCAGAGGGTCATGTGGGGACCCCGGACCCAGGTCACCTGGTCATGTGTGGTACCCAGCCTGGTTCCCAGGTTCCGATGACCACCCCGGCACCAGGACCCCGGGTCCCGTGGGGACCCCGGCCCCAGGTGACCGGGTCACGTGGGGTCACCGGCCCCAGGTCAGCGGGTCACGTGGGGACCCCGGCCCCAGGTGACCGGGTCACGTGGGGTCACCTGCCCCAGGTCAGCGGGTCACGTGGGGTCACCGGCCCCAGGTGACCGGGTCACGTGGGGACACCGGCCCCAGGTGACCGGGTCACGTGGGGTCACCGGCCCCAGGTCAGCGGGTCACGTGGGGTCACCGGCCCCAGGTGACCGGGTCACGTGGGGTCACCCGCCCCAGGTGACCGGGTCACGTGAGGTCACGGGCCCCAGGTCAGCGGGTCACGTGGGGTCACCGGCCCCAGGTCAGCGGGTCACGTGGGGACACCGGCCCCAGGTGACCGGGTCACGTGGGGTCACCGGCCCCAGGTGACCGGGTCACGTGGGGACACCGGCCCCAGGTGACCGGGTTACGTGGGGTCACCGGCCCCAGGTGACCGGGTCACGTGGGGTCACCGGCCCCAGGTCAGCGGGTCACGTGGGGACACCGGCCCCAGGTCAGCGGGTCACGTGGGGACACCGGCCCCAGGTCAGCGGGTCACGTGGGGACACCGGCCCCAGGTAACCAAGGCAGGTCGGGACCCAGCCCGGGTCCCCGGGACGGGTTTTTACCCCAGCCGCAGATCACCGGGTCCTGTCGGGTCCCCGGCCCGGGTCCCCTGGACAGGTCGATAACCCGGCCCCAGGTCACCCGGTCATCTCGCGCACCCGGCCTGGTTCCCAGGTTCCGATGACCACCCCGGCACCAGGACCCCGGGTCACGTGGGGACACCGGCCCCAGGTCAGCGGGTCACGTGGGGACACCGGCCCCAGGTCACCGCGTCAGGTCGGGACCCCGAACCCAGGTCCACGAGTCCGTCGACACCACAGCCCCGGGTCACCGGGTCGTGTCGGGTAAGCGGCCTGGTTCCCAGGTTCCGATGACCACCCCGGCACCAGGACCCCAGGTCACGTGGGGACACCGGCCCCAGGTGAACGGGTCAAGTCGGGACACCGGCCCCAGGTCAGCGGGTCACGTGGGGTCACCGGCCCCAGGTGACCAGGTCACGTGGGGTCACCGGCCCCAGGTCAGAGGGTCACGTGGGGACACCGGCGCCAGGTGACCGGGTCACGTGGGGACACCGGCCCCAGGTCAGAGGGTCACGTGGGGACCCCGGACCCAGGTCACCTGGTCATGTGTGGTACCCAGCCTGGTTCCCAGGTTCCGATGACCACCCCGGCACCAGGACCCTGGGTCCCGTGGGGACCCCGGCCCCAGGTGACCGGGTCACGTGGGGTCACCGGCCCCAGGTCAGCGGGTCAAGGGGGGTCACCGGCCCCAGGTGACCGGGTCACGTGGGGACACCGGCCCCAGGTCACCGGGTCACGTGGGGACACCGGACACAGGTCAGCGGGTCACGTGGGGACACCGACCCCAGGTCAGCGGGTCACGTGGGGACACCGGCCCCAGGTAACCAAGGCAGGTCGGGACCCAGCCCGGGTCCCCGGGACGGGTTTTTACCCCAGCCGCAGATCACCGGGTCCTGTCGGGTCCCCGGCCCGGGTCCCCTGGACAGGTCGATAACCAGGCCCCAGGTCACCCGGTCATCTCGCGCACCCGGCCTGGTTCCCAGGTTCCGATGACCACCCCGGCACCAGGACCCCGGGTCCTGTGGGGACCCTGGCCCCAGGTGACCGGGTCACGTGGGGTCACCGTCCCCAGGTCAGCGGGTCACGTGGGGACACCGGCCCCAGGTGACCGGGTCACGTGGGGACACCGGCCCCAGGTCACCGGGTCACGTGGGGACACCGGCCCCAGGTCAGCGGGTCACGTGGGGACACCGGCCCCAGGTAACCAAGGCAGGTCGGGACCCAGCCCGGGTCCCCGGGACGGGTTTTTACCCCAGCCGCAGATCACCGGGTCCTGTCGGGTCCCCGGCCCAGGTCTCCTGGACAGGTCGATAACCCGGCCCCAGGTCACCCGGTCATCTCGCGCACCCGGCCTGGTTCCCAGGTTCCGATGACCACCCCGGCACCAGGACCCCGGGTCACGTGGGGACACCGGCCCCAGGTGACCGGGTCACGTGGGGTCACCGGCCCCAGGTCAGCGGGTCACGTGGGGACCCCGGCCCCAGGTCACCGGGTCACGTGGGGTCACCGGCCCCAGGTCAGAGGGTCACGTGGGGACCCCGGCCCCAGGTCACCGGGTCACGTGGGGTCACCGGCCCCAGGTCAGTGGGTCACGTGGGGACACCGGCCCCAGGTAACCTGGTCATACCGAGTCCCCGGACCCAGGTCACCGGGTCAGTTCGGGACCCCGGACCCAGGTCGGGTCATGTCACGTCCCATGCCCGGGTCCCCGGGTTGGATTTTTACCCAGGCCCCGGGTCACAGGGTCATGTCGGGTCAACGGCCTGGGTACAAGGGTCTGGTGACCACCCCGACCCCAGCGCCCCGAGTCCGGTCGACACCACAGCCCCAGGTCACCGGGTCACGTCGGCACCCCGGAACCAGGTCACCGGGTCATGTCGGGACCCAGCCCGGGTCCCCGGGACGGGTTTTTACCCCAGCCGCAGATCACCGGGTCCTGTCGGGTACCCGGGTCGGGTCCCCTGGACAGGTCGGCACCCCGGCCCCGGGTCACGGGGTCATGTCGGGTCGCTGTCCCGGGTACCAGTGTCAGGTGACCACCCCGGCCCCGGGAGACGGAGTCATACCGGGTCCCCGGCCCGGGTCCCCGGGTTGCATCGGGACAAAAGCACCGGATCACTGGATCACGTGGGGGCCCGGGCCCGGGTCCCCGGGTTGCATCGGGACACCAGCGAAGGACCACCGGGGTCCTGTCGGGTCCCCGGCCCGGTCCCCTGGACAGGTCGTTAACCCGGCCCCAGGTCACCGGGTCATGTCGCGCACCCGGCCTGGTTCCCAGGTTCCGGTGACCACCCCGGCACCAGGACCCCGGGTCCCGTGGGGACCCCGGCCCCAGGTGACCGGGTCACGTGGGGTCACCGGCCCCAGGTCAGCGGGTCACGTGGGGTCACCGGCCGCAGGTGACCGGGTCACGTGGGGACACCGGCCCCAGGTGACCGGGTCACGTGGGGACACCGGCCCCAGGTCAGCGGGTCACGTGGGGACCCCGGCACCAGGTCAGCGGGTCACGTCGGGACACCGGCCCCAGGTCAGCGGGTCACGTGGGGATCCCGGCCCCAGGTCACCGGGTCACGTGGGGACCCCGGCGCCAGGTCAGAGGGTCACGTGGGGACACCGGCCCCAGGTCAGCGGGTCACGTGGGGACACCGGCCCCAGGTCAGATGGTAATGCGGGGCCCCCTGACCCAGGTTACCTGGTCATGTGTGGTACCCAGCCTGGTTCCCAGGTTCCGATGACCACCCCGGCACCAGGACTCCGGGTCACGTGGGGACCCCGGCCCCAGGTGACCGGGTCACGTGGGGTCACCAGCCCCAGGTCAGCGGGTCACGTGGGGTCACCAGCCCCAGGTCAGCGGGTCACGTGGGGACACCGGCCCCAGGTGACCGGGTCACGTGGGGACACCGGACCCAGGTCAGCGGGTCACGTGGGGACCCCGGCACCAGGTCAGCGGGTCACGTGGGGACACCGGCCCCAGGTCAGCGGGTCACGTGGGGACACCGGCCCCAGGTGACCGGGTCACGTGGGGACACCGGCCTCAGGTCAGCGGGTCACGTGGGGACACCGGCCCCAGGTCAGCGGGTCACGGTGGGACCCCGGACCCAGGTCAGCGTGTCACGTGGGGACACCGGCCCCAGGTAACCGGGTCATACCGAGTCCCCGGACCCAGGTCACCGGGTCAGTTCGGGACCCCGGACCCAGGTCGGGTCATGTCACGTCCCATGCTCGGGTCCCCGGGTTGGATTTTTACCCAGGCCCCGGGTCACAGGGTCATGTCGGGTCAACGGCCTGGGTACAAGGGTCTGGTGACCACCCCGACCCCAGGTCCCCAGGTCATGACGGGACAGCGGACCAGGTCCCCGAGTCCGGTCGACACCACAGCCCCAGGTCACCGGGTCATGTCGGGACCCAGCCCGGGTCCCCGGGACGGGTTTTTACCCCAGCCGCAGATCACCGGGTCCTGTCGGGTACCCGGGTCGGGTCCCCTGGACAGGTCGGCACCCCGGCCCCGGGTCACGGGGTCATGTCGGGTCGCTGTCCCGGGTACCAGTGTCAGGTGACCACCCCGGCCCCGGGAGACGGAGTCATACCGGGTCCCCGGCCCGGGTCCCCGGGTTGCATCGGGACACCAGCGAAGGACCACCGGGTCCTGTCGGGTCCCCGGCCCGGGTCCCCTGGAAAGGTCGTTAACCCGGCCCCAGGTCACCGGGTCATGTCGCGCACCCGGCCTGGTTCCCAGGTTCCGGTGACCACCCCGGCACCAGGACCCCGGGTCATGTGGGGACCCCGGCCCCAGGTCAGCGGGTCACGTGGGGACACCGGCCCCAGGTCACCGCGTCAGGTCGGGACCCCGAACCCAGGTCCACGAGTCCGTCGACACCACAGCCCCGGGTCACCGGGTCGTGTCGGGTAACCGGCCTGGTTCCCAGGTTCCGATGACCACCCCGGCACCAGGACCCCGGGTCACGTGGGGACACCGGCCCCAGGTGACCGGGTCACGTGGGGTCACCGGCCCCAGGTCAGCGGGTCACGTGGGGTCACCGGCCCCAGGTCAGCGGGTCACGTGGGGACACCGGCCCCAGGTCAGCGGGTCACGTGGGGTCACCGGCCCCAGGTCAGCGGGTCACGTGGGGACCCCGGCCCCAGGTGACCGGGTCACGTGGGGTCACCGGCCCCAGGTGACCGGGTCACGTGGGGTCACCGGCCCCAGGTCAGCGGGTCACGTGGGGACACCGGCCCCAGGTGACCGGGTCACGTGGGGTCACCGGCCCCAGGTGACCGGGTCACGTGGGGACACCGGCCCCAGGTGACCGGGTCACGTGGGGTCACCGGCCCCAGGTGACCGGGTCACGTGGGGACACCGGCCCCAGGTCAGCGGGTCACGTGGGGTCACCGGCCCCAGGTCAGCGGGTCACGTGGGGTCACCGGCCCCAGGTGACCAGGTCACGTGGGGTCACCAGCCCCAGGTCAGAGGGTCACGTGGGGACACCGGCCCCAGGTGACCGGGTCACGTGGGGACACCGGCCCCAGGTCAGAGGGTCACATGGGGACCCCGGACCCAGGTCACCTGGTCATGTGTGGTACCCAGCCTGGTTCCCAGGTTCCGATGACCACCCCGGCACCAGGACCCCGGGTCCCATGGGGACCCCGGCCCCAGGTGACCGGGTCACGTGGGGTCACCGGCCCCAGGTCAGCGGGTCACGTGGGGTCACCGGCCCCAGGTGACCGGGTCACGTGGGGACACCGGCCCCAGGTCAGCGGGTCACGTGGGGACACCTGCCCCAGGTCAGCGGGTCACGTGGGGACACCGGCCCCAGGTAACCAAGGCAGGTCGGGACCCAGCCCGGGTCCCCGGGACGGGTTTTTACCCCAGCCGCAGATCACCGGGTCCTGTCGGGTCCCCGGCCCGGGTCCCCTGGACAGGTCGATAACCAGGCCCCAGGTCACCCGGTCATATCGCGCACCCGGCCTGGTTCCCAGGTTCCGATGACCACCCCGGCACCAGGACCCTGGGTCCCGTGGGGACCCCGGCCCCAGGTGACCGGGTCACGTGGGGTCACCGGCCCCAGGTCAGTGGGTCACGTGGGGTCACCGGCCCCAGGTGACCGGGTCACGTGGGGACACCGGCCCCAGGTCAGCGGGTCACGTGGGGACACCGGCCCCAGGTCAGCGGGTCACGTGGGGACACCGGCCCCAGGTCACCGCGTCAGGTCGGGACCCCGAACCCAGGTCCACGAGTCCGTCGACACCGCAGCCCCGGGTCACCGGGTCGTGTCGGGTAACCGGCCTGGTTCCCAGGTTCCGATGACCACCCCGGCACCAGGACCCCGGGTCACGTGGGGACACCGGCCCCAGGTGACCGGGTCACGTCGGGACACTGGCCCCAGGTCAGCGGGTCACGTGGGGACCCCGGCCCCAGGTCAGAGGGTCACGTGGGGACACCGGCCCCAGGTCAGAGGGTCACGTGGGGTCACCGGCCCCAGGTCAGCGGGTCACGTGGGGACACCGGCCCCAGTTCAGATGGTCATGCGGGGCCCCCTGACCCAGGTTACCTGGTCATGTGTGGTACCCAGCCTGGTTCCCAGGTTCCGATGACCACCCCGGCACCAGGACTCCGGGTCACGTGGGGACCCCGGCCCCAGGTGACCGGGTCACGTGGGGTCACCGGCCCCAGGTCAGCGGGTCACGTGGGGTCACCGGCCCCAGGTCAGCGGGTCACGTGGGGACACCGGCCCCAGGTGACCGGGTCACGTGGGGACACCGGCCCCAGGTGACCGGGTCACGTGGGGTCACCGGCCCCAGGTCAGCGGGTCACGTGGGGACACCGGCCCCAGGTGACCGGGTCACGTCGGGTCACCGGCCCCAGGTGACGGGGTCACGTGGGGACACCGGCCCCAGGTGACCGGGTCACGTGGGGTCACCGGCCCCAGGTGACCGGGTCACGTGGGGTCACCGGCCCCAGGTGACCGGGTCACGTGGGGACACCGGCCCCAGGTGACCGGGTCACGTGGGGTCACCGGCCCCAGGTGACCGGGTCACGTGGGGACACCGGCCCCAGGTGACCGGGTCACGTGGGGTCACCGGCCCCAGGTGACCGGGTCACGTGGGGACACCGGCCCCAGGTCAGCGGGTCACGTGGGGTCACCGGCCCCAGGTCAGCGGGTCACGTGGGGTCACCGGCCCCAGGTGACCAGGTCACGTGGGGTCACCGGCCCCAGGTCAGAGGGTCACGTGGGGACACCGGCCCCAGGTGACCGGGTCACGTGGGGACACCGGCCCCAGGTCAGAGGGTCACATGGGGACCCCGGACCCAGGTCACCTGGTCATGTGTGGTACCCAGCCTGGTTCCCAGGTTCCGATGACCACCCCGGCACCAGGACCCCGGGTCCCATGGGGACCCCGGCCCCAGGTGACCGGGTCACGTGGGGTCACCGGCCCCAGGTCAGCGGGTCACGTGGGGTCACCGGCCCCAGGTGACCGGGTCACGTGGGGACACCGGCCCCAGGTCAGCGGGTCACGTGGGGACACCGGCCCCAGGTAACCAAGGCAGGTCGGGACCCAGCCCGGGTCCCCGGGACGGGTTTTTACCCCAGCCGCAGATCACCGGGTCCTGCCGGGTCCCCGGCCCGGTTCCCTGGACAGGTCGATAACCAGGCCCCAGGTCACCCGGTCATCTCGCGCACCCGGCCTGGTTCCCAGGTTCCGATGACCACCCCGGCACCAGGACCCCGGGTCACGTGGGGACACCGGCCCCAGGTGACCGGGTCACGTGGGGTCACCGGCCCCAGGTCAGCGGGTCACGTGGGGACCCCGGCCCCAGGTCACCGGGTCACGTGGGGTCACCGGCCCCAGGTCAGCGGGTCACGTGGGGACACCGGCCCCAGGTGACCGGGTCACGTGGGGTCACCGGCCCCAGGTCAGCGGGTCACGTGGGGACACCGGCCCCAGGTCAGCGGGTCACGTGGGGACACCGGCCCCAGGTGACCGGGTCACGTGGGGACACCGGCCTCAGGTCAGCGGGTCACGTGGGGACACCGGCCCCAGGTCAGCGGGTCACGTGGGGACACCGGCCCCAGGTAACCGGGTCATACCGAGTCCCCGGACCCAGGTCACCGGGTCAGTTCGGGACCCCGGACCCAGGTCGGGTCATGTCACGTCCCATGCCCGGGTCCCCGGGTTGGATTTTTACCCAGGCCCCGGGTCACAGGGTCATGTCGGGTCAACGGCCTGGGTACAAGGGTCTGGTGACCACCCCGACCCCAGGTCCCCGGGTCATGACGGGACACCGGACCAGGTCCCCGAGTCCGGTCGACACCACAGCCCCAGGTCACCGGGTCACGTCGGCACCCCGGAACCAGGTCACCGGGTCATGTCGGGACCCAGCCCGGGTCCCCGGGACGGGTTTTTACCCCAGCCGCAGATCACCGGGTCCTGTCGGGTACCCGGGTCGGGTCCCCTGGACAGGTCGGCACCCCGGCCCCGGGTCACGGGGTCATGTCGGGTCGCTGTCCCGGGTACCAGTGTCAGGTGACCACCCCGGCCCCGGGAGACGGAGTCATACCGGGTCCCCGGCCCGGGTCCCCGGGTTGCATCGGGACAAAAGCACCGGATCACTGGATCACGTGGGGGCCCGGGCCCGGGTCCCCGGGTTGCATCGGGACACCAGCGAAGGACCACCGGGTCCTGTCGGGTCCCTGGCCCGGGTCCCCTGGACAGGTCGTTAACCCGGCCCCAGGTCACCGGGTCATGTCGCGCACCCGGCCTGGTTCCCAGGTTCCGGTGACCACCCCGGCACCAGGACCCCGGGTCACGTGGGGACCCCGGGTCACGTGGGGACCCCGGCCCCAGGTGACCGGGTCACGTGGGGACACCGGCCCCAGGTCAGCGGGTCACGTGGGGACCCCGGCCCCAGGTCACCGGGTCACGTGGGGACCCCGGCCCCAGGTAAGAGGGTCACGTGGGGTCACCGGCCCCAGGTCAGCGGGTCACGTGGGGACACCGGCCCCAGGTCAGATGGTCATGCGTGGCCCCCTGACCCAGGTTACCTGGTCATGTGTGGTAGCCAGCCTGGTTCCCAGGTTCCGATGACCACCCCGGCACCAGGACTCCGGGTCACGTGGGGACCCCGGCCCCAGGTGACCGGGTCACGTGGGGTCACCGGCCCCAGGTCAGCGGGTCACGTGGGGTCACCGGCCCCAGGTCAGCGGGTCACGTGGGGACACCGGCCCCAGGTCAGCGGGTCACGTGCGGACCCCGGCCCCAGGTGACCGGGTCACGTGGGGACCCCGGCCCCAGGTCAGCGGGTCACGTGGGGACACCGGCCCCAGGTGACCGGGTCACGTGGGGTCACCGGCCCCAGGTCAGCGGGTCACGTGGGGTCACCGGCCCCAGGTCAGCGGGTCACGTGGGGACACCGGCCCCAGGTGACCGGGTCACGTGGGGTCACCGGCCCCAGGTGACCGGGTCACGTGGGGTCACCGGCCCCAGGTGACTGTGTCACGTGGGGTCACGGGCCCCAGGTCAGCGGGTCACGTGGGGTCACCGGCCCCAGGTCAGCGGGTCACGTGGGGACACCTGCCCCAGGTCAGAGGGTCACGTGGGGACCCCGGACCCAGGTCACCTGGTCATGTGTGATACCCAGCCTGGTTCCCAGGTTCCGATGACCACCCCGGCACCAGGACCCCGGGTCCCGTGGGGACCCCGGCCCCAGGTGACCGGGTCACGTGGGGTCACCGGCCCCAGGTCAGCGGGTCACGTGAGGTCACCGGCCCCAGGTGACCGGGTCACGTGGGGACACTGGCCCCAGGTCACCGGGTCACGTGGGGAAACCGGCCCCAGGTCACCGGGTCACGTGGGGACACAGGCCCCAGGTCAGCGGGTCACGTGGGGACACCGGCCCCAGGTAAGCAAGGCAGGTCGGGACCCAGCCCGGGTCCCCGGGACGGGTTTTTACCCCAGCCGCAGATCACCGGGTCCTGTCGGGTACCCGGGTCGGGTCCCCTGGACAGGTCGGCACCCCGGTCCCGGGTCACGGGGTCATGTCGGGTCGCTGTCCTGGGTACCAGTGTCAGGTGACCACCCCGGGCCCGGGAGACGGAGTCATACCGGGTCCCCGGCCCGGGTCCCCGGGTTGCATCGGGACAAAAGCACCGGATCACTGGATCACGTGGGGGCCCGGGCCCGGGTCCCCGGGTTGCATCGGGACACCAGCGAAGGACCACCGGGTCCTGTCGGGTCCCCGGCCCGGGTCCCCTGGACAGGTCGTTAACCCGGCCCCAGGTCACCGGGTCATGTCGCGCACCCGGCCTGGTTCCCAGGTTCCGGTGACCACCCCGGCACCAGGACCCCGGGTCACGTGGGGACCCCGGCCCCAGGTGACCGGGTCACGTGGGGACACCGGCCCCAGGTCAGCGGGTCACGTGGGGACCCCGGCCCCAGGTCACCGGGTCACGTGGGGACCCTGGCCCCAGGTAAGAGGGTCACGTGGGGTCACCGGCCCCAGGTCAGCGGGTCACGTGGGGACACCGGCCCCAGGTCAGATGGTCATGCGGGGCCCCCTGACCCAGGTTACCTGGTCATGTGTGGTAGCCAGCCTGGTTCCCAGGTTCCGATGACCACCCCGGCACCAGGACTCCGGGTCACGTGGGGACCCCGGCCCCAGGTGACCGGGTCACGTGGGGTCACCGGCCCCAGGTCAGCGGGTCACGTGGGGTCACCGGCCCCAGGTCAGCGGGTCACGTGGGGACACCGGCCCCAGGTCAGCGGGTCACGTGCGGACCCCGGCCCCAGGTGACCGGGTCACGTGGGGACCCCGGCCCCAGGTCAGCGGGTCACGTGGGGACACCGGCCCCAGGTGACCGGGTCACGTGGGGTCACCGGCCCCAGGTCAGCGGGTCACGTGGGGTCACCGGCCCCAGGTCAGCGGGTCACGTGGGGACACCGGCCCCAGGTGACCGGGTCACGTGGGGTCACCGGCCCCAGGTGACCGGGTCACGTGGGGTCACCGGCCCCAGGTGACTGTGTCACGTGGGGTCACGGGCCCCAGGTCAGCGGGTCACGTGGGGTCACCGGCCCCAGGTCAGCGGGTCACGTGGGGACACCTGCCCCAGGTCAGAGGGTCACGTGGGGACCCCGGACCCAGGTCACCTGGTCATGTGTGATACCCAGCCTGGTTCCCAGGTTCCGATGACCACCCCGGCACCAGGACCCCGGGTCCCGTGGGGACCCCGGCCCCAGGTGACCGGGTCACGTGGGGTCACCGGCCCCAGGTCAGTGGGTCACGTGGGGTCACCGGCCCCAGGTGACCGGGTCACGTGGGGACACCGGCCCCAGGTCAGCGGGTCACGTGGGGACACCGGCCCCAGGTAACCAAGGCAGGTCGGGACCCAGCCCGGGTCCCCGGGACGGGTTTTTACCCCAGCCGCAGATCACCGGGTCCTGTCGGGTCCCCGGCCCGGGTCCCCTGGACAGGTCGATAACCAGGCCCCAGGTCACCCGGTCATCTCGCGCACCCGGCCTGGTTCCCAGGTTCCGATGACCACCCCGGCACCAGGACCCCGGGTCACGTGGGGACACCGGCCCCAGGTGACCGGGTCACGTGGGGTCACCGGCCCCAGGTCAGCGGGTCACGTGGGGACCCCGGCCCCAGGTCACCGGGTCACGTGGGGTCACCGGCCCCAGGTCAGCGGGTCACGTGGGGACACCGGCCCCAGGTGACCGGGTCACGTGGGGTCACCGGCCCCAGGTCAGCGGGTCACGTGGGGACACCGGCCCCAGGTCAGCGGGTCACGTGGGGACACCGGCCCCAGGTGACCGGGTCACGTGGGGACACCGGCCTCAGGTCAGCGGGTCACGTGGGGACACCGGCCCCAGGTCAGCGGGTCACGTGGGGACCCCGGACCCAGGTCAGCGGGTCACGTGGGGACACCGGCCCCAGGTAACCGGGTCATACCGAGTCCCCGGACCCAGGTCACCGGGTCAGTTCGGGACCCCGGACCCAGGTCGGGTCATGTCACGTCCCATGCCCGGGTCCCCGGGTTGGATTTTTACCCAGGCCCCGGGTCACAGGGTCATGTCGGGTCTACGGCCTGGGTACAAGGGTCTGGTGACCACCCCGACCCCAGGTCCCCGGGTCATGACGGGACACCGGACCAGGTCCCCGAGTCCGGTCGACACCACAGCCCCAGGTCACCGGGTCACGTCGGCACCCCGGACCCAGGTCACCGGGTCATGTCGGGACCCAGCCCGGGTCCCCGGGACGGGTTTTTACCCCAGCCGCAGATCACCGGGTCCTGTCGGGTACCCGGGTCGGGTCCCCTGGACAGGTCGGCACCCCGGCCCCGGGTCACGGGGTCATGTCGGGTCGCTGTCCCGGGTACCAGTGTCAGGTGACCACCCCGGCCCCGGGAGACGGAGTCATACCGGGTCCCCGGCCCGGGTCCCCGGGTTGCATCGGGACAAAAGCACCGGATCACTGGATCACGTGGGGGCCCGGGCCCGGGTCCCCGGGTTGCATCGGGACACCAGCGAAGGACCACCGGGTCCTGTCGGGTCCCTGGCCCGGGTCCCCTGGACAGGTCGTTAACCCGGCCCCAGGTCACCGGGTCATGTCGCGCACCCGGCCTGGTTCCCAGGTTCCGGTGACCACCCCGGCACCAGGACCCCGGGTCACGTGGGGACCCCGGGTCACGTGGGGACCCCGGCCCCAGGTGACCGGGTCACGTGGGGACACCGGCCCCAGGTCAGCGGGTCACGTGGGGACCCCGGCCCCAGGTCACCGGGTCACGTGGGGACCCCGGCCCCAGGTAAGAGGGTCACGTGGGGTCACCGGCCCCAGGTCAGCGGGTCACGTGGGGACACCGGCCCCAGGTCAGATGGTCATGCGGGGCCCCCTGACCCAGGTTACCTGGTCATGTGTGGTAGCCAGCCTGGTTCCCAGGTTCCGATGACCACCCCGGCACCAGGACTCCGGGTCACGTGGGGACCCCGGCCCCAGGTGACCGGGTCACGTGGGGTCACCGGCCCCAGGTCAGCGGGTCACGTGGGGTCACCGGCCCCAGGTCAGCGGGTCACGTGGGGACACCGGCCCCAGGTCAGCGGGTCACGTGCGGACCCCGGCCCCAGGTGACCGGGTCACGTGGGGACCCCGGCCCCAGGTCAGCGGGTCACGTGGGGACACCGGCCCCAGGTGACCGGGTCACGTGGGGTCACCGGCCCCAGGTCAGCGGGTCACGTGGGGTCACCGGCCCCAGGTCAGCGGGTCACGTGGGGACACCGGCCCCAGGTGACCGGGTCACGTGGGGTCACCGGCCCCAGGTGACCGGGTCACGTGGGGTCACCGGCCCCAGGTGACTGTGTCACGTGGGGTCACGGGCCCCAGGTCAGCGGGTCACGTGGGGTCACCGGCCCCAGGTCAGCGGGTCACGTGGGGACACCTGCCCCAGGTCAGAGGGTCACGTGGGGACCCCGGACCCAGGTCACCTGGTCATGTGTGATACCCAGCCTGGTTCCCAGGTTCCGATGACCACCCCGGCACCAGGACCCCGGGTCCCGTGGGGACCCCGGCCCCAGGTGACCGGGTCACGTGGGGTCACCGTCCCCAGGTCAGCGGGTCACGTGAGGTCACCGGCCCCAGGTGACCGGGTCACGTGGGGACACTGGCCCCAGGTCACCGGGTCACGTGGGGAAACCGGCCCCAGGTCACCGGGTCACGTGGGGACACAGGCCCCAGGTCAGCGGGTCACGTGGGGACACCGGCCCCAGGTAAGCAAGGCAGGTCGGGACCCAGCCCGGGTCCCCGGGACGGGTTTTTACCCCAGCCGCAGATCACCGGGTCCTGTCGGGTACCCGGGTCGGGTCCCCTGGACAGGTCGGCACCCCGGCCCCGGGTCACGGGGTCATGTCGGGTCGCTGTCCTGGGTACCAGTGTCAGGTGACCACCCCGGGCCCGGGAGACGGAGTCATACCGGGTCCCCGGCCCGGGTCCCCGGGTTGCATCGGGACAAAAGCACCGGATCACTGGATCACGTGGGGGCCCGGGCCCGGGTCCCCGGGTTGCATCGGGACACCAGCGAAGGACCACCGGGTCCTGTCGGGTCCCCGGCCCGGGTCCCCTGGACAGGTCGTTAACCCGGCCCCAGGTCACCGGGTCATGTCGCGCACCCGGCCTGGTTCCCAGGTTCCGGTGACCACCCCGGCACCAGGACCCCGGGTCACGTGGGGACCCCGGCCCCAGGTGACCGGGTCACGTGGGGACACCGGCCCCAGGTGACCGGGTCACGTGGGGACCCCGGCCCCAGGTCACCGGGTCACGTGGGGACCCCGGCCCCAGGTAAGAGGGTCACGTGGGGTCACCGGCCCCAGGTCAGCGGGTCACGTGGGGACACCGGCCCCAGGTCAGATGGTCATGCGGGGCCCCCTGACCCAGGTTACCTGGTCATGTGTGGTACCCAGCCTGGTTCCCAGGTTCCGATGACCACCCCGGCACCAGGACTCCGGGTCACGTGGGGACCCCGGCCCCAGGTGACCGGGTCACGTGGGGTCACCGGCCCCAGGTCAGCGGGTCACGTGGGGTCACCGGCCCCAGGTCAGCGGGTCACGTGGGGACACCGGCCCCAGGTCAGCGGGTCACGTGGGGACCCCGGCCCCAGGTGACCGGGTCAGGTGGGGACCCCGGCCCCAGGTCAGCGGGTCACGTGGGGACACCGGCCCCAGGTGACCGGGTCACGTGGGGTCACCGGCCCCAGGTCAGCGGGTCACGTGGGGTCACCGGCCCCAGGTCAGCGGGTCACGTGGGGACACCGGCCCCAGGTGACCGGGTCACGTGGGGTCACCGGCCCCAGGTGACCGGGTCACGTGGGGTCACCGGCCCCAGGTGACTGTGTCACGTGGGGTCACGGGCCCCAGGTCAGCGGGTCACGTGGGGTCACCGGCCCCAGGTCAGCGGGTCACGTGGGGACACCTGCCCCTGGTCAGAGGGTCACGTGGGGACCCCGGACCCAGGTCACCTGGTCATGTGTGGTACCAAGCCTGGTTCCCAGGTTCCGATGACCACCCCGGCACCAGGACCCCGGGTCCCGTGGGGACCCCGGCCCCAGGTTACCGGGTCACGTGGGGTCACCGTCCCCAGGTCAGCGGGTCACGTGAGGTCACCGGCCCCAGGTGACCGGGTCACGTGGGGACACTGGCCCCAGGTGACCGGGTCACGTGGGGAAACCGGCCCCAGGTCACCGGGTCACGTGGGGACACAGGCCCCAGGTCAGCGGGTCACGTGGGGACACCGGCCCCAGGTAAGCAAGGCAGGTCGGGACCCAGCCCGGGTCCCCGGGACGGGTTTTTACCCCAGCCGCAGATCACCGGGTCCTGTCGGGTCCCCGGCCCGGGTCCCCTGGACAGGTCGATAACCCGGCCCCAGTTCACCCGGTCATCTCGCGCACCCGGCTTGGTTCCCAGGTTCCGATGACCACCCCGGCACCAGGACCCCGGGTCACGTGGGGACACCGGCCCCAGGTGACCGGGTCACGTGGGGTCACCGGCCCCAGGTCAGCGGGTCACGTGGGGACACCGGCCCTAGGTGACCGGGTCACGTGGGGACACCGGCCCCAGGTCAGCGGGTCACGTGGGGACACCGGCCCCAGGTGACCGGGTCACGTGTGGACACCGGCCTCAGGTCAGCGGGTCACGTGGGGACACCGGCCCCAGGTCAGCGGGTCACGTGGGGACCCCGGACCCAGGTCAGCGGGTCACGTGGGGACACCGGCCCCAGGTAACCGGGTCATACCGAGTCCCCGGACCCAGGTCACCGGGTCAGTTCGGGACCCCGGACCCAGGTCGGGTCATGTCACGTCCCATGCCCGGGTCCCCGGGTTGGATTTTTACCCAGGCCCCGGGTCACAGGGTCATGTCGGGTCAACGGCCTGGGTACAAGGGTCTGGTGACCACCCCGACCCCAGGTCCTAGGGTCATGACGGGACACTGGACCAGGTCCCCGAGTCCGGTCGACACCACAGCCCCAGGTCACCGGGTCACGTCGGCACCCCGGAACCAGGTCACCGGGTCATGTCGGGACCCAGCCCGGGTCCCCGGGACGGGTTTTTACCCCAGCCGCAGATCACCGGGTCCTGTCGGGTACCCGGGTCGGGTCCCCTGGACAGGTCGGCACCCCGGCCCCGGGTCACGGGGTCATGTCGGGTCGCTGTCCCGGGTACCAGTGTCAGGTGACCACCCCGGCCCCGGGAGACGGAGTCATACCGGGTCCCCGGCCCGGGTCCCCGGGTTGCATCGGGACACCAGCGAAGGACCACCGGGTCCTGTCGGGTCCCCGGCCCGGGTCCCCTGGACAGGTCGTTAACCCGGCCCCAGGTCACCGGGTCATGTCGCGCACCCGGCCTGGTTCCCAGGTTCCGGTGACCACCCCGGCACCAGGACCCCGGGTCACGTGGGGACACCGGCCCCAGGTCACCGCGTCAGGTCGGGACCCCGAACCCAGGTCCACGAGTCCGTCGACACCACAGCCCCGGGTCACCGGGTCGTGTCGGGTAACCGGCCTGGTTCCCAGGTTCCGATGACCACCCCGGCACCAGGACCCCGGGTCACGTGGGGACACCGGCCCCAGGTGACCGGGTCACGTCGGGACACCGGCCCCAGGTCAGCGGGTCACGTGGGGACCCCGGCCCCAGGTCACCGGGTCACGTGGGGACCCCGGCCCCAGGTCAGAGGGTCACGTGGGGTCACCGGCCCCAGGTCAGCGGGTCACGTGGGGTCACCGGCCCCAGGTGACCGGGTAACGTGGGGTCACCGGCCCCAGGTCAGCGGGTCACGTGGGGACACCGGCCCCAGGTGACCGGGTCACGTGGGGTCACTGGCCCCAGGTGACCAGGTCACGTGGGGTCACCGGCCCCAGGTGACCGGGTCACGTGGGGACCCCGGACCCAGGTCAGCGGGTCACGTGGGGACACCGGCCCCAGGTCAGCGGGTCACGTGGGGACACCGGCCCCAGGTGACCGGGTCACGTGGGGTCACCGGCCCCAGGTCAGCGGGTCACGTGGGGACACCGGCCCCAGGTCAGCGGGTCACGTGGGGACACCGGCCCCAGGTGACCGGGTCACGTGGGGTCACCGGCCCCAGGTGACCGGGTCACGTGGGGACACCGGCCCCAGGTGACCAGGTCACGTGGGGTCACCGGCCCCAGGTCAGCGGGTCACGTGGAGTCACCGGCCCCAGGTCAGTGGGTCACGTGGGGACACCGGCCCCAGGTCAGAGGGTCACGCGGGGACCCCGGACCCAGGTTACCTGGTCATGTGTGGTACCCAGCCTGGTTCCCAGGTTCCGATGACCACCCCGGCACCAGGACTCCGGGTCACGTGGGGACCCCGGCCCCAGGTGACCGGGTCACGTGGGGTCACCGTCCCCAGGTCAGCGGGTCACGTGGGGTCACCGGCCCCAGGTGACCGGGTCACGTGGGGACACCGGCCCCAGGTCACCGGGTCACGTGGGGACACCAGCCCCAGGTGACCGGGTCACGTGGGGACACCGGCCCCAGGTCAGCGGGTCACGTGGGGACACCGGCCCCAGGTAACCAAGGCAGGTCAGGACCCAGCCCGGGTCCCCGGGACGGGTTTTTACCCCAGCCGCAGATCACCGGGTCCTGTCGGGTCCCCGGCCCGGGTCCCCTGGACAGGTCGATAACCAGGCCCCAGGTCACCCGGTCATCTCGCGCACCCGGCCTGGTTCCCAGGTTCCGATGACCACCCCGGCACCAGGACCCCGGGTCACGTGGGGACACCGGCCCCAGGTGACCGGGTCACGTGGGGTCACCGGCCCCAGGTCAGCGGGTCACGTGGGGACCCCGGCCCCAGGTCACCGGGTCACGTGGGGTCACCGGCCCCAGGTCAGAGGGTCACGTGGGGACCCCGGACCCAGGTCACCTGGTCATGTGTGGTACCTAGCCTGGTTCCCAGGTTCCGATGACCACCCCGGCCCCAGGTCACCGGGTCACGTGGGGACCCCGGCCCCAGGTCAGCGGGTCACGTGGGGACACCGGCCCCAGGTGACCGGGTCACGTGGGGACACCGGCCTCAGGTCAGCGGGTCACGTGGGGACACCGGCCCCAGGTCAGCGGGTCACGTGGGGACCCCGGACCCAGGTCAGCGGGTCACGTGGGGACACCGGCCCCAGGTAACCGGGTCATACCGAGTCCCCGGACCCAGGTCACCGGGTCAGTTCGGGACCCCGGACCCAGGTCGGGTCATGTCACGTCCCATGCCCGGGTCCCCGGGTTGGATTTTTACCCAGGCCCCGGGTCACAGGGTCATGTCGGGTCAACGGCCTGGGTACAAGGGTCTGGTGACCACCCCGACCCCAGGTCCCCGGGTCATGACGGGACACCGGACCAGGTCCCCGAGTCCGGTCGACACCACAGCCCCAGGTCACCGGGTCACGTCGGCACCCCGGAACCAGGTCACCGGGTCATGTCGGGACCCAGCCCGGGTCCCCGGGACGGGTTTTTACCCCAGCCGCAGATCACCGGGTCCTGTCGGGTACCCGGGTCGGGTCCCCTGGACAGGTCGGCACCCCGGCCCCGGGTCACGGGGTCATGTCGGGTCGCTGTCCCGGGTACCAGTGTCAGGTGACCACCCCGGGCCCGGGAGACGGAGTCATACCGGGTCCCCGGCCCGGGTCCCCGGGTTGCATCGGGACAAAAGCACCGGATCACTGGATCACGTGGGGGCCCGGGCCCGGGTCCCCGGGTTGCATCGGGACACCAGCGAAGGACCACCGGGTCCTGTCGGGTCCCCGGCCCGGGTCCCCTGGACAGGTCGTTAACCCGGCCCCAGGTCACCGGGTCATGTCGCGCACCCGGCCTGGTTCCCAGGTTCCGGTGACCATCCCGGCACCAGGACCCCGGGTCACGTGGGGACCCCGGCCCCAGGTCAGCGGGTCACGTGGGGACACCGGCCCCAGGTCACCGCGTCAGGTCGGGACCCCGAACCCAGGTCCACGAGTCCGTCGACACCACAGCCCCGGGTCACCGGGTCGTGTCGGGTAACCGGCCTGGTTCCCAGGTTCCGATGACCACCCCGGCACCAGGACCCCGGGTCACGTGGGGACACCGGCCCCAGGTGACCGGGTCACGTGGGGTCACCGGCCCCAGGTCAGCGGGTCACGTGGGGTCACCGGCCCCAGGTCACCGGGTCACGTGGGGACACCGGCCCCAGGTGACCGGGTCACGTGGGGACACCGGCCCCAGGTGACCGGGTCACGTGGGGACACCGGCCCCAGGTGACCGGGTCACGTGGTGTCACCGGCCCCAGGTCAGCGGGTCACGTGGGGTCACCGGCCCCAGGTGACTGGGTCACGTGGGGTCACCGGCCCCAGGTGACTAGGTCACGTGGGGTCACCGGCCCCAGGTGACCGGGTCACGTGGGGACACCGGCCCGAGGTGACTGGGTCACGTGGGGTCACCGGCCCCAGGTGACCAGGTCACGTGGGGTCACCGGCCCCAGGTGACCGGGTCACGTGGGGTCACCGGCCCCAGGTGACCGGGTCACGTGGGGTCACCGGCCCCAGGTCAGCGGGTCACGTGGGGTCACCGGCCCCAGGTGACCGGGTCACGTGGGGACACCGGCCCCAGGTCACCGGGTCACGTGGGGTCACCGGCCCCAGGTGACCGGGTCACGTGGGGACACCGGCCCCAGGTGACCGGGTCATGTGGGGTCACCGGCCCCAGGTCAGCGGGTCACGTGGGGTCACCGGCCCCAGGTGACCAGGTCACGTGGGGTCACCGGCCCCAGGTCAGAGGGTCACGTGGGGACACCGGCCCCAGGTGACCGGGTCACGTGGGGACACCGGCCCCAGGTCAGAGGGTCACGTGGGGACCCCGGACCCAGGTCACCTGGTCATGTGTGGTACCCAGCCTGGTTCCCAGGTTCCGATGACCACCCCGGCACCAGGACCCCGGGTCACGTGGGGACACCGGCCCCAGGTGACCGGGTCACGTGTGGTCACCAGCCCCAGGTCAGCGGGTCACGTGGGGTCACCGGCCCCAGGTGACCGGGTCACGTGGGGTCACCGGCCCCAGGTCAGCGGGTCACGTGGGGACACCGGCCCCAGGTGACCGGGTCACGTGGGGTCACCGGCCCCAGGTGACCAGGTCACGTGGGTCACCGGCCCCAGGTGACCGGGTCACGTGGGGTCACCGGCCCCAGGTCAGCGGGTCACGTGGGGACACCGGCCCCAGGTGACCGGGTCACGTGGGGACACCGGCCCCAGGTCAGCGGGTCACGTGGGGACCCCGGACCCAGGTCACCGGGTCAGTTCGGGACCCCGGACCCAGGTCGGGTCATGTCACGTCCCATGCCCGGGTCCCCGGGTTGGATTTTTACCCAGGCCTCGGGTCACAGGGTCATGTCGGGTCAACGGCCTGGGTACAAGGGTCTGGTGACCACCCCGACCCCAGGTCCCCGGGTCATGACGGGACAGCGGACCAGGTCCCCGAGTCCGGTCGACACCACAGCCCCAGGTCACCGGGTCATGTCGGGACCCAGCCCGGGTCCCCGGGACGGGTTTTTACCCCAGCCGCAGATCACCGGGTCCTGTCGGGTACCCGGGTCGGGTCCCCTGGACAGGTCAGCACCCCGGCCCCGGGTCACGGGGTCATGTCGGGTCGCTGTCCCGGGTACCAGTGTCAGGTGACCACCCCGGCCCCGGGAGACGGAGTCATACCGGGTCCCCGGCCCGGGTCCCCGGGTTGCATCGGGACACCAGCGAAGGACCACCGGGTCCTGTCGGGTCCCCGGCCCGGGTCCCCTGGACAGGTCGTTAACCCGGCCCCAGGTCACCGGGTCATGTCGCGCACCCGGCCTGGTTCCCAGGTTCCGGTGACCACCCCGGCACCAGGACCCCGGGTCACGTGGGGACACCGGCCCCAGGTCACCGCGTCAGGTCGGGACCCCGAACCCAGGTCCACGAGTCCGTCGACACCACAGCCCCGGGTCACCGGGTCGTGTCGGGTAACCGGCCTGGTTCCCAGGTTCCGATGACCACCCCGGCACCAGGACCCCGGGTCACGTGGGGACACCGGCCCCAGGTGACCGGGTCACGTCGGGACACCGGCCCCAGGTCAGCGGGTCACGTGGTGACCCCGGCCCCAGGTCACCGGGTCACGTGGGGACCCCGGCCCCAGGTCAGAGGGTCACGTGGGGACCCCGGCACCAGGTCAGCGGGTCACGTGGGGACACCGGCCCCAGGTGACCGGGTCACGTGGGGTCACCGGCCCCAGGTCAGAGGGTCACGTGGGGTCACCGGCCCCAGGTGACCGGGTCACGTGGGGTCACCGGCCCCAGGTCAGCGGGTCACGTGGGGACACCGGCCCCAGGTGACTGGGTCACGTGGGGTCACCGGCCCCAGGTGACCAGGTCACGTGGGGTCACCGGCCCCAGGTGACCGGGTCACGTGGGGTCACGGGCCCCAGGTCAGCGGGTCACGTGGGGTCACCGGCCCCAGGTCAGCGGGTCACGTGGGGACACCGGCCCCAGGTGACCGGGTCACGTGGGGTCACCGGCCCCAGGTGACCGGGTCACGTGGGGACACCGGCCCCAGGTGACCGGGTTACGTGGGGTCACCGGCCCCAGGTGACCGGGTCACGTGGGGTCACCGGCCCCAGGTGACCGGGTCACGTGGGGTCACCGGCCCCAGGTCCGCGGGTCACGTGGGGACACCGGCCCCAGGTGACCGGGTCACGTGGGGTCACCGGCCCTTGGTGACCGGGTCACGTGGGGACACCGGCCCCAGGTGACCGGGTCATGTGGGGTCACCGGCTCCAGGTCAGCGGGTCACGTGGGGTCACCGGCCCCAGGTGACCAGGTCACGTGGGGTCACCGGCCCCAGGTCAGAGGGTCACGTGGGAACACCGGCCCCAGGTGACCGGGTCACGTGGGGACACCGGCCCCAGGTGACCGGGTCACGTGGGGTCACCGGCCCCAGGTCAGCGGGTCACGTGGGGACACCGGCCCCAGGTGACCGGGTTACGTGGGGACACTGGCCCCAGGTCAGCGGGTCACGTGGGGTCACCGGCACCAGGTCAGCGGGTCACGTGGGGACCCCGGCCCCAGGTGACCGGGTCACGTGGGGTCACCGGCCCCAGGTCAGAGGGTCACGTGGGGACACCGGCCCCAGGTGACCGGGTCACGAGGGGACACCGGCCCCAGGTCAGTGGGTCACGTGGGGACCCCGGACCCAGGTCACCTGGTCATGTGTGGTACCCAGCCTGGTTCCCAGGTTCCGATGACCACCCCGGCACCAGGACCCCGGGTCCCGTGGGAACACCGGCCCCAGGTGACCGGGTCACGTGGGGTCACCGGCCCCAGGTCAGCGGGTCACGTGGGGTCACCGGCCCCAGGTGACCGGGTCACGTGGGGACACCGGCCCCAGGTCAGCGGGTCACGTGGGGACACCGGCCCCAGGTCAGCGGGTCACGTGGGGACACCGGCCCCAGGTAACCAAGGCAGGTCGGGACCCAGCCCGGGTCCCCGGGACGGGTTTTTACCCCAGCCGCAGATCACCGGGTCCTGTCGGGTCCCCGGCCTGGGTCCCCTGGACAGGTCGATAACCCGGCCCCAGGTCACCCGGTCATCTCGCGCACCCGGCCTGGTTCCCAGGTTCCGATGACCACCCCGGCACCAGGACCCCGGGTCCCGTGGGGACCCCGGCCCCAGGTGACCGGGTCACGTGGGGTCACCGTCCCCAGGTCAGCGGGTCACGTGGGGTCACCGGCCCCAGGTGACCGGGTCACGTGGGGACACCGGCCCCAGGTCAGCGGGTCACGTGGGGACACCGGCCCCAGGTAACCAAGGCAGGTCGGGACCCAGCCCGGGTCCCCGGGACGGGTTTTTACCCCAGCCGCAGATCACCGGGTCCTGTCGGGTCCCCGGCCCGGGTCCCCTGGACAGGTCGATAACCCGGCCCCAGGTCACACGGTCATCTCGCGCACCCGGCCTGGTTCCCAGGTTCCGATGACCACCCCGGCACCAGGACCCCGGGTCACGTGGGGACACCGGCCCCAGGTCAGCGGGTCACGTGGGGTATCCGGCCCCAGGTCAGCGGGTCACGTGGGGACCCCGGCCCCAGGTCACCGGGTCACGTGGGGTCACCGGCCCCAGGTCAGAGGGTCACGTGGGGACCCCGGACCCAGGTCACCTGGTCATGTGTGGTACCCAGCCTGGTTCCCAGGTTCCGATGACCACCCCGGCCCCAGGTCACCGGGTCACGTGGGGACCCCGGACCCAGGTCAGCGGGTCACGTGGGGACACCGGCCCCAGGTGACCGGGTCACGTGGGGACACCGGCCCCAGGTCAGCGGGTCACGTGGGGTCACCGGCCCCAGGTCAGCGGGTCACGTGGGGACACCGGCCCCAGGTGACCGGGTCACGTGGGGACACCGGCCCCAGGTCAGCGGGTCACGTGGGGACTCCGGCACCAGGTCAGCGGGTCACGTGGGGACACCGGCCCCAGGTGACCGGGTCACGTGGGGTCACCGGCCCCAGGTGACCAGGTCACGTGGGGTCACCGGCCCCAGGTGACCGGGTCACGTGGGGACACCGGCCCCAGGTGACCGGGTTACGTGGGGTCACCGGCCCCAGGTGACCGGGTCACGTGGGGTCACCGGCCCCAGGTGATCAGGTCACGTGGGGCCACCGGCCCCAGGTGACCGGGTCACGTGGGGTCACCGGCCCCAGGTGACCGGGTCACGTGGGGTCACCGGCCCCAGGTGACCGGGTCACGTGGGGTCACCGGCCCCAGGTCAGCGGGTCACGTGGGGACACCGGCCCCAGGTGACCGGGTCACGTGGGGTCACCGGCCCCAGGTGACCGGGTCACGTGGGGACACCGGCCCCAGGTTACCGGGTCACGTGGGGTCACCGGCCCCAGGTCAGCGGGTCACGTGGGGTTACGGGCCCCAGGTGACCAGGTCACGTGGGGTCACCGGCCCCAGGTCAGAGGGTCACGTGGGGACACCGGCCCCAGGTGACCGGGTCACGTGGGGACACCGGCCCCAGGTCAGAGGGTCCCGTGGGGACCCCGGCCCCAGGTGACCGGGTCACGTGGGGTCACCGGCCCCAGGTCAGCGGGTCACGTGGGGTCACCGGCCCCAGGTGACCGGGTCACGTGGGGACACCGGCCCCAGGTCACCGGGTCACGTGGGGACACCGGCCCCAGGTCACCGGGTCACGTGGGGACACCGGCCCCAGGTAACCAAGGCAGGTCGGGACCCAGCCCGGGTCCCCTGGACGGGTTTTTACCCCAGCCGCAGATCACCGGGTCCTGTCGGGTCCCCGGCCCGGGTCCCCTGGACAGGTCGATAACCCGGCCCCAGGTCACCCGGTCATCTCGCGCACCCGGCCTGGTTCCCAGGTTCCGATGACCACCCCGGCACCAGGACTCCAGGTCACGTGGGGACACCGGCCCCAGGTCACCGGGTCACGTGGGGTCACCGCCCCCAGGTCAGCGGGTCACGTGGGGACCCCGGCCCCAGGTCACCGGATCACGTGGGGACACCGGCCCCATGTCAGAGGGTCACGTGGGGACCCCGGACCCAGGTCACCTGGTCATGTGTGGTACCCAGCCTGGTTCCCAGGTTCCGATGACCTCCCCGGCACCAGGACCCCGGGTCACGTGGGGACACCGGCCCCAGGTCAGCGGGTCACGTGGGGTCACCGGCCCCAGGTCAGCGGGTCACGTGGGGACACCGGCCCCAGGTGACCGGGTCACGTGGGGACACCGGCCCCAGGTCAGCGGGTCACGTGGGGACCCCGGCACCAGGTCAGCGGGTCACGTGGGGACACCGGCCCCAGGTGACCGGGTCACGTGGGGTCACCGGCCCCAGGTGACCGGGTCACGTGGGGTCACCGGCCCCAGGTCAGCGGGTCACGTGGGGACACCGGCCCCAGGTGACCGGGTCACGTGGGGTCACCGGCCCCAGGTGACCAGGTCACGTGGGGTCACCGGCCCCAGGTGACCGGGTCACGTGGGGACACCGGCCCCAGGTCAGCGGGTCACGTGGGGACACCGGCCCCAGGTCAGCGGGTCACGTGGGGACACCGGTCACAGGTGACCGGGTCACGTGGGGACACCGGCCTCAGGTCAGCGGGTCACGTGGGGACACCGGCCCCAGGTCAGCGGGTCACGTGGGGACCCCGGACCCAGGTCAGCGGGTCACGTGGGGACATCGGCCCCAGGTAACCGGGTCATACCGAATCCCCGGACCCAGGTCACCGGGTCAGTTCGGGACCCCGGACCCAGGTCGGGTCATGTCACGTCCCATGCCCGGGTCCCCGGGTTGGATTTTTACCCAGGCCCCGGGTCACAGGGTCATGTCGGGTCAACGGCCTGGGTACAAGGGTCTGGTGACCACCCCGACCCCAGGTCCCCGGGTCATGACGGGACACCGGACCAGGTCCCCGAGTCCGGTCGACACCACAGCCCCAGGTCACCGGGTCACGTCGGCACCCCGGAACCAGGTCACCGGGTCATGTCGGGACCCAGCCCGGGTCCCCGGGACGGGTTTTTACCCCAGCCGCAGATCACCGGGTCCTGTCGGGTACCCGGGTCGGGTCCCCTGGACAGGTCGGCACCCCGGCCCCGGGTCACGGGGTCATGTCGGGTCGCTGTCCCGGGTACCAGTGTCAGGTGACCACCCCGGCCCCGGGAGACGGAGTCATACCGGGTCCCCGGCCCGGGTCCCCGGGTTGCATCGGGACAAAAGCACCGGATCACTGGATCACGTGGGGGCCCGGGCCCGGGTCCCCGGGTTGCATCGGGACACCAGCGAAGGACCACCGGGTCCTGTCGGGTCCCCGGCCCGGGTCCCATGGACAGGTCGTTAACCCAGCCCCAGGTCACCGGGTCATGTCGCGCACCCGGCCTGGTTCCCACGTTCCGGTGACCACCCCGGCACCAGGACCCCGGGTCACGTGGGGACCCCGGCCCCAGGTCAGCGGGTCACGTGGGGACACCGGCCCCAGGTCACCGCGTCAGGTCGGGACCCCGAACCCAGGTCCACGAGTCCGTCGACACCACAGCCCCGGGTCACCGGGTCGTGTCGGGTAACCGGCCTGGTTCCCAGGTTCCGATGACCACCCCGGCACCAGGACCCCAGGTCACGTGGGGACACCGGCCCCAGGTGACCGGGTCACGTCGGGACACCGGCCCCAGGTCAGCGGGTCACGTGGGGACCCCGGCCCCAGTTCAGCGGGTCACGTCGGGACACCGGCCCCAGGTGACTGGGTCACGTGGGGTCACCGGCCCCAGGTCAGCGGGTCACGTGGGGTCACCGGCCCCAGGTGACCGGGTCACGTGGGGTCACCGGCCCCAGGTCAGCGGGTCACGTGGGGACACCGGCCCCAGGTGACCGGGTCACGTGGGGTCACCGGCCCCAGGTGACCAGGTCACGTGGGGTCACCGGCCCCAGGTGACCGGGTCACGTGGGGTCACCGGCCCCAGGTCAGCGGGTCACGTGGGGACACCGGCCCCAGGTGACCGGGTCACGTGGGGATACCGGCCCCAGGTGACCGGGTCACGTGGGGACACCGTCCCCAGGTGACCGGGTTACGTGGGGTCACCGTCCCCAGGTGACCGGGTCACGTGGGGTCACCGGCCCCAGGTGACCGGGTCACGTGGGATCACCGGCCCCAGGTGACCGGGTCACGTGGGGTCACCGGCCCCAGGTCAGCGGGTCACGTGGGGACACCGGCCCCAGGTGACCGGGTCACGTGGGGTCACCGGCCCCAGGTGACCGGGTCACGTGGGGACACCGGCCCCAGGTCAGAGGGTCACGTGGGGACACCGGCCCCAGGTGACCGGGTCACGTGGGGACACCGGCCCCAGGTCAGAGGGTCACGTGGGGACCCCGGACCCAGGTCACCTGGTCATGTGTGGTACCCAGCCTGGTTCCCATGTTCCGATGACCACCCCGGCCCCAGGTCAGAGGGTCCCGTGGGGACCCCGGCCCCAGGTGACCGGGTCACGTGGGGTCACCGGCCCCAGGTCAGCGGGTCACGTGGGGTCACCGGCCCCAGGTGACCGGGTCACGTGGGGACACCGGCCCCAGGTCACCGGGTCACGTGGGGACACCGGACCCAGGTCAGCGGGTCACGTGGGGACACCGGCCCCAGGTCAGCGGGTCACGTGGGGACACCGGCCCAAGGTAACCAAGGCAGGTCGGGACCCAGCCCGGGTCCCCGGGACGGGTTTTTACCCCAGCCGCAGATCACCGGGTCCTGTCGGGTCCCCGGCCCGGGTCCCCTGGACAGGTCGATAACCAGGCCCCAGGTCACCCGGTCATCTCGCGCACGCGGCCTGGTTCCCAGGTTCCGATGACCACCCCGGCACCAGGACCTCGGGTCCCGTGGGGACCCCGGCCCCAGGTGACCGGGTCACGTGGGGTCACCGTCCCCAGGTCAGCGGGTCACGTGGGGTCACCGGCCCCAGGTGACCGGGTCACGTGGGGACTCCGGCCCCAGGTCACCGGGTCACTTGGGGACACCGGCCCCAGGTCAGCGGGTCACGTGGGGTCACCGGCCCCAGGTCAGCGGGTCACGTGGGGACCCCGGCCCCAGGTCACCGGGTCACGTGGGGTCACCGGCCCCAGGTCAGAGGGTCACGTGGGGACCCCGGACCCAGGTCACCTGGTCATGTGTGGTACCCAGCCTGGTTCCCAGGTTCCGATGACCACCCCGGCCCCAGGTCACCGGGTCACGTGGGGACCCCGGCCCCAGGTCAGCGGGTCACGTGGGGACCCCGGCCCCAGGTCAGCGGGTCACGTGGGGACACCGGCCCCAGGTAACCGGGTCATACCGAGTCCCCGGACCCAGGTCACCGGGTCAGTTCGGGACCCCGGACCCAGGTCGGGTCATGTCACGTCCCATGCCCGGGTCCCCAGGTTGGATTTTTACCCAGGCCCCGGGTCACAGGGTCATGTCGGGTCAACGGCCTGGGTACAAGGGTCTGGTGACCACCCCGACCCCAGGTCCCCGGGTCATGACGGGACAGCGGACCAGGTCCCCGAGTCCGGTCGACACCACAGCCCCAGGTCACCGGGTCACGTCGGCACCCCGGAACCAGGTCACCGGGTCATGTCGGGACCCAGCCCGGGTCCCCGGGACGGGTTTTTACCCCAGCCGCAGATCACCGGGTCCTGTCGGGTACCCGGGTCGGGTCCCCTGGACAGGTCGGCACCCCGGCCCCGGGTCACGGGGTCATGTCGGGTCGCTGTCCCGGGTACCACTGTCAGGTGACCACCCCGGCCCCGGGAGACGGAGTCATACGGGGTCCCCGGCCCGGGTCCCCGGGTTGCATCGGGACAAAAGCACCGGATCACTGGATCACGTGGGGGCCCGGGCCCGGGTCCCCGGGTTGCATCGGGACACCAGCGAAGGACCACCGGGTCCTGTCGGGTCCCCGGCCCGGGTCCCCTGGACAGGTCGTTAACCCGGCCCCAGGTCACCGGGTCATGTCGCGCACCCGGCCTGGTTCCAAGGTTCCGGTGACCACCCCGGCACCAGGACCCCGGGTCCCGTGGGGACCCCGGACCCAGGTCAGCGGGTCACGTGGGGACACCGGCCCCAGGTCACCGCGTCAGGTCGGGACCCCGAACCCAGGTCCACGAGTCCGTCGACACCACAGCCCCGGGTCACCGGGTCGTGTCGGGTAACCGGCCTGGTTCCCAGGTTCCGATGACCACCCCGGCACCAGGACCCCGGGTCACGTGGGGACCCTGGCCCCAGGTGACCGGGTCACGTCGGGACACCGGCCCCAGGTGACCGGGTCACGTGGGGACCCCGGCCCCAGGTCAGCGGGTCACGTGGGGACCCCGGCCCCAGGTCAGAGGGTCACGTGGGGTCACCGGCCCCAGGTCAGCGGGTCACGTGGGGACACCGGCCCTAGGTCAGATGGTCATGCGGGGCCCCCTGACCCAGGTTACCTGGTCATGTGTGGTACCCAGCCTGGTTCCCAGGTTCCGATGACCACACCGGCACCAGGACTCCGGGTCCCGTGGGGACCCCGGCCCCAGGTGACCGGGTCACGTGGGGTCACCGGCCCCAGGTCAGCGGGTCACGTGGGGACACCGGCCCCAGGTGACCGGGTCACGTGGGGACACCGGCCCCAGGTCAGCGGGTCAGGTGGGGACCCCGGCACCAGGTCAGCGGGTCACGTGGGGACACCGGCCCCAGGTGACCGGGTCACGTGGGGTCACCGGCCCCAGGTCAGCGGGTCACGTGGGGTCACCGGCCCCAGGTGACCGGGTCACGTGGGGTCACCGGCCCCAGGTCAGCGGGTCATGTAGGGACACCGGCCCCAGGTGACCGGGTCACGTGGGGTCACCGGCCCCAGGTGACCAGGTCACGTGGGGTCACCGGCCCCAGGTGACCGGGTCACGTGGGGTCACGGGCCCCAGGTCAGCGGGTCACGTGGGGTCACCGGCCCCAGGTGACCAGGTCACGTGGGGACACCGGCCCCAGGTCACCGGGTCACGTGGGGACACCGGCCCCAGGTCAGCGGGTCACGTGGGGACACCGGCCCCAGGTCAGCGGGTCACGTGGGGACACCGGCCCCAGGTAACCAAGGCAGGTCGGGACCCAGCCCGGGTCCCCGGGACGGGTTTTTACCCCAGCCGCAGATCACCGGGTCCTGTCGGGTCCCCGGCCCGGGTCCCCTGGACAGGTCGATAACCAGGCCCCAGGTCACCCGGTCATCTCGCGCACCCGGCCTGGTTCCAAGGTTCCGATGACCACCCCGGCACCAGGACCCCGGGTCACGTGGGGACACCGGCCCCAGGTGACCGGGTCACGTGGGGTCACCGGCCCCAGGTCAGCGGGTCACGTGGGGACCCCGGCCCCAGGTCACCGGGTCACGTGGGGTCACCGGCCCCAGGTCAGAGGGTCACGTGGGGACCCCGGACCCAGGTCACCTGGTCATGTGTGGTACCCAGCCTGGTTCCCAGGTTCCGATGACCACCCCGGCCCCAGGTCACCGGGTCACGTGGGGACCCCGGCCCCAGGTCAGCGGGTCACGTGGGGACACCGGCCCCAGGTGACCGGGTCACGTGGGGACACCGGCCTCAGGTCAGCGGGTCACGTGGGGACCCCGGACCAAAGTCAGCGGGTCACGTGGGGACCCCGGACCCAGGTCAGCGGGTCACGTGGGGACACCGGCCCCAGGTAACCGGGTCATACCGAGTCCCCGGACCCAGGTCACCGGGTCAGGTCGGGACCCCGGACCCAGGTCGGGTCATGTCACGTCCCATGCCCGGGTCCCCGGGTTGGATTTTTACCCAGGCCCCGGGTCACAGGGTCATGTCGGGTCAACGGCCTGGGTACAAGGGTCTGGTGACCACCCCGACCCCAGGTCCCCGGGTCATGACGGGACACCGGACCAGGTCCCCGAGTCCGGTCGACACCACAGCCCCAGGTCACCGGGTCACGTCGGCACCCCGGAACCAGGTCACCGGGTCATGTCGGGACCCAGCCCGGGTCCCCGGGACGGGTTTTTACCCCAGCCGCAGATCACCGGGTCCTGTCGGGTACCCGGGTCGGGTCCCCTGGACAGGTCGGCACCCCGGCCCCGGGTCACGGGGTCATGTCGGGTCGCTGTCCCGGGTACCAGTGTCAGGTGACCACCCCGGCCCCGGGAGACGGAGTCATACCGGGTCCCCGGCCCGGGTCCCCGGGTTGCATCGGGACAAAAGCACCGGATCACTGGATCACGTGGGGGCCAGGGCCCGGGTCCCCGGGTTGCATCGGGACACCAGCGAAGGACCACCGGGTCCTGTCGGGTCCCCAGCCCGGGTCCCCTGGACAGGTCGTTAACCCGGCCCCAGGTCACCGGGTCATGTCGCGCACCCGGCCTGGTTCCCACGTTCCGGTGACCACCCCGGCACCAGGACCCCGGGTCCCGTGGGGACCCCGGCCCCAGGTGACCGGGTCACGCGGGGTCACCGGCCCCAGGTCAGCGGGTCACGTGGGGTCACCGGTCCCAGGTCAGCGGGTCACGTGGGGACCCCGGCCCCAGGTCACCGCGTCAGGTTGGGACCCCGAACCCAGGTCCACGAGTCCGTCGACACCACAGCCCCGGGTCACCGGGTCGTGTCGGGTAACCGGCCTGGTTCCCAGGTTCCGATGACCACCCTGGCACCAGGACTCCGGGTCACGTGGGGACACCGGCCCCAGGTCACCGGGTCACGTGGGGTCACCGTCCCCAGGTCAGCGGGTCACGTGGGGACCCCGGCCCCAGGTCACCGGATCACGTGGGGTCACCGGCCCCAGGTCAGAGGGTCACGTGGGGACCCCGGATCCAGGTCACCTGGTCATGTGTGGTACCCAGCCTGGTTCCCAGGTTCCGATGACCTCCCCGGCACCAGGACCCCGGGTCACGTGGGGACCCCGGCCCCAGGTGACCGGGTCACGTGGGGTCACCGGCCCCAGGTCAGCGGGTCACGTGGGGACACCGGCCCCATGTCATCGGGTCACGTGGGGACACCGGCCCCAGGTCAGAGGGTCACGTGGGGACCCCGGCCCCAAAGCAGAGGGTCACGTGGGGTCACCGGCCCCAGGTCAGAGGGTCACGTGGGGACCCCGGCACCAGGTCAGCGGGTCACGTGGGGACACCGGCCCCAGGTGACCGGGTCACGTGGGGTCACCGGCCCCAGGTCAGCGGGTCACGTGGGGTCACCGGCCCCAGGTGACCGGGTCACGTGGGGTCACCGGCCCCTGGTCAGCGGGTCACGTGGGGACACCGGCCCCAGGTGACCGGGTCACGTGGGGTCACCGGCCCCAGGTGACCAGGTCACGTGGGGTCACCGGCCCCAGGTGACCGGGTCACGTGGGGTCACCGGCTCCAGGTCAGCGGGTCACGTGGGGACACCGGCCCCAGGTGACCGGGTCACGTGGGGACACCGGCCTCAGGTCAGCGGGTCACGTGGGGACACCGGCCCCAGGTCAGCGGGTCACGTGGGGACCCCGGACCCAGGTCAGCGGGTCACGTGGGGACACCGGCCCCAGGTAACCGGGTCATACCTAGTCCCCGGACCCAGGTCACCGGGTCAGTTTGGGACCCCAGACCCAGGTATGGTCATGTCACGTCCCATGCCAGGGTCCCCGGGTTGGATTTTTACCCAGGCCCCGGGTCACAGGGTCATGTCGGGTCAACGGCCTGGGTACAAGGGTCTGGTGACCACCCCGACCCCAGGTCCCCGGGTCATGACGGGACACCGGACCAGGTCCCCGAGTCCGGTCGACACCACAGCCCCAGGTCACCGGGTCACGTCGGCACCCCGGAACCAGGTCACCGGGTCATGTCGGGACCCAGCCCGGGTCCCCGGGACGGGTTTTTACCCCAGCCGCAGATCACCGGGTCCTGTCGGGTACCCGGGTCGGGTCCCCTGGACAGGTCGGCACCCCGGCCCCGGGTCACGGGGTCATGTCGGGTCGCTGTCCCGGGTACCAGTGTCAGGTGACCACCCCGGCCCCGGGAGACGGAGTCATACCGGGTCCCCGGCCCGGGTCCCCGGGTTGCATCGGGACAAAAGCACCGGATCACTGGATCACGTCGGGGCCCGGGCCCGGGTCCCCGGGTTGCATCGGGACACCAGCGAAGGACCACCGGGTCCTGTAGGGTCCCTGGCCCGGGTCCCCTGGACAGGTCGTTAACCCGGCCCCAGGTCACCGGGTCATGTCGCGCACCCGGCCTGGTTCCCACGTTCCGGTGACCACCCCGGCACCAGGACCCCGGGTCCCGTGGGGACCCCGGCCCCAGGTGACCGGGTCACGTCGGGACACCGGCCCCAGGTCAGCGGGTCACGTGGGGACCCCGGCCCCAGGTCACCGGGTCACGTGGGGACCCCGGCCCCAGGTCAGAGGGTCACGTGGGGTCACCGGCCCCAGGTCAGCGGGTCACGTGGGGACACCGGCCCCAGGTCAGATGGTCATGCGGGGCCCCCTGACCCAGGTTACCTGGTCATGTGTGGTACCCAGCCTGGTTCCCAGGTTCCGATGACCACCCCGGCACCAGGACCCCGGGTCACGTGGGGACCCTGGCCCCAGGTGACCGGGTCACGTGGGGACACCGGCCCCAGGTCAGCGGGTCACGTGGGGACACCGGCCCCAGGTCAGCGGGTCACGTGGGGACACCGGCCCCAGGTAACCAAGGCAGGTCGGGACCCAGCCCGGGTCCCCGGGACGGGTTTTTACCCCAGCCGCAGATCACCGGGTCCTGTCGGGTCCCCGGCCCGGGTCCCCTGGACAGGTCGATAACCAGGCCCCAGGTCACCCGGTCATCTCGCGCACCCGGCCTGGTTCCCAGGTTCCGATGACCACCCCGGCACCAGGACCCCAGGTCACGTGGGGACACCGGCCCCAGGTGACCGGGTCACGTGGGGTCACCGGCCCCAGGTCAGCGGGTCACGTGGGGACCCCGGCCCCAGGTCACCGGGTCACGTGGGGTCTCCGGCCCTAGGTGACCGGGTCACGTGGGGACCCCGGACCCAGGTCACCTGGTCATGTGTGGTACCCAGCCTGGTTCCCAGGTTCCGATGACCACCCCGGCCCCAGGTCACCGGGTCACGTGGGGACCCCGGCCCCAGGTCAGCGGGTCACGTGGGGACACCGGCCCCAGGTGACCGGGTCACGTGGGGACACCGGCCTCAGGTCAGCGGGTCACGTGGGGACACCGGCCCCAGGTCAGCGGGTCACGTGGGGACCCCGGACCCAGGTCAGCGGGTCACGTGGGGACACCGGCCCCAGGTAACCGGGTCATACCGAGTCCCCGGACCCAGGTCACCGGGTCAGTTCGGGACCCCGGACCCAGGTCGGGTCATGTCACGTCCCATGCCCGGGTCCCCGGGTTGGATTTTTACCCAGGCCCCGGGTCACAGGGTCATGTCGGGTCAACGGCCTGGGTACAAGGGTCTGGTGACCACACCGACCCCAGGTCCCCGGGTCATGACGGGACACCCGACCAGGTCCCCGAGTCCGGTCGACACCACAGCCCCAGGTCACCGGGTCACGTCGGCACCCCGGAACCAGGTCACCGGGTCATGTCGGGACCCAGCCCGGGTCCCCGGGACGGGTTTTTACCCCAGCCGCAGATCACCGGGTCCTGTCGGGTACCCGGGTCGGGTCCCCTGGACAGGTCGGCACCCCGGCCCTGGGTCACGGGGTCATGTCGGGTCGCTGTCCCGGGTACCAGTGTCAGGTGACCACCCCGGCCCCGGGAGACGGAGTCATACCGGGTCCCCGGCCCGGGTCCCCGGGTTGCATCGGGACAAAAGCACCGGATCACTGGATCACGTGGGGGCCCGGGCCCGGGTCCCCGGGTTGCATCGGGACACCAGCGAAGGACCACCGGGTCCTGTCGGGTCCCCAGCCCGGGTCCCCTGGACAGGTCGTTAACCCGGCCCCAGGTCACCGGGTCATGTCGCGCACCCGGCCTGGTTCCCACGTTCCGGTGACCACCCCGGCACCAGGACCCCGGGTCCCGTGGGGACCCCGGCCCCAGGTGACCGGGTCACGCGGGGTCACCGGCCCCAGGTCAGCGGGTCACGTGGGGTCACCGGCCCCAGGTCAGCGGGTCACGTGGGGATACCGGCCCCAGGTCAGCGGGTCATGTGGGGACACCGGCCCCAGGTCACCGCGTCAGGTCGAGACCCCGAACCCAGGTCCACGAGTCCGTCGACACCACAGCCCCGGGTCACCGGGTCGTGTCGGGTAACCGGCCTGGTTCCCAGGTTCCGATGACCACCCCGGCACCAGGACTCCGGGTCACGTGGGAACACCGGCCCCAGGTGACCGGGTCACGTGGGGTCACCGGCCCCAGGTCAGCGGGTCACGTGGGGACCCCGGCACCAGGTCAGCGGGTCACGTGGGGACACCGGCCCCAGGTCAGCGGGTCACGTGGGGACACCGGCCCAAGGTAACCAAGGCAGGTCGGGACCCAGCCCGGGTCCCCGGGACGGGTTTTTACCCCAGCCGCAGATCACCGGGTCCTGTCGGGTCCCCGGCCCGGGTCCCCTGGACAGGTCGATAACCCGGCCCCAGGTCACCCGGTCATCTCGCGCAACCGGCCTGGTTCCCAGGTTCCGATGACCTCCCCGGTACCAGGACCCCGGGTCACGTGGAGACACCGGCCCCAGGTCAGCGGGTCACGTGGGGTCACCGGCCCCAGGTCAGCGGGTCACGTGGGGACACCGGCCCCAGGTGACCGGGTCACGTGGGGACACCGGCCCCAGGTCAGAGGGTCACGTGGGGACCCCGGACCTAGGTCACCTGGTCATGTGTGGTACCCAGCCTGGTTCCCAGGTTCCGATGACCTCCCCGGCACCAGGACCCCAGGTCACGTGGGGACACCGGCCCCAGGTGACCGGGTCACGTGGGGTCAACGGCCCCAGGTCAGCGGGTCACGTGGGGTCACCTGCCCCAGGTCAGCGGGTCACGTGGGGACCCCGGACCCAGGTGACCGGGTCACGTGGGGTCACCGGCCCCAGGTCAGCGGGTCACGTGGGGACACCGGAACCAGGTCACGGGGTCATGTCGGGTCGCTGTCCCGGGTACCAGTGTCAGGTGACCACCCCGGCCCCGGGAGACGGAGTCATACCGGGTCCCCGGCCCGGGTCCCCGGGTTGCATCGGGACAAAAGCACCGGATCACTGGATCACGTGGGGGCCCGGGCCCGGGTCCCCGGGTTGCATCGGGACACCAGCGAAGGACCACCGGGTCCTGTCGGGTCCCCGGCCCGGGTCCCCTGGACAGGTCGTTAACCCGGCCCCAGGTCACCGGGTCATGTCGCGCACCCGGCCTGGTTCCCACGTTCCGGTGACTACCCCGGCACCAGGACCCCGGGTCCCGTGGGGACCCCGGCCCCAGGTGACCGGGTCACGTGGGGTCACCGGCCCCAGGTCAGCGGGTCACGTGGGGTCACCGGCCCCAGGTGACCGGGTCATGTGGGGACACCGGCCCCAGGTAACCAAGGCAGGTCGGGACCCAGCCCGGGTCCCCGGGACGGGTTTTTACCCCAGCCGCAGATCACCGGGTCCTGTCGGGTCCCCGGCCCGGGTCTCCTGGACAGGTCGATAACCCGGCCCCAGGTCACCCGGTCATCTCGCGCACCCGGCCTGGTTCCCAGGTTCCGATGACCACCCCGGCACCAGGACCCCGGGTCACGTGGGGACACCGGCCCCAGGTGACCGGGTCACGTGGGGTCACCGGCCCCAGGTCAGAGGGTCACGTGGGGAACCCGGCCCCAGGTCACCGGATCACGTGGGGTCACCGGCCCCAGGTCAGAGGGTCACGTGGGGACCCCGGACCCAGGTCACCTGGTCATGTGTGGTACCCAGCGTGGTTCCCAGGTTCCGATGACCTCCCCGGCACCAGGACCCCGGGTCACGTGGGGACACCGGCCCCAGGTGACCGGGTCACGTGGGGTCAACGGCCCCAGGTCAGCGGGTCACGTGGGGTCACCGGCCCCAGGTGACCGGGTCACGTGGGGACACCGGCCCCAGGTCAGCGGGTCACGTGGGGACCCCGGCCCCAGGTCAGCAGGTCACGTGGGGACACCGGCCCCAGGTCACCGGGTCACGTGGGGACCCCGGCCCCAGGTCAGCGGGTCACGTGGGGACACCGGCCCCAGGTGACCGGGTCACGTGGGGACACCGGCCTCAGGTCAGCGGGTCACGTGGGGACACCGGCCCCAGGTCAGCGGGTCACGTGGGGACCCCGGACCCAGGTCAGCGGGTCACGTGGGGACACCGGCCCCAGGTAACCAGGTCATACTGAGTCCCCGGACCCAGGTCACCGGGTCAGTTCGGGACCCCGGACCCGGGTCGGGTCATGTCACGTCCCATGCCCGGGTCCCCGGGTTGGATTTTTACCCAGGCCCCGGGTCACAGGGTCATGTCGGGTCAACGGCCTGGGTACAAGGGTCTGGTGACCACCCCGACCCCAGGTCCCCGGGTCATGACGGGACACCGGACCAGGTCCCCGAGTCCGGTCGACACCACAGCCCCAGGTCACCGGGTCACGTCGGCACCCCGGAACCAGGTCACCGGGTCATGTCGGGACCCAGCCCGGGTCCCCGGGACGGGTTTTTACCCCAGCCGCAGATCACCGGGTCCTGTCGGGTACCCGGGTCGGGTCCCCTGGACAGGTCGGCACCCCGGCCCCGGGTCACGGGGTCATGTCGGGTCGCTGTCCCGGGTACCAGTGTCAGGTGACCACCCCGGCCCCGGGAAACGGAGTCATACCGGGTCCCCGGCCCGGGTCCCCGGGTTGCATCGGGACAAAAGCACCGGATCACTGGATCACGTGGGGGCCCGGGCCCGGGTCCCCGGGTTGCATCGGGACACCAGCGAAGGACCACCGGGTCCTGTCGGGTCCCCGGCCCGGGTCCCCTGGACAGGTCGTTAACCCGGCCCCAGGTCACCGGGTCATGTCGCGCACCCGGCCTGGTTCCCAGGTTCCGGTGACCACCCTGGCACCAGGACCCCGGGTCACGTGGGGATCACGGCCCCAGGTGACCTGGTCACGTGGGGTCACCGGCCCCAGGTCAGCGGGTCACGTGGGGTCACCGGCCCCAGGTGACCGGGTCATGTGGGGACACCGGCCCCAGGTAACCAAGGCAGGTCGGGACCCAGCCCGGGTCCCCGGGACGGGTTTTTACCCCAGCCGCAGATCACCGGGTCCTGTCGGGTCCCCGGCCCGGGTCTCCTGGACAGGTCGATAACCCGGCCCCAGGTCACCCGGTCATCTCGCGCACCCGGCCTGGTTCCCAGGTTCCGATGACCACCCCGGCACCAGGACCCCGGGTCACGTGGGGACACCGGCCCCAGGTGACCGGGTCACGTGGGGTCACCGGCCCCAGGTCAGAGGGTCACGTGGGGACCCCGGCCCCAGGTCACCGGATCACGTGGGGTCACCGGCCCCAGGTCAGAGGGTCACGTGGGGACCCCGGACCCAGGTCACCTGGTCATGTGTGGTACCCACCGTGGTTCCCAGGTTCCGATGACCTCCCCGGCACCAGGACCCCGGGTCACGTGGGGACACCGGCCCCAGGTGACCGGGTCACGTGGGGTCAACGGCCCCAGGTCAGCGGGTCACGTGGGGTCACCGGCCCCAGGTGACCGGGTCACGTGGGGACACCGGCCCCAGGTCAGCGGGTCAAGTGGGGACACCGGCCCCAGGTCAGCGGGTCACGTGGGGACCCCGGCCCCAGGTCAGCGGGTCACGTGGGGACACCGGCCCCAGGTCACCGGGTCACGTGGGGACACCGGCCTCAGGTCAGCGGGTCACGTGGGGACACCGGCCCCAGGTCACCGGGTCACGTGGGGACCCCGGACCCAGGTCAGCGGGTCACGTGGGGACACCGGCCCCAGGTAACCGGGTCATACCGAGTCCCCGGACCCAGGTCACCGGGTCAGTTCAGGACCCCGGACCCGGGTCGGGTCATGTCACGTCCCATGCCCGGGTCCCCGGGTTGGATTTTTACCCAGGCCCCGGGTCACAGGGTCATGTCGGGTCAACGGCCTGGGTACAAGGGTCTGGTGACCACCCCGACCCCAGGTCCCCGGGTCATGACGGGACAGCGGACCAGGTCCCCGAGTCCGGTCGACACCACAGCCCCAGGTCACCGGGTCACGTCGGCACCCCGGAACCAGGTCACCGGGTCATGTCGGGACCCAGCCCGGGTCCCCGGGACGGGTTTTTACCCCAGCCGCAGATCACCGGGTCCTGTCGGGTACCCGGGTCGGGTCCCCTGGACAGGTCGGCACCCCGGCCCCGGGTCACGGGGTCATGTCGGGTCGCTGTCCCGGGTACCAGTGTCAGGTGACCACCCCGGCCCCGGGAGACGGAGTCATACCGGGTCCCCGGCCCGGGTCCCCGGGTTGCATCGGGACAAAAGCACCGGATCACTGGATCACGTGGGGGCCCGGGCCCGGGTCCCCGGGTTGCATCGGGACACCAGCGAAGGACCACCGTGTCCTGTCGGGTCCCCGGCCCGGGTCCCCTGGACAGGTCGTTAACCCAGCCCCAGGTCACCGGGTCGTGTCGGGTAACCGGCCTGGTTCCCAGGTTCCGATGACCACCCCGGCACCAGGACCCCGGGTCACGTGGGGACACCGGCCCCAGGTGACCGGGTCACGTCGGGACACCGGCCCCAGGTCAGCGGGTCACGTGGGGACCCCGGCCCCAGGTCACCGGGTCACGTGGGGACCCCGGCCCCAGGTCAGAGGGTCACGTGGGGTCACCGGCCCCAGGTCAGCGGGTCACGTGGGGACACCGGCCCCAGGTCAGATGGTCATGCGGGGCCCCCTGACCCAGGTTACCTGGTCATGTGTGGTACCCAGCCTGGTTCCCAGGTTCCGATGACCACCCCGGCACCAGGACTCCGGGTCACGTGGGGACCCCGGCCCCAGGTGACCGGGTCACGTGGGGTCACCGGCCCCAGGTCAGCGGGTCATGTGGGGACCCCGGCACCAAGTCAGCGGGTCACGTGGGGACACCGGCCCCAGGTGACCGGGTCACGTGGGGTCACCGGCCCCAGGTGACCGGGTCACGTGGGGTCACCGGCCCCAGGTGACCGGGTCACGCGGGGTCACCGGCCCTAGGTCAGCGGGTCACGTGGGGTCACCGGCCCCAGGTCAGCGGGTCACGTGGGGACACCGGCCCCAGGTCAGCGGGTCACGTGGGGACACCGGCCCCAGGTAACCAAGGCAGGTCGGGACCCAGCCCGGGTCCCCGGGACGGGTTTTTACCCCAGCCGCAGATCACCGGGTCCTGTCGGGTGCCCGGCCCGGGTCCCCTGGACAGGTCGGCACCCCGGCCCCGGGTCACGGGGTCATGTCGGGTCGCTGTCCCGGGTACCAGTGTCAGGTGACCACCCCGGCCCCGGGAGACGGAGTCATACTGGGTCCCCGGCCCGGGTCCCCGGGTTGCATCGGGACACCAGCGAAGGACCACCGGGTCCTGTCGGGTCCCCGGCCCGGGTCCCCTGGACAGGTCGTTAACCCGGCCCCAGGTCACCGGGTCATGTCGCGCACCCGGCCTGGTTCCCAGGTTCCGGTGATCACCCCGGCACCAGGACCCCGGGTCACGTGGGGACCCCGGCCCCAGGTCAGCGGGTCACGTGGGGACACCGGCCCCAGGTCACCGCGTCAGGTCGGGACCCCTAACCCAGGTCCACGAGTCCGTCGACACCACAGCCCCGGGTCACCGGGTCGTGTCGGGTAACCGGTCTGGTTCCAAGGTTCCGATGACCACCCCGGTACCAGGACCCCGGGTCACGTGGGGACACCGGCCCCAGGTCATCGGGTCTCGTGGGGACACCGGCCCCAGGTCAGCGGGTCACATGGGGACCCCGGCCCCAGGGCAGAGGGTCACGTGGGGTCACCGGCCCCAGGTCAGAGGGTCACGTGGGGACCCCGGCCCCAGGTAACCGGGTCATACCGAGTCCCCGGACCCAGGTCACCGGGTCAGTTCGGGACCCCGGACCCAGGTCGGGTCATGTCACGTCCCATGCCCGGGTCCCCGGGTTGGATTTTTACCCAGGCCCCGGGTCACAGGGTCATGTCGGGTCAACGGCCTGGGTACAAGGGTCTGGTGACCACCCCGACCCCAGGTCCCCGGGTCATGACGGGACACCGGACCAGGTCCCCGAGTCCGGTCGACACCACAGCCCCAGGTCACCGGGTCACGTCGGCACCCCGGACCCAGGTCACCGGGTCATGTCGGGACCCAGCCCGGGTCCCCGGGACGGGTTTTTACCCCAGCCGCAGATCACCGGGTCCTGTCGGGTACCCGGGTCGGGTCCCCTGGACAGGTCGGCACCCCGGCCCCGGGTCACGGGGTCATGTCGGGTCGCTGTCCCGGGTACCAGTGTCAGGTGACCACCCCGGGCCCGGGAGACGGAGTCATACCGGGTCCCCGGCCCGGGTCCCCGGGTTGCATCGGGACAAAAGCACCGGATCACTGGATCACGTGGGGGCCCGGGCCCGGGTCCCCGGGTTGCATCGGGACACCAGCGAAGGACCACCGGGTCCTGTCGGGTCCCCGGCCCGGGTCCCCTGGACAGGTCGTTAACCCGGCCCCAGGTCACCGGGTCATGTCGCGCACCCCGGCCTGGTTCCCAGGTTCCGGTGACCACCCCGGCACCAGGACCCCGGGTCCCGTGGAGACCCCGGCCCCAGGTGACCGGGTCACGTGGGGTCACCGGCCCCAGGTCAGCGGGTCACGTGGGGTCACCGGCCCCAGGTCAGCGGGTCACGTGGGGACACCGGCCCCAGGTGACCGGGTCACGTGGGGACACCGGCCCCAGTTCAGCGGGTCACGTGGGGACCCCGGCCCCAGGTCAGCGGGTCACGTGGGGACACCGGCCCCAGGTGACCGGGTCACGTGGGGACACCGGCCCCAGGTCAGCGGGTCACGTGGGGACACCGGCCCCAGGTAACCAAGGCAGGTCGGGACCCAGCCCGGGTCCCCGGGACGGGTTTTTACCCCAGCCGCAGATCACCGGGTCCTGTCGGGTGCCCGGCCCGGGTCCCCTGGACAGGTCGATAACCCGGCCCCAGGTCACCCGGTCATCTCGCGCACCCGGCCTGGTTCCCAGGTTCCGATGACCACCCCGGCACCAGGACCCCGGGTCACGTGGGGACCCCGGCCCCAGGTGACCGGGTCACGTGGGGTCACCGTCCCCAGGTCAGCGGGTCACGTGGGGACCCCGGCCCCAGGTCACCGGATCACGTGGGGTCACCGGCCCCAGGTCAGAGGGTCACGTGGGGACCCCGGACCCAGGTCACCTGGTCATGTGTGGTACCCAGCGTGGTTCCCAGGTTCCGATGACCTCCCCGGCACCAGGGCCCCGGGTCACGTGGGGACACCGGCCCCAGGTGACCGGGTCACGTGGGGTCACCGGCCCCAGGTCAGCGGGTCACGTGGGGACACCGGCCCCAGGTAACCGGGTCATACCGAATCCCCGGACCCAGGTCACCGGGTCAGTTCGGGACCCCGGACCCAGGTCGGGTCATGTCACGTCCCATGCCCGGGTCCCCGGGTTGGATTTTTACCCAGGCCCCGGGTCACAGGGTCATGTCGGGTCAACGGCCTGGGTACAAGGGTCTGGTGACCACACCGACCCCAGGTCCCCGGGTCATGACGGGACACCCGACCAGGTCCCCGAGTCCGGTCGACACCACAGCCCCAGGTCACCGGGTCACGTCGGCACCCCGGAACCAGGTCACCGGGTCATGTCGGGACCCAGCCCGGGTCCCCGGGACGGGTTTTTACCCCAGCCGCAGATCACCGGGTCCTGTCGGGTACCCGGGTCGGGTCCCCTGGACAGGTCGGCACCCCGGCCCTGGGTCACGGGGTCATGTCGGGTCGCTGTCCCGGGTACCAGTGTCAGGTGACCACCCCGGCCCCGGGAGACGGAGTCATACCGGGTCCCCGGCCCAAGTCCCCGGGTTGCATCGGGACAAAAGCACCGGATCACTGGATCACGTGGGGGCCCGGGCCCGGGTCCCCGGGTTGCATCGGGACACCAGCGAAGGACCACCGGGTCCTGTCGGGTCCCCAGCCCGGGTCCCCTGGACAGGTCGTTAACCCGGCCCCAGGTCACCGGGTCATGTCGCGCACCCGGCCTGGTTCCCACGTTCCGGTGACCACCCCGGCACCAGGACCCCGGGTCCCGTGGGGACCCCGGCCCCAGGTGACCGGGTCACGCGGGGTCACCGGCCCCAGGTCAGCGGGTCACGTGGGGTCACCGGCCCCAGGTCAGCGGGTCACGTGGGGACACCGGCCCCAGGTGACCGGGTCATGTGGGGACACCGGCCCCAGGTCACCGCGTCAGGTCGAGACCCCGAACCCAGGTCCACGAGTCCGTCGACACCACAGCCCCGGGTCACCGTGTCGTGTCGGGTAACCGGCCTGGTTCCCAGGTTCCGATGACCACCCCGGCACCAGGACTCCGGGTCACGTGGGAACACCGGCCCCAGGTGACCGGGTCACGTGGGGTCACCGGCCCCAGGTCAGCGGGTCACGTGGGGACCCCGGCACCAGGTCAGCGGGTCACGTGGGGACACCGGCCCCAGGTCAGCGGGTCACGTGGGGACACCGGCCCCAGGTCAGCGGGTCACGTGGGGACACCGGCCCCAGGTAACCAAGGCAGGTCGGGACCCAGCCCGGGTCCCCGGGACGGGTTTTTACCCCAGCCGCAGATCACCGGGTCCTGTCGGGTCCCCGGCCCGGGTCTCCTGGACAGGTCGATAACCCGGCCCCAGGTCACCCGGTCATCTCGCGCACCCGGCCTGGTTCCCAGGTTCCGATGACCACCCCGGCACCAGGACCCCGGGTCACGTGCTGACCCCGGCCCCAGGTGACCGGGTCACGTGGGGTCACCGGCCCCAGGTCAGCGGGTCACGTGGGGACCCCGGCCCCAGGTGACCGGATCACGTGGTGTCACCGGCCCCAGGTCAGAGGGTCACGTGGGGACCCCGGACCCAGGTCACCTGGTCATGTGTGGTACCCAGCGTAGTTCCCAGGTTCCGATGACCTCCCCGGCACCAGGACCCCGGGTCACGTGGGGACACCGGCCTCAGGTGAGCGGGTCACGTGGGGACACCGGCCCCAGGTCACCGGGTCACGTGGGGACCCCGGCCCCAGGTCAGCGGGTCACGTGGGGTCACCGGCTCCAGGTCAGAGGGTCACGTGGGGACCCCGGACCCAGGTCACCTAGTCATGTGTGGTACCCAGCCTGGTTCCAAGGTTCCGATGACCACCCCGGCACCAGGACCCCTGGTCCCGTGGGGACACCGGCCCCAGGTGACCGGGTCGCGTGGGGTCACCGGCCCCAGGTCACCGGGTCACGTGGGGACACCGGCCCCAGGTGACCGGGTCACGTGGGGTCACCGGCCCCAGGTCAGAGGGTCACGTGGGGACCCCGGACCCAGGTCACCTGGTCATGTGTGGTACCCAGCCTGGTTCCAATGTTCCGATGACCACCCCGGCACCAGGACCCCGGGTCCCGTGGGGACACCGGCCCCAGGTGACCGGGTCGCGTGGGGTCACCGGCCCCAGGTCACCGGGTCACGTGGGGACCCCGGCCCCAGGTCACCGGGTCACGTGGGGTCACCGGCCCCAGGTCAGAGGGTCACGTGGGGACCCCGGACCCAGGTCACCTGGTCATGTGTGGTACCCAGCCTGGTTCCCAGGTTCCGATGACCTCCCCGGCACCAGGACCCCGGGTCACGTGGGGACACCGGCCCCAGGTCAGCGGGTCACGTGGGGACACCGGCCCCAGGTCACCGGGTCACGTGGGGACCCCGGCCCCAGGTCAGCGGGTCACGTGGGGACACCGGCCCCAGGTGACCGGGTCACGTGGGGACACCGGCCTCAGGTCAGCGGGTCACGTGGGGACACCGGCCCCAGGTCAGCGGGTCACGTGGGGACCCCGGACCCAGGTCAGCGGGTCACGTGGGGACACCGGCCCCAGGTAACCGGGTCATACCGAGTCCCCGGACCCAGGTCACCGGGTCAGTTCGGGACCCCGGACCCGGGTCGGGTCATGTCACGTCCCATGCCCGGGTCCCCGGGTTGGATTTTTACCCAGGCCCCGGGTCACAGGGTCATGTCGGGTCAACGGCCTGGGTACAAGGGTCTGGTGACCACCCCGACCCCAGGTCCCCGGGTCATGACGGGACACCGGACCAGGTCCCCGAGTCCGGTCGACACCACAGCCCCAGGTCACCGGGTCACGTCGGCACCCCGGAACCAGGTCACCGGGTCATGTCGGGACCCAGCCCGGGTCCCCGGGACGGGTTTTTACCCCAGCCGCAGATCACCGGGTCCTGTCGGGTACCCGGGTCGGGTCCCCTGGACAGGTCGGCACCCCGGCCCCGGGTCACGGGGTCATGTCGGGTCGCTGTCCCGGGTACCAGTGTCAGGTGACCAACCCGGCCCCGGGAGACGGAGTCATACCGGGTCCCCGGCCCGGGTCCCCGGGTTGCATCGGGACAAAAGCACCGGATCACTGGATCACGTGGGGGCCCGGGCCCGGGTCCCCGGGTTGCATCGGGACACCAGCGAAGGACCACCGGGTCCTGTCGGGTCCCCGGCCCGGGTCCCCTGGACAGGTCGTTAACCCGGCCCCAGGTAACCAGGTCATGTCGCGCACCCGGCCTGGTTCCCACGTTCCGGTGACCACCCCGGCACCAGGACCCCGGGTCCCGTGGGGACCCCGGCCCCAGGTGACCGGGTCACGTGGGGTCACCGGCCCCAGGTCAGCGGGTCACGTGGGGACACCGGCCCCAGGTAACCAAGGCAGGTCGGGACCCAGCCCGGGTCCCCGGGACAAGTTTTTACCCCAGCCGCAGATCACCGGGTCCTGTCGGGTCCCCGGCCGGGGTCTCCTGGACAGGTCGATAACCCGGCCCCAGGTCACCCGGTCATCTCGCGCACCCGGCCTGGTTCCCAGGTTCCGATGACCACCCCGGCACCAGGACCCCGGGTCCCGTGGGGACACCGGCCCCAGGTGACCGGGTCACGTGGGGTCAACGGCCCCAGGTCAGCGGGTCACGTGGGGTCACCGGCCCCAGGTGACCGGGTCACGTGGGGTCACCGGCCCCAGGTCAGCGGGTCACGTGGGGACACCGGCCCCAGGTCACCGGGTCACGTGGGGACACCGGCCCCAGGTCAGCGGGTCACGTGGGGACACCGGCCCCAGGTGACTGGGTCACGTGGGGACACCGGCCCCAGGTGACCGGGTCACGTGGGGTCACCGGACCCAGGTCAGCGGGTCACGTGGGGTCACCGGACCCAGGTCACCGGGTCAGTTCGGGACCCCGGACCCAGGTCGGGTCATGTCACGTCCCATGCCCGGGTCCCCGGGTTGGATTTTTACCCAGGCCCCGGGTCACAGGGTCATGTCGGGTCAACGGCCTGGGTACAAGGGTCTGGTGACCACCCCGACCCCAGGTCCCCGGGTCATGACGGGACACCGGACCAGGTCCCCGAGTCCGGTCGACACCACAGCCCCAGGTCACCGGGTCACGTCGGCACCCCGGAACCAGGTCACCGGGTCATGTCGGGACCCAGCCCGGGTCCCCGGGATGGGTTTTTACCCCAGCCGCAGATCACCGGGTCCTGTCGGGTACCCGGGTCGGGTCCCCTGGACAGGTCGGCACCCCGGCCCCGGGTCACGGGGTCATGTCGGGTCGCTGTCCCGGGTACCAGTGTCAGGTGACCACCCCGGCCCCGGGAGACGGAGTCATACCGGGTCCCCGGCCCGGGTCCCCGGGTTGCATCGGGACAAAAGCACCGGATCACTGGATCACGAGGGGGCCCGGGCCCGGGTCCCCGGGTTGCATCGGGACACCAGCGAAGGACCACCGTGTCCTGTCGGGTCCCCGGCCCGGGTCCCCTGGACAGGTCGTTAACCCGGCCCCAGGTCACCGGGTCATGTTGCGCACCCGGCCTGGTTCCCACGTTCCGGTGACCACCCCGGCACCAGGACCCCGGGTCCCGTGGGGACACCGGCCCCAGGTGACCGGGTCACGTGGGGTCACCGGCCCCAGGTCAGCGGGTCACGTGGGGTCACCGGCCCCAGGTGACCGGGTCACGTGGGGACAGCGGCCCCAGGTCACCGGGTCACGTGGGGACACCGGCCCCAGGTCACCGCGTCAGGTCGGGACCCCGAACCCAGGTCCACGAGTCCGTCGACACCACAGCCCCGGGTCACCGGGTCGTGTCGGGTAACCGGCCTGGTTCCCAGGTTCCGATGACCACCCCGGCACCAGGACCCCGGGTCACGTGGGGACACCGGCCCCAGGTGACCGGGTCACGTGGGGACACCGGCCCCAGGTCAGCGGGTCACGTGGGGACCCCGGCCCCAGGTGACCGGGTCACGTGGGGACACCGGCCCCAGGTCACCGGTTCACGTGGGGACCCCCGGACCCAGGTCAGTGGGTCACGTGGGGACCCCGGCCCCAGGTCAGCGGGTCACGTGGGGACACCGGCCCCAGGTAACCAAGGCAGGTCGGGACCCAGCCCGGGTCCCCGGGACGTGTTTTTACCCCAGCCGCAGATCACCGGGTCCTGTCGGGTCCCCGGCCCGGGTCCCCTGGACAGGTCGATAACCCGGCCCCAGGTCACCCGGTCATCTCGCGCACCCGGCCTGGTTCCCAGGTTCCGATGACGACCCCGGCACCAGGACCCCGGGTCACGTGGGGACACCGGCCCCAGGTGACCGGGTCACGTGGGGACACCGGCCCCAGGTCAGCGGGTCACGTGGGGACCCCGGCCCCATGTGACCGGGTCACGTGGGGACACCGGCCCCAGGTCACCGGGTCACGTTGGGACCCCGGCCCCAGGTCAGCGGGTCACGTGGGGTCACCTGCTCCAGGTCAGAGGGTCACGTGGGGACCCCGGACCCAGGTCACCTAGTCATGTGTGGTACCCAGCCTGGTTCCAAGGTTCCGATGACCACCCCGGCACCAGGACCCCGGGTCACGTGGGGACATCGGCCCCAGGTCACCGGGTCACGTGGGGTCACCGGCCCCAGGTCACCGGGTCACGTGGGGTCACCGGCCCCAGGTCAGCGGGTCACGTGGGGACACCGGCCCCAGGTGACCGGGTCACGTGGGGACCCCGGCCCCAGGTCAGGGGGTCACGTGGGGTCACCGGCCCCAGGTGACCGGGTCACTTGGGGACACCGGCCCCAGGTCACCGGGTCACGTGGGGACACCGGCCCCAGGTCAGCGGGTCACGTGGGGACACCGGCCCCAGGTCAGCGGGTCACGTGGGGACACCGGCCCCAGGTCACCGCGTCAGGTCGAGACCCCGAACACAGGTCCACGAGTTTGTCGACACCACAGCCCCGGGTCACCGGGTCGTGTCAGGTAACCGGCCTGGTTCCAAGGTTCCGATGACCACCCCGGCACCAGGACACCGGGTCACGTGGGGACACCGGCCCTAGGTGACCGGGTCACGTGGGGACACCGGCCCCAGGTCACCGGGTCACGTGGGGACACCGGCCCCAGGTGACCGGGTCACGTGGGGTCACCGGCCCCAGGTCAGAGGGTCACGTGGGGACCCCGGACCCAGGTCACCTGGTCATGTGTGGTACCCAGCGTGGTTCCCACGTTCCGATGACCTCCCCGGCACCAGGACCCCGGGTCACGTGGGGACACCGGCCCCAGGTGACCGGGTCACGTGGGGTCACCGGCTCCAGGTCAGAGGGTCACGTGGGGACCCTGGACCCAGGTCACCGGGTCACGTGGGGACCCCGGCCCCAGGTCACCGGGTCACGTGGGGACACCGGCCCCGGGTCAGCGGGTCACGTGGGGACACCGGCCCCAGGTGACCGGGTCACGTGGGGTCACCGGCCCCAGGTCAGCGGGTCACGTGGGGACACCGGCCCCAGGTCACCGGGTCACGTGGGGACCCCGGCCCCAGGTCAGCGGGTCACGTGGGGACACCGGCCCCAGGTGACCGGGTCACGTGGGGACACCGGCCTCAGGTCAGCGGGTCACGTGGGGACACCGGCCCCAGGTCAGCGGGTCACGTGGGGACCCCGGACCCAGGTCAGCGGGTCACGTGGGGACACCGGCCCCAGGTAACCGGGTCATACCGAGTCCCCGGACCCAGGTCACCGGGTCAGTTCGGGACCCCGGACCCAGGTCGGGTCATGTCACGTCCCATGCCCGGGTCCCCGGGTTGGATTTTTACCCAGGCCCCGGGTCACAGGGTCATGTCGGGTCAACGGCCTGGGTACAAGGGTCTGGTGACCACCCCGACCCCAGGTCCCCGGGTCATGACGGGACACCGGACCAGGTCCCCGAGTCCGGTCGACACCACAGCCCCAGGTCACCGGGTCACGTCGGCACCCCGGAACCAGGTCACCGGGTCATGTCGGGACCCAGCCCGGGTCCCCGGGACGGGTTTTTACCCCAGCCGCAGATCACCGGGTCCTGTCGGGAACCCGGGTCGGGTCCCCTGGACAGGTCGGCACCCCGGCCCCGGGTCACGGGGTCATGTCGGGTCGCTGTCCCGGGTACCAGTGTCAGGTGACCACCCCGGCCCCGGGAGACGGAGTCATACCGGGTCCCCGGCCCGGGTCCCCGGGTTGCATCGGGACAAAAGCACCGGATCACTGGATCACGTGGGGGCCCGGGCCCGGGTCTCCGGGTTGCATCGGGACACCAGCGAAGGACCACCGGGTCCTGTCGGGTCCCCGGCCCGGGTCCCCTGGACAGGTCGTTAACCCGGCCCCAGGTCACCGGGTCATGTCGCGCACCCGGCCTGGTTCCCACGTTCCGGTGACCACCCCGGCACCAGGACCCCGGGTCCCGTGGGGACCCCGGCCCCAGGTGACCGGGTCACGCGGGGTCACCGGCCCCAGGTCAGCGGGTCACGTGGGGTCACCGGTCCCAGGTCAGCGGGTCACGTGGGGACCCCGGCCCCAGGTCACCGCGTCAGGTTGGGACCCCGAACCCAGGTCCACGAGTCCGTCGACACCACAGCCCCGGGTCACCGGGTCGTGTCGGGTAACCGGCCTGGTTCCCAGGTTCCGATGACCACCCTGGCACCAGGACTCCGGGTCACGTGGGGACACCGGCCCCAGGTCACCGGGTCACGTGGGGTCACCGTCCCCAGGTCAGCGGGTCACGTGGGGACCCCGGCCCCAGGTCACCGGATCACGTGGGGTCACCGGCCCCAGGTCAGAGGGTCACGTGGGGACCCCGGATCCAGGTCACCTGGTCATGTGTGGTACCCAGCCTGGTTCCCAGGTTCCGATGACCTCCCCGGCACCAGGACCCCGGGTCACGTGGGGACCCCGGCCCCAGGTGACCGGGTCACGTGGGGTCACCGGCCCCAGGTCAGCGGGTCACGTGGGGACACCGGCCCCATGTCATCGGGTCACGTGGGGACACCGGCCCCAGGTCAGAGGGTCACGTGGGGACCCCGGCCCCAAAGCAGAGGGTCACGTGGGGTCACCGGCCCCAGGTCAGAGGGTCACGTGGGGACCCCGGCACCAGGTCAGCGGGTCACGTGGGGACACCGGCCCCAGGTGACCGGGTCACGTGGGGTCACCGGCCCCAGGTCAGCGGGTCACGTGGGGTCACCGGCCCCAGGTGACCGGGTCACGTGGGGTCACCGGCCCCTGGTCAGCGGGTCACGTGGGGACACCGGCCCCAGGTGACCGGGTCACGTGGGGTCACCGGCCCCAGGTGACCAGGTCACGTGGGGTCACCGGCCCCAGGTGACCGGGTCACGTGGGGTCACCGGCTCCAGGTCAGCGGGTCACGTGGGGACACCGGCCCCAGGTGACCGGGTCACGTGGGGACACCGGCCTCAGGTCAGCGGGTCACGTGGGGACACCGGCCCCAGGTCAGCGGGTCACGTGGGGACCCCGGACCCAGGTCAGCGGGTCACGTGGGGACACCGGCCCCAGGTAACCGGGTCATACCGAGTCCCCGGACCCAGGTCACCGGGTCAGTTCGGGACCCCAGACCCAGGTCGGGTCATGTCACGTCCCATGCCAGGGTCCCCGGGTTGGATTTTTACCCAGGCCCCGGGTCACAGGGTCATGTCGGGTCAACGGCCTGGGTACAAGGGTCTGGTGACCACCCCGACCCCAGGTCCCCGGGTCATGACGGGACACCGGACCAGGTCCCCGAGTCCGGTCGACACCACAGCCCCAGGTCACCGGGTCACGTCGGCACCCCGGAACCAGGTCACCGGGTCATGTCGGGACCCAGCCCGGGTCCCCGGGACGGGTTTTTACCCCAGCCGCAGATCACCGGGTCCTGTCGGGTACCCGGGTCGGGTCCCCTGGACAGGTCGGCACCCCGGCCCCGGGTCACGGGGTCATGTCGGGTCGCTGTCCCGGGTACCAGTGTCAGGTGACCACCCCGGCCCCGGGAGACGGAGTCATACCGGGTCCCCGGCCCGGGTCCCCGGGTTGCATCGGGACAAAAGCACCGGATCACTGGATCACGTGGGGGCCCGGGCCCGGGTACCCGGGTTGCATCGGGACACCAGCGAAGGACCACCGGGTCCTGTCGGGTCCCTGGCCCGGGTCCCCTGGACAGGTCGTTAACCCGGCCCCAGGTCACCGGGTCATGTCGCGCACCCGGCCTGGTTCCCACGTTCAGGTGACCACCCCGGCACCAGGACCCCGGGTCCCGTGGGGACCCCGGCCCCAGGTGACCGGGTCACGTCGGGACACCGGCCCCAGGTCAGCGGGTCACGTGGGGACCCCGGCCCCAGGTCACCGGGTCACGTGGGGACCCCGGCTCCAGGTCAGAGGGTCACGTGGGGTCACCGGCCCCAGGTCAGCGGGTCACGTGGGGACACCGGCCCCAGGTCAGATGGTCATGCGGGGCCCCCTGACCCAGGTTACCTGGTCATGTGTGGTACCCAGCCTGGTTCCCAGGTTCCGATGACCACCCCGGCACCAGGACCCCGGGTCACGTGGGGACCCTGGCCCCAGGTGACCGGGTCACGTGGGGACACCGGCCCCAGGTCAGCGGGTCACGTGGGGACACCGGCCCCAGGTCAGCGGGTCACGTGGGGACACCGGCCCCAGGTAACCAAGGCAGGTCGGGACCCAGCCCGGGTCCCCGGGACGGGTTTTTACCCCAGCCGCAGATCACCGGGTCCTGTCGGGTCCCCGGCCCGGGTCCCCTGGACAGGTCGATAACCAGGCCCCAGGTCACCCGGTCATCTCGCGCACCCGGCCTGGTTCCCAGGTTCCGATGACCACCCCGGCACCAGGACCCCAGGTCACGTGGGGACACCGGCCCCAGGTGACCGGGTCACGTGGGGTCACCGGCCCCAGGTCAGCGGGTCACGTGGGGACCCCGGCCCCAGGTCACCGGGTCACGTGGGGTCTCCGGCCCTAGGTGACCGGGTCACGTGGGGACCCCGGACCCAGGTCACCTGGTCATGTGTGGTACCCAGCCTGGTTCCCAGGTTCCGATGACCACCCCGGCCCCAGGTCACCGGGTCACGTGGGGACCCCGGCCCCAGGTCAGCGGGTCACGTGGGGACACCGGCCCCAGGTGACCGGGTCACGTGGGGACCCCGGCCTCAGGTCAGCGGGTCACGTGGGGACACCGGCCCCAGGTCAGCGGGTCACGTGGGGACCCCGGACCCAGGTCAGCGGGTCACGTGGGGACACCGGCCCCAGGTAACCGGGTCATACCGAGTCCCCGGACCCAGGTCACCGGGTCAGTTCGGGACCCCGGACCCAGGTCGGGTCATGTCACGTCCCATGCCCGGGTCCCCGGGTTGGATTTTTACCCAGGCCCCGGGTCACAGGGTCATGTCGGGTCAACGGCCTGGGTACAAGGGTCTGGTGACCACACCGACCCCAGGTCCCCGGGTCATGACGGGACACCGGACCAGGTCCCCGAGTCCGGTCGACACCACAGCCCCAGGTCACCGGGTCACGTCGGCACCCCGGAACCAGGTCACCGGGTCATGTCGGGACCCAGCCCGGGTCCCCGGGACGGGTTTTTACCCCAGCCGCAGATCACCGGGTCCTGTCGGGTACCCGGGTCGGGTCCCCTGGACAGGTCGGCACCCCGGCCCTGGGTCACGGGGTCATGTCGGGTCGCTGTCCCGGGTACCAGTGTCAGGTGACCACCCCGGCCCCGGGAGACGGAGTCATACCGGGTCCCCGGCCCGGGTCCCCGGGTTGCATCGGGACAAAAGCACCGGATCACTGGATCACGTGGGGGCCCGGGCCCGGGTCCCCGGGTTGCATCGGGACACCAGCGAAGGACCACCGGGTCCTGTCGGGTCCCCAGCCCGGGTCCCCTGGACAGGTCGTTAACCCGGCCCCAGGTCACCGGGTCATGTCGCGCACCCGGCCTGGTTCCCACGTTCCGGTGACCACCCCGGCACCAGGACCCCGGGTCCCGTGGGGACCCCGGCCCCAGGTGACCGGGTCACGCGGGGTCACCGGCCCCAGGTCAGCGGGTCACGTGGGGTCACCGGCCCCAGGTCAGCGGGTCACGTGGGGACACCGGCCCCAGGTGACCGGGTCATGTGGGGACACCGGCCCCAGGTCACCGCGTCAGGTCGAGACCCCGAACCCAGGTCCACGAGTCCGTCGACACCACAGCCCCGGGTCACCGTGTCGTGTCGGGTAACCGGCCTGGTTCCCAGGTTCCGATGACCACCCCGGCACCAGGACTCCGGGTCACGTGGGAACACCGGCCCCAGGTGACCGGGTCACGTGGGGTCACCGGCCCCAGGTCAGCGGGTCACGTGGGGACCCCGGCACCAGGTCAGCGGGTCACGTGGGGACACCGGCCCCAGGTCAGCGGGTCACGTGGGGACACCGGCCCCAGGTCAGCGGGTCACGTGGGGACACCGGCCCCAGGTAACCAAGGCAGGTCGGGACCCAGCCCGGGTCCCCGGGACGGGTTTTTACCCCAGCCGCAGATCACCGGGTCCTGTCGGGTCCCCGGCCCGGGTCTCCTGGACAGGTCGATAACCCGGCCCCAGGTCACCCGGTCATCTCGCGCACCCGGCCTGGTTCCCAGGTTCCGATGACCACCCCGGCACCAGGACCCCGGGTCACGTGCTGACCCCGGCCCCAGGTGACCGGGTCACGTGGGGTCACCGGCCCCAGGTCAGCGGGTCACGTGGGGACCCCGGCCCCAGGTCACCGGATCACGTGGTGTCACCGGCCCCAGGTCAGAGGGTCACGTGGGGACCCCGGACCCAGGTCACCTGGTCATGTGTGGTACCCAGCGTAGTTCCCAGGTTCCGATGACCTCCCCGGCACCAGGACCCCGGGTCACGTGGGGACACCGGCCCCAGGTGACCGGGTCACGTGGGGACACCGGCCCCAGGTCAGAGGGTCACGTGGGGACACCGGCCCCAGGTAACCGGGTCACGTGGGGACCCCGGCCCCAGGTCAGCGGGTCACGTGGGGTCACCGGCCCCAGGTCAGAGGGTCACGTGGGGACCCCGGACCCAGGTCACCTAGTCATGTGTGGCACCCAGCCTGGTTCCAAGGTTCCGATGACCACCCCGGCACCAGGACCCCGGGTCAAGTGGGGACACCGGCCTCAGGTGAGCGGGTCACGTGGGGACACCGGCCCCAGGTCACCGGGTCACGTGGCGACCCCGGCCCCAGGTCAGCGGGTCACGTGGGGACACCGGCCCCAGGTCACCGGGTCACGTGGGGACCCCGGCCCCAGGTCAGCGGGTCACGTGGGGTCACCGGCTCCAGGTCAGAGGGTCACGTGGGGACCCCGGACCCAGGTCACCTAGTCATGTGTGGTACCCAGCCTGGTTCCAAGGTTCCGATGACCACCCCGGCACCAGGACCCCGGGTCCCGTGGGGACACCGGCCCCAGGTGACCGGGTCGCGTGGGGTCACCGGCCCCAGGTCACCGGGTCACGTGGGGACACCGGCCCCAGGTCACCGGGTCACGTGGGGTCACCGGCCCCAGGTCAGAGGGTCACGTGGGGACCCCGGACCCAGGTCACCTGGTCATGTGTGGTACCCAGCCTGGTTCCAATGTTCCGATGACCACCCCGGCACCAGGACCCCGGGTCCCGTGGGGACACCGGCCCCAGGTGACCGGGTCGCGTGGGGTCACCGGCCCCAGGTCACCGGGTCACGTGGGGACCCCGGCCCCAGGTCACCGGGTCACGTGGGGTCACCGGCCCCAGGTCAGAGGGTCACGTGGGGACCCCGGACCCAGGTCACCTGGTCATGTGTGGTACCCAGCCTGGTTCCCAGGTTCCGATGACCTCCCCGGCACCAGGACCCCGGGTCACGTGGGGACACCGGCCCCAGGTCAGCGGGTCACGTGGGGACCCCGGCCCCAGGTCAGCGGGTCACGTGGGGACACCGGCCCCAGGTGACCGGGTCACGTGGGGACACCGGCCTCAGGTCAGCGGGTCACGTGGGGACACCGGCCCCAGGTCAGCGGGTCACGTGGGGACCCCGGACCCAGGTCAGCGGGTCACGTGGGGACACCGGCCCCAGGTAACCGGGTCATACCGAGTCCCCGGACCCAGGTCACCGGGTCAGTTCGGGACCCCGGACCCGGGTCGGGTCATGTCACGTCCCATGCCCGGGTCCCCGGGTTGGATTTTTACCCAGGCCCCGGGTCACAGGGTCATGTCGGGTCAACGGCCTGGGTACAAGGGTCTGGTGACCACCCCGACCCCAGGTCCCCGGGTCATGACGGGACACCGGACCAGGTCCCCGAGTCCGGTCGACACCACAGCCCCAGGTCACCGGGTCACGTCGGCACCCCGGAACCAGGTCACCGGGTCATGTCGGGACCCAGCCCGGGTCCCCGGGACGGGTTTTTACCCCAGCCGCAGATCACCGGGTCCTGTCGGGTACCCGGGTCGGGTCCCCTGGACAGGTCGGCACCCCGGCCCCGGGTCACGGGGTCATGTCGGGTCGCTGTCCCGGGTACCAGTGTCAGGTGACCAACCCGGCCCCGGGAGACGGAGTCATACCGGGTCCCCGGGCCGGGTCCCCGGGTTGCATCGGGACAAAAGCACCGGATCACTGGATCACGTGGGGGCCCGGGCCCGGGTCCCCGGGTTGCATCGGGACACCAGCGAAGGACCACCGGGTCCTGTCGGGTCCCCGGCCCGGGTCCCCTGGACAGGTCGTTAACCCGGCCCCAGGTAACCAGGTCATGTCGCGCACCCGGCCTGGTTCCCACGTTCCGGTGACCACCCCGGCACCAGGACCCCGGGTCCCGTGGGGACCCCGGCCCCAGGTGACCGGGTCACGTGGGGTCACCGGCCCCAGGTCAGCGGGTCACGTGGGGTCACCGGCCCCAGGTGACCGGGTCACGTGGGGACACCGGCCCCAGGTGACCGGGTCACGTGGGGACCCCGGCCCCAGGTCAGCGGGTCACGTGGGGACACCGGCCCCAGGTCAGCGGGTCACGTGGGGACACCGGCCCCAGGTAACCAAGGCAGGTCGGGACCCAGCCCGGGTCCCCGGGACAAATTTTTACCCCAGCCGCAGATCACCGGGTCCTGTCGGGTCCCCGGCCGGGGTCTCCTGGACAGGTCGATAACCCGGCCCCAGGTCACCCGGTCATCTCGCGCACCCGGCCTGGTTCCCAGGTTCCGATGACCACCCCGGCACCAGGACCCCGGGTCCCGTGGGGACACCGGCCCCAGGTGACCGGGTCACGTGGGGTCACCGGCCCCAGGTAAGAGGGTCACGTGGGGACCCCGGACCCAGGTCACCTGGTCATGTGTGGTACCCAGCCTGGTTCCCAGGTTCCGATGACCTCCAAGGCACCAGGACCCCGGGTCACGTGGGGACACCGGCCCCAGGTGACCGGGTCACGTGGGGTCAACGGCCCCAGGTCAGCGGGTCACGTGGGGTCACCGGCCCCAGGTGACCGGGTCACGTGGGGTCACCGGCCCCAGGTCAGCGGGTCACGTGGGGACACCGGCCCCAGGTCACCGGGTCACGTGGGGACACCGGCCCCAGGTCAGCGGGTCACGTGGGGACACCGGCCCCAGGTGACTGGGTCACGTGGGGACACCGGCCCCAGGTGACCGGGTCACGTGGGGTCACCGGCCCCAGGTCAGCGGGTCACGTGGGGTCACCGGACCCAGGTCACCGGGTCAGTTCGGGACCCCGGACCCAGGTCGGGTCATGTCACGTCCCATGCCCGGGTCCCCGGGTTGGATTTTTACCCAGGCCCCGGGTCACAGGGTCATGTCGGGTCAACGGCCTGGGTACAAGGGTCTGGTGACCACCCCGACCCCAGGTCCCCGGGTCATGACGGGACACCGGACCAGGTCCCCGAGTCCGGTCGACACCACAGCCCCAGGTCACCGGGTCACGTCGGCACCCCGGAACCAGGTCACCGGGTCATGTCGGGACCCAGCCCGGGTCCCCGGGATGGGTTTTTACCCCAGCCGCAGATCACCGGGTCCTGTCGGGTACCCGGGTCGGGTCCCCTGGACAGGTCGGCACCCCGGCCCCGGGTCACGGGGTCATGTCGGGTCGCTGTCCCGGGTACCAGTGTCAGGTGACCACCCCGGCCCCGGGAGACGGAGTCATACCGGGTCCCCGGCCCGGGTCCCCGGGTTGCATCGGGACAAAAGCACCGGATCACTGGATCACGTGGGGGCCCGGGCCCGGGTCCCCGGGTTGCATCGGGACACCAGCGAAGGACCACCGTGTCCTGTCGGGTCCCCGGCCCGGGTCCCCTGGACAGGTCGTTAACCCGGCCCCAGGTCAACGGGTCATGTTGCGCACCCGGCCTGGTTCCCACGTTCCGGTGACCACCCCGGCACCAGGACCCCGGGTCCCGTGGGGACACCGGCCCCAGGTGACCGGGTCACGTGGGGTCACCGGCCCCAGGTCAGCGGGTCACGTGGGGTCACCGGCCCCAGGTGACCGGGTCACGTGGGGACAGCGGCCCCAGGTCACCGGGTCACGTGGGGACACCGGCCCCAGGTCACCGCGTCAGGTCGGGACCCCGAACCCAGGTCCACGAGTCCGTCGACACCACAGCCCCGGGTCACCGGGTCGTGTCGGGTAACCGGCCTGGTTCCCAGGTTCCGATGACCACCCCGGCACCAGGACCCCGGGTCACGTGGGGACACCGGCCCCAGGTGACCGGGTCACGTGGGGACACCGGCCCCAGGTCAGCGGGTCACGTGGGGACCCCGGCCCCAGGTGACCGGGTCACGTGGGGACACCGGCCCCAGGTCACCGGTTCACGTGGGGACCCCGGACCCAGGTCAGTGGGTCACGTGGGGACCCCGGCCCCAGGTCAGCGGGTCACGTGGGGACACCGGCCCCAGGTAACCAAGGCAGGTCGGGACCCAGCCCGGGTCCCCGGGACGTGTTTTTACCCCAGCCGCAGATCACCGGGTCCTGTCGGGTCCCCGGCCCGGGTCCCCTGGACAGGTCGATAACCCGGCCCCAGGTCACCCGGTCATCTCGCGCACCCGGCCTGGTTCCCAGGTTCCGATGACGACCCCGGCACCAGGACCCCGGGTCACGTGGGGACACCGGCCCCAGGTGACCGGGTCACGTGGGGACACCGGCCCCAGGTCAGCGGGTCACGTGGGGACCCCGGCCCCAGGTGACCGGGTCACGTGGGGACACCGGCCCCAGGTCACCGGGTCACGTTGGGACCCCGGCCCCAGGTCAGCGGGTCACGTGGGGTCACCTGCTCCAGGTCAGAGGGTCACGTGGGGACCCCGGACCCAGGTCACCTAGTCATGTGTGGTACCCAGCCTGGTTCCAAGGTTCCGATGACCACCCCGGCACCAGGACCCCGGGTCACGTGGGGACATCGGCCCCAGGTCACCGGGTCACGTGGGGTCACCGGCCCCAGGTCACCGGGTCACGTGGGGTCACCGGCCCCAGGTCAGCGGGTCACGTGGGGACACCGGCCCCAGGTGACCGGGTCACGTGGGGACCCCGGCCCCAGGTCAGGGGGTCACGTGGGGTCACCGGCCCCAGGTGACCGGGTCACTTGGGGACACCGGCCCCAGGTCACCGGGTCACGTGGGGACACCGGCCCCAGGTCAGCGGGTCACGTGGGGACACCGGCCCCAGGTCAGCGGGTCACGTGGGGTCACCGGCTCCAGGTCAGAGGGTCACGTGGGGACCCCGGACCCAGGTCACCTAGTCATGTGTGGTACCCAGCCTGGTTCCAAGGTTCCGATGACCACCCCGGCACCAGGACCCCGGGTCACGTGGGGACACCGACCCCAGGTCACCGGGTCACGTGGGGTCACCGGCCCCAGGTGACCGGGTCACGTGGGGACACCGGCCCCAGGTCAAAGGGTCACGTGGGGACCCCGGACGCAGGTCACCGGGTCATGTCGGGACCCAGCCCGTGTCCCCGGGACGGGTTTTTACCCCAGCCGCAGATCACCGGGTCCTGTCGGGTCCCCGGCCCAGGTCCCCTGGACAGGTCGTTAACCCGGCCCCAGGTCACCGGGTCATGTCGCGCACCCGGCCTGGTTCCCAGGATCAAGTGACCACCCCGGCACCAGGACCCCGGGTCACGTGGGGAACCCGGCCCCAGGTCAGCGGGTCACGTGTGGACACCGGCCCCAGGTCACCGCGTCAGGTCGAGACCCCGAACACAGGTCCACGAGTTTGTCGACACCACAGCCCCGGGTCACCGGGTCGTGTCAGGTAACCGGCCTGGTTCCAAGGTTCCGATGACCACCCCGGCACCAGGACACCGGGTCACGTGGGGACACCGGCCCTAGGTGACCGGGTCACGTGGGGACACCGGCCCCAGGTCACCGGGTCACGTGGGGACACCGGCCCCAGGTGACCGGGTCACGTGGGGTCACCGGCCCCAGGTCAGAGGGTCACGTGGGGACCCCGGACCCAGGTCACCTGGTCATGTGTGGTACCCAGCGTGGTTCCCAGGTTCCGATGACCTCCCCGGCACCAGGACCCCGGGTCACGTGGGGACACCGGCCCCAGGTGACCGGGTCACGTGGGGTCACCGGCTCCAGGTCAGAGGGTCACGTGGGGACCCTGGACCCAGGTCACCGGGTCACGTGGGGACCCCGGCCCCAGGTCACCGGGTCACGTGGGGACCCCGGCCCCGGGTCAGCGGGTCACGTGGGGACACCGGCCCCAGGTGACCGGGTCACGTGGGGACCCCGGCCCCAGGTCAGCGGGTCACGTGGGGACACCGGCCCCAGGTGACCGGGTCACGTGGGGACACCGGCCTCAGGTCAGCGGGTCACGTGGGGACACCGGCCCCAGGTCAGCGGGTCACGTGGGGACCCCGGACCCAGGTCAGCGGGTCACGTGGGGACACCGGCCCCAGGTAACCGGGTCATACCGAGTCCCCGGACCCAGGTCACCGGGTCAGTTCGGGACCCCGGACCCAGGTCGGGTCATGTCACGTCCCATGCCCGGGTCCCCGGGTTGGATTTTTACCCAGGCCCCGGGTCACAGGGTCATGTCGGGTCAACGGCCTGGGTACAAGGGTCTGGTGACCACCCCGACCCCAGGTCCCCGGGTCATGACGGGACACCGGACCAGGTCCCCGAGTCCGGTCGACACCACAGCCCCAGGTCACCGGGTCACGTCGGCACCCCGGAACCAGGTCACCGGGTCATGTCGGGACCCAGCCCGGGTCCCCGGGACGGGTTTTTACCCCAGCCGCAGATCACCGGGTCCTGTCGGGAACCCGGGTCGGGTCCCCTGGACAGGTCGGCACCCCGGCCCCGGGTCACGGGGTCATGTCGGGTCGCTGTCCCGGGTACCAGTGTCAGGTGACCACCCCGGCCCCGGGAGACGGAGTCATACCGGGTCCCCGGCCCGGGTCCCCGGGTTGCATCGGGACAAAAGCACCGGATCACTGGATCACGTGGGGGCCCGGGCCCGGGTCCCCGGGTTGCATCGGGACACCAGCGAAGGACCACCGGGTCCTGTCGGGTCCCCGGCCCGGGTCCCCTGGACAGGTCGTTAACCCGGCCCCAGGTCACCGGGTCATGTCGCGCACCCGGCCTGGTTCCCACGTTCCGGTGACCACCCCGGCACCAGGACCCCGGGTCCCGTGGGGACCCCGGCCCCAGGTGACCAGGTCACGTGGGGTCACCGGCCCCAGGTCAGCAGGTCACGTGGGGACACCGGCCCCAGGTGACCGGGTCACGTGGGGACACCGGCCCCAGGTCACCGCGTCAGGTCGGGACCCCGAACCCAGGTCCACGAGTCCGTCGACACCACAGCCCCGGGTCACCGGGTCGTGTCGGGTAACCGGCCTGGTTCCCAGGTTCCGATGACCACCCCGGCACCAGGACCCCGGGTCACGTGGGGACACCGGCCCCAGGTGACCGGGTCACGTGGGGTCACCGGCCCCAGGTCAGCGGGTCACGTGGGGTCACCGGCCCCAGGTCAGCGGGTCACGTGGGGACACCGGCCCCAGGTGACCGGGTCACGTGGGGACACCGGCCCCAGGTCAGAGGGTCACGTGGGGACACCGGCCCCAGGTAACCGGGTCACGTGGGGACCCCGGCCCCAGGTCAGCGGGTCACGTGGGGTCACCGGCTCCAGGTCAGAGGGTCACGTGGGGACCCCGGACCCAGGTCACCTAGTCATATGTGGTACCCAGCCTGGTTCCAAGGTTCCGATGACCACCCCGGCACCAGGACCCCGGGTCACGTGGGGACATCGGCCCCAGGTCAGCGGGTCACGTGGGGTCACCGGCCCCAGGTGACCGGGTCACGTGGGGTCACCGGCCCCAGGTCAGCGGGTCACGTGGGGTCACCGGCCCCAGGTCAGCGGGTCACGTGGGGACACCGGCCCCAGGTGACCGGGTCACGTGGGGACACCGGCCCCAGGTAGGCGGGTCACGTGGGGACCCCGGCCCCAGGTCAGCGGGTCACGTTGGGACACCGGCCCCAGGTGACCGGGTCACGTGGGGACACCGGCCCCAGGTCACCGGGTCACGTGGGGACCCCGGACCCAGGTCAGCGGGTCACGTGGGGACACCGGCCCCAGGTCAGCGGGTCACGTGGGGACACCGGCCCCAGGTAACCAAGGCAGGTCGGGACCCAGCCCGGGTCCCCGGGACAGGTTTTTACCCCAGCCGCAGATCACCGGGTCCTGTCGGGTCCCCAGCCCGGGTCCCCTGGACAGGTCGATAACCCGGCCCCATGTCACCCGGTCAACTAGCGCACCCGGCCTGGTTCCCAGGTTCCGATGACCACCCCGGCACCAGGACCCCGGGTCACGTGGGGACACCGGCCCCAGGTGACCGGGTCACGTGGGGTCACCGGCCCCAGGTCAGCGGGTCACGTGGGGACCCCGGCCCCAGGTCACCGGGTCACGTGGGGTCACCGGCCCCAGGTCAGAGGGTCACGTGGGGACCCCGGACCCAGGTCAACTGGTCATGTGTGGTACCCAGCGTGGTTCCCAGGTTCCGATGACCTCCCCGGCACCAGGACCCCGGGTCACGTGGGGACACCGGCCCCAGGTGACCGGGTCACGTGGGGTCAACGGCCCCAGGTCAGCGGGTCACGTGGGGTCACCGGCCCCAGGTGACCGGGTCACGTGGGGACACCGGCCCCAGGTGACCGGGTCACGTGGGGACACCGGCCCCAGGTCACCGTGTCAGGTCGGGACCCCGAACACAGGTCCACGAGTCCGTCGACACCACAGCCCCGGGTCACCGGGTCGTGTCGGGTAACCGGCCTGGTTCCCAGGTTCCGATGACCACCCCGGCACCAGGACCCCGGGTCACGTGGGGACACCGGCCCCAGGTCAGCGGGTCACGTGGGGTCACCGGCCCCAGGTCAGCGGGTCACGTGGGGACACCGGCCCCAGGTGACCGGGTCACGTGGGGACACCGGCCCCAGGTCAGCGGGTCACGTGGGGACACCGGCCCCAGGTGACCGGGTCACGTGGGGACACCGGCCCCAGGTCACCGGGTCACGTGGGGACCCCGGACCCAGGTCAGCGGGTCACGTGGGGACACCGGCCCCAGGTCAGCGGGTCACGTGGGGACAGCGGCCCCAGGTGACCAGGTCACGTGGGGACACCGGCCCCAGGTCAGCGGGTCACGTGGGGTCACCGGCTCCAGGTCAGAGGGTCACGTGGGGACCCCGGACCCAGGTCACCTAGTCATGTGTGGTACCCAGCCTGGTTCCAAGGTTCCGATGACCACCCCGGCACCAGGACCCCGGGTCACGTGGGGACACCGGCCCCAGGTCACCGGGTCACGTGGGGTCACCGGCCCCAGGTCAGCGGGTCACGTGGGGTCACCGGCCCCAGGTGACCGGGTCACGTGGGGACACCGGCCCCAGGTCAAAGGGTCACGTGGGGACCCCGGACGCAGGTCACCGGGTCATGTCGGGACCCAGCCCGTGTCCCCGGGACGGGTTTTTACCCCAGCCGCAGATCACCGGGTCCTGTCGGGTACCCGGGTCGGGTCCCCTGGACAGGTCGGCACCCCGGCCCCGGGTCACGGGGTCATGTCGGGTCGCTGTCCCGGGTACCAGTGTCAGGTGACCACCCCGGCCCCGGGAGACGGAGTCATACCGGGTCCCCGGCCCGGGTCCCCGGGTTGCATCGGGACACCAGCGAAGGATCACCGGGTCCTGTCGGGTCCCCGGCCCAGGTCCCCTGGACAGGTCGTTAACCCGGCCCCAGGTCACCGGGTCATGTCGCGCACCCGGCCTGGTTCCCAGGTTCCGGTGACCACCCCGGCACCAGGACCCCGGGTCACGTGGGGACCCCGGCCCCAGGTCAGCGGGTCACGTGGGGACACCGGCCCCAGGTCACCGCGTCAGGTCGAGACCCCGAACACAGGTCCACGAGTTTGTCGACACCACAGCCCCGGGTCACCGGGTCGTGTCAGGTAACCGGCCTGGTTCCAAGGTTCCGATGACCACCCCGGCACCAGGACCCCGGGTCACGTGGGGACCCCGGCCCCGGGTCAGCGGGTCACGTGGGGACACCGGCCCCAGGTGACCGGGTCACGTGGGGTCACCGGCCCCAGGTCAGCGGGTCACGTGGGGACCCCGGCCCCAGGTCACCGGGTCACGTGGGGTCACCGGCCCCAGGTAAGAGGGTCACGTGGGGACCCCGGACCCAGGTCACCTGGTCATGTGTGGTACCCAGCGTGGTTCCCAGGTTCCGATGACCTCCCCGGCACCAGGACCCCGGGTCACGTGGGGACACCGGCCCCAGGTGACCGGGTCACGTGGGGTCACCGGCCCCAGGTCAGCGGGTCACGTGGGGACACCGGCCCCAGGTCACCGGGTCACGTGGGGACCCCGGCCCCAGGTCAGCGGGTCACGTGGGGACACCGGCCCCAGGTGACCGGGTCACGTGGGGACACCGGCCTCAGGTCAGCGGGTCACGTGGGGACACCGGCCCCAGGTCAGCGGGTCACGTGGGGACCCCGGACCCAGGTCAGCGGGTCACGTGGGGACACCGGCCCCAGGTAACCGGGTCATACCGAGTCCCCGGACCCAGGTCACCGGGTCAGTTCGGGACCCCGGACCCAGGTCGGGTCATGTCACGTCCCATGCCCGGGTCCCCGGGTTGGATTTTTACCCAGGCCCCGGGTCACAGGGTCATGTCGGGTCAACGGCCTGGGTACAAGGGTCTGGTGACCACCCCGACCCCAGGTCCCCGGGTCATGACGGGACACCGGACCAGGTCCCCGAGTCCGGTCGACACCACAGCCCCAGGTCACCGGGTCAGGTGGGGTCAACGGCCCCAGGTCAGCGGGTCACGTGGGGTCACCGGCCCCAGGTGACCGGGTCACGTGGGGACACCGGCCCCAGGTGACCGGGTCACGTGGGGACACCGGCCCCAGGTCAGAGGGTCACGTGGGGACCCCGGACCCAGGTCACCGGGTCATGTCGGGACCCAGCCCGGGTCCCCGGGACGGGTTTTTACCCCAGCCGCAGATCACCGGGTCCTGTCGGGTACCCGGGTCGGGTCCCCTGGACAGGTCGGCACCCCGGCCCCGGGTCACGGGGTCATGTCGGGTCGCTGTCCCGGGTACCAGTGTCAGGTGACCACCCCGGCCCCGGGAGACGGAGTCATACCGGGTCCCCGGCCCGGGTCCCCGGGTTGCATCGGGACACCAGCGAAGGACCACCGGGTCCTGTCGGGTCCCCGGCCCGGGTCCCCTGGACAGGTCGTTAACCCGGCCCCAGGTCACCGGGTCATGTCGCGCACCCGGCCTGGTTCCCAGGTTCCGGTGACCACCCCGGCACCAGGACCCCGGGTCACGTGGGGACCCCGGCCCCAGGTCACCGGGTCACGTGGGGACACCGGCCCCAGGTCACCGCGTCAGGTCGGGACCCCGAACCCAGGTCCACGAGTCCGTCGACATCACAGCCCCGGGTCACCGGGTCGTGTCGGGTAACCGGCCTGGTTCCCAGGTTCCGATGACCACCCCGGCACCAGGACCCCGGGTCACGTGGGGACACCGGCCCCAGGTCAGCGGGTCACGTGGGGTCACTGGCCCCAGGTCAGCGGGTCACGTGGGGTCACCGGCCCCAGGTCAGCGGGTCACGTGGGGACACCGGCCCCAGGTTACCGGGTCACGTGGGGACACCGGCCCCAGGTCACCGGGTCACGTAGGGACCCCGGCCCCAGGTCAGCGGGTCACGTAGGGACACCGGCCCCAGGTGACCGGGTCACGTGGGGACACCGGCCCCAGGTCACCGGGTCACGTGGGGACCCCGGACCCAGGTCAGCGGGTCACGTGGGGACACCGGCCCCAGGTCAGCGGGTCACGTGGGGACACCGGCCCCAGGTAACCAAGGCAGGTCGGGACCCAGCCCGGGTCCCCGGGACGTGTTTTTACCCCAGCCGCAGATCACCGGGTCCTGTCGGGTCCCCGGCCCGGGTCCCCTGGACAGGTCGATAACCCGGCCCCAGGTCACCCGGTCATCTCGCGCACCCGGCCTGGTTCCCAGGTTCCGATGACCACCCCGGCACCAGGACCCCGGGTCACGTGGGGACATCGGCCCCAGGTGACCGGGTCACGTGGGGTCACCGGCCCCAGGTCAGCGGGTCAAGTGGGGTCACCGGCCCCAGGTCAGCGGGTCACGTGGGGACACCGGCCCCCGGTGACCGGGTCACATGGGGACACCGGCCCCAGGTCAGCGGGTCACGTGGGGACCCCGGCCCCAGGTCAGCGGGTCACGTTGGGACACCGGCCCCAGGTGACCGTGTCACGTGGGGACACCGGCCCCAGGTCACCGGGTCACGTGGGGACCCCGGACCCAGGTCAGCGGGTCAGGTCGAGACCCCGAACCCAGGTCCACGAGTCCGTCGATACCACAGCCCCGGGTCACCGGGTCGTGTCGGGTAACCGGCCTGGTTCCCAGGTTCCGATGACCACCCCGGCACCAGGACCCCGGGTCACGTGGGGACCCCTGCCCCAGGTCACCGGATCACGTGGGGTCACCGGCCCCAGGTCAGAGGGTCACGTGGGGACACCGGCCCCAGGTGACCGGGTCACGTGGGGACACCGGGCCCAGGTCAGAGGGTCACGTGGGGACCCCGGACCCAGGTCACCGGGTCATGTCTGGACCCAGCCCGGGTCCCCGAGACGGGTTTTTACCCCAGCCGCAGATCACCGGGTCCTGTCGGGTACCCGGGTCGGGTCCCCTGGACAGGTCGGCACCCCGGCCCCGGGTCACGGGGTCATGTCGGGTCGCTGTCCCGGGTACCAGTGTCAGGTGACCACCCCGGCCCCGGGAGACGGAGTCATACCGGGTCCCCGGCCCGGGTCCCCGGGTTGCATCGGGACAAAAGCACCGGATCACTGGATCACGTGGGGGCCCGGGCCCGGGTCCCCGGGTTGCATCAGGACACCAGCGAAGGACCACCGGGTCCTGTCGGGTCCCCGGCCCGGGTCCCCTGGACAGGTCGATAACCCGGCCCCAGGTCACCCGGTCATCTCGCGCACCCGGCCTGGTTCCCAGGTTCCGATGACCACCCCGGCACCAGGACCCCGGGTCACGTGGGGACACCGGCCCCAGGTCAGCGGGTCACGTGGGGACCCCGGCCCCAGGTCACCGGGTCACATGGGGTCACCAGCCCCAGGTCAGAGTGTCACGTGGGGACCCCGGACCCAGGTCACCTGGTCATGTGTGGTACCCAGCCTGGTTCCCAGGTTCCGATGACCTCCCCGGCACCAGGACCCCGGGTCACGTGGGGACACCGGCCCCAGGTGACCGGGTCACGTGGGGTCAACGGCCCCAGGTCAGCGGGTCACGTGGGGTCACCGGCCCCAGGTGACCGGGTCACGTGGGGACACCGGCCCCAGGTCAGCGGGTCACGTGGGGTCACCGGCCCCAGGTCAGCGGGTCACGTGGGGACACCGACCCCAGGTCACCGGGTCACGTGGGGACCCCGGCCCCAGGTCAGCGGGTCACGTGGGGACACCGGCCCCAGGTGACCGGGTCACGTGGGGACACCGGCCTCAGGTCAGCGGGTCACGTGGGGACCCCGGCCCCAGGTCAGCGGGTCACGTGGGGACACCGGCCCCAGGTCAGCGGGTCATACCGAGTCCCCGGACCCAGGTCACCGGGTCAGTTCGGGACCCCGGACCCAGGTCGGGTCATGTCACGTCCCATGCCCGGGTCCCCGGGTAGGATTTTTACCCAGGCCCCGGGTCACAGGGTCATGTCGGGTCAACGGCCTGGGTACAAGGGTCTGGTGACCACCCCGACCCCAGGTCCCCGGGTCATGACAGGACACCGGACCAGGTCCCCGAGTCCGGTCGACACCACAGCCCCAGGTCACCGGGTCACGTCGGCACCCCGGAACCAGGTCACCGGGTCATGTCGGGACCCAGCCCGGGTCCCCGGGACGGGTTTTTACCCCAGCCGCAGATCACCGGGTCCTGTCGGGTACCCGGGTCGGGTCCCCTGGACAGGTCGGCACCCCGGCCCCGGGTCACGGGGTCATGTCGGGTCGCTGTCCCGGGTACCAGTGTCAGGTGACCACCCCGGCCCCGGGAGACGGAGTCATACCGGGTCCCCGGCCCGGGTCCCCGGGTTGCATTGGGACAAAAGCACCGGATCACTGGATCACGTGGGGGCCCGGGCCCGGGTCCCCGGGTTGCATCGGGACACCAGCGAAGGACCACCGGGTCCTGTCGGGTCCCCGAACCGGGTCCCCTGGACAGGTCGTTAACCCGGCCCCAGGTCACCGGGTCATGTCGCGCACCCGGCCTGGTTCCCACGTTCCGGTGACCACCCCGGCACCAGGACCCCGGGTCCCGTGGGGACCCCGGCCCCAGGTGACCGGGTCACGTGGGGTCACCGGCCCCAGGTCAGCGGGTCACGTGGGGTCACCGGCCCCAGGTCACCGCGTCAGGTCGGGACCCCGAACCCAGGTCCACGAGTCCGTCGACACCACAGCCCCGGGTCACCGGGTCGTGTCGGGTAACCGGCCTGGTTCCCAGGTTCCGATGACCACCCCGGCACCAGGACCCCGGGTCACGTGGGGACACCGGCCCCAGGTCAGCGGGTCACGTCGGGACACCGGCCCCAGGTCAGCGGGTCACGTAGGGACCCCGGCCCCAGGTCACCGGGTCACGTGGGGACCCCGGCCCCAGGTCACCGGGTCACGTGGGGTCACCGGCCCCAGGTCAGCGGGTCACGTGGGGACACCGGCCCCAGGTCAGATGGTCATGCGGGGCCCCCTGACCCAGGTTACCTGGTCATGTGTGGTACCCAGCCTGGTTCCCAGGTTCCGATGACCACCCCGGCACCAGGACTCCGGGTCACGTGGGGACCCCGGCCCCAGGTGACCGGGTCACGTGGGGTCACCGGCCCCAGGTCAGCGGGTCACGTGGGGTCACCGGCCCCAGGTCAGCGGGTCACGTGGGGACACCGGCCCCAGGTGACCGGGTCACGTGGGGACCCCGGCACCAGGTCAGCGGGTCACGTGGGGACACCGGCCCCAGGTCAGCGGGTCACGTGGGGTCACCGGCCCCAGGTGACCGTGTCACGTGGGGTCACCGGCCCCAGGTAACCAAGGCAGGTCGGGACCCAGCCCGGGTCCCCGGGACGGGTTTTTACCCCAGCCGCAGATCACCGGGTCCTGTCGGGTCCCCGGCCCGGGTCCCCTGGACAGGTCGATAACCAGGGCCCAGGTCACCCGGTCATCTCGCGCACCCGGCCTGGTTCCCAGGTTCCGATGACCACCCCGGCACCAGGACCCCGGGTCCCGTGGGGACCCCGGCCCCAGGTGACCGGGTCACGTGGGGTCACCGTCCCCAGGTCAGCGGGTCACGTGGGGTCACCGGCCCCAGGTCAGCGGGTCACGTGGGGACACCGGCCCCAGGTGACCGGGTCACGTGGGGACACCGGCCTCAGGTCAGCGGGTCACGTGGGGACACCGGCCCCAGGTCAGCGGGTCACGTGGGGACCCCGGACCCAGGTCAGCGGGTCAAGTGGGGACCCCGGACCCAGGTCACCTGGTCATGTGTGGTACCCAGCCTGGTTCCCAGGTTCCGATGACCTCCCCGGCACCAGGACCCCGGGTCACGTGGGGACACCGGCCCCAGGTGACCGGGTCACGTGGGGTCACCGGCCCCAGGTCATCGGGTCACGTGGGGACACCGGCCCCAGGTCACCGGGTCACGTGGGGACCCCGGCCCCAAAGCAGAGGGTCACGTGGGGTCACCGGCCCCAGGTCAGAGGGTCACGCGGGGACCCCGGACCCAGGTCACCTGGTCATGTGTGGTACCCAGCCTGGTTCCCAGGTTCCGATGACCACCCCGGCACCAGGACCCCGGGTCACGTGGGGACCCCGGCCCCAGGTGACCGGGTCACGTGGGGTCACCGGCCTCAGGTCAGCGGGTCACGTGGGTCACCGGCCCCAGGTCAGCGGGTCACGTGGGGACCCCGGTCCCAGGTCAGCGGGTCAAGTGGGGACACCGGCCCCAGGTCAGCGGGTCATACCGAGTCCCCGGACCCAGGTCACCGGGTCAGTTCGGGACCCCGGACCCAGGTCGGGTCATGTCACGTCCCATGCCCTGGTCCCCGGGTTGGATTTTTACCCAGGTCCCAGGTCACAGGGTCATGTCGGGTCAACGGCCTGGGTACAAGGGTCTGGTGACCACCCCGACCCCAGGTCCCCGGGTCATGACGGGACACCGGACCAGGTCCCCGAGTCCGGTCGACACCACAGCCCCAGGTCACCGGGTCACGTCGGCACCCTGGAACCAGGTCACCGGGTCATGTCGGGACCCAGCCCGGGTCCCCGGGACGGGTTTTTACCCCAGCCGCAGATCACCGGGTCCTGTCGGGTACCCGGGTCGGGTCCCCTGGACAGGTCGGCACCCCGGCCCCGGGTCACGGGGTCCTGTCGGGTCGCTGTCCCGGGTACCAGTGTCAGGTGACCACCCCGGCCCCGGGAGACGGAGTCATACCGGGTCCCTGGCCCGGGTCCCCGGGTTGCATCGGGACAAAAGCACCGGATCACTGGATCACGTGGGGGCCCGGGCCCGGGTCCCCGGGTTGCATCGGGACACCAGCGAAGGACCACCGGGTCCTGTCGGGTCCCCGGCCCGGGTCCCCTGGACAGGTCGTTAACCCGGCCCCAGGTCACCGGGTCATGTCGCGCACCCGGCCTAGTTCCCACGTTCCGGTGACCACCCCGGCACCAGGACCCCGGGTCCCGTGGGGACCCCGGCCCCAGGGCAGCGGGTCACGTGGGGACACCGGCCCCAGGTCAGAGGGTCACGCGGGGACACCGGACCCAGGCTACCTGGTCATGTGTGGTACCCAGCCTGGTTCCCAGGTTCCGATGACCACCCCGGCACCAGGACTCCGGGTCACGTGGGGACCCCGGCCCCAGGTGACCGGGTCACGTGGGGTCACCGGCCCCAGGTCAGCGGGTCACGTGGGGACCCCGGCACCAGGTCAGCAGGTCACGTGGGGACACCGGCCCCAGGTCAGCGGGTCACGTGGGGACACCGGCCCCAGGTCAGCGGGTCATGTGGGGACCCCGGCCCCAGGTCAGCGGGTCACGTGGGGACACCGGCCCCAGGTCACCGGGTCACGTGGGGTCACCGGCCCCAGGTCAGCGGGTCACGTGGGGACCCCGGCCCCAGGTCACCGGGTCACGTGGGGTCACCGGCCCCAGGTCAGAGGGTCACGTGGGGACCCCGGATCCAGGTCACCTGGTCATGTGTGGTACCCAGCGTGGTTCCCAGGTTCCGATGACCTCCCCGGTACCAGGACCCCGGGTCACGTGGGGACACCGGCCCCAGGTGACTGGGTCACGTGGGGTCACCGGCCCCAGGTCAGCGGGTCACGTGGGGTCACCGGCCCCAGGTCAGCGGGTCACGTGGGGTCACCGGCCCCAGGTCACCGGGTCACGTGGGGACACCGGCCCCAGGTCAGAGGGTCACGTGGGGACCCCGGACCTAGGTCACCTGGTCATGTGTGGTACCCAGCCTGGTTCCCAGGTTCCGATGACCTCCCCGGCACCAGGACCCCGGGTCACGTGGGGACACCGGCCCCAGGTGACCGGGTCACGTGGGGTCACCGGCCCCAGGTTAGCGGGTCACGTGGGGTCACCGGCCCCAGGTGACCGGGTCACGTGGGGACACCGGCCCCAGGTGACCGGGTCACGTGGGGACTCCGGCCCCAGGTCACCGGGTCACTTGGGGACACCGGCCCCAGGTCAGCGGGTCACGTGGGGACACCGGCCCCAGGTAACCAAGGCAGGTCGGGACCCAGCCCGGGTCCCCGGGACGGGTTTTTACCCCAGCCGCAGATCACCGGGTCCTGTCGCGTCCCCGGCCCGGGTCCCCTGGACAATTCGATAACCAGGCCCCAGGTCACCCAGTCATCTCGCGCACCCGGACTGGTTCCCAGGTTCCAATGACCACCCCGGCACCAGGACCCCGGGTCACGTGGGGACCCCGGACCCAGGTCACCTGGTCATGTGTGGTACCCAGTCTGGTTCCCAGGTTCCGATGACCACCCCGGCCCCAGGTCACCGGGTCACGTGGGGACCCCGGCCCCAGGTCAGCGGGTCACGTGGGGACACCGGCCCCAGGTGACCGGGTCACGTGGGGACACCGGCCTCAGGTCAGCGTGTCACGTGGGGACACCGGCCCCAGGTCAGCGGGTCACGTGGGGACCCCGGACCCAGGTCAGCGGGTCACGTGGGGACACCGGCCCCAGGTGACCGGGTCACGTGGGGACACCGGCCTCAGGTCAGCGGGTCACGTGGGGACACCGGCCCCAGGTCAGCGGGTCACGTGGGGACACCGGACCCAGGTCAGCGGGTCACGTGGGGACACCGGCCCCAGGTAACCGGGTCATATCGAGTCCCCGGACCCAGGTCACCGGGTCAGTTCGGGACCCCGGACCCGGGTCGGGTCATGTCACGTCCCATGCCCGGGTCCCCGGGTTGGATTTTTACCCAGGCCCCGGGTCACAGGGTCATGTCGGGTCAACGGCCGGGGTACAAGGGTCTGGTGACCACCCCGACCCCAGGTCCCCGGGTCATGACGGGACACCGGACCAGGTCCCAGAGTCCGGTCGACACCACAGCCACAGGTCACCGGGTCACGTTGGCACCCCGGAACCAGGTCACCGGGTCATGTCGGGTCGCTGTCCCGGGTACCAGTGTCAGGTGACCACCCCGGCCCCGGGAGACGGAGTCATACCGGGTCCCCGGCCCGGGTCCCCTGGTTGCATCGGGACAAAAGCACCGGATCACTGGATCACGTGGGGGCCCGGGCCCGGGTCCCCGGGTTGCATCGGGACACCAGCGAAGGACCACCGGGTCCTGTCGGGTCCCCGGCCCGGGTCCCCTGGACAGGTCATTAACCCGGCCCCAGGTCACCGGGTCATGTCGCGCACCCGGCCTGGTTCCCACGTTCCGGTGACCACCCCGGCACCAGGACCCCGGGTCCCGTGGGGACCCCGGCCCCAAGTGAGCGGGTCACGCGGGGTCACCGGCCCCAGGTCAGCGGGTCACGTGGGGTCACCGGCCCCAGGTCAGCGGGTCACGTGGGGACACCGGCCCCAGGTCAGCGGGTCACGTGGGGACACCGGCCCCAGGTAACCAAGGCAGGTCGGGACCCAGCCCGGGTCCCCGGGACGGGTTTTTACCCCAGCCGCAGATCACCGGGTCCTGTCGGGTCCCCGGCCCGGGTCCCCTGGACAGGTCGATAACCAGGCCCCAGGTCACCCGGTCATCTCGCGCACCCGGCCTGGTTCCCAGGTTCCGATGACCACCCCGGCACCAGGACCCCGGGTCCCGTGGGGACCCCGGCCCCAGGTGACCGGGTCACGTGGGGTCACCGTCCCCAGATCAGCGGGTCACGTGGGGTCACCGGCCCCAGGTCAGCGGGTCACGTGGGGACCCCGGCCCCAGGTCACCGGGTCACGTGGGGTCACCGGCCCCAGGTCAGAGGGTCACGTGGGGACCCCGGACCCAGGTCACCTGGTCATGTGTGGTACCCAGCCTGGTTCCCAGGTTCCGATGACCTCCCCGGCACCAGGACCCCGGGTCACGTGGGGACACCGGCCCCAGGTGACCGGGTCACGTGGGGTCAACGGCCCCAGGTCAGCGGGTCACGTGGGGTCACCGGCCCCAGGTGACCGGGTCACGTGGGGACACCGGCCCCAGGTGACCGGGTCACGTGGGGTCACCGGCCCCAGGTCAGCGGGTCACGTGGGGACACCGACCCCAGGTCACCGGGTCACGTGGGGACCCCGGCCCCAGGTCAGCGGTTCACGTGGGGACACCGGCCCCAGGTGACCGGGTCACGTGGGGACACCGGCCTCAGGTCAGCGGGTCACGTGGGGACACCGGCCCCAGGTCAGCGGGTCACGTGGGGACACCGGCCCCAGGTAACCGGGTCATACCGAGTCCCCGGACCCAGGTCACCGGGTCAGTTCGGGACCCCGGACCCAGGTCGGGTCATGTCACGTCCCATGCCCGGGTCCCCGGGTTGGATTTTTACCCAGGCCCCGGGTCACAGGGTCATGTCGGGTCAACGGCCTGGGTACAAGGGTCTGGTGACCACCCCGACCCCAGGTCCCCGGGTCATGACGGGACAGCGGACCAGGTCCCCGAGTCCGGTCGACACCACAGCCCCAGGTCACCGGGTCACGTCGGCACCCCGGAACCAGGTCACCGGGTCATGTCGGGACCCAGCCCGGGTCCCCGGGACGGGTTTTTACCCCAGCCGCAGATCACCGGGTCCTGTCGGGTACCCGGGTCGGGTCCCCTGGACAGGTCGGCACCCCGGCCCCGGGTCACGGGGTCATGTCGGGTCGCTGTCCCGGGTACCAGTGTCAGGTGACCACCCCGGCCCCGGGAGACGGAGTCATACCGGGTCCCCGGCCCGGGTCCCCGGGTTGCATCGGGACAAAAGCACCGGATCACTGGATCACGTGGGGGCCCGGGCCCGGGTCCCCGGGTTGCATCGGGACACCAGCGAAGGACCACCGGGTCCTGTCGGGTCCCCGAACCGGGTCCCCTGGACAGGTCGTTAACCCGGCCCCAGGTCACCGGGTCATGTCGCGCACCCGGCCTGGTTCCCACGTTCCGGTGACCACCCCGGCACCAGGACCCCGGGTCCCGTGGGGACCCCCGCCCCAGGTGACCGGGTCACGCGGGGTCACCGGCCCCAGGTCAGCGGGTCACGTGGGGTCACCGGCCCCAGGTCAGCGGGTCACGTGGGGACCCCGGCCCCAGGTCACCGCGTCAGGTTGGGACCCCGAACCCAGGTCCACGAGTCCGTCGACACCACAGCCCCGGGTCACCGGGTCGTGTCGGGTAACCGGCCTGGTTCCCAGGTTCCGATGACCACCCCGGCACCAGGACTCCGGGTCACGTGGGGACACCGGCCCCAGGTCACCGGGTCACGTGGGGTCACCGTCCCCAGGTCAGCGGGTCACGTGGGGACCCCGGCCCCAGGTCACCGGATCACGTGGGGTCACCGGCCCCAGGTCAGAGGGTCACGTGGGGACCCCGGACCCAGGTCACCTGGTCATGTGTGGTACCCAGCCTGGTTCCCAGGTTCCGATGACCTCCCCGGCACCAGGACCCCGGGTCACGTGGGGACACCGGCCCCAGGTGACCGGGTCACGTGGGGTCACCGGCCCCAGGTCAGCGGGTCACGTGGGGTCACCGGCCCCAGGTCATCGGGTCACGTGGGGACACCGGCCCCAGTTCAGCGGGTCACGTGGGGACCCCGGCCCCAAAGCAGAGGGTCACGTGGGGTCACCGGCCCCAGGTCAGAGGGTCACGCGGGGACCCCGGACCCAGGTCACCTGGTCATGTGTGGTACCCAGCCTGGTTCCCAGGTTCCGATGACCACCCCGGCACCAGGACCCCGGGTCACGTGGGGACACCGGCCCCAGGTGACCGGGTCACGTGGGTCACCGGCCCCAGGTCAGCGGGTCACGTGGGGACCCCGGTCCCAGGTCAGCGGGTCAAGTGGGGACACCGGCCCCAGGTCAGCGGGTCATACCGAGTCCCCGGACCCAGGTCACCGGGTCAGTTCGGGACCCCGGACCCAGGTCGGGTCATGTCACGTCCCATGCCCTGGTCCCCGGGTTGGATTTTTACCCAGGTCCCGGGTCACAGGGTCATGTCGGGTCAACGGCCTGGGTACAAGGGTCTGGTGACCACCCCGACCCCAAGTCCCCGGGTCATGACGGGACACCCGACCAGGTCCCCGAGTCCGGTCGACACCACAGCCCCAGGTCACCGGGTCACGTCGGCACCCCGGAACCAGGTCACCGGGTCATGTCGGGACCCAGCCCGGGTCCCCGGGACGGGTTTTTACCCCAGCCGCAGATCACCGGGTCCTGTCGGGTACCCGGGTCGGGTCCCCTGGACAGGTCGGCACCCCGGCCCCGGGTCACGGGGTCATGTCGGGTCGCTGTCCCGGGTACCAGTGTCAGGTGACCACCCCGGCCCCGGGAGACGGAGTCATACCGGGTCCCCGGCCCGGGTCCCCGGGTTGCATCGGGACAAAAGCACCGGATCACTGGATCACGTGGGGGCCCGGGCCCAGGTCCCCGGGTTGCATCGGGACACCAGCGAAGGACCACCGGGTCCTGTCGGGTCCCCGAACCGGGTCCCCTGGACAGGTCGTTAACCCGGCCCCAGGTCACCGGGTCATGTCGCGCACCCGGCCTGGTTCCCACGTTCCGGTGACCACCCCGGCACCAGGACCCCGGGTCCCGTGGGGACCCCGGCCCCAGGTCAGCGGGTCACGTGGGGACCCCGGACCCAGGTTACCTGGTCATGTGTGGTACCCAGCCTGGTTCCCAGGTTCCGATGACCACCCCGGCACCAGGACTCCGGGTCACGTGGGGACCCCGGCCCCAGGTGACCGGGTCACGTGGGGTCACCGGCCCCAGGTCAGCGGGTCACGTGGGGACCCCGGCACCAGGTCAGCAGGTCACGTGGGGACACCGGCCCCAGGTCAGCGGGTCACGTGGGGACACCGGCCCCAGGTCAGCGGGTCATGTGGGGACCCCGGCCCCAGGTCAGCGGGTCACGTGGGGACACCGGCCCCAGGTCACCGGGTCACGTGGGGTCACCGGCCCCAGGTCAGCGGGTCACGTGGGGACCCCGGCACCAGGTCAGCAGGTCACGTGGGGACACCGGCCCCAGGTCAGCGGGTCACGTGGGGACACCGGCCCCAGGTCAGCGGGTCATGTGGGGACCCCGGCCCCAGGTCAGCGGGTCACGTGGGGACACCGGCCCCAGGTCACCGGGTCACGTGGGGTCACCGGCCCCAGGTCAGCGGGTCACGTGGGGACCCCGGCCCCAGGTCACCGGGTCACGTGGGGTCACCGGCCCCAGGTCAGAGGGTCTGGTGACCACCCCGACCCCAGGTCACCTGGTCATGTGTGGTACCCAGCGTGGTTCCCAGGTTCCGATGACCTCCCCGGCACCAGGAACCCGGGTCACGTGGGGACACCGGCCCCAGGTGACCGGGTCACGTGGGGTCACCGGCCCCAGGTCAGCGGGTCACGTGGGGTCACCGGCCCCAGGTGACCGGGTCACGTGGGGACACCGGCCCCAGGTCAGAGGGTCACGTGGGGACCCCGGACCTAGGTCACCTGGTCATGTGTGGTACCCAGCCTGGTTCCCAGGTTCCGATGACCTCCCCGGCACCAGGACCCCGGGTCACGTGGGGACACCGGCCCCAGGTGACCGGGTCACGTGGGGTCACCGGCCCCAGGTCAGCGGGTCACGTGGGGTCACCAGCCCCAGGTGACCGGGTCACGTGGGGACACCGGCCCCAGGTGACCGGGTCACGTGGGGTCACCGGCCCCAGGTCAGCGGGTCACGTGGGGACACCGGCCCCAGGTCACCGGGTCACGTGGGGACCCCGGCCCCAGGTCAGCGGGTCACGTGGGGACACCGGCCCCAGGTGACCGGGTCACGTGGGGACACCGGCCTCAGGTCAGCGGGTCACGTGGGGACACCGGCCCCAGGTCAGCGGGTCACGTGGGGACCCCGGACCCAGGTCAGCGGGTCACGTGGGGACACCGGCCCCAGGTAACCGGGTCATACCGAGTCCCCGGACCCAGGTCACCGGGTCAGTTCGGGACCCCGGACCCGGGTCGGGTCATGTCACGTCCCATGCCCGGGTCCCCGGGTTGGATTTTTACCCAGGCCCCGGGTCACAGGGTCATGTCGGGTCAACGGCCTGGGTACAAGGGTCTGGTGACCACCCCGACCCCAGGTCCCCGGGTCATGACGGGACACCGGACCAGGTCCCCGAGTCCGGTCGACACCACAGCCCCAGGTCACCGGGTCACGTCGGCACCCCGGAACCAGGTCACCGGGTCATGTCGGGTCGCTGTCCCGGGTACCAGTGTCAGGTGACCACCCCGGCCCCGGGAGACGGAGTCATACCGGGTCCCCGGCCCGGGTCCCCGGGTTGCATCGGGACAAAAGCACCGGATCACTGGATCACGTGGGGGCCCGGGCCCGGGTCCCCGGGTTGCATCGGGACACCAGCGAAGGACCACCGGGTCCTGTCGGGTCCCCGGCCCGGGTCCCCTGGACAGGTCGTTAACCCGGCCCCAGGTCACCGGGTCATGTCGCGCACCCGGCCTGGTTCCCACGTTCCGGTGACCACCCCGGCACCAGGACCCCGGGTCCCGTGGGGACCCCGGCCCCAGGTGAGCGGGTCACGCGGGGTCACCGGCCCCAGGTCAGCGGGTCACGTGGGGTCACCGGCCCCAGGTCAGCGGGTCACGTGGGGACACCGGCCCCAGGTCAGCGGGTCACGTGGGGACACCGGCCCCAGGTAACCAAGGCAGGTCGGGACCCAGCCCGGGTCCCCGGGACGGGTTTTTACCCCAGCCGCAGATCACCGGGTCCTGTCGGGTCCCCGGCCCGGGTCCCCTGGACAGGTCGATAACCAGGCCCCAGGTCACCCGGTCATCTCGCGCACCCGGCCTGGTTCCCAGGTTCCGATGACCACCCCGGCACCAGGACCCCGGGTCCCGTGGGGACCCCGGCCCCAGGTGACCGGGTCACGTGGGGTCACCGTCCCCAGGTCAGCGGGTCACGTGGGGTCACCGGCCCCAGGTGACCGGGTCACGTGGGGACACCGGCCCCAGGTCAGCGGGTCACGTGCGGACACCGGCCCCAGGTAACCAAAGCAGGTCGGGACCCAGCCCGGGTCCCCGGGACGGGTTTTTACCCCAGCCGCAGATCACAGGGACCTGTCGGGTCCCCGGCCCGGGTCCCCTGGACAGGTCGATTACCAGGCCCCAGGTCACCCGGTCATCTCGCGCACCCGGCCTGGTTCCCAGGTTCCGATGACCACCCCGGCACCAGGACCCCGGGTCACGTGGGGACACCGGCCCCAGGTGACCGGGTCACGTGGGGACACCGGCCCCAGGTAACCGGGTCATACCGAGTCCCCGGCCCCAGGTCACCGGGTCAGTTCGGGACCCCGGACCCAGGTCGGGTCATGTCACGTCCCATGCCCGGGTCCCCGGGTTGGATTTTTACCCAGGCCCCGGGTCACAGGGTCATGTCGGGTCAACGGCCTGGGTACAAGGGTCTGGTGACCACCCCGACCCCAGGTCCCCGGGTCATGACGGGACACCGGACCAGGTCCCCGAGTCCGGTCGACACCACAGCCCCAGGTCACCGGGTCACGTGGGGACCCCGGACCCAGGTCACCGGGTCATGTCGGGACCCAGCCCGGGTCCCCGGCACGGGTTTTTACCCCAGCCGCAGATCACCGGGTCCTGTCGGGTACCCGGGTCGGGTCCCCTGGACAGGTCGGCACCCCGGCCCCGGGTCACGGGGTCATGTCGGGTCGCTGTCCCGGGTACCAGTGTCAGGTGACCACCCCGGCCCCGGGAGACGGAGTCATACCGGGTCCCCGGCCCGGGTCCCCGGGTTGCATCGGGACAAAAGCACCGGATCACTGGATCACGTGGGGGCCCGGGCCCGGGTCCCCGGGTTGCATCGGGACACCAGCGAAGGACCACCGGGTCCTGTCGGGTCCCCGGCCCGGGTCCCCTGGACAGGTCGTTAACCCGGCCCCAGGTCACCGGGTCATGTCGCGCACCCGGCCTGGTTCCCACGTTCCGGTGACCACCCCGGCACCAGGACCCCGGGTCCCGTGGGGTCACCGGCCCCAGGTGACCGGGTCACGCGGGGTCACCGGCCCCAGGTCAGCGGGTCACGTGGGGTCACCGGCCCCAGGTCAGCGGGTCACGTGGGGACACCGGTCCCAGGTCACCGCGTCAGGTCGGGACCCCGAACCCAGGTCCACGAGTCCGTCGACACCACAGCCCCGGGTCACCGGGTCGTGTCGTGTAACCGGCCTGGTTCCCAGGTTCCGATGACCACCCCGGCACCAGGACTCCGGGTCACGTGGGGACCCCGGCCCCAGGTGACCGGGCCACGTGGGGTCACCGGCCCCAGGTCAGCGGGTCACGTGGCGACACCGGCCCCAAGTGACCAGGTCACGTGTGGACCCCGGCACCAGGTCAGCGGGTCACGTGGGGACCCCGGCCCCAGGTCAGCGGGTCACGTGGGGTCACCGGCCCCAGGTGACCGGGTCACGTGGGGACACCGGCCCCAGGTCACCGGGTCACGTGGGGACACCGGCCCCAGGTCAGCGGGTCACGTGGGGACACCGGCCCCAGGTAACCAAGGCAGGTCGGCACCCAGCCCGGGTCCCCGGGACGGGTTTTTACCCCAGCCGCAGATCACCGGGTCCTGTCGGGTCCCCGGCCCGGGTCCCCTGGACAGGTCGATAACCCGGCCCCAGGTCACCCGGTCATCTCGCGCACCCGGCCTTGTTCCCAGGTTCCGATGACCACCCCGGCACCAGGACCCCGGGTCACGTGGGGACACCGGCCCCAGGTGACCGGGTCACGTGGGGTCACCGGCCCCAGGTCAGCGGGTCATGTGGGGACCCCGGCCCCAGGTCACCGGGTCACGTGGAGTCACCGGCCCCAGGTCAGAGGGTCACGTGGGGACCCCGGACCCAGGTCACCTGGTCATGTGTGGTACCCAGCCTGGTTCCCAGGTTCCGATGACCACCCCGGCCCCAGGTCACCGGGTCACGTGGGGACCCCGGCCCCAGGTCAGCGGGTCACGTGGGGACACCGGCCCCAGGTGACCGGGTCACGTGGGGACACCGGCCTCAGGTCAGCGGGTCACGTGGGGACACCGGCCCCAGGTCAGCGGGTCACGTGGGGACCCCGGACCCAGGTCAGCGGGTCACGTGGGGACACCGGCCCCAGGTAACCGGGTCATACCGAGTCCCCGGACCCAGGTCACCGGGTCAGTTCGGGACCCCGGACCCAGGTCGGGTCATGTCACGTCCCATGCCCGGGTCCCCGGGTTGGATTTTTACCCAGGCCCCGGGTCACAGGGTCATGTCGGGTCAACGGCCTGGGTACAAGGGTCTGGTGACCACCCCGACCCCAGGTCCCCGGGTCATGACGGGACACCGGACCAGGTCCCCGAGTCCGGTCGACACCACAGCCCCAGGTCACCGGGTCAGGTCGGCACCCCGGAACCAGGTCACCGGGTCATGTCGGGACCCAGCCCGGGTCCCCGGGACGGGTTTTTACCCCAGCCGCAGATCACCGGGTCCTGTCGGGTACCCGGGTCGGGTCCCCTGGACAGGTCGGCACCCCGGCCCCGGGTCACGGGGTCATGTCGGGTCGCTGTCCCGGGTACCAGTGTCAGGTGACCACCCCGGCCCCGGGAGACGGAGTCATACCGGGTCCCCGGCCCGGGTCCCCGGGTTGCATCGGGACAAAAGCACCGGATCACTGGATCACGTCGGGGCCCGGGCCCGGGTCCCCGGGTTGCATCGGGACACCAGCGAAGGACCACCGGGTCCTGTCGGGTCCCCGGCCCGGGTCCCCTGGACAGGTCGTTAACCCGGCCCCAGGTCACCGGGTCATGTCGCGCACCCGGCCTGGTTCCCACGTTCCGGTGACCACCCCGGCACCAGGACCCCGGGTCCCGTGGGGACCCCGGCCCCAGGTGACCTGGTCACGTGGGGTCACCGGCCCCAGGTCAGCGGGTCACGTGGGGTCACTGGACCCAGGTGACCGGGTCACGTGGGGACCCCGGCCCCAGGTGACCGGGTCACGTGGGGTCACCGACCACAGGTCACCGCGTCAGGTCGGGACCCCGGCCCCAGGTGACCGGGTCACGTGGCGTCACCGGCCCCAGGTGACCGGGTCACGTGGGGACCCCGGCCCCAGGTCAGCGGGTCACGTGGGGACACCGGCCCCAGGACTCCGGGTCACGTGGGGTCACCGGCCCCAGGTGACCAGATCACGTGGGGTCACCGGCCCCAGGTGACCGGGTCACGTGGGGTCACCGGCCCCAGGTCAGCGGGTCACGTGGGGTCACCGGCCCCAGGTGACCAGGTCACATGGGGTCACCGGCCCCAGGTCAGCGGGTCACGTGGGGACACCGGCCCCAGGTGACCGGGTCACGTGGGGACACCGGCCCCAGGTCAGAGGGTCACGTGGGGACCCCGGACCCAGGTCACCTGGTCATGTGTGGTACCCAGCCTGGTTCCCAGGTTCCGATGACCACCCCGGCACCAGGACCCCGGGTCCCGTGGGGACCCCGGCCCCAGGTGACCGGGTCACGTGGGGTCACCGGCCCCAGGTCAGCGGGTCACGTGGGGTCACCGGCCCCAGGTGACCGGGTCACGTGGGGACACCGGCCCCAGGTCACCGGGTCATGTGGGGACACCGGCCCCAGGTCAGCGGGTCACGTGGGGACACCGGCCCCATGTAACCAAGGCAGGTCGGGACCCAGCCCGGGTCCCCGGGACGGGTTTTTACCCCAGCCGCAGATCACCGGGTCCTGTCGGGTCCCCGGCCCGGGTCCCCTGGACAGGTCGATAACCGGGCCCCAGGTCACCCGGTCATCTCGCGCACCCGGCCTGGTTCCCAGGTTCCGATGACCACCCTGGCACCAGGACCCCGGGTCACGTGGGGACACCGGCCCCAGGTGACCGGGTCACGTGGGGTCACCGGCCCCAGGTCAGCGGGTCACGTGGGGACCCCGGACCCAGGTCACCTGGTCATGTGTGGTACCCAGCCTGGTTCCCAGGTTCCGATGACCACCCCGGCCCCAGGTCACCGGGTCACGTGGGGACCCCGGCCCCAGGTCAGCGGGTCACGTGGGGACACCGGCCCCAGGTGACCGGGTCACGTGGGGACACCGGCCTCAGGTCAGCTGGTCACGTGGGGACACCGGCCCCAGGACCCCGGGTCACGTGGGGACCCCGGCCCCAGGTCAGCGGGTCACGTGGGGACACCGGCCCCAGGTAACCGGGTCATACCGAGTCCCCGGACCCAGGTCACCGGGTCAGTTCGGGACCCCGGACCCAGGTCGGGTCATGTCACGTCCCATGCCCGGGTCCCCGGGTTGGATTTTTACCCAGGCCCCGGGTCACAGGGTCATGTCGGGTCAACGGCCTGGGTACAAGGGTCTGGTGACCACCCCGACCCCAGGTCATGACGGGACACCGGACCCCGACCCCGGGTCATGACGGGACACCGGACCAGGTCCCCGAGTCCGGTCGACACCACAGCCCCAGGTCACCGGGTCACGTCGGCACCCCGGAAACAGGTCACCGGGTCATGTCGGGACCCAGCCCGGGTCCCCGGGATGGGTTTTTACCCCAGCCGCAGATCACCGGGTCCTGTCGGGTACCCGGGTCGGGTCCCCTGGACAGGTCGGCACCCCGGCCCCGGGTCACGGGGTCATGTCGGGTCGCTGTCCCGGGTACCAGTGTCAGGTGACCACCCCGGCCCCGGGAGACGGAGTCATACCGGGTCCCCGGCCCGGGTCCCCGGGTTGCATCGGGACAAAAGCACCGGATCACTGGATCACGTGGGGGCCCGGGCCCGGGTCCCCGGGTTGCATCGGGACACCAGCGAAGGACCACCGGGTCCTGTCGGGTCCCCGGCCCGGGTCCCCTGGACAGGTCGTTAACCCGGCCCCAGGTCACCGGGTCATGTCGCGCACCCGGACTGGTTCCCACGTTCCGGTGACCACCCCGGCACCAGGACCCCGGGTCCCGTGGGGACCCCGGCCCCAGGTGACCTGGTCACGTGGGGTCACCGGCCCCAGGTCAGCGGGTCACGTGGGGTCACCGGCCCCAGGTCAGCGGGTCACGTGGGGACACCGGCCCCAGGTCACCGCGTCAGGTCGGGACCCCGAACCCAGGTCCACGAGTCCGTCGACACCACGTCACCGGGTCGTGTCGGGTAACCGGCCTGGTTCCCAGGTTCCGATGACCACCCCGGCACCAGGACTCCGGGTCACGTGGGGACACCGGCCCCAGGTCACCGGGTCACGTGGGGTCACCGGCCCCAGGTCAGCGGGTCACGTGGGGACCCCGGCCCCAGGTCACTGGATCACGTGGGGTCACCGGCCCCAGGTCAGAGGGTCACGTGGGGACCCCGGACCCAGGTCACATGGTCATGTGTGGTACCCAGCCTGGTTCCCAGGTTCCGATGACCTCCCCGGCACCAGGACCCCGGGTCACGTGGGGACACCGGCCCCAGGTCAGTGGGTCACGTGGGGACACCGGCCCCAGGTGACCGGGTCACGTGGGGACACCGGACCCAGGTCAGCGGGTCACGTGGGGACACCGGCACCAGGTCAGCGGGTCACGTGGGGACCCCGGACCCAGGTGACCGGGTCACGTGGGGTCAACGGCCCCAGGTCAGCGGGTCACGTGGGGTCACCGGCCCCAGGTGACCGGGTCACGTGGGGACACCGGCCCCAGGTAACCGGGTCACGTGGGGTCACCGGCCCCAGGTCAGCGGGTCACGTGGGGACACCGGCCCCAGGTCACCGGGTCACGTGGGGACCCCGGCCCCAGGTCAGCGGGTCACGTGGGGACACCGGCCCCAGGTGACCGGGTCACGTGGGGACACCGGCCTCAGGTCAGCGGGTCACGTGGGGACACCGGCCCCAGGTCAGCGGGTCACGTGGGGACCCCGGACCCAGGTCAGCGGGTCACGTGGGGACACCGGCCCCAGGTAACCGGGTCATACCGAGTCCCCGGACCCAGGTCACCGGGTCAGTTCGGGACCCCGGACCCAGGTCGGGTCATGTCACGTCCCATGCCCGGGTCCCCGGGTTGGATTTTTACCCAGGCCCCGGGTCACAGGGTCATGTCGGGTCAACGGCCTGGGTACAAGGGTCTGGTGACCACCCCGACCCCAGGTCCCCGGGTCATGACGGGACACCGGACCAGGTCCCCGAGTCCGGTCGACACCACAGCCCCAGGTCACCGGGTCACGTCGGCACCCCGGAACCAGGTCACCGGGTCATGTCGGGACCCAGCCCGGGTCCCCGGGACGGGTTTTTACCCCAGCCGCAGATCACCGGGTCCTTTCGGGTACCCGGGTCGGGTCCCCTGGACAGGTCGTTACCCCGGCCCCGGGTCACGGGGTCATGTCGGGTCGCTGTCCCGGGTACCAGTGTCAGGTGACCACCCCGGCCCCGGGAGACGGAGTCATACCGGGTCCCCGGCCCGGGTCCCCGGGTTGCATCGGGACAAAAGCACCGGATCACTGGATCACGTGGGGGCCCGGGCCCGGGTCCCCGGGTTGCATCGGGACACCAGCGAAGGACCACCGGGTCCTGTCGGGTCCCCGGCCCGGGTCCCCTGGACAGGTCGTTAACCCGGCCCCAGGTCACCGGGTCATGTCGCGCACCCGGCCTGGTTCCCACGTTCCGGTGACCACCCCGGCACCAGGACCCCGGGTCCCGTGGAGACCCCGGCCCCAGGTCACCGGGTCACGTGGGGACACCGGACCCAGGTCAGCGGGTCACGTGGGGACACCGGCACCAGGTCAGCGGGTCACGTGGGGACCCCGGACCCAGGTGACCGGGTCACGTGGGGTCAACGGCCCCAGGTCAGCGGGTCACGTGGGGTCACCGGCCCCAGGTGACCGGGTCACGTGGGGACACCGGCCCCAGGTGACCGGGTCACGTGGGGTCACCGGCCCCAGGTCAGCGGGTCACGTGGAGTCACCGGCCCCAGGTCAGCGGGTCACGTGGGGTCACCGGCCCCAGGTCAGCGGGTCACGTGGGGACACCGGACCCAGGTTACCTGGTCATGTGTGGTACCCAGCCTGGTTCCCAGGTTCCGATGACCACCCCGGCCCCAGGTGACCGGGTCACGTGGGGACCCCGGCCCCAGGTCAGCGGGTCACGTGGGGTCACCGGCCCCAGGTCAGCGGGTCACGTGGGGTCACCGGCCCCAGGTCAGCGGGTCACGTGGGGACACCGGCCCCAGGTCAGCGGGTCACGTGGGGACACCGGCCCCAGGACAGCGGGTCACGTGGGGACACCGGCCCCAGGTCAGCGGGTCACGTGGGGACCCCGGCCCCAGGTCAGCGGGTCACGTGGGGACACCGGCCCCAGGTAACCAAGGCAGGTCGGGACCCAGCCCGGGTCCCCGGGACGGGTTTTTACCCCAGCCGCAGATCACCGGGTCCTGTCGGGTCCCCGGCCCGGGTCCCCTGGACAGGTCGATAACCCGGCCCCAGGTCACCCGGTCATCTCGCGCACCCGGCCTGGTTCCCAGGTTCCCATGACCACCCCGGCACCAGGACCCCGGGTCACGTGGGGACACCGGCCCCAGGTGACCGGGTCACGTGGGGTCACCGTCCCTAGGTCAGCGGGTCACGTGGGGACCCCGGCCCCAGGTCACCGGGTCACGTGGGGTCACCGGCCCCAGGTCAGAGGGTCACGTGGGGACCCCGGACCCAGGTCACCTGGTCATGTGTGGTACCCAGCGTGGTTCCCAGGTTCCGATGACCTCCCCGGTACCAGGACCCCGGGTCACGTGGGGACACCGGCCCCAGGTGACCGGGTCACGTGGGGTCACCGGCCCCAGGTCAGCGGGTCACGTGGGGTCACCGGCCCCAGGTCAGCGGGTCACGTGGGGACACCGGCCCCAGGTCACCGGGTCACGTGGGGACACCGGCCCCAGGTCAGAGGGTCACGTGGGGACCCCGGACCCAGGTCACCTGGTCATGTGTGGTACCCAGCCTGGTTCCCAGGTTCCGATGACCACCCCGGCCCCAGGTCACCGGGTCACGTGGGGACCCCGGCCCCAGGTCAGCGGGTCACGTGGGGACACCGGCCCCAGGTGACCGGGTCACGTGGGGACACCGGCCTCAGGTCAGCTGGTCACGTGGGGACACCGGCCCCAGGACCCCGGGTCACGTGGGGACCCCGGCCCCAGGTCAGCGGGTCACGTGGGGACACCGGCCCCAGGTAACCGGGTCATACCGAGTCCCCGGACCCAGGTCACCGGGTCAGTTCGGGACCCCGGACCCAGGTCGGGTCATGTCACGTCCCATGCCCGGGTCCCCGGGTTGGATTTTTACCCAGGCCCTGGGTCACAGGGTCATGTCGGGTCAACGGCCTGGGTACAAGGGTCTGGTGACCACCCCGACCCCAGGTCATGACGGGACACCGGACCCCGACCCCGGGTCATGACGGGACACCGGACCAGGTCCCCGAGTCCGGTCGACACCACAGCCCCAGGTCACCGGGTCACGTCGGCACCCCGGAACCAGGTCACCGGGTCATGTCGGGACCCAGCCCGGGTCCCCGGGATGGGTTTTTACCCCAGCCGCAGATCACCGGGTCCTGTCGGGTACCCGGGTCGGGTCCCCTGGACAGGTCGGCACCCCGGCCCCGGGTCACGGGGTCATGTCGGGTCGCTGTCCCGGGTACCAGTGTCAGGTGACCACCCCGGCCCCGGGAGACGGAGTCATACCGGGTCCCCGGCCCGGGTCCCCGGGTTGCATCGGGACAAAAGCACCGGATCACTGGATCACGTGGGGGCCCGGGCCCGGGTCCCCGGGTTGCATCGGGACACCAGCGAAGGACCACCGGGTCCTGTCGGGTCCCCGGCCCGGGTCCCCTGGACAGGTCGTTAACCCGGCCCCAGGTCACCGGGTCATGTCGCGCACCCGGACTGGTTCCCACGTTCCGGTGACCACCCCGGCACCAGGACCCCGGGTCCCGTGGGGACCCCGGCCCCAGGTGACCTGGTCACGTGGGGTCACCGGCCCCAGGTCAGTGGGTCACGTGGGGTCACCGGCCCCAGGTCAGCGGGTCACGTGGGGACACCGGCCCCAGGTCACCGCGTCAGGTCGGGACCCCGAACCCAGGTCCACGAGTCCGTCGACACCACGTCACCGGGTCGTGTCGGGTAACCGGCCTGGTTCCCAGGTTCCGATGACCACCCCGGCACCAGGACTCCGGGTCACGTGGGGACACCGGCCCCAGGTCACCGGGTCACGTGGGGTCACCGGCCCCAGGTCAGCGGGTCACGTGGGGACCCCGGCCCCAGGTCACTGGATCACGTGGGGTCACCGGCCCCAGGTCAGAGGGTCACGTGGGGACCCCGGACCCAGGTCACATGGTCATGTGTGGTACCCAGCCTGGTTCCCAGGTTCCGATGACCTCCCCGGCACCAGGACCCCGGGTCACGTGGGGACACCGGCCCCAGGTCAGTGGGTCACGTGGGGACACCGGCCCCAGGTGACCGGGTCACGTGGGGACACCGGACCCAGGTCAGCGGGTCACGTGGGGACACCGGCACCAGGTCAGCGGGTCACGTGGGGACCCCGGACCCAGGTGACCGGGTCACGTGGGGTCAACGGCCCCAGGTCAGCGGGTCACGTGGGGTCACCGGCCCCAGGTGACCGGGTCACGTGGGGACACCGGACCCAGGTAACCGGGTCACGTGGGGTCACCGGCCCCAGGTGACCGGGTCACGTGGGGACACCGGCCTCAGGTCAGCGGGTCACGTGGGGACACCGGCCCCAGGTCAGCGGGTCACGTGGGGACCCCGGACCCAGGTCAGCGGGTCACGTGGGGACACCGGCCCCAGGTAACCGGGTCATACCGAGTCCCCGGACCCAGGTCACCGGGTCAGTTCGGGACCCCGGACCCAGGTCGGGTCATGTCACGTCCCATGCCCGGGTCCCCGGGTTGGATTTTTACCCAGGCCCCGGGTCACAGGGTCATGTCGGGTCAACGGCCTGGGTACAAGGGTCTGGTGACCACCCCGACCCCAGGTCCCCGGGTCATGACGGGACACCGGACCAGGTCCCCGAGTCCGGTCGACACCACAGCCCCAGGTCACCGGGTCACGTCGGCACCCCGGAACCAGGTCACCGGGTCATGTCGGGACCCAGCCCGGGTCCCCGGGACGGGTTTTTACCCCAGCCGCAGATCACCGGGTCCTTTCGGGTACCCGGGTCGGGTCCCCTGGACAGGTCGGCACCCCGGCCCCGGGTCACGGGGTCATGTCGGGTCGCTGTCCCGGGTACCAGTGTCAGGTGACCACCCCGGCCCCGGGAGACGGAGTCATACCGGGTCCCCGGCCCGGGTCCCCGGGTTGCATCGGGACAAAAGCACCGGATCACTGGATCACGTGGGGGCCCGGGCCCGGGTCCCCGGGTTGCATCGGGACACCAGCGAAGGACCACCGGGTCCTGTCGGGTCCCCGGCCCGGGTCCCCTGGACAGGTCGTTAACCCGGCCCCAGGTCACCGGGTCATGTCGCGCACCCGGCCTGGTTCCCACGTTCCGGTGACCACCCCGGCACCAGGACCCCGGGTCCCGTGGAGACCCCGGCCCCAGGTCACCGGGTCACGTGGGGACACCGGACCCAGGTCAGCGGGTCACGTGGGGACACCGGCACCAGGTCAGCGGGTCACGTGGGGACCCCGGACCCAGGTGACCGGGTCACGTGGGGTCAACGGCCCCAGGTCAGCGGGTCACGTGGGGTCACCGGCCCCAGGTGACCGGGTCACGTGGGGACACCGGCCCCAGGTGACCGGGTCACGTGGGGTCACCGGCCCCAGGTCAGCGGGTCACGTGGAGTCACCGGCCCCAGGTCAGCGGGTCACGTGGGGACACCGGCCCCAGGTCAGAGGGTCACGCGGGGACCCCGGACCCAGGTTACCTGGTCATGTGTGGTACCCAGCCTGGTTCCCAGGTTCCGATGACCACCCCGGCACCAGGACTCCGGGTCACGTGGGGACCCCGGCCCCAGGTCAGCGGGTCACGTGGGGTCACCGGCCCCAGGTCAGCGGGTCACGTGGGGTCACCGGCCCCAGGTCAGCGGGTCACGTGGGGACACCGGCCCCAGGTCAGCGGGTCACGTGGGGACACCGGCCCCAGGACAGCGGGTCACGTGGGGACACCGGCCCCAGGTCAGCGGGTCACGTGGGGACCCCGGCCCCAGGTCAGCGGGTCACGTGGGGACACCGGCCCCAGGTAACCAAGGCAGGTCGGGACCCAGCCCGGGTCCCCGGGACGGGTTTTTACCCCAGCCGCAGATCACCGGGTCCTGTCGGGTCCCCGGCCCGGGTCCCCTGGACAGGTCGATAACCCGGCCCCAGGTCACCCGGTCATCTCGCGCACCCGGCCTGGTTCCCAGGTTCCCATGACCACCCCGGCACCAGGACCCCGGGTCACGTGGGGACACCGGCCCCAGGTGACCGGGTCACGTGGGGTCACCGTCCCTAGGTCAGCGGGTCACGTGGGGACCACGGCCCCAGGTCACCGGGTCACGTGGGGTCACCGGCCCCAGGTCAGAGGGTCACGTGGGGACCCCGGACCCAGGTCACCTGGTCATGTGTGGTACCCAGCGTGGTTCCCAGGTTCCGATGACCTCCCCGGTACCAGGACCCCGGGTCACGTGGGGACACCGGCCCCAGGTGACCGGGTCACGTGGGGTCACCGGCCCCAGGTCAGCGGGTCACGTGGGGTCACCGGCCCCAGGTCAGCGGGTCACGTGGGGACACCGGCCCCAGGTCACCGGGTCACGTGGGGACACCGGCCCCAGGTCAGAGGGTCACGTGGGGACCCCGGACCCAGGTCACCTGGTCATGTGTGGTACCCAGCCTGGTTCCCAGGTTCCGATGACCTCCCCGGCACCAGGACCCCGGGTCACGTGGGGACACCGGCCCCAGGTGACTGGGTCACGTGGGGTCAACGGCCCCAGGTCAGCGGGTCACGTGGGGTCACCGGCCCCAGGTGACCGGGTCACGTGGGGTCACCGGCCCCAGGTGACCGGGTCACGTGGGGACACCGGCCCCAGGTCACCGGGTCACGTGGGGACCCCGGCCCCAGGTCAGCGGGTCACGTGGGGACACCGGCCCCAGGTGACCGGGTCACGTGGGGACACCGGCCTCAAGTCAGCGGGTCACGTGGGGACACCGGCCCCAGGTCAGCGGGTCACGTGGGGACACCGGACCCAGGTCAGCGGGTCACGTGGGGACACCGGCCCCAGGTAACCGGGTCATACCGAGTCCCCGGACCCAGGTCACCGGGTCAGTTCGGGACCCCGGACCCGGGTCGGGTCATGTCACGTCCCATGCCCGGGTCCCCGGGTTGGATTTTGACCCAGGCCCCGGGTCACAGGGTCATGTCGGGTCAACGGCCTGGGTACAAGGGTCTGGTGACCACCCCGACTCCAGGTCCCCGGGTCATGACGGGACACCGGACCAGGTCCCAGAGTCCGGTCGACACCACAGCCCCAGGTCACCGGGTCACGTCGGCACCCCGGAACCAGGTCACTGGGTCATGTCGGGTCGCTGTCCCGGGTACCAGTGTCATTTGACCACCCCGGCCCCGGGAGACGGAGTCATACCGGGTCCCCGGCCCGGGTGCCCGGGTTGCATCGGGACAAAAGCACCGGATCACTGGATCACGTGGGGGCCCGGGCCCGGGTCCCCGGGTTGCATCGGGACACCAGCGAAGGACCACCGGGTCCGGTCGGGTCCCCGGCCCGGGTCCCCTGGACAGGTCGTTAACCCGGCCCCAGGTCACCGGGTCATGTCGCGCACCCGGCCTGGTTCCCACGTTCCGGTGACCACCCCGGCACCAGGACCCCGGGTCCCGTGGGGACCCCGGCCCCAGGTGACCTGGTCACGTGGGGTCACCGGCCCCAGGTCAGCGGGTCACGTGGGGTCACCGGCCCCAGGTGACCGGGTCACGTGGGGACCCCGGCCCCAGGTGACGGGGTCACGTGGGGTCACCGGCCACAGGCCACCGCGTCAGGTCGGGACCCCGGCCCCAGGTGACCGGGTCACGTGTGGTCACCGGCCCCAGGTGACCGGGTCACGTGGGGTCACCGGCCCAAGGTCAGCGGGTCACGTGGGGACACCGGCCCCAGGTGACCGGGTCACGTTGGGTCACCGGCCCCAGGTGACCAGATCACGTGGGGTCACCGGCCCCAGGTGACCGGGTCACGTGGGGTCACCGGCCCCAGGTGACCGGGTCACGTGGGGTCACCGGACCCAGGTCAGCGGGTCACGTGGGGACACCGGCCCCATGTCACCGGGTCACGTGGGGACACCGGCCCCAGGTCAGCGGGTCACGTGGGGACACCGGCCCCAGGTAACCAAGGCAGGTCGGGACCCAGCCCGGGTCCCCGGGACGGGTTTTTACCCCAGCCGCAGATCACCGGGTCCTGTCGGGTCCCCGGCCCGGGTCCCCTGGACAGGTCGATAACCAGGCCCCAGGTCACCCGGTCATCTCGCGCACCCGGCCTGGTTCCCAGGTTCCGATGACCACCCCGGCACCAGGACCCCGGGTCACGTGGGGACACCGGCCCCAGGTGACCGGGTCACGTGGGGTCACCGGCCCCAGGTCAGCGGGTCACGTGGGGACCCCGGCCCCAGGTCACCGGGTCACGTGGGGTCACCGGCCCCAGGTCAGAGGGTCACGTGGGGACCCCGGACCCAGGTCACCTGGTCATGTGTGGTACCCAGCCTGGTTCCCAGGTTCCGATGACCACCCCGGCCCCAGGTCACCGGGTCACGTGGGGACCCCGGCCCCAGGTCAGCGGGTCACGTGGGGAAACCGGCCCCAGGTGACCGGGTCACGTGGGGACACCGGCCTCAGGTCAGCGGGTCACGTGGGGACACCGGCCCCAGGTCAGCGGGTCACGTGGGGACCCCGGACCCAGGTCAGCGGGTCACGTGGGGACACCGGCCCCAGGTAACCAGGTCATACCGAGTCCCCGGACCCAGGTCACCGGGTCAGTTCGGGACCCCGGACCCAGGTCGGGTCATGTCACGTCCCATGCCCGGGTCCCCGGGTTGGATTTTTACCCAGGCCCCGGGTCACAGGGTCATGTCGGGTCAACGGCCTGGGTACAAGGGTCTGGTGACCACCCCGACCCCAGGTCCCCGGGTCATGACGGGACACCGGACCAGGTCCCCGAGTCCGGTCGACACCACAGCCCCAGGTCACCGGGTCACGTCGGCACCCCGGACCCAGGTCACCGGGTCATGTCGGGACCCAGCCCGGGTCCCCGGGACGGGTTTTTACCCCAGCCGCAGATCACCGGGTCCTGTCGGGTACCCGGGTCGGGTCCCCTGGACAGGTCGGCACCCCGGCCCCGGGTCACGGGGTCATGTCGGGTCGCTGTCCCGGGTACCAGTGTCAGGTGACCACCCCGGCCCCGGGAGATGGAGTCATACCGGGTCCCCGGCCCAGGTCCCCGGGTTGCATCGGGACAAAAGCACCGGATCACTGGATCACGTGGGGGCCCGGGCCCGGGTCCCCGGGTTGCATCGGGACACCAGCGAAGGACCACCGGGTCCGGTCGGGTCCCCGGCCCGGGTCCCCTGGACAGGTCGTTAACCTGGCCCCAGGTCACCGGGTCATGTCGCGCACCCGGCCTGGTTCCCACGTTCCGGTGACCACCCCGGCACCAGGACCCCGGGTCCCGTGGGGACCCCGGCCCCAGGTGAGCGGGTCACGCGGGGTCACCGGCCCCAGGTCAGCGGGTCACGTGGGGTCACCGGCCCCAGGTGACCGGGTCACGTGGGGACACCGGCCCCAGGTCAGCGGGTCACGTGGGGACACCGGACCCAGGTCACCGCGTCAGGTCGGGACCCCGAACCCAGGTCCACGAGTCCGTCGACACCACAGCCCCGGGTCACCGGGTCGTGTCGGATAACCGGCCTGGTTCCCAGGTTCCGATGACCACCCCGGCACCAGGACTCCGGGTCACGTGGGGACACCGGTCCCAGGTCACCGGGTCACGTGGGGTCACCGGCCCCAGGTCAGCGGGTCACGTGGGGACCCCGGCCCCAGGTCACCGGATCACGTGGGGTCACCGGCCCCAGGTCAGAGGGTCACGTGGGGACCCCGGCCCCAGGTCACCTGGTCATGTGTGGTACCCAGCGTGGTTCCCAGGTTCCGATGACCTCCCCGGCACCAGGACCCCGGGTCACGTGGGGACCCCGGCCCCAGGTGACCGGGTCACGTGGGGTCACCGGCCCCAGGTCAGCGGGTCACGTGGGGACACCGGCCCCAGGTCACCGGGTCACGTGGAGACCCCGGCCCCAGGTCACCGGGTCACGTGGGGTCACCGGCCCCAGGTCAGCGGGTCACGTGGGGTCACCGGCCCCAGGTCACCGGGTCACGTGGGGACACCGGCCCCAGGTCACCGGGTCACGTGGGGACCCCGGACCCAGGTCACCGGGTCATGTCGGGACCCAGCCTGGGTCCCCGGGACGGGTTTTTACCCCAGCCGCAGATCACCGGGTCCTGTCGGGTACCCGGGTCGGGTCCCCTGGACAGGTCGGCACCCCGGCCCCGGGTCACGGGGTCATGTCGGGTCGCTGTCCCGGGTACCAGTGTCAGGTGACCACCCCGGCCCCGGGAGACGGAGTCATACCGGGTCCCCGGCCCGGGTCCCCGGGTTGCATCGGGACAAAAGCACCGGATCACTGGATCACGTGGGGGCCCGGGCCCGGGTCCCCGGGTTGCATCGGGACACCAGCGAAGGACCACCGGGTCCTGTCGGGTCCCCGGCCCGGGTCCCCTGGACAGGTCGTTAACCCGGCCCCAGGTCACCGGGTCATGTCGCGCACCCGGCCTGGTTCCCAGGTTCCGGTGACCACCCCGGCACCAGGACCCCGGGTCACATGGGGACACCGGCCCCAGGTCAGCGGGTCACGTGGGGACTCCGGCCCCAGGTCACCGCGTCAGGTCGGGACCCCGAACCCAGGTCCACGAGTCCGTCGACACCACAGCCCCGGGTCACCGGGTCGTGTCGGGTAACCGGCCTGGTTCCCAGGTTCCGATGACCACCCCGGCACCAGGACGCCGGGTCACGTGGGGACACCGGCCCCAGGTGACCGGGTCACGTCGGGACACCGGCCCCAGGTCAGCGGGTCACGTGGGGACCCCGGCCCCAGGTCACCGGGTCAGGTGGGGACCCCGGCCCCAGGTCAGAGGGTCACGTGGGGACCCCGGCCCCAGGTCAGCGGGTCACGTGGGGACACCGGCCCCAGGTCAGATGGTCATGCGGGGCCCCCTGACCCAGGTTACCTGGTCATGTGTGGTACCCAGCCTGGTTCCCAGGTTCCGATGACCACCCCGGCACCAGGACTCCGGGTCACGTGGGGACCCCGGCCCCAGGTGACCGGGTCACGTGGGGTCACCAACCCCAGGTCAGCAGGTCACGTGGGGTCAGCGGCCCCAGGTCAGCGGGTCACGTGGGGACCCCGGCACCAGGTCAGCCGGTCACGTGGGGACACCGGCCCCAGGTGACCGGGTCACGTGGGGTCACCGGCCCCAGGTCAGCGGGTCACGTGGGGTCACCGGCCCCAGGTGACCGGGTCACGTGGGGACACCGGCCCCAGGTCACCGGGTCACGTGGGGACACCGGCCCCAGGTCAGCGGGTCACGTGGGGACACCGGCCCCAGGTAACCAAGGCAGGTCGGCACCCAGCCCGGGTCCCCGGGACGGGTTTTTACCCCAGCCGCAGATCACCGGGTCCTGTCGGGTCCCCGGCCCGGGTCCCCTGGACAGGTCGATAACCAGGCCCCAGGTCACCCGGTCATCTCGCGCACCCGGCCTGGTTCCCAGGTTCCGATGACCACCCCGGCACCAGGACTCCGGGTCACGTGGGGACACCGGCCCCAGGTGACCGGGTCACGTGGGGTCACCGGCCCCAGGTCAGCGGGTCACGTGGGGACCCCGGCCCCAGGTCACCGGGTCACGTGGGGTCAACGGCCCCAGGTCAGAGGGTCACGTGGGGACCCCGGACCCAGGTCACCTGGTCATGTGTGGTACCCAGCGTGGTTCCCAGGTTCCGATGACCACCCCGGCCCCAGGTGACCGGGTCACGTGGGGACCCCGGCCCCAGGTCAGCGGGTCACGTGGGGACACCGGCCCCAGGTCACCGGGTCACGTGGGGACACCGGCCTCAAGTCAGCGGGTCACGTGGGGACACCGGCCCCAGGTCAGCGGGTCACGTGGGGACACCGGCCCCAGGTCACCGGGTCACGTGGGGACACCGGCCTCAAGTCAGCGGGTCACGTGGGGACACCGGCCCCAGGTCACCGGGTCACGTGGGGACACCGGCCTCAGGTCAGCGGGTCACGTGGGGACACCGGCCCCAGGTCAGCGGGTCACGTGGGGACCCCGGACCCAGGTCAGCGGGTCACGTGGGGACACCGGCCCCAGGTAACCGGGTCATACCGAGTCCCCGGACCCAGGTCACCGGGTCAGTTCGGGACCCCGGACCCGGGTCGGGTCATGTCACGTCCCCGGCCCGGATCCCCGGGTTGCATCGGGACAAAAGCACCGGATCACTGGATCACGTGGGGGCCAGGGCCCGGGTCCCCGGGTTGCATCGGGACACCAGCGAAGGACCACCGGGTCCTGTCGGGTCCCCGGCCCGGGTCCCCTGGACAGGTCGTTAACCCGGCCCCAGGTCACCGGGTCATGTCGCGCACCCGGCCTGGTTCCCAGGTTCCGGTGACCACCCCGGCACCAGGACCCCGGGTCACGTGGGGACCCCGGCCCCAGGTCAGCGGGTCACGTGGGGACACCGGCCCCAGGTCACCGCGTCAGGTCGGGACCCCGAACCCAGGTCCACGAGTCCGTCGACACCACAGCCCCGGGTCACCGGGTCGTGTCGGGTAACCGGCCTGGTTCCCAGGTTCCGATGACCACCCCGGCACCAGGAACCCGGGTCACGTGGGGACACCGGCCCCAGGTCAGCGGGTCACGTGGGGACCCCGGCCCCAGGTCACCGGGTCACGTGGGGACCCCGGCCCCAGGTCAGAGGGTCACGTGGGGTCACCGGCCCCAGGTCAGCGGGTCACGTGGGGACACCGGCCCCAGGTCAGATGGTCATGCGGGGCCCCCTGACCCAGGTTACCTGGTCATGTGTGGTACCCAGCCTGGTTCCCAGGTTCCGATGACCACCCCGGCACCAGGACTCCGGGTCACGTGGGGACCCCGGCCCCAGGTGACCGGGTCACGTGGGGTCACCGGCCCCAGGTGACCGGGTCACGTGGGGACACCGGCCCCAGGTGACCGGGTCACGTGGGGTCACCGGCCCCAGGTCAGCGGGTCACGTGGGGACACCGGCCCCAGGTGACCGGGTCACGTGGGGACACCGGCCTCAGGTCAGCGGGTCACGTGGGGACCCCGGCCCCAGGTCAGCGGGTCACGTGGGGACACCGGCCCCAGGTAACCGGGTCATACCGAGTCCCCGGACCCAGGTCACCGGGTCAGTTCGGGACCCCGGACCCAGGTCGGGTCATGTCACGTCCCATGCCCGGGTCCCCGGGTTGGATTTTTACCCAGGCCCCGGGTCACAGGGTCATGTCGGGTCAACGGCCTGGGTACAAGGGTCTGGTGACCACCCCGACCCCAGGTCCCCGGGTCATGACGGGACACCGGACCAGGTCCCCGAGTCCGGTCGACACCACAGCCCCAGGTCACCGGGTCACGTCGGCACCCCGGAACCAGGTCACCGGGTCATGTCGGGACCCAGCCCGGGTCCCCGGGACGGGTTTTTACCCCAGCCGCAGATCACCGGGTCCTGTCGGGTCCCCGGCCCGGGTCCCCTGGACAGGTCGATAACCAGGCCCCAGGTCACCCGGTCATCTCGCGCACCCGGCCTGGTTCCCAGGTTCCGATGACCACCCCGGCACCAGGACCCCGGGTCACGTGGGGACACCGGCCCCAGGTGACCGGTTCTCGTGGGGTCACCGGCCCCAGGTCAGCGGGTCACGTGGGGACCCCGGCCCCAGGTCACCGGGTCACGTGGGGTCACCGGCCCCAGGTCAGAGGGTCACGTGGGGACCCCGGACCCAGGTCACCTGGTCATGTGTGGTACCCAGCCTGGTTCCCAGGTTCCGATGACCACCCCGGCCCCAGGTCACCGGGTCACGTGGGGACCCCGGCCCCAGGTCAGCGGGTCACGTGGGGACACCGGCCCCAGGTGACCGGGTCACGTGGGGACACCGGCCTCAGTTCAGCGGGTCATGTGGGGACACCGGCCCCAGGTCAGCGGGTCACGTGGGGACCCCGGACCCAGGTCAGCGGGTCACGTGGGGACACCGGCCCCAGGTAACCGGGTCATACCGAGTCCCCGGACCCAGGTCACCGGGTCAGTTCGGGACCCCGGACCCAGGTCGGGTCATGTCACGTCCCATGCCCGGGTCCCCGGGTTGGATTTTTACCCAGGCCCCGGGTCACAGGGTCATGTCGGGTCAACGGCCTGGGTACAAGGGTCTGGTGACCACCCCGACCCCAGGTCCCCGGGTCATGACGGGACACCGGACCAGGTCCCCGAGTCCGGTCGACACCACAGCCCCAGGTCACTGGGTCACGTCGGCACCCCGGACCCAGGTCACCGGGTCATGTCGGGACCCAGCCCGGGTCTCCGGGACGGGTTTTTACCCCAGCCGCAGATCACCGGGTCCTGTCGGGTACCCGGGTCGGGTCCCCTGGACAGGTCGGCACCCCGGCCCCGGGTCACGGGGTCATGTCGGGTCGCTGTCCCGGGTACCAGTGTCAGGTGACCACCCCGGCCCCGGGAGACGGAGTCATACCGGGTCCCCGGCCCGGGTCCCCGGGTTGCATCGGGACAAAAGCACCGGATCACTGGATCACGTGGGGGCCCGGGCCCGGGTCCCCGGGTTGCATCGGGACACCAGCGAAGGACCACCGGGTCCTGTCGGGTCCCCGGCCCGGGTCCCCTGGACAGGTCGTTAACCCGGCCCCAGGTCACCGGGTCATGTCGCGCACCCGGCCTGGTTCCCACGTTCCGGTGACCACCCCGGCACCAGGACCCCGGGTCCCGTGGGGACCCCGGCCCCAGGTGACCGGGTCACGCGGGGTCACCGGCCCCAGGTCAGCGGGTCACGTGGGGTCACCGGCCCCATGTCAGCGGGTCACGTGGGGACACCGGCCCCAGGTGACCGGGTCACGTGGGGACACCGGCCCCAGGTCACCGCGTCAGGTCGGGACCCCGAACCCAGGTCCACGAGTCCGTCGACACCACAGCCCCGGGTCACCGGGTCGTGTCGGGTAACCGGCCTGGTTCCCAGGTTCCGATGACCACCCCGGCACCAGGACTCCGGGTCACGTGGGGACACCGGCCCCAGGTCACCGGGTCACGTGGGGTCACCGGCCCCAGGTCAGCGGGTCACGTGGGGACCCCGGCCCCAGGTCACCGGATCACGTGGGGTCACCGGCCCCAGGTCAGAGGGTCACGTGGGGACACCGGACCCAGGTCACCTGGTCATGTGTGGTACCCAGCCTGGTTCCCAGGTTCCGATGACCTCCCCGGCACCAGGACCCCGGGTCACGTGGGGACACCGGCCCCAGGTGACCGGGTCACGTGGGGTCACCGGCCCCAGGTCAGCGGGTCACGTGGGGACCCCGGCCCCAGGTCACCGGGTCACGTGGGGACCCCGGCCCCAGGTCAGCGGGTCACGTGGGGACACCGGCCCCAGGTGACTGGGTCACGTGAGGACACCGGCCCCAGGTCAGCGGGTCACGTGGGGACACCGGCCCCAGGTCAGCGGGTCACGTGGGGACCCCGGACCCAGGTCAGCGGGTCACGTGGGGACACCGGCCCCAGGTAACCGGGTCATACCGAGTCCCCGGACCCAGGTCACCGGGTCAGTTCGGGACCCCGGACCCAGGTCGGGTCATGTCACGTCCCATGCCCGGGTCCCCGGGTTGGATTTTTACCCAGGCCCCGGGTCACAGGGTCATGTCGGGTCAACGGCCTGGGTACAAGGGTCTGGTGACCACCCCGACCCCAGGTCCCCGGGTCATGACGGGACACCCGACCAGGTCCCCGAGTCCGGTCGACACCACAGCCCCAGGTCACCGGGTCACGTCGGCACCCCGGAACCAGGTCACCGGGTCATGTCGGGACCCAGCCCGGGTCCCCGGGACGGGTTTTTACCCCAGCCGCAGATCACCGGGTCCTGTCGGGTACCCGGGTCGGGTCCCCTGGACAGGTCGGCACCCCGGCCCCGGGTCACGGGGTCATGTCGGGTCGCTGTCCCGGGTACCAGTGTCAGGTGACCAGCCCGGCCCCGGGAGACGGAGTCATACCGGGTCCCCGGCCCGGGTCCCCGGGTTGCATCGGGACAAAAGCACCGGATCACTGGATCACGTGGGGGCCAGGGCCCGGGTCCCCGGGTTGCATCGGGACACCAGCGAAGGACCACCGGGTCCTGTCGGGTCCCCGGCCCGGGTCCCCTGGACAGGTCGTTAACCCGGCCCCAGGTCACCGGGTCATGTCGCGCACCCGGCCTGGTTCCCAGGTTCCGGTGACCACCCCGGCACCAGGACCCCGGGTCACGTGGGGACCCCGGCCCCAGGTCAGCGGGTCACGTGGGGACACCGGCCCCAGGTCACCGCGTCAGGTCGGGACCCCGAACCCAGGTCCACGAGTCCGTCGACACCACAGCCCCGGGTCACCGGGTCGTGTCGGGTAACCGGCCTGGTTCCCAGGTTCCGATGACCACCCCGGCACCAGGACCCCGGGTCACGTGGGGACACCGGCCCCAGGTGACCGGGTCACGTCGGGACACCGGCCCCAGGTCATCGGGTCACGTGGGGACCCCGGCCCCAGGTCAGCGGGTCCCGTGGGGACCCCGGCCCCAGGTCAGAGGGTCACGTGGGGTCACCGGCCCCAGGTCAGCGGGTCACGTGGGGACACCGGCCCCTGGTCAGATGGTCATGCGGGGCCCCCTGACCCAGGTTACCTGCTCATGTGTGGTACCCAGCCCGGTTCCCAGGTTCCGATGACCACCCCGGCATCAGGACTCCGGGTCACGTGGGGACCCCAGCCCCAGGTGACCGGGTCACGTGGGGTCACCGGCCCCAGGTCAGCGGGTCACGTGGGGTCACCGGCCCCAGGTCAGCGGGTCACGTGGGGACACCGGCAAGAGGTCAGCGGGTCACGTGGGGACACCGGACCCAGGTCAGCGGGTCACGTGGGGACACCGGCCCCAGGTAACCAAGGCAGGTTGGGACCCAGCCCGGGTCCCCGGGACGGGTTTTTACCCCAGCCGCAGATCACCGGGTCCTGTCGGGTCCCCGGCCCGGGTCCCCTGGACAGGTCGATAACCAGGCCCCAGGTCACCCGGTCATCTCGCGCACCCGGCCTGGTTCCCAGGTTCCGATGACCACCCCGGCACCAGGTCACCGGGTCACGTGGGGACCCCGGCCCCAGGTCAGCGTGTCACGTGGGGACACCGGCCCCAGGTGACCGGGTCACGTGGGGACACCGGCCTCAGGTCAGCGGGTCACGTGGGGACACCGGCCCCAGGTCAGCGGGTCACGTGGGGACCCCGGACCCAGGTCAGCGGGTCACGTGGGGACACCGGCCCCAGGTAACCGGGTCATACCGAGTCCCCGGACCCAGGTCACCGGGTCAGTTCGGGACCCCGGACCCAGGTCGGGTCATGTCACGTCCCATGCCCGGGTCCCCGGGTTGGATTTTTACCCAGGCCCCGGGTCACAGGGTCATGTCGGGTCAACGGCCTGGGTACAAGGGTCTGGTGACCACCCCGACCCCAGGTCCCCGGGTCATGACGGGACACCGGACCAGGTCCCCGAGTCCGGTCGACACCACAGCCCCAGGTCACCGGGTCACGTCGGCACCCCGGAACCAGGTCACCGGGTCATGTCGGGACCCAGCCCGGGTCCCCGGGACGGGTTTTTACCCCAGCCGCAGATCACCGGGTCCTGTCGGGTACCCGGGTCGGGTCCCCTGGACAGGTCGGCACCCCGGCCCCGGGTCACGGGGTCATGTCGGGTCGCTGTCCCGGGTACCAGTGTCAGGTGACCACCCCGGCCCCGGGAGACGGAGTCATACCGGGTCCCCGGCCCGGGTCCCCGGGTTGCATCGGGACAAAAGCACCGGATCACTGGATCACGTGGGGGCCCGGGCCCGGGTCCCCGGGTTGCATCGGGACACCAGCGAAGGACCACCGGGTCCTGTCGGGTCCCCGGCCCGGGTCCCATGGACAGGTCGTTAACCCGGCCCCAGGTCACCGGGTCATGTCGCGCACCCGGACTGGTTCCCACGTTCCGGTGACCACCCCGGCACCAGGACCCCGGGTCACGTGGGGACCCCGGACCCAGGTGACCGGGTCACGCGGGGTCACCGGCCTCAGGTCAGCGGGTCACGTGGGGTCACCGGCCCCATGTCAGCGGGTCACGTGGGGACACCGGCCCCAGGTCAGCGGGTCACGTGGGGACACCGGCCCCAGGTCACCGCGTCAGGTCGGGACCCCGAACCCAGGTCCACGAGTCCGTCGACACCACAGCCCCGGGTCACCGGGTCGTGTCGGGTAACCGGCCTGGTTCCCAGGTTCCGATGACCACCCCGGCACCAGGACTCCGGGTCACGTGGGGACACCGGCCCCAGGTCACCGGGTCACGTGGGGTCACCGTCCCCAGGTCAGCGGGTCACGTGGGGACCCCGGCCCCAGGTCACCGGATCACGTGGGGTCACCGGCCCCAGGTCAGAGTGTCACGTGGGGACCCCGGACCCAGGTCACCGGGTCATGTATGGTACCCAGCCTGGTTCCCAGGTTCCGATGACCTCCCCTGCACCAGGACCCCGGGTCACGTGGGGACCCCGGCCCCAGGTGACCGGGTCACGTGGGGACACCGGCCCCAGGTGACCGGGTCACGTGGGGACACCGGCCCCAGGTCATCGGGTCACGTGGGGACACCGGCCCCAGGTCAGCGGGTCACGTGGGGACCCCGGCCCCAAAGCAGAGGGTCACGTGGGGTCACCGGCCCCAGGTCAGAGGGTCACGCGGGGACCCCGGACCCAGGTCACCTGGTCATGTGTGGTACCCAGCCTGGTTCCCAGGTTCCGATGACCACCCCGGCACCAGTACCCCGGGTCCCGTGGGGACACCGGCCCCAGGTCAGAGGGTCACGTGGGGTCACCGGCCTCAGGTCAGCGGGTCACGTGGGTCACCGGCCCCAGGTCAGCGGGTCACGTGGGGACCCCGGACCCAGGTCAGCGGGTCAAGTGGGGACACCGGCCCCAGGTAACCGGGTCATACCGAGTCCCCGGACCCAGGTCACCGGGTCAGTTCGGGACCCCGGACCCAGGTCGGGTCATGTCACGTCCCATGCCCTGGTCCCCGGGTTGGATTTTTACCCAGGTCCCGGGTCACAGGGTCATGTCGGGTCAACGGCCTGGGTACAAGGGTCTGGTGACCACCCCGACCCCAGGTCCCCGGGTCATGACGGGACACCGGACCAGGTCCCCGAGTCCGGTCGACACCACAGCCCCAGGTCACCGGGTCACGTCGGCACCCTGGAACCAGGTCACCGGGTCATGTCGGGACCCAGCCCGGGTCCCCGGGACGGGTTTTTACCCCAGCCGCAGATCACCGGGTCCTGTCGGGTACCCGGGTCGGGTCCCCTGGACAGGTCGGCACCCCGGCCCCGGGTCACGGGGTCATGTCGGGTCGCTGTCCCGGGTACCAGTGTCAGGTGACCACCCCGGCCCCGGGAGACGGAGTCATACCGGGTCCCTGGCCCGGGTCCCCGGGTTGCATCGGGACAAAAGCACCGGATCACTGGATCACGTGGGGGCCCGGGCCCGGGTCCCCGGGTTGCATCGGGACACCAGCGAAGGACCACCGGGTCCTGTCGGGTCCCCGGCCCGGGTCCCCTGGACAGGTCGTTAACCCGGCCCCAGGTCACCGGGTCATGTCGCGCACCCGGCCTGGTTCCCACGTTCCGGTGACCACCCCGGCACCAGGACCCCGGGTCCCGTGGGGACCCCGGCCCCAGGTGACCGGGTCACGTGGGGACACCGGCCCGAGGTCAGAGGGTCACGCGGGGACCCCGGACCCAGATTACCTTGTCATGTGTGGTACCCAGCCTGGTTCCCAGGTTCCAATGACCACCCCGGCACCAGGACTCCGGGTCACGTGGGGACCCCGGCCCCAGGTGACCGGGTCACGTGGGGTCACCGGCCCCAGGTCAGCGGGTCACGTGGGGTCACCGGCCCCAGGTCAGCGGGTCACGTGGGGACACCGGCCCCAGGTGACCGGGTCACGTGGGGATACCGGCCCCAGGTCAGAGGGTCACGTGGGGACCCCGGACCCAGGTCACCGGGTCATGTCGGGACCCAGCCTGGGTCCCCGGGACGGGTTTTTACCCCAGCCGCAGATCACCGGGTCCTGTCGGGTACCCGGGTCGGGTCCCCTGGACAGGTCGGCACCCCGGCCCCGGGTCACGGGGTCATGTCGGGTCGCTGTCCCGGGTACCAGTGTCAGGTGACCACCCCGGCCCCGGGAGACGGAGTCATACCGGGTCCCCGGCCCGGGTCCCCGGGTTGCATCGGGACAAAAGCACCGGATCACTGGATCACGTGGGGGCCAGGGCCCGGGTCCCCGGGTTGCATCGGGACACCAGCGAAGGACCACCGGGTCCTGTCGGGTCCCCGGCCCGGGTCCCCTGGACAGGTCGTTAACCCGGCCCCAGGTCACCGGGTCATGTCGCGCACCCGGCCTGGTTCCCAGGTTCCGGTGACCACCCCGGCACCAGGACCCCGGGTCACGTGGGGACCCCGGCCCCAGGTGACCGGGTCACGTGGGGACACCGGCCCCAGGTCACCGCGTCAGGTCGGGACCCCGAACCCAGGTCCACGAGTCCGTCGACACCACAGCCCCGGGTCACCGGGTCGTGTCGGGTAACCGGCCTGGTTCCCAGGTTCCGATGACCACCCCGGCACCAGGACCCCGGGTCACGTGGGGACACCGGCCCCAGGTGACCGGGTCACGTGGGGTCACCGGCCCCAGGTCAGCGGGTCACGTGGGGACCCCGGCCCCAGGTGACCGGGTCACGTGGGGTCACCAGCCCCAGGTCAGAGGGTCACGTGGGGACCCCGGACCCAGGTCAACTGGTCATGTGTGGTACCCAGCGTGGTTCCCAGGTTCCGATGACCTCCCCGGCACCAGGGCCCCGGGTCACGTGGGGACACCGGCCCCAGGTCAGCGGGTCACGTGGGGTCACCGGCCCCAGGTCAGCGGGTCACGTGGGGACACCGGCCCCAGGTGACCGGGTCACGTGGGGACACCGGCCCCAGGTCAGAGGGTCACGTGGGGACCCCGGACCCAGGTCAGCGGGTCATGTCGGGACCCAGCCCGGGTCCCCGGGACGGGTTTTTACCCCAGCCGCAGATCACCGGGTCCTGTCGGGTACCCGGGTCGGGTCCCCTGGACAGGTCGGCACCCCGGCCCCGGGTCACGGGGTCATGTCGGGTCGCTGTCCCGGGTACCAGTGTCAGGTGACCACCCCGGCCCCGGGAGACGGAGTCATACCGGGTCCCCGGCCCGGGTCCCCGGGTTGCATCGGGACAAAAGCACCGGATCACTGGATCACGTGGGGGCCAGGGCCCGGGTCCCCGGGTTGCATCGGGACACCAGCGAAGGACCACCGGGTCCTGTCGGGTCCCCGGCCCGGGTCCCCTGGACAGGTCGTTAACCCGGCCCCAGGTCACCGGGTCATGTCGCGCACCCGGCCTGGTTCCCAGGTTCCGGTGACCACCCCGGCACCAGGACCCCGGGTCCCGTGGGGACCCCGGCCCCAGGTCAGCGGGTCACGTGGGGACACCGGCCCCAGGTCACCGCGTCAGGTCGGGACCCCGAACCCAGGTCCACGAGTCCGTCGACACCACAGCCCCGGGTCACCGGGTCGTGTCGGGTAACCGGCCTGGTTCCCAGGTTCCGATGACCACCCCGGCACCAGGACCCCGGGTCACGTGGGGACACCGGCCCCAGGTGACCGGGTCACGTCGGGACACCGGCCCCAGGTCAGCGGGTCACGTGGGGACCCCGGCCCCAGGTCACCGGGTCACGTGGGGACCCCGGCCCCAGGTCAGAGGGTCACGTGGGGTCACCGGCCCCAGGTCAGCGGGTCACGTGGGGACACCGGCCCCAGGTCAGATGGTCATGCGGGGCCCCCTGACCCAGGTTACCTGGTCATGTGTGGTACCCAGCCTGGTTCCCAGGTTCCGATGACCACCCCGGCACCAGGACTCCGGGTCACGTGGGGACCCCGGCCCCAGGTCAGCGGGTCACGTGGGGTCACCGGCCCCAGGTCAGCGGGTCACGTGGGGACACCGGCCCCAGGTCACCGGGTCACGTGGGGACACCGGACCCAGGTCAGCGGGTCACGTGGGGACACCGGCCCCAGGTCAGCGGGTCACGTGGGGACACCGGCCCCAGGTAACCAAGGCAGGTCGGGACCCAGCCCGGGTCCCCGGGACGGGTTTTTACCCCAGCCGCAGATCACCGGGTCCTGTCGGGTCCCCAGCCCGGGTCCCCTGGACAGGTCGATAACCAGGCCCCAGGTCACCCGGTCATCTCGCGCACCCGGACTGGTTCCCAGGTTCCGATGACCACCCCGGCACCAGGACCCCGGGTCACGTGGGGACACCGGCCCCAGGTGACCGGGTCACGTGGGGTCACCGTCCCCAGGTCAGCGGGTCACGTGGGGACCCCGGCCCCAGGTCACCGGGTCACGTGGGGTCAACGGCCCCAGGTCAGAGGGTCACGTGGGGACCCCGGACCCAGGTCACCTGGTCATGTGTGGTACCCAGTCTGGTTCCCAGGTTCCGATGACCACCCCGGCCCCAGGTCACCGGGTCACGTGGGGACCCCGGCCCCAGGTCAGCGGGTCACGTGGGGACACCGGCCCCAGGTGACCGGGTCACGTGGGGACACCGGCCTCAGGTCAGCGGGTCACGTGGGGACACCGGCCCCAGGTCAGCGGGTCACGTGGGGACCCCGGACCCAGGTCAGCGGGTCACGTGGGGACACCGGCCCCAGGTAACCGGGTCATACCGAGTCCCCGGACCCAGGTCACTGGGTCAGTTCGGGACCCCGGACCCAGGTCGGGTCATGTCACGTCCCATGCCCGGGTCCCCGGGTTGGATTTTTACCCAGGCCCCGGGTCACAGGGTCATGTCGGGTCAACGGCCTGGGTACAAGGGTCTGGTGACCACCCCGACCCCAGGTCCCCGGGTCATGATGGGACACCGGACCAGGTCCCCGAGTCCGGTCGACACCACAGCCCCAGGTCACCGGGTCACGTCGGCACCCCGGAACCAGGTCACCGGGTCATGTCGGGACCCAGCCCGGGTCCCCGGGACGGGTTTTTACCCCAGCCGCAGATCACCGGGTCCTGTCGGGTACCCGGGTCGGGTCCCCTGGACAGGTCGGCACCCCGGCCCCGGGTCACGGGGTCATGTCGGGTCGCTGTCCCGGGTACCAGTGTCAGGTGACCACCCCGGCCCCGGGAGACGGAGTCATACCGGGTCCCCGGCCCGGGTCCCCGGGTTGCATCGGGACAAAAGCACCGGATCACTGGATCACGTGGGGGCCAGGGCCCGGGTCCCCGGGTTGCATCGGGACACCAGCGAAGGACCACCGGGTCCTGTCGGGTCCCCGGCCCGGGTCCCCTGGACAGGTCGTTAACCCGGCCCCAGGTCACCGGGTCATGTCGCGCACCCGGCCTGGTTCCCACGTTCCGGTGACCACCCCGGCACCAGGACCCCGGGTCCCGTGGGGACCCCGGCCCCAGGTGACCGGGTCACGCGGGGTCACCGGCCCCAGGTCAGCGGGTCACGTGGGGTCACCGGCCCCAGGTCAGCGGGTCACGTGGGGACACCGGCCCCAGGTCAGCGGGTCACGTGGGGTCACCGGCCCCAGGTCAGCGGGTCACATGGGGACACCGGCCCCAGGTCAGCGGGTCACGTGGGGACACCGGCCCCAGGTCACCGCGTCAGGTCGGGACCCCGAACCCAGGTCCACGAGTCCGTCGACACCACAGCCCCGGGTCACCGGGTCGTGTCGGGTAACCGGCCTGGTTCCCAGGTTCCGATGACCACCCCGGCACCAGGACTCCGGGTCACGTGGGGACCCCGGCCCCAGGTCACCGGGTCACGTGGGGTCACCGGCCCCAGGTCAGCGGGTCACGTGGGGTCACCGGCCCCAGGTCAGCGGGTCACGTGGGGACACCGGCCCCAGGTCACCGGGTCACGTGGGGACACCGGCCCCAGGTCAGCGGGTCACGTGGGGACACCGGCCCCAGGTGACCGGGTCACGTGGGGACACCGGCCCCAGGTAACCAAGGCAGGTCGGGACCCAGCCCGGGTCCCCGGGACGGGTTTTTACCCCAGCCGCAGATCACCGGGTCCTGTCGGGTCCCCGGCCCGGGTCCCCTGGACAGGTCGATAACCAGGCCCCAGGTCACCCGGTCATCTCGCGCACCCGGCCTGGTTCCCAGGTTCCGATGACCACCCCGGCACCAGGACCCCGGGTCACGTGGGGACACCGGCCCCAGGTCACCGGGTCACGTGGGGTCACCGGCCCCAGGTCAGCGGGTCACGTGGGGACCCCGGCCCCAGGTCACCGGGTCACGTGGGGTCAACGGCCCCAGGTCAGAGGGTCACGTAGGGACCCCGGACCCAGGTCACCTGGTCATGTGTGGTACCCAGCCTGGTTCCCAGGTTCCGATGACAACCCCGGCCCCAGGTCACCGGGTCACGTGTGGACCCCGGCCCCAGGTCAGCGGGTCACGTGGGGACACCGGCCCCAGGTGACCGGGTCACGTGGGGACACCGGCCTCAGGTCAGCGGGTCACGTGGGGACACCGGCCCCAGGTCAGCGGGTCACGTGGGGACCCCGGACCCAGGTCAGCGGGTCACGTGGGGACACCGGCCCCAGGTAACCGGGTCATACCGAGTCCCCGGACCCAGGTCACCGGGTCAGTTCGGGACCCCGGACCCGGGTCGGGTCATGTCACGTCCCCGGCCCGGGTCCCCGGGTTGCATCGGGACAAAAGCACCGGATCACTGGATCACGTGGGGGCCAGGGCCCGGGTCCCCGGGTTGCATCGGGACACCAGCGAAGGACCACCGGGTCCTGTCGGGTCCCCGGCCCGGGTCCCCTGGACAGGTCGTTAACCCGGCCCCAGGTCACCGGGTCATGTCGCGCACCCGGCCTGGTTCCCAGGTTCCGGTGACCACCCCGGCACCAGGACCCCGGGTCACGTGGGGACCCCGGCCCCAGGTCAGCGGGTCACGTGGGGACACCGGCCCCAGGTCACCGCGTCAGGTCGGGACCCCGAACCCAGGTCCACGAGTCCGTCGACACCACAGCCCCGGGTCACCGGGTCGTGTCGGGTAACCGGCCTGGTTCCCAGGTTCCGATGACCACCCCGGCACCAGGACCCCGGGTCACGTGGGGACACCGGCCCCAGGTGACCGGGTCACGTGGGGTCACCAGCCCCAGGTCAGCGGGTCACGTGGGGACCCCGGCCCCAGGTCAGCGGGTCCCGTGGGGACCCCGGCCCCAGGTCAGAGGGTCACGTGGGGTCACCGGCCCCAGGTCAGCGGGTCACGTGGGGACACCGGCCCCAGGTCAGCGGGTCACGTGGGGACACCGGCCCCAGGTAACCAAGGCAGGTCGGGACCCAGCCCGGGTCCCCGGGACGGGTTTTTACCCCAGCCGCAGATCACCGGGTGCTGTCGGGTCCCCGGCCCGGGTCCCCTGGACAGGTCGATAACCAGGCCCCAGGTCACCCGGTCATCTCGCGCACCCGGCCTGGTTCCCAGGTTCCGATGACCACCCCGGCACCAGGACCCCGGGTCACGTGGGGACACCGGCCCCAGGTGACCGGGTCACGTGGGGTCACCGGCCCCAGGTCAGCGGGTCACGTGGGGACCCCGGCCCCAGGTCACCGGGTCACGTGGGGTCAACGGCCCCAGGTCAGAGGGTCACGTGGGGACCCCGGACCCAGGTCACCTGGTCATGTGTTGTACCCAGCCTGGTTCCCAGGTTCCGATGACCACCCCGGCCCCAGGTCACCGGGTCACGTGGGGACCCCGGCCCCAGCTCAGCGGGTCACGTGGGGACACCGGCCCCAGGTGACCGGGTCACGTGGGGACACCGGCCTCAGGTCAGCGGGTCACGTGGGTACACCGGCCCCAGGTCAGCGGGTCATGTGGGGACCCCGGACCCAGGTCAGCGGGTCACGTGGGGACACCGGCCCCAGGTAACCGGGTCATACCGAGTCCCCGGACCCAGGTCACCGGGTCAGTTCGGGACCCCGGACCCAGGTCGGGTCATGTCACGTCCCATGCCCGGGTCCCCGGGTTGGATTTTTACCCAGGCCCCGGGTCACAGGGTCATGTCGGGTCAACGGCCTGGGTACAAGGGTCTGGTGACCACCCCGACCCCAGGTCCCCGGGTCATGACGGGACACCGGACCAGGTCCCCGAGTCCGGTCGACACCACAGCCCCAGGTCACCGGGTCACGTCGGCACCCCGGAACCAGGTCACCGGGTCATGTCGGGACCCAGCCCGGGTCCCCGGGACGGGTTTTTACCCCAGCCGCAGATCACCGGGTCCTGTCGGGTACCCGGGTCGGGTCCCCTGGACAGGTCGGCACCCCGGCCCCGGGTCACGGGGTCATGTCGGGTCGCTGTCCCGGGTACCAGTGTCAGGTGACCACCCCGGCCCCGGGAGACGGAGTCATACCGGGTCCCCGGCCCGGGTCCCCGGGTTGCATCGGGACAAAAGCACCGGATCACTGGATCACGTGGGGGCCCGGGCCCGGGTCCCCGGGTTGCATCGGGACACCAGCGAAGGACCACCGGGTCCTGTCGGGTCCCCGGCCCGGGTCCCCTGGACAGGTCGTTAACCCGGCCCCAGGTCACCGGGACATGTCGCGCACCCGGCCTGGTTCCCACGTTCCGGTGACCACCCCGGCACCAGGACCCCGGGTCCCGTGGGGACCCAGGCCCCAGGTGACCGGGTCACGCGGGGTCACCGGCCCCAGGTGACAGGGTCACGTGGGGTCACCGGCCCCAGGTCAGCGGGTCACGTGGGGACACCGGCCCCAGGTGACCGCGTCAGGTCGGGACCCCGAACCAAGGTCCACGAGTCCGTCGACACCACAGCCCCGGGTCACCGGGTCGTGTCGGGTAACCGGCCTGGTTCCCGGTTCCGATGACCACCCTGGCACCAGGACTCCGGGTCACGTGGGGACACCGGCCCCAGGTGACCGGGTCACGTGGGGACCCCGGACCCAGGTCAGCGGGTCACGTGGGGACCCCGGCCCCAGGTCACCGGATCACGTGGGGTCACCGGCCCCAGGTCAGAGGGTCACGTGGGGACCCCGGACCCAGGTCACCTGGTCATGTGTGGTACCCAGCCTGGTTCCCAGGTTCCGATGACCTCCCTGGCTCCAGGACCCCGGGTCACGTGGGGACACCGGCCCCAGGTCACCGGGTCACGTGAGGTCACCGGCCCCAGGTCAGCGGGTCACGTGGGGACACCGGCCCCAGGTCAGCGGGTCACGTGGGGACCCCGGCCCCAAAGCAGAGGGTCACGTGGGGTCACCGGCCCCAGGTCAGAGGGTCACGCGGGGACCCCGGACCCAGGTCACCTGGTCATGTGTGGTACCCAGCCTGGTTCCCAGGTTCCGATGACCACCCCGGCACCAGGACCCCGGGTCACGTGGGGACACCGGCCCCAGGTGACCGGGTCACGTCGGGTCACCGGCCTCAGGTCAGCGGGTCACGTGGGTCACCGGCCCCTGGTCAGCGGGTCCCGTGGGGACCCCGGCCCCAGGTGACCGGGTCACGTGGGGACACCGGCCCCAGGTGACCGGGTCACGTGGAGTCACCGGCCCCAGGTCAGCGGGTCACGTGTGGTCACCGGCCCCAGGTGACCAGGTCACGTGGGGTCACCGGCCCTAGGTGACCGGGTTACGTGGGGTCACCGGCCCCAGGTCAGCGGGTCACGTGGGGACACCGGCCCCAGGTCAGCGGGTCACGTGGGGACACCGGCCCCAGGTGACCGGGTCACGTGGGGACACCGGCCTCAGGTCAGCGGGTCACGTGGGGACACCGGCCCCAGGTCAGCGGGTCACGTGGGGACCCCGGACCCAGGTCAGCGGGTCACGTGGGGACACCGGCCCCAGGTAACCGGGTCATACTGAGTCCCCGGACCCAGGTCACCGGGTCAGTTCGGGACCCCGGACCCAGGTCGGGTCATGTCACGTCCCATGCCCGGGTCCCCGGGTTGGATTTTTACCCAGGCCCCGGGTCACAGGGTCATGTCGGGTCAACGGCCTGGGTACAAGGGTCTGGTTACCACCCCAACCCCAGGTCCCCGGGTCATGACGGGACACCGGACCAGGTCCCCGAGTCCGGTCGACACCACAGCCCCAGGTCACCGGGTCACGTCGGCACCCCGGAACCAGGTCACCGGGTCATGTCGGGACCCAGCCCGGGTCCCCGGGACGGGTTTTTACCCCAGCCGCAGATCACCGGGTCCTGTCGGGTACCCGGGTCGGGTCCCCTGGACAGGTCGGCACCCCGGCCCCGGGTCACGGGGTCATGTCGGGTCGCTGTCCCGGGTACCAGTGTCAGGTGACCACCCCGGCCCCGGGAGACGGAGTCATACCGGGTCCCCGGCCCGGGTCCCCGGGTTGCATCGGGACAAAAGCACCGGATCACTGGATCACGTGGGGGCCAGGGCCCGGGTCCCCGGGTTGCATCGGGACACCAGCGAAGGACCACCGGGTCCTGTCGGGTCCCCGGCCCGGGTCCCCTGGACAGGTCGTTAACCCGGCCCCAGGTCACCAGGTCATGTCGCGCACCCGGCCTGGTTCCCAGGTTCCGGTGACCACCCCGGCACCAGGACCCCGGGTCACGTGGGGACCCCGGCCCCAGGTCAGCGGGTCACGTGGGGACACCGGCCCCAGGTCACCGCGTCAGGTCGGGACCCCGAACCCAGGTCCACGAGTCCGTCGACACCACAGCCCCGGGTCACCGGGTCGAGTCGGGTAACCAGCCTGGTTCCCAGGTTCCGATGACCACCCCGGCACCAGGACCCCGGGTCACGTGGGGACACCGGCCCCAGGTCACCGGGTCACGTCGGGACACCGGCCCCAGGTCAGCGGGTCACGTGGGGACCCCGGCCCCAGGTCAGCGGGTCCCGTGGGGACCCCGGCCCCAGGTCAGAGGGTCACGTGGGGTCACCGGCCCCAGGTCAGCGAGTCACATGGGGACACCGGCCCCAGGTGACCGGGTCACGTGGGGACACCGGCCCCAGGTCACCGGGTCACGTGGGGACCCCGGCACCAGGTCAGCGGGTCAGGTGGGGACACCGGCCCCAGGTGACCGGGTCACGTGGGGTCACCGGCCCCAGGTCAGCGGGTCACGTGGGGTCACCGGCCCCAGGTAACCAAGGCAGGTCGGGACCCAGCCCGGGTCCCCGGGACGGGTTTTTACCCCAGCCGCAGATCACCGGGTCCTGTCGGGTCCCCGGCCCGGGTCCCCTGGACAGGTCAATAACCAGGGCCCAGGTCACCCGGTCATCTCGCGCACCCGGCCTGGTTCCCAGGTTCGGATGACCACCCCGGCACCAGGACCCCGGGTCCCGTGGGGACCCCGGCCCCAGGTGACCGGGTCACGTGGGGTCACCGTCCCCAGGTCAGCGGGTCACGTGGGGTCACCGGCCCCAGGTGACCGGGTCACGTGGGGACACCGGCCCCAGGTCACCGGGTCACGTGGGGACACCGGACCCAGGTCAGCGGGTCACGTGGGGACACCGGCCCCAGGTCAGCGGGTCACGTGGGGACACCGGCCCCAGGTAACCAAGGCAGGTCGGGACCCAGCCCGGGTCCCCGGGACGGGTTTTTACCCCAGCCGCAGATCACCGGGTCCTGTCGGGTCCCCGGCCCGGGTCCCCTGGACAGGTCGATAACCAGGCCCCAGGTCACCCGGTCATCTCGCGCACCCGGCCTGGTTCCCAGGTTCCGATGACCACCCCGGCACCAGGACCCCGGGTCACGTGGGGACACCGGCCCCAGGTATCCGGGTCATACTGAGTCCCCGGACCCAGGTCACCGGGTCAGTTCGGGACCCCGGACCCAGGTCGGGTCATGTCACGTCCCATGCCCGGGTCCCCGGGTTGGATTTTTACCCAGGCCCCGGGTCACAGGGTCATGTCGGGTCAACGGCCTGGGTACAAGGGTCTGGTGACCACCCCGACCCCAGGTCCCCGGGTCATGACGGGACACCGGACCAGGTCCCCGAGTCCGGTCGACACCACAGCCCCAGGTCACCGGGTCACGTCGGCACCCCGGAACCAGGTCACCGGGTCATGTCGGGACCCAGCCCGGGTCCCCGGGACGGGTTTTTACCCCAGCCGCAGATCACCGGGTCCTGTCGGGTACCCGGGTCGGGTCCCCTGGACAGGTCGGCACCCCGGCCCCGGGTCACGGGGTCATGTCGGGTCGCTGTCCCGGGTACCAGTGTCAGGTGACCACCCCGGCCCCGGGAGACGGAGTCATACCGGGTCCCCGGCCCGGGTCCCTGGGTTGCATCGGGACAAAAGCACCGGATCACTGGATCACGTGGCGGCCCGGGCCCGGGTCCCCGGGTTGCATCGGGACACCAGCGAAGGACCACCGGGTCCTGTCGGGTCCCCGGCCCGGGTCCCCTGGACAGGTCGTTAACCCGGCCCCAGGTCACCGGGTCATGTCGCGCACCCGGCCTGGTTCCCAGGTCCCGGTGACCACCCCGGCACCAGGACCCCGGGTCATGTGGGGACACCGGCCCCAGGTGACCGGGTCACGTGGGGTCACCGTCCCCAGGTGACCGGGTCACGCGGGGACCCCGGCCCCAGGTCACCGGGTCACGTGGGGTCACCGGCCCCAGGACCCCGGGTCAAGTGCGGTCACCGGCCCCAGGTCAGCGGGTCACGTGGGGACACCGGCCCCAGGTGACCGGGTCACGTGGGGTCACCGGCCCCAGGTCAGCGGGTCACGTGGGGTCACCGGCCCCAGGTCAGCGGGTCATGTGTGGTACCCAGCCTGGTTCCCAGCTTCCGATGACCTCCCCGGCACCAGGACCCCGGGTCACGTGGGGACACCGGCCCCAGGTGACCGGGTCACGTGGGGACACCGGCCCCAGGTCAGAGGGTCACGTGGGGACCCCGGACCCAGGTCACCTGGTCATGTGTGGTACCCAGCCTGGTTCCCAGGTTCCGATGACCTCCCCGGCACCAGGACCCCGGGTCACGTGGGGACCCCGGCCCCAGGTGACTGGGTCACGTGGGGTCAACGGCCCCAGGTCAGCGGGTCACGTGGGGTCACCGGCCCCAGGTGACCGGGTCACGTGGGGACACCGGCCCCAGGTGACCGGGTCACGTGGGGTCACCGGCCCCAGGTGACCGGGTCACGTGGGGACCCCGGCCCCAGGTCACCGGGTCACGTGGGGACCCCGGCCCCAGGTCAGCGGGTCACGTGGGGACACCGGCCCCAGGTGACCGGGTCACGTGGGGACACCGGCCTCAGGTCAGCGGGTCACGTGGGGACACCGGCCCCAGGTCAGCGGGTCACGTGGGGACCCCGGACCCAGGTCAGCGGGTCACGTGGGGACACCGGCCCCAGGTAACCGGGTCATACCGAGTCCCCGGACCCAGGTCACCGGGTCAGTTCGGGACCCCGGACCCGGGTCGGGTCATGTCACGTCCCATGCCCGGGTCCCCGGGTTGGATTTTTACCCAGGCCCCGGGTCACAGGGTCATGTCGGGTCAACGGCCTGGGTACAAGGGTCTGGTGACCACCCCGACCCCAGGTCCCCGGGTCATGACGGGACACCGGACCAGGTCCCCGAGTCCGGTCGACACCACAGCCCCAGGTCACCGGGTCACGTCGGCACCCCGGAACCAGGTCACGGGTTCATGTCGGGTCGCTGTCCCGGGTACCAGTGTCAGGTGACCACCCCGGCCCCGGGAGACGGAGTCATACCGGGTCCCCGGCCCGGGTCCCCGGGTTGCATCGGGACAAAAGCACCGGATCACTGGATCACGTGGGGGCCCGGGCCCGGGTCCCCGGGTTGCATCGGGACACCAGCGAAGGACCACCGGGTCCTGTCGGGTCCCCGGCCCGGGTCCCCTGGACAGGTCGTTAACCCGGCCCCAGGTCACCGGGTCATGTCGCGCACCCGGCCTGGTTCCCAGGTTCCGGTGACCACCCCGGCACCAGGACCCCGGGTCCCGTGGGGACCCCGGCCCCAGGTGACCGGGTCACGTGGGGTCACCGGCCCCATGTCAGCGGGTCACGTGGGGACACCGGCCCCAGGTCACCGCGTCAGGTCGGGACCCCGAACCCAGGTCTACGAGTCCGTCGACACCACGTCACCGGGTCGTGTCGGGTAACCGGCCTGGTTCCCAGGTTCCGATGACCACCCCGGCACCAGGACTCCGGGTCACGTGGGGACACCGGCCCCAGGTCACCGGGTCACGTGGGGTCACCGTTCCCAGGTCAGCAGGTCACGTGGGGACCCCGGCCCCAGGTCACCGGATCACGTGGGGTCACCGGCCCCAGGTCAGAGGGTCACGTGGGGACACCGGCCCCAGGTCACCGGGTCACGTGGGGAAACCGGCCCCAGGTGACCGGGTCACGTGGGGACACCGGCCCCAGGTCAGCGGGTCACGTGGGGACACCGGCCCCAGGTCAGCGGGTCACGTGGGGACCCCGGACCCAGGTCAGCGGGTCACGTGGGGACACCGGCCCCAGGTAACCGGGTCATACCGAGTCCCCGGACCCAGGTCACCGGGTCAGTTCGGGACCCCGGACCCAGGTCGGGTCATGTCACGTCCCATGCCCGGGTCCCCGGGTTGGATTTTTACCCAGGCCCCGGGTCACAGGGTCATGTCGGGTCAACGGCCTGGGTACAAGGGTCTGGTGACCACCCCGACCCCAGGTCCCCGGGTCATGACGGGACACCGGACCAGGTCCCCGAGTCCGGTCGACACCACAGCCCCAGGTCACCGGGTCACGTCGGCACCCCGGAACCAGGTCACCGGGTCATGTCGGGACCCAGCCCGGGTCTCCGGGACGGGTTTTTACCCAAGCCCCAGATCACCGGGTCCTGTCGGGTCCCCGGCCCAGGTCCCCTGGACAGGTCGTTACCCCGGCCCAGGGTCACCGGGTCAGGTCGGGACCCCGAACCCAGGTCCACGAGTCCGTCGACACCACAGCCCCGGGTCACCGGGTCGTATCGGGTAACCGGCCTGGTTCCCAGGTTCCGATGACCTCCCCGGCACCAGGACCCCGGGTCACGTGGAGACACCGGCCCCAGGTCAGCGGGTCACGTGGGGTCACCGGCCCCAGGTCAGCGGGTCACGTGGGGACACCAACCCCAGGTGACCGGGTCACGTGGGGACACCGGCCCCAGGTGACCGGGTCACGTGGGGACACCGGCCCCAGGTCAGCGGGTCACGTGGGGACCCCGGCACCAGGTCAGCGGGTCACGTGGGGACACCGGCCCCAGGTGACCGGGTCACGTGGGGACACCGGCCCCAGGTAACCAAGGCAGGTCGGGACCCAGCCCGGGTCCCCGGGACGGGTTTTTACCCCAGCCGCAGATCACCGGGTCCTGTCGGGTCCCCGGCCCGGGTCCCCTGGACAGGTCGATAACCCGGCCCCAGGTCACCCGGTCATCTCGCGCACCCGGCCTGGTTCCCAGGTTCCGATGACCACCCCGGCACCAGGACCCGGGTCACGTGGGGACACCGGCCCCAGGTGACCGGGTCACGTGGGGTCACCGGCCCCAGGTCAGCGGGTCACGTGGGGACCCCGGCCCCAGGTCACCGGGTCACGTGGGGTCACCGGCCCCAGGTCAGAGGGTCACGTGGGGACCCCGGACCCAGGTCACCTGGTCATGTGTGGTACCCAGCGTGGTTCCCAGGTTCCGATGACCTCCCCGGTACCAGGACCCCGGGTCACGTGGGGACACCTGCCCCAGGTGACCGGGTCACGTGGGGTCACCGGCCCCAGGTCAGCGGGTCACGTGGGGTCACCGGCCCCAGGTGACCGGGTCACGTGGGGTCACCGGCCCCAGGTCAGAGGGTCACGTGGGGACCCCGGACCCAGGTCACCTGGTCATGTGTGGTACCCAGCGTGGTTCCCAGGTTCCGATGACCTCCCCGGCACCAGGACCCCGGGTCACGTGGGGACACCGGCCCCAGGTGACCGGGTCATGTGGGGTCAACGGCCCCAGGTCAGCGGGTCACGTGGGGTCACCGGCCCCAGGTGACCGGGTCACGTGGGGACACCGGCCTCAGGTCAGCGGGTCACGTGGGGACACCGGCCCCAGGTCAGCGGGTCACGTGAGGACCCCGGACCCAGGTCAGCGGGTCACGTGGGGACACCGGCCCCAGGTCAGCGGGTCACGTGGGGACACCGGCCTCAGGTCAGCGGGTCACGTGGGGACACCGGCCCCAGGTCAGCGGGTCACGTGGGGACCCCGGACCCAGGTCAGCGGGTCACGTGGGGACACCGGCCCCAGGTAACCGGGTCATACCGAGTCCCCGGACCCAGGTCACCGGGTCAGTTCGGGACCCCGGACCCAGGTCGGGTCATGTCACGTCCCATGCCCGGGTCCCCGGGTTGGATTTTTACCCAGGCCCCGGGTCACGGGGTCATGTCGGGTCGCTGTCCCGGGTACCAGTGTCAGGTGACCACCCCGGCCCCGGGAGACGGAGTCATACCGGGTCCCCAACCCAGGTCCCCGGGTTGCATCGAAACAAAAGCACCGGATCACTGGATCACGTGGGGGCCCGGGCCCGGGTCCCCGGGTTGCATCGGGACACCAGCGAAGGACCACCGGGTCCTGTCGGGTCCCCGGCCCGGGTCCCCTGGACAGGTCGTTAACCCGGCCCCAGGTCACCGGGTCATGTCGCGCACCCGGACTGGTTCCCACGTTCCAGTGACCACCCCGGCACCAGGACCCCGGGTCACGTGGGGACCCCGGCCCCAGGTCAGCGGGTCACGTGGGGACACCGGCCCAGGTCACCGGGTCACGTGGGGACCCCGGACCCAGGTCAGCGGGTCACGTGGGGACACCGGCCCCAGGTCACCGGGTCACGTGGGGACACCGGCCCCAGGACCCCGGGTCACGTGGGGACACCTGCCCCAGGTGACCGGGTCACGTGGGGTCACCGGCCCCAGGACCCCGGGTCAAGTGGGGTCACCGGCCCCAGGTCAGCGGGTCACGTGGGGACACCAGCCCCAGGTGACCGGGTCACGTGGGGTCACCGGCCCCAGGTCAGCGGGTCACGTGGGGTCACCGGCCCCAGGTCAGTGGGTCATGTGTGGTACCCAGCCTGGTTCCCAGCTTCCGATGACCTCCCCGGCACCAGGACCCCGGGTCACGTGGGGACACCGGCCCCAGGTGACCGGGTCACGTGGGGACACCGGCCCCAGGTCAGAGGGTCACGTGGGGACCCCGGACCCAGGTCACCTGGTCATGTGTGGTACCCAGCCTGGTTCCCAGGTTCCGATGACCTCCCCGGCACCAGGACCCCGGGTCACGTGGGGACCCCGGCCCCAGGTGACTGGGTCACGTGGGGTCAACGGCCCCAGGTCAGCGGGTCACGTGGGGTCACCGGCCCCAGGTGACCGGGTCACGTGGGGACACCGGCCCCAGGTGACCGGGTCACGTGGGGTCACCCACCCCAGGTCAGCGGGTCACGTGGGGACCCCGGCCCCAGGTCAGCGGGTCACGTGGGGACACCGGCCCCAGGTGACCGGGTCACGTGGGGACACCGGCCTCAGGTCAGCGGGTCACGTGGGGACACCGGCCCCAGGTCAGCGGGTCACGTGGGGACCCCGGACCCAGGTCAGCGGGTCACGTGGGGACACCGGCCCCAGGTAACCGGGTCATACCGAGTCCCCGGACCCAGGTCACCGGGTCAGTTCGGGACCCCGGACCCGGGTCGGGTCATGTCACGTCCCATGCCCGGGTCCCCGGGTTGGATTTTTACCCAGGCCCCGAGTCACAGGGTCATGTCGGGTCAACGGCCTGGGTACAAGGGTCTGGTGACCACCCCGACCCCAGGTCCCCGGGTCATGACGGGACACCGGACCAGGTCCCCGAGTCCGGTCGACACCACAGCCCCAGGTCACCGGGTCACGTCGGCACCCCGGAACCAGGTCACGGGTTCATGTCGGGTCGCTGTCCCGGGTACCAGTGTCAGGTGACCACCCCGGCCCCGGGAGACGGAGTCATACCGGGTCCCCGGCCCAGGTCCCCGGGTTGCATCGGGACAAAAGCACCGGATCACTGGATCACGTGGGGGCCCGGGCCCGGGTCCCCGGGTTGCATCGGGACACCAGCGAAGGACCACCGGGTCCTGTCGGGTCCCCGGCCCGGGTCCCCTGGACAGGTCGTTAACCCGGCCCCAGGTCACCGGGTCATGTCGCGCACCCGGCCTGGTTCCCAGGTTCCGGTGACCACCCCGGCACCAGGACCCCGGGTCCCGTGGGGACCCCGGCCCCAGGTGACCGGGTCACGTGGGGTCACCGGCCCCATGTCAGCGGGTCACGTGGGGACACCGGCCCCAGGTCACCGCGTCAGGTCGGGACCCCGAACCCAGGTCTACGAGTCCGTCAACACCACGTCACCGGGTCGTGTCGGGTAACCGGCCTGGTTCCCAGGTTCCGATGACCACCCCGGCACCAGGACTCCGGGTCACGTGGGGACACCGGCCCCAGGTCACCGGGTCACGTGGGGTCACCGTTCCCAGGTCAGCAGGTCACGTGGGGACCCCGGCCCCAGGTCACCGGATCACGTGGGGTCACCGGCCCCAGGTCAGAGGGTCACGTGGGGACCCCGGACCCAGGTCACCTGGTCATGTGTGGTACCCAGCCTGGTTCCCAGGTTCCGATGACCTCCCCGGCACCAGGACCCCGGGTCACGTGGGGACACCGGCCCCAGGTGACCGGGTCACGTGGGGTCACCGGCCCCAGGTCAGCGGGTCACGTGGGGACACCGGCCCCAGGTCAGCGGGTCACGTGGGGACCCCGGACCCAGGTCAGCGGGTCACGTGGGGACACCGGCCCCAGGTGACCGGGTCACGTGGGGACACCGGCCCCAGGTCAGCCCGTCACGTGGGGACCCCGGACCCAGGTCAGCGGGTCACGTGGGGACACCGGCCCCAGGTAACCGGGTCATACCGAGTCCCCGGACCCAGGTCACCGGGTCAGTTCGGGACCCCGGACCCAGGTCGGGTCATGTCACGTCCCATGCCCGGGTCCCCGGGTTGGATTTTTACCCAGGCCCCGGGTCACAGGGTCATGTCGGGTCAACGGCCTGGGTACAAGGGTCTGGTGACTACCCCGACCCCAGGTCCCCGGGTCATGACGGGACACCGGACCAGGTCCCCGAGTCCGGTCGACACCACAGCCCCAGGTCACCGGGTCACGTCGGCACCCCGGAACCAGGTCACCGGGTCATGTCGGGACCCAGCCCGGGTCTCCGGGACGGGTTTTTACCCAAGCCCCAGATCACCGGGTCCTGTCGGGTCCCCGGCCCAGGTCCCCTGGACAGGTCGTTACCCCGGCCCCGGGTCACCGGGTCAGGTCGGGACCCCGAACCCAGGTCCACGAGTCCGTCGACACCACAGCCCCGGGTCACCGGGTCGTATCGGGTAACCGGCCTGGTTCCCAGGTTCCGATGACCTCCCCGGCACCAGGACCCCGGGTCACGTGGAGACACCGGCCCCAGGTGACCGGGTCACGTGGGGTCACCGGCCCCAGGTCAGCGGGTCACGTGGGGTCACCGGCCCCAGGTCAGCGGGTCACGTGGGGACACCAACCCCAGGTGACCGGGTCACGTGGGGACACCGGCCCCAGGTGACCGGGTCACGTGGGGACACCGGCCCCAGGTCAGCGGGTCACGTGGGGACCCCGGCACCAGGTCAGCGGGTCACGTGGGGACACCGGCCCCAGGTGACCGGGTCATGTGGGGACACCGGCCCCAGGTAACCAAGGCAGGTCGGGACCCAGCCCGGGTCCCCGGGACGGGTTTTTACCCCAGCCGCAGATCACCGGGTCCTGTCGGGTCCCCGGCCCGGGTCCCCTGGACAGGTCGATAACCCGGCCCCAGGTCACCCGGTCATCTCGCGCACCCGGCCTGGTTCCCAGGTTCCGATGACCACCCCGGCACCAGGACCCGGGTCACGTGGGGACACCGGCCCCAGGTGACCGGGTCACGTGGGGTCACCGGCCCCAGGTCAGCGGGTCACGTGGGGACCCCGGCCCCAGGTCACCGGGTCACGTGGGGTCACCGGCCCCAGGTCAGAGGGTCACGTGGGGACCCCGGACCCAGGTCACCTGGTCATGTGTGGTACCCAGCGTGGTTCCCAGGTTCCGATGACCTCCCCGGTACCAGGACCCCGGGTCACGTGGGGACACCTGCCCCAGGTGACCGGGTCACGTGGGGTCACCGGCCCCAGGTCAGCGGGTCACGTGGGGTCACCGGCCCCAGGTGACCGGGTCACGTGGGGTCACCGGCCCCAGGTCAGAGGGTCACGTGGGGACCCCGGACCCAGGTCACCTGGTCATGTGTGGTACCCAGCGTGGTTCCCAGGTTCCGATGACCTCCCCGGCACCAGGACCCCGGGTCACGTGGGGACACCGGCCCCAGGTGACCGGGTCATGTGGGGTCAACGGCCCCAGGTCAGCGGGTCACGTGGGGTCACCGGCCCCAGGTGACCGCGTCACGTGGGGACACCGGCCTCAGGTCAGCGGGTCACGTGGGGACACCGGCCCCAGGTCAGCGGGTCACGTGAGGACCCCGGACCCAGGTCAGCGGGTCACGTGGGGACACCGGCCCCAGGTCAGCGGGTCACGTGGGGACACCGGCCTCAGGTCAGCGGGTCATGTGGGGACACCGGCCCCAGGTCAGCGGGTCACGTGGGGACCCCGGACCCAGGTCAGCGGGTCACGTGGGGACACCGGCCCCAGGTAACCGGGTCATACCGAGTCCCCGGACCCAGGTCACCGGGTCAGTTCGGGACCCCGGACCCAGGTCGGGTCATGTCACGTCCCATGCCCGGGTCCCCGGGTTGGATTTTTACCCAGGCCCCGGGTCACGGGGTCATGTCGGGTCGCTGTCCCGGGTACCAGTGTCAGGTGACCACCCCGGCCCCGGGAGACGGAGTCATACCGGGTCCCCAACCCAGGTCCCCGGGTTGCATCGAGACAAAAGCACCGGATCACTGGATCACGTGGGGGCCCGGGCCCGGGTCCCCGGGTTGCATCGGGACACCAGCGAAGGACCACCGGGTCCTGTCGGGTCCACGGCCCGGGTCCCCTGGACAGGTCGTTAACCCGGCCCCAGGTCACCGGGTCATGTCGCGCACCCGGACTGGTTCCCACGTTCCAGTGACCACCCCGGCACCAGGACCCCGGGTCACGTGGGGACCCCGGCCCCAGGTCAGCGGGTCACGTGGGGACACCGGCCCAGGTCACCGGGTCACGTGGGGACCCCGGACCCAGGTCAGCGGGTCACGTGGGGACACCGGCCCCAGGACCCCGGGTCACGTGGGGACACCGGCCCCAGGTGACAGGGTCACGTGGGGACACCGGCCCCAGGTCACCGGGTCACGTGGGGACCCCGGCCCCAGGTCAGCGGGTCACGTGGGGACACCGGCCCCAGGTCACCGCGTCAGATCGGGACCCCGAACCCAGGTCCACGAGTCCGTCGACACCACAGCGCCGGGTCACCGGGTCATGTCGGGTACCTGGACTGGTTCCGAGGTTCCGATGACCACCACGGCACCAGGACCCCGGGTCACATGGGGACACCGGCCCCAGGTGACCGGGTCACGTGAGGACACTGGCCCCAGGTCACCGGGTCACGTGGGGACCCCGGACCCAGGTCAGCGGGTCACGTGGGGACACCGGCCCCAGGTGACCGGGTCACGTGGGGACACCGGCCCCAGGTCACCGGGTCACGTGGGGACCCCGGATCCAGGACCCCGGGTCACGTGGGGACACCGGCCCCAGGTCACCGGGTCACGTGGGGACCCCGGACCCAGGTCAGCGGGTCACGTGGGGACACCGGCCCCAGGTCAGCGGGTCACGTGGGGACCCCTGCCCCATGTCAGCGGGTCACGTGGGGACACCGGCCCCAGGTGACCGGGTCACGTGGGGACACCGGCCCCAGGACCCCGGGTCACGTGGGGACCCCGGACCCAGGTCACCGGGTCACGTGGGGACCCCGGACCCAGGTCAGCGGGTCACGTGGGGACACCGGCCCCAGGTCACCGTGTCACGTCGGGACCCGGGACCCAGGTCGGGTCATGTCACGTCCCATGCCCGGGTCCCCGGGTTGGATTTTTACCCAGGCCCCGGGTCACAGGGTCATGTCGGGTCAACGGCATGGGTACAACGGTCTGGTGACCACCCCGACACCAGGTCCCCGGGTCATGCGGGACACTGGACCAGGTACCCGTGTCCGGTCGACACCACAGCCCCAGGTCACCGGGTCAGGTCGGCACCCCGGAACCAGGTCACCGGGTCATGTCGGGACCCAGCCCGGGTCCCCGGGACGGGTTTTTACCCAAGCCCCAGATCACCGGGTCCTGTCGGGTCCCCGGCCCAGGTCCCCTGGACAGGTCGTTACCCCGGCCCCGGGTCACCGGGTCATGTCGGGTCGCTGTCCCGGGTAGCAGTGTCAGGTGACCACCCCGGCCCCGGGAGACGGAGTCATACCGGGTCCCCGGCCCGGGTCCCCGGGTCAGGTGGTTACCCTGGCCCCAGGTCACCGGGTCACGTCGGGACCCCGGACCCAGGTCCCCGGGTCGTATCGGGTCGCTGCCCCGGGTACCAGTGTCGGGTGACATCCCCGGCCCCAGGTCCCCGGGTCACGTGGGGACACCGGCCCGGGTCCCCGGGTTGCATCGGGACACCAGCGAAGGATCACCGGGTCCTGTCGGGTCCCCGGCCCGGGTCCCCGGACAGGTCGTTAACCCGGCCCCGGGTCACCGGGTCATGTCGCGCACCCGGCCTGGTTCCCAGGTTCCGGTGACCACCCCGGCACCAGGACCCCGGGTCACGTGGGGACACCGGCCCCAGGTGACCGGGTCACGTGGGGACACCGGCCCAGGTCACCGGGTCACGTGGGGACCCCGGACCCAGGTCAGCGGGTCACGTGGGGACACAGGCCCCAGGTCACCGGGTCACGTGGGGGCACCGGCCCCAGGACCCCGGGTCACGTGGGGACACCGGCCCCAGGTGAAAGGGTCACGTGGGGACACCGGCCCCAGGTCACCGGGTCACGTAGGGACCCCGGCCCCAGGTCAGCGGGTCACGTGGGGACACCGGCCCCAGGTCACCGCGTCAGGTCGGGACCCCGAACCCAGGTCCACGAGTCCGTCGACACCATAGCGCCGGGTCACCGGGTCGTGTCGGGTACCTGGACTGGTTCCCAGGTTCCGATGACTACCCCGACACCAGGTCCCCGGGTCACGTGGGGACACCGGCCCCAGGTGACCGGGTCACGTGGGGACACCGGCCCCAGGTCACCGGGTCACGTGGGGACACCGGCCCCAGGTCACCGGGTCAAGTGGGGACACCGGACCCTGGACCCCGGGTCACGTGGGGACACCGGCCCCAGGTGACCGGGTCACGTGGGGACACCGGCCCCAGGTCACCCGGTCACGTGGGGACACCGGCCCCAGGTCACCGGGTCACGTGGGGACCCCGGATCCAGGTCACCTGGTCATGTCTGGTACCCAGCCTGGTTCCCAGGTTCCGATGACCACCCCGGCACCAGGACCCCGGGTCACATGGGGACACCGGCCCCAGGTGACCGGGTCACGTGGGGACACCGGCCCCAGGTCAGCGGGTCACGTGGGGACCCCGGACCCAGGTCAGCGGGTCACGTGGGGACACCGGCCCCAGCTGACCGGGTCACGTGGGGACACCGGCCCCAGGTCACCGGGTCACGTGGGGACCCCGGACCCAGGTCAGCGGGTCACGTGGGGACACTGGCCCCAGGTCAGAGGGTCACGTGGGGACACCGGCCCCAAGTCAGCGGGTCACTTGGGGACCCCGGCCCCAGGTCAGCGGGTCACGTGGGGACACCGGCCCCAGGTCAGCGGGTCACGTGGGGACCCCGGCCCCAGGTCAGCGGGTCACGTGGGGACACCGGCCCCAGGTCACCGCGTCAGGTCGGGACCCCGAACCGAGGTCCACGAGTCCGTCCACACAACAGCGCAAGGTCACCGGGTCGTGTCGGGTACCTGGCCTGGTTCCCAGGTTCCGATGACCACCCCGGCACCAGGACCCCGGGTCACGTGGGGACACCGGCCCCAGGTGACCGGGTCACGTGGGGACACCGGCCCCAGGTCACCGGGTCACGTGGGGACCCCGGACCCAGGTCAGTGGGTCACGTGGGGACACCGGCCCCAGGTCACCGGGTCACGTGTGGACCCCGGACCCTGGACCCCGGGTCACGTGGGGACACCGGCCCCAGGTGACCGGGTCACGTGGGGACACCGGCCCCAGGTCACCGGGTCACGTGGGGACCCCGGATCCAGGACCCCGGGTCACGTGGGGACACCGGCCCCAGGTGACCGGGTCAAGTGGGGACACCGGCCCCAGGTCACCGGGTCACGTGGGGACACCGGCCCCAGGTCACCGGGTCAAGTGGGGACCCCGGACCCTGGACCCCGGGTCACGTGGGGACACCGGCCCCAGGTGACCGGGTCACGTGGGGACACCGGCCCCATGTCACCGGGTCACGTGGGGACACCGGCCCCAGGTCACCGGGTCACGTGGGGACCCCGGATCCAGGTCACCTGGTCATGTCTGGTACCCAGCCTGGTTCCCAGGTTCCGATGACCACCACGGCACCAGGACCCCGGGTCACGTGGGGACCCCGGCCCCAGGTCAGAGGGTCACGTGGGGACACCGGCCCCAGGTCACCGGGTCACGTGGGGACCCCGGCCCCAGGTCAGCGGGTCACGTGGGGACACCGGCCCCAGGTCACCGGGTCACGTGGGGACACCGGCCCCAGGACCCCGGGTCACGTGGGGACACCGGCCCCAGGTGACCGGGTCACGTGGGGACACCGGCCCCAGGTCACCGGGTCACGTGGGGACACCGGCCCCAGGTCAGAGGGTCACGTTGGGACACCGGCCCCAGGTCAGCGGGTCACGTGGGGACACCGGCCCCAGGTCAGCGGGTCACGTGGGGACCCCGGCCCCAGGTCAGCGGGTCACGTGGGGACACCGGCCCCAGGTCACCGCGTCAGGTCGGGACCCCGAACCCAGGTCCACGAGTCCGTCCACACCACAGCGCAAGGTCACCGGGTCGTGTCAGGTACCTGGCCTGGTTCCCAGGTTCCGATGACCACCCCGGCACCAGGACCCCGGGTCACGTGGGGACCCCGGCCCCAGGTCACCGGGTCAGGTCGGCACCCCGGAACCAGGTCACCGGGTCATGCCGGGACCCCGGCCCAGGTCCCCTGGACAGGTCGTTAACCCGGCCCCGGGTCACCGGGTCATGTCGGGTCGCTGTCCCGGGTAGCAGTGTCAGGTGACCACCCCGGCCCCGGGAGACGGAGTCATACCGGGTCCCCGGCCCGGGTCCCCGGGTCAGGTGGTTACCCTGGCCCCAGGTCACCGGGTCACGTCGGGACCCCGGACCCAGGTCCCCGGGTCGTATCGGGTCGCTGCCCCGGGTACCAGTGTCGGGTGACATCCCCGGCCCCAGGTCCCCGGGTCACGTGGGGTCCCCGGCCCGGGTCCCCGGGTTGCATCGGGACACCAGCGAAGGATCACCGGGTCCTGTCGGGTCCCCGGCCCGGGTCCCCGGACAGGTCGTTAACCCGGCCCTGGGTCACCGGGTCATGTCGCGCACCCGGCCTGGTTCCCAGGTTCCGGTGACCACCCCGGCACCAGGACCCCGGGTCACGTGGGGACACCGGCCCCAGGTCAGCGGGTCACGTGGGGACACCGTCCCAGGTCACCGGGTCACGTGGGGACCCCGGACCAAGGTCAGCGGGTCACGTGGGGACACCGGCCCCAGGTCACCGGGTCACGTGTGGACACCGGCCCCAGGACCCCGGGTCACGTGGGGACACCGGCCCCAGGTGACAGGGTCACGTGGGGACACCGGCCCCAGGTCAGCGGGTCACGTGGGGACCCCGGCCCCAGGTCAGCGGGTCACGTGGGGACACCGGCCCCAGGTCACCGCGTCAGGTTGGGACCCCGAACCCAGGTCCACGAGTCCGTCGACACCACAGCGCCGGGTCACCGGGTCGTGTCGGGTACCTGGCCTGGTTCCCAGGTTCCGATGACCACCCCGGCACCAGGACCCCGGGTCACGTGGGGTCACCGGCCCCAGGTCACCGGGTCACGTGGGGACCCCGGATCCAGGACCACGGGACACGTGGGGACACCGGCCCGGGTCCCCGGACAGGTCCTTAACCCGGCCCCGGGTCACCGGGTCATGTCGCGCACCCGGCCTGGTTCCCAGGTTCCGGTGACCACCCCGGCACCAGGACCCCGGGTCACGTGGGGACCCCGGCCCCAGGTCACCGGGTCACGTGGGGACACCAGACCAATTCACAAGGTCACGTGGGGACCCCGGCCCCAGGTCAGCGGGTCACGTGGGGACACCGGCCCCAGGTCACCGCGTCAGGTCGGGACCCCGAACCCAGGTCCACGAGTCTGTCGACACCACAGCGCCGGGTCACCGGGTCGTGTCGGGTACCTGGCCTGGTTCCCAGGTTCCGATGACCACCCCGGCACCAGGACCCCGGGTCACGTGGGGACACCGGCCCCAGGTGACCGGGTCACGTGGGGACACCGGACCCAGGTCACCGGGTCACGTGGGGACCCCGGACCCAGGTCAGCGGGTCACGTGGGGACACCGGCCCCAGGTCACCGGGTCACGTGGGGACCCCGGACCCTGGACCCCGGTTCACGTGGGGACACCGGCCCCAGGTGACCGGGTCACGTGGGGACACCGGCCCCAGGACCCCGGGTCACGTGGGGACACCGGCCCCAGGTGACCGGGTCACGTGGGGACCCCGGATCCAGGTCAGCGGGTCACGTGGGGTCACCGGCCCCAGGTTACCGCGTCAGGTCGGGACCCGGGACCTAGGTCGGGTCATGTCACGTCCCATGCCCGGGTCCCCGGGTTGGATTTTTACCCAGGCCCCGGGTCACAGGGTCATGTCGGGTCAACGGCCTGGGTACAACGGTCTGGTGACCACCCCGACCCCAGGTCCCCGGGTCATGACGGGACACCGGACCAGGTACCCGTGTCCGGTCGACACCACAGCCCCAGGTCACCGGGTCAGGTCGGCACCCCGGAACCAGGTCACCGGGTCATGTCGGGACCCAGCCCGGGTCCCCGGGACGAGTTTTTACCCAAGCCCCAGATCACCGGGTCCTGTCGGGTCCCCGGCCCAGGTCCCCTGGACAGGTCGTTACCCCGGCCCCGGGTCACCGGGTCATGTCGGGTCGCTGTCCCGGGTAGCAGTGTCAGGTGACCACCCCGGCCCCGGGAGACGGAGTCATACCGGGTCCCCGGCCCGGGTCCCCGGGTCAGGTGGTTACCCTGGCCCCAGGTCACCGGGTCAGGTCGGGACCCCGGACCCAGGTCCCCGGGTCGTATCGGGTCGCTGCCCAGGGTACCAGTGTCGGGTGACATCCCCGGCCCCAGGTCCCCGGGTCACGTTGGGTCCCCGGCCCGGGTCCCCGGGTTGCATCGGGACACCAGCGAAGGATCACCGGGTCCTGTCAGGTTCCCGGCCCGGGTCCCCTGGACAGGTCGTTAACCCGGCCCCGGGTCACCGGGTCATGTCGCGCACCCGGCCTGGTTCCCACGTTCCGGTGACCACCCCGGCACCAGGACCCCGGGTCACGTGGGGACACCGGCCCCAGGTCAGCGGGTCACGTGGGGACCCCGGCCCCAGGTCAGCGGGTCACGTGGGGACACCGGCCCCAGGTCAGCGGGTAACGTGGGGACCCCGGCCCCAGGTCACCGGGTCACGTGGGGACACCGGCCCCAGGTCACCGCGTCAGGTCGGGACCCCGAACCCAGGTCCACGAGTCCGTCGACACCACAGCGCCGGGTCACCGGGTCGTGTCGGGTACCTGGCCTGGTTCCCAGGTTCCGATGACCACCCCGGCACCAGGACCCCGGGTCACGTGGGGACACCGGCCCCAGGTGACCGGGTCACGTGGGGACACCGGCCCCAGGTCACCGGGTCACGTGGGGACCCCGGACCAAAGTCAGCGGGTCACGTGGGGACACCGGCCCCAGGTCAGCGGGTCACGTGGGGACACCGGACCCAGGACCCCGGGTCACGTGGGGACACCGGCCCCAGGTGACCGGGTCACGTGGGGACACCGGCCCCAGGTCACCGGGTCACGTGGGGACCCCGGATCCAGGACCCCGGGTCACGTGGGGACACTGGCCCCAGGTCAGCGGGTCACGTGGGGACCCCGGCCCCAGGTGACCGGGTCACGTGGGGACACCGGCCCCAGGTCAGCGGGTCACGTGGGAACCCCGGCCCCAGGTCAGCGGGTCACGTGGGAACCCCGGCCCCAGGTCAGCGGGTCACGTGGGGACACCGGCCCCAGGTCAGCGGGTCACGTGGGGACACCGGCCCCAGGTCAGCGGGTCACGTGGGGACACTGGCGCCAGGTCAGCGGGTCACGTGGGGACACCGGCCCCAGGTCACTGCGTCAGGTCGGGACCCCGAACCCAGGTCCACGAGTCCGTCGACACAACAGCCCCGGGTCACCGGGTCACGTGGGGACCCCGGACCCAGGTCAGCGGGTCACGTGGGGACACCGGCCCCAGGTCAGCGGGTCACGTGGGGACCCCGGCCCCAGGTCAGCGAGTCACGTGGGGACACCGGCCCCAGGTCAGCGGGTAACGTGGGGACCCCGGCCCCAGGTCAGCGGGTCACGTGGGGACACCGGCCCCAGGTCACCGCGTCAGGTCGGGACCCCGAACCCAGGTCCACGAGTCCGTCGACACCACAGCCCCGGGTCACCGGGTCGTGTCGGGTACCTGGCCTGGTTCCCAGGTTCCGATGACCACCCCGGCACCAGGACCCCGGGTCACGTGGGGACACCGGCCCCAGGTCACCGGGTCACGTGGGGACACCGGCCCCAGGTCACCGGGTCACGTGGGGACCCCGGACCCAGGTCAGCGGGTCACGTGGGGACACCGGCCCCAGGTCAGCGGGTCACGTGGGGACACCGGATCCAGGTCAGCGGGTCACGTGGGGTCACCGGCCCCAGGTCACCGCGTCAGGTCGGGACCCGGGACCTAGGTCGGGTCATGTCACGTCCCATGCCCGGGTCCCCGGGTTGGATTTTTACCCAGGCCCCGGGTCACAGGGTCATGTCGGGTCAACGGCCTGGGTACAACGGTCTGGTGACCACCCCGACACCAGGTCCCCGGGTCATGCGGGACACCGGACCAGGTCCCCGAGTCCGGTCGACACCACAGCCCCAGGTCACCGGGTCACGTCGGCACCCCGGAACCAGGTCACCGGGTCATGTCGGGACCCAGCCCGGGTCCCCGGGACGGGTTTTTACCCAAGCCCCAGATCACCGGGTCCTGTCGGGTCCCCGGCCCAGGTCCCCTGGACAGGTCGTTACCCCGGCCCCGGGTCACCGGGTCATGTCGGGTCGCTGTCCCGGGTAGCAGTGTCAGGTGACCACCCCGGCCCCGGGAGACGGAGTCATACCGGGTCCCCGGCCCGGGTCCCCGGGTCAGGTGGTTACCCTGGCCCCAGGTCACCGGGTCAGGTCGGGACCCCGGACCCAGGTCCCCGGGTCGTATCGGGTCGCTGCCCAGGGTACCAGTGTCGGGTGACATCCCCGGGCCCAGGTCCCCGGGTCACGTGGGGTCCCCGGCCCGGGTCCCCGGGTTGCATCGGGACACCAGCGAAGGATCACCGGGTCCTGTCAGGTTCCCGGCCCGGGTCCCCTGGACAGGTCGTTAACCCGGCCCCGGGTCACCGGGTCATGTCGCGCACCCGGCCTGGTTCCCACGTTCCGGTGACCACCCCGGCACCAGGACCCCGGGTCACGTGGGGACACCGGCCCCAGGTCAGCGGGTCACGTGGGGACCCCGGCCCCAGGTCAGCGGGTCACGTGGGGACACCGGCCCCAGGTCAGCGGGTAACGTGGGGACCCCGGCCCCAGGTCAGCGGGTCACGTGGGGACACCAGCCCCAGGTCACCGCGTCAGGTCGGGACCCCGAACCCAGGTCCACGAGTCCGTCGACACCACAGCGCCGGGTCACCGGGTCGTGTCGGGTACCTGGCCTGGTTCCCAGGTTCCGATGACCACCCCGGCACCAGGACCCCGGGTCACGTGGGGACACCGGCCCCAGGTGACCGGGTCACGTGGGGACACCGGCCCCAGGTCACCGGGTCACGTGGGGACCCCGGACCAAAGTCAGCGGGTCACGTGGGGACACCGGTCCCAGGACCCCGGGTCACATGGGGACACCGGCCCCAGGTGACCGGGTCACGTGGGGACACCGGCCCCAGGTCACCGGGTCACGTGGGGACCCCGGATCCAGGACCCCGGGTCACGTGGGGACACCGGCCCCAGGTCAGCGGGTCACGTGGGGACCCCGGCCCCAGGTGACCGGGTCACGTGGGGACACCGGCCCCAGGTCAGCGGGTCACGTGGGAACCCCGGCCCCAGGTCAGCGGGTCACGTGGGAACCCCAGCCCCAGGTCAGCGGGTCACGTGGGGACACCGGCCCCAGGTCACCGGGTCACGTGGGGACCCCGGCCCCAGGTCAGCGGGTCACGTGGGGACACTGGCGCCAGGTCAGCGGGTCACGTGGGGACACCGGACCCAGGACCCCGGGTCACGTGGGGACACCGGCCCCAGGTGACCGGGTCACGTGGGGACACTGGCCCCAGGTCACCGGGTCACGTGGGGACCCTGGACCCAGGACCCCGGGTCACGTGGGGACACCGGCCCCAGGTGACCGGGTCACGTGGGGACACCGGCCCCAGGTCACCGGGTCACGTAGGGACCCCGGACCCAGGACCCCGGGTCACGTGGGGACACCGGCCCCAGGTCACCGGGTCACGTGGGGACCCCGGATCCAGGTCACCTGGTCATGTCTGGTACCCAGCCTGGTTCCCAGGTTCCGATGACCACCCCGGCACCAGGACCCCGGGTCACGTGGGGACACCGGCCCCAGGTCACCGGGTCACGTGGGGACACCGGACCCAGGTCAGCGGGTCACGTGGGGACCCCGGACCCAGGTCAGCGGGTCACGTGGGGACACCGGCCCCAGGTCACCGCGTCAGGTCGGGACCCGGGACCTAGGTCGGGTCATGTCACGTCCCATGCCCGGGTCCCCGGGTTGGATTTTTACTCAGGCCCCGGGTCACAGGGTCATGTCGGGTCAACGGCCTGGGTACAACGGTCTGGTGACCACCCCGACCCCAGGTCCCCGGGTCATGACGGGACACCGGACCAGGTCCCCGAGTCCGGTCGACACCACAGCCCCAGGTCACCGGGTCACGTCGGCACCCCGGAACCAGGTCACCGGGTCATGTCGGGACCCAGCCCGGGTCGCCGGGAAGGGTTTTTACCCAAGCCCCAGATCACTGGGTCCTGTCGGGTCCCCGGCCCAGGTCCCCTGGACAGGTCGTTACCCCGGCCCCGGGTCACCGGGTCATGTCGGGTCGCTGTCCCGGGTAGCAGTGTCAGGTGACCACCCCGGCCCCGGGAGACGGAGTCATACCGGGTCCCCGGCCCGGGTCCCCGGGTCAGGTGGTTACCCTGGCCCCAGGTCACCGGGTCACGTCGGGACCCCGGACCCAGGTCCCCGGGTCGTATCGGGTCGCTGCCCCGGGTACCAGTGTCGGGTGACATCCCCGGCCCCAGGTCCCCGGGTCACGTGGGGTCCCCGGCCCGGGTCCCCGGGTTGCATCGGGACACCAGCGAAGGATCACCGGGTCCTGTCGGGTACCCAGCCCGGGTCCCCGGACAGGTCGTTAACCCGGCCCCGGGTCACCGGGTCATGTCGCGCACCCGGCCTGGTTCCCAGGTTCCGGTGACCACCCCGGCACCAGGACCCCGGGTCACGTTGGGACACCGGCCCCAGGTGACCGGGTCACGTGGGGACACCGGCCCCAGGTCACTGGGTCACATGGGGACCCCGGCCCCAGGTCAGCAGGTCACGTGGGGACACCGGCCCCAGTTCAGAGGGTAACGTGGGGACACCGGCCCCAGGTCACTGCGTCAGGTCGGGACCCCGAACCCAGGTCCACGAGTCCGTCGACACAACAGCCCCGGGTCACCGGGTCACGTGGGGACCCCGGACCCAGGTCAGCGGGTCACGTGGGGACACCGGCCCCAGGTCAGCGGGTCACGTGGGGACCCCGGCCCCAGGTCAGCAGGTCACGTGGGGACACCGGCCCCAGGTCAGCGGGTAACGTGGGGACACCGGCCCCAGGTGACCGGGTCACGTGGGGACACCGGCCCCAGGTCACCGCGTCAGGTCGGGACCCCGAACCCAGGTCCACGAGTCCGTCGACACCACAGCCCCGGGTCACCGGGTCGTGTCGGGTACCTGGCCTGGTTCCCAGGTTCCGATGACCACCCCGGCACCAGGACCCCGGGTCACGTGGGGACACCGGCCCCAGGTCACCGGGTCACGTGGGGACACCGGCCCCAGGTCACCGGGTCACGTGGGGACCCCGGACCCAGGTCAGCGGGTCACGTGGGGACACCGGCCCCAGGTCAGCGGGTCACGTGGGGACACCGGATCCAGGTCAGCGGGTCACGTGGGGTCACCGGCCCCAGGTCACCGCGTCAGGTCGGGACCCGGGACCTAGGTCGGGTCATGTCACGTCCCATGCCCGGGTCCCCGGGTTGGATTTTTACCCAGGCCCCGGGTCACAGGGTCATGTCGGGTCAACGGCCTGGGTACAACGGTCTGGTGACCACCCCGACACCAGATCCCCGGGTCATGCGGGACACCGGACCAGGTCCCCGAGTCCGGTCGACACCACAGCCCCAGGTCACCGGGTCAGGTCGGCACCCCGGAACCAGGTCACCGGGTCATGTCGGGACCCAGCCCGGGTCCCCGGGACGGGTTTTTACCCAAGCCCCAGATCACCGGGTCCTGTCGGGTCCCCGGCCCAGGTCCCCTGGACAGGTCGTTACCCCGGCCCCGGGTCACCGGGTCATGTCGGGTCGCTGTCCCGGGTAGCAGTGTCAGGTGACCACCCCGGCCCCGGGAGACGGAGTCATACCGGGTCCCCGGCCCGGGTCCCCGGGTCAGGTGGTTACCCTGGCCCCAGGTCACCGGGTCAGGTCGGGACCCCGGACCCAGGTCCCCGGGTCGTATCGGGTCGCTGCCCCGGGTACCAGTGTCGGGTGACATCCCCGGCCCCAGGTCCCCGGGTCACGTGGTGTCCCCGGCCCGGGTCCCCGGGTTGCATCGGGACACCAGCGAAGGATCACCGGGTCCTGTCGGGTCCCCGGCCCGGGTCCCCTGGACAGGTCGTTAACCCGGCCCCGGGTCACCGGGTCATGTCGCGCACCCGGCCTGGTTCCCAGGTTCCGGTGACCACCCCGGCACCAGGACCCCGGGTCACGTGGGGACCCCGGCCCCAGGTCAGCGGGTCACGTGGGGAACCTGGCCCCAGGTCAGCGGGTCACGTGGGGACACCGGCCCCAGGTGACCGGGTCACGTGGGGACACCGGCCCCAGGTCACCGTGTCACGTGGGGACACTGGCGCCAGGTCAACGGGTCACGTGGGGACCCCGGACCCAGGACCCCGGGTCACGTGGGTACACCGGCCCCAGGTGACCGGGTCACATGGGGACACCGGCCCCAGGTCACCGGGTCACGTGGGGACCCCGGACCCAGGTCAGCGGGTCACGTGGGGACACCGGCCCCAGTTCAGAGGGTAACGTGGGGACACCGGCCCCAGGTCACCGCGTCAGGTCGGGACCCCGAACCCAGGTCCACGAGTCCGTCGACACCACAGCCCCGGGTCACCGGGTCGTGTCGGGTACCTGGCCTGGTTTCCAGGTTCCGATGACCACCCCGGCACCAGGACCCCGGGTCACGTGGGGACACCGGCCCCAGGTCACCGGGTCACGTGGGGACCCCGGACCCAGGTCAGCGGGTCACGTGGGGACACCGGCCCCAGGTCAGCGGGTCACGTGGGGACCCCGGACCCTGGACCCCGGGTCACGTGGAGACACCGGCCCCAGGTCAGCGGGTCACGTGGGGACCCTGGCCCCAGGTCACCGGGTCACGTGGGGACCCCGGATCCAGGACCCCGGGTCACGTGGGGACACCGGCCCCAGGTGACCGGGTCACGTGGGGACCCCGGACCCAGGTCAGCGGGTCACGTGGGGACACCGGCCCCAGGTCAGCGGGTCACGTGGGGACCCCGGCCCCAGGTCAGCGGGTCACGTGGGGACACCGGCCCCAGGTCACCGGGTCACGTGGGGACCCCGGATCCAGGTCACCGGGTCAAGTGGGGACACTGGCCCCAGGTCACCGGGTCACGTGGGGACCCCGGACCCAGGTGACCGGGTCACGTGGGGACCCCGGACCCAGGTCAGCGGGTCACGTGGGGACACTGGCCCCAGGTCACCGGGTCACGTGGGTACCCCGGACCCAGGACCCCGGGTCACGTGGGGACACCGGCCCCAGGTCACCGGGTCACGTGGGGACACCGGCCCCAGGTCACCGGGTCATGTGGGGACCCCGGACCCAGGACCCCGGGTCACGTGGGGACACCGGCCCCAGGTGACCGGGTCACGTGGGGACACCGGCCCCAGGTCACCGGGTCACGTGGGGACCCCGGATCCAGGTCACCTGGTCATGTCTGGTACCCAGCCTGGTTCCCAGGTTCCGATGACCACCCCGGCACCAGGACCCCGGGTCACGTGGGGACACCGGCCCCAGGTCAGCGGGTCACGTGGGAACCCCAGCCCCAGGTCAGGGGGTCACGTGGGGACACCGGCCCCAGGTCACCGGGTCACGTGGGGACCCCGGCCCCAGGTCAGCGGGTCACGTGGGGACACTGGCGCCAGGTCAGCGGGTCACGTGGGGACACCGGACCCAGGACCCCGGGTCACGTGGGGACACCGGCCCCAGGTGACCGGGTCACGTGGGGACACTGGCCCCAGGTCACCGGGTCACGTGGGGACCCTGGACCCAGGACCCCGGGTCACGTGGTGTCACCGGCCCCAGGTGACCGGGTCACGTGGGGACACCGGCCCCAGGTCACCGGGTCACGTGGGGACCCCGGACCCAGGACCCCGGGTCACGTGGGGACACCAGCCCCAGGTCACCGGGTCACATGGGGACCCCGGATCCAGGTCACCTGGTCATGTCTGGTACCCAGCCTGGTTCCCAGGTTCCGATGACCACCCCGGCACCAGGACCCCGGGTCACGTGGGGACACCGGCCCCAGGTCACCGGGTCACGTGGGGACACCGGACCCAGGTCAGCGGGTCACGTGGGGACCCCGGACCCAGGTCAGCGGGTCACGTGGGGACACCGGCCCCAGGTCACCGTGTCAGGTCGGGACCCGGGACCTAGGTCGGGTCATGTCACGTCCCATGCCCGGGTCCCCGGGTTGGATTTTTACTCAGGCCCCGGGTCACAGGGTCATGTCGGGTCAACGGCCTGGGTACAAGGGTCTGGTGACCACCCCGACCCCAGGTCCCTGGGTCATGACGGGACACCGGACCAGGTCCCCGAGTCCGGTCGACACCACAGCCCCAGGTCACCGGGTCAGGTCGGCACCCCGGAACCAGGTCACCGGGTCATGTCGGGACCCAGCCCGGGTCCCCGGGACGGGTTTTTACCCAAGCCCCAGATCACCGGGTCCTGTCGGGTCCCCGGCCCAGGTCCCCTGGACAGGTCGTTACCCCGGCCCCGGGTCACCGGGTCATGTCGGGTCGCTGTCCCGGGTAGCAGTGTCAGGTGACCACCCCGGCCCCGGGAGACGGAGTCATACCGGGTCCCCGGCCCGGGTCCCCGGGTCAGGTGGTTACCCTGGCCCCAGGTCACCGGGTCAGGTCGGGACCCCGGACCCAGGTCCCCGGGTCGTATCGGGTCGCTGCCCCGGGTACCAGTGTCGGGTGACATCCCCGGCCCCAGGTCCCCGGGTCACGTGGTGTCCCCGGCCCGGGTCCCCGGGTTGCATCGGGACACCAGCGAAGGATCACCGGGTCCTGTCGGGTACCCAGCCCGGGTCCCCGGACAGGTCGTTAACCCGGCCCCGGGTCACCGGGTCATGTCGCGCACCCGGCCTGGTTCCCAGGTTCCGGTGACCACCCCGGCACCAGGACCCCGGGTCACGTTGGGACACCGGCCCCAGGTGACCGGGTCACGTGGGGACACCGGCCCCAGGTCACTGGGTCACGTGGGGACCCCGGACCCAGGTCAGCAGGTCACGTGGGGACACCGGCCCCAGTTCAGAGGGTAACGTGGGGACACCGGCCCCAGGTCACTGCGTCAGGTCGGGACCCCGAACCCAGGTCCACGAGTCCGTCGACACAACAGCCCCGGGTCACCGGGTCACGTGGGGACCCCGGACCCAGGTCAGCGGGTCACGTGGGGACACCGGCCCCAGGTCAGCGGGTCACGTGGGGACCCCGGCCCCAGGTCAGCGGGTCACGTGGGGACACCGGCCCCAGGTCAGCGGGTCACGTGGGGACCCCGGCCCCAGGTCAGCGGGTCACGTGGGGACACCGGCCCCAGGTCACCGCGTCAGGTCGGGACCCCGAACCCAGGTCCACGAGTCCGTCGACACCACAGCCCCGGGTCACCGGGTCGTGTCGGGTACCTGGCCTGGTTCCCAGGTTCCGATGACCACCCCGGCACCAGGACCCCGGGTCACGTGGGGACACCGGCCCCAGGTCAGCGGGTCACGTGGGGACACCGGCCCCAGGTCACCGGGTCACGTGGGGACCCCGGACCCAGGTCAGCGGGTCACGTGGGGACACCGGCCCCAGGTCACCGCGTCAGGTCGGGACCCGGGACCTAGGTCGGGTCATGTCACGTCCCATGCCCGGGTCCCCGGGTTGGATTTTTACCCAGGCCCCGGGTCACAGGGTCATGTCGGGTCAACGGCCTGGGTACAACGGTCTGGTGACCACCCCGACACCAGGTCCCCGGGTCATGCGGGACACCGGACCAGGTCCCCGAGTCCGGTCGACACCACAGCCCCAGGTCACCGGGTCAGGTCGGCACCCCGGAACCAGGTCACCGGGTCATGTCGGGACCCAGCCCGGGTCCCCGGGACGGGTTTTTACCCAAGCCCCAGATCACCGGGTCCTGTCGGGTCCCCGGCCCAGGTCCCCTGGACAGGTCGTTACCCCGGCCCCGGGTCACCGGGTCATGTCGGGTCGCTGTCCCGGGTAGCAGTGTCAGGTGACCACCCCGGCCCCGGGAGACGGAGTCATACCGGGTCCCCGGCCCGGGTCCCCGGGTCAGGTGGTTACCCTGGCCCCAGGTCACCGGGTCAGGTCGGGACCCCGGACCCAGGTCCCCGGGTCGTATCGGGTCGCTGCCCCGGGTACCAGTGTCGGGTGACATCCCCGGCCCCAGGTCCCCGGGTCACGTGGTGTCCCCGGCCCGGGTCCCCGGGTTGCATCGGGACACCAGCGAAGGATCACCGGGTCCTGTCGGGTCCCCGGCCCGGGTCCCCTGGACAGGTCGTTAACCCGGCCCCGGGTCACCGGGTCATGTCGCGCACCCGGCCTGGTTCCCAGGTTCCGGTGACCACCCCGGCACCAGGACCCCGGGTCACGTGGGGACCCCGGCCCCAGGTCAGCGGGTCACGTGGGGAACCTGGCCCCAGGTCAGCGGGTCACGTGGGGACACCGGCCCCAGGTGACCGGGTCACGTGGGGACACCGGCCCCAGGTCACCGTGTCACGTGGGGACACTGGCGCCAGGTCAACGGGTCACGTGGGGACCCCGGACCCAGGACCCCGGGTCACGTGGGTACACCGGCCCCAGGTGACCGGGTCACATGGGGACACCGGCCCCAGGTCAGCGGGTCACGTGGGGACCCCGGACCCAGGTCAGCGGGTCACGTGGGGACACCGGCCCCAGTTCAGAGGGTAACGTGGGGACACCGGCCCCAGGTCACCGCGTCAGGTCGGGACCCCGAACCCAGGTCCACGAGTCCGTCGACACCACAGCCCCGGGTCACCGGGTCGTGTCGGGTACCTGGCCTGGTTTCCAGGTTCCGATGACCACCCCGGCACCAGGACCCCGGGTCACGTGGGGACACCGGCCCCAGGTCACCGGGTCACGTGGGGACCCCGGACCCAGGTCAGCGGGTCACGTGGGGACACCGGCCCCAGGTCAGCGGGTCACGTGGGGACCCCGGACCCTGGACCCCGGGTCACGTGGAGACACCGGCCCCAGGTCAGCGGGTCACGTGGGGACCCTGGCCCCAGGTCACCGGGTCACGTGGGGACCCCGGATCCAGGACCCCGGGTCACGTGGGGACACCGGCCCCAGGTGACCGGGTCACGTGGGGACCCCGGACCCAGGTCAGCGGGTCACGTGGGGACACCGGCCCCAGGTCAGCGGGTCACGTGGGGACCCCGGCCCCAGGTCAGCGGGTCACGTGGGGACACCGGCCCCAGGTCACCGGGTCACGTGGGGACCCCGGATCCAGGTCACCGGGTCAAGTGGGGACACTGGCCCCAGGTCAGCGGGTCACGTGGGGACCCCGGACCCAGGTGACCGGGTCACGTGGGGACCCCGGACCCAGGTCAGCGGGTCACGTGGGGACACTGGCCCCAGGTCACCGGGTCACGTGGGTACCCCGGACCCAGGACCCCGGGTCACGTGGGGACACCGGCCCCAGGTGACCGGGTCACGTGGGGACACCGGCCCCAGGTCACCGGGTCACGTGGGGACCCCGGACCCAGGACCCCGGGTCACGTGGGGACACCGGCCCCAGGTGACCGGGTCACGTGGGGACACCGGCCCCAGGTCACCGGGTCACGTGGGGACCCCGGATCCAGGTCACCTGGTCATGTCTGGTACCCAGCCTGGTTCCCAGGTTCCGATGACCACCCCGGCACCAGGACCCCGGGTCACGTGGGGACACCGGCCTCAGGTCACCGGGTCACGTGGGGACCACGGACCCAGGTCAGCGGGTCACGTGGGGACACCGGCCCCAGGTCAGCGGGTCACGTGGGGACCCCGGACCCTGGACCCCGGGTCACGTGGAGACACCGGCCCCAGGTCAGCGGGTCACGTGGGGACCCTGGCCCCAGGTCACCGGGTCACGTGGGGACCCCGGATCCAGGACCCCGGGTCACGTGGGGACACCGGCCCCAGGTGACCGGGTCACGTGGGGACCCCGGACCCAGGTCAGCGGGTCACGTGGGGACACCGGCCCCAGGTCAGCGGGTCACGTGGGGACCCCGGCCCCAGGTCAGCGGGTCACGTGGGGACACCGGCCCCAGGTCACCGGGTCACGTGGGGACCCCGGATCCAGGTCACCGGGTCAAGTGGGGACACTGGCCCCAGGTCACCGGGTCACGTGGGGACCCCGGACCCAGGTGACCGGGTCACGTGGGGACCCCGGACCCAGGTCAGCGGGTCACGTGGGGACACTGGCCCCAGGTCACCGGGTCACGTGGGTACCCCGGACCCAGGACCCCGGGTCACGTGGGGACACCGGCCCCAGGTGACCGGGTCACGTGGGGACACCGGCCCCAGGTCACCGGGTCACGTGGGGACCCCGGACCCAGGACCCCGGGTCACGTGGGGACACCGGCCCCAGGTGACCGGGTCACGTGGGGACACCGGCCCCAGGTCACCGGGTCACGTGGGGACCCCGGATCCAGGTCACCTGGTCATGTCTGGTACCCAGCCTGGTTCCCAGGTTCCGATGACCACCCCGGCACCAGGACCCCGGGTCACGTGGGGACACCGGCCCCAGGTGACCGGGTCACGTGGGGACACCGGCCCCAGGTCAGCGGGTCACGTGGGGACCCCGGACCCAGGTCAGCGGGTCACGTGGGGACACCGGCCCCAGGTCACCGCGTCAGGTCGGGACCCGGGACCTAGGTCGGGTCATGTCACGTCCCATGCCCGGGTCCCCGGGTTGGATTTTTACCCAGGCCCCGGGTCACAGGGTCATGTCGGGTCAACGGCCTGGGTACAACGGTCTGGTGACCACCCCGACCCCAGGTCCTCGGGTCATGACGGGACACCGGACCAGGTCCCTGAGTCCGGTCGACACCACAGCCCCAGGTCACCGGGTCAGATCGGCACCCTGGAACCAGGTCACCGGGTCCTGTCGGGTCCCCGGCCCAGGTCCCCTGGACAGGTCGTTACCCCGGCCCCGGGTCACCGGGTCATGTCGGGTCGCTGTCCCGGGTAGCAGTGTCAGGTGACCACCCCGGCCCCGGGAGACGGAGTCATACCGGGTCCCCGGCCCGGGTCCCCGGGTCAGGTGGTTACCCTGGCCCCAGGTCAGCGGGTCACGTGGGGACCCCGGCCCCAGGACCCCGGGTCACGTGGGGACACCGGCCCCAGGTCACCGGGTCACGTGGGGACACCGGCCCCAGGTCACCGGGTCAGGTCGGCACCCCGGACCCAGGTCGGGTCATGTCACGTCCCATGCCCGGGTCCCCGGGTTGGATTTTTACTCAGGCCCCGGGTCACAGGGTCATGTCGGGTCAACGGCCTGGGTACAACGGTCTGGTAACCACCCCGACCCCGGGTCCCCTGGTCATGCGGGACACCGGACCAGGTCCCCGAGTACGGTCGACACCACAGCCCCAGGTCACCGGGTCACGTCGGCACCCCGGAACCAGGTCACCGGGTCATGCCGGGACCCCGGCCCAGGTCCCCTGGACAGGTCGTTAACCCGGCCCCGGGTCACCGGGTCATGTTGCGCACCCGGCCTGGTTCCCAGGTTCCGATGACCACCCCGGCACCAGGACCCCGGGTCACGTGGGGACACCGGCCCCAGGTCACCGGGTCACGTGGGGACACCGGCCCCAGGTCACCGGGTCACGTGGGGACCCCGGACCCAGGTCAGCGGGTCACGTGGGGACACCGGCCCCAGTTCAGAGGGTCACGTGGGGACACCGGCTCCAGGTCACCGCGTCAGGTCGGGACCCCGAACCCAGGTCCACGAGTCCGTCGACACCAAAGCGCCGGGTCACCGGGTCGTGTCGGGTACCTGGCCTGGTTCCCAGGTTCCGATGACCACCCCGGCACCAGGACCCCGGGTCACGTGGGGACACCGGCCCCAGGTGACCGGGTCACGTGGGGACACCGGCCCCAGGTCACCGGGTCACGTGGGGACCCCGGACCCAGGTCAGCGGGTCACGTGGGGTCACCGGCCCCAGGTCACCGCGTCAGGTCGGGACCCGGGACCTAGGTCGGGTCATGTCACGTCCCATGCCCGGGTCCCCGGGTTGGATTTTTACCCAGGCCCCGGGTCACAGGGTCATGTCGGGTCAACGGCCTGGGTACAACGGTCTGGTGACCACCCCGACACTAGGTCCCCGGGTCATGTGGGACACCGGACCAGGTACCTGTGTCCGGTCGACACCACAGCCCCAGGTCACCGGGTCAGGTCGGCACCCCGGAACCAGGTCCCCGGGTCGTATCGGGTCGCTGCCCCGGGTACCAGTGTCGGGTGACATCCCCGGCCCCAGGTCCCCGGATCACGTGGGGTCCCCGGCCCGGGTCTCCGGGTTGCATCGGGACACCAGCGAAGGATCACCGGGTCCTGTCGGGTCCCCGGCCCGGGTCCCCTGGACAGGTCGTTAACCCGGCCCCGGGTCACCGGGTCATGTCGCGCACCCGGCCTGGTTCCCAGGTTCCGGTGACCACCCCGGCACCAGGACCCCGGGTCACGTTGGGGACACCGGCCCCAGGTCAGCGGGTCACGTGGGGACCCTGGCCCCAGGTCAGCGGGTCACGTGGGGACACCGGCCCCAGGTAACCGGGTCACGTGGGGACACCGGTCCCAGGTCACCGGGTCAGGTCGGCACCCCGGACCCAGGTCGGGTCATGTCACGTCCCATGCCCGGGTCCCCGGGTTGGATTTTTACTCAGGCCCCGGGTCACAGGGTCATGTCGGGTCAACGGCCTGGGTACAACGGTCTGGTGACCACCCCGACCCCGGGTCCCCTGGTCATGCGGGACACCAGACCAGGTCCCCGAGTCCGGTCGACACCACAGCCCCAGGTCACCGGGTCACGTCGGCACCCCGGAACCAGGTCACCGGGTCATGCCGGGATCCCGGCCCAGGTCCCCTGGACAGGTCGTTACCCCGGCCCCGGGTCACCGGGTCATGTCGCGCACCCGGCCTGGTTCCCAGGTTCCGATGACCACCCCGGCACCAGGACCCCGGGTCACGTGGGGACACCGGCCCAAGGTGACCGGGTCACGTGGGGACACCGGCCCCAGGTCACCGGGTCACGTGGGGACCCCGGCCCCAGGTCACCGGGTCACGTGGGGACACCGGCCCCATGTCAGCGGGTCACGTGGGGACCCCGGCCCCAGGTCAGCGGGTCACGTGGGGACACCGGCCCCAGGTCACCGCGTCAGGTCGGGACCCCGAACCCAGGTCCACGAGTCCGTCGACACCACAGCGCCGGGTCACCGGGTCGTGTCGGGTACCTTGCCTGGTTCCCAGGTTCCGATGACCACCCCGGCACCAGGACCCCGGGTCACGTGGGGACACCGGCCCCAGGTGACCGGGTCACGTGGGGACACCGGCCCCAGGTCACCGGGTCACGTGGGGACCCCGGACCCAGGTCAGCGGGTCACGTGGGGACACCGGCCCCAGGTCACCGGGTCACGTGGGGACCCCGGACCCTGGACCCCGGGTCACGTGGGGACACCGGCCCCAGGTGACCGGGTCACGTGGGGACACCGGATCCAGGTCAGCGGGTCACGTGGGGTCACCGGCCCCAGGTCACCGCGTCAGGTCGGGACCCGGGACCTAGGTCGGGTCATGTCACGTCCCATGCCCTGGTCCCCGGGTTGGATTTTTACCCAGGCCCCGGGTCACAGGGTCATGTCGGTTCAACGGCCTGGGTACAACGGTCTGGTGACCACCCCGACACCAGGTCCCCGGGTCATGCGGGACACCGGACCAGGTACCCGTGTCCGGTCGACACCACAGCCCCAGGTCACCGGGTCAGGTCGGCACCCCGGAACCAGGTCACCGGGTCATGTCGGGACCCAGCCCGGGTCCCCGGGACGGGTTTTTACCCAAGCCCCAGATCACCGGGTCCTGTCGGGTCCCCGGCCCAGGTCCCCTGGACAGGTCGTTACCCCGGCCCCGGGTCACCGGGTCATGTCGGGTCGCTGTCCCGGGTAGCAGTGTCAGGTGACCACCCCGGCCCCGGGAGACGGAGTCATACCGGGTCCCCGGCCCGGGTCCCCGGGTCAGGTGGTTACCCTGGCCCCAGGTCACCGGGTCAGGTCGGGACCCCGGACCCAGGTCCCCGGGTCATATCGGGTCGCTGCCCCGGGTACCAGTGTCGGGTGACATCCCCGGCCCCAGGTCCCCGGGTCACGTGGGGTCCCCGGCCCGGGTCCCCGGGTTGCATCGAGACACCAGCGAAGGATCACCGGGTCCTGTCAGGTCAACGGCCTGGGTACAACGGTCTGGTGACCACCCCGACCCCGGGTCCCCTGGTCATGCGGGACACCGGACCAGGTCCCCGAGTCCGGTTGACACCACAGCCCCAGGTCACCGGGTCAGGTCGGCACCCCGGAACCAGGTCACCGGGTCATGCCGGGATCCCGGCCCAGGTCCCCTGGACAGGTCGTTAACCCGGCCCCGGGTCACCGGGTCATGTCGCGCACCCGGCCTGGTTCCCAGGTTCCGATGACCACCCCGGCACCAGGACCCCGGGTCATGTGGGGACCCCGGCCCCAGGTGACCGGGTCACGTGGGGACACCGGCCCCAGGTCACCGGGTCACGTGGGGACCCCGGACCCAGGTCAGCGGGTCACGTGGGGACACCGGCTCCAGGTCACCGGGTCAGGTCGGGACCCCGGACCCAGGTCGGGTCATGTCACATCCCATGCCCGGGTCCCCGGGTTGGATTTTTACTCAGGCACTGGGTCACAGGGTCATGTCGGGTCAACGGCCTGGGTACATCGGTCTGGTGACCACCCCGACACCAGGTCCCCGGGTCATGACGGGACACCGGACCAGGTCCCCGAGTCCGGTCGACACCACAGCCCCAGGTCACCGGGTCAGGTCGGCACCCCGGAACCAGGTCACCGGGTCATGTCGGGACCCAGCCCGGGTCCCCGGGACGGGTCGTTACCCCAGCCCCGGGTCACCGGGTCAGGTTGGGACCCCGGACCCAAGTCCCCGGGTCGTATCGGGTCGCAGCCCAGGGTACCAGTGTCGGGTGACATCCCCGGCCCCAGGTCCCCGGGTCACGTGGGGTCCCCGGCCCGGGTCCCCGGGTTGCATCGGGACACCAGCGAAGGATCACCGGGTCCTGTCGGGTCCCCGGCCCGGGTCCCCTGGACAGGTCGTTAACCCGGCCACGGGTCACCGGGTCATGTCGCGCACCCGGCCTGGTTCCCAGGTTCCGGTGACCACCCCGGCACCAGGACCCCGGGTCACGTGGGGACACCGGACCCAGGTGACCGGGTCACGTGGGGACACCGGCCCCAGGTCACCGGGTCACGTGGGGACCCCGGACCCAGGTCAGCGGGTCACGTGGGGACACCGGCCCCAGGTCAGAGGGTCACGTGGGGACACCGGCCCCAGGTCAGCGGGTCACGTGGGGACACCGGCCCCAGGTGACCGGGTCACGTGGGGACACCGGCCCCAGGTCACCGGGTCACGTGGGGACCCCGGATCCAGGACCCCGGGTCACGTGGGGACACCGGCCCCAGGTCACCGGGTCACGTGGGGACACCGGCCCCAGGTCACCGGGTCACGTGGGGACCCCGGACCCAGGTCAGCGGGTCACGTGGGGACACCGGCCCCAGGTGACCGGGTCACGTGGGGACCCCGGATCCAGGACCACGGGTCACGTGGGGACACCGGCCCCAGGTGACCGGGTCACGTGGGGACACCGGCCCCAGGACCACGGGTCACGTGGGGACACCGGCCCCAGGTCACCGGGTCACGTGGGGACCCCGGATCCAGGTCAGCGGGTCACGTGGGGTCACCGGCCCCAGGTTACCGCGTCAGGTCGGGACCCGGGACCTAGGTCGGGTCATGTCACGTCCCATGCCCGGGTCCCCGGGTTGGATTTTTACCCAGGCCCCGGGTCACAGGGTCATGTCGGGTCAACGGCCTGGGTACAACGGTCTGGTGACCACCCCGACACCAGGTCCCCGGGTCATGCGGGACACCGGACCAGGTCCCCGTGTCCGGTCGACACCACAGCCCCAGGTCACCGGGTCAGGTCGGCACCCCGGAACCAGGTCACCGGGTCATGTCGGGACCCAGCCCGGGTCCCCGGGACGGGTTTTTACCCAAGCCCCAGATCACAGGGTCCTGTCGGGTCCCCGGCCCAGGTCCCCTGGACAGGTCGTTACCCCGGCCCCGGGTCACCGGGTCATGTCGGGTCGCTGTCCCGGGTAGCAGTGTCAGGTGACCACCCCGGCCCCGGGAGACGGAGTCATACCGGGTCCCCGGCCCGGGTCCCCGGGTCAGGTGGTTACCCTGGCCCCAGGTCACCGGGTCAGGTCGGGACCCCGGACCCAGGTCCCCGGGTCGTATCGGGTCGCTGCCCAGGGTACCAGTGTCGGGTGACATCCCCGGCCCCAGGTCCCCGGGTCACGTGGGTCCCCGGCCCGGGTCCCCGGGTTGCATCGGGACACCAGCGAAGGATCACCGGGTCCTGTCAGGTTCCCGGCCCGGGTCCCCTGGACAGGTCGTTAACCCGGCCCCGGGTCACCGGGTCATGTCGCGCACCAGGCCTGGTTCCCAGGTTCCGGTGACCACCCCGGCACCAGGACCCCGGATCACGTGGGGACACCGGCCCCAGGTCAGCGGGTAACGTGGGGACCCCGGCCCCAGGTCAGCGGGTCACGTGGGGACACCGGCCCCAGGTCACCGCGTCAGGTCGGGACCCCGAACCCAGGTCCACGAGTCCGTCGACACCACAGCGCCGGGTCACCGGGTCGTGTCGGGTACCTGGCCTGGTTCCCAGGTTCCGATGACCACCCCGGCACCAGGACCCCGGGTCACGTGGGGACTCCGGCCCCAGGTGACCGGGTCATGTGGGGATACCGGCCCCAGGTCACCGGGTCACGTGGGGACCCCGGACCAAAGTCAGCGGGTCACGTGGGGACACCGGCCCCAGGTCACCAGGTCACGTGGGGACACCGGCCCCAGGACCCCGGGTCACGTGGGGACACCGGCCCCAGGTCACCGGGTCACGTGGGGACACCGGCCCCAGGTCACCGGGTCACGTGGGGACCCCGGATCCAGGACCCCGGGTCACGTGGGGACACCGGCCCCAGGTCAGCGGGTCACGTGGGGACCCCGGCCCCAGGTGACCGGGTCACTTGGGGACACCGGCCCCAGGTCAGCCGGTCACGTGGGGACCCCGGCCCCAGGTCAGCGGGTCACGTGGGGACACCGGCCCCAGGTCACCGGGTCACGTGGGGACCCCGGACCCAGGTCAGCGGGTCACGTGGGGACACTGGCGCCAGGTCAGCGGGTCACGTGGGGACACCGGACCCAGGACCACGGGTCACGTGGGGACACCGGCCCCAGGTCACCGGGTCACGTGGGGACCCCGGACCCTGGACCCCGGGTCACGTGGGGACACCGGCCCCAGGTGACCGGGTCACGTGGGGACACCGGCCCCAGGTCACCGGGTCACGTGGGGACCCCGGACCCTGGACCCCGGGTCACGTGGGGACACCGGCCCCAGGTGACCGGGTCACGTGGGGACACCGGCCCCAGGTCACCGGGTCACGTGGGGACCCCGGATCCAGGTCACCTGGTCATGTCTGGTACCCAGCCTGGTTCCCAGGTTCCGATGACCACCCCGGCACCAGGACCCCGGGTCACGTGGGGACACCGGCCCCAGGACCCCGGGTCACGTGGGGACACCGGACCCAGGTCAGCAGGTCACGTGGGGACACCGGCCCCAGTTCAGAGGGTAACGTGGGGACACCGGCCCCAGGTCACTGCGTCAGGTCAGGACCCCGAACCCAGGTCCACGAGTCCGTCGACACAACAGCCCCGGGTCACCGGGTCACGTGGGGACCCCGGACCCAGGTCAGCGGGTCACGTGGGGACACCGGCCCCAGGTCAGCGGGTCACGTGGGGACCCCGGCCCCAGGTCACCGGGTCACGTGGGGACACCGGCCCCAGGTCAGCGGGTAACGTGGGGACCCCGGCCCCAGGTCAGCGGGTCACGTGGGGACACCGGCCCCAGGTCACCGCGTCAGGTCGGGACCCCGAACCCAGGTCCACGAGTCCGTCGACACCACAGCCCCGGGTCACCGGGTCGTGTCGGGTACCTGGCCTGGTTCCCAGGTTCCGATGACCACCCCGGCACCAGGACCCCGGGTCACGTGGGGACACCGGCCCCAGGTCACCGGGTCACGTGGGGACACCGGCCCCAGGTCAGCGGGTCACGTGGGGACCCCGGACCCAGGTCAGCGGGTCACGTGGGGACACCGGCCCCAGGTCAGCGGGTCACGTGGGGACACCGGATCCAGGTCAGCGGGTCACGTGGGGTCACCGGCCCCAGGTCACCGCGTCAGGTCGGGACCCGGGACCTAGGTCGGGTCATGTCACGTCCCATGCCCGGGTCCCCGGGTTGGATTTTTACCCAGGCCCCGGGTCACAGGGTCATGTCGGGTCAACGGCCTGGGTACAACGGTCTGGTGACCACCCCGACACCAGGTCCCCGGGTCATGCGGGACACCGGACCAGGTCCCCGAGTCCGGTCGACACCACAGCCCCAGGTCACCGGGTCAGGTCGGCACCCCGGAACCAGGTCACCGGGTCATGTCGGGACCCAGCCCGGGTCCCCGGGACGGGTTTTTACCCAAGCCCCAGATCACCGGGTCCTGTCGGGTCCCCGGCCCAGGTCCCCTGGACAGGTCGTTACCCCGGCCCCGGGTCACCGGGTCATGTCGGGTCGCTGTCCCGGGTACCAGTGTCAGGTGACCACCCCGGCCCCGGGAGACGGAGTCATACCGGGTCCCCGGCCCGGGTCCCCGGGTCAGGTGGTTACCCTGGCCCCAGGTCACCGGGTCACGTCGGGACCCCGGACCCAGGTCCCCGGGTCGTATCGGGTCGCTGCCCCGGGTACCAGTGTCGGGTGACATCCCCGGCACCAGGACCCCGGGTCACGTGGGGACACCGGCCCCAGGTGACCGGGTCACGTGGGGACCCTGGCCCCAGGTCAGCGGGTCACGTGGGGACACCGGCCCCAGGTGACCGGGTCACGTGGGGACACCGGCCCCAGGTCACCGGGTCACGTGGGGACACTGGCGCCAGGTCAACGGGTCACGTGGGGACCCCGGACCCAGGACCCCGGGTCACGTGGGGACACCGGCACCAGGTGACCGGGTCACATGGGGACACCGGCCCCAGGTCACCGGGTCTCGTGGGGACCCCGGACCCAGGTCAGCGGGTCACGTGGGGACACCGGCCCCAGTTCAGAGGGTAACGTGGGGACACCGGCCCCAGGTCACCGCGTCAGGTCGGGACCCCGAACCCAGGTCCACGAGTCCGTCGACACCACAGCGCCGGGTCACCGGGTCGTGTCGGGTACCTGGCCTGGTTTCCAGGTTCCGATGACCACCCCGGCACCAAGACCCCGGGTCACGTGGGGACACCGGCCCCAGGTCACCGGGTCACGTGGGGACCCCGGACCCAGGTCAGCGGGTCACGTGGGGACACCGGCCCCAGGTCAGCGGGTCACGTGGGGACCCCGGACCCTGGACCCCGGGTCACGTGGGGACACCGGCCCCAGGTCAGCGGGTCACGTGGGGACCCCGGCCCCAGGTCAGCGGGTCACGTGGGGACCCCGGATCCAGGACCCCGGGTCACGTGGGGACACCGGCCCCAGGTGACCGGGTCACGTGGGGACCCCCGGACCCAGGTCAGCGGGTCACGTGGGGACACCGGCCCCAGGTCAGCGGGTCACGTGGGGACCCCGGCCCCAGGTCAGCGGGTCACGTGGGGACACCGGCCCCAGGTCACCGGGTCACGTGGGGACCCCGGATCCAGGTCACCGGGTCAAGTGGGGACACTGGCCCCAGGTCACCGGGTCACGTGGGGACACCGGCCCCAGGTGACCGGGTCACGTGGGGACCCCGGACCCAGGTCAGCGGGTCACGTGGGGACACTGGCCCCAGGTCACCGGGTCACATGGGTACCCCGGACCCAGGACCCCGGGTCACGTGGGGACACCGGCCCCAGGTGACCGGGTCACGTGGGGACACCGGCCCCAGGTCACCGGGTCACGTGGGGACCCCGGACCCCGGACCCCGGGTCACGTGGGGACACCGGCCCCAGGTGACCGGGTCACGTGGGGACACCGGCCCCAGGTCACCGGGTCACGTGGGGACCCCGGATCCAGGTCACCTGGTCATGTCTGGTACCCAGCCTGGTTCCCAGGTTCCGATGACCACCCCGGCACCAGGACCCCGGGTCACGGGGGACACCGGCCCCAGGTGACTGGGTCACGTGGGGACACCGGCCCCAGGTCAGCGGGTCACGTGGGGACCCCGGCCCCAGGACCCCGGGTCACGTGGGGACACCGGCCCCAGGTCACCGCGTCAGGTCGGGACCCGGGACCTAGGTCGGGTCATGTCACGTCCCATGCCCGGGTCCCCGGGTTGGATTTTTACTCAGGCCCCGGGTCACAGGGTCATGTCGGGTCAACGGCCTGGGTACAACGGTCTGGTGACCACCCCGACCCCAGGTCCCCGGGTCATGACGGGACACCGGACCAGGTCCCCGAGTCCGGTCGACACCACAGCCCCAGGTCACCGGGTCACGTCGGCACCCCGGAACCAGGTCACCGGGTCATGTCGGGACCCAGCCCGGGTCCCCGGGACGGGTTTTTACCCAAGCCCCAGATCACCGGGTCCTGTCGGGTCCCCGGCCCAGGTCCCCTGGACAGGTCGTTACCCCGGCCCCGGGTCACCGGGTCATGTCGGGTCGCTGTCCCGGGTAGCAGTGTCAGGTGACCACCCCGGCCCCGGGAGACGGAGTCATACCGGGTCCCCGGCCCGGGTCCCCGGGTCAGGTGGTTACCCTGGCCCCAGGTCAGCGGGTCACGTGGGGACACCGGCCCCAGGTCACCGGTTCACGTGGGGACCCCGGACCCTGGACCCCGGGTCACGTGGGGACACCGGCCCGGGTCTCCGGGTTGCATCGGGACACCAGCGAAGGATCACCGGGTCCTGTCGGGTCCCCGGCCCGGGTCCCCTGGACAGGTCGTTAACCCGGCCCCGGGTCACCGGGTCATGTCGCGCACCCGGCCTGGTTCCCAGGTTCCGGTGACCACCCCGGCACCAGGACCCCGGGTCACGTTGGGGACACCGGCCCCAGGTCAGCGGGTCACGTGGGGACCCTGGCCCCAGGTCAGCGGGTCACGTGGGGACACCGGCCCCAGGTAACCGGGTCACGTGGGGACACCGGTCCCAGGTCACCGGGTCAGGTCGGCACCCCGGACCCAGGTCGGGTCATGTCACGTCCCATGCCCGGGTCCCCGGGTTGGATTTTTACTCAGGCCCCGGGTCACAGGGTCATGTCGGGTCAACGGCCTGGGTACAACGGTCTGGTGACCACCCCGACCCCGGGTCCCCTGGTCATGCGGGACACCAGACCAGGTCCCCGAGTCCGGTCGACACCACAGCCCCAGGTCACCGGGTCAGGTCAGCACCCCGGAACCAGGTCACCGGGTCATGCCGGGATCCCGGCCCAGGTCCCCTGGACAGGTCGTTACCCCGGCCCCGGGTCACCGGGTCATGTCGCGCACCCGGCCTGGTTCCCAGGTTCCGATGACCACCCCGGCACCAGGACCCCGGGTCACGTGGGGACCCCGGCCCAAGGTGACCGGGTCACGTGGGGACACCTGCCCCAGGTCACCGGGTCACGTGGGGACACCGGCCCCAGGTCAGCGGGTCACGTGGGGACCCCGGCCCCAGGTCAGCGGGTCACGTGGGGACACCGGCCCCATGTCAGCGGGTCACGTGGGGACCCCGGCCCCAGGTCACCGGGTCACGTGGGGACCCCGGACCCAGGTCAGCGGGTCACGTGGGGACACCGGCCCCAGGTCAGCGGGTCACGTGGGGACCCCGGACCCTGGACCCCGGGTCACGTGGGGACACTGGCCCCAGGTGACCGGGTCACGTGGGGACACCGGATCCAGGTCAGCGGGTCACGTGGGGTCACCGGCCCCAGGTCACCGCGTCAGGTCGGGACTCGGGACCTAGGTCGGGTCATGTCACGTCCCATGCCCTGGTCCCCGGGTTGGATTTTTACCCAGGCCCCGGGTCACAGGGTCATGTCGGGTCAACGGCCTGGGTACAACGGTCTGGTGACCACCCCAACACCAGGTCCCCGGGTCATGCGGGACACCGGACCAGGTCCCCGTGTCCGGTCGACACCACAGCCCCAGGTCACCGGGTCAGGTCGGCACCCCGGAACCAGGTCACCGGGTCATGTCGGGACCCAGCCCGGGTCCCCGGGACGGGTTTTTACCCAAGCCCCAGATCACCGGGTCCTGTCGGGTCCCCGGCCCAGGTCCCCTGGACAGGTCGTTACCCCGGCCCCGGGTCACCATGTCATGTCGGGTCGCTGTCCCGGGTAGCAGTGTCAGGTGACCACCCCGGCCCCGGGAGACGGAGTCATACCGGGTCCCCGGCCCGGGTCCCCGGGTCAGGTGGTTACCTTGGCCCCAGGTCACCGGGTCAGGTCGGGACCCCGGACCCAGGACCCCGGGTCACGTGGGGACACCGGCACCACGTGACCGGGTCACATGGGGACACCGGCCCCAGGTCACCGGGTCACGTGGGGACCCCGGACCCAGGTCAGCGGGTCACGTGGGGACACCGGCCCCAGTTCAGAGGGTAACGTGGGGACACCGGCCCCAGGTCACCGCGTCAGGTCGGGACCCCGAACCCAGGTCCACGAGTCCGTCGACACCACAGCGCCGGGTCACCGGGTCGTGTCGGGTACCTGGCCTGGTTTCCAGGTTCCGATGACCACCCCGGCACCAGGACCCCGGGTCACGTGGGGACACCGGCCCCAGGTCACCGGGTCACGTGGGGACCCCGGACCCAGGTCAGCGGGTCACGTGGGGACACCGGCCCCAGGTCAGCGGGTCACGTGGGGACCCCGGACCCTGGACCCCGGGTCACGTGGGGACACCGGCCCCAGGTCAGCGGGTCACGTGGGGACCCCGGCCCCAGGTCACCGGGTCACGTGGGGACCCCGGATCCAGGACCCCGGGTCACGTGGGGACACCGGCCCCAGGTGACCGGGTCACGTGGGGACCCCGGACCCAGGTCAGCGGGTCACGTGGGGACACCGGCCCCAGGTCAGCGGGTCACGTGGGGACCCCGGCCCCAGGTCAGCGGGTCACGTGGGGACACCGGCCCCAGGTCACCGGGTCACGTGGGGACCCCGGATCCAGGTCACCGGGTCAAGTGGGGACACTGGCCCCAGGTCAGCGGGTCACGTGGGGACACCGGCCCCAGGTGACCGGGTCACGTGGGGACCCCGGACCCAGGTCAGCGGGTCACGTGGGGACACTGGCCCCAGGTCACCGGGTCACGTGGGTACCCCGGACCCAGGACCCCGGGTCACGTGGGGACACCGGCCCCAGGTGACCGGGTCACGTGGGGACACCGGCCCCAGGTCACCGGGTCACGTGGGGACCCCGGACCCAGGACCCCGGGTCACGTGGGGACACCGGCCCCAGGTGACGGGGTCACGTGGGGACACCGGCCCCAGGTCACCGGGTCACGTGGGGACCCCGGATCCAGGTCACCTGGTCATGTCTGGTACCCAGCCTGGTTCCCAGGTTCCGATGACCACCCCGGCACCAGGACCCCGGGTCACGGGGGACACCGGCCCCAGGTGACTGGGTCACGTGGGGACACCGGCCCCAGGTCAGCGGGTCACGTGGGGACCCCGGCCCCAGGACCCCGGGTCACGTGGGGACACCGGCCCCAGGTCACCGCGTCAGGTCGGGACCCGGGACCTAGGTCGGGTCATGTCACGTCCCATGCCCGGGTCCCCGGGTTGGATTTTTACTCAGGCCCCGGGTCACAGGGTCATGTCGGGTCAACGGCCTGGGTACAACGGTCTGGTGACCACCCCAACACCAGGTCCCCGGGTCATGCGGGACACCGGACCAGGTCCCCGTGTCCGGTCGACACCACAGCCCCAGGTCACCGGGTCAGGTCGGCACCCCGGAACCAGGTCACCGGGTCATGTCGGGACCCAGCCCGGGTCCCCGGGACGGGTTTTTACCCAAGCCCCAGATCACCGGGTCCTGTCGGGTCCCCGGCCCAGGTCCCCTGGACAGGTCGTTACCCCGGCCCCGGGTCACCGGGTCATGTCGGGTCGCTGTCCCGGGTAGCAGTGTCAGGTGACCACCCCGGCCCCGGGAGACGGAGTCATACCGGGTCCCCGGCCCGGGTCCCCGGGTCAGGTGGTTACCCTGGCCCCAGGTCAGCGGGTCACGTGGGGACACCGGCCCCAGGTCACCGGTTCACGTGGGGACCCCGGACCCTGGACCCCGGGTCACGTGGGGACACCGGCCCCAGGTGATCGGGTCACGTGGGGACCCCGGACCCAGGTCAGCGGCTCACGTGGGGTCACCGGCCCCAGGTCACCGCGTCAGGTCGGGACCCGGGACCTAGGTCGGGTCATGTCACGTCCCATGCCCGGGTCCCCGGGTTGGATTTTTACCCAGGCCCCTGGTCACAGGGTCATGTCGGGTCAACGGCCTGGGTACAACGGTCTGGTGACCACCCCGACACCAGGTCCCCGGGTCATGCGGGACACCGGACCAGGTACCTGTGTCCGGTCGACACCACAGCCCCAGGTCACCGGGTCAGGTCGGCACCCCGGAACCAGGTCCCCGGGTCGTATCGGGTCGCTGCCCCGGGTACCAGTGTCGGGTGACATCCCCGGCCCCAGGTCCCCGGGTCACGTGGGGTCCCCGGCCCGGGTCTCCGGGTTGCATCGGGACACCAGCGAAGGATCACCGGGTCCTGTCGGGTCCCCGGCCCGGGTCCCCTGGACAGGTCGTTAACCCGGCCCCGGGTCACCGGGTCATGTCGCGCACCCGGCCTGGTTCCCAGGTTCCGGTGACCACCCCGGCACCAGGACCCCGGGTCACGTTGGGGACACCGGCCCCAGGTCAGCGGGTCACGTGGGGACCCTGGCCCCAGGTCAGCGGGTCACGTGGGGACACCGGCCCCAGGTAACCGGGTCACGTGGGGACACCGGTCCCAGGTCACCGGGTCAGGTCGGCACCCCGGACCCAGGTCGGGTCATGTCACGTCCCATGCCCGGGTCCCCGGGTTGGATTTTTACTCAGGCCCCGGGTCACAGGGTCATGTCGGGTCAACGGCCTGGGTACAACGGTCTGGTGACCACCCCGACCCCGGGTCCCCTGGTCATGACGGGACACCGGACCAGGTCCCCGAGTCCGGTCGACACCACAGCCCCAGGTCACCGGGTCAGGTCGGCACCCCGGAACCAGGTCACCGGGTCATGTCGGGACCCAGCCCGGGTCCCCGGGACGGGTTTTTACCCAAGCCCCAGATCACCGGGTCCTGTCGGGTCCCCGGCCCAGGTCCCCTGGACAGGTCGTTACCCCGGCCCCGGGTCACCATGTCATGTCGGGTCGCTGTCCCGGGTAGCAGTGTCAGGTGACCACCCCGGCCCCGGGAGACGGAGTCATACCGGGTCCCCGGCCCGGGTCCCCGGGTCAGGTGGTTACCTTGGCCCCAGGTCACCGGGTCAGGTCGGGACCCCGGACCCAGGTCCCCGGGTCATATCGGGTCGCTGCCCCGGGTACCAGTGTCGGGTGACATCCCCGGCCCCAGGTCCCCGGGTCACGTGGGGTCCCCGGCCCGGGTCCCCGGGTTGCATCGGGACACCAGCGAAGGATCACCGGGTCCTGTCGGGTCAACGGCCTGGGTACAACGGTCTGGTGACCACCCCGACCCCGGGTCCCCTGGTCATGCGGGACACCGGACCAGGTCCCCGAGTCCGGTCGACACCACAGCCCCAGGTCACCGGGTCAGGTCGGCACCCCGGAACCAGGACACCGGGTCATGCCGGAATCCCGGCCCAGGTCCCCTGGACAGGTCGTTAACCCGGCCCCAGGTCACCGGGTCATGTCGCGCACCCGGCCTGGTTCCCAGGTTCCGATGACCACCCCGGCACCAGGACCCCGGGTCATGTGGGGACCCCGGCCCCAGGTCAGCGGGTCACGTGGGGACACCGGCCCCAGGTCAGCGGGTCACGTGGGGACCCCGGACCCAGGTCAGCGGGTCACGTGGGGACACCGGCTCCAGGTCACCGGGTCAGGTCGGGACCCCGGACCCAGGTCGGGTCATGTCACATCCCATGCCCGGGTCCCCGGGTTGGATTTTTACTCAGGCACTGGGTCACAGGGTCATGTCGGGTCAACGGCCTGGGTACATCGGTCTGGTGACCACCCCGACACATGGTCCCCGGGTCATGACGGGACACCGGACCAGGTCCCCGAGTCCGGTCGACACCACAGCCCCAGGTCACCGGGTCAGGTCGGCACCCCGGAACCAGGTCACCGGGTCATGTCGGGACCCAGCCCGGGTCCCCGGGACGGGTCGTTACCCCGGCCCCGGGTCACCGGGTCAGGTCGGTACCCCGGACCCAAGTCCCCGGGTCGTATCGGGTCGCTGCCCAGGGTACCAGTGTCGGGTGACATCCCCGGCCCCAGGTCCCCGGGTCACGTGGGGTCCCCGGCCCGGGTCCCCGGGTTGCATCGGGACACCAGCGAAGGATCACCGGGTCCTGTCGGGTCCCCGGCCCGGGTCCCCTGGACAGGTCGTTAACCCGGCCACGGGTCACCGGGTCATGTCGCGCACCCGGCCTGGTTCCCAGGTTCCGGTGACCACCCCGGCACCAGGACCCCGGGTCACGTGGGGACACCGGCCCCAGGTCACCGGGTCACGTGGGGACACCGGCCCCAGGTCACCGGGTCACTTGGGGACCCCGGACCCAGGTCAGCAGGTCACGTGGGGACACCGGCCCCAGGTCAGCGGGTCACGTGGGGACCCCGGCCCCAGGTCAGCGGGTCACGTGGGGACACCGGCCCCAGGTGACCGGGTCACGTGGGGACACCGGCCCCAGGTCACCGGGTCACGTGGGGACCCCGGACCCAGGTCAGCGGGTCACGTGGGGACACCGGCCCCAGGTCAGAGGGTCACGTGGGGACACCGGCCCCAGGTCAGCGGGTCACGTGGGGACACCGGCCCCAGTTCAGCGGGTCACGTGGGGACCCAGGCCCCAGGTCAGCGGGTCACGTGGGGACACCGGCCCCAGGTCACTGCGTCAGGTCGGGACCCCGAACCCAGGTCCACGAGTCCGTCGACACCACAGCCCCGGGTCACCGGGTCGTGTCGGGTACCTGGCCTGGTTCCCAGGTTCCGATGACCACCCCGGCACCAGGACCCCGGGTCACGTGGGGACACCGGCCCCAGGTGACCGGGTCACGTGAGGACACCGGCCCCAGGTCACCGGGTCACGTGGGGACCCCGGACCCAGGTCAGCGGGTCACGTGGGGACACCGGCCCCAGGTCACCGGGTCACGTGGGGACCCCGGACCCTGGACCCCGGGTCACGTGGGGACCCCGGCCCCAGGTCAGCGGGTCACGTGGGGACACCGGCCCCAGGTCACCGGGTCACGTGGGGACCCCGGACCCAGGTCAGCGGGTCACGTGGGGACACCGGCCCCAGGTCAGAGGGTCACGTGGGGACACCGGCCCCAGGTCAGCGGGTCACGTGGGGACACCGGCCCCAGTTCAGCGGGTCACGTGGGGACCCAGCCCGGGTCCCCGGGACGGGTTTTTACCCAAGCCCCAGATCACCGGGTCCTGTCGGGTCCCCGGCCCAGGTCCCCTGGACAGGTCGTTACCCCGGCCCCGGGTCACCGGGTCCTGTCGGGTCGCTGTCCCGGGTAGCAGTGTCAGGTGACCACCCCGGCCCCGGGAGACGGAGTCATACCAGGTCCCCGGCCCGGGTCCCCGGGTCAGGTGGTTACCCTGGCCCCAGGTCACCGGGTCAGGTCGGGACCCCGAACCCAGGTCCCCGGGTCGTATCGGGTCGCTGCCCCGGGTACCAGTGTCGGGTGACATCCCCGGCCCCAGGTCCCCGGGTCACGTGGGGTCCCCGGCACGGGTCCCCGGGTTGCATCGGGACACCAGCGAAGGATCACCGGGTCCTGTCGGGTACCCAGCCCGGGTCCCCGGACAGGTCGTTAACCCGGCCCCGGGTCACCGGGTCATGTTGCGCACCCGGCCTGGTTCCCAGGTTCCGGTGACCACCCCGGCACCAGGACCCCGGGTCACGTGGGGACACCGGCCCCAGGTGACCGGGTCACGTGGGGACACCGGCCCCAGGTCACTGTGTCACGTGGGGACCCCGGCCCCAGGTCAGCAGGTCACGTGGGGACACCGGCCCCAGGTCAGCGGGTCACGTGGGGACACCGGCCCCAGGTCAGCGGGTCACGTGGGGACCCCGGCCCCAGGTCAGAGGGTCACGTGGGGACCCCGGCCCCAGGTCAGCGGGTCACGTGGGGACACCGGCCCCAGGTCACCGCGTCAGGTCGGGACCCCGAACCCAGGTCCACGAGTCCGTCGACACCACAGCCCCGGGTCACCGGGTCGTGTCGGGTACCTGGCCTGGTTCCCAGGTTCCGATGACCACCCCGGCACCAGGACCCCGGGTCACGTTGGGACACCGGCCCCAGGTGACAGGGTCACGTGGGGACACCGGCCCAGGTCACCGGGTCACGTGGGGACACCGGCCACAGGTCAGAGGGTCACGTGGGGACACCGGCCCCAGGTCAGCGGGTCACGTGGGGACACCGGCCCCAGGTTAGCGGGTCACGTGGGGACCCCGGCCCCAGGTCAGCGGGTCACGAGGGGACACCGGCCCCAGGTCACTGCGTCAGGTCGGGACCGCGAACCCAGGTCCACGAGTCCGTCGACACCACAGCCCCGGGTCACCGGGTCGTGTCGGGTACCTGGCCTGGTTCCCAGGTTCCGATGACCACCCCGGCACCAGGACCCCGGGTCACGTGGGGACACTGGCCCCAGGTCACCGGGTCACGTGGGGACACCTGCCCCAGGTCACCGGGTCACGTGGGGACCCCGGACCCAGGTCAGCTGGTCACGTGGGGACACCGGCCCCAGGTCACAGGGTCACGTGGGGACACCGGCCCCAGGACCCCGGGTCACGTGGGGACACCGGCCCCAGGTGACCGGGTCACGTGGGGACACCGGCCCCAGGTCAGCGGGTCACGTGGGGACACCGGCCCCAGGTCACTGGGTCACGTGGGGACCCCGGATCTAGGTCACCGGGTCACGTGGGGACCCCGGACCCAGGACCCCGGGTCACGTGGGGACACCGGCCCCAGGTGACCGGGTCACGTGGGGACACCGGACCCAGGTCACCGGGTCACGTGGGGACCCCGGACCCAAGACCCCGGGTCACGTGGGGACACAGGCCCCAGGTCAGCGGGTCACGTGGGGTCACCGGCCCCAGGTCACCGGGTCACGTGGGGACCCCGGACCCAGGACCCCGGGTCACGTGGGGACACCGGCCCCAGGTGACCGGGTCACGTGGGGACACCGGCCCCAGGTCACCGGGTCACGTGGGGACCCCGGACCCAGGTCAGCGGGTCACGTGGGGACACCGGCCCCAGGTCACCGGGTCACGTGGGGACCCCGGACCCAGGTCAGCGGGTCACGTGGGGACACCGGCCCCAGGTCACCGTGTCAGGTCGGGACCCGGGACCTAGGTCGGGTCATGTCACGTCCCATGCCCGGGTCCCCGGGTTGGATTTTTACTCAGGCCCCGGGTCACAGGGTCATGTCGGGTCAACGGCCTGGGTACAACGGTCTGGTGACCACCCCGACACCAGGTCCCCGGGTCATGACGGGACACCGGACCAGGTCCCCGAGTCCGGTCGACACCACAGCCCCAGGTCACCGGGTCACGTCGGCACCCCGGAACCAGGTCACCGGGTCATGTCGGGACCCAGCCCGGGTCCCCGGGACGGGTTTTTACCCAAGCCCCAGATCACCGGGTCCTGTCGGGTCCCCGGCCCAGGTCCCCTGGACAGGTCGTTACCCCGGCCCCGGGTCACCGGGTCATGTCGGGTCGCTGTCCTGGGTAGCAGTGTCAGGTGACCACCCCGGCCCCGGGAGACGGAGTCATACCGAGTCCCCGGCCCGGGTCCCCAGGTCAGGTGGTTACCCTGGCCCCAGGTCACCGGGTCACGTCGGGACCCCGGACCCAGGTCCCCGGGTCGTATCGGGTCGCTGCCCCGGGTACCAGTGTCGGGTGACATCCCCGGCCCCAGGTCCCCGGGTCACGTGGGGTCCCCGGCCCGGGTCCCCGGGTTGCATCGGGACACCAGCGAAGGATCACCGGGTCCTGTCGGGTACCCAGCCCGGGTCCACTGGACAGGTCGTTAACCCGGCCCCGGGTCACCGGGTCATGTGGCGCACCCGGACTGGTTCCCAGGTTCCGGTGACCACCCCGGCACCAGGACCCCGGGTCACGTGGGGACACCGGCCCCAGGTGACCGGGTCACGTGGGGACCCTGGCCCCAGGTCAGCGGGTCACGTGGGGACACCGGCCCCAGGTAACCGGGTCAGGTCAGGACCCCGGCCCCAGGTCCCCGGGTCATGTCGGGTACCCAGCCTGGTTCCCAGGTTCCGATGACCACCCCGGCACCAGGACGCCGGGTAATATTGGGTACCCGACCCCAGGTCCCCGGGATGGGTCGGAACCCCACCCCGGGTCACCGGGTCGTGTCGGGTCGCTGCCCCGGGTAGCAGCGTCGGGTGACCACAACGGCCACGGGAGACGGGGTCATACCGGGTCCCCGGTCCGGGTCCCCGTGTCGGCTCGTTACCCTGGCCCCAGGTCACCGGGTCATGTCGGGTACCCAGCCCGGGTCCCCGGGTCGGATTTTTACCCCAGCCCCAGGTCCCCGGGTCATGTCGGGTCGCTGCCCCGGGTACCAGTGTCAGGTGACCACCCCGGCCCCGGGAGACGGAGTCATACCGGGTCCCCGGCCCGGGTCCCCGGGTCAGGTGGTTACCCTGGCCCCAGGTCACCGGGTCAGGTCGGGACCCCGGACCCAGGTCACCGGGTCGGATCGGGTCGCTGCCCTGGGTACCAGTGTCGGGTGACATCCCCGGCCCCAGGTCCCCGGGTCACGTGGGGTCCCCGGCCCGGGTCCCCGGGTTGCATCGTGACACCAGCGAAGGATCACCGGGTCCTGTCGGGTCCCCGGCCCGGGTCCCCTGGACAGGTCGTTAACCCGGCCCCGGGTCACCGGGTCATGTCGCGCACCCGGCCTGGTTCCCAGGTTCCGGTGACCACCCCGGCACCAGGACCCCGGGTCACGTGGGGACCCCGGCCCCAGGTCAGCGGGTCACGTGGGGACACCGGCCCCTGGTAACCGGGTCAGGTCGGGACCCCGGCCCCAGGTCCCCGGGTCATGTCGGGTACCCGGCCTGGTTCCCAGGTTCCGATGACCACCCCGGCACCAGGACTCCGGGTCACGTGGGGACCCCGGCCCCAGGTCAGCGGGTCACGTGGGGACACCGGCCCCAGGTCACCGCGTCAAGTCGGGACCCTGAACCCAGGTCCACGAGTCCGTCGACACCACAGCCCCAGGTCACTGGGTCAGGTCGGCACCCCGGAACCAGGTCACCGGGTCATGTCGGGACCCAGCCCGGGTCCCCGGGACGGGTTTTTACCCAAGCCCCAGATCACCGGGTCCTTTCGGGTCCCCGGCCCAGGTCCCCTGGACAGGTCGTTACCCCGGCCCCGGGTCACCGGGTCATGTCGGGTCGCTGTCCCGGGTACCAGTGTCAGGTGACCAGCCCGGCCCCGGGAGACGGAGTCATACCGGGTCCCCGGCCCGGGTCCCCGGGTCAGGTGGTTACCCTGGCCCCAGGTCACCGGGTCAGGTCGGGACCCCGGCCCCAGGTCACCGGGTCGTATCGGGTCGCTGCCCCGGGTACCAGTGTCGGGTGACATCCCCGGCCCCAGGTCCGCGGGTCACGTGGGGTCCCCGGCCCGGGTCCCCGGGTTGCATCGGGACACCAGCGAAGGATCACCGGGTCCTGTCGGGTCCCCGGCCCGGGTCCCCTGGACAGGTCGTTAACCCGGCCCCGGGTCACCGGGTCATGTCGCGCACCCGGCCTGGTTCCCAGGTTCCGGTGACCACCCCGGCACCAGGACCCCGGGTCACGTGGGGACCCCGGCCCCAGGTCAGTGGGTCACGTGGGGACCCCGGCCCCAGGTCAACGGGTCACGGGGGGACACCGGCCCCAGGTAACCGGGTCAGGTCGGGACCCCGGCCCCAGGTCCCCGGGTCATGTCGGGTACCCGGCCTGGTTCCCAGGTTCCGATGACCACCCCGGCACCAGGACCCCGGGTCACGTGGGGACACCGGCCCCAGGGCACCGGGTCACTGGGGACACCGGCCCCAGGTCACCGCGTCAGGTCGGGACCCTGAACCCAGTTCCACGAGTCCGTCGACACCACAGCCCCAGGTCACCGGGTCAGGTCGGCACCCCGGAACCAGGTCACCGGGTCATGTCGGGACCCAGCCCGGGTCCCCGGGACGGGTTTTTACCCAAGCCCCAGATCACCGGGTCCTGTCGGGTCTCCGGCCCAGGTCCCCTGGACAGGTCGTTACCCCGGCCCCGGGTCACCGGGTCATGTCGGGTCGCTGTCCCGGGTACCAGTGTCAGGTGACCAGCCCGGCCCCGGGAGACGAAGTCATACCGGGTCCCCGGCCCGGGTCCCCGGGTCAGGTGGTTACCCTGGCCCCAGGTCACCGGGTCAGGTCGGGACCCCGGACCCAGGTCACCGGGTCGTATCGGGTCGCTGCCCCGGGTACCAGTGTCGGGTGACATCCCCGGCCCCAGGTCCCCGGGTCACGTGGGGTCCCCGGCCCGGGTCCCCGGGTTGCATCGGGACACCAGCGAAGGATCACCGGGTCCTGTCGGGTCCCCGGCCCGGGTCCCCTGGACAGGTCGTTAACCCGGCCCCGGGTCACCGGGTCATGTCGCGCACCCGGCCTGGTTCCCAGGTTCCGGTGACCACCCCGGCACCAGGACCCCGGGTCACGTGGGGATCCCGGCCCCAGCTGAGCGGGTGACGTGGGGACCCCGGCCCCAGGTCAGCGGGTCACGTGGGGACACCGGCCCCAGGTCCCCGGGTCAGGTCGGTACACCGGCCCCAGGTAACCGGGTCAGGTCGGACCCCGGCCCCAGGTCCCCGGGTCATGTCGGGTACCCGGCCTGGTTCCCAGGTTCCGATGACCACCCCGGCACCAGGACTCCGGGTTACGTGGGGACACCGGCCCCAGGACACCGGGTCACGTGGGGACACCGGCCCCAGGTCACTGGGTCATGTCGGGACCCTGAACCCAGTTCCACGAGTCCGTCGACACCACAGCCCCAGGTCACCGGGTCAGGTCGGCACCCCGGCCCCGGGTCACCGGGTCATGTCGGGTCGCTGTCCCGGGTACCAGTGTCAGGTGACCACCCCGGCCCCGGGAGACGGAGTCATACCGGGTCCCCGGCCCGGGTCCCCGGGTCAGGTGGTTACCCTGGCCCCAGGTCACCGGGTCAGGTCGGGACCCCGGACCCAGGTCACCGGGTCGGATCGGGTCGCTGCCCCGGGTACCAGTGTCGGGTTACATCCCCGGCCCCAGGTCCCCGGGTCACGTGGGGTCCCCGGCCCGGGTCCCCGGGTTGCATCGGGACACCAGCGAAGGATCACCTGGTCCTGTCAGGTCCCCGGCCCGGGTCCCCTGGACAGGTCGTTGCCCCGGCCCCGGGTCACCGGATCATGTCGGGTCCACGGACCAGGTCCCAGGGTCGGGTGACCACCCCGACCCCAGGTCCCCGGGTCATGCCGGGTACTTGGCCTGGTTCACAGGTTCCGGTGACCACCCCGGCACAAGTACCCCGGGTCACGTGGGGACCCCGGCCCCAGGTCACCGGGTCAGGTCGGGAACCCAGACCCAGGTCACCGTGTCAGGTCGGGTCCCAGGCCCGGGTCCCCGGGTTGGATTGTCACCCTGGCCCGGGTCACCGGGTCATGTCTGGTACCCAGCCTGGTTCCCAGGTTCCGAGGTCCACCCCGGCACCGGGACCCCGGGTAATGTTGGGTTCCCGGCCCTGGTCCCCGGGATGGGTCGGGACCCCGGCCCCGGGTCACTGTGTCGTGTCGGGTCGCTGCCCCGGGTACCAGTGTCGGGTGACATCCCCGGCCCCAGGTCCCCAGGTCACGTGGGCTCCCCGGCCCGGGTCCCCGGGTTGCATCGGGACCCCAGCACCGGATCACCAGGTCACGTGGGCTCCCCGGCCCGGGTCCCCGGGTTGCATCGGGACACCAGCACCGGATCACCGGGTCACGTGGGGTCCCCGGCCCGGGTCCCTGGGTTGCATCGGGACAACAGCGCCGGATCACCGGGTCCTGTCAGGTCCCCGGCCTGGGTCCCCTGGACAGGTCGTTACCACGGCCCCGGGTCACCGGGTCATGTCGGGTCCATGGACCAGGTTCAAGGGTCGGGTGACCACCCTGACCCCAGGTCCCCGGGTCATGTCGGGTACTTGGCCTGGTTCCCAGGTTCCGATGACCACCCCGGCACCAGGACCCCGGATCAAGTGGGGACACCGGCCCCAGGTCACCGGGTCAGGTCGGGACCCCGGAACCAGGTCACCGGGTCATGTCGGGTCGCTGCCCCGGGTAGCAGTGTCAGGTGACCACCCCGGCCCCGGGAGACGGTATCATACCGGGTCCCCGGCCTGGGTCCCCGGTCAGGTGGTTACCCTGGCCCCAGGTCCCCGGGTCATGTCGGACACCCAGCCTGGTTCCCAGGTTCCGATTACCACCCCGGCACCAGGACTCCGGGTCACGTGGGGACCCCGGCTCCAGGTCACCGGGTCACGTGGGGACCCCGGACGCAGGTCACCGGGTCATCTCTGGTACCCAGCCTGTTTCCCAGGTTCCGAGGTCCACCCCGGCACCAGGACTCCGGGTAATATTGGGTACCCGACCCCAGGTCCCCGGGATAGGTAGGGACCCCGGTCCCGGGTCACCGGGTCGTGTCCGGTCGCTACCGTAGCTAGCAGCGTCGGGTGACAACCCCGGCCACGGGAGACGGGGTCATACCGGGTCCCCGGTCCGGGTCCCCGGGTCGGCTCGTTACCCTGGCCCCAGGTCACCGGGTCATGTCGGGTACCCAGCCTGGGTTCCCCGGGACGGGTTTTTACCCAAGCCCCAGATCACCGGGTCCTGTCGGGTCGCTGCCCCGGGTACCAGTGTCAGGTGACCACCCCGGCCCCGGGAGACGGAGTCATGCCGGGTCCCCGGCCCGGGTCCCCGGGTCAGGTGGTTACCCTGGCCCCAGGTCACCGGGTCAGGTCGGGACCCCGGACCCAGGTCACCGGGTCGTATCGGGTCGCTGCCCCGGGTACCAGTGTCGGGTGACATCCCCGGCCCCAGGTCCCCGGGTCACGTGGGGTCCCCGGCCCGGGTCCCCGGGTTGCATCGGGACACCAGCGAAGGATCACCGGGTCCTGTCGGGTCCCCGGCCCGGGTCCCCTGGACAGGTCGTTAACCCGGCCCCGGGTCACCGGGTCATGTCGCGCACCCGGCCTGGTTCCCAGGTTCCGGTGACCACCCCGGCACCAGGACCCTGGGTCACGTGGGGACCCCGGCCCCAGGTCAGCGGGTCACGTGGGGACACCGGCCCCTGGTAACCGGGTCAGGTCGGGACCCCGGCCCCAGGTCCCCGGGTCATGTCGGGTACCCGGCCTGGTTCCCAGGTTCCGATGACCACCCCGGCACCAGGACCCCAGGTCACGTGGGGACACCGGCCCCAGGTGACCGGGTCACGTGGGGACACCGGCCCCAGGTCACCGCGTCAGGTCGGGACCCCGAACCCAGGTCCACGAGTCCGGTCGACACCACAGCCCCGGGTCACCGGGTCGTGTCGGGTACACAGCCCGGGCACCAGGGTCAGCTCGGGACCCCGGCTCCAGGTCCCCGGGTCATGTCGGGTACCCAGCCTGGTTCCCAGGTTCCGAGGTCCACCCCGGCACCAGGACCCCGGGTAATATTGGGTACCCGACCCCAGTTCCCTGGGATGGGTCGGGACCCCGGTCCCGGGTCACCGGGTTGTGTCCGGTCGCTACCCTAGCTAGCAGCGTCGGGTGACCACCCCGGCCACGGGAGACGGGGTCATACCGGGTCCCCGGTCCGGGTCCCCGGGTCGGCTTGTTACCCTGGTCCCAGGTCACCGGGTCATGTCGGGTACCCAGCCCGGTTCCCAGGTTCCGACGACCACCCCGGCACCAGTACCCCGGGTAATGTTGGGTACCTGACCCCAGGTCCCCGGGTCGGGTCCTTACCCTGGCCCCAGGTCACCGGGTCATGTCGGGTACCCAGCCCGGGTCCCCGGGTCGGGTTTTTACCCCAGCCCCAGGTCACCGGGTCCTGTCGGGTCCCCGGCCCGGGTCTCCTGGACAGGTCGTTACCCCGGCCCCGGGTCCCCGGGTCATGTTGGGTCCAAGGAACAGGTCCCAGGGTCGGCTGACCACCCCGGCACATGTACCCCGGGTCACGTGGGGACCCCGGCCCCAGGTCACTGGGTCCTGTCGGATCCCTGGCCCGGGTCCCCTGGACAGGTCGTTGCCCCGGCCCCGGGTCACCGGGTCATTTCGGGTCCACGGACCAGGTCCCAGGGTCGGGTGACCACCCCGACCCCAGGTCCCCGGGTCATGTCGGGTACATGGCCTGGTTCCCAGGTTCCGGTGACCACCCCGGCACAAGTACCCCGGGTCACGTGGGGACCCCGGCCCCAGGTCACCGGGTCAGGTCGGGAACCCGGACCCAGGTCACCGGGTCAGGTCGGGTCCCAGGCCCGGGTCCCCGGGTTGGATTGTCACCCTGGCCCGGGTCACCGGGTCATGTCTGGTACCCAGCCTGGTTCCCAGGTTCCGAGGTCCACCCCGGCACCGGGACCCCGGGTAATGTTGGGTTCCCGGCCCTGGTCCCCGGGATGGGTCGGGACCCCGGCCCCGGGTCACTGTGTCGTGTCGGGTCGCTGCCCCGGGTACCAGTGTCGGGTGACATCCCCGGCCCCAGGTCCCCAGGTCACGTGGGCTCCCCGGCCCGGGTCCCCGGGTTGCATCGGGACCCCAGCACCGGATCACCGGGTCACGTGGGCTCCCCAGCCCGGGTCCCCGGGTTGCATCGGGACACCAGCACCGGATCACCGGGTCACGTGGGGTCCCCGGCCCGGGTCCCCGGGTTGCATCGGGACACCAGCGAAGGATCACCGGGTCCTGTCAGGTCCCCGGCCCGGGTCCCCTGGACAGGTCGTTACCACGGCCCCGGGTCACCGGGTCATGTCGGGTCCATGGACCAGGTTCAAGGGTCGGGTGACCACCCCGACCCCAGGTCCCCGGGTCATGTCGGGTACCCGGCCTGGTTCCCAGGTTCCGATGACCACCCCGGCACCAGGACCTTGGGTCACGTGGGGACACCGGACCCAGGTCACCTGGTCACGTGGGGACCCTGGACCAAGGTCACGTGGTCATGTCTGGTACCCAGCCTGATTCCCAGGTTCCGATGACCACCCCGGCACCAGGACGCCGGGTAATGTTGGGTACCCGACCCCAGGTCCCCGGGATTGGTCGGGACCCCACCCTGGGTCACCGGGTCATGTCGGGTCGCTGCCCCGGGTAGCAGCGTCGGGTGACCACCCCGGCCACGGGAGACGGGGTCATACCGGGTCCCCGGTCCGGGTCCCCGGGTCGGCTCGTTACCCTGGCCCCAGGTCACCGGAAAATGTCAGGTACCCAGCCCGGGTCCCTGGGTCGGGTTTTTACCCCAGCCCCAGGTCACCGGGTCCTGTCGGGTCCCCGGCCCGGGTCTCCTGGACAGGTCGTTACCCCGGCCCCTGGTCCCCGGGTCATATGGGGTCCAAGGACCAGGTCCCAGGGTCGGCTGTCCACCCCAGCACATGTACCCCGGGTCACGTGGGGACACCGGCCCCAGGTCAGCGGGTCACGTGGGGACACGGGCCCCAGGTCACCGGGTCACGTGGGGACACCGGCACCAGGTCACCGGGTCAGGTCGGGACCAGGGACCCAGGTCGGGTCATGTCACGTCCCATGCCCGGGTCCCCGGGTTGGATTGTTACCCAGGCCCCGGGTCACAGGGTCATGTCGGGTCAACGGCCTGGGTACAAGGGTCTGGTGACCACCCCGATCCCAGGTCCCCGGGTCATGTCGGGACACCGGACCAGGTCCCCGAGTCCGGTCGACACCACAGCCCCAGGTCACCGGGTCAGGTCGGCACCCCGGAACCAGGTCACCGGGTCATGTCGGGACCCAGGCCCGGTTCCTTGGGTTGGATTGTTACCCTGGCCCGGGTCACCGGGTCCTGTCGGGTCCCCGGCCCGGGTCCCCTGGACAGGTCGTTACCCCGGCCCCGGGTCACCGGGTCAGGTCGGGTCCACGGACCAGGTCCCAGGTTCGGGTGACCACCCCGGCACAAGTACCCCGGGTCACGTGGGGACCCCGGCCCCACGTCACCGGGTCAGGTCGGGACCCCGGACCCAGGTCACCGTGTCAGGTCGGGTCCCAGGCCCGGGTCCCCGGGTTGGATTGTCACCCTGGCCCGGGTCACCGGGTCATGTCTGGTACCCAGCCTGGTTCCCAGGTTCCGAGGTCCACCCCGGCACCGGGACCCCGGGTAATGTTGGGTTCCCGGCCCTGGTCCCCGGGATGGGTCGGGACCCCGGCCCCGGGTCACCGTGTCGTGTTGGGTCGCTGCCCCGGGTACCAGTGTCGGGTGACATCCCCAGCCCCAAGTCACCAGGTCCTGTCGGGTCCCCGGCCCGGGTCTCCTGGACAGGTCGTTACCCCGGCCCCTGGTCCCCGGGTCATATGGGGTCCACGGACCAGGTCCCAGGGTAGGCTGACCACCACGGAACATGTACCCCGGGTCACGTGGGGACCCCGGCCCCAGGTCAGCGGGTCACGTGGGGACCCCGGCCCCAGGTCACCGGGTCATGTGTGGACCCCGGCCCCAGGTCACCGCGTCAGGTCGGGACCCCGGACCCAGGTCACCGGGTCATGTCGGGACCCAGGCCTGGTTCCCCGGGTTGGATTGTTACCCAGGCCCCGGGTCACAGGGTCATGTCGGGTCAACGGCCTGGGTACAAGGGCCTGGTGACCACCCCGATCCCAGGTCCCCGGGTCATGTCGGGACACCGGACCAGGTCGCGAGTCCGGTCGACACCACAGCCCCAGGTCACCGGGTCAGGTCGGGACCCCGGAACCAGGTCTCCGGGTCATGTCGGGACCCAGGCCCGGTTCCTTGGGTTGGATTGTTACCCTGGCCCCGGGTCTCCGGGTCCTGTCGGGTCCCCAGCCCGGGTCCCCGGGTCGGGTTTTTACCCCAGTCCCAGGTCCCCGGGTCCTGTCGGGTCCCCGGCCCTGGTCCCCTGGACAGGTTGTTACCCCGGCCCCGGGTCACCGGGTCATGTCGGGTCCACGGACCAGGTTCAAGGGTCGGGTGACCACCCCGACCCCACGTCCCCGGGTCATGTCGGGTACCTGGCCTGGTTCCCAGCTTGCGGTGACCACCCTAGCACCCGGACCCCGGGTCACGTGGGGACCCCGGCACCAGGTCACCAGGTCAGCTCGGGACTCCGGCCCCAGGTCACCGGGTCATGTCGGGTCCCCGGCCCGGGTCCCCGAGTCGGGTCGTTTCCCTGGCCTCAGGTCACCGGGTCATGTCTGGTACCTGGCATGGTTCCCAGGTTCTTGTGACCACCCCTGCACCATGAGCCTGGGTCACGTTGGGACCCCGGCCCCAGGTCAGCGGGTCACGTGGGGACCCCGGCCCCAGGTCACCGGGTCAGGTCGGGACCCCGGACCCAGGTCACCGGGTCATGTCGGGACCCAGGCCCGGGTCCCCGGGTTGGATTGCTACCCTGGTCCAGGGTCACCGGGTCATGTCTGGTACCCAGCCTGGTTCCCAGGTTCCGATGACCACCCCGGCACCAGGTCCTCTGGTCACGTGGGGTCCCCGGCCCGGGTCCCCGGGTTGCATCGGGACACCAGCACCGGATCACCGGGTCCTGTCGGGTCCCTGGCACGGGTCCCCTGGACAGGTCGTTACCCCGGCCCCGGGTCACCGGGTCATGTCGGGTCCACGGACCAGGTCCCAGGGACGGGTGACCACCCCGACCCCAGGTCCCCTGGTCATGTCGGGTACCCGGCCTGGTTCCCAGGTTCCGGTGACCACCCCGGCATTAGGACCCCGGGTCACGTGGGGACCCCGGTCCCGGGTCCCCGGGATGGGTCGGGACCCCGGCCCCATGTCACCAGGTCATGTCGGGTCCCAGGCCCGGGTCCCCGGGTTGGATTGTTACCCAGGCCCCGGGTCACAGGGTCATGTCGAATCAACGGCCTGGGTACCAGGGTCTGGTGACCACCGAGACCCCAGGTCCCCGGGTCATGTCGGGACCCCGGACCAGGTCCCCGAGTCCGGTCGACACCACAGCCCGGGTCACCGGGTCATGTCCGGTACCCAGCCCGGGCACCAGGGTCAGGTCGGGACTCCAGCCCCAGGTCACCAGGTCATGTCGGATACCCGGCCTGGTTCCCAGGTTCCGGTGACCACCCCGGCACCAGGAACCCGGGTCACGTGGGGACCCCGGCCCCGGGTCCCCGGGATGGGTCGGGACCCCGGCCCCGGGTCACCGGGACAGGTCGGGACCCCGGACCCAGGTCACTGCGTCAGGTCGGGTCCCTGGCCCGGGTCCCCGGTTTGGATTGTTACCCTGGCCCCGGGTTACCGGGTCATGTCTGGTAACCAGCCTGGTTCCCAGGTTCCGGTGACTACCCCGGCACCAGGACCCCGGGTAATGTTGGGTCCCTGGCCCTGGTCCCCGGGATGGGTCGGGACCCCGGCCCCGGGTCACCGGGTCGTTTCGGGTCACTGCCCCGTGTACCAGTGTCGGGTGACATCCCTGACCCCAGGTCCCCCGGTCACGTGGGGTCCCCGGCCCCCGTCCCCGGGTTGCATTGGGACACCAGCTCCGGATCACCGGGTCACGTGGGGTTCCCGGCCCGGGTCCCCGGGTTGCATCGGGACACCAGCGCCGGATCACCGGGTCCTGTCGGGTCCCCGGCCCGGGTCCCCTGGACAGGTCGTTACCCCGACCCCAGGTCCCCGGGTCATGTCGGGTACCCGGCCTGGTTCCGAGGTTCCGGTGACCACCCTGGCACAAGTACCCCGGGTCACTTCGGGACCCCGGCCCCAGGTCCCCGGGTCATGTGGGGACCCCGGACCCAGGTCACCGTGTGATGTCGGGACCCAGGCCCGGGTCCCCGGGTTGGACTGTTACCCAGGCCCCGGGTCCCCTGGTCATGTTGGGACCCCGGACCAGGTCCCCGAGTCCGGTCGACACCACAACCCCGGGTCATTTTGGGTCATGTCGGGTACCCAGCCCGGTCACCAGGGTCCGCTCGGGACCCGGGCCCCAGGTCTCCAGGTCATGTCGGGTACCCGGCCTGGTTCCCAGTTTCCGGTGACCACCCCGGCCTCAGGATCCCGGGTCATGTTAGGACCCAGGCCACAGGTCACCGGGTCAGCTCGGGACCCCGGACCCAGGTCCCCGGGTCATGTCTGGTACCCAGCCTGGTTCCCAGGTTCCGATTACCATCCCGGCACCAGGACCCCGGGTAATGTTGGGTACCCGGCCCTGGTTCCCGGGATGGGTCGGGACCCCGGCCCCGGGTCACCGCATCATATTGGGTCCCCAGACCAGGTCCCAGGGTCGGGTGACCACCCCGACCCCAGGTCCCCGGGTCTTGTCGGGTACAAGGCCTGGTTCCCAGGTTCCGCTGACCACACCGGCACCAGGACCCCGGGTCATGTGGGGAACCCCGGCCCCAGGTTACCGGGTCACGTGGGGACCCCGGCCCCAGGTCACTGGGTCAGGTCAGGACCCCGGACCCAGGTCACCGGGTTACGTCGAGACCCAGGACCCAGGTCACCGGGTCATGTCGGGTCAACGGCCTGGGTACCAGGGTCTGGTGATCACCCCGACACCAAGTCCCCGGGTCATGTCAGGACCCCGGACCAGGTACCCGAGTCCGGTCGACACCACAGCCCCAGGTCACCGGGTCAAGTTGGGTACCCATTCCAGGTCCCCGGGTTGGATTGTTATCCTGGCCCCAGGTCACCGGGTCATGTCTGGCACCCAGCCTGGTTCCCAGTTTCCGATGATCACCCCAGCACCAGGACCCCGGTTAATGTTGGATACCCGGCCCTGGTCACCAGGATGGGTCGGGTCCCCGGCTCCAGGTCACCGGGTCAGGTTGGGACCCAGAACCGAGGTTCTCGGGTCATGTCTGGACCCCGGACCAGGTCCCCGAGTCCGGTCGACACCACAGCGCCGGGTCACCGGGTCATGTCGGGTACCCAGCCCGGGCACAAGGGTCAGCTCGGGACCCCGGCCCCAGGTCACCAGGTCATGTCGGATACCCGGTCTGGTTCCCAGGTTCCGGTGACCACCCCGGCCCCAGGACCCCGGGTCACGTGGGGACCCCGGCCGCAGCTCAGCGGGTCACGTGATGACCCCGGCCCCAGGTCACCGGGTCAGGTCGGGACCCAGGACCCAGGTCAACGGGTCATGTCGGGTCCCAGGCCCGGGTCCCCGGGTTGGATTGTTTCCCAAGCCCCAGGTCACCGGGTCAGGTCGGGACCCAGGACCCAGGTCCCCGGGTCATGTCGGGACCCCGGACAAGGTCCCCGAATCCGGTTGACACCACAGTCCCGGGTCACCGGGTCATGTCGGGTACCCAGCCCAGGCACCACGGTCAGGTCGGGACCCCGGCCCCAGGTCACCAGGTCATATCGGATACCCGGCCTGGTTCCCAGGTTCCGGTGACCACCCCAGCACCCGGACCCCGGGTCACGTGGGGACCCCGGCCCCAGGTCACCGGGTCAGCTCGGGACCCCGGCACCAGGAGCCCGGGTCATGTTGGGACCCCGGCCCCAGGTCAGCGGGTCATGTCGGGACCCCGGCCCCAGGTCACCGGGTCAGGTGGGGACCCCGGACGAGGTCCCCGAATCCGGTTAACACCACAGCCCCGGGTCACCGGGTCATGACGGGTACCCAGCCCGGGCACCAGGGCCAGGTCGTTACTCCGGCCCCAGGTCACCAGGTCATATCGGATACCCGGCCTGGTTCCCAGGTTCCGGTGACCACCCCGGCACCAGGACCCCGGGCCACGTGGGGACCCCTGCCCCACATAACCGGGTCACGTGGGGACCGCGGCCCCAGGTCACCGGGTCAGGTCGGGACCCTGGACCCAGGTCACCGGGTCATGTCGGGTCCCAGGCCCGGGTCCCCGGGTTGGATTGTTACCCAGGCCCCGGGTCACCGGGTCATGTCGGGACCCCGGACCAGGTCCCCGAGTCCGGTCGACACCAGAGCCCCGGGTCACCGGGTCATGTCGGGTCCACGGACCAGGTTCAAGGGTCGGGTGACCACCCCGACCCCAGGTCCCCGGGTCATGTCTGGTGCCTGGCCTGGTTCCCAGGTTCCGGTGACCACCCCGGCACCAGGACCCCTGGTCACGTGGTGACCCTGGCCCCAGGTCAGCGGGTCACGTGGGGACCCCGTCCACAGGTCACTGGGTCAGCTCGGGACCTCGGACCCAGGTCCCCGGGTCATGTCTGGTACCCAGCCTGGTTCCCAAATTCCGATGACCAACTCGGCACCAGGACCCCGGGTAATGTTGGGTACCCGGCCCTGGTCCCCGGGATGGGTCGGGACCCCGGCCCAGGGTCACCGGGTCATGTTGGGTCCCCAGACCAGGTTGCAGGGTCGGGTGACCACCCCGACCCCAGGTCCCCGGGTCATGTCGGGTACCCGGCCTGGTTCCCAGGTTCCGATGACCACCCCGGCACCAGGACCCCGGGTCACGTTGGGACCCCGGCCCCAGGTCACCGGGTCACGTCGGGACCCGGGACCCAGGTCACAGGGTCATGTCGGGTCCCCGGACCGGGTCCCCGGGTCGGGTCGTTACCCTGGCCCCAGGTCACCGGGTCATGTCTGGTACCCAGCCTGGTTCCCAGGTTCCGATGACCACCCCTGCACCAGGACCCCGGGTCACGGTGGGACCCCGGCCCCAGGTCACCGGGTCAGGTCAGGACCCTAGACCCAGGTCACCGGGTCATGTCGGGTCCCAGGCCCGGGTCCCCGGGTTGGATTGTTACCCAGGCCCCAGGTCACTGGGTCATGTCGGGACCCCGGACCAGGTCCCCGAGTCCGGTCGACACCACAGCCCTGGGGCACCGGGTCATGTCGGATACCCAGCCCAGGCACCAGGGTCAGGTCGGGACCCCGGACTCGGGTCACCAGGTCATGTCGGGTACCCGGACTGGTTCCCACTTTCCGGTGACCACCTCAGCACCAGGACCCCGGGTAATGTTGGGTACCCGGCGCTGGTCCCCGGGATGGGTCGGGTCCCCGGCCCCAGGTCACTGGGTCATGTTGGGTCCCCAGACCAGGTCCCAGGGTCGGGTGACCACCCCGACCCCAGGTTCCCGGGTCATGTCGGGTACCCAGCCTGGTTCCCAGGTTCCGATGACCGCCCCGGCACCAGGACTCCAGGTCACGTGGGGACCCCGGCCCCAGGTCACCGGGTCAGGTCGGGACCCAGGACCCAGGTCACCGGATCACGTCGGGACCCAGGACCCAAATCACCGGGTCATGTCGGGTCAACGGCCTGGGTGCCAGGGTCTGGTGACCACCCCGACACTAGGTCCCCGGGTCATGTCGGGACCCCGGACCAGGTCCCCGAGTCCGGTCGACACCACAGCCCCGGGTCACCGGGTCATGTCGGGTACCCAGCCTGGTTCCCAGGTTCCGATGATCACCCTGGCAACAGGACCCCGGTTAATGTTGGATACCCGGCCCTGGTCCCCGGGATGGGTCGGGTCCCCGGCCCCGGGTCACTGGGTCATGTTGGGACCCAGAACCCAGGTCCCCGGGTCATGTCGGGACCCCGGACCAGGTCCCCAAGTCCGGTTGACACCACAGCGCCGGGTCACCGGGTCTTGTCGGGTAGCCAGCCCGGGCACCAGGGTCAGGTCGGGACCCCGGCCCCAGGTCACCAGGTCATGTCGGATACCTGGTCTGGTTCCCAGGTTCCGGTGACCACCCCGTCCCCAGGACCCCGGGTCACGTGGGGACCCCGGCCCCAGGTCAGCGGGTCACGGGGGTACCCTGGCCCCAGGTCACCGGGTCAGCTCGGGACCCCGGACCCAGGTCAGCGGGTCATGTCGGGACCCAGGCCCTGGTCCCCGGGTTGGATTGTTACCCTGGTCCAGGGTCACCGGGTCATGTCTGGTACCCAGCCTGGTTCCCAGGTTCCGATGACCACCCCGGCACCAGGATCCCGGGTAATGTTGGGTACCCGGCCCTGGTCCCCGGGATGGGTCGGGACCCCGGCCCCGGGTCACCGAGTCGTGTCGGGTCGCTGCCCCGGGTACCAGTGTCGGGTGACATCCCTGGCCCCAGGTCCCCGGGTCACGTGGGGTCCCCGGCCCCCGTCCCTGGGTTGCATTGGGACACCAGCTCCGGATCACCGGGTCACGTGGGGTCCCCGGCCCGGGTTCCCGGGTTGCATCGGGACACCAGCGCCGAATCACCGGGTCCTGTCGGGTCCCCGGCACGGGTCCCCTGGACAGGTCGTTACCCCGGCCCTGGGTCACCGGGTCATGTCGGGTCCACGGACCAGGTCCCAGGGTCGGGTGACCACCCCGACCCCAGGTCCCCGGGTCATGTCGGGTACCCGGCCTGGTTCCCAGGTTCTGGTGACCACCCCGGCCCCAGGACCCCGGGTCACGTGGGGACCCCAGCCCCAGGTCTCCGGGTCACGTGGGGACCCCGGCCCCAGGTCACCGGGTCAGTTCGGACCCCGGACCCAGGTCACCGGGTCATGTCGGGTCCCAGGCCTGGGTCCCCGGGTTGGATTGTTACCAGGCCCCGGGTCACCGGGTCATGTCTGGTACCCAGCCTGGTTCCCAGGTTCCGAGGTCCACCCCGGCACCAGGACCCCGGGTAATGTTGGGTTCCCGGCCCTGGTCCCCGGGATGGGTCGGGACCCCGGCCCCGGGTCACCGGGTCGTGTCGGGTCGCTGCCCCGGGTACCAGTGTTGGGTGACATCCCCGGCCCCAGGTCCCCGGGTCACATGGTGTCCCTGGCCCGGGTCCCCGGGTTGCATCGCGACACCAGCGCCGGATCACCGGGTCCTGTCAGGTCTGCGGACCGGGTCCCCTGGACAGGTTGTTACCCCGGCCCCGGGTCACCGGGTCATGTCGGGTCCACGGACCAGGTCCCAGAGTCGGGTGACCACCCCGACTCCAGGTCCCCGGGTCATGTCGGGTACCCGGCCTGGTTCCCAGGTTCCGGTGACCACCCCAGCACCAGGAACCCGGGTCACGTGGGGACCCCGGCCCCAGGTCACTGGGTCATGTCAGGTCCCCGGCTCCAGGTCCCCGAGTCCGGTCGACACCACAGCCCTGTTTCACTGGGTCATGTCTGGTACCCATCCTGGTTCCCAGGTTGCGATGACCACCCCGGCACCAGGACCCCAGGTAATGTTGGGTACCCGGCCCTGGGATGGGTCGGGACCCCGGCCCTGGGTCACAGGGTCATGTCAGGTCTCTGCCCCGGGTACCAGCGTCGGGTGACCACCCCGGCCCCGGGAGACAGGGTCATACCGGGTTCCCGGCACGGTTTGGGACCCCGGCCCCGGGTCACAGGGTCATGACAGGTCCCCGGCACGGGTGCCACGTTTGGGTCCCTACCCCGACCCCAGGTCCCCGGATCGGGTTTGGTCCCTGGCCGGGGTCCCTGGGTCTCTTCGGGACCCCGACTCCGGATCACAGGGTCCTGTCGGGTCCCCGGCCCGGGTCCCCTCGACGGGCTGTTACCCCAGCCCCAGGTCACTGGGTCATGTTGGGTACCCAGCCCGGGAACCAGGTTCGGGTCGGGACCCCGGCCCCGGGTCACTGGCTCATGTCGGGTCGCTGCCCCAGGTACCAGTGTCGGGTGACATCCCCGGCCCCAGGTCCCCGGGTCACGTGGGGACCCCGGCCCGGGTCCCCGGGTTGCATCGGGACACCAGCGCCGGATCACCGGGTCCTGTCGGGTCCCCGGCACGGGTCCCCTGGACAGGTCGTTAACACAGCCCCAGGTCACCGGGTCATGTCGGGTCCCCGGACCAGGTCCCAGGGTCGGGTGACCACCCCGACCCCAGGTCCCCTTGTCATGTCGGGTGCCTGGCCTGGTTCCCAGGTTCCGGTGACCAACCCGGCACCAGGACCCCGGGTTACGTGGGGACCCCGGCCCCAAGTCAGCGGGTCACGTGGGGACCCCGGCCCCAGGTCACCGGGTCAGGTCGGGACCCCGGCCCGGGGTCCTGGGTTCAGGGTGGTCACCCGACCCTGGGATCCGGGTCAGGGAACCGACGTGACCCGGTGACCCGGGGCTAGTGTCCCGATACGACCCATGGAGCCAGTCTGGGGACCGTTTATGACCCGGTGACCTGGGGCTGGGGTCCCGATCCTACTCGGGGACCTGGTCCAGGGACCAGACATGACCCCGTGACCTGGGGCCGGGTTCCCGACCCGACACAGGGACTGGGGCCGGGGTCCCAACTCGACCCAGGGACCAGGGCCGAGGACTGGACATGACACACGGCCTGGTACCCGGATCGAGTCTTTACCCTGGCCCCAGGTCACTGGGTCATGTCTGGTACCCAGCCTGGTTCCCAGGTTCCGATGACCACCCCGGCACCAGGACCCCGGGTCACGTGGGGTCCCCGGCCCGGGTCCCCGGGTTGCATCGGGACACCAGCACCGGATCACCGGGTCCTGTCAGGTCCCCGGCCCGGGTCCCCTGGACAGGTCTTTACCCCGGCCCCGGGTCCCTGGGTCATGTTGGGTCCAAGGACCAGGTCCCAGGGTCGGGTGACCACCCCGGCACATGTACCCCGGGTCACATGGGGACCCCGGCCCCAGGTCACCGGGTCAGGTCGGGACCCCGGACCCAGGTCGGGTCATGTCAGGTCCCAGGCCCGGGTCCCCGGGTTGGATTGTTACCCAGGCCCCGGGTCACAGGGTCATGTCGGGTCAACGGCCTGGGTACAAGGGTCTGGTGACCACCCCGACCCCAGGTCCCCGGGTCATGTCGGGACCCCGGACCCAGGTCGGGTCATGTCGGGATCCAGGCCCGGGTCCCCGGGTTGGATTGTTACCTTGGTCCCGGGTCACCTGGTCATGTCGGGTACCCAGCCTGGTTCCCAGGCTCCGGTGAAAACCCCGGCACAAGTACCCCAGGTCACGTGGGGACCCTGGCCCCAGGTCACTGGGTCCTGTCGGGTCCCCGGCCCGCGTCCCCTGGACAGGTCATTAGCACGGCCCCGGGTCACCGGGTCATGTCGGGTCCACGGACCAGGTTCAAGGGTCGGGTGACCACCCCAACCCCAGGTCCCCGGGTCATGTCGGACACCCAGCCTGGTTCCCAGGTTCCGATGACCACCCCGGCACCAGGACCCCGGGTCACGTGGGGACCCCGGTCCCAGGTCACCGGGTCACGTGGGGGCCCCGGCCCCGGGTCACCGGGTCGTGTCCGGTCGCTACCCCGGCTTGCAGCGTCGGGTGACCACCCCGGCCACGGGAGACGGGGTCATACCAGGTCCCTGGTCCGGGTCCCCGGGTCGGCTCGTTACCCTGGCCCCAGGTCACCGGGTCATGTCGGGTACCCAGCCTGGTTCCCAGGTTCCGACGACCACCCCGGCACCAGGACCCCGGGTAATGTTGGGTACCCGAGCCCAGGTCCCCGGGTCGGGTTTTTACCCCAGCCCCAGGTCACCGGGTCCTTTCAGGTCCCCGGCCCAGGTCTCCTGGACAGGTCGTTACCCCGGCCCCGGGTCCCCGGGTCATGTTGGGTCCACATGAGCGGGTCACCGCTCATGTCTGGTACCCAGCCTGGTTCCCAGGTGCCGAGGTCCAACCCGGCACCGGGACCCCGGGTAATGTTGGGTCCCTGGGATGGGTCGGGACTCCGGCCCCGGGTCACCGGGTCATGTCGGGTCGCTGCCCCGGGTACCACTGTCGGGTGACATCCCCGGCCCCAGGTCCCCGGGTCACGTGGGGTCCCCGGCCCGGGTCCCCGGGTTGCATCGGGACACCAGCGCCGGATCACCGGGTCCTGTCAGGTCCCCGGCCCGGGTCCCCTGGACAGGTCGTTACCCCGGCCCCGGGTCACCGGGTCATGTCGGGTACCCGGCCTGGTTCCCAGGTTCCGATGACCACCCCGGCATCAGGACACCGGGTCACGTGGGGACCTCGGTCCCAGGTGACCGGGTCACGTGGGGTCCCCTGCCACAGGTTACCCGGTCACGTGGGGACCCCGGACCCAGGTCACCGGGTCATGTCTGGTACCCAGCCTGGTTCCCAGGTTCCGATGACCACCCCGGCACCAGGACCCCAGGTAAGGTTGGGTATCCGACCCCAGGTCCCCGGGATGGGTCGGGACCCCACCCCGGGTCACCGGGTCTTGTCAGGTCGCTGCCCCGGGTAGCAGCGTCGGGTGACCACCCCGGCCACGGGAGACGGGGTCATACCGGGTCCCCGGTCCGGGTCCCCGGATCGGCTCGTTACCCTGGCCCCAGGTCACCGGGTCATATAGGGTACCCAGCCCGGGTCCCTGGGTCGGGTTTTTATCCCAGCCCCAGGTCACCGGGTCCTGTCGGGTCCCCGGCCCGGGTCTCCTGGACAGGTCGTTACCCCGGCCCCGGGTCCCCGGGTCATGTCGGGTCCACAGACCAGGTCCCAGGGTCGGGTGACCACCCCGGAACAAGTACCCCGGGTCACGTGGGGACCCCAGCTACAGGTCACTGGGTCACGTGGGGACCCCGGGCCCAGGTCACCGGGTCATGTGTGGACCCCGGACCCAGGTCACCGGGTCATGTCGGGTACCCAGCCTGGTTCCCAGGTTCCGACGACCACCCCGGCACCAGGACCCCGGGTAATGTTGGGTACTAGTCCCTGGTCCCCAGGATGGGTCGGGGACCCGGCCCCGGGTCACCGGGTCATGTCGGTTCGCTGCCCCGGGTACCAGTGTCGGGTGACATCCCCGGCCCCAGGTCCCCGGGTCACGTGGGCTCCCCGGCCCTGGTCCCCGGATTGCATCGGGACACGAGCACCGGATCACTGGATCACGTGGGCTCCCCGGCCCAGGTCCCCGGGTTCCATCGGGACACCAGCGCCGGATCACTGGGTCCTCTCGGGTCCCCGGCCCGGGTTCCCTGGACAGGTCGTTACCCCGGCTCCGGGTCACCGGGTCATGTCGTGTCCACGGACCAGGTCCCAGGGTCGGGTGACCACCCCGACCCCAGGTCCCCGGGTCATGTCGGACACCCAGCCTGGTTCCCTGGTTCCGATGACCACCCCGGCATCAGGACACCGGGTCACGTGGGGACCCCGCCCCTAGGTCACCGGGTCACGTGGGGACCCCGGCCCCGAGTCACTGGGTCGTGTCTGGTCGCTACCAGGGCTAGCAGCGTCGGGTGACCACCCCTGCCACGGGAAACGGGGTCATACCGGGTCCCCGGTCCTGGTCCCCGGGTCGGCTCGTTACCCTAACCCCAGGTCACCGGGTCATGTCGGGTACCCAGCCTGGTTCCCGGGTTCCGACGACCACCCTGGCACCAGACCCCCGGGTAATGTTGGGTACTCGACCCCAGGTCCCCGGGTCGGGTCGTTACCCTGGCCCCAGGTCACCGGAAAATGTCGGGTACCCAGCCCGGGTCCCCGGGTCGGGTTTTTACCCCAGCCCCAGGTCACCGGGTAATGTTGGGTCCCCGGCCCGGGTCTCCTGGACAGGTCGTTACCCCGGCCCCGGGTCCCCGGGTCATGTTGGGTCCAAGGACCAGGTCCCAGGGTCGGGTGACCACCCCGGCACATGTACCCTGGGTCACGTGGGGACCCCGGCCCCAGGTCACCGGGTCACGTGGGGACACCGGCCCCACGTAACCAGGTCAGGTCGGGACCCCGGACCCAGTTCTGGTCATGTCAGGTCCCAGGCCCGGGTCCCCGGTTTGGATTGTTACCCAGGCCCCGGGTCACAGGTTCATGTCGGGTCACGGCCTGGGTACAAGGGCATGGTGACCACCCCGACCCCAGGTCCCCGGGTCATGTCGGGACCCTGGACCCAGGTCGGGTCATGTCGACACCACAGCCCCGGGTCCCCGGGTTGGATTGTTACCTTGGTCCCGGGTCACCGGGTCATGTCGGGTACCCTGCCTGGTTCCCAGGTTCCGGTGAAAACCCCGGCACAAGTACCCCGGGTAACGTGGGGACCCTGGTCCCAGGTCACTGGGTCCTGTCAGGTCCCCGGCCCGGATCCCCTGGACAGGTCGTTACCACGGCCTCGGTTCACCAGGTCATGTCGGGTCGCTGCCCTGGGTAGCAGCGTCGGGTGACCACCCCGGCCACGGGAGACCGGGTCATACCGGGTCCCCGGTCCGGGTCCCCGGGTCGGCTCGTTACCCTAACCCCAGGTCACCGGGTCATGTCGGGTACCCAGCCCGGGTCCCCGGGTCGGGTTTTTTCCCCAGCCCCAGGTCACCGGGTGCTGTCGGATCACCGGCCTGGGTCTCCTGGACAGGTCGTTACCCCGGCCCCGGGTCCCCGGGTCATGTTGGGTCCACGGACCACGTCCCAGGGTCGGATGACCACCCCGGCACTAGTACCCCGGGTCACATGGGGACCCCGGCCCCAGGTCACCGGGTCAGGTCGGGACCCCGGCCCCAGGTCACCGGGTCAGGTCGGGTCCCAGGCCCGGGTCCCCTGGTTGGATTGTCACCCTGGCCCCAGGTCACCGGGGCATGTCTTGTACCCAGCCTGGTTCCCCGGTTCCGAGGTCCACCCCGGCACCGGGACCCCGGGTCATGTTGGGTACCTGGCCCTGGTCCCTGGGATGGGTCGGGACCCCGACACCTGGTCACCGGGTGACGTCGGGTCGCTGCCCCGGGTACCAGTGTCGGGTGACATCCCCGGCCCCAGGTCCCCGGGTCACGTGGGGTCCCCGGCCCGGGTCCCCGGGTTGCATCGGGACACCAGCGCCGGATCACCGGGTCCTGTCAGGTCCCCGGCCTAGGTCCCCTGGAGAGGTCGTTACCACGGCCCCGGGTCACCGGGTCATGTCGGGTCCACGGACCAGGTTCAAGGGTCGGGTGACCACCCCGACCCCAGGTCCCCGGGTCATGTCGGGTACCCGGCCTGGTTCCCAGGTTCCGATGACCACCCCGGCATCAGGACCCCGGGTCACGTGGGGACCCCGGCCCCAGGTCAGCGGGTCACGTGGGGTCCCCGGCCACAGGTCACCGGGTCACTTGGGGACCCCGGACCCAGGTCACCGGGTCATGTCTGGTACCCAGCCTGGTTCCCAGGTTCCGATGACCTCCCCAGCACCAGGACCCCGGGTAATGTTGGGTACCTGACCCTAGGTCCCCGGGTCGGGTCGTTACCCTGGCCCCAGGTCACCGGGTCATGTCGGGTACCCAGCCCGGGTCCCCGGGTCGTGTTTTTACCCCAGCCCCAGGTCACCGGGTCCTGTCGGGTCCCCGGCCCGGGTCTCCTGGTCAGGTCGTTACCCCGTCCCCGGGTCCCCGGGTCATGTTGGGTCCAAGGACCAGGTCCCAGGGTCGGATGACCACCCCGGCACATGTACCCCGGGTCACGTGGGGACACCGGCCCCAGGTCACCAGGTCAGGTCGGGACCCCGGACCCAGGTCGGGTCATGTCAGGTCCCAGGCCCGGGTCCCCGGGTTGGATTGTTACCCAGGCCCCGGGTCACAGGGTCATGTCGGGTCAACGGCCTGGGTACAAGGGTCTGGTGACCACCCCGACCCCAGGTCCCCGGGTCATGTCGTGTACACGGCCTGGTACCCAGGTTCCGGTGACCACCCCGGCACCAGGACCCCGGCTCACGTGGGGACACCGGCCCCAGGTCACCGGGTCAAGTCGTGTCCCCCGAACCAGGTCACTGGGTCATGTCGGGTCCCAGGCCCGGGTCCCCGGGTTGGATTGTCACCCTGGCCCCGGGTCACCGGGTCATGTCTTGTACCCAGCATGGTTCCCAGGTTCCAACGTCCACCCCGGCACCGGGACCCCGGGTAATGTTGGGTACCCGACCCCAGGTCCCCGGGATGGGTCGGGACCCCACCCTGGGTCACCGTGTCGTGTCGGGTCGCTGCCCCGGGTAGCAGCGTCGGGTGACCACCCCGGCCACGGGAGACGGGGTCATACCGGGTCCCTGGTCCGGGTCCCCGGGTCGGCTCGTTACCCTGGTCCCAGGTCACCGGGTCCTGTCGGGTACCCACCCTGGTTCCCAGGTTCCGACGACCACCCCGGCACCAGGACCCCGGGTAATGTTGTGTACCCGACCCAAGGTCCCCGGGTCGGGTCGTCACCCTGGCCCCAGGTCACCGGAAAATGTCGGGTACCCAGCCCGGGTTCCCGGGTCGGGTTTTTACCCCAGCCCCTGGTCACCGGGTCCTGTCGGGTCCCCGGCCCGGGTCTCCTGGACAGGTCGTTACCCCGGCCCCGGGTTCCCGGGTCATGTTGGGTCCACGGACCAGGTCCCAGGTTCGGCTGACCACCCCGGCACATGTACCCCGGGTCACGTGGGGACCCCGGCCCCAGGTCACCGGGTCACGTGGGGACACCGGCCCCAGGTCACCAGGTCAGGTCGGGAAACCGGACGCAGATCGGGTCATGTCAGGTCTCAGGCCCGGGTCCCCGGGTCGGATTTTTTCCCAGGCCATGGGTCACCGTCACCGGGTCATGTCGGGTCAACGGCCTGGGTGCCAGGGTCTGGTGACCACCCCGACCCCAGGTCCCCGGGTCATGTCGGGACCCCGGACCCAGGTCGGGTCATGTCGGGACCCAGGCCCTGGTCCCCGGGTTGGACTGTTACCTTGGTCCCGGGTCACCGGGTCATGTCGGGTACCCTGCCTGGTTCCCAGGTTCCGGGGAAAACCCCGGCACAAGTACGCCGGGTCACGTGGGTACCCCGGCCCCAGGTCACTGGGTCCTGTCGGGTCCCCGGCCCGGGTCTCCTGGACAGGTCGTTACCCCGGCCCAGGGTCACCGGGTCATGTCGGGTACCCGGCCTGGTTCCCAGGTTCTGCTGACCACCCCGGCACCAGGACCCCGGGTCACGTGGGCACCCCGGCCCCAGGTCACTGGGTCAGGTAGTGACCCTGGACCCAGGTCACTGGGTCATGTCGGGACCCCGGACCAGGTCCACGAGTCCGGTCGACACCACATTCCCGGGTCACCGGGTCTTGTCGGGTACCCAGCCCGGGCACCAGGGTCAGCTCGGGACCCCGGCCCCAGGTCACCAGGTCATGTCGGACACCCAGCCTGGTTCCCAGGTTCTGATGACCACCCCGGCACCAGGACCTCGGGTCACGTGGGGACCTGGGCCCCAGGTCTCCGGGTCACGTGGGGTCACCGGCCCCAGGTAACCGGGTCAGGTCGGGACCCCGCACCCAGGTCACCGGGTGATGTCGGGACCCAGGCCCGGGTCCCCGGGTTGGATTGTTACCCTGGCCCCGGGTCACCGGGTCATGTCGGGTACCCGGCCTGGTTCCCATGTTCCGGTGACCACCCCGGCACCAGGACCCCGGGTCACGTTGGCACCCCGGCCCCAGGTCACCGGGTCAGGTAGTGACCCTGGACCCAGGTCACTGGGTCATGTCGGGACCCCGGACCAGGTCCACGAGTCCGGTCGACACCACATTCCCGGGTCACCGGGTCTTGTCGGGTACCCAGCCCGGGCACCAGGGTCAGCTCGGGACCCCGGCCCCAGGTCACCAGGTCATGTCGGATACCCGGCCTGGTTCCCAGGTTCCGGTGACCACCCTGGCCCCAGGACCCCGAGTCACGTGGGGACCCCGGCCGCAGGTCAGCGGGTCACGTGATGACCCCGGCCCCAGGTCACCGGGTCAGGTCGGGACCCCGGCCCCGGGTCACCGGGTCGTGTCGGGTCGCTGTCCCGGGTACCACTGTCGGGTGACATCCCTGGCCCCAGGGCCCCGGGTCACGTGGGTTCCCCGGCCTGGGTCCCCGGGTTACATCGGGACACCAGTACCGGATCACTGGGTCCTGTCAGGTCCCCGGCACGGGTCCCCTGGACAGGTCGTTACCCTGGCCCCGGGTCACCGGGTCATGTCGGGTCCACGGACCAGGTCCCAGGGTCGGGTGACCACCCCGACCACAGGTCCCCAGGTCATGTCGGGACCCCGGACCAGGTCCCCGAGTCCAGTGGACACCACAGCCCCGGGTCTCCGGGTCATGTCGGGTACACATTCCGGGTCTCAGGGTTCGATTGTTATCCTGGCCCCATGTCTCCGGGTCATGTCTGGTACCCAGCCTGGTTCCCAGGTTCCGACGACCACCCCGGCACCAGGACCCCGGGTAATGTTGGGTACCCGGCCCTGGTCCCCGGGATGGGTCGGGACCCCGGCCCCGGGTCACCGGGTCATGTCGGGTCGCTGCCCCGGCTAGCAGCGTCGTGTGACCACCCCGGCCCCGGGGGAAACGGTCATACTGGGTCCCCTACCCGGGTCCCCGGATCGGGTCGTTACCCTGGCCCCAGGTCACCGGGTCACGTGGGGTCCCAGGCCTGCATCCCCGGGTTGCATCGAGACACCAGCACCGGATCACCGGGTCCTGTCGGGTCCCCGGCCCGGGTTCCCTGGACAGGTCGTTACCCCGGCCCCGGGTCCCCGGGTCATGTCGGGTCCACGGACCAGGTCCCAGGGTCGGGTAACCACCCCGGCACAAGTACCCCGGGTCACGTGGGGACCCCGGCCCCAGGTCCCCGGGTCATGTCAGGACCCAGGCCCGGGTCCCCGGGTTGGATTGTTACCAGGCCCCGGGTCACCAGGTCATGTCTGGTACCCAGCCTGGTTCCCAGGTTCCGAGGTCCACCCCGGCACCAGGACCCCGGGTAATGTTGGGTACCCGGCCCTGGTCCCCGGGATGGGTCGGGACCCCGGCCCCGGGTCACCGGGTCGTGTCTGGTCGCTGCCCCGGGTACCAGTGTCGGGTGACATCCCCGGCCCCAGGTCTCCGGGTCACGTGGGGTCCCAGGCCTGGGTCCCCGGGTTGCATCGGGACACCAGCACCGGATCACTGGGTCACGTGGGGTCCCCGGCCTGGGTCCCCGGGTTGCATCGGGACACCAGCGCCGGATCACCGGGTCCTCTCGGGTCCCCGGCCCGGGTTCCCTGGACTGGTCGTTAACACAGCCCCAGGTCACCGGGTCATGTCGGGTCCCCGGACCAGGTCCCAGGGTCGGGTGACCACCCCGGCACCAATACCCCGGGTCACGTGGGGATTCCGGCCCCAGGCCTGCGGGTCACGTGGGGACCCCGGCCCCAGGTCACCGGGCCAGCTTGGGACCCAGGACCCAGGTCAACGGGTCATGTCGGGTCCCAGGCCCGGGTCCCCGGGTTGGATTGTTACCCAGGTCCCGGGTCACCGGGTCATGTCGGGTCAACTGCCTAGGTACCAGGGTTTGGTGACCACCCCGACCCCAGGTCCCCAGGTCATGTCGGTACCCCGGACAAGGTCCCCGAGTCCGGTTGACACCACAGCCCCGGGGCACCGGGTCATGTCGGGTACCCAGCCCGGGCACCAGGGCCAGGTCGTTACCCCGGCCCCAGGTCACCAGGACATGTCGGGTGCCCTGCCTGGTTCCCAGGTTCCGGTGACCACCCCAGCACCCGGACCCCGGGTCACATGGGGACCCCGGCCCCAGGTCACCGGGTCACGTGGGGACCCAGGCCCCAGGTCACCGGGTCATGTCGGGTCCCCGGCCCGGGTCCCCGGGTCGGGTCGTTACCCTGGCCTCAGGTCACCGGGTCATGTCTGGTACCTGGCATGGTTCCCAGGTTCCAGTGACTACCCCAGTACCAGGAGCCCGGGTCACGTTGGGACCCCGGCCCCAGGTAACCGGGTCAGGTGGGGACCCCGGACCCAGGTCACTGGGTCATGTCTGGTACCCAGCCTGGGTCCCAGGTTCCGATGACCACCCCGGCACCAGGACCACGGGTAATGTTGGGTACCCGGCCCTGGTCCCCGGGATGGGTCGGGACCCCAGCCCCGGGTCACAGGGTCATGTCGGGTCGCTTCCCCGGCTAGCAGCGTCGTGTGACCACCCCAGCCCCGGGGGACACGGTCATACTGGGTCCCCGGCCCGGGTCCCCGGATTGGGTCGTTACCCAGGCCCCGGGTCCCCGGGTCATGTCGGGTCCACGGACCAGGTTCCAGGGTCGGGTTACCACCCCGCCACAAGTACCCCGGGTTACGTGGGGATCCCGGCCCCAGGACAGCGGGTCACGTGGGGACCCCGGCCCCAGGTCACCAGGTCACGTGGGGACCCCGGCCCCAGGTCAGCGGGTCAGGTCGGCACCCCGGACCCAGGTCACCGGGTCATGTCGGGTCCCCGGCCCGGGTCCCCGGGTTGGATTGTTTCCCTGGCCCTGGGTCACCGGGTCATGTCTGGTACCCAGCCTGGTTCCCAGGTTCCGAGGTCCACCCCGGCACCAGGACCCCGGGTAATGTTGGGTACCCGGCCCTGGTCCCCGGGATGGGTCGGGACCCCGGCCCCGGCTCACCGGGTCCAGTCAGCTCCGCGGCCCGGGTCCCCTGGACAGGTCGTTACCCTGGCCCCGGGTCACCGGGTCATGTCGGTTCCACTTGAACAGGTTCAAGGGTCGGGTGACCACCCCGACCCCAGGTCCCCGGGTCATGTCGGGTACGCGGCCTGGTTCCCAGGTTCCGGTGACCACCCTGGCACAAGTACCCCGGGTCACTTCGGGACCCCGGTCCCAGGTGAACGGGTCACGTGGTGACCCCGGTCCCAGGTCACCGGGTGATGTCGGGACCCAGGCCAGGGTCCCCGGGCTGGATTGCTACCCTCGACCCGGGTCACCGGGTCATGTCGGGTCCACGAACCAGGTCCCAGGGTCGGGTGACCACCCCGACTCCAGGTCCCCGTGTCATGTCAGGTACGTGGCCTGGTTCCAAGGTTCCAGTGACCACCCCGGCACCAGGACCCCATGCCACGTGGGGACCCCTGCCCCACATCACCGGGTCACGTGGGGACCTCGGCCCCAGGTCATCGCGTCAGATCGGGACCCATGCCCGGGTCCCCGGGTTGGATTGTTACCCAGGCCCCGGGTCACAGGGTCATGTCGAATCAACGGCCTGGGTACAAGGGTCTGGTGACAACCCCGACCCCAGGTCCCCGGGTCATGTCGAAACCCCAGACCAGGTCCCCGAGTCCGGTGGACACCACAGCCCCGGGTCACCGGGTCATGTCGGGTACCCAGCCCGGGCACCAGGGTCAGCTCGGGACCCCAGCCCCAGGTCACCAGGACATGTCGGGTACCCGGCCTGGTTCCCAGGTTCCGGTGACCACCCCGGCCCAAGGACCCCGGGTCACGTGGGGACCCCGGCCCCAGGTAACCGGGTCACATGATGACCCCGGCCCCAGGTCACCGGGTCAGGTCGGGACCCCGGCCTCGGGTCACCAGGTCGTGTCGTGTCGCTGCCCCGGGTACCAGTGTCGGGTGACATCCCCGGCCCCGGGTCACCGGGTCACGTTTGGTCCCCAGACCAGTTCCCAGGTTCCGGTGACCACCCCGACCCCAGGTCCCCGGGTCATGGCCGGTACCCGGCCTGGTTCCCAGGTACCGGTGACCACCCCGGCACCAGGACCCCGGGTCACGTGGGGACCCCTGCCCTACGTCACCGGGTCACGTGGGGACTGGGGCCCCAGGTCACCGGGTCAGGTCGGGTACCCTGGACCCAGGTCACCGGGTCATGTTTGTTACTCAGCCTGGTTCCCAGGTTCCGATGACCACCCCGGCACCAGGACACCGGGTCACGGTGGGACCCCGGTCCCAGGTGACCGGGTCACGTGGGGACCCCGGCCACAGGTCACCGGGTCAGCTCGGGACCCCGGACCCAGGTCCCCGGGTCATGTCTGGTACCCAGCCTTGTTCCCAGGTTCCGATGACCACCCCGGCACCAGGACCCCGGGTAATGTTGGGTACCTGACCCCAGGTCCCCGGGTCGGGTCGTTATCCTGGCCCCAGGTCACCGGGTCATGTCGGGTACCCAGCCTGGTTCACAGGTTCCGACGACCACCCCGGCACCAGGACCCCGGGTACTGTTGGGTACCCGGCCCTGGTCCCCGGGATGGGTCGGGACTCCGGCCCCGGGTCACCGGGTCATGTCGGGTCGCTTCCCCGGGTAGCAGCGTCGTGTGACCACCCCAGCCCCGGGGGACACGGTCATACTGGGTCCCCGGCCCTGGTCCCCGGATCGGGTCGGGTCCACGGACCAGGTTCCAGGGTTGGGTTACCACCCCGCCACAAGTACCCCGGGGTACGTGGGGATCCCGGCCCCAGGTCAGCGGGTCACGTGGGGACCCCGGCCCCAGGTCACCGGGTCAGGTCGGGACCCCGGACCCAGGTCACCGGGTCATGTCGGGACCCAGGCCCGGGTCCCCGGGTTGGATTGTTACCCTGGCCCCGGGTTACCGGGTCTTGTCGGGTCTCGGCCCAGGTCTCCTGGACAGGTCGTTACCCCGGCCCCGGGTCCCCGGGTCATGTCGGGTCCATGGACCAGGTCCCAGGTTCGGGTGACCACCCCGGCACAAGTACCCCGGTCACTTCGGGACCCCGGTCCCAGGTGAACGGGTCACGTGGGGACCCCGAACCCAGGTCACCGGGTCATGTCGGGTCGCTGCCCTGGGTCGCAGCATCGGGTGACCACCCCGGCCACGGGACCCATGCTGGGTCCCAGGCCCAGGTCCCCGGGTTGGATTGTTACCCAGGCCCCGGGTCACAGGGTCATGTCGGGACCCCGGACCAGGTCCCCGAGTCCGGTCGACACCACAGCCCCGGGTCACCGGGTCATGTCGGGTACACAGCCCAGGCACCAGGGTCGGGTTTTTACCCCAGCCCCAGGTCACCAGGTCATGTCGGATACACGGCCTGGTTCCAAGGTTCCGGTGACCACCCCGGCACAAGTACCCCGGGTCACGTGGGGACCCCGGCCCCAGGTCAGTGGGTCACGTGGGGACCCCGGCCACAGGTCACCGGGTCAGGTGGGGACCCCGGCCCCAGGTCACCGGGTCAGCTCGGGACCCCGGACCCAGGTCACCGGGTCATGTCGGGTCCCCGGCCTGGGTCCCCGGGTTGGGTCGTTACCCTGGCCCCAGGTCACCGGGTCATGTCTGGTACTCAGCCTGGTTCCCAGGTTCCGATGACCACCCCGGCACCAGGACACCGGTCACGTTGGGACCCCGGTCCCAGGTGACCGGGTCACGTGGGTCCCCGGCCACAGGTCACCGGGTAAGCTCGGGACCCCGGACCAGGTCCCCGAGTCCAGTCGACACCACAGCCCCGGGTCACGTCGGGTACCTAGCCCGGGCACCAGGGTCAGGTCGGGACCCCGGCCCCAGTTCACCGGGTCACATGGGGACACCGACCCCAGGTGACCGGGTCAGGTTGGGACCCCGGACCCAGGTCACCGGGTCATGTCGTGTCCCAGGCCCGGGTCCCCGGGCTGGATTGTTATCCTGGCCCCGGGTCACCGGGTCATGTCTGGTACCCAGCCTGGTTCCCAGGTTCCGATGACCACCCTGGCACCAGGACGCCGGGTAATGTTGGGTACCCGGCCCTGGTCCCCGGGATGGGTCTGGACCCCGGCCCCGGGTCACCGGGTCATGTCGGGTCGCTGCCCCGGGTACCAGTGTCGGGTGACCACCCCGGCCACGGGAGACAGGGTCATACCGGGTCCCCGGCCCGGTTCCCCGGGTCGGGTCGTTACCCCTGACCCAGGTCACCGTGTCATGTCGGGACCCCGGACCTGGTCCCCGAGTCCGGTCGACACCACAGCCCCAGGTCACCGGGTCATGTTGGGTACCCGGCCCTGGTCCCCGGGATGGGTCTGGAATCCGGCCCCGGGTCACTGGGTCGTGTCGGGTCCCTGCCCCGGGTACCAGTTTCGGGTGACATCCCCGGCCCAAGGTCCCCGTGTCATGTCGGGTACCCGGCCTGGTTCCCAGGTTCCGGTGACCACCCCGGCACCAGCACCCCGGGTCACGTGGGGACCCCGGCACCAGGTCAGCGGGTCACGTGGGGACACCGACCCCAGGTGACCGGGTCAGGTCGTTACCCCGGCCCCGGGTCACCAGGTCATGTCGGGACCCAGGGCCGGGTCCCCGGGTTGGATTGTTACCCTGGCCCCGGGTCAACGGGTCATGTCGGGTCAATGGCCTGGGTACCAGGGTCTGGTGACCACCCCGACACTAGGTCCCCGGGTCATGTCGGGACCCCGGACCAGGTCCCCGAGTGCAGTCGACACCACAGCCCCAGGTCACCAGGACATGTCGGGTACCCAGCCTGGTTCCCAGGTTCCGATGACCACCCCGGCACCAGGACCCCGGTTAATGTTGGGTACCCGGCCCTGGTCCCCGGGATGGGTCGGGACCCTGGCCCCGGGTCACTGGGTCATGTGGGGTCCACGGACCAGATCCCAGTGTCGGGTGACCACCCCGACCGCAGGTCCCTGGGTCATGTAGGGACCCCGGACCAGGTCCCCAAGTCCGGTCGACACCACAGCCCCGGGTCACCGGGTCATGTCGGGTACCCAGCCCGGGCACCAGGGTCGGGTTTTTACCCCAGCCCCAGGTCACCAGGTCATGTCGGATACACGGCCTGGTTCCCAGGTTCCGGTGACCACCCCGGCACAAGTACCCCGGGTCACGTGGGGACCCCGGCCCCAGGTCAGCGGGTCACGTGGAGACCCCGGCCCCAGGTCAGCGGGTCAGGTCGGGACCCCGGACCAGGTCCCCGAGTGCGGTCGACACCACAGCCCCGGGTCACCGGGTCATGTCGAGTACTCAGCCCGGGCACCAGGGTCAGGTCGGGAACCCGGACCCAGGTCACGAGGTCTTGTCGGATAACCGGCCTGGTTCCCAGGTTCAGGTGACCACCCCGGCACCAGGACCCCGGGTAACGTGTGACCCCGGCCCGAGGTCAGCGGGTCACGTGGGGAACCCGGCCCCAGGTCACCAGGTCTTGTCGGATACCCAGCCTGGTTCCCAGGTTCCGGTGACCACCCCGGCACCAGGACCCCGGGTAATGTTGGGTACCCGGCCCTGGGATGGGTCGGGACCCTGGCCCCGGGTCACAGGGTCATGTCGGGTCTCTGTCCCGGGTACCAGCGTCGGGTGACCACCCCGGCCCCGGGAGACGGGGTCATACCGGGTTCCCGGCACGGTTTGGGACCCCGGCCCCGAGTCACAGGGTCATGACTGGTCCCCGGCACGGGTGCCACGTTTGGGTCCCTACCCCGATCCCAGGTCCCCGGATCGGGTTTGGTCCCTGGCCGGGGTCCCTGGGTCTCTTCGGGACCCCGACTCCGGATCACAGGGTCCTATCGGGTCCCCGGCCCGGGTCCCCTCGACGGGCTGTTACCCCAGCCCCGGGTCACTGGGTCATGTTGGGTACCCAGCCCGGGAACCAGGTTCGGGTCGGGACCCCGGCCCCGGGTCACTGGCTCATGTCGGGTCGCTGCCCCAGGTACCAGTGACGGGTGACCACCCCGGCCCCAGGTCCCCGGGTCACGTGGGGACCCCGGCCCGGGTCCCCGGGTTGCATCGGGACACCAGCGCCGGATCACCGGGTCCTCTCGGGTCCCCGGCACAGGTCCCCTGGACAGGTCGTTAACACAGCCCCAGGTCACCGGGTCATGTCGGGTCCCCGGACCAGGTCCCAGGGTCGGGTGACCACCCCGACCCCAGGTCCCCGTGTCATGTCGGGTGCCTGGCCTGGTTCCCAGGTTCCGGTGACCAACCCGGCATCAGGACCCCGGGTCACGTGGGGACCCCGGTCCCAGGTGACCGGGTCACGTGGGGACCCCGGCCCCAGGTCACCGGGTCAGGTCGGGACCCCGGCCCGGGGTCCTGGGTTCAGGGTGGTCACCCGACCCTGGGATCCGGGTCAGGGAACCGACGCGACCCGGTGACCCGGGGCTAGTGTCCCGATACGACCCATGGAGCCAGTCTGGGGACCGTTTATGACCCGGTGACCTGGGGCTGGGGTTCCGATGCTACTCGGGGACCTGGTCCAGGGACCAGACATGACCCTGTGACCTGGGGCCGGGTTCCCGACCCGACACAGGGACTGGGGCCGGGGTCCCAACTCGACCCAGGGACCAGGGCCGAGGACTGGACATGACACTGGGACCCTGGGCTTGGGTCCCGACCCGACCCGCAGACCCGGACCATGGACCCGACATGACCTGGTGACCCGGGACCGGGGTGGGGATCCGACCCTAGTACCCGGGCTGTGGACCTGACATGACCCGGTGAACAGGGACCGGGATCCCGACCCAACGCAGGGACACGGGCCAGGGACCCGACATGACGATGGGACCTGCGGCCGGGGTCCCGACCTGACCCGGGGACCTGGGTTGGGGACCCTACCCGACCCAGGGACCCTGGCCGGGGACCCAACATAACCCAGTGACCCGGGGCTAGGGTTCTGACCTGACCCGCGGAACCGGGCAGGGAACACGATATGACCTGGGGACCCAGGGCCAGAGTCCTGACCCGACAAGGGGACACGAGTAGGGGACCCAACATTACCTGGTGACCCAGGGTCGGGGTCCCAATCAGACTTGGGGACCTGGGCCGGGGAACCGACAAGACTTGGGGACACGTGCCGGGGACCCGACATGACCTGGGACCTGGGACCGGGGTGATCACCTGACCCTGGGACCCAGGCCGTTGACCCGACATGACCCTGTGACCTGGGGCCGGGGACCCAACCCGACACGGGGACCCGGGGCAGGAACCCAACATGACACGGTGACCTGGGTCCGGGGTGGTCACGCGACATGGGGACCCAGGCCGGGGACCCAACATGACTCGGTGAACCGGGTTCGGGGTCCCTACCAGACCCGGGGACCCGGGCCGGGGACCCGTCATGAGCCTGTGACACGGGGCTTGGGTCCCAACCCGACCCTGGGACTCGGGCCAGGGACCACATATGACCTGGTCACCAGGGTCTAGGGCGCCGACCCGACCCTGGGTCCCAGGCCGGGGACCAGATATGACCTGATCACCTGGGTCTAGGGCACTGACCCGACCCTGGGACCCAGGCCGCGGACACGATATGAGCTGGTCACCCGGGTCTAGAGCCAAGACCAGACCCTGGGACCCAGGCCAGGCACCAGATATGACATGGGGACCCGGGGCTGGGGTCACGACCCAACAAGGGGACCCGGGATGGGGACCCGACATGACCCGGATACCCGGGGCCAGGGTTGCGACCAGACCAGGGGACCCAGGCCGGGAACCCAACAAGACCCGGTGACCCAGAGCAGGGGTAATAACCCAACCCGGGGACCAGGGCCGAGGACCGGATATAACCACAGGACCCGGGGCCGGAGTCCCAACCCAACCCGGGGACCCGGGACACTGGGTCATGTCGGGTCCCTGCCCCGGGTACCAGTGTCGGGTGACATCCCCGGCCCCAGGTCCCCGGGTCACGTGGGGTCCCCGGCCCGGGTCCCCGGGTTGCATTGCGGACACCAGCGCCGGATCACCGGGTCCTGTCGGGTCCCCGGCCCGGGTCCCCTGGACAGGTCGTTACCCCGGCCCCGTGTCAACGGGTCATGTCAAGACCCAGGCCCGGGTCCCCAGGTTGTATTGTTACCCTGGCCCCGGGTCACCGGGTCATGTCTGGTACCCAGCCTGGTTCCCAGGTTCCGATGACCACCCCGGCACCAGGACCCCAGGTAATGTTGGGTACCCGGCCCTGGTCCCCGGGATGGGTTGGGACCCCGGCCCCGGGTCAAAGGGTCGTGTCGGGTCGCTGCCCCGGGTACCAGTGTCGGGTGATCACCCCGGCCCCAGGTCCCCGGGTCACGTGGGGACCCCGGCCCGGGTCCCCTGGACAGGTCGTTACCCCGGCACTGGGTCACCGGGTCACGTCGGGTCCCCGGACCAGGTCCCCGTGTCATGTTGGGTACCCGGCCTGGTTCACAGGTTCCGGTGACCACCCCGGCACCAGGACCCCGGGTGACGTGGGGACCCCGGCCCCAGGTCACCGGGTCAGGTCCGGATCCCAGCCCCAGGTCACCGGGTCATGTCGGGTCCAAGGCCCGGGTACCAGCGTCGAGTGACCACCCCGGCCCCGGGAGACGGGGTCATACCGGGTCCCCGGCCCAGGTCCCCAGGACGGGTCGGGACCCAGGCCCCGGGGCACTGGGTCCTGTCGGGTCCCCGGCCCGGGTCCCATCGACGGGTTGTTACCCCGGCCCCGGGTCACCGGGTCATGCCGGTTACCCAGCCCGGGAACCAGGTTCGGGTCTTGACCCTGGCCCCGGGTCACTGGCTCATGTCGGGTCATCGGCCTCGGTCCCAGGTTCAGGTGATCACCCTGGCCCCAGGTCCTCGGTTTGGGTTGGGTCTCCGGTCCGGTTCTCCGGGTAGGGTCGGGACCCCGGCCCCGGGTCACCAGGTCATGTCGGGTCAACGGCCTGGGTACCAGGGTCTGGTGACCACCCCGAACCCAGGTCCCCGGGTCATGTCGGGTCCCCGGACCAGGTCCCCGAATCCGGACGATACCACAGCCCCAGGTCACCAGGTAATGTCGGGTCCCAGGCCAGGGTCCCCAGGTCGGGTTTTTACGCCTGCCCCAGGTCACCGGGTAAGGTCGGGACCCCGGACCCGGGTCACCGGGTCATGTCGGGTACCCAGCCTGGTTCCCAGGTTCCGGTGACCACCCTGGCACCAGGACCCCGGGTCACGTGGGGACCCCGGCCCCGGGTCACCGGGTCAGGTCGGGACCCCGGACCCAGGTCACCGGGTCATGTCGGGACCCAGGCCCGGGTCCCCAGGTTGGATTGTTATCCTGGCCCCGGGTCACCGGGTCATGTCTGGTACCCAGCCTGGTTCCCAGGTTCCGATGACCACCCCGGCACCAGGACCCCGGGTAATGTTGGGTAGCTGGCCCTCGTCCCGGGATGGGTCGGGACCCAGGCCCCAAGTCACCGGGTCATGTCGGGTCAACGGCCTGGGTACCAGGGTCTGGTGACCACCCCGAACCCAGGTCCCCGGGTCATGTCGGGTCCCCGGACCAGGTCCCCGAATCCGGTCGACACCACAGCACCAGGTCACCAGGTAATGTCGGGTCCCAGGCCCGGGTCCCCGGGTCGGGTTTTTACCCCAGCCCCAGGTCACCGGGTAAGGTCGGGACCCAGGACCCGGGTCACCGGGTCATGTCGGGTACCCAGCCTGGTTCCCAGGTTCCGGTGACCACCCTGGCACCAGGACCCCGGGTCACGTGGGGACCCCGGCCCTGGGTCACCGGGTCAGGTCGGGACCCCGGACCCAGGTCCCCGGGATGGGTCGGGACCCAGGCCCCGGGTCACGGGGTCGTGTTGGGTCGCTGCCCCGGGTACCAGCGTCGGGTGACCACCCCAGCCACGGGAGACGGGGTCATACCGGGTCCCCCGCCCGGGTCCCCGGGACGGGTCGGGACCCCGGCCCCGGGTCACAGGGTCATGACAGGTCCCTGGCACGGGTGCCACGTTCGGGTTCCTACCCCGATCCCAGGTCCCCGGATCGGGTTGGGTCCCTGGCCGGGGTCCCTGGGTCTGGTCGGGACCCCAACTCCGTATCACAGAGTCCTGTCGGGTCCCCGGCCCGGGTCCCTTCGACGGGTTGTTATCCCGGCCCCGGGTCACCGGGTCATGTCGGGTCCCCGGCCCGGGTCCCCTGGACGGGTTGTTACCCCGGCCCCGGGTCACCGGGTCATGTCGGGACCCAGGCCCGAGTTCCTGGGTTGGATTGTTACCCAGGCCCCGGGTCAACGGGTCATGTCTGTTACCCAGCCTGGTTCCCATGTTCCGATGACCACTCCGGCACCAGGACCCCGGGTCACGTGGAGTCCCCCGCCCCAGGTCACCGGGTCAGGTCGGGACCCCGGACCCAGTTCCCCGGTTTGGATTGTTAACCTGGCCCCAGGTCACCGGGTCATGTCTGGTACCCAGCCCGGTTCCCAGGTTCCGATGACCACTCCGGCACCAGAACAACGGGTAATGTTGGGTACCCGGCCCTGGTCCCCGGGATGGGTCGGGACCCCGGCCCCTGGTCAACGGACAATGTCGTGTCCCTGCCCCGGGTACCAGTGTCTGGTCGTTACCCTGGCCCCAGGTCACCGGGTCATGTCGGGTCCCAGGCCCGGGTCCCCGGGTCAGGTTGTTACCCTTGCCCCGGGTTACCGGGTCATGTCTGGTACCCGGCCTGGTTCCCAGGTTCCGGTGACTACCCCGGCACCAGGACCCCGGGTAATGTTCGGTACCTGGCCCTGGTCCCCGGGATGGGTCGGGACCCCGGCCCTGGGCCACTGGGTCATGTCGGTTCCCTGCGCCGGGTACCAGTGTCGGGTGACCACCCCGGCCCCAGGTCCCCGGGTCACGTGGGGTCCCCGTCCTGCATCCTCGGGTTGCATCGGGATACCAGCCCCGGGTCACCAGGTCATGTCGGGTCCCTGCCCCGGGTACCAGTGTCGGGTGACCACCCCGGCCCCAGGTCCCCGGGTCACGTGGGGTCCCCGTCCTGCGTCCCCGGGTTGCATCGGGATACCAGCCCCGGGCCACAGGGTCATGTTTGGTACCCAGCCCGGGCACCAGTTTCGGGTCCCTACCCCGATCCCAGGTCCCCGGATCGGGTTGGGTCCCTGGCCGGGGTCCCTGGGTCTGGTCAGGACCCCGGCCCCGGGTCACCGGGTCATGTTTGGTAACCGGGTCGGGTGACCACCCCGGCCCCGGGAAACGGGGTCATACCGGGTCCCCGGCCTGGGTCCCCGGGACGGGTCGGGACCCTGGCCACGGGGCGCTGAGTCATGTCGGGTCAACGGCCTGGGTACCAGGGTCTGCTGACCACCCTGACCCCAGGTCCCCGGGTCATGTCGTGTCCCCAGCCCGGGTCCCTTGGTCTGGTCGTTACCCCAGCCCCGGGTCACCAGGTCATGTCGGGTCCCTGCCCCGGGTACCAGTGTCAGGGGACCACCCCGGCCCCAGGTCCCCGGGTCATGTCGGATCCCCGGCCTGGGTCCCAGGGTCGGGTGACTACCCTGGCCCCGGTTCACTGGGTCATGTCGTGTACCCAGCCCGGGCACCAGTGTCAGGTTGGGACCCTGGCCCCAGGTCACCGGGTCATGTCGGGTCCCAAGCCCGGGTCCCCGGGTCGGGTTGTTACCGTTGCCCAAGGTCACAGGGTCATGACAAGTCCCCGGCCCGGGTACCAGGTTCGGGTCCCTACCCCGATCCCAGGTCCCCGGATCGGGTTGGGTCCCTGGCCGGGGTCCCTGGGTCTGGTCGGGACCCCGGCTCCGGATCACTGGGTCCTGTCGGGTCCCCGGCCTGGGTCCCAGAGTCGGGTTGTTACCCAGTCCCCTGATCACCGGGTCATGTCGGGTACCCAGCCTGGGCACCAGGTTCGGGTTGGGACCCCGGCCCCGGGTCACCGGGTCATGTCGAGTACCCAGCCCGGGCACCAGGGTCAGGTCGGGACCCCGGACCCAGGTCACCGGTTCATGTCAGGACCCAGGCCTGGTTCCCAGGTTCCGGTGACCACCCCGGCACCAGGACCCCGGGTGACGTGGGGACCCCGGCCCCAGGTATCTGGGTCACGTGGGGACCCCGGCCCCAGGTCACCGGGTCAGGTTGGGACCCCGGCACCAGGTCACCGGGTCATGTCGGGTCCCTGGTCAGGGTCCCCGGGATGGGTCGTTACCCCGGCCCCCGGTCACCGGGTCATGTCGGGTCGCTGCCCCGGGTACCAGCGTCGGGTGACCACCCCGGCCCTGGGAGACGGGGTCATACCGGGTCCCCGGCCCGGGTCCCCGGGACGGGTCGGGACCCCGGCCCCGGGTCACAGGGTCATGACAGGTCCCCGGCACGGGAACCAGGTTCGGGTCGGGACCCCGGCCCCGGGTCACTGGCTCATGTCGGGTCAACGGCCTGGGTCCCAGGGTCGGGTGATCACCCTGGCCCCAGGTCCTCGGTTTGGGTTGCGTTTCCGGTCCGGTTCTCTGGGTAGGGTTGGGACCCCGAACCCAGGTCACCGGGTCATGTCAGTCCCGGATCCAGGTACCCGGGTCGAGTGACCACCCCGGCCCTGGGAGACGGGGTCATACCGGGTCCCCGGCCCGGCTCCCGGGGTCGGATCGTTTCCGTGGCCCCGGGTCACCGGATCATGTCGGGTACCCAGGCCGGGCACCAGGGTCAGGTCGGGACCCCGGCCTGGGTCCCAGGATCGGGTGATCACCTTGGCCCCAGGTCCCCGGGTCACGTGGGGTCCCCAGCCCGGGTCCCCGGGTCGGGTTGTTACTGCAGCCCCGGGTCACCGGGTCATGTCGGGTACCCGGCCTGGTTTCCCGGTTCCGGTGACCACCCCGGCACCAGGACCCCGGGTGACGTGGGGACCCCGGACCCAGGTCACCGGGTCAGGTCTGGTCCCCGGCCCGGGTCCACGGGTTGGATTGTTATCCTGGTCCCAGGTCACCGGGTCATGTCTGGTACCCAGCCTGGTTCCCAGGTTTCAATGACCACCCCGGCACCAGGACCCCGGGTAATGTTGGGTACCCGGCCCTGGTCCCCGGGATGGGTTGGGACCCCGGCCCCTGGTGAACGGACAATGTCGGGTCCCTGCCCCGGGTACCAGTGTCTGGTCGTTACCCTGGCCCCGGGTCACCGGGTCATGTCGTGTACCCAGCCCGGTTCCCCGGGTCGGGTCGTTACCCTGGCCCCGGGTCACCGGGTCATGTCGGATACCCAGCCCGGGCACCAGGGTCAGGTCGGGACCCCGACTCCAGGTCACCGGGTCATGTCGGGTCCCAGGCCCGGGTCCCCGGGTCGGCTTGTTACCCTTGTCCCGGGTTACCCGATCATGTCTAGTACCCGGCCTGGTTCCCAGGTTCCGGTGACTACCCCGGCACCAGGACCCCGGGTAATGTTGGGTCCCTGGCCCGGGTCCCCGGGATGGGTTGGGATCCCGGCCCCGGGTCACTGGGTCATGTCGGTTCCCTGCGCCGGGTACCAGTGTCGGGTGACCACCCCGGCCCCAGGTCCCCGGGTCAAGTGGGGTCCCCGGCCCGGGTCCCCGGGTTGCATCGGGATACCAGCCCCGGGTCACAGGGTCATGTTTGGTACCCAGCCCGGGCACCAGTTTCGGGTCCCTACCCCGATCCCAGGTCCCCGGATTGGGTTGGGTCCCTGGCCGGGATCCCTGGGTCTGGTCGAGACCCCGGCTCCGCATCACCAGGTCCTGTCGGGTCCCCGGCTCGGGTCCCCGGGATGGGTCGTTACCCCAGCCCCGTGTCACCGGGTCATGTGGGGTCCCTGCCCCGGCTACCAGTGTCGGGTGAACACCCCGGCCCCAGGTCTCCGGGTCAAGTGGGGTCCCCGGCCCGGGTCCCCGGGTTGCATCGGGATACCAGCCCCGGGTCACCGGGTCATGTCTGGTACCCAGCCTGGTTCCCAGGTTCCGATGACCACCCCGGCACCAGGACCCCGGGTACTGTTGGGTACCCGGCCCTGGTCCCCGAGATGGGTCGGGACCCCACCCCGGGTCACCGGGTCATGTCGGGTCCGTTCCCCGGGTACCAGTGTCGGGTGACCACCCCGGCCCCAGGTCCACGGGTCACGTGGGGTCCCCTGCCCGGGTCCCCGGGTTGCTTCGGGATACCAGCGCCGGATCACTGGGTCCTGTTGGATCCCTCGCCCGGGTCCCCTGGACGGGTCATTATCCCGGCCCCGGGTCACCGGATCATGTCGGGTCCCTGGACAAGGTCCCAGGGTCGGGTGACCACCCTGGCCCCAGGTCCTCGGTTTGGGTTGGGTCTCCGGTCTGGTTCCCCGAGTTGCATCGGGACCCCGGCCCCAGTTCACCGGGTCATATCGGGTACCCAGCCCGGGAACCAGGTTCGGGTCGGGACCCCGGCCCCGGGTCACTGGCTCATGTCGGGTCAATGGCCTGGGTACCACGGTCAGGTGACCACCCTGGCCCCAGGTCTTCGGTTTGGGTTGGGTCTCCGGTCCGGTTCCCCGGGTAGGGTTGGGACCCCGAACCCGGGTCACCGGGTCATGTCGGTCCCTGATCCGGGTACCCGGGTCGGGTGACCACCCCGGCCCTGGGAGACGGGGTCATACCGGGTCCCCGGCCCGGGTCCCCGGGACGGGTCGGGACCCCGGCCCCGGGGCACTGGGTCATGTCGGGTCAACGGCCTGGGTAGCAGGGTCTGGTGACCACCCCGACCCCAGGTCCCCGGGTCATGTCGGGTCCCCGCACCAGGTCCCCGAGTCCGGTCGACACCACAGCCCCGGGTCACCGGGTCATGTTGGGTCCCTTGTCCAGCTCCCCAGGTCGGATCAGGACTTCCGCCCCGGGTCCCAAGAGTCATATTGTGTCCCCGGCCCGGGTCCCAAGGTCGGTCAGGACCCCGGCCGTGGGCGACCGGGTCATGTCGGATCCCCGTCCCAGGTCCCCGGGTCGGATAAGGACCCCGACCCCAGGTCACCGGGTCATGTCCTGTCCCCGGCCCGGGTCCCCGGTTTGGGTCGTTACCCTGGCTTCGGGTCACCGGGTCATGTCGGGTCCCTGCCCCAGGTACCAGTGTCGGGTGACCACCCCGGCCCCAGGTCCCCGGGTCACGTGGGGTCCCCTGCCAAGGTCCCCGGGTTGCATCGGGACACCAGCCCCGGGTCACCGGGTCATGTTGGGTACCCAGCCCGGGCACCAGGTTCTGGTCGGGACCCCGGCCCTGGGTCACAGGGTCATGACAGGTCCCCGGCCCGGGTACCAGGTTCGGGTCCCTACCCCTATCCCAGGTGCCCGGATCGGGTTTGGTCCCTGGCCGGGGTCCCTGGGTCTGGTTGGGACCCCGGCTCTGGATCACCGGGTCCTGTCGGGTCCCTGGCCTGGGTCCCAGGGTTGGGTGACCACCCCGGCCCCGGGTCACCGGGTCATGTCGTGTACCCAGCCCGGGTCCCCGGGTCGGGTCGTTACCCTGGCCCCAGGTCACCGGGTCATGTCTGGTACACGGCCTGGTTCCCAGGTTCCGGTGACCACCCCGGCACCAGGACCCTGGGTCACGTGGGGACCCCGGCCCCAGGTCAGCGGGTCACGTGGGGGCCCCGGGGCACTGGGTCATGTCAGGTCAACGGCCTGGGTACCAGGGTCTGGTGACCACCCCGACCCCAGGTCCCCGGGTCATGTTGAGTCCCCGGACCAGGTCCCCGAGTCCAGTCAACACCCCAGCCCCGGGTCACCGGGTCATGTCGGGTACCCAGCCCGGGCACCAGGGTCAGGTCTGGACCCCAGCCCCAGGTCACCAGGTCATGTCGGGTACCCAGCCTGGTTTCCCGGTTCCGGTGACCACCCCGGCACCAGGACCCCGGGTGACGTGGGGACCCCGGCCCCAGGTCAGCGGGTCACGTGGGGACCCCGGCCCCAGGTCACCGGGTCAGGTCGGGACCCCGGACCCAGTTCCCCGGTTTGGATTGTTATCCTGGCCCCAGGTCACCGGGTCATGTCTGGTACCCAGCCTGGTTCCCAGGTTTCAATGACCACCCCGGCACCAGGACCCCGGGTAATGTTGGGTACCCGGCCCTGGTCCCCGGGATGGGTTGGGACCCCGGCCCCTGGTGAACGGACAATGTCGGGTCCCTGCCCCGGGTACCAGTGTCTGGTCGTTACCCTGGCCCCGGGTCACCGGGTCATGTCGTGTACCCAGCCCGGTTCCCCGGGTCGGGTCGTTACCCTGGCCCCGGGTCACCGGGTCATGTCGGATACCCAGCCCGGGCACCAGGGTCAGGTCGGGACCCCGACTCCAGGTCACCGGGTCATGTCGGGTCCCAGGCCCGGGTCCCCGGGTCGGCTTGTTACCCTTGTCCCGGGTTACCCGATCATGTCTAGTACCCGGCCTGGTTCCCAGGTTCCGGTGACTACCCCGGCACCAGGACTCCGGGTGATGTTGGGTACCCGGCCCTGGTCCCCGGGATTGGTCGGGACCCCGGCCCCTGGTCAACGGACAATGTCGTGTCCCTGCCCCGGGTACCAGTGTCTGGTCGTTACCCTGGCCCCGGGTCACCGGGTCATGTCGTGTACCCAGCCCGGGTCCCAGGGTCAGGTCGAGACCCCGGCCCCAGGTCACCGGGTCATGTCTGGTCCCAGGCCCGGGTCCCCGGGTCAGGTTGTTACCCTTGCCCCGGGTTACCGGGTCATGTCTGGTACCCGGCCTGGTTCCCAGGTTCCGGTGACCACCCTGGCACCAGGACCCCGGGTAATGTTCGGTACCTGGCCCTGGTCCCCGGGATGGGTCGGGACCCCGGCCCTGGGTCACTGGGTCATGTCGGTTCCCTGCGCCGGGTACCAGTGTCGGGTGACCACCCCGGCCCCAGGTCCCCGGGTCATGTCAGATCCCCGGCCTGGGTCCCAGGGTCGGGTGACTACCCTGGCCCCGGTTCAATAGGTCATGTCGTGTACCCAGCCCGGGCACCAGTGTCAGGTTGGGACCCTGGCCCCAGGTCACCGGGTCATGTCGGATCCCAAGCCCGGGTCCCCGGGTCGGGTTGTTACCGTTGCCCAAGGTCACAGGGTCATGACAAGTCCCCGGCCCGGGTACCAGGTTCGGGTCCCTACCCCGATCCCAGGTCCCCGGATCGGGTTGGGTCCCTGGCCGGGGTCCCTGGGTCTGGTCGGGACCCCGGCTCTGGATCACTGGGTCCTGTCGGGTCCCCGGCCTGGGTCCCAGAGTCGGGTTGTTACCCAGTCCCCTGATCACCGGGTCATGTCGGGTACCCAGCCTGGGCACCAGGTTCGGGTTGGGACCCCGGCCCCGGGTCACCGGGTCATGTCGAGTACCCAGCCCGGGCACCAGGGTCAGGTCGGGACCCCGGCCCCAGGTCCCCGGGTCCTGTCGTGTCCCCGGCCTGGTTCCCAGGTTCCGGTGACCACCCCGGCACCAGGACCCCGGGTGACGTGGGGACCCCGGCCCCAGGTATCCGGGTCACGTGGGGACCCCGGCCCCAGGTCACCGGGTCAGGTTGGGACCCCGGCACCAGGTCACCGGGTCATGTCGGGTCCCTGGTCAGGGTCCCCGGGATGGGTCGGGATCCCGGCCCTGGGTCACCGGGTTCTGTCGGGTCCCCGGCCCGGGTCCCCGGGACAGGTCGGGACCCCGGCCCTGGGTCGCAGGGTCATGACAGGTCCCCGGCCCGGGTGCCAGGTTCGGGTCCCTACCCCGATCCCAGGTCCCCAGATCGGGTTGGGTCCCTGGCCGGGGTCCCTGGGTCTGGTCGGGACCCCGGCTCCGGATCACCGGGTCCTGTCGGGTCCCCGGCCTGGGTCCCACGGTTGGGCCTGACCACCCCGGCCCCGGGTCACCAGGTCATGTCGTGTATCCAGCCCGGGTCCCCAGATTGGGTCGTTACCCTGGCCCCGGGTCACCGGGTTATGTCGGGTACCCAGCCCAGGCACCAGGGTCCGGTCTGGACCCCGGCCCCAGGTCACCGGGTCATGTCGGGTACCCGGCCTGGTTCCCAGGTTCCGGTGATCACCCCGGCACCAGGACCCCAGGTCACATGGGGTCCCCGACACGGGTCCCTGGGTCAGGTCGGTACCCTAACCCCAGGTCACCGGATCATGTCGGGTACCCAGCCCGGGAACCAGGTTCGGGTTGGGACCCAGGCCCCGGATCACTGGCTCATGTCGGGTCAACGGCCTGGGTATCACATTCGGGTGACCACCCTGGCCCCAGGTCCTCGGTTTGGGTTGGGTCTCCGGTCTGGTTCCCCGGGTAGGGTTGGGACCCCGACCAGGGTCACCGGGTCATGTCGGTCCCTGATCCGGGTACCCGGGTCGGGTGACCACCCGGCCCAGAGACGGGGTCATACCGGGTCCCCGGCCCGGGTCCCCGGGACGGGTTGGGACCCCGGCCCCGGGGCACTGGGTCATGTCGGGTCAACGGCCTGGGTAGCAGGGTCTGGTGACCACCCCGACCCCAGGTCCCCGGGTCATGTCGGGTCCCCGACCCAGGTCCCCGGTTCAGGTCGGGACCCCGGCCCCAGGTCACCGGGTCATGTCGGGTCCCCGCACCAGGTCCCCGAGTCCGGTCGACACCACAGCCCCGGGTCACCGGGTCATGTTGGGTCCCTTGTCCAGCTCCCAAGGTCGGATCGGGACTTCCGCCCCGGGTCCCAAGAGTCATATTGTGTCCCCGGCCCGGGTCCCAAGGTCGGTCAGGACCCCGGCCGTGGGCGACCGGGTCATGTCGGATCCCCGTCCCAGGTCCCCGGGTCGGATAAGGACCCCGACCCCAGGTCACCGGGTCATGTCCTGTCCCCGGCCCGGGTCCCCGGTTTGGGTCGTTACCCTGGCTTCGGGTCACCGGGTCATGTCGGGTCCCTGCCCCAGGTACCAGTGTCGGGTGACCACCCCGGCACCAGGACCCCGGGTGACGTGGGGACCCCGGCCCAAGGTCAGCGGGTCACGTGGGGACCCCGGCCCCAGGTCACTGGGTCATGTCGGGACCCCGGACCCAGTTCCCCGGTTTGGATTGTTAACCTGGCCCCAGGTCACCGGGTCATGTCTGGTACCCAGCCTGGTTCCCAGGTTCCGATGACCACCCCGGCACCAGGACCCCGGGTAATGTTGGGTACCCGGCCCTGGTCCCCGGGATGGGACGGGACCCCGGCCCCTGGTGAACGGACAATGTCGGGTCCCTGCCCCGGGTACCAGTGTCTGGTCGTTACCCTGGCCCCGGGTCACCGGGTCATGTCGTGTACCCAGCCCGGGTCCCAGGGTCAGGTCGGGACCCCGGCCCCAGGTCACCGGGTCATGTCGGGTCCCAGGCCCGGGTCCCCGGGTCAGGTTGTTACCCTTGCCACGGGTTACCGGGTCATGTCTGGTACCCAGCCTGGTTCCCAGGTTCCGGTGACCACCGCGACACCAGGACCCCGGGTAATGTTCAGTACCTGGCCCTGGTCCCCGGGATGGGTCGGGACCCCGGCCCTGGGTCACTGGGTCAAGTCGGTTCCCTGCGCCGGGTACCAGTGTCGGGTGACCACCCCGGCCCCAGGTCCCCGGGTCACGTGGGGTCCCCGTCCTGCGTCCCCGGGTTGCATCGGGATACCAGCCCCGGGCCACAGGGTCATGTTTGGTACCCAGCCCGGGCACCAGTTTCGGGTCCCTACCCCGATCCCAGGTCCCCGGATCGGGTTGGGTCCCTGGCCGGGGTCCCTGGGTCTGGTCAGGACCCCGGCTCCGGATCACCGGGTCCTGTCGGGTCCCCGGCCTGGGTCCCCTGGACGGGTCGTTACCCCGGCCCCGGGTCACCGGGTCATGTTTGGTAACCGGGTCGGGTGACCACCCCGGCCCCGGGAAACGGGGTCATACCGGGTCCCCGGCCTGGGTCCCCGGGACGGGTCGGGACCCTGGCCACGGGGCGCTGAGTCATGTCGGGTCAACGGCCTGGGTACCAGGGTCTGCTGACCACCCTGACCCCAGGTCCCCGGGTCATGTCGTGTCCCCAGCCCGGGTCCCAGGGTCTGGTCGTTACCCCAGCCCCGGGTCACCAGGTCATGTCGGGTCCCTGCCCCGGGTACCAGTGTCAGGGGACCACCCCGGCCCCAGGTCCCCGGGTCATGTCGGATCCCCGGCCTGGGTCCCAGGGTCGGGTGACTACCCTGGCCCCGGTTCACTGGGTCATGTCGTGTACCCAGCCCGGGCACCAGTGTCAGGTTGGGACCCTGGCCCCAGGTCACCGGGTCATGTCGGGTACCCAGCCCGGGAACCAGGTTCGGGTCGGGACCCAGGCCCCGGGTCACTGGCTCATGTCGGTTCAACGGCCTGGGTACCACGGTCGGGTGACCACCCTGGCCCCAGGTCCTCGGTTTGGGTTGGGTCTCCGGTCCGGTTCCCCGGGTAGGGTTGGGACCCCGACCAGGGTCACTGGGTCATGTCGGTCCCTGATCCGGGTACCCGGGTCGGGTGACCACCCGGCCCTGGGAGACGGGGTCATACCGGGTCCCCGGCCCGGGTCCCCGGGACGGGTTGGGACCCCGGCCCCGGGGCACTGGGTCATGTCGGGTCAACGGCCTGGGTAGCAGGGTCTGGTGACCACCCCGACCCCAGGTCCCCGGGTCATGTCGGGTCCCCGCACCAGGTCCCCGAGTCCGGTCGACACCACAGCCCCGGGTCACCGGGTCATGTTGGGTCCCTTGTCCAGCTCCCAAGGTCGGATCGGGACTTCCGCCCCGGGTCCCAAGAGTCATATTGTGTCCCCGGCCCGGGTCCCAAGGTCGGTCAGGACCCCGGCCGTGGGCGACCGGGTCATGTCGGATCCCCGTCACAGGTCCCCGGGTCGGATAAGGACCCCGACCCCAGGTCACCTGGTCATGTCGTGTCCCCGGCCCGGGTCCCCGGGTCGGGTTGTTACCGTTGCCCAAGGTCACAGGGTCATGACAGGTCCCCGGCCCGGGTACCAGGTTCAGGTCCCTACCCCGATCCCAGGTCCCCGGATCGGGTTGGGTCCCTGGCCGGGGTCCCTGGGTCAGGTCGGGACCCTGGCTCCGGATCACCGGGTCCTGTCGGGTCCCCGGCCTGGGTCCCAGAGTCGGGTTGTTACCCGGTCCCCGGGTCACCGGGTCATGTCGGGTATCCAGCCCGGGCACCAGGGTCAGGTCGGGACCCCGGCTCCAGGTCACCGGGTCATGTCGGGTAACCGGGTCGGGTGACCACCCCGGCCCAAGGAAACGGGGTCATACCGGGTCCCCGGCCTGGGTCCCCGGGACGGGTCGGGACCCTGGCCACGGGGCGCTGAGTCATGTCGGGTCAACGGCCTGGGTACCAGGGTCTGCTGACCACCCTGACCCCAGGTCCCCGGGTCATGTCGTGTCCCCGGCCCGGGTCCCAGGGTCAGGTCGGGACCCCGGCCCCAGGTCACCGGGTCATGTCTGTTCCCATCCCCGGGTCCCAGGGTCAGGTCGGGACCCCGGCCCCGGGTCACCGGGTCATGTCGAGTACCCAGCCCGGGCACCAGGGTCAGGTCGGGACCCCGGCTCCAGGTCCCCGGGTCATGTCGGGTCCCCGGCCCGGGTCCCAGGGTCTGGTCGTTACCCCAGCCCCGGGTCACCAGGTCATGTCGGGTCGCTGCCCCGGGTACCAGTGTCGGGTGACCACCCCGGCCCCATGTCCCCGGGTCACGTGGGGTCTCCGGCCCGAGTCCCCGGGTTGCATTGGGACACCAGCTCCGTGTCACGGGTCATGTTGGGTACCCAGCCTGGGCACCAGGTTCGGGTTGGGACCCCAGCCCCGGGTCACCGGGTCATGTCGAGTACCCAGCCCGGGCACCAGGGTCAGGTCGGGACCCCGGCCCCAGGTCCCCGGGTCCTGTCGTGTCCCCGGCCTGGTTCCCAGGTTCCGGTGACCACCCCGGCACCAGGACCCCGGGTGACGTGGGGACCCCGACCCCAGGTCTCCGGGTCATGTCGTGTCCCCGGCCCGGGTCCCAGGGTCGGGTGACCACCCCGGCCCCAGGTCCCCGGGTCACGTGGGGTCCCCGGCCCAGGTCCCCGTTTTGCATTGGGACACCAGCTCCGTGTCACAGGTCATGTCGGGTACCCAGCAAGGGCACCAGGGTCAGGTCAAGACCCCGGCCCCACGTCACCGGGTCATGTCGGGTACCCGGCCTGGTTCCCAGGTTCCGGTGACCACCCCGGCACCAGGACCCCGGGTAATGTTGGGTACCCGGCCCTGGTCCCCGGGATGGGTCGGGACCCCGGCCCCAGGTCAACGGACAATGTCGGATTCCTGCCCCGGGTACCAGTGTCGGGTGACCACCCCGGCCCCAGGTCCCCGGGTCACGTGGGGTCCCCGGCCGGGGTCCCCGGGTTGCATCGGGACACCAGCTCCGGTTCACTGGGTCATGTCGGGTACCCAGCCCGGGCACCAGTTTCGGGTTGGGACCCCGGCCCCGGGTCACAGGGTCATGTCGGGTCCGTGGTCCGGGTCCCCGGGTTGGGTTTTTACCCTGGCCCCGGGTCCCCGGGTCATGTCGGGTACCCGGCCTGGTTCCCAGGTTCCGATGACCACCCCGGCACCAGGACCCCGGGTAATGTTGGGTACCCGGCCCTGGTCCGCGGGATGGGTCGGGACGCCGGCCTGGGGCACTGGGTCATGTCGGGTCAACATCCTGGGTACCAGGGTCTGGTGAGCACCCCGACACCAGGTCCCCGGGTCACGTGGGGTCCCCTTCCCGGCTCCCCGGGTCGGGTTGCGACCCGGGACCCGGGTCACAGAGTCATGTCGGGTCCCCGGCCCCCAAGGTTACCGGTTCGATTCCCCGTAGGAGCCGAAATCCCCCGGGTCGGGTGCCTGGGTGGGGCCACAGGGTAATGTCGGGACTCCGGCCCCCGAGACGGCCGCTTTGACTCCCCATAGGGGCCGAAACCCCCCGGGTCGCATCGGGTGCCCGTGTGGCGCCACAGGGTAATGTTGGGACCCCGGCAACCGAGGGGGCCGCTTCGACTCGCCATAGGGGCCGAAACCCCACGGGTCGGGACGGGTGCCCTGGTGGCGCCACAGGGTAATGTCAGGACCCCGGCCCCCGAGGTGGCCGCTTCGACTCGCCATAGGAGCAGAAACCCCACGGGTCGGGTTGGGTGCCCGGGTGGTGCCACAGGGTAATGTCGGGAGCCCGGCACCCGAGGTGACCGCTTCGACTCGCCATAGGGGCCGAAACCCCCCGGGGTCGGGTCGGGTGCCTGGGTGGCGCCACAGGGTAATGTTGGGACCCCAGCCCCCGAGGTGGCCGCTTCGACTCCCCATAGGGGCCGAAACCCCCCGGGTCGGGTCAGGTGCCCGGGTGGTGCCACCTGGTAATGTCGGGACCCCCGCCACCGAGGTGACCGGTTCGACTCCCTATAGGGGCCGAAACCCACCGGGTCGGGTCCCCGGGTGGCGTCACAGGGTGATGTCAGGACCCCGGCACCCGAGGTCGCACGTTCGATTCCCCATACCGGCAAAAAAACCCCGGGTCGGGTCGGGTGCCCGGGTGGCGTCAGAGGGTGATATTGACACCACGGCACCGTCGTCACAGGTTAGATTTCCCATACCGGCCAAAAAACCCCGGGTCGAGCCGGGTCCCCGGGTGGTGTTACAGGGTGATGTCAGGACCCCGGCACCCGAGGTCCCACGATCGATTCCCCATACCGGCCAAAAAACCCCGGGTTAGATCGGGTTCCTTGGTGGCGTCACAGGGTAATGTCAGGACGCCGGCACCCGAGGTCCCAGGTTCGATTCCCCATACCGGCCCTTGGACCCTTGGTCGGGTCGGGTCCCTGGGTGGCGTCACAGGGTGATGTCAGGACCCCGGCACCCGAGGTCGCACGTTCGATTCCCCATACCGGCCAAAAAACCCTGGGTCGGGTCGGGTGCCCGGGTGGCGTCAGAGGGTGATATTGACACCACGGCAGTGTGGTCCCAGCTTCGATTCCAAATACCGGCCAAAAAACCCCAGGTCTCGTTGGGTCCCCGGGTGGCCTCACAGGGTGATGTCGGGACCCTGGCACCCGAGGTCCCAGGTTCGATACCCTACACCGGCCCTTGAACCGCTGGTTGGGTCGGGTCCCCGGGTGTCGTCACAGGGTGATGTCGGGACGCCGGCACCCGAGGTCCCAGGTTCTATTCCCCATAACGGCCAAAATACCATGGGTCGGGTCGGGTCCACAGGTGGCATCACAGGGTGATGTCGGGACCCCGGCACCCGAGGTCCCACATTCGATTCCCCATACTTGCCCCTGGACACCGGGTCGGGTCAAGTCCCCGGGTGGCGTTACATGGTTATGTCGGGACACTGGCACCCGAGGTCCCTCGTTCGATTCCCCATACTGGCCAAAAAAACACCGGGTCGGGTCGCCGGGTGGCGTCACAGGGTGATGTCGGGACCCCGGCACCCGAGGTCCCAGGTTCAATTCCCCATACCGGCCAAAAAACCCCGGGTCTCGTTGGGTCCCTGGGTGGCGTCAGAGAGTGATGTCGGGACCCCGGCACCCGAGGTCCCACGTTCGATTCCCCATACCAATCAAAAAACCCTGGGTCGGGTCGGGTCCCCGGGTGGCGTCACAGGGTGATGTCGGGACCCCGGCACCCGAGGTCCCAGGTTCAACTCCCCATACCGGCCAAAAAACCCCGTGTAGTGTCGGGACCCTGGGTGGCGTCACAGGGTGATGTCGAAACCCCGGCACCCGAGGTCCCAGGTTCAATTCCCCATACCGGCCAAAAAACCCCAGGTCGGGTCGTGTCCCCGCGTCGCGTCACAGGGTGATGTCGGGACCCCGGCACGCGAGGTCCCACGTTCGATTCCCCATACCGGCCAAAAAACCCCGGGGCGGGTCTGGTCCCCGTGTGGCGTCACAGGGTGATGTCGGGACCCTGGCACCCGAGGTCCCACGTTCGATTCCCCATACCGGGAAAAAAAACCCAGGTCTCGTTGGGTCCCCGGGTGGCGTCACAGGGTGATGCCGAGACCCTGGCACCCGAGGTCCCTGGTTCGATTCCCTACACCGGCCCTTGAACCGCGGGTTGGGTCTGGTCACCGGGTGTCGTCACAGGGTGATGTCGGCACGCCGGCACCCGAGGTTCCAGGTTCCATTCCGCATACCGGCCCCTGGACCCCGGGTCGGGTCGGGTCCCCGCGTGGCGTCAGAGAGTGATGTCGGGACCCCGGCACCCGAGGTCCCACATTCGATTCCCCATACTTGCCCCTGGACACCAGGTCGGCCCCGGTGTCAAGTCCCCGGGTCAAGGCCCCGGGTGGCGTTACATGGTTATGTCGAGACCCTGGCACCCGAGGTCCCTCGTTCGATTCCCCATACCGGCCTAAAAAACACCGGGTCGGGTCGGGTCCCAGGGTGGCGTCACAGGGTGATGTCGGGACCCTGGCAGCGAGGTCCCACGTTCGATTCCCCATACCGGACAAAAAACCCCAGGTCTCGTTGGGTCCCCGGCTGGCGTCAGAGAGTGATGTCAGGACCCTGGCACCCGAGGTCCCAGGTTCGATTCCCTACACCGGCCCCTGGAACCCGGGTCGGGTCGGGTCCCCGCGTGGCGTCACAGGGTGATGTCGGGACCCTGGCACCCGAGGTCCCACGTTCGATTCCCCATACCGGCCAAAAAACCCCGGGTCGGGTCGGGTCCCCAGGTGGCGTCAGAGGGTGATGTCGGGACCCTGGCACCCGACGTCCCACGTTCGATTCCCCATACCAGCCAAAAAACCCCGGGTCGGATCGGGTGCCTGTGTGGCGTCACAGGGTGATGTCGGGACCCCGGCACCCGAGGTCCCACGTCCGATTACCCATACTGGCCAAAAAGCCCCGGCTCGGGTCGGGTCCCCGGGTGGTGTTACAGGGTGATGTCGGGACCCCGGCACCCGAGGTCCCACGTCCGATTCCCCATACTGGCCAAAAAGCCCCGGGTCGGGTCGGGTCCCCGGGTGGTGTTACAGGGTGCTGTCGGGACCCCGGCACCCGAGGTCCCAAGTTCGATTCCCCATACTGGCCAAAAAACCCCGGCTCGGGTCGGGTCCCCGGGTGGTGTTACAGGGTGATGTCGGGACCCCGGCACCCGAGGTCCCACGTCCGATTCCCCATACTGGCCAAAAAGCCCCGGGTCGGGTCGGGTCGCCGGGTGGCGTCACAGGGTGATGTCAAGACCCCGGCCTCGAGGTCCCAGGTTCGATTCCCCATACTTGCCCCTTGACCCCTGATCGGGTCGGGTCCCCGGGTGGTGTCACAGGGTGATGTCGGGACCCCGGCACCCGAGGTCCCACGTTCGATTCCGCATAACGGCCCTTTGACCCCGGGTTTGGTCGGGTCCCTGGGTGGCGTCACAGGGTGATGTCAGGATCTCAGAACCCGAGGTCCCAGGTTCGATTCCCCATACCGGCCAAAAAACCCCGGGTCGGGTCTGGTCCCCGGGTGGCGTCACAGGGTGATGTCGGGACCCCGGCACCCGTGGTCCCACGTTCGATTCTCCATACCGGTCAAAAAACCCCAGGTCTCGTTGGGTCCCCGGGTGGCGTCACAGGGTGATGTCGGGACCCTGGCACCCGAGGTCCCAGGTTCGATTCCCCATACCGGCCAAAAAACCCCGGGTCGGGTCGGGTCCCCAGGTGGCGTCAGAGGGTGATGTCGGGACCCTGGCACCTGAGGTCCCACGTTCGATATCCCATACCGGCCAAAAAACCCCGGGTCGGATCGGGTGCCTGTGTGGCGTCACAGGGTGCTGTCGGGACCCCGGCACCCGAGGTCCCACGTTCGATTCCCCATACTTGCCCCTGGACCTCTGGTCGGGTCATGTCCCTGGGTGGCGTCACAGGGTGATATTGGTACCCCGGCACCCGAGGTCCCAGGTTCGATTCCCCATCCTGGCCAAAAAACCCCGGTTCAGGTCGCGTTCCTGGGTGACGTCACAGGGTGATGTCGGGAACTCGGCACCCGAGCTGGCCGCTTCGACTCCCCATACCAGGAAAAAAACCCTGGGTCGGGCCGGGTCGGGTCCCCGGGTGGTTTCACAGGGTGATATTGGTACCCGGGCACCCGAGGTCCCAGGTTCGATTCCCTACACCGGCCCTTGAACCGCGGGTTGGGTCGGGTCCCCGGGTGTCATCACAGGGTGATGTCAGGACGCCGGCACCCGAGGTCCCAGGTTCCATTCCCCATACCGGCCCCTGGACCCTGGGTCGGGTCGGGTCCCCGCGTGGCGTCACAGGGTGATGTCGGGACCCCGGCACCCGAGGTCCCATGTTCGATTCCCCATACTGGCCAAAAAACCCCGGGTCAGGTCGGGACCCCGGGTGGCGTCACAGGGTGATGTCGGGACCCCGGCACCCAAGGTCCCAGGTTTGATTCCCCATTGCGGCCAAAAAACCCCGGGTCGGGTCGGGACCCCGGGTGGCGTCACAGGGTGATGTCAAGACGCCGGCACAGAGGTCCATGGTTCGATTCCCCATACCGGTCAAAAAACCCCGGGTCGTGTCGGGTCCCCGTGTGGCGTCACAGGGTGACGTCGGGACCCTGGCACCCGAGGTCCCACGTTCGATTCCCCATCTGGCCCCTGGACCCCGAGTCGGGTCGGGTCTCCGGGTGGCGTCACAGGATGATGTCGGGACCCCGGCTCCAGGGTCACAATTTCGATTCCCTATACCGGCCAAAAACCCCGCGTCGGGTCGGGTCCCCAGGTGGCGTCACAGGGTGATGTCGGGACCCCGGCACGCGAGGTCCCAGGTTCGATTCCCCATACCGGCCCATGGACCCCGGGTCGGGTCCGGTCCCCGGGTGGCGTCACAGGGTGATGTCGGGACCCCGGCACCCGAGGTCCCACGTTTGATTCTCAATACCCGCCAAAAAACCCCGGGTCTGCTCGGGTCCCCGGGTGGCGTCACAGGGTGATATCGGGACCCCGGCACCCGAGGTCCCACGTTCGATTCCCCATACCGGCCCCTGGACCCCGGGTCGGTCGGGACCCCGGGTGGCATCAAAGGGTGATGTCGGGACCCCGGCACCCGAGGTCTCAGGTTCAATTCCCCATACTGGCCCCTGGACGCCGGGTCGGGTCGGGTCCCCGGGTGGCATCAATGGGTGATGTCGGGACCCCGGCACCCGAGGTCCCACGTTCGATTCCCCATACCGGCCCCTGGACCCCGGGTCGGTCGGGACCCCGGGTGGCATCACAGGGTGATGTCGGGACCCCGGCACCTGAGGTCTCAGGTTCAATTCCCCATACTGGACCCTGGACCCCGGGTCGGGTCGGGTCCCCGGGTGGCGTCACAGGGTGATGTCAGGACCCCGGCACCCGAGGTCCAAGATTCGATTCGCCATAACGGCTAAATAACCCCGGGTCAGGTCGGGTCCCCGGGTGGCGTCACAGGGTGATGTTGGGACCCCGGCACCCGAGGTCCCACGTTCGATTCCCCATACCGGCCAAAAAACCCCGAAACGTGTCTGGTCCCTGGGTGGCATCACAGGGTGATGTCGGGACCCCGGCACCTGAGGTCCCACGTTCGATTCCCCATTCCGGCCAAAAAAACCCGAAACGTGTCTGGTCCCTGTGTGGCATCACAGGGTGATGTCGGGACCCCGGCACCCGAGGTCCCACGTTCGATTCCCCATCTGGCCCCTGGACCTTGAGTCGTGTCGGGTCTCCGGGTGGCGTCACAGGATGATGTCGGGACCCCGGCTCCAGGGTCACAATTTCGATTCCCTATACCGGCCAAAAAACCCGCGTCGGATCGGGTCCCCAGGTGGCGTCACAGGGTGATGTCGGGACCCCGGCACGCGAGGTCCCAGGTTCGATTCCCCATACCGGCCCATGGACCCCGGGTTGGGTTGGGTCCCCGGGTGGCGTCACAGGGTGATGTCGGGACACCGGCACCCGAGGTCCCAGGTTCGATTCCCCAGACAGTCCCAAACACCTCGGGTCGGGTCGGGACCCCGGGTGGCGTCACAGGGTGATGTCGGGACCCCGGCACCCGAGGTCCCAGGTTCGATTCCCCATACCGGCCCCTGGACCGCGGGTCGGGTCGGGTCCCCGGGTGGCGTCACAGGGTGATGTCGGGACCCCGGCACCCGATGTCCCAGGTTCCATTCCCCATACCGACCCCTGGACCCTGGGTCAGGTCGGGTCCCCGGGTGGCGTCAGAGGGTGATGTCGGGACCCTGGCACCCGAGGTCCCAGATTCCATTCCCCTTACCGGACCCTGCACCCCGGGTTGGGTCGGGACCTGGGGTGGCGTCACAGGGTGATGTCGGGACCCCGGCACCCGAGGTCTCAGGTTCAATTCCCCATACTGGCCCCTGGACCCCGGGTCGGGTCAGGTCCCCGGGTGGCATCAATAGGTGATGTCGGGACCCCGGCACCCGAGGTCCCACGTTCGATTCCCCATACCGGCCAAAAAACCCCGGGTCGGGTCGGGTCCCCGGGTGGCGTCACAGGGTGATGTCGGGACCCCGGCACCTGAGGTCCCACGTTCGATTCCCCATACCGGCCACAAGACATTGGGTCGGGTCGGGTCCCTGGGTGGCGTCACAGGGTGATGTCAGGACCCCGGCACCCGAGGTCCCAGGTTCGATTCCCCATAACGGCTAAAAAACCCCGGGTCGTGTCTGGTCCCCGGGTGGCGTCACAGGGTTATTTTGGGACACCGGCACCCGAAGTCACACGTTCGATTCCCTATACCGGCCAAAAAACCCCGGGTCGGGTCGGGTCCCCGGGTGGCGTCAGAGGGTGATGTCGGGACCCCGGCACCTGAGGTCCCACGTTCGATTCCCCTTACCGGACCCTGGACCCCGGGTCGGGTCGGGTCCCCGGGTGGCGTCACAGGGTGATGTCGGGACCCCGGCACCCGAGGTCTCAGGTTCAATTCCCCATACTGGCCCCTGGATCCCGGGTCGGGTCGGGTCCCCGGGTGGCATCAATGAGTGATGTCGGGACCCCGGCACGCGAGGTCCCACGTTCGATTCCCCATACCGGCCACTAGACATTGGGTCGGGTCGGGTCCCCGGGTGGCGTCACATGGTGATGTCGGGACCCCGGCACCCAAGGTCCTACGTTCGATTCCCCATATCGGCCCCTGGACCCCGGGTCGGGTCGGGTCCCCGGGTGGCGTCACAGGGTGATGTCGGGACCCCGGCACCCGAGGTCCCACGTTCGATTCCATATACCGGCCAAAAACCCCGGGTCGGGTCGGGTCCCCAGGTGGCGTCACAGGGAGATGTCGGGACCCCGGCACCCAAGGTCCCACGTTCGATTCCCTATACCGGCCAAAAACCCCGAGTCGGGTCGGGTCCCCGGGTGGCGTCACAGGGTGATGTCGGGACCCCGGCACCCAAGGTCCCAGGTTCCATTCCCCATACCGGCCAAAAAAACCCGGGTCGGGTCGGGTCTCCGTGCGGCGTCACAGGGTGATCTCGGGACCCCGGCACCCGAGGTCCCAGGTTCCATTCCCCATACCGGCCAAAAAACCCCGGGTCAGGTCCGGTCCCCGGGTGGCATCACAGGGTGATGTCGGGACCCCGGCACCCGTGGTCCCAGGTTCGTTTCCCCATACCGGCTAAAAAACCCCAGGTCGGGTCGGGTCCCCGGGTGGCGTCACAGGGTGATGTCGGGACCCCGGCACCCGAGGTCCCAGGTTCGATTCCCCATCTGGCCCCTGGACCCCGAGTCGGGTCGGGTCTCCGGGTGGCGTCACAGGATGATGTCGGGACCCCGGCTCCAGGGTCACAATTTCGATTCCCTATACCGGCCAAAAACCCCGCGTCGGGTCGGGTCCCCAGGTGGCGTCACAGGGTGATGTCGGGACCCCGGCACGCGAGGTCCCAGGTTCGATTCCCCATACCGGCCCATGGACCCCGGGTCGGGTCCGGTCCCCGGGTGGCGTCACAGGGTGATGTCGGGACCCCGGCACCCGAGGTCCCACGTTCGATTCCCCATACAGTCCCAAACACCCCGGGTCGGGTCGGGTCCCCGGGTGGCGTCACAGGGTGATGTCGGGACCCCGGCACCCGAGGTCCCACGTTCGATTCCATATACCGGCTAAAAAACCCGGGGTCGGCTCCGGTCCCTGGGTGGCGTCACAGGGTGATGTCGGGACCCCGGAACACGAGGTCCCACGTTCGATTCCCCATACCGGCCCCTGGACCGCGGGTCGGGTCGGGTCCCCGGGTGGCGTCACAGGGTGATGTCAGGACCCTGGCACCCGAGGTCCCACGTTCGATTCCGCACACCGGCCAAAAAACCCCGGGTCGGGTCGGGTCCCCGGGTGGCATCACAGGGTGATGTCGGGACCCCGGCACGCGAGGTCCCACGTTTGATTCCCCATTCCGGCCAAAAAAACCCGAAACGTGTCTGGTCCCCGGGTGGTGTCACAGGGTGATGTCGGGACCCCGGCACCCGAGGTCCCACGTTCGATTCCCCATACCGGCCAAAAAGCCCCGGGCGGGTCGGGTCCCCGTGTAGCGTCACAGGGTGATGTCGGGACCCCGGCACCCGAGGACCCAGGTTCGATTCCCCATACCGGCCAAAAAGCCCCGGGCGGGTCGGGTCCCCGTGTGGCGTCACAGGGTGATCTCGGGACCCCGGCACCCGAGGTTCCACGTTCCATTCCCCATACCGGCCACTAGACATTGGGTCGGGTTGGGTCCCCGGGTGGTGTCACAGGGTGATGTCGGGACCCCGGCACCCGAGGTCCCACGTTCGATTCCCCATCTGGCCCCTGGACACCGGGTTGGGTCAGGTACCTGGGTGGTGTCACAGGGTGATGTCGGGACCCCGGCACCCGAGGTCCCACGTTCGATTCCCCATCTGGCCCCTGGACACCGGGTTGGGTCGGGTACCCGGGTGGTGTCACAGGGTGATGTCGGGACCCCGGCACACGAGGTCCCACGTTCGATTCCCCATCTGGCCCCTGGACACCGGGTTGGGTCGGGTACCCGGGTGGCGTCACAGGGTGATGTCAGGAGCCCAACACCCGAGGACCCAGGTTCGATTCCCCATACCGGCCAAAAAGCCCCGGGCGGGTCGGGTCCCCGTGTGGCGTCACAGGGTGATCTCGGGAACCCGGCACCCGAGGTTCCACGTTCGATTCCCCATACCGGCCACTAGACATTGGGTCGGGTCGGGTCCCCGGGTGGCGTCACAGGGTGATGTCGGGACCCCGGCACGCGAGGTCCCACGTTCGATTCCCCATCTGGCCCCTGGACACCGGGTTGGGTCGGGTACCCGGGTGGCGTCACAGGGTGAAGTCAGGAGCCCGGCACCCGAGGTCCCAGGTTCGATTCCCCATCTGGCCCCTGGACCCTGGGTCGGGTCGTGTCCCCGGGTGGCGTCACAGGGTGATGTCGGGACCCCGGCTCCAGGGTCACAATTTAGATTCCCTATACCAGCCCCTGGACCCCGGGTCGGGTCGGGTCCCCGGGTGGCATCACAGGGTGATGTCAGGACCCCGGCACCCGAGGTCCCACGTTCGATTCCCCATACCGACCCCTGGACCCCGGGTTGGGTCGGGTCCCCGGGTGGCGTCACAGGGTGATGTCAGGACCCCGGCACCCGAGGTCCCAGGTTCGATACCCCATAACGGCTAAAAAACCCCGGGTCGGGTCGGGTCCCCGGGTGGCGTCACAGGGTGATGTTGGGACACCGGCACCCGAAGTCCCACGTTCGATTCCCCATACCGGCCAAAAAACCCCGGGTCGGGTTGGGTCCCCGGGTGGCGTCACAGGGTGATGTCGGGACCCCAGCACGCGAGGTCGCACGTTCGATTCCCCATACCGGCCCCTGCACCCCGGGTCGGGTCCCCGGGTGGCGTCACATGGTGATGTCGGGACCCCGGCACCCGAGGTCCTACGTTCGATTCCCCATATCGGCCCCTGGACCCCGGGTCGGGTCGGGTCCCCGGGTGGCGTCACAGGGTGATGTCGGGACCCCGGCACCCAAGGTCCCAGGTTCGATTCCCCATACCGGCCAAAAAACCCCGGGTCGGGTCGGGCCCACGGTTGGCATCACAGGGTGATGTCGGGACCCCGGCACCCGAGGTCCCACGTTCGATTCCCCATACCGGCCACTAGACATTGGGTCGGGTCGGGTCCCCGGGTGGCGTCACATGGTGATGTCGGGACCCCGGCACCCAAGGTCCTACGTTCGATTCCCCATATCGGCCCCTGGACCCCGGGTCGGGTCGGGTCCCCGGGTGGCGTCACAGGGTGATGTCGGGACCCCGGCACCCGAGGTCCCACGTTCGATTCCATTTACCGGCCAAAAACCCCGGGTCGGGTCGGGTCCCCAGGTGGCGTCACATGGAGATGTCAGGACCCCGGCACCCAAGGTCCCACGTTCGATTCCCTATACCGGCCAAAAACCCCGAGTCGGGTCGGGTCCCCGGGTGGCGTCACAGGGTGATGTTGGGACACCGGCACCCGAAGTCCCACGTTCGATTCCCCCTTCCGGTTAAAAAACTCTGGGTCAGGTCGGGTCCCCGGGTGGCGTCACAAGGTGATGTCGGGACCCCGGCACGCGAGGTCCCACGTTCGATTCCCCATACCGGCCAAAAAACCCCAAACGTGTCTGGTCCCTGTGTGGCATCACAGGGTGATGTCAGGACCCCGGCACCCGAGGACCCAGGTTCGATTCCCCATACCGGCCAAAAAGCCCCAGGCGGGTCGGGTCCCCGTGTGGCGTCACAGGGTGATCTCGGGAACCCGGCACCCGAGGTCCCACGTTCGATTCCCCATACCGGCCACTAGACATTGGGTCGGGTCGGGTCACCGGGTGGCGTCACAGGGTGATGTCGGGACCCCGGAACCCGAGGTCCCACATTCGATTCCCCATACCGGCCAAAAAACCCCGGGTCGGGTCGGGTCCCCGGGTGGCATCACAGGGTGATGTCAGGACCCCGGCACCCGAGGTCCCACGTTCGATTCCCCATACCGACCCCTGGACCCCGGGTTGGGTTGGGTCCCCGGGTGGCGTCACAGGGTGATGTCGGGACACCGGCACCCGAGGTCCCAGGTTCGATTCCCCAGACAGTCCCAAACACCTCGGGTCGGGTCGGGTCCCCGGGTGGCGTCACAGGGTGATGTCGGGACCCCGGCACCCGATGTCCCAGGTTCCATTCCCCATACCGACCCCTGGACCCCGGGTCAGGTCGGGTCCCCGGGTGGCGTCAGAGGGTGATGTCGGGACCCCGGCACCCGAGGTCCCAGGTTCCATTCCCCTTACCGGACCCTGGACCCCGGGTTGGGTCGGGACCTGGGGTGGCGTCACAGGGTGATGTCGGGACCCCGGCACCCGAGGTCTCAGGTTCAATTCCCCATACTGGCCCCTGGACCCCGGGTCGGGTCAGGTCCCCGGGTGGCATCAATAGGTGATGTCGGGACCCCGGCACCCGAGGTCCCACGTTCGATTCCCCATACCGGCCCAAAAAACCCCGGGTCGGGTCGGGTCCCCGGGTGGCGTCACAGGGTGATGTCGGGACCCCGGCACCTGAGGTCCCACGTTCGATTCCCCATACCGGCCACAAGACATTGGGTCGGGTCGGGTCCCCGGGTGGCGTCACAGGGTGATGTCGGGACCCCGGCACCCGAGGTCCCACGTTCGATTCCCCATACCGGCCAAAAAACCCCGGGTCGGGTCGGGTCTCCGTGCGACGTCACAGGGTGATCTCGGGACCCCGGCACCCGAGGTCCCAGGTTCGATTCCCCATACCGGCCAAAAAACCCCGGGTCAGGTTCGGTCCCCGGGTGGCATCACAGGGTGATGTCGGGACCCCGGCACCCGTGGTCCCAGGTTCGTTTCCCCATACCGGCTAAAAAACCCCAGGTCGGGTCGGGTCCCCGGGTGGCGTCACAGGGTGATGTCAGGACCCCGGCACCCGAGGTCCCAGGTTCGATTCCCCATAACGGCTAAAAAACCCCGGGTCGGGTCGGGTCCCCGGGTGGCGTCACAGGGTTATGTTGGGACACCGGCACCCGAAGTCCCACGTTCGATTCCCTATACCGGCCAAAAAACCCCGGGTCGGGTCGGGTCCCCGGGTAGCGTCAGAGGGTGATGTCGGGACCCCGGCACCCGAGGTCCCACGTTCGATTCCCCTTACCGGACCCTGGACCCCGGGTCGGGTCGGGTCCCCGGGTGGCGTCACTAGGTGATGTCGGGACCCCGGCACCCGAGGTCTCAGGTTCAATTCCCCATACTGGCCCCTGGACCCCGGGTCGGGTCGGGTCCCCGGGTGGCATCAATGAGTGATGTCGGGACCCCGGCACGCGAGGTCCCACGTTCGATTCCCCATACCGGCCACTAGACATTGGGTCGGGTCGGGTCCCCGGGTGGCGTCACATGGTGATGTCGGGACCCCGGCACCCAAGGTCCTACGTTCGATTCCCCATATCGGCCCCTGGACCCCAGGTCGGGTCGGGTCCCCGGGTGGCGTCACAGGGTGATGTCGGGACCCCGGCACCCGAGGTCCCACGTTCGATTCCATATACCGGCCAAAAACCCCGGGTCGGGTCGGGTCCCCAGGTGGCGTCACAGGGAGATGTCAGGACCCCGGCACCCAAGGTCCCACGTTCGATTCCCTATACCGGCCAAAAACCCCGAGTCGGGTCGGGTCCCCGGGTGGCGTCACAGGGTGATGTCGGGACCCCGGCACCCAAGGTCCCAGGTTCCATTCCCCATACCGGCCAAAAAAACCCGCGTCGGGTCGGGTCTCCGTGCGGCGTCACAGGGTGATCTCGGGACCCCGGCACCCGAGGTCCCAGGTTCGATTCCCCATACCGGCCAAAAAACCCCAGGTCAGGTCCGGTCCCCGGGTGGCATCACAGGGTGATGTCGGGACCCCGGCACCCGTGGTCCCAGGTTCGTTTCCCCATACCGGCTAAAAAACCCCAGGTCGGGTCGGGTCCCCGGGTGGCGTCACAGGGTGATGTCGGGACCCCGGCACCCGAGGTCCCAGGTTCGATTCCCCATCTGGCCCCTGGACCCCGAGTCGGGTCGGGTCTCCGGGTGGCGTCACAGGGTGATGTCGGGACCCCGGCACGCGAGGTCCCAGGTTCGATTCCCCATACCGGCCCATGGACCCCGGGTCGGGTCCGGTCCCCGTGTGGCGTCACAGGGTGATGTCGGGACCCCGGCACGCGAGGTCCCACGTTCGATTCCCCATACCGGCCAAAAAACACCAAACGTGTCTGGTCCCTGTGTGGCATCACAGGGTGTTGTTGGGACCCCGGCACCCGAAGTTCCACGTTCGATTCCCCATACCGGCCAAAAAACCCCGGGTCGGGTCGGGTCCCCGGGTGGCATCACAGGGTGATGTCAGGACCCCGGCACCCGAGGACCCAGGTTCGATTCCCCATACCGGCCAAAAAGCCCCGGGCGGGTCGGGTCCCCGTGTGGCGTCACAGGGTGATCTCGGGAACCCGGCACCCGAGGTTCCACGTTCGATTCCCCATACCGGCCACTAGACATTGGGTCGGGTCGGGTCCCCGGGTGGCGTCACAGGGTGATGTCGGGACCCCGGCACCCGAGGTCCCACGTTCGATTCCCCATCTGGCCCCTGGACACCGGGTTGGGTCGGGTACCCGGGTGGCGTCACAGGGTGAAGTCAGGAGCCCGGCACCCGAGGTCCCAGGTTCGATTCCCCATCTGGCCCCTGGACCCTGGGTCGGGTCGTGTCCCCGGGTGGCGTCACAGGGTGATGTCGGGACCCCGGCTCCAGGGTCACAATTTAGATTCCCTATACCAGCCCCTGGACCCCGGGTCGGGTCGGGTCCCCGGGTGGCATCACAGGGTGATGTCAGGACCCCGGCACCCGAGGTCCCACGTTCGATTCCCCATACCGACCCCTGGACCCCGGGTTGGGTCGGGTCCCCGGGTGGCGTCACAGGGTGATGTCAGGACCCCGGCACCCGAGGTCCCACGTTCGATTCCCCATACAGTCCCAAACACCCCGGGTCGGGTCGGGTCCCCGGGTGGCGTCACAGGGTGATGTCGGGACCCCGGCACCCGAGGTCCCACGTTCGATTCCATATACCGGCTAAAAAACCCGGGGTCGGCTCCGGTCCCTGGGTGGCGTCACAGGGTGATGTCGGGACCCCGGAACACGAGGTCCCACGTTCGATTCCCCATACCGGCCCCTGGACCGCGGGTCGGGTCGGGTCCCCGGGTGGCGTCACAGGGTGATGTCAGGACCCTGGCACCCGAGGTCCCACGTTCGATTCCGCACACCGGCCAAAAAACCCCGGGTCGGGTCGGGTCCCCGGGTGGCATCACAGGGTGATGTCGGGACCCCGGCACGCGAGGTCCCACGTTTGATTCCCCATTCCGGCCAAAAAAACCCGAAACGTGTCTGGTCCCCGGGTGGTGTCACAGGGTGATGTCGGGACCCCGGCACCCGAGGTCCCACGTTCGATTCCCCATACCGGCCAAAAAGCCCCGGGCGGGTCGGGTTCCCGTGTAGCGTCACAGCGTGATGTCAGGACCCCGGCACCCGAGGACCCAGGTTCGATTCCCCATACCGGCCAAAAAGCCCCGGGCGGGTCGGGTCCCCGTGTGGCGTCACAGGGTGATCTCGGGACCCCGGCACCCGAGGTTCCACGTTCCATTCCCCATACCGGCCACTAGACATTGGGTCGGGTTGGGTCCCCGGGTGGTGTCACAGGGTGATGTCGGGACCCCGGCACCCGAGGTCCCACGTTCGATTCCCCATCTGGCCCCTGGACACCGGGTTGGGTCAGGTACCTGGGTGGTGTCACAGGGTGATGTCGGGACCCCGGCACCCGAGGTCCCACGTTCGATTCCCCATCTGGCCCCTGGCCACCGGGTTGGGTCGGGTACCCGGGTGGTGTCACAGGGTGATGTCGGGACCCCGGCACACGAGGTCCCACGTTCGATTCCCCATCTGGCCCCTGGACACCGGGTTGGGTCGGGTACCCGGGTGGCGTCACAGGGTGATGTCAGGAGCCCAACACCCGAGGACCCAGGTTCGATTCCCCATACCGGCCAAAAAGCCCCGGGTGGGTCGGGTCCCCGTGTGGCGTCACAGGGTGATCTCGGGAACCCGGCACCCGAGGTTCCACGTTCGATTCCCCATACCGGCCACTAGACATTGGGTCGGGTCGGGTCCCCGGGTGGCGTCACAGGGTGATGTCGGGACCCCGGCACGCGAGGTCCCACGTTCGATTCCCCATCTAGCCCCTGGACACCGGGTTGGGTCGGGTACCCGGGTGGCGTCACAGGGTGAAGTCAGGAGCCCGGCACCCGAGGTCCCAGGTTCGATTCCCCATCTGGCCCCTGGACCCTGGGTCGGGTCGTGTCCCCGGGTGGCGTCACAGGGTGATGTCGGGACCCCGGCTCCAGGGTCACAATTTAGATTCCCTATACTAGCCCCTGGACCCCGGGTCGGGTCGGGTCCCCGGGTGGCATCACAGGGTGATGTCAGGACCCCGGCACCCGAGGTCCCACGTTCGATTCCCCATACCGACCCCTGGACCCCGGGTTGGGTCGGGTCCCCGGGTGGCGTCACAGGGTGATGTCAGGACCCCGGCACCCGAGGTCCCAGGTTCGATACCCCATAACGGCTAAAAAACCCCGGGTCGGGTCGGGTCCCCGGGTGGCGTCACAGGGTGATGTTGGGACACCGGCACCCGAAGTCCCACGTTCGATTCCCCATACCGGCCAAAAAACCCCGGGTCGGGTTGGGTCCCCGGGTGGCGTCACAGGGTGATGTCGGGACCCCAGCACGCGAGGTCGCACGTTCGATTCCCCATACCGGCCCCTGCACCCCGGGTCGGGTCCCCGGGTGGCGTCACATGGTGATGTCGGGACCCCGGCACCCGAGGTCCTACGTTCGATTCCCCATATCGGCCCCTGGACCCCGGGTCGGGTCGGGTCCCCGGGTGGCGTCACAGGGTGATGTCGGGACCCCGGCACCTGAGGTCCCACGTTCGATTCCCCATACCGGCCAAAAAACCCCGGGTCGGGTCGGGCCCACGGTTGGCATCACAGGGTGATGTCGGGACCCCGGCACCTGAGGTCCCACGTTCGATTCCCCATACCGACAAAAAAACCCCGGTTCGGGTCTGGCCCACGGTTGGCATCACAGGGTGATGTCGGGACCCCGGAACCCGAGGTCCCACGTTCGATTCCACATACCGGCCACTAGACATTGGGTCGGGTCGGGTCCCCGGGTGGCGTCACATGGTGATGTCGGGACCCCGGCACCCAAGGTCCTACGTTCGATTCCCCATATCGGCCCCTGGACCCCGGGTCGGGTCGGGTCCCCGGGTGGCGTCACAGGGTGATGTCGGGACCCCGGCACCCGAGGTCCCACGTTCGATTCCATATACCGGCCAAAAACCCCGGGTCGGGTCGGGTCCCCGGGTGGCGTCACAGGGAGATGTCAGGACCCCGGTACCCAAGGTCCCACGTTCGATTCCCTATACCGGCCAAAAACCCCGAGTCGGGTCGGGTCCCCGGGTGGCGTCACAAGGTGATGTCGGGACCCCGGCACGCGAGGTCCCACGTTCGATTCCCCATACCGGCCAAAAAACCCCAAACGTGTCTGGTCCCTGTGTGGCATCACAGGGTGATGTCAGGACCCCGGCACCCGAGGACCCAGGTTCGATTCCCCATACCGGCCAAAAAGCCCCGGGCGGGTCGGGTCCCCGTGTGGCGTCACAGGGTGATCTCGGGAACCCGGCACCCGAGGTTCCACGTTCGATTCCCCATACCGGCCACTAGACATTGGGCCGGGTCGGGTCACCGGGTGGCGTCACAGGGTGATGTCGGGACCCCGGCACCCGAGGTCCCACGTTCGATTCCCCATCTGGCCCCTGGACACCGGGTTGGGTCGGGTACCCGGGTGGCGTCACAGGGTGAAGTCAGGAGCCCGGCACCCGAGGTCCCAGGTTCGATTCCCCATCTGGCCCCTGGACCCTGGGTCGGGTCGTGTCCCCGGGTGGCGTCACAGGGTGATGTCGGGACCCCGGCTCCAGGGTCACAATTTAGATTCCCTATACCAGCCCCTGGACCCCGGGTCGGGTCGGGTCCCCGGGTGGCATCACAGGGTGATGTCAGGACCCCGGCACCCGAGGTCCCACGTTCGATTCCCCATACCGACCCCTGGACCCCGGGTTGGGTTGGGTCCCCGGGTGGCGTCACAGGGTGATGTCAGGACCCCGGCACCCGAGGTCCCAGGTTCGATTCCCCATACAGTCCCAAACACCCCGGGTTGGGTCGGGTCCCCGGGTGGCGTCACAGGGTGATGTCGGGACCCCGGAACACGAGGTCCCACGTTCTATTCCCCATACCGGCCCCTGGACCGCGGGTCGGGTCGGGTCCCCGGGTGGCGTCACAGGGTGATGTCAGGACCCCGGCACCCGATGTCCCACGTTCGATTCCATATACCGGCCAAAAACCCCGGGTCGGGTCGGGCCCATGGTTGGCATCAATGGATGATGTCGGGACCCCGGCACCCGAGGTCCCACGTTCGATTCCCTATACCGGCCAAAAACCCCGAGTCGGGTCGGGTCCCCGGGTGGCATCACAGGGTGATGTCGGGACCCCGGCACCCGAGGTCCCACGTTCGATTCCCCACACCGGCCAAAAAACCCCGGGTCGGGTCGGGTCCCCGGGTGGCATCACAGGGTGATGTCGGGACCCCGGCACGCGAGGTCCCACGTTCGATTCCCCATTCCGGCCAAAAAAACCCGAAACGTGTCTGGTCCCCGGGTGGTGTCACAGGGTGATGTCGGGACCCCGGCACCCGAGGTCCCACGTTCGATTCCCCATACCGGCCAAAAAGCCCCGGGCGGGTCGGGTCCCCGTGTAGCGTCACAGGGTGATGTCAGGACCCCGGCACCCGAGGACCCAGGTTCGATTCCCCATACCGGCCAAAAAGCCCCGGGCGGGTCGGGTCCCCGTGTAGCGTCACAGGGTGATCTCGGGACCCCGGCACCCGAGGTTCCACGTTCCATTCCCCATACCGGCCACTAGACATTGGGTCGGGTCGGGTCCCCGGGTGGCGTCACAGGGTGATGTCGGGACCCCGGCACGCGAGGTCCCACGTTCGATTCCCCATCTGGCCCCTGGACACCGGGTTGGGTCGGGTACCCGGGTGGTGTCACAGGGTGATGTCGGGACCCCGGCACCCGAGGTTCCACGTTCGATTCCTCATCTGGCCCCTGGACACCGGGTTGGGTCGGGTACCCGGGTGGTGTCACAGGGTGATGTCGGGACCCCGGCACACGAGGTCCCACGTTCGATTCCCCATCTGGCCCTTGGACACCGGGTTGGGTCGGGTACCCGGGTGGCATCACAGGGTGATGTCAGGAGCCCGGCACCCGAGGTCCCAGGTTCGGTTCCCCATCTGGCCCCTGGACCCTGGGTCGGGTCGTGTCCCCGGGTGGCGTCACAGGGTGATGTCGGGACCCCGGCTCCAGGGTCACAATTTAGATTCCCTATACCAGCCCCTGGACCCCGGGTCGGGTCGGGTCCCCGGGTGGCATCACAGGGTGATGTCAGGACCCCGGCACCCGAGGTCCCACGTTCGATTCCCCATACCGACCCCTGGACCCCGGGTTGGGTCGGGTCCCCGGGTGGCGTCACAGGGTGATGTCGGGACCCCGGCACCCGAGGTCCCAGGTTCGATACCCCATAACGGCTAAAAAACCCCGGGTCGGGTCGGGTCCCCGGGTGGCGTCACAGGGTGATGTTGGGACACCGGCACCCGAAGTCCCACGTTCGATTCCCCATACCGGCCAAAAAACCCCGGGTCGGGTCGGGTCCCCGGGTGGCGTCACAGGGTGATGTTGGGACACCGGCACCCGAAGTGCCACGTTCGATTCCCCATACAGGCCAAAAAACCCCGGGTCGGGTCTGGCCCACTGTTGGCATCACAGGGTGATATCGGGACCCCGGCACCCGAGGTCCCACATTCGATTCCCCATACCGGCCAAAAAACCCCGGGTCGGGTCAGGTCCCCAGGTGGCGTCACAGGGTGATGTCGGGACGCCGGCACCCGAGGTCCCAGCTTCGATTCCCCATACTGACCCCTGGACCCTGGGTTGGGTCGGGTCCCCGGGTGGCGTCACAGGGTGATGTCGGGACCCCGGCACCCGAGGTCCCATGTTCCATTTCCCATAGCGGCCCCTGGACGCAAATCGGGTCAGGTCCCCGGGTGGCGTCACAGGGTGATGTTGGGAGCCCGGAACCCGAGGTCCCACGTTCGATTCCGCATTCCGGCCAAAAAAACCCGAAACGTGTCTGGTCCCTGTGTGGCATCACAGGGTGATGTCGGGACCCCAGCACGCGAGGTCCCACGTTCGATTCCCCATACCGGCCAAAAAAACCCGGGCGGGTCGGGTCTCCGTGCGGCGTCACAGGGTGATCTCGGGACCCCGGCACCCGAGGTTCCACGTTCGATTCCCCATACCGGCCAAAAAGCCCCGGGCGGGTCGGGTCCCCGTGTGGCGTCACAGGGTGATGTCGGGACCCCGGCACCCGAGGTCCCACGTTCGATTCCCCATACCGGCACCTGGACCCCGGGTCGGGTCCCCGGGTGGCGTCACATGGTGATGTCGGGACCCTGGCACCCGAGGTCCCACGTTCGATTCCCCATATTGGCCCCTGGACCCCGGGTCGGGTCGGGTCCCCGGGTGGCATCACAGGGTGATGTTGGGACCCCGGCACGCGAGGTCCCACGTTCGATTCCCCATATCTGCCAAAAAACCCCGGGTCTGGTCAGGTCCCCGGGTGGCGTCACAGGGTGATGTCGGGACCCTGGCACCCGAGGTCCCACGTTCGATTCCCCATACCAGCCCCTGGACCCCGGGTCGGGTCGGGTCCCCGGGTGGCGTCACAGGGTGATGTCGGGACCCCGGCACCCGAGGTCCCACGTTCGATTCCCTATATTGGCCAAAAAACCCCGGGTCGGGCCGGGTTCCCGAATGGCGTCACAGGGTGAAGTCGGGACCCCGGCACTCGAGGTCCCAGGTTCGATTGCCCATAACGGCCATTGGACTTTGGGTCGGGTCAGGTCCCCGGGTGGCGTCACAGGGTGATGTCAGGACCCCGGCACCCGAGGTCCCACGTTCGATTCCCCATACCGGCCAAAAAACCCCGGGTTGGGTCGGGTCCCCGGGTGGCATCACAGGGTGATGTCGGGACCCCGGCACCCGAGGTCCCACGTTTGATTCCCCATACCGGCCAAAAAACCCCGGGTCGGGTCGTGTCCCCGGGTGGCGTCACAGGTTAATGTCGGGACCCCGGCACCCGAGGTCCCAGGTTCGATTCCCCATATTGGCCAAAAAACCCCGAAACGTGTCTGGTCCCTGGGTGGCATCACAGGGTGATGTCAGGACCCCGGCACCTGAGGTCTCAGGTTCAATTCCCCATACTGGCCCGTGGACGCCGGGTCGGGTCGGGTCCCCGGGTGGCGTCACAGGGTGATGTCAGGACCCCGGCACCCGAGGTCCAAGATTCGATTCGCCATAACGGCTAAAAAACCCCGGGTCAGGTCGGGTCCCCGGGTGGCGTCACAGGGTGATGTTGGGACCCCGGCACCCGAGGTCCCACGTTCGATTCCCCATACCGGCCAAAAAACCCTGAAACATGTCTGGTCCCTGGGTGGCATCACAGGGTGATGTCGGGACCCCGGCACCTGAGGTCCCACGTTCGATTCCCCATTCCGGCCAAAAAAACCCGAAACGTGTCTGGTCCCTGTGTGGCATCACAGGGTGATGTCGGGACACCGGCACGCGAGGTCCCACGTTCGAGTCCCCATACCGGCCAAAAAACCCCGGGTTGGGTCGGGTCCCCGGGTGGCGTCACAGGGTGATGTTGGGACCACGACACCCGAGGTCCCACGTTTGATTCCCCATACCGGCCAAAAAACCCCGGGTCGGGTCGTGTCCCCGGGTGGCGTCACAGGTTAATGTCGGGACCCCGGCACCCGAGGTCCCAGGTTCGATTCCCCATATTGGCCAAAAAACCCCGAAACGTGTCTGGTCCCTGGGTGGCATCACAGGGTGATGTCAGGAGCCCGGCACCTGAGGTCTCAGGTTCAATTCCCCATACTGGACCCTGGACCCCGGGTCGGGTCGGGTCCCCGGGTGGCGTCACAGGGTGATGTCAGGACCCCGGCACCCGAGGTCCAAGATTCGATTCGCCATAACGGCTAAAAAACCCCGGGTCAGGTCGGGTCCCCGGGTGGCGTCACAGGGTGATGTTGGGACCACGACACCCGAGATCCCACGTTCGATTCCCCATACCGGCCAAAAAACCCCGAAACATGTCTGGTCCCTGGGTGGCATCACAGGGTGATGTCGGGACCCCGGCACCTGAGGTCCCACGTTCGATTCCCCATTCCGGCCAAAAAAACCCGAAACGTGTCTGGTCCCTGTGTGGCATCACAGGGTGATGTCGGGACCCCGGCACGCGAGGTCCCACGTTCGAGTCCCCATACCGGCCAAAAAAACCCGGGCGGGTCGGGTCTCCGTGCGGCGTCACAGGGTGATCTCGAGACCCCGGCACCCGAGGTTCCACGTTCGATTCCCCATACCGGCCAAAAAGCCCCGGGCGGGTCGGGTCCCCGTGTGGTGTCACAGGGTGATGTCGGGACCCCGGCACCCGAGGTCCCACGTTCGATTCCCCATACCGGCACCTGGACCCCGGGTCGGGTCCCCGGGTGGCGTCACATGGTGATGTCGGGACCCTGGCACCCGAGGTCCCACGTTCGATTCCCCATACCGGCCCCTGGACTCCGGGTCGGGTCGTGTCCCCGGGTGGCGTCACAGGGTGATGTTGGGACACCGGCACCCGAGGTCCCAGGTTCGATTCCCCATCTGGCCCCTGGACCCCAGGTCGGGTCGGGTCCCCGGGTGGCGTCACAGGGTGATGTCGGGACCCCGGCACCTGAGGTCGCACGTTCGATTCCCCATACCGGCCCCTGCACCCCGGGTCAGGTCCCCGGGTGGCGTCACATGGTGATGTCTGGACCCCGGCACCCGAGGTCCTACGTTCGATTCCCCATATCGGCCCCTGGACCCCGGGTCGGGTCGGGTCCCCGGGTGGCGTCACAGGGTGATGTCGGGACCCCGGCACCCGAGGTCCCACGTTCGATTCCCCATACCGGCCAAAAAACCCCGGGTCGGGTCTGGCCCACGGTTGGCATCACAGGGTGATGTCGGGACCCCGGCACCCGAGGTCCCACATTCGATTCCCCATACCGGCCAAAAAACCCCGGGTCGGGTCAGGTCCCCAGGTGGCGTCACAGGGTGATGTCGGGACGCCGGCACCCGAGGTCCCAGCTTCGATTCCCCATACTGACCCCTGGACCCTGGGTTGGGTCGGGTCCCCGGGTGGCGTCACAGGGTGATGTCGGGACCCCGGCACCCGAGGTCCCACGTTCGATTCCGCATTCCGGCCAAAAAAACCCGAAACGTGTCTGGTCCCTGTGTGGCATCACAGGGTGATGTCGGGACCCCGGCACGCGAGGTCCCACGTTCGATTCCCCATACCGGCCAAAAAAACCCGGGCGGGTCGGGTCTCCGTGCGGCGTCACAGGGTGATCTCGGGACCCCGGCACCCGAGGTTCCACGTTCGATTCCCCATACCGGCCAAAAAGCCCCGGGCAGGTCGGGTCCCCGTGTGGCGTCACAGGGTGATGTCGGGACCCCGGCACCCGAGGTCCCACGTTCGATTCCCCATACCGGCACCTGGACCCCGGGTCGGGTCCCCGGGTGGCGTCACATGGTGATGTCGGGACCCTGGCACCCGAGGTCCCACGTTCGATTCCCCATATTGGCCCCTGGACCCCGGGTCGGGTCGGGTCCCCGGGTGGCATCACAGGGTGATGTTGGGACCCCGGCACGCGAGGTCCCACGTTCGATTCCCCATATCTGCCAAAAAACCCCGGGTCTGGTCGGGTCCCCGGGTGGCGTCACAGGGTGATGTCGGGACCCCGGCACGCGAGGTCCCACGTTCGATTCCCCATATCTGCCAAAAAACCCCGGGTCTGGTCAGGTCCCCGGGTGGCGTCACAGGGTGATGTCGGGACCCTGGCACCCGAGGTCCCACGTTCGATTCCCCATACCAGCCCCTGGACCCCGGGTCGGGTCGGGTCCCCGGGTGGCGTCACAGGGTGATGTCGGGACCCCGGCACCCGAGGTCCCACGTTCGATTCCCTATATTGGCCAAAAAACCCCGGGTCGGGCCGGGTTCCCGAATGGCGTCACAGGGTGAAGTCGGGACCCCGGCACTCGAGGTCCCAGGTTCGATTGCCCATAACGGCCATTGGACTTTGGGTCGGGTCAGGTCCCCGGGTGGCGTCACAGGGTGATGTCAGGACCCCGGCACCCGAGGTCCCACGTTCGATTCCCCATACCGGCCAAAAAACCCCGGGTTGGGTCGGGTCCCCGGGTGGCATCACAGGGTGATGTCGGGACCCCGGCACCCGAGGTCCCACGTTTGATTCCCCATACCGGCCAAAAAACCCCGGGTCGGGTCGTGTCCCCGGGTGGCGTCACAGGTTAATGTCGGGACCCCGGCACCCGAGGTCCCAGGTTCGATTCCCCATATTGGCCAAAAAACCCCGAAACGTGTCTGGTCCCTGGGTGGCATCACAGGGTGATGTCAGGACCCCGGCACCTGAGGTCTCAGGTTCAATTCCCCATACTGGCCCGTGGACGCCGGGTCGGGTCGGGTCCCCGGGTGGCGTCACAGGGTGATGTCAGGACCCCGGCACCCGAGGTCCAAGATTCGATTCGCCATAACGGCTAAAAAACCCCGGGTCAGGTCGGGTCCCCGGGTGGCGTCACAGGGTGATGTTGGGACCCCGGCACCCGAGGTCCCACGTTCGATTCCCCATACCGGCCAAAAAACCCTGAAACATGTCTGGTCCCTGGGTGGCATCACAGGGTGATGTCGGGACCCCGGCACCTGAGGTCCCACGTTCGATTCCCCATTCCGGCCAAAAAAACCCGAAACGTGTCTGGTCCCTGTGTGGCATCACAGGGTGATGTCGGGACACCGGCACGCGAGGTCCCACGTTCGAGTCCCCATACCGGCCAAAAAACCCCGGGTTGGGTCGGGTCCCCGGGTGGCGTCACAGGGTGATGTTGGGACCACGACACCCGAGGTCCCACGTTTGATTCCCCATACCGGCCAAAAAACCCCGGGTCGGGTCGTGTCCCCGGGTGGCGTCACAGGTTAATGTCGGGACCCCGGCACCCGAGGTCCCAGGTTCGATTCCCCATATTGGCCAAAAAACCCCGAAACGTGTCTGGTCCCTGGGTGGCATCACAGGGTGATGTCAGGAGCCCGGCACCTGAGGTCTCAGGTTCAATTCCCCATACTGGACCCTGGACCCCGGGTCGGGTCGGGTCCCCGGGTGGCGTCACAGGGTGATGTCAGGACCCCGGCACCCGAGGTCCAAGATTCGATTCGCCATAACGGCTAAAAAACCCCGGGTCAGGTCGGGTCCCCGGGTGGCGTCACAGGGTGATGTTGGGACCACGACACCCGAGATCCCACGTTCGATTCCCCATACCGGCCAAAAAACCCCGAAACATGTCTGGTCCCTGGGTGGCATCACAGGGTGATGTCGGGACCCCGGCACCTGAGGTCCCACGTTCGATTCCCCATTCCGGCCAAAAAAACCCGAAACGTGTCTGGTCCCTGTGTGGCATCACAGGGTGATGTCGGGACCCCGGCACGCGAGGTCCCACGTTCGAGTCCCCATACCGGCCAAAAAAACCCGGGCGGGTCGGGTCTCCGTGCGGCGTCACAGGGTGATCTCGAGACCCCGGCACCCGAGGTTCCACGTTCGATTCCCCATACCGGCCAAAAAGCCCCGGGCGGGTCGGGTCCCCGTGTGGTGTCACAGGGTGATGTCGGGACCCCGGCACCCGAGGTCCCACGTTCGATTCCCCATACCGGCACCTGGACCCCGGGTCGGGTCCCCGGGTGGCGTCACATGGTGATGTCGGGACCCTGGCACCCGAGGTCCCACGTTCGATTCCCCATACCGGCCCCTGGACTCCGGGTCGGGTCGTGTCCCCGGGTGGCGTCACAGGGTGATGTTGGGACACCGGCACCCGAGGTCCCAGGTTCGATTCCCCATCTGGCCCCTGGACCCCAGGTCGGGTCGGGTCCCCGGGTGGCGTCACAGGGTGATGTCGGGACCCCGGCACCTGAGGTCGCACGTTCGATTCCCCATACCGGCCCCTGCACCCCGGGTCAGGTCCCCGGGTGGCGTCACATGGTGATGTCTGGACCCCGGCACCCGAGGTCCTACGTTCGATTCCCCATATCGGCCCCTGGACCCCGGGTCGGGTCGGGTCCCCGGGTGGCGTCACAGGGTGATGTCGGGACCCCGGCACCCGAGGTCCCACGTTCGATTCCCCATACCGGCCAAAAAACCCCGGGTCGGGTCTGGCCCACGGTTGGCATCACAGGGTGATGTCGGGACCCCGGCACCCGAGGTCCCACATTCGATTCCCCATACCGGCCAAAAAACCCCGGGTCGGGTCAGGTCCCCAGGTGGCGTCACAGGGTGATGTCGGGACGCCGGCACCCGAGGTCCCAGCTTCGATTCCCCATACTGACCCCTGGACCCTGGGTTGGGTCGGGTCCCCGGGTGGCGTCACAGGGTGATGTCGGGACCCCGGCACCCGAGGTCCCACGTTCGATTCCGCATTCCGGCCAAAAAAACCCGAAACGTGTCTGGTCCCTGTGTGGCATCACAGGGTGATGTCGGGACCCCGGCACGCGAGGTCCCACGTTCGATTCCCCATACCGGCCAAAAAAACCCGGGCGGGTCGGGTCTCCGTGCGGCGTCACAGGGTGATCTCGGGACCCCGGCACCCGAGGTTCCACGTTCGATTCCCCATACCGGCCAAAAAGCCCCGGGCAGGTCGGGTCCCCGTGTGGCGTCACAGGGTGATGTCGGGACCCCGGCACCCGAGGTCCCACGTTCGATTCCCCATACCGGCACCTGGACCCCGGGTCGGGTCCCCGGGTGGCGTCACATGGTGATGTCGGGACCCTGGCACCCGAGGTCCCACGTTCGATTCCCCATATTGGCCCCTGGACCCCGGGTCGGGTCGGGTCCCCGGGTGGCATCACAGGGTGATGTTGGGACCCCGGCACGCGAGGTCCCACGTTCGATTCCCCATATCTGCCAAAAAACCCCGGGTCTGGTCGGGTCCCCGGGTGGCGTCACAGGGTGATGTCGGGACCCCGGCACGCGAGGTCCCACGTTCGATTCCCCATCTGGCCCCTGGACACCGGGTTGGGTCGGGTACCCGGGTGGTGTCACAGGGTGATGTCGGGACCCCGGCACCCGAGGTTCCACGTTCGATTCCTCATCTGGCCCCTGGACACCGGGTTGGGTCGGGTACCCGGGTGGTGTCACAGGGTGATGTCGGGACCCCGGCACACGAGGTCCCACGTTCGATTCCCCATCTGGCCCTTGGACACCGGGTTGGGTCGGGTACCCGGGTGGCGTCACAGGGTGATGTCAGGAGCCCGGCACCCGAGGTCCCAGGTTCGGTTCCCCATCTGGCCCCTGGACCCTGGGTCGGGTCGTGTCCCCGGGTGGCGTCACAGGGTGATGTCGGGACCCCGGCTCCAGGGTCACAATTTAGATTCCCTATACCAGCCCCTGGACCCCGGGTCGGGTCGGGTCCCCGGGTGGCATCACAGGGTGATGTCAGGACCCCGGCACCCGAGGTCCCACGTTCGATTCCCCATACCGACCCCTGGACCCCGGGTTGGGTCGGGTCCCCGGGTGGCGTCACAGGGTGATGTCGGGACCCCGGCACCCGAGGTCCCAGGTTCGATACCCCATAACGGCTAAAAAACCCCGGGTCGGGTCGGGTCCCCGGGTGGCGTCACAGGGTGATGTTGGGACACCGGCACCCGAAGTCCCACGTTCGATTCCCCATACCGGCCAAAAAACCCCGGGTCGGGTCGGGTCCCCGGGTGGCGTCACAGGGTGATGTTGGGACACCGGCACCCGAAGTGCCACGTTCGATTCCCCATACAGGCCAAAAAACCCCGGGTCGGGTCTGGCCCACTGTTGGCATCACAGGGTGATATCGGGACCCCGGCACCCGAGGTCCCACATTCGATTCCCCATACCGGCCAAAAAACCCCGGGTCGGGTCAGGTCCCCAGGTGGCGTCACAGGGTGATGTCGGGACGCCGGCACCCGAGGTCCCAGCTTCGATTCCCCATACTGACCCCTGGACCCTGGGTTGGGTCGGGTCCCCGGGTGGCGTCACAGGGTGATGTCGGGACCCCGGCACCCGAGGTCCCATGTTCCATTTCCCATAGCGGCCCCTGGACGCAAATCGGGTCAGGTCCCCGGGTGGCGTCACAGGGTGATGTTGGGAGCCCGGAACCCGAGGTCCCACGTTCGATTCCGCATTCCGGCCAAAAAAACCCGAAACGTGTCTGGTCCCTGTGTGGCATCACAGGGTGATGTCGGGACCCCAGCACGCGAGGTCCCACGTTCGATTCCCCATACCGGCCAAAAAAACCCGGGCGGGTCGGGTCTCCGTGCGGCGTCACAGGGTGATCTCGGGACCCCGGCACCCGAGGTTCCACGTTCGATTCCCCATACCGGCCAAAAAGCCCCGGGCGGGTCGGGTCCCCGTGTGGCGTCACAGGGTGATGTCGGGACCCCGGCACCCGAGGTCCCACGTTCGATTCCCCATACCGGCACCTGGACCCCGGGTCGGGTCCCCGGGTGGCGTCACATGGTGATGTCGGGACCCTGGCACCCGAGGTCCCACGTTCGATTCCCCATATTGGCCCCTGGACCCCGGGTCGGGTCGGGTCCCCGGGTGGCATCACAGGGTGATGTTGGGACCCCGGCACGCGAGGTCCCACGTTCGATTCCCCATATCTGCCAAAAAACCCCGGGTCTGGTCAGGTCCCCGGGTGGCGTCACAGGGTGATGTCGGGACCCTGGCACCCGAGGTCCCACGTTCGATTCCCCATACCAGCCCCTGGACCCCGGGTCGGGTCGGGTCCCCGGGTGGCGTCACAGGGTGATGTCGGGACCCCGGCACCCGAGGTCCCACGTTCGATTCCCTATATTGGCCAAAAAACCCCGGGTCGGGCCGGGTTCCCGAATGGCGTCACAGGGTGAAGTCGGGACCCCGGCACTCGAGGTCCCAGGTTCGATTGCCCATAACGGCCATTGGACTTTGGGTCGGGTCAGGTCCCCGGGTGGCGTCACAGGGTGATGTCAGGACCCCGGCACCCGAGGTCCCACGTTCGATTCCCCATACCGGCCAAAAAACCCCGGGTTGGGTCGGGTCCCCGGGTGGCATCACAGGGTGATGTCGGGACCCCGGCACCCGAGGTCCCACGTTTGATTCCCCATACCGGCCAAAAAACCCCGGGTCGGGTCGTGTCCCCGGGTGGCGTCACAGGTTAATGTCGGGACCCCGGCACCCGAGGTCCCAGGTTCGATTCCCCATATTGGCCAAAAAACCCCGAAACGTGTCTGGTCCCTGGGTGGCATCACAGGGTGATGTCAGGACCCCGGCACCTGAGGTCTCAGGTTCAATTCCCCATACTGGCCCGTGGACGCCGGGTCGGGTCGGGTCCCCGGGTGGCGTCACAGGGTGATGTCAGGACCCCGGCACCCGAGGTCCAAGATTCGATTCGCCATAACGGCTAAAAAACCCCGGGTCAGGTCGGGTCCCCGGGTGGCGTCACAGGGTGATGTTGGGACCCCGGCACCCGAGGTCCCACGTTCGATTCCCCATACCGGCCAAAAAACCCTGAAACATGTCTGGTCCCTGGGTGGCATCACAGGGTGATGTCGGGACCCCGGCACCTGAGGTCCCACGTTCGATTCCCCATTCCGGCCAAAAAAACCCGAAACGTGTCTGGTCCCTGTGTGGCATCACAGGGTGATGTCGGGACACCGGCACGCGAGGTCCCACGTTCGAGTCCCCATACCGGCCAAAAAACCCCGGGTTGGGTCGGGTCCCCGGGTGGCGTCACAGGGTGATGTTGGGACCACGACACCCGAGGTCCCACGTTTGATTCCCCATACCGGCCAAAAAACCCCGGGTCGGGTCGTGTCCCCGGGTGGCGTCACAGGTTAATGTCGGGACCCCGGCACCCGAGGTCCCAGGTTCGATTCCCCATATTGGCCAAAAAACCCCGAAACGTGTCTGGTCCCTGGGTGGCATCACAGGGTGATGTCAGGAGCCCGGCACCTGAGGTCTCAGGTTCAATTCCCCATACTGGACCCTGGACCCCGGGTCGGGTCGGGTCCCCGGGTGGCGTCACAGGGTGATGTCAGGACCCCGGCACCCGAGGTCCAAGATTCGATTCGCCATAACGGCTAAAAAACCCCGGGTCAGGTCGGGTCCCCGGGTGGCGTCACAGGGTGATGTTGGGACCACGACACCCGAGATCCCACGTTCGATTCCCCATACCGGCCAAAAAACCCCGAAACATGTCTGGTCCCTGGGTGGCATCACAGGGTGATGTCGGGACCCCGGCACCTGAGGTCCCACGTTCGATTCCCCATTCCGGCCAAAAAAACCCGAAACGTGTCTGGTCCCTGTGTGGCATCACAGGGTGATGTCGGGACCCCGGCACGCGAGGTCCCACGTTCGAGTCCCCATACCGGCCAAAAAAACCCGGGCGGGTCGGGTCTCCGTGCGGCGTCACAGGGTGATCTCGAGACCCCGGCACCCGAGGTTCCACGTTCGATTCCCCATACCGGCCAAAAAGCCCCGGGCGGGTCGGGTCCCCGTGTGGTGTCACAGGGTGATGTCGGGACCCCGGCACCCGAGGTCCCACGTTCGATTCCCCATACCGGCACCTGGACCCCGGGTCGGGTCCCCGGGTGGCGTCACATGGTGATGTCGGGACCCTGGCACCCGAGGTCCCACGTTCGATTCCCCATACCGGCCCCTGGACTCCGGGTCGGGTCGTGTCCCCGGGTGGCGTCACAGGGTGATGTTGGGACACCGGCACCCGAGGTCCCAGGTTCGATTCCCCATCTGGCCCCTGGACCCCAGGTCGGGTCGGGTCCCCGGGTGGCGTCACAGGGTGATGTCGGGACCCCGGCACCTGAGGTCGCACGTTCGATTCCCCATACCGGCCCCTGCACCCCGGGTCAGGTCCCCGGGTGGCGTCACATGGTGATGTCTGGACCCCGGCACCCGAGGTCCTACGTTCGATTCCCCATATCGGCCCCTGGACCCCGGGTCGGGTCGGGTCCCCGGGTGGCGTCACAGGGTGATGTCGGGACCCCGGCACCCGAGGTCCCACGTTCGATTCCCCATACCGGCCAAAAAACCCCGGGTCGGGTCTGGCCCACGGTTGGCATCACAGGGTGATGTCGGGACCCCGGCACCCGAGGTCCCACATTCGATTCCCCATACCGGCCAAAAAACCCCGGGTCGGGTCAGGTCCCCAGGTGGCGTCACAGGGTGATGTCGGGACGCCGGCACCCGAGGTCCCAGCTTCGATTCCCCATACTGACCCCTGGACCCTGGGTTGGGTCGGGTCCCCGGGTGGCGTCACAGGGTGATGTCGGGACCCCGGCACCCGAGGTCCCACGTTCGATTCCGCATTCCGGCCAAAAAAACCCGAAACGTGTCTGGTCCCTGTGTGGCATCACAGGGTGATGTCGGGACCCCGGCACGCGAGGTCCCACGTTCGATTCCCCATACCGGCCAAAAAAACCCGGGCGGGTCGGGTCTCCGTGCGGCGTCACAGGGTGATCTCGGGACCCCGGCACCCGAGGTTCCACGTTCGATTCCCCATACCGGCCAAAAAGCCCCGGGCAGGTCGGGTCCCCGTGTGGCGTCACAGGGTGATGTCGGGACCCCGGCACCCGAGGTCCCACGTTCGATTCCCCATACCGGCACCTGGACCCCGGGTCGGGTCCCCGGGTGGCGTCACATGGTGATGTCGGGACCCTGGCACCCGAGGTCCCACGTTCGATTCCCCATATTGGCCCCTGGACCCCGGGTCGGGTCGGGTCCCCGGGTGGCATCACAGGGTGATGTTGGGACCCCGGCACGCGAGGTCCCACGTTCGATTCCCCATATCTGCCAAAAAACCCCGGGTCTGGTCGGGTCCCCGGGTGGCGTCACAGGGTGATGTCGGGACCCCGGCACGCGAGGTCCCACATTCAATTCCCCATACCAGCCCCTGGACCCCGGGTCGGGTCGGGTCCCCGGGTGGCGTCACAGGGTGATGTCGGGACCCCGGCACCCGAGGTCCCACGTTCGATTCCCTATATTGGCCAAAAAACCCCGGGTCGGGCCGGGTTCCCGAATGGCGTCACAGGGTGAAGTCGGGACCCCGGCACTCGAGGTCCCAGGTTCGATTGCCCATAACGGCCATTGGACTTTGGGTCGGGTCAGGTCCCCGGGTGGCGTAACAGGGTGATGTCAGGACCCCGGCACCCGAGGTCCCACGTTCGATTCCCCATACCGGCCAAAAAACCCCGGGTTGGGTCGGGTCCCCGGGTGGCATCACAGGGTGATGTCGGGACCCCGGCACCCGAGGTCCCACGTTTGATTCCCCATACCGGCCAAAAAACCCCGGGTCGGGTCGTGTCCCCGGGTGGCGTCACAGGTTAATGTCGGGACCCCGGCACCCGAGGTCCCAGGTTCGATTCCCCATATTGGCCAAAAAACCCCGAAACGTGTCTGGTCCCTGGGTGGCATCACAGGGTGATGTCAGGACCCCGGCACCTGAGGTCTCAGGTTCAATTCCCCATACTGGCCCGTGGACGCCGGGTCGGGTCGGGTCCCCGGGTGGCGTCACAGGGTGATGTTGGGACCCCGGCACCCGAGGTCCCACGTTCGATTCCCCATACCGGCCAAAAAACCCCGAAACATGTCTGGTCCCTGGGTGGCATCACAGGGTGATGTCGGGACCCCGGCACCTGAGGTCCCACGTTCGATTCCCCATTCCGGCCAAAAAAACCCGAAACGTGTCTGGTCCCTGTGTGGCATCACAGGGTGATGTCGGGACACCGGCACGCGAGGTCCCACGTTCGAGTCCCCATACCGGCCAAAAAACCCCGGGTTGGGTCGGGTCCCCGGGTGGCGTCACAGGGTGATGTCAGGACCCCGGCACCCGAGGTCCCACGTTTGATTCCCCATACCGGCCAAAAAACCCCGGGTCGGGTCGTGTCCCCGGGTGGCGTCACAGGTTAATGTCGGGACCCCGGCACCCGAGGTCCCAGGTTCGATTCCCCATATTGGCCAAAAAACCCCGAAACGTGTCTGGTCCCTGGGTGGCATCACAGGGTGATGTCAGGAGCCCGGCACCTGAGGTCTCAGGTTCAATTCCCCATACTGGACCCTGGACCCCGGGTCGGGTCGGGTCCCCGGGTGGCGTCACAGGGTGATGTCAGGACCCCGGCACCCGAGGTCCAAGATTCGATTCGCCATAACGGCTAAAAAACCCCGGGTCAGGTCGGGTCCCCGGGTGGCGTCACAGGGTGATGTTGGGACCACGACACCCGAGATCCCACGTTCGATTCCCCATACCGGCCAAAAAACCCCGAAACATGTCTGGTCCCTGGGTGGCATCACAGGGTGATGTCGGGACCCCGGCACCTGAGGTCCCACGTTCGATTCCCCATTCCGGCCAAAAAAACCCGAAACGTGTCTGGTCCCTGGGTGGCATCACAGGGTGATGTCGGGACCCCGGCACGCGAGGTCCCACGTTCGAGTCCCCATACCGGCCAAAAAAACCCGGGCGGGTCGGGTCTCCGTGCGGCGTCACAGGGTGATCTCGAGACCCCGGCACCCGAGGTTCCACGTTCGATTCCCCATACCGGCCAAAAAGCCCCGGGCGGGTCGGGTCCCCGTGTGGTGTCACAGGGTGATGTCGGGACCCCGGCACCCGAGGTCCCACGTTCGATTCCCCATACCGGCACCTGGACTCCGGGTCGGGTCCCCGGGTGGCGTCACATGGTGATGTCGGGACCCTGGCACCCGAGGTCCCACGTTCGATTCCCCATATCTGCCAAAAAACCCCGGGTCTGGTCGGGTCCCCGGGTGGCGTCACAGGGTGATGTCGGGACCCCGGCACCCGAGGTCCCACGTTCGATTCCCTATATTGGCCAAAAAACCCTGGGTCGGGCCGGGTTCCCGAATGGCGTCACAGGGTGAAGTCGGGACCCCGGCACCCGAGGTCCCAGGTTCGATTGCCCATAACGGCCACTGGACTTTGGGTCGGGTCAGGTCCCCGGGTGGCGTAACAGGGTGATGTCGGGACCCCGGCACGCGAGGTCCCAGGTTCGATTCCCCATACCGGCCAAAAAACCCCGGGTTGGGTCGGGTCCCCGGGTGGCGTCACAGGGTGATGTCGGGACCCCGGCACCCGAGGTCCCAGGTTCGATTCCCCATACCGGCCAAAAAACCCCGCGTCAGGTTGGGTCCCCGGGGTGGCGTCACAGGGTGATGTCGGGACCCCGGCACCCGAGGTCCCAGGTTCGATTCCCCATACCGGCCAAAAAACCCCGGGTCGCGTCCGGTCCCGGGGTGGCGTCACAGGGTGATGTCGGGACCCCGGCACCCGAGGTCCCACGTTCGATTCCCCATACCGGCCCCTGGACTCCGGGTCGGGTCGTGTCCCCGGGTGGCGTCACAGGGTGATGTTGGGACACCGGCACCCGAGGTCCCAGGTTCGATTCCCCATCTGGCCCCTGGACCCCAGGTCGGGTCGGGTCCCCGGGTGGCGTCACAGGGTGATGTCGGGACCCCAGCACGCGAGGTCCCAGGTTCGATTCCCCATACCGGGCCATGAACCCCGGGTCAGGTCAGGTCCCCTGGTTGCATCATTGGGTGATGTCGGGACCCCAGCACCCGAGGTTCCAGGTTCAATTCCCCATACCGGCCAAAAAATCCACGGGTCGGCTCGTGTCTCCGGGTGGTGTCACAGGGTGATGTCGGGACCCCGGCACCCGAGGTCCCAAGTCCGATTCCCCATACTGGCACATGAACCCCGGGTCGGGTCGGGTCCCCAGGTGGCATCAATGCGTGATGTCGGGACCGCAGCACGCGAGGTCCCAGTGCGATTCTACATACCGGCCCCTGGACCCCGGGTCGGGTCGGGTCCCTGGGTGGCGTCACAGGGTGATGTCGGGACCCCGGCACCCGAGGACCCAGGTTCGATTCCCCATACGGGCCAAAAAACCCCGGGTGGGGCTGGGTCCCTGTCCTGGTTTCAGTTAGAACAGAGTTAATTTTCTTCCTAGTAGCTGGTAGAATGCTATGTTTTGGCTTAGGAGGAGAAGAGTGCTGATAACACCCTGATGTTTTAATTGTTGCAGAACAGTGCTTATACTAAGCCAAGGACATCTCAGCTTCTTGCTCTGTCCTGCCAACGGGCAGGCTGGGGGTGCAGCAAGAGCTGGGAGGGGACAGACCTAGGACAGGTGACCCAAACTAGCCAAAGAGGTATTCCATACCATCTGACGTCATGCCAAACAATATATAGGGGTGGCTAGCCGGGGGAGTGGGGCCGGACTGCTCGGGGTTAGGCTGGGCATCGGTCAGCGGGTGGTGAGCAATTGCATTGTGCATCACTTGTTTGTACACATTATTAATAGTAGTAATATTATCATCATTGTATTATTATTATTATTATTATTATTATTATTATTATTATTATTATTATTTTCCAGTCTTATTAAACTGTCTTTATCTCAACTCACGGGCTTCACTTTCCATTTCTCTCCCCCGTCCCAGAGAGGGAGGGGGGAGGGTGAGCGAACGGCTGTGTGGTGTTTAGCTGCCGGCCGGGTTAAACCACGACAGTCATTTTGGCGCCCAACGTGGGGCTCGAAAGGTTGAGATAACGGCAGATCTGATCAGAGTGTGTTAAACTAAAATTGGTATAAGTACTAGACCTGCTTAATAGTCACTTGTCATAATGCTAATTGCTTTAATCTCAAGTCTGCTGCGCCTGTTTTCCAAATTGAGTATTATAGCACATTATTTTCCGTATGTGCTCTCTGTCATGTTGTTTATCCTCTCCGGGCCCTGGTTTCAGATCATTGTGGTACTGTGTGTTGTAACAGTGGCTTATGAGACGATGAGGTATCTGGTCATGACTCTAACTTGGTATTTGTATTCAGTAACATCGTCGACTCTATACTTTGGAAACTGTATCTTGGAAACTATTAGCAATTATACCTGTTGCCTTTTTTCATTAGGGAGTCAATCTGTGGAGGGGAAAGGGGAAGATATTTTTTCTTACTCGATCACTCTCCCTTTCTCCTTCACCACCCCCTTATTCTCCTTGGTCACTCTCCCTTTCTCCTTCACCACCCTCTTATCCTCCGAGCTTGTTACGATAGCTCTCCAAGATATTGAATATCCTTGGGATACTCAGACCAGCATGGTCTTGTTGTTATGCCTCCTGAATGTGCTTCAGGTTTTGCTTAAAGTTAAACAACTACTTAGGAAGCTCATCCGGAGATCTGCCCGGAGGCAGTATAGTTGTGGGTGGCAGGGAGTATGGGAGGATATGGGCAGGCATCTAGAGCAGTTGGCACCCCCAGTGTTTTGGAAATTCACCCCTGAACAACTGCAAAATCCTAAAAAACTGGCAGAATGTTTGAAAAAAAGGTGTCATGACTCTGGCAGTTCCAAAGTAACACAAATCATTGTAACGTGCTGGGGCCTGGCTCATGCCTATCGAGCTGCTATTGATACTGCTATCAACTTAGTGACAGACTCTGCGGCTACTCCAAGTCCTGTGACAGATCCGATGGCCACTGCAACCCCTCCGGTGGACTCTGCAGCCGCTCCAGTTCCAGCTCCTGCAGACACTCCAGCTCCAGTTCCTGTAGCTGCTCCAGCTCCGGTTCCTGCAGCCGCTCCAGTTCCAGCTCCTGCAGACACTCCAGCTCCAGCTCCTGCAGCTGCTCCAGCTCCTGTGGCTGGGTCAGAGAAACGAGCTGTAGCAGTGCAAGTTGACCCTGCAGAGGGTATTCCAACCCCTGTGTCAGACCCTGTAATGGGGTCAGAGAAACGAGCTGTAGCAGTACAAGTTGACCCTACAGAGGGTATTCCAATCCCTATGGCAGACCCTGTAACGGGGTCAGAGAAACGAGCTGTAGCAGTGCAAGCTGCCCCTGTAGAGAAGGTGAAAAAATGGTATAGAGATTCAAGTCGTTTAGAACGCAGAGAGTCTTCTGCCAAATCTAAGTATAGAGACGACGATGCTGGGCCATCAGGGATTCAGGAGGAGGAAGATGAGGATGCCGAAAAATCAACAGTAACTACCCGAAACCTATACGAGCGTGAGCTACGAGATGTGCGAAAAGATTTTGGTCGCTGTATAGGTGAGCAGCTTGTCACCTGGCTGCTTCGGTGCTGGGACACTGGAGCCAATTGTGTGGAATTAGACGGCAGGGAAGCCAGACGGCTGGGATCCCTTGCTAGAGACGCAGGCATTGACAAAGCAATTGCAGACGAAGCACAATCTCACAGCCTCTGGAGGCGTCTCCTCTCAGCTGTGAGGGAAAGGTATCCCTTCAAGGAAGAGCTTTTATGTCTACCAGGCAAGTGGACCACTATGGAGAAGGGAATCCAGTACCTGAGGGAATTAGCCGTACGGGAAGTGATTTATGAGGATCCAGACCTCAGACAAACATCCAAAGATCCAGATGAAGTCAGGTGTACACGACCCATGTGGCGGAAGTTTGTACGGAGTGCACCATCATCATATGCCAGCTCATTGGCAATAATGGCCTGGAAAGAGGATGAGGAACCCACAGTGGATGAAGTGGCTAAACAACTTCGGCAGTACGAAGAAAGTCTCTCCTCTTCCTTACAGGCCTGCGTCTCAGCTGTGGAGAAACTTTCTGAAGAGTTCCACCAACTTAAAGAGAATCTATCTTCCTCCCCACCTGAACAAACCAGTGTCCACCGACCAAAAGAGAACACTTGGGAGAAACTTTCTGAAAAGGTTCACCAACTTGAAGAGAGATTATTCTCCTCCGCACCTGTACAAAGCAGTGTCTCAGCTATCAGGGGTAGGCGTTCATCCACACAAAGACGATATGGTGGGTACTCACCCCGTGCCACCCTGTGGTTTTACTTACGAGACCATGGAGAGGACATGAGAAAATGGGATGGAAAATCTACCGCGACCCTAGAGGCACGGGTACGTGAGCTGCAAAAGAAAACAATCGGGAAAAAGGGATTCTCTGAAAAGTTTGCTGCTCCAACTTCCAGCAGACAGTCCTTCAAACACAGAAATGAAGAAGATTCTGACCAGGATTAGGGGGGCCCTGCCTCCAGCCAGGGGGAGGAAAGGGACAATCGAGTTTATTGGACTGTGTGGATTCGATGGCCTGGCACGTCAGACGCACAGAAGTATAAGGCTTTAGTAGACACCGGTGCACAATGTACTCTAATGCCATCGAGCTATAAAGGGCCAGAGCCCATCTGTATTTGTGGAGTGACAGGGGGATCTCAGCAGTTGACTGTATTGGAGGCTGAAGTGAGTCTGACTGGGAATGAGTGGGAAAAGCACCGTATTGCGACTGGCCCGGATGCTCCATGTATCCTTGGCATAGACTATCTTAGAAGAGGATATTTCAAGGACCCAAAAGGGTTCCGGTGGGCTTTTGGTATAGCTGCCTTAGAGACAGAGAGCATTAAACAATTATCTACTTTGCCTGGTCTCTCAGAGGACCCCTCTGTTGTGGGGTTGCTGAGGGTCGAAGAACAGCAAGTGCCAATCGCTACCACAACTGTGCACCGGCGGCAATATCGCACTAACCGAGACTCCCTGATTCCCATCCATAAGCTAATTCGTCAATTGGAGAACCAAGGAGTGATCAGCAAGACTCATTCACCTTTTAATAGTCCCATATGGCCAGTGCGAAAGTCTAATGGTGAGTGTAGACTAACAGTGGACTATCGTGGCCTAAACGAAGTCACGCCACCATTGAGTGCTGCAGTGCCGGACATGCTAGAACTCCAGTACGAACTTGAATCGAGGGCAGCCAAGTGGTACGCCACAATTGATATCGCTAATGCATTTTTCTCCATCCCTCTAGCAGCAGAGTGCAGGCCACAATTTGCTTTCACTTGGAGGGGAGTCCAATATACTTGGAATCGGCTGCCCCAGGGGTGGAAACACAGCCCTACCATTTGCCATGGACTGATCCAATCTGCACTGGAGCAGGGGGAAGCTCCTGAACACCTGCAGTACATCGATGACATTATTGTGTGGGGTGACACAGCAGAGGAAGTTTTCGAGAAAGGAAAGAAAATAGTCCAAATCCTTCTGAAAGCCGGTTTTGCCATAAAACAAAATAAAGTCAAAGGACCTGCACGAGAGATCCAGTTTTTAGGAATAAAATGGCAAGATGGACGTCGTCAAATCCCAATGGATGTGATCAACAAAATAACAGCTATGTCTCCACCAACTAGTAAAAAAGAAACACAGACTTTCCTAGGTGTTGTGGGGTTTTGGAGAATGCACATTCCAAATTACAGTCTGATTGTAAACCCGCTCTACCAAGTAACCCGTAAGAAGAATGAGTTTGAATGGGGCCCTGAGCAACGACAAGCCTTTGAACAAATCAAGCAGGAAATAGTTCATGCAGTAGCCCTTGGGCCAGTTCGAACAGGACCAGATGTAAAGAATGTGCTCTACACTGCAGCCGGGGAGAACGGCCCCACCTGGAGCCTCTGGCAGAAAGAACCTGGGGAAACTCGAGGTCGGCCCCTGGGGTTTTGGAGTCGGGGATACAGAGGATCTGAGGCCCGCTATACTCCAACTGAAAAGGAGATATTGGCAGCATATGAAGGAGTTCGATCTGCTTCGGAGGTGGTCGGTACTGAAGCGCAGCTCCTCCTAGCACCCCGATTGCCGGTACTAGGCTGGATGTTCAGAGGAAGGGTCTCCTCTACACATCATGCAACTGATGCTACATGGAGCAAGTGGGTTGCACTGATTACTCAGCGGGCTCGAATAGGAAACCCCAGTCGCCCAGGAATATTGGAAGTGATTATGGACTGGCCAGAAGGCAAATACTTTGGGGTATCATCAGAGGAGGAGGTGAGTCGTGCTGAAGAAGCCCCACTGTACAACCAGTTACCAGAGAATGAGAAGAAATATGCCTTGTTCACTGACGGATCCTGTCGTATTGTGGGGAAGCATCGGAGATGGAAGGCTGCTGTATGGAGTCCTACACGACGAGTTGCAGAAGCTGCTGAGGGAGAAGGTGAATCGAGTCAGTTTGCAGAAGTGAAGGCCATTCAGCTGGCTTTAGACATTGCTGAACGAGAAAAATGGCCGGTTCTCTATCTCTACACTGATTCATGGATGGTAGCAAATGCCCTGTGGGGATGGTTACAGCAATGGAAGCAAAACAACTGGCATCGCAGGGGCAAACCCATCTGGGCTGCTGCATTGTGGCAAGATATTGCTGCTCGGGTAGAGAACCTGTCTGTAAAGGTACGCCACGTAGATGCTCATGTGCCCAAGAATCGGGCTACTGAAGAACATCAAAACAACCAGCAGGTGGATCAGGCTGCTAAAATTGAAGTAGCTCAGGTGGACCTGGATTGGCAGCATAAAGGTGAATTATTTATAGCCCGATGGGCCCATGACACCTCAGGCCATCAAGGTAGAGATGCAACATACAGATGGGCTCGTGATCGAGGGGTGGACCTGACCATGGACGCTGTGGCACAGGTTATTCATGACTGTGAAACATGTGCTGCAATCAAGCAAGCCAAACGGTCAAAGCCGCTTTGGTATGGAGGACGATGGCTGAAATATAAATATGGAGAGGCCTGGCAGATTGATTACATCACACTCCCTCAAACTCGCAATGGCAAGCGCCATGTACTTACAATGGTAGAAGCAACCACCGGATGGCTGGAAACATATCCTGTGCCTCATGCCACCGCTCGGAACACTATCCTGGGCCTTGAAAAGCAAGTCCTATGGCGGCATGGCACCCCAGAAAGAATAGAGTCAGACAATGGAACTCATTTCCGAAACAACCTTATAGACACTTGGGCCAAAGAGCATGGTATTGAGTGGGTGTATCACATCCCCTATCATGCACCAGCGTCCGGGAAAGTTGAACGATACAATGGACTGTTAAAGACTACATTAAAAGCAATGGGTGCTGGGACATTCAAAAATTGGGATACGCATTTGGCAAAGGCCACCTGGTTAGTCAATACTAGGGGATCTGCCAACCGAGCTGGACCTGCCCAATCAAACCTATTACGTACTGTAGATGGGGATAAAGTTCCTGTAGTGCATGTAAAAAATATGCTGGGTAAAACAGTTTGGGCTACTCCTGCCTCAGGAAAAGGCAAACCCATTCGTGGAATTGCTTTTGCTCAGGGACCTGGATACACTTGGTGGGTGATGCAAAAGAACGGAGAAGTCCGGTGTGTACCTCAAGGGGATTTAATACTGGGTGAGAATACCCCATGAATTGAATTGTACCATGTTAACTACTATATAATACTGTATGTTATTACTACCATGACTATTACATACCCTAGATGAAAATGGTGACTAATTAGAATGTATGGAAAAGAGTGTAACCTGAGCATGACATAAATGGTATGGAATAAGGGGTGGATAGATGTCCTGGTTTCAGTTAGAACAGAGTTAATTTTCTTCCTAGTAGCTGGTAGAATGCTATGTTTTGGCTTAGGAGGAGAAGAGTGCTGATAACACCCTGATGTTTTAATTGTTGCAGAACAGTGCTTATACTAAGCCAAGGACATCTCAGCTTCTTGCTCTGTCCTGCCAACGGGCAGGCTGGGGGTGCAGCAAGAGCTGGGAGGGGACAGACCTAGGACAGGTGACCCAAACTAGCCAAAGAGGTATTCCATACCATCTGACGTCATGCCAAACAATATATAGGGGTGGCTAGCCGGGGGAGTGGGGCCGGACTGCTCGGGGTTAGGCTGGGCATCGGTCAGCGGGTGGTGAGCAATTGCATTGTGCATCACTTGTTTGTACACATTATTAATAGTAGTAATATTATCATCATTGTATTATTATTATTATTATTATTATTATTATTATTATTATTATTATTATTTTCCAGTCTTATTAAACTGTCTTTATCTCAACTCACGGGCTTCACTTTCCATTTCTCTCCCCCGTCCCAGAGAGGGAGGGGGGAGGGTGAGCGAACGGCTGTGTGGTGTTTAGCTGCCGGCCGGGTTAAACAACGACAGTCCCCGTGTACCGTCACAGGGTGATGTCGGGACCCTGGCACCAGAGGTCCCACGTTCGATTCCCCATCTGGCCCCTGGACCCCTCGTCAGGTCGGGTTACTCGGTGCCGTGACAGGGTGTTGTCGGGACCCCGGCTCCAGGTTCACAAGTTCGATTCCCTATACGAGACAAAAAAACCCGGGTCGGGTTGGGTACCCGGGTGGCGTCACAGGGTTATTTCGGGACCCCGGCACCCGAGGTCCCACGTTCGATTCCCCATACCGGCCAAAAAACCCCGGGTCGGGTCGGGCCCACGGTTGGCATCACAGGGTGATGTCGGGACCCCGGCACCTGAGGTCCCACGTTCGAATCCCCATACCGACCAAAAAACCCCGGGTCGGGTCTGGCCCAAGGTTGGCATCACAGGGTGATGTCGGGACCCCGGAACCCGAGGTCCCACGTTCGAATCCCCATTTCGGCCAAAAAACCCCGGGTCGGGTCGGGTCCCCGGGTGACGTCACAGGGTGATTTCGGGACCCCGGCACCCGAGGTCCCACGTTCGATTCCCCATACCGGCTAAAAAACCCCGCGTCGGGTCAGGTCCCCGGGTGGCGTCACAGGGTGATGTCGGGACCCCGGCACCCGAGGTCCCACGTTCGATTCCCCATACCGTCCCAAACACCCCGGGTCGGCTAGGGACCCCGGGTGGCATCACAGGGTGATGTCGGGACCCCGGCACGCGAGGTCCCACATTCAATTCCCCATACCGGCCAAAAAACCCCGGGTCGGCTCGGGTCCCCGGGTGGTGTCACAGGGTGATGTCAGGACCCCGGCACCCGATGTCCCACGTTCGATTCCCTATACCGGCCAAAAACCCCGGGTCGGGTCGGGTCCCCGGGTGGCGTCACAGGGTGATGTCAGGACCCCGGCACCCGAGGTCCCACGTTCGATTCCCTATACCGGCCAAAAACCCCGGGTCGGGTCGGGTCCCCGGGTGGCGTCACAGGGTGATGTCAGGACCCCGGCACCCGAGGTCCCACGTTCGATTCCCTATACCGGCCAAAAACCCCGGGTCGGGTCGGGTCCCCGGGTGGCGTCACAGGGTGATGTCAGGACCCCGGCACCCGAGGTCCCACGTTCGATTCCACATACCGGCCCCTGGACCGCGGGTCGGGTCGTGTCCCCGGGTGGCATCACAGGGTGATTTCGGGACCCCGGCACCCGAGGTCCCACGTTCGATTCCCCATACAGGCCAAAAAACCCCGGGTCGGGTCGGGTCCCCGGGTGGCATCACAGGGTGATGTCGGGACCCCGGCACCCGAGGTCCCAGGTTCGATTCCCCCTTCCGGTTAAAAAACTCTGGGTCGGGTCGGGTCCCCGGGTGGCGTCACAGGGTGGTGTCGGGACCCCGGTATGCGAGGTTCCACGTTCGATTCCCCATACCGGCAAAAAAACGTCGGGTCGGGTCAGGTCCCCGGGTGGCGTCACAGGGTGATGTCGGGACCCCGGCACCCGAGGTCCCAGGTTCGATTCCCCCTTCCGGCCAAAAAACCCCGGGTCGGGTCGGGTCCCCGGGTGGCGTCACAGGGTGATGTCGGGACCCCGGCACGCGAGGTCCCACGTTCGATTCCCCATACCGGCCAAAAAACCCCGGGTCGGGTCAGGTCCCCAGGTGGCGTCACAGGGTGATGTCGGGACCCCGGCACCCGAGGTCCCAGCTTCGATTCCCCATACCGACCCCTGGACCCTGGGTTGGGTCGGGTCCCCGGGTGGCGTCACAGGGTGATGTCGGGACCCCGGCACCCGAGGTCCCATGTTCCATTTCCCATAGCGGCCCCTGGACGCAAATCGGGTCAGGTCCCCGGGTGGCATCACAGGGTGATGTCGGGACCCCGGCACCCGAGGTCTCACGTTCGATTCCCCATTCCGGCCAAAAAAACCCGAAACGTGTCTGGTCCCTGTGTGGCATCACAGGGTGATGTCAGGACCCCGGCACGCGAGGTCCCACGTTCGAGTCCCCATACCGGCCAAAAAAACCCGGGCGGGTCGGGTCTCCGTGCGGCGTCACAGGGTGATCTCGGAACCCCAGCACCCGAGGTTCCACGTTCGATTCCCCATACCGGCCAAAAAGCCCCGGGCGGGTCGGGTCCCCGTGTGGTGTCACAGGGTGATGTCGGGACCCCGGCACGCGAGGTCCCAGGTTCGATTCCCCATACCGGCACCTGGACCCCGTGTCGGGTCCCCGGGTGACGTCACATGGTGATGTCGGGACCCTGGCACCCGAGGTCCCACGTTCGATTCCCCATATTGGCCCCTGGACCCCGGGTCGGGTCGGGTCCACGGTTGGCATCACAGGGTGATGTTGGGACCCCGGCACGCGAGGTCCCACGTTCGATTCCCCATATCTGCCAAAAAACCCCGGGTCTGGTCGGGTCCCCGGGTGGCGTCACAGGGTGATGTCGGGACCCCGGCACGCGAGGTCCCAGGTTCGATTCCCCGTACCAGCCCCTGGACCCCTTGTCGGGTCGGGTCCCCGGGTGGCGTCACAGGGTGATGTCGGGACCCCGGCACCCTAGGTCCCACGTTCGATTCCCTATATTGGCCAAAAAACCCCGGGTCGGGCCGGGTTCCCGAATGGCGTCACAGGGTGATGTCGGGACCCCGGCACCCGAGGTCCCAGGTTCGATTGCCCATAACGGCCACTGGACTTTGGGTCGGGTCAGGTCCCCGGGTGGCGTCACAGGGTGATGTCGGGACCCCGGCACGCGAGGTCCCAGGTTGGATTCCCCATACCGGCCAAAAAACCCCGGGTTGGGTCGGGTCCCCGGGTGGCGTCACAGGGTGATGTCGGGACCCCGGCACCCGAGGTCCCAGGTTCGATTCCCCATACCGGCCAAAAAACCCCGCGTCGGGTTGGGTCCCCGGGTGGCGTCACAGGGTGATGTCGGGACCCCGGCACCCGAGGTCCCAGGTTCGATTCCCCATACCGGCCAAAAAACCCCGGGTCGCGTCGGGTCCCGGGGTGGCGTCACAGGGTGATGTCGGGACCCCGGCACCCGAGGTCCCACGTTCGATTCCCCATCTGGCACCCGGGACACCGGGTTGGGTCGGGTACCCGGGTGGTGTCACAGGGTGATGTCGGGACCCCGGCACCCGAGGTCCCACGTTCGATTCCCCATACCGGCCCCTGGACTCCGGGTCGGGTCGTGTCCCCGGGTGGCGTCACAGGGTGATGTTGTTACCCCGGCACCCGAGGTCCAGGTTCGATTCCCCATCTGGCCCCTGGACCCCAGGTCGGGTCGGGTCCCCGGGTGGCGTCACAGGGTGATGTCGGGACCCCAGCACCCGAGGTTCCACGTTCGATTCCCCATACCGGCCAAAAAGCCCCGGGCGGGTCGGGTCCCCGTGTGGTGTCACAGGGTGATGTCGGGACCCCGGCACGCGAGGTCCCAGGTTCGATTCCCCATACCGGCACCTGGACCCCGGGTCGGGTCCCCGGGTGACGTCACATGGTGATGTCGGGACCCTGGCACCCGAGGTCCCACGTTCGATTCCCCATATTGGCCCCTGGACCCCGGGTCGGGTCGGGTCCACGGTTGGCATCACAGGGTGATGTTGGGACCCCGGCACGCGAGGTCCCACGTTCGATTCCCCATATCTGCCAAAAAACCCCGGGTCTGGTCGGGTCCCGGGTGGTGTCAGAGGGTGATGTCGGGACCCCGGCACGCGAGGTCCCAGGTTCGATTCCCCGTACCAGCCCCTGGACCCCTTGTCGGGTCGGGTCCCCGGGTGGCGTCACAGGGTGATGTCGGGACCCCGGCACCCGAGGTCCCACGTTCGATTCCCTATATTGGCCAAAAAACCCCGGGTCGGGCCGGGTTCCCGAATGGCGTCACAGGGTGAAGTCGGGACCCCGGCACCCGAGGTCCCAGGTTCGATTGCCCATAACGGCCACTGGACTTTGGGTCGGGTCAGGTCCCCGGGTGGCGTCACAGGGTGATGTCGGGACCCCGGCACGCGAGGTCCCAGGTTCGATTCCCCATACCGGCCAAAAAACCCCGGGTTGGGTCGGGTCCCCGGGTGGCGTCACAGGGTGATGTCGGGACCCCGGCACCCGAGGTCCCAGGTTCGATTCCCCATACCGGCCAAAAAACCCCGCGTCGGGTTGGGTCCCCGGGTGGCGTCACAGGGTGATGTCGGGACCCCGGCACCCGAGGTCCCAGGTTCGATTCCCCATACCGGCCAAAAAACCCCGGGTCGCGTCGGGTCCCGGGGTGGCGTCACAGGGTGATGTCGGGACCCCGGCACCCGAGGTCCCACGTTCGATTCCCCATCTGGCACCCGGGACACCGGGTTGGGTCGGGTACCCGGGTGGTGTCACAGGGTGATGTCGGGACCCCGGCACCCTAGGTCCCACGTTCGATTCCCCATACCGGCCCCTGGACTCCGGGTCGGGTCGTGTCCCCGGGTGGCGTCACAGGGTGATGTTGTTACCCCGGCACCCGAGGTCCCAGGTTCGATTCCCCATCTGGCCCCTGGACCCCAGGTCGGGTCGGGTCCCCGGGTGGCGTCACAGGGTGATGTCGGGACCCCGGCACCCGAGGTCCCACGTTCGATTCCCCATACTGGCCCAAAAACCAGGGTCGGGTCCGGACCCCGGCTGGCATCACAGGGTGATGTCAGGACCCCGGCACACGAGATCCCAGGTTCGATTTCCCATACCGTCTCCCGGACCTTGGGTCAGGTCTGGTTCCTGTGTGGCGTCACAGGGTGATGTCAGGACCCCGGCACCTGAGGTCCCAGCTTCGATTCCCTATATCGGACAAAAAACCCCGGGTCGGGTCGGGACCCCGGGTGGCGTCACAGGGTGATGTCGGGACCCCGGCACGCGAGGTCCCAGGTTCGATTGCCCATACCCGCCAAAAACCCCCGGGTCGGGTCAGATCCCCAAGTGGCGTCACAGGGTGCTGTCGGGACCCCCGCACCCGAGGTCCCAGGTTCGATTCCCCATACGTGCCAAAAAACCCTGGGTCGGGTCGGGTCCCCGGGTGGCGTCACAGGGTGATGTCGGGACTCTGGCACCCGAGGTCCCAGGTTCGATTCCCCATACCGGCCCCTAGACTCCAGGTCGGGTCGGTACCCCGGGTGGCGTCACAAGGTGATGTCGGGACCCCGGCTCCCGAGGTCCCACGTTCGATTCCCCATACCGGCCAAAAAACCCCGGGTTGGGTCGGGTCCCCAGGTGGCGTCAGAGGGTGATGTCGGGACCCCAGCACGCGAGGTCCCAGGTTCGATTCCCCATACCGGGCCATGAACCCCGGGTCAGGTCAGGTCCCCTGGTTGCATCATTGGGTGATGTCGGGACCCCAGCACCCGAGGTTCCAGGTTCAATTCCCCATACCGGCCAAAAAATCCACGGGTCGGCTCGTGTCTCCGGGTGGTGTCACAGGGTGATGTCGGGACCCCGGCACCCGAGGTCCCAGGTTCGATTGCCCATAACGGCCACTGGACTTTGGGTCGGGTCAGGTCCCCGGGTGGCGTCACAGGGTGCTGTCGGGACCCCGGCACGCGAGGTCCCAGGTTCGATTCCCCATACCGGCCAAAAAACCCCGGGTTGGGTCGGGTCCCCGGGTGGCGTCACAGGGTGATGTCGGGACCCCGGCACCCGAGGTCCCAGGTTCGATTCCCCATACCGGCCAAAAAACCCCGCGTCGGGTTGGGTCCCCAGGTGGCGTCACAGGGTGATGTCGGGACCCCGGCACCCGAGGTCCCAGGTTCGATTCCCCATACCGGCCAAAAAACCCCGGGTCGCGTCGGGTCCCGGGGTGGCGTCACAGGGTGATGTCGGGACCCCGGCACCCGAGGTCCCACGTTCGATTCCCCATCTGGCACCCGGGACACCGGGTTGGGTCGGGTACCCGGGTGGTGTCACAGGGTGATGTCGGGACCCCGGCACCCGAGGTCCCAGGTTCGATTCCCCATACCGGCCAAAAACCCCCGGGTCGGGTCAGATCCCCAAGTGGCGTCACAGGGTGCTGTCGGGAACCCCGCACCCAAGGTCCCAGGTTCGATGCCCCATACGTGCCAAAAAACCCTGGGTCGGGTCGGGTCCCCGGGTGGCGTCACAGGGTGATGTCGGGACTCTGGCACCCGAGGTCCCACGTTCGATTCCCCATACCGGCCCCTAGACTCCAGGTCGGGTCGGGACCCCGGGTGGCGTCACAAGGTGATGTCGGGACCCCGGCTCCCGAGGTCCCACGTTCGATTCCCCATACCGGCCAAAAAACCCCGGGTTGGGTCGGGTCCCCGGGTGGCGTCAGAGGGTGATGTCGGGACCCCAGCACGCGAGGTCCCAGGTTCGATTCCCCATACCGGGCCATGAACCCCGGGTCAGGTCAGGTCCCCTGGTTGCATCATTGGGTGATGTCGGGACCCCAGCACCCGAGGTTCCAGGTTCAATTCCCCATACCGGCCAAAAAATCCACGGGTCGGCTCGTGTCTCCGGGTGGTGTCACAGGGTGATGTCGGGACCCCGGCACCCGAGGTCCCAAGTCCGATTCCCCATACTGGCACATGAACCCCGGGTCGGGTCGGGTCCCCAGGTGGCATCAATGCGTGATGTCGGGACCGCAGCACCCGAGGTCCTAGTGTGATTCTACATACCGGCCCCTGGACCCCGGGTCGGGTCGGGTCCCTGGGTGGCGTCACAGGGTGATGTCGGGACCCCGGCACCCGAGGACCCAGGTTCGATTCCCCATACGGGCCAAAAAACCCCGGGTGGGGCTGGGTCCCCGTGTACCGTCACAGGGTGATGTCGGGACCCCAGCACGCGAAGTCCCACGTTCGATTCCATATACCGGCCCCTGGATCCCGCGTCGGGTTGGGTCCCTGTGTGGCGTCAAAGGGTGATGTCGGGACCCCGGCACCCGAGGTCCCACGTTCGATTCCCGATACCGGACCTGGACCCGGTGTCGGGTCGGGTCCCCGGGTGGCGTCACAGGATGATGTCAGGTCCCGGCAACCGAGGTCCCAGGTTCGATTCCCCATACCGGCCAAAAAACCCCGGGTCAGGTCGGGTCCCCGGGTGGCGTCACAGGGTGATGTCGGGACCCCGGCACGCAAGGTCCCAGGTTTGATTCCCCATATCGGCCAAAAAACCACAAGTCGGGTCGGGTCCCCGGTTGGCGTCACAGGGTGATGTCAGGACCCCGGCACAGAGGTTCCAGGTTCCATTCCCCATACCGGCCCGTGGACACCGGGTCGGGTCGGGTATCCGGGTGGCATCACAGGGTGATGTCGGGACCCCGGCACCCGAGGTCCCACGTTCTTTTCCCCATACCGGCCAAAAAACCCCAGGTCGGGTTGTGACCCTGGCTGGCGACTGAGGGTGATGTCGGGACCCCAGCAACCGAGGTCCCAGGTTCGATTCCCCTTACTGGTAAAAAAACCCCGGGTCGGGTTGGGACCCCGGGTGGCATCACAGGGTGATGTCGGGACCCCGGCACCCGAGGTCCCACGTTCGATTCCCCATACCGGCCAAAATCCCCGGGTCGGGTCGGGTCCCCGGGTGCAGTCACAGTGTGATGTTGGGACCCCGGCACCCGAGGTCCCAGGTTCGATTCCCCATACCGGCCAAAAAACCCAGGGTCGAGTCGGGTCCTCGGGTGGCGTCACAGGGTGATGTCGGGACCCCGGCACCCGAGGTCACACGTTCGATTCCCCATCTGGCCCCTGGACCCCAGGTCGGGTCGGGTCCCCGGGTGGCATCACAGGGTGATGTCAGGACCCTGGCACCCAAGGTCCCACGTTCGATTCCCCATTCCGGCCAAAAAACCCCGGGTCAGGTCGGGTCCCCGGGTGGCATCACAGGGTGATGTCGGTACCCCTGCAACCGAGGTCCCTGGTTCAATTCCCCATACCGTCCCAAATACCACGGGTCGGGTCGGGTCCCCGGGTGGCGTCACAGGATGATGTCGGGACCCCGGCACCCGAGGTCCCAGGTTCGATTCCCCATACCGGCCAAAAAACCCCGGGTCGCGTCGGGTCCCGGGGTGGCGTCACAGGGTGATGTCGGGACCCCGGCACCCGAGGTCCCACGTTCGATTCCCCATCTGGCACCCGGGACACCGGGTTGGGTCGGGTACCCGGGTGGTGTCACAGGGTGATGTCGGGACCCCGGCACCCTAGGTCCCACGTTCGATTCCCCATACCGGCCCCTGGACTCCGGGTCGGGTCGTGTCCCCGGGTGGCGTCACAGGGTGATGTTGTTACCCCGGCACCCGAGGTCCCAGGTTCGATTCCCCATCTGGCCCCTGGACCCCAGGTCGGGTCGGGTCCCCGGGTGGCGTCACAGGGTGATGTCGGGACCCCGGCACCCGAGGTCCCACGTTCGATTCCCCATACTGGCCCAAAAACCAGGGTCGGGTCAGGACCCCGGCTGGCATCACAGGGTGATGTCAGGACCCCGGCACACGAGATCCCAGGTTCGATTTCCCATACCGTCTCCCGGACCTTGGGTCAGGTCTGGTTCCTGTGTGGCGTCACAGGGTGATGTCAGGACCCCGGCACCTGAGGTCCCAGCTTCGATTCCCTATATCGGACAAAAAACCCCGGGTCGGGTCGGGACCCCGGGTGGCGTCACAGGGTGATGTCGGGACCCCGGCACGCGAGGTCCCAGGTTCGATTGCCCATACCCGCCAAAAACCCCCGGGTCGGGTCAGATCCCCAAGTGGCGTCACAGGGTGCTGTCGGGACCCCCGCACCCGAGGTCCCAGGTTCGATTCCCCATACGTGCCAAAAAACCCTGGGTCGGGTCGGGTCCCCGGGTGGCGTCACAGGGTGATGTCGGGACTCTGGCACCCGAGGTCCCAGGTTCGATTCCCCATACCGGCCCCTAGACTCCAGGTCGGGTCGGTACCCCGGGTGGCGTCACAAGGTGATGTCGGGACCCCGGCTCCCGAGGTCCCACGTTCGATTCCCCATACCGGCCAAAAAACCCCGGGTTGGGTCGGGTCCCCAGGTGGCGTCAGAGGGTGATGTCGGGACCCCAGCACGCGAGGTCCCAGGTTCGATTCCCCATACCGGGCCATGAACCCCGGGTCAGGTCAGGTCCCCTGGTTGCATCATTGGGTGATGTCGGGACCCCAGCACCCGAGGTTCCAGGTTCAATTCCCCATACCGGCCAAAAAATCCACGGGTCGGCTCGTGTCTCCGGGTGGTGTCACAGGGTGATGTCGGGACCCCGGCACCCGAGGTCCCAGGTTCGATTGCCCATAACGGCCACTGGACTTTGGGTCGGGTCAGGTCCCCGGGTGGCGTCACAGGGTGCTGTCGGGACCCCGGCACGCGAGGTCCCAGGTTCGATTCCCCATACCGGCCAAAAAACCCCGGGTTGGGTCGGGTCCCCGGGTGGCGTCACAGGGTGATGTCGGGACCCCGGCACCCGAGGTCCCAGGTTCGATTCCCCATACCGGCCAAAAAACCCCGCGTCGGGTTGGGTCCCCAGGTGGCGTCACAGGGTGATGTCGGGACCCCGGCACCCGAGGTCCCAGGTTCGATTCCCCATACCGGCCAAAAAACCCCGGGTCGCGTCGGGTCCCGGGGTGGCGTCACAGGGTGATGTCGGGACCCCGGCACCCGAGGTCCCACGTTCGATTCCCCATCTGGCACCCGGGACACCGGGTTGGGTCGGGTACCCGGGTGGTGTCACAGGGTGATGTCGGGACCCCGGCACCCGAGGTCCCAGGTTCGATTCCCCATACCGGCCAAAAACCCCCGGGTCGGGTCAGATCCCCAAGTGGCGTCACAGGGTGCTGTCGGGAACCCCGCACCCAAGGTCCCAGGTTCGATGCCCCATACGTGCCAAAAAACCCTGGGTCGGGTCGGGTCCCCGGGTGGCGTCACAGGGTGATGTCGGGACTCTGGCACCCGAGGTCCCACGTTCGATTCCCCATACCGGCCCCTAGACTCCAGGTCGGGTCGGGACCCCGGGTGGCGTCACAAGGTGATGTCGGGACCCCGGCTCCCGAGGTCCCACGTTCGATTCCCCATACCGGCCAAAAAACCCCGGGTTGGGTCGGGTCCCCGGGTGGCGTCAGAGGGTGATGTCGGGACCCCAGCACGCGAGGTCCCAGGTTCGATTCCCCATACCGGGCCATGAACCCCGGGTCAGGTCAGGTCCCCTGGTTGCATCATTGGGTGATGTCGGGACCCCAGCACCCGAGGTTCCAGGTTCAATTCCCCATACCGGCCAAAAAATCCACGGGTCGGCTCGTGTCTCCGGGTGGTGTCACAGGGTGATGTCGGGACCCCGGCACCCGAGGTCCCAAGTCCGATTCCCCATACTGGCACATGAACCCCGGGTCGGGTCGGGTCCCCAGGTGGCATCAATGCGTGATGTCGGGACCGCAGCACCCGAGGTCCTAGTGTGATTCTACATACCGGCCCCTGGACCCCGGGTCGGGTCGGGTCCCTGGGTGGCGTCACAGGGTGATGTCGGGACCCCGGCACCCGAGGACCCAGGTTCGATTCCCCATACGGGCCAAAAAACCCCGGGTGGGGCTGGGTCCCCGTGTACCGTCACAGGGTGATGTCGGGACCCCAGCACGCGAAGTCCCACGTTCGATTCCATATACCGGCCCCTGGATCCCGCGTCGGGTTGGGTCCCTGTGTGGCGTCAAAGGGTGATGTCGGGACCCCGGCACCCGAGGTCCCACGTTCGATTCCCGATACCGGACCTGGACCCGGTGTCGGGTCGGGTCCCCGGGTGGCGTCACAGGATGATGTCAGGTCCCGGCAACCGAGGTCCCAGGTTCGATTCCCCATACCGGCCAAAAAACCCCGGGTCGGGTCGGGTCCCCGGGTGGCGTCACAGGGTGATGTCGGGACCCCGGCACGCAAGGTCCCAGGTTTGATTCCCCATATCGGCCAAAAAACCACAAGTCGGGTCGGGTCCCCGGTTGGCGTCACAGGGTGATGTCAGGACCCCGGCACAGAGGTTCCAGGTTCCATTCCCCATACCGGCCCGTGGACACCGGGTCGGGTCGGGTATCCGGGTGGCATCACAGGGTGATGTCGGGACCCCGGCACCCGAGGTCCCACGTTCTTTTCCCCATACCGGCCAAAAAACCCCAGGTCGGGTTGTGACCCTGGCTGGCGACTGAGGGTGATGTCGGGACCCCAGCAACCGAGGTCCCAGGTTCGATTCCCCTTACTGGTAAAAAAACCCCGGGTCGGGTTGGGACCCCGGGTGGCATCACAGGGTGATGTCGGGACCCCGGCACCCGAGGTCCCACGTTCGATTCCCCATACCGGCCAAAATCCCCGGGTCGGGTCGGGTCCCCGGGTGCAGTCACAGTGTGATGTTGGGACCCCGGCACCCGAGGTCCCAGGTTCGATTCCCCATACCGGCCAAAAAACCCAGGGTCGAGTCGGGTCCTCGGGTGGCGTCACAGGGTGATGTCGGGACCCCGGCACCCGAGGTCACACGTTCGATTCCCCATCTGGCCCCTGGACCCCAGGTCGGGTCGGGTCCCCGGGTGGCATCACAGGGTGATGTCAGGACCCTGGCACCCAAGGTCCCACGTTCGATTCCCCATTCCGGCCAAAAAACCCCGGGTCAGGTCGGGTCCCCGGGTGGCATCACAGGGTGATGTCGGTACCCCTGCAACCGAGGTCCCTGGTTCAATTCCCCATACCGTCCCAAATACCACGGGTCGGGTCGGGTCCCCGGGTGGCGTCACAGGATGATGTCAGGACCCCGGCACCCGAGGTCCCACGTTCGAATCCCCATACTGGCCCAAAAAAGCCAGGGTCGGGTCGGGTCCCCGGGTGACGTCACAGGGTGATGTCGGGACCCCGGCACCCGAGGTCCCAGGTTCGATTCCCCATACCGGCCAAAAAACCCTGGGTCGGGTCGGGTCTGGTCCCCGGGTTGCGTCACAGGGTGATGTCGGGACCCCAGCACCCGAGGTTCCAGGTTCAATTCCCCATACCGGCCAAAAAATCAACGGGTCGGCTCGTGTCTCCGGGTGGTGTCACAGGGTGATGTCGGGACCCCGGCACCCGAGGTCCCAAGTCCGATTCCCCATACTGGCACATGAACCCCGGGTCGGGTCGGGTTCCCAGGTGGCATCAATGCGTGATGTCGGGACCGCAGCACCTGAGGTCCCAGTGTGATTCTACATACCGGCCCCTGGACCCCGGGTCGGGTCGGGTCCCTGGGTGGCGTCACAGGGTGATGTCGGGACCCCGGCACCCGAGGACCCAGGTTCGATTCCCCATACGGGCCAAAAAACCCCGGGTGGGGCTGGGTCCCCGTGTACCGTCACAGGGTGATGTCGGGACCCCGGCACCTGAGGTCCCAGTTTCGATTCCCCATACCGGCCCGTGGACCCTTCGGGTCGGGTCGAGTCCCTGGGTGGCGTCAGAGGGTGATGTCGGGACCCCAGCACGCGAAGTCCCACGTTCGATTCCATATACCGGCCCCTGGATCCCGCGTCGGGTTGGGTCCCTGTGTGGCGTCAAAGGGTGATGTCGGGACCCCGGCACCCGAGGTCCCACGTTCGATTCCCGATACCGGACCTGGACCCGGTGTCGGGTCGGGTCCCCGGGTGGCGTCACAGGATGATGTCAGGTCCCGGCAACCGAGGTCCCAGGTTCGATTCCCCATACCGGCCAAAAAACCCCGGGTCGGGTCGGGTCCCCGGGTGGCGTCACAGGGTGATGTCGGGACCCCGGCACGCAAGGTCCCAGGTTTGATTCCCCATATCGGCCAAAAAACCACAAGTCGGGTCGGGTCCCCGGTTGGCGTCACAGGGTGATGTCAGGACCCCGGCACAGAGGTTCCAGGTTCCATTCCCCATACCGGCCCGTGGACACCGGGTCGGGTCGGGTATCCGGGTGGCATCACAGGGTGATGTCGGGACCCCGGCACCCGAGGTCCCACGTTCTTTTCCCCATACCGGCCAAAAAACCCCAGGTCGGGTTGGGTCCCTGGCTGGCGACAGAGGGTGATGTCGGGACCCCAGCAACCGAGGTCCCAGGTTCGATTCCCCTTACTGGTAAAAAAACCCCGGGTCGGGTCGGGACCCCGGGTGGCATCACAGGGTGATGTCGGGACCCCGGCACCCGAGGTCCCAGGTTCGATTCCCCATACCGGCCAAAATCCCCGGGTCGGGTCGGGTCCCCGGGTGCAGTCACAGTGTGATGTTGGGACCCCGGCACCCGAGGTCCCATGTTCGATTCCCCATACCGGCCAAAAAACCCAGGGTCGAGTCGGGTCCTCGGGTGGCGTCACAGGGTGATGTCAGGACCCCGGCACCCGAGGTCCCACGTTCGATTCCCCATCTGGCCCCTGGACCCCAGGTCGGGTCGGGTCCCCGGGTGGCATCACAGGGTTATGTCAGGACCCTGGCACCCAAGGTCCCACGTTCGATTCCCCATTCCGGCCAAAAAACCCCGGGTCAGGTCGGGTCCCCGGGTGGCGTCACAGGGTGATGTCGGGACCCCTGCAACCGAGGTCCCTGGTTCAATTCCCCATACCGGCCAAAAAACCCCGGGTCGGGTCGGGTCCCCGGGTGTCGTCACAGGATGATGTCGGGACCCCGGCACCCGAGGTCCCACGTTCGAATCCCCATACTGGCCCAAAAAAGCCAGGGTCGGGTCGGGTCCCCGGGTGACGTCACAGGGTGATGTCGGGACCCCGGCACTCGAGGTCCCACGTTCCATTCCCCATACCGGCCCCTTGACCCAGGGTCGCGTCAGGTCCCCAAATGGCGTCACAGGGTGCTGTCGGGACCCCGGCACCCGAGGTCCCACATTCGATTCCCCTTCTGGCCCCTGGACACCGGGTTGGGTCGGGTACCCGGGTGGTGTCACAGGGTGATGTCGGGACCCCGGCACCCGAGGTCCCAGGTTCGATTCCTCATACCGGCCCCTTGACCCCGGGTCGGGTCGGGTCCCCGGGTGGCGTCACAGGGTGATGTCGGGACCCCGGCACCCGAGGTCCCACGTTAGATTCCCCATACCGGCCCCTGGACCGCCGGTCAGGTCGGGTCCCCGGGTGGCGTCACAGGGTGATGTCGGGACCCCGGCACGCGAGGTCCCACGTTCGATTCTCCATACCAGACCAAAATCACCGGGTCGGGTCGGGTCCCCGAGTGGCATCACAGGGTGATGTCAGGACCCCGGCACGCGAGGTCCCAGGTTCGATTCCCCTTACCGGACCCTGGACCCCGGGTCGGGTCGGGACCCCGGGTGGCGTCACAGGGTTATGTCGGGACCCCGGCACCCGAGGTCTCAGGTTCAATTCCCCATACTGGCCCCTGGACCCCGGGTCGGGTCGGGTCCCCGGGTATCATCACAGGGTGATGTCGGGACCGCGGCACGCGAGGTCCCACGTTCGATTCCCCATACCGGCCAAAAAACCCCGCGTCGGGTCTGGTCCCCGGGTTGCGTCACAGGGTGATGTCGGGACCCCGACACTCGAGGTCCCAGGTTCGATTCCCCATACCGGCCCCTGGACCCCGCGTCAGGTTGGGTCCCTGTGTGGCGTCACAGGGTGATGTCGGGACCCCTGTACCCGAGGTCCCACGTTCGATTCCCGATACCGGACCTGGACCGCGGGTCGGGTCGGGTCCCCGGGTGGCGTCACAGGGTTATGTTGGGACCCCGGCACCCGAGTTCCAAGGTTCGATTCCCCATTCCGGCCAAAAAACCCCGGGTCGCGTCAGGTCCCCGAATGGCGTCACAGGGTGCTGTCAGGACCCCGGCACCCGAGGTCCCACGTTCGATTCCTCATAGTGGCCAAAAAACCCCGGTTCGGGTCGCGTCCCCTGGTGGCGTTACAGGGTGATGTCGGGACCCCGGCACCCGAGGTCCCACGTTCGATTCCCCATTCCGGCTCCTTGACGCCGAGTCTGGTCGTGTCCCCTGGTGGCGTCACAGGGTGATGTCAGGACCACGGCACCCGAGGTCCCACGTTCGATTCCCCATTCCGGCCAAAAAAACCCCGGGTCGGCTCGGGTTCCCGGGTGGCGTCACAGGATGATGTCGGGACCCCGGCACTCGAGGTCCCAGGTTCGATTCCCCATACCGGCCAAAAAACCCCGGGTGGGGCTGGGTCCCCGTGTACCGTCACAGGGTGATGTCGGGACCCCGGCACGCGAAGTCCCACGTTCGATTACGCATACCGGCCCCTGGACCCCGGGTCGGGTCAAGTCCCTGGGTGGCGTCACAGGGTGATGTCAGGACCCCGGCAACCGAGGTCCCAGGTTTGATTCCCTATACCGGCCCCTGGATCCCGCGTCGGGTTGGGTCCCTGTGTGGCGTCACAGGGTGATGTCGGGACCCCGGCACGCAAGGTCCAAGGTTTGATTCCCCATATCGGCCAAAAAACCACAAGTCGGGTCGGGTCCCCGGGTGGCGTCACAGGGTTATGTCGGGACCCCGGCACCCGAGTTCCAAGGTTCGATTCCCCATACCGACCAAAAAACCCCGCATTGGGTCGGGTCCCCGAATGGCGTCACAGGGTGATGTCAGGACCCCGGCACCCGAGGTCCCACTTTCGATTCCCCATAACGGCTAAAAAACTCCGGGTCAGTTCGGGTCCCCGGGTGGCGTTACAGGTTGATGTCGGGACCCCGGCACCCGAAGTTCCACGTTCGAATCCCCATACCGACCAAAAAAACCCGGGTCGGCTCGGGTCCCCGGGTGGCGTCACAGGGTGATGTCGGGACCCCGGCACGCGAGGTCCAACGTTCGATTCCCCATATCTGCCAAAAAACCCCGGGTCTGGTCGGGTCCCCTGGTGGCGTCACAGCTTGATGTTTGGACCCCGGCACGCGAGGTCCCACGTTCGATTACCCATACCGGCCAAAAAACCCCGGATCGGGTCGGGACCCCGGGTGGCGTCACAGGTTAATGTCGGGACCCCGGCACCCGAGGTCCCAGGTTCGATTCCCCATTCCGGCCAAAAAAACCCGAAACGTGTCTGGTCCCTGTGTGGCATCACAGGATGATGTTGGGAATCCGGCACCCAGAGTTCCACGTTCGATTCCTCATAACGGCCAAAAAACCCCGAGTCGGGTCGTCCCCGTGTGGCGTCACAGGGTGATGTCGGAACCCCGGCACCCGAGGTTCCACGTTCGATTCCCCATACCGGCCCCTGGACCCCGGGTTGGGTCCCCGGGTGGCGTCACATGGTGATGACGGGACCCCAGCACCCGAGGTCCTACGTTCGATTCCCCATATCGGCCCCTGGACCCCGGGTCGGGTCGGGTCCCGGGTGGCGTCACATGGTGATGTCGGGACCCCGGCACCCGAGGTCCCACGTTCGATTCTCGATACCGGACCTGGACCCAGTGTCGGGTCGGGTCCGCGGGTGGCGTCACAGGGTGATGTCGGGACCCCGGCACCCGAGGTCCCACGTTCGATTCTCGATACCGGACCTGGACCCAGTGTCGGGTCGGGTCCCCGGGTGGCGTCACAGGGTGCTGTAAGGACCCCGGCACCCGAGGTCCCACGTTCGATTCCTCATAGTGGCCAAAAAACCCCGGGTCAGGTCGGGTCCCCGGGTGGCGTCACAGGGTGATGTCGGGACCCCGGCACCCGAGGTCCCAGGTTCGATTCCCCATACCGGCCAAAAAACCCAGGGTCGCGTCGGGTCCCGGGGTGGCGTCACAGGGTGATGTCGGGACCCCGGCACCGAGGTCCCACGTTCGATTCCCTATACCGGCCAAAAACCCCGGGTCGGGTCGGGTCCCCGGGTGGCGTCACAGGGTGATCTCGGGACCCCGGCACACAAGGTCCCACGTTCGATTCCCCATACCGGCCCCTGGACCGCGGGTCGGGTCGGGTCCCCGGGTGGCGTCACAGGGTGATGTCAGGACCCCGGCACACGAGGTCCCACGTTCGATTCCCCATACCGGCCCCTGGACCGCGGGTCGGGTCGGGTACCCTGGTAGCGTCACAGGGTGATGTCGGGACCCCGGCACCCGATGTTCCAAATTCGATTCCCTATTCCGGCCAAAATTCCCCGGGTTGGGCCGGGTCCCCGGGTGGCGTCACAGGGTGATGTCGGGACCCCGGCACCCGAGGTCCCACGTTCGATTCTCGATACCGGACCTGGACCCAGTGTCGGGTCGGGTCCCCGGGTGGCGTCACAGGGTGATGTCGGGACCCCGGCACCCAAGGTCCCATGTTCGATTCTCGATACCGGACCTGGACCCAGTGTCGGGTCGGGTCCCCGGGTGGCGTCACAGGGTGCTGTAAGGACCCCGGCACCCGAGGTCCCACGTTCGATTCCTCATAGTGGCCAAAAAACCCCGGGTCAGGTCGGGTCCCCGGGTGGCGTCACAGGGTGATGTCGGGACCCCGGCACCCGAGGTCCCAGGTTCGATTCCCCCTTCCGGCCAAAAAACCCAGGGTCGCGTCGGGTCCCGGGGTGGCGTCACAGGGTGATGTCGGGACCCCGGCACCGAGGTCCCACGTTCGATTCCCTATACCGGCCAAAAACCCCGGGTCGGGTCGGGTCCCAGGGTGGCGTCACAGGGTGATCTCGGGACCCCGGCACACAAGGTCCCACGTTCGATTCCCCATACCGGCCCCTGGACCGCGGGTCGGGTCGGGTCCCCGGGTGGCGTCACAGGGTGATGTCAGGACCCCGGCACACGAGGTCCCACGTTCGATTCCCCATACCGGCCCCTGGACCGCGGGTCGGGTCGGGTACCCGGGTAGCGTCACAGGGTGATGTCGGGACCCCGGCACCCGATGTTCCAATTTCGATTCCCTATTCCGGCCAAAAATCCCCGGGTTGGGCCGGGTCCCCGGGTGGCGTCACAGGGTGATGTCGGGACCCCGGCACGCGAGGTCCCACGTTCGATTCCCCATACCAGACCAAAAACCCCGGGTCGGGTCAGGTCCCCGGGTGGCATCACAGGGTGATGTCGGGACCCCGGCACCCGAGGTCTCAGGTTCAATTCCCCATACTGGCCCCTGGACCCAGGGTCGGGTCGGGTTCCCGGGTGGCGTCACAGGGTGATGTCGGGACCCCGGCACTCGAGGTCCCACGTTCGATTCCCGATACCGGACCTGGACCCCGGGTCGGGACCCCGGGTGGCGTCACAGGGTTATGTCGGGACCCCGGCACCCAAGGTCCCACGTTCGATTCCCCATACCGGCCAAAAAACCCCGCGTCGGGTTGGGTCCCCGGGTGGCGTCACAGGGTGATGTCAGGACCCCAGCATGCAAGGTCCCAGGTTCAATTCCCCATACTGGCCCCTGGACCCCGGGTCTGGTTGTGTCCCCGGGTGGCATTACAGGGTGATGTCGGGACCCCGGCACCCGAGGTCCCAGCTTCGATTCCCCATACCGACCCCTGGACCCCGGGTTGGGTCTGGTCCCCGGGTGGCGTCACAGGGTGATGTTGGGACCCCGGCACCCGAGGTCCCAGGTTCGATTCCCCATCTGGCCCCTGGACCCCAGGTCGGGTCGGGTCCCCGGGTGGCGTCACAGGGTGATGTCAGGACCCTGGCACCCAAGGTCCCACGTTCGATTCCCCATTCCGGCCAAAAAACCCCGGGTCAGGTCGGGTCCCCAGGTGGCATCACAGGGTGATGTCGGGACCCCTGCAACCGAGGTCCCTGGTTCAATTCCCCATACCGGCCAAAAAACCCCAGGTCGGGTAGGGTCCCCGGGTGGCATCACAGGGTGATGTCGGGTCCCTTGCAAACGAGGTCCATGGTTCTAATCCCCATTTCGGCCAAAAAACCCTGGGTCCGGTCGGGTCCCCGGGTGGCGTCACAGGATGATGTCGGGACCCCGGCACCCGAGGTCCCACGTTCGATTCCCCATACCGGACCTGGACCCAGGTTCTGGTCGGGTCCCCGGGTGGCGTCACAGGGTTATGTCGGGACCCCGGCACCCGAGTTCCAAGGTTCGATTCCCCATTCCGGCCAAAAAACCCCGGGTCGCGTCAGGTCCCCGAATGGCGTCACAGGGTGATGTCCGGACCCCGGCACCCGAGGTCCCATGTTCGATTCCCCTTACCAGCCAAAAAACCCAGGGTCGCGTCGGGTCCCGGGGTGGCGTCACAGGGTGATGTCGGGACCCCGGCACCCGAGGTCCCACATTCGATTCCCCATCTGGCCCCTGGACACCAGGTCGGGTCGGGTCCCCGGGTGGCGTCACAGGGTGATGTCAGGACCCCGGCACCCGAGGTCCCAGGTTCGATTCCCAATCTGGCCCCTTGACCCCAGGTCGGGTCGGGTCCCCGGGTGGCGTCACAGGGTGATGTCGGGACCCCGGCTCCAGGGTCACAATTTCGATTCCCTATACCGGACCCTGGACCGTGGGTCGGGTCGGGTCCCCGGGTGGCGTCACAGGGTGCTGTCGGGACACCGGCACCCGAGGTCCCACGTTCGATTCCCCATACCGGCCAAAAAACCCCGGGTCGGGTCGGGTCCCCGGGTGGCGTCACAGGGTGATGTCAGGACCCCGGCACGCGAGGTCCCACGTTTGATTCTCCATACCAGACCAAAAACCCCGGGTCGGGTCGGGTCCCCGAGTGGCATCACAGGGTGATGTCAGGATCCCGACACAGAGGTCGCAGGTTCGATTCCCCTTACCAGACCCTGGACCCCGGGTCGGGTCGGGACCCCAGGTGGCGTCACAGGGTTATGTCGGGACCCCGGCACCCGAGGTCTCAGGTTCAATTTCCCATACTGGCCCCTGGACCCCGGGTCGGGTCGGGTCCCCGGGTGGCGTCACAGGGTGCTGTCGGGACCCCGGCACCCGAGGTCCTACGTTCGATTCCCCATTCCAGCCAAAAAACCCCGGGTCGCGTCAGGTCCCCGAATGGCGTCACAGGGTGCTGTCAGGACCCCGGCACCCGAGGTCCCACGTTCGATTCCTCATAGTGGCCAAAAAACCCCGGGTCAGGTCGGGTCCCCGAATGGCGTCACAGGGTGATGTCGGGACCCCGGCACCGAGGTCCCACGTTCGATTCCCTATACCGGCCAAAAACCCCGGGTCGGGTCGGGTCCCCGGGTGGCGTCACAGGGTGATCTCGGGACCCCGGCACACAAGGTCCCACGTTCGATTCCCCATACCGGCCCCTGGACCGCGGGTCGGGTCCCCGGGTGGCGTCACAGGGTGATGTCAGGACCCCGGCACACGAGGTCCCACGTTCGATTCCCCATACCGGCCCCTGGACCGCGGGTCGGGTCGGGTACCCGGGTAGCGTCACAGGGTGATGTCGGGACCCCGGCACCCGATGTTCCAATTTCGATTCCCTATACCGGCCAAAAATCCCCGGGTTGGGCCGGGTCCCCGGGTGGCGTCACAGGGTGATGTCGGGACCCCGGCACCCGAGGTCCCACGTTCGATTCCCTATACCGGCCAAAATCCCCGGGTCGGGTCGGGGCCCCGGGTTGCGTCAGAGGGTGATGTCAGGACCCCGGCACTCGAGGTCCCACGTTCGATTCCCCATACCGGCCCCTGGACCGCGGGTCGGGTCAGGTCTCCGGGTGGCGTCACAGGGTGATGTCAGGACCCCGGCAACCGAGGTCCCAGGTTCGATTCCCCATACCGGTCACTGCACCCTGGTCGGGTCTGGTCCCCGGGTGGCGTCACAGGGTGATGTTGGGACCCCGGCACTCGAGGTCCCAGGTTCCATTCCCCATACAGGCCCCTGGAACCTGGGTCGTGGCGGGTCCCCAGGTGGTGTTACAGGGTGATGTCGGGACCCCGGCACCCGAGGTCCCACGTTCGATTCCCCATACCGGACAAAAAACTCCGGGTCGGGTTGGGTCCACGGGTGGAATCAGAGACTGATTTCAGAACCTGAGAACCCGAGGTCCCAGGTTCGATTCCCCATACCGTCCCAAATACCCCGGGTCGGGTCGGGTCCCCGGGTGGCATCACAGGGTGATCTCAGGAACCCGGCACACGAGGTCTCAGGTTCGATTCCCCATACCAGCCAAAAAAACCCGGGTCGGGTCGGGTCGGGTCCACGGGTGGCATCACGCGGTGATGTCAGGACCCCGGCATCCGAGGTCCCAGGTTCGATTCCCCATACCGGCCCCTGGACCCCGGGTCGGGTAGGGTCCCCGGGGGGCATCACAGGGTGATGTCGGGACCCCGGCACCCGAGGTCCCAGGTTCGATTCCCCATTCCGGCCCCTGGACCCGGGGTCGGGTCGGGTCCCCGGGTGGCGTCACAGGGTGATGTCAGGACGCCGGCACCCGAGGTCCCACGTTCGATTCCCCATACCGGCCCCTGGACTCAGAGTCGGGTCGGGTCCCCGGGTGGCATCACAGGGTGATGTCAGGACCCCGGCACCCGAGGTCCCACGGTCGATTCCCCATTCCGGCCCCTGGACCTCGGGTCGGGTCGGGTCCCCGGGTGGCGTCACTGGGTGATGTCGGGACCCCGGCTCCAGGGTCACACATTCGATTCCCCATACCGGCCAAAAACCCCGCGTCGGGTCGGGTCCCCGGGTGGCGTCACAGGGTGATGTCGGGACCCCGGCACACGAGGTTCCAGGTTCCATTCCCCATACCAAAACCCTGGACCCCGCGTCAGGTCGGGTCCCTGGGTGACGTCACAGGGTGATGTCAGGACCCCGGCACCCGAGGTCCCACGTTGGATTCCCCATACAGGCCCCTGGACCCATGGTCGGGTCGGGTCTCCGGGTGGTGTCACAAGGTGATGTCAGGAACCCGGCACCCGAGGTCCCACGTTCGATTCCCCATACAGGCCCCTGGACCCCTGGTCGGGTCGGGTCCCCGGGTGGTGTCACAAGGTGATGTCGTGACCCCGGCACCCGAGGTCCCAAGTTCGATTCCCCATACCGGCCAAAAAACCCCGGGTCGGGTCGGGTCCCCGGGTGGCATCACAGGGTGATGTCGGGACCCCGGCACCCGAGGTCCCACGTTCGATTCCCCATACCGGCCAAAAATCCCTGGGTCGGGTCGGGTCCCCGGGTGGCATCACAGGGTGATGTCGGGACCCTGGCACCCGAGGTCCCACGTTCGATTCCCCATACCGGCCACTGGACCCCGGGTCGGGTCGAGTCCCCGGTGGCGTCACAGGGTGATGTCGGGACCCCGGCACTCGAGGTCCCAGGTTCCATTCCCCATTCCGGCCAAAAAACCCTGGGTTGGGTTGGGTCCCCGGGTGGCGTCACAGGGTGATGTCGGGACCCCGGCTCCCGAGGTCCCGTTTTCGATTCCCCATACCGGACAAAAAACCCCGGGTCTGGTCGGGTCCCCGGGTATCGTCACAGGGTGATGTTGGGACCCCGGCACCCGAGGTCGCACGTTCGATTCCCTATACCATCCCCTGGACCCCGGGTCGCGTTGGGTCCCCGGGTGGCATCACAGGGTGCTGTCGGGACCCCGGCACCCGAGGTCCCAGGTTCGATTCCCTATACCAGCCAAGAAACCCCGGGTCGGGTCGGGTCCCCGGGTGGTGTCACAGGGTGATGTCGGGACCCCGGCACCCGAGGTCCCAGGTTCGATTCTCCATTCCGGCCCAAAAACCCCGCGTCGGGTCGGGTCCCCGGGTGGCGTCACAGGGTGATGTCGGGACCCCGGCACCCGAGGTCCAAGGTTCGTATCCCCATACCGGCCAGAAATACCCGAGTCGGGTCGGGTCCCCTGGTGGCGTCACAGGGTGATGTCGGGATGCCGGCACCCGAGGTCCCAGGTTCGATACCCTATAACAGTCAAAAAACCCCGGGTCGGGTCGGGTCCCCGGGTGGCGTCACAGGGTGATGTCGGGATGCCGGCACCCGAGGTCCCAGGTTCGATACCCTATAACAGTCAAAAAACCCCGGGTCGGGTCGGGTCCCCGGGTGGCGTCACAGGGTGCTGTCGGGACCCCGGCACCCGAGGTCCCACATTCGATTCCCCATACCGGCCAAAAAACTCCGGGTCGGGTCGGGTTCCTGGGTGGCGTCACAGGGTGATGTCAGGACCCCGGCACCCGAGGTCCAACTTCAGATTCCGCATAGGGGCCGAAACCCCCCATGTCAGGTCGGGTCCCCTGGTGGCGTCACAGGGTGATGTCAAGACCCCGGCACACGAGGTCCCAGGTTCGATTCATCCCATCCGCCCCTGGACCCCGGGTCGGGTCGGGTCCCCAGGTGGCGTCACAGGGTGCTGTCGGGACCCCGGCACCCGAGGTCCCAGGTTGGATTCCCCATACCGGCCCCTAGTCCGCGGTTCGGGTCGGGTCCCCGGGTGGCGTCACAGGGTGCTGTCCGGACCCCGGCACCCGAGGTCCCAGGTTCGATTCCCTATACCGGCCAAAAAACTCCGGGTCGGGTCGGGTTCCTGGGTGGCGTCACAGGGTGATGTCGGGACCCCGGCACCCGAGGTCCAACTTCAGATTCCGCATAGGGGCCGAAACCCCCCTTGTCAGGTCGGGTCCCCTGGTGGCGTCACAGGGTGATGTCAAGACCCCGGCACACGAGGTCCCAGGTTCGATTCATCCCATCCGCCCCTGGACCCCGGGTCGGGTCGGGTCCCCAGGTGGCGTCACAGGGTGCTGTCGGGACCCCGGCACCCGAGGTCCCAGGTTCCATTCCCCATACCGGCCCCTAGTCCGCGGTTCGGGTCGGGTCCCCGGGTGGCGTCACAGGGTGCTGTCGGGACCCCGGCACACGAGGTCCCAGGTTCGATTCCCTATACCAGCCAAAAAACCCCGGGTCGGGTCGGGTCCCCGGGTGGCGTCACAGGGTGCTGTCGGGACCCCGGCACCCGAGGTCCCAGGTTTGATTCCCCATACCAGCCCCTGAACCCCGGGTTTGGTCGGGTCCCCGGGTGGCGTCACAGGGTGATGTCGGGACCCCGGCACCCGAGGTCCCACATTCGATTCCCCATACCGGCCAAAAAACTCCGGGTCGGGTCGGGTTCCTGGGTGGCGTCACAGGGTGATGTCGGGACCCCGGCACCCGAGGTCCATCTTCAGATTCCGCATAGGGGCCGAAACCCCCCATGTCAGGTCGGGTCCCCTGGTGGCGTCACAGGGTGATGTCAAGACCCCGGCACACGAGGTCCCAGGTTCGATTCATCCCATCCGCCCCTGGACCCCGGGTCGGGTCGGGTCCCCAGGTGGCGTCACAGGGTGCTGTCGGGACCCCGGCACCCGAGGTCCCAGGTTCGATTCCCCATACCGGCCCCTAGTCCGCGGTTCGGGTCGGGTCCCCGGGTGGCGTCACAAGGTGCTGTCGGGACCCCGGCACCCGAGGTCCCAGGTTCGATTCCCTATACCAGCCAAAAAACCCCGGGTCGGGTCGGGTCCCCGGGTGGCGTCACAGGGTGATGTCGGGACCCCGGCACCCGAGGTCCCAGGTTCCATTCCCCATTCCGGCCAAAAAACCCCGCGTCGGGTCGGGTCCCCGGGTGGCATCACAGGGTGACGTCAGGACCCCGGCACCCGAGGTCCCAGGTTCGATTCCCCATACCGGCCAAAAAACCCCGGGTCGGGTCGGGTCCCCGGGTGGCGTCACAGGGTGATGTCGGGACCCCGGCACCCGAGGTCCCAGGTTCGAATCCCCATACCGGCCAGAAATACCCGAGTCGGGTCGGGTCCCCTGGTGGCGTCACAGGGTGATGTCGGGATGCCGGCACCCGAGGTCCCAGGTTCGATACCCTATAACAGTCAAAAAACCCCGGGTCGGGTCGGGTCCCCGGGTGGCGTCACAGGGTGCTGTCGGGACCCCGGCACCCGAGGTCCCACATTCGATTCCCCATACCGGCCAAAAAACTCCGGGTCGGGTCGGGTTCCTGGGTGGCGTCACAGGGTGATGTCAGGACCCCGGCACCCGAGGTCCAACTTCAGATTCCGCATAGGGGCCGAAACCCCCCATGTCAGGTCGGGTCCCCTGGTGGAGTCACAGGGTGATGTCAAGACCCCGGCACACGAGGTCCCAGGTTCGATTCATCCCATCCGCCCCTGGACCCCGGGTCGGGTCGGGTCCCCAGGTGGCGTCACAGGGTGCTGTCGGGACCCCGGCACCCGAGGTCCCAGGTTCGATTCCCTATACCAGCCAAAAAACCCCGGGTCGGGTCGGGTCCCCGGGTGGCGTCACAGGGTGCTGTCGGGACCCCGGCACCCGAGGTCCCAGGTTCCATTCCCCATTCCGGCCAAAAAACCCCGCGTCGGGTCGGGTCCCCGGGTGGCATCACAGGGTGACGTCAGGACCCCGGCACCCGACGACCCAGGTTCGATTCCCCATACCGGCCAAAAAACCCCGGGTCGGGTCGGGTCCCCGGGTGGCGTCACAGGGTGATGTCGGGACCCCGGCACCCGAGGTCCCAGGTTCGAATCCCCATACCGGCCAGAAATACCCGAGTCGGGTCGGGTCCCCTGGTGGCGTCACAGGGTGATGTCGGGATGCCGGCACCCGAGGTCCCAGGTTCGATACCCTATAACAGTCAAAAAACCCCGGGTCGGGTCGGGTCCCCGGGTGGCGTCACAGGGTGCTGTCGGGACCCCGGCACCCGAGGTCCCACGTTCGATTCCCCATACCGGCCAAAAAACTCCGGGTCGGGTCGGGTTCCTGGGTGGCGTCACAGGGTGATATCGGGACCCCGGCACCCGAGGTCCAACTTCAGATTCCGCATAGGGTCCGAAACCCCCCATGTCAGGTCGGGTCCCCTGGTGGCGTCACAGGGTGATGTCAAGACCCCGGCACACGAGGTCCCAGGTTCGATTCATCCCATCCGCCCCTGGACCCCGGGTCGGGTCGGGTCCCCAGGTGGCGTCACAGGGTGCTGTCGGGACCCCGGCACCCGAGGTCCCAGGTTGGATTCCCCATACCGGCCCCTAGTCCGCGGTTCGGGTCGGGTCCCCGGGTGGCGTCACAGGGTGCTGTCGGGACCCCGGCACCCGAGGTCCCAGGTTCGATTCCCTATACCAGCCAAAAAACTCCGGGTCGGGTCGGGTTCCTGGGTGGCGTCACAGGGTGATGTCGGGACCCCGGCACCCGAGGTCCAACTTCAGATTCCGCATAGGGGCCGAAACCCCCCATGTCAGGTCGGGTCCCCTGGTGGCGTCACAGGGTGATGTCAAGACCCCGGCACACGAGGTCCCAGGTTCGATTCATCCCATCCGCCCCTGGACCCCGGGTCGGGTCGGGTCCCCAGGTGGCGTCACAGGGTGCTGTCGGGACCCCGGCACCCGAGGTCCCAGGTTCGATTCCCTATACCAGCCAAAAAACCCCGGGTCGGGTCGGGTCCCCGGGTGGCGTCACAGGGTGCTGTCGGGACCCCGGCACCCGAGGTCCCAGGTTCGATTCCCTATACCAGCCAAAAAACCCCGGGTCGGGTCGGGTCCCCGGGTGGCGTCACAGGGTGCTGTCGGGACCCCGGCACCCGAGGTCCCAGGTTTGATTCCCCATACCAGCCCCTGAACCCCGGGTTTGGTCTGGTCCCTGGGTGGCGTCACAGGGTGATGTCGGGACCCCGGCACCCGAGGTCCCAGGTTCGATTCCCCATACCGGCCCCTGGACCCCGGGTCCTGTCGGGACCCTGGGTGACGTCACAGGGTGATGTCCGGACCCCGGCACCCGAGGTCCCAGGTTCGATTCCCTATACCAGCCAAAAAACCCCGGGTCGGGTCGGTTCCCCGTGTGTCGTCACAGGGTGATGTCGGGACCCCGGCACCCGATGTCCCACGTTCGATTCCCCATACCGGCCAAAAATCCCCGGGTCGGGTCGGGTCCCCGGGTGGCGTCACAGGGTGATGTCGGGACCCCGGCACCCGAGGTCCCAGGTTCCATTCCCCATTCCGGCCAGAAATACCCGAGTCGGGTCGGGTCTCCTGGTGGCGTCACAGGGTGCTATCGGGACCCCGACACCCGAGGTCCCAGGTTCGATTCCCCATAGGGGCCGAAACTCCCCGGATATGGTCGGGTCCCCGCGTGGCATCACAGGGTGATGTCGGGACCCCGGCACCCGAGGTCCCAGGTTCGATTCCCCATACCGGCCAAAAAAAACCGGGTCGGGTCGGGTCCTCGGGTGGCGTCACAGGGTGATGTCGGGACCCCGGCACCCGAGGTCCCAGGTTCGAATCCCCATACCGGCCAGAAATACCCGAGTCGGGTCGGGTCCCCTGGTGGCGTCACAGGGTGATGTCGGGACCCCAGCACCCGAGGTCCCAGGTTCGATACCCTATAACAGCCAAAAAACCCCGGGTCGGGTCTGGTCCCCGGGTGGCGTCACAGGGTGCTGTCGGGACCCCGGCACCCGAGGTCCCACATTCGATTCCCCCTACCGGCCAAAAAACTCCGGGTCGGGTCGGGTTCCTGGGTGGCGTCACAGGGTGATGTCGGGACCCCGGCACCCGAGGTCCAACTTTAGATTCCGCATAGGGGCCGAAACCCCCCATGTCAGGTCGGGTCCCCGGGTGGCGTCACAGGGTGATGTCGGGACCCCGGTATTCGAGCTCCCAGGTTGGATTCCCCATACCGGCCCCTAGTCCACGGTTCGGGTCGGGTCCCCGGGTGGCATCACAGGGTGCTGTCGGGACCCCGGCACCCGAGGTCCCAGGTTCGATTCCCTATACCAGCCAAGAAACCCCGGGTCGGGTCGGGTCCCCGGGTGGTGTCACAGGGTGATGTCGGGACCCCGGCACCCGAGGTCCCAGGTTCGATTCTCCATTCCGGCCCAAAAACCCCGCGTCGGGTCGGGTCCCCGGGTGGCGTCACAGGGTGATGTCGGGACCCCGGCACCCGAGGTCCAAGGTTCGTATCCCCATACCGGCCAGAAATACCCGAGTCGGGTCGGGTCCCCTGGTGGCGTCACAGGGTGATGTCGGGATGCCGGCACCCGAGGTCCCAGGTTCGATACCCTATAACAGTCAAAAAACCCCGGGTCGGGTCGGGTCCCCGGGTGGCGTCACAGGGTGATGTCGGGATGCCGGCACCCGAGGTCCCAGGTTCGATACCCTATAACAGTCAAAAAACCCCGGGTCGGGTCGGGTCCCCGGGTGGCGTCACAGGGTGATGTCGGGACCCCGGCACCCGAGGTCCCACATTCGATTCCCCATACCGGCCAAAAAACTCCGGGTCGGGTCGGGTTCCTGGGTGGCGTCACAGGGTGATGTCGGGACCCCGGCACCCGAGGTCCAACTTCAGATTCCGCATAGGGGCCGAAACCCCCCATGTCAGGTCGGGTCCCCTGGTGGCGTCACAGGGTGATGTCAAGACCCCGGCACACGAGGTCCCAGGTTCGATTCATCCCATCCGCCCCTGGACCCCGGGTCGGGTCGGGTCCCCAGGTGGCGTCACAGGGTGCTGTCGGGACCCCGGCACCCGAGGTCCCAGGTTGGATTCCCCATACCGGCCCCTAGTCCGCGGTTCGGGTCGGGTCCCCGGGTGGCGTCACAAGGTGATGTCGGGACCCCGGCACCCGAGGTCCCAGGTTCCATTCCCCATTCCGGCCAAAAAACCCCGCGTCGGGTCGGGTCCCCGGGTGGCATCACAGGGTGACGTCAGGACCCCGGCACCCGAGGTCCCAGGTTCGATTCCCCATACCGGCCAAAAAACCCCGGGTCGGGTCGGGTCCCCGGGTGGCGTCACAGGGTGATGTCGGGACCCCGGCACCCGAGGTCCCAGGTTCGAATCCCCATACCGGCCAGAAATACCCGAGTCGGGTCGGGTCCCCTGGTGGCGTCACAGGGTGATGTCGGGATGCCGGCACCCGAGGTCCCAGGTTCGATACCCTATAACAGTCAAAAAACCCCGGGTCGGGTCGGGTCCCCGGGTGGCGTCACAGGGTACTGTCGGGACCCCGGCACCCGAGGTCCCACATTCGATTCCCCATACCGGCCAAAAAACTCCGGGTCGGGTCGGGTTCCTGGGTGGCGTCACAGGGTGATGTCAGGACCCCGGCACCCGAGGTCCAACTTCAGATTCCGCATAGGGGCCGAAACCCCCCATGTCAGGTCAGGTCCCCTGGTGGCGTCACAGGGTGATGTCAAGACCCCGGCACACGAGGTCCCAGGTTCGATTCATCCCATCCGCCCCTGGACCCCGGGTCGGGTCGGGTCCCCAGGTGGCGTCACAGGGTGCTGTCGGGACCCCGGCACCCGAGGTCCCAGGTTCGATTCCCTATACCAGCCAAAAAACCCCGGGTCGGGTCGGGTCCCCGGGTGGCGTCACAGGGTGCTGTCGGGACCCCGGCACCCGAGGTCCCAGGTTCCATTCCCCATTCCGGCCAAAAAACCCCGCGTCGGGTCGGGTCCCCGGGTGGCATCACAGGGTGACGTCAGGACCCCGGCACCCGAGGTCCCAGGTTCCATTCCCCATACCGGCCAAAAAACCCCGGGTCGGGTCGGGTCCCCGGGTGGCGTCACAGGGTGATGTCGGGACCCCGGCACCCGAGGTCCCAGGTTCGAATCCCCATACCGGCCAGAAATACCCGAGTCGGGTCGGGTCCCCTGGTGGCGTCACAGGGTGATGTCGGGATGCCGGCACCCGAGGTCCCAGGTTCGATACCCTATAACAGTCAAAAAACCCCGGGTCGGGTCGGGTCGCCGGGTGGCGTCACAGGGTGCTGTCGGGACCCTGGCACCCGAGGTCCCACGTTCGATTCCCCATACCGGCCAAAAAACTCCGGGTCGGGTCGGGTTCCTGGGTGGCGTCACAGGGTGATATCGGGACCCCGGCACCCGAGGTCCAACTTCAGATTCCGCATAGGGGCCGAAACCCCCCATGTCAGGTCGGGTCCCCTGGTGGCGTCACAGGGTGATGTCAAGACCCCGGCACACGAGGTCCCAGGTTCGATTCATCCCATCCGCCCCTGGACCCCGGGTCGGGTCGGGTCCCCAGGTGGCGTCACAGGGTGCTGTCGGGACCCCGGCACCCGAGGTCCCAGGTTGGATTCCCCATACCGGCCCCTAGTCCGCGGTTCGGGTCGGGTCCCCGGGTGGCGTCACAGGGTGCTGTCGGGACCCCGGCACCCGAGGTCCCAGGTTCCATTCCCCATTCCGGCCAAAAAACCCCGGGTCGTGTCGGGTCCCCGGGTGGCATCACAGGGTGACGTCAGGACCCCGGCACCCGAGGTCCCAGGTTCGATTCCCCATACCGGCCAAAAAACCCCGGGTCGGGTCGGGTCCCCGGGTGGCGTCACAGGGTGATGTCGGGACCCCGGCACCCGAGGTCCCAGGTTCGAATCCCCATACCGGCCAGAAATACCCGAGTCGGGTCGGGTCCCCTGGTGGCGTCACAGGGTGATGTCGGGATGCCGGCACCCGAGGTCCCAGGTTCGATACCCTATAACAGTCAAAAAACCCCGGGTCGGGTCGGGTCCCCGGGTGGCGTCACAGGGTGCTGTCGGGACCCCGGCACCCGAGGTCCCACATTCGATTCCCCATACCGGCCAAAAAACTCCGGGTCGGGTCGGGTTCCTGGGTGGCGTCACAGGGTGATATCGGGACCCCGGCACCCGAGGTCCAACTTCAGATTCCGCATAGGGGCCGAAACCCCCCATGTCAGGTCGGGTCCCCTGGTGGCGTCACAGGGTGATGTCAAGACCCCGGCACACGAGGTCCCAGGTTCGATTCATCCCATCCGCCCCTGGACCCCGGGTCGGGTCGGGTCCCCAGGTGGCGTCACAGGGTGCTGTCGGGACCCCGGCACCCGAGGTCCCAGGTTCGATTCCCTATACCAGCCAAAAAACCCCGGGTCGGGTCGGGTCCCCGGGTGGCGTCACAGGGTGCTGTCGGGACCCCGGCACCCGAGGTCCCAGGTTCGATTCCCTATACCAGCCAAAAAACCCCAGGTCGGGTCGGGTCCCCGGGTGGCGTCACAGGGTGCTGTCGGGACCCCGGCACCCGAGGTCCCAGGTTTGATTCCCCATACCAGCCCCTGAACCCCGGGTTTGGTCGGGTCCCTGGGTGGCGTCACAGGGTGATGTCGGGACCCCGGCACCCGAGGTCCCAGGTTCGATTCCCCATACCGGTCAAAAAACCCAGTTCAGGTCGGGTCCCCGGGTGGCATCAGAGGGTCATGTCGGGACACCAGCCCCCCAGGTCCAGGTTCGATTCCTCATACCAGCCAAAAAACCCCAGGTCGGGTCGGGTCCCCCAGTGGCGTCACAGGGTGCTATCGGGACCCCGACACCCGAGGTCCCACGTTCGATTCCCCATAGGGGCCGAAATCCCCCGGATCAGGTCGGGTCCCCGGGTGGCGTCACAGGGTGATGTCGGGACCCCGGCACCCAACGTCCCAGGTTCGATTCCCCATACCGTCCCAAATACCCCGGGTCAGGTCTGGTCCCCAGGTGGCGTCACAGGGTGATGTTGGGACCACGGCACCCGAGGTCCCATGTTCGATTCCCCATGCCGGCCCCTGGACCCCGGGTCGGGTCGGGTCCCAGGCCCAGGTACCCTGGTCTGATTGGGTCACGGGCCCTGGTCCCTGAGTCGTGCTGGGACCCCAGCCCCGTTTCACCGGATCATGTTTGCTCCCCAGCCCATGTCCCCTGGTCGGGTCGGGACCCCGGCCCCGGTTCCACGTGTCATGTCGGTTCCCCGGCCCAGGTCCCCGCGTTGGGTCGGGTCCTAGGCCCAGGTACCCGGGTCAGTTTGGGATCCCAGTCCCTTGTCCCCGGGTCATGTCGGGTCCCCGTCCTGGGTCCCAATGTCGGGTCCCCACCCCAGCCCTAGGTCCCCGGGTTGGGTCGGGTCCCCCGCCCGAGTCCCTGTGTCTGGTCAGGTCCCTGGCCCGGGTCCACATGGTCGGATCGCGACCCCAGCCCCCTGTCATCGGGTCATGTAGGGTCCCCAGGCCGGGTCCCCGGGTTGGGTCAAGACCCTGTCCGCGGGTCACTGGGCATGTCTGGTCCCCGGCCAGGGTCCCCGGTTCGGATCAGGACCCCAGCCCCTTGTCACCGGGTCATGTAGGGTCACTGTCCCAGGTCCCAAGTGTCTGGTCCCCACCCCGGCCCCAGGTCCCCAGCTCAGGTCGGGACCTTGGCCCCAGGTCTCCGAGTCGGGTTTGGGCCCCGGCCGTGGGTCACCGGGTCATGTCGGGTCTCCGGCCCAGATCCCCGGGTCGGATCGAGACCCCGGCCCTGGGTCACCGGGTCATATTGGGTTTCTGGCCCGGGTCCGTGGGTCGGGTCGGGTCCCCGGTCCTGGGTCACCGGGTCATATCGTGCCCCCGGCTTGGGTCCCTTTGTCGTGTCGGGTCCCTGGCCCATGGTCACTGGATCATGTCAGTCCCTGGCCTGCGTCCCCGGGTTGGGTCGGGACCCCAGCCCTGAGTCTCCGGGTCATGGGGAGTCCCCGGCCAGAGTCCATGGGACTGGTTGGGACTCCCACCCCGGGTCACCGGGTCATGTCGGGTCCCCGGCCCGCGTACCCGGCTTGGGTCGGGACCCGAACCCCAGGTCGCCGGGTCATATTGTGCCCCCGGCCCAGGTCCCCGTGTCGGGTTGGGACCCCGGCCCCGAATCAGTGGGTCATATTGTGTCCCCGGCCCCGAATCACCAGGTCATATCGTGTCCCCGGCCTGTGTCCCCAGGTCGGGTCGGGACCCCGGCCCCGGGTCACCAGGTCATGTCAGGTTTCCGGGCCGGGTACCAGGTTTGGGTTCCCACCCCTGTCCCAGGTCCCTGTGTCGTGTCGGGTCCCAGGCCCGGGACCCCGAATCGGGTCAGGACCCTGGCCCTGGGTCCCCAGGTCATATCAGGTTCTCGGCCCGGGTCACCAGGTCATGTCAGTTCCCCGGCCTGGTTCCCCGGGACGGGTCGTGTCCCCAGCCCGGGTTCCCGGGTCGGGTCCGGTCACGGGCCCTGGTCCCTGAGTCGTGCTGGGACCCCGACCCCTGGTCCCCGGGTCATGTCGGGTTCACGACCCGGGTACCCGGGTCGGGTCGGGACACTGGCCCCAGGTCACCGGGTCATGTCAGGTCCTCGGCCTGGGACCCCGGGTCGGATCGGGACCCTGGCCCCGGGTCACCGGGTCATGTCGTTTACCCGGACCACGTCCCCGGGTCGGGTCGGGAGCCCGGACCGGGGTCCTCAGGTCATGTTGGGTCCCTGGTCCAGGACCCTGGGTCGAGTCGGGACCCCTACCTCGGGTCACCGGGTCATGTCTTGTCCCCGGCCTGGGTACCAAGGGCCTGGACCCAACCCCTGCCCTGGTCTTCGGGTTGGGTCGTGTCCCCAGTCTGGATCCCCAGCTCCGATTGGGTCCCCTGCCCGGGTCCCTGGCTCGAGTAGGGACCCCGGGACCGGGTCACTGGGTCATGTCAGGTCCCCGGCCTCTGTCCCCGGGTCGAATTGGGACCCTGGTCCCGGGTCACCGGGTCATGTCGGCTCCCAAGCCCGGGTCACCGGGTCAAGTCGGGACCCCGGCCCCGGGTCCCTGGGTCATGTCGGGTCCCCGGCCTGGGTCCAAGTGTCAGGTTCCCACCCCAGCCCTAGGTCCCCGGGTTGGGTCGGGACCCCAGCGCCAGGTCACCGGTAGATGTTGGGTTATTGCCCGGGTCCCCGGGTCGGGTCGGGACCCCGGCATCAGATCACCAGGTCATGTCAGGTCCCCGGCCCGGGTCCCCGGGTCGGGTTGGGACCCCGGCCCAGCTACCCGGGTCGGGTTGGGACCCCAGCCCCAGGTCCCCGGGTCATGTCGGGTTCACGGCCCAGTTCCCCGGGTCAGGTCAGTTCCCCATCCCCGGGTCACCGGGTCATGTCAGATCCCCTGCCTTGTTCGCCGGGTCGGCTCCCAGGCCCGGGTCCCCGGGTGTGGTTCCCAGTCTGGTCCCAGGTACCCGGGTTGGGTCGGGTCCCTGGCCCGGGTCCCTGGGTCGGGTTGGGACCCTGGCCTGGGTCCCCTGGTCGGGTCAGGACCCCGGCCCCGGGTCACCAGGTCATGTCAGGTTTCCAGGCAGGGTACCAGGTTCGGGTCCCCACCCCTGTCCCAGGTCCCCATATCGTGTTGGGTCCCAGGCCCGGGACCCTGAGTTGGGTCAGGACACTGGCCCCGGGTCCCCGGGTCATATCGGTTCCCCGGCCCTGTTCCCTGGGTCGGGTCAGGTCCCCGGCCCGGGTTCCCGGGTCGGGTTGGGTCACGGGCCCTGGTCCCTGAGTCGTGCTGGGACCCCGGCCCCGGTCACCGGGTCATGTTGGATCCCCGGCCTGGGTACCAGGGTCAGGTCCCCACCCCGGCCCCAGGTCCCTGGGTTGGGTCGGGTCCCCGGCCCGAGTCCCCGGGTCTGGTCGGAACTCCCACCCCGGGTCACTGGGTCATGTCGGGTCCCCGGCCCGGGTCCACAGGGTCGGATCGGGACCCCAGCCCCCTGTCACCAGGTCATGTCGGGTCCACGTCCCGGGACCCAGGGTCGGGTCAGGACCCTGGCCCCTGGTCACTGGGTCATGTCGGGTCCCCGGCCCGGGTACCAGGGCCGGGACCCCGGCTTTGGGTCACCGAGTCATATCGTGCCCCCGGCCCAGGTCCCCGTGTCGGGTTGGGACCCCGGCCCCGAATCACCAGATCATATCGTGTCCCCGGCCTGTGTCCCCAGGTCGGGTCGGGACCCCGGCCCCGGGTCACCAGGTCATGTCAAGTTTCCGGGCCGGGTACCAGGTTCGGGTCCCTACCCCAATCCCGGGTCGCCGGATCTGGCTGGTTCCCTGGCCCGGGTCTCTGTGTCGGGTCGGGTCCCCGGCATGGGTCCCCGTGTCAGGGTGGGACCCCGAACCCAAGTCACCGGGTCATGTCGGGTCCCTGGCCCTGGTCCCCGGGTCGGGTCATTACCCCGTCTCAGGGTAACCGGGTCATGTTGGGTCCCCGGCCTGGATCCCAGGGTTGGCTGACCACCCCGGCCCCAGGTCCCCGGTTTTGGTCGGGTCCCCGATCCGAGTCCCCGGGTCAGATCGGAACCCAGGACCCGGGTCCACGGGTCATGTCGGGTCCCCAGCCCTGGTCCCAGTGTCGGGTCGGGACCCCGACCCCCGGCTCACTGGGTCATGTCAGGTCAACGGCCTGGGTCCCAGGGTCGGGTGACCACCCCGGCCCCAGGTCCCCGTGTCATGTCGGGTCCCCAACTCTGGTCCCTGGGTCGGGTCGGGACCCTGGCCCCAGGTATCCGGGTCATGGCAGGTCCCCAGCCCGGGTCCCCTTGTCGCGTTGGGACCCCAGCCCCGGGTCCCCAGGTCATATCTGGTCCCCGGCCTTGGTCCGCGGGTCAGGTTGGGACCCTAGACCCGGGTGACCAGGTCATATCGTGTCCGTGGCCTGGGTCCCAGCGTAGGGTCGGGACCCCAGTTTCGGGTCACCGGGTCATGTTTGTTTCCCGGCCTGGATCCCAGGGTTGGGTCACAACGCTGGCCCTAGGTCCCCACATTGGGCCAGTTCCCCGGTCCGGTTCCCCAGGTTGGGCCGGTTCCCCGGTCCGGTTCCCCGGGTCGGGTCGGGTCCCCGGCCCAGGTCCCCGGGTCTGGTCGGGACCCCAACCCTGGGTCACCGGGTCATCTCGGGACCCTGGCCCGGGTCCCAAGGGTCTGGACCCCACCCCGGCCCTGGTCCCTGGGTTGGGACAGGTCCCCGGCCCGGGTCCCTGGTCGGGTAGGGACCCCGGCCCCGGGTCACTGGGTCACATAGGGTCCCCTGCACGGGTCCGCTGGTCAGGTCGGGACCCCAGCTCCATGTCACCGGGTCATGTTGTGTCCCTGGCCCTGGTCCCCGGGTAGGGTCGGGACCCCGGTCCCATGTCCCCGGGTCATGTTGGATCCCTGTCCCTGGTCCCCGGGTCCGGTCAGGACTCCGGCCCCGGGTCCCCGGGTCATGTTGGATCCCTGGCCCTGGTCCCCACGTCATGTCGGGACCCCGGCCCCAGGTCCCCGGGTTGGGTTGGTTCCCCGGCCTGGGTCCCCGCGTCGGGTCGGGACCCCGGCCCTGGGTCCCAGCGTCATGTTGGGTCCCAGGCCTGGGTCCCAGGGTCAAGTGATCACCCCGGCCCCAGGTCCCAGGGTCATGTCGGGTCCCAGGCCCGGGTCCCCTGGTCGGGTCGGGACCCCGGCCCTGGGTCACCGGGTCATGATGGGTCCCCGGACCAGGTACCAGGATCGGGTCTCTACTCCTGTCATGGGTCCCCGGATCGGGTTGGGTCCCCGGCCCTGGTCCCCGGGTTGGGTCCCAGGCCCGAGTCCCCGGGTCAGGTCGGGACCCCGGCCCCAATCACCTTTTCATGTCGTGTCCCCGGCCCTGGTCCCCGGGTCGGCTAGGGTCACCGGGTCATGTCGGGTCAACGGCCTGGGTCCCAGGGTCAGGTCGGGACCCCGGCCCCGGGTCACAGGGTCATGTCTGGTCCTCGGCCTGGGTCCCCGGGTCATGTCGGGACCCAGGCTCTCGGCCCCGGGTTGGGTCGGGACCCCAGCCCTGGTTCACTGGGTCATGTCGGGTCTGCAGCCCTGGTCCCCTTGTCAGGTCGGGACCCCTGCCTCGGGTGCCTGGGTCATATCGGGTCCTCGGCCCGGGTCCGCGGGTCGGATCGGGACCCTGGCCCCGGATGACCAGGTCATATTGGGTCCCCGGCCTGGATCCACGGGTTGGGTCCCCACCCTGGCCCTAGGTCTCCGGGTTGGATCGGTTCCCCGGCCCGGGTCCCCAGGTCTGGTCGGCACCCCGACCCTGGGTCACAGGGTCATGTCAGGTCCCAGGCCCTGGTCCACCAGTTTCGGGTCGGGACCCCGGCCCCGGGTCACTGGGTCATGTCGGGTCCCTGTCCCGGGTAAAAGTGTCGGGTGACCACCCCGGCCCCTGGTCCCAGGGTCATGTCGGGTCCCCGGCCCGTGTCCCCGGGTCGGATCGGGACCCTGGCCCGGGGCAACAGGGTCATGTCGGTCCCCTGACCCAGGTCCCAGGGTCGGGTGACCACCCTGGACTCAGGTCCCTGGGTCGTGTCTGGTCCCTGGCCCAGGTCACCAGTTTGGGTGGGGACCCCGGCCCCGGTTGACCGGGTCATATCGGGTCCACGGCCCGGATCCGCGGGTCGGGTCGGGACCCCGACCCCAGGTCCCGGGGTAGGGTCCGGTCGCCAGCACCGGCACCAGTTTCTGGTCGGGACCCTGGCCCTGGGTCACCGGGTCATGTCTGGTCCCCGGCCCAGGTCGCCGGGTCGGTGTAGTTCACACACTGGGTCCCCGGGTTGGGTCACCACCCCGGCCCCAGGGCACCGGGTCATGTCAGGTCCCCGGCCCGGGTCCGCGGGTCGGGTCGGGACCCCGGCCCCGGGTGACCGGGTCATATCAGGTCCCCGGCCTGGGTCTCAAGGGTCTGGTCCCCACCCCGGCCCTGGTCCCTGGGTAATGTCGGGTCCCTGGCCCGGGTCACCAGATCCGGTCTGGACCCCGGCCCCGGGTCACCAGGTCATGTTGGGTCCCCGGCCGGGGTCCACATGTCGGGTCGGAACCCAGGCCCCAGGTCACTGGGTCATGTCGGGTCCCTGGCCCGGGTCCACGTGTCGGGACCCCGACCCTGGACTCAGGTCACCGGGTCGTGTCTGGTTCCTGGCCCAGGTCCCCAGGACCGGTCGGGACCCCGGCCCCGGCTCAGCGGGTCATGTTGGATCCCTGTCCCTGGTCCCCGGGCGATATCGGGACACCAGCTCCAGGTCAACGGGTCATGTCGGGTCCCCGGTCCGGGCACCAGAGTAGGGTCCCTACCCCGAATCCAGGTCCCCGGATAGGGCTGGGACCCTGGACCGGGTCCCCGTGTCAGGTCGGGATCCCTAACGACACCCTAACCCTAAACTTAACCCTAACTAACCCTAACCCAAACCCTAACCCTAATCCTAAACCCTACACCTAACCATAACACTAACCATAACGGAGGATCTAACCCTAACCCTAACCCACCCTATCCCTAACCCTAACCCTAACCCTAACCCGAACCCGAACCCGAACCCTAACCCTAACCCTAACCCTAACCCTAACCCTAACCCTAACCACTAGACCCTAACCCTAACCCTAACCCTAACCCTAACCCTACCCCTACCCCTACCCCTAACCCTAACCCTAACCTAACAGTAACCCTAACCCTTACCCTAACCCTGATGGCGGATCTAACCCTAACCCTAACCCTAACCCTAACCCTAACCCTAACCCTAACCCTAACCCTAACCCTAACCCGAACCCTAACCCTAACCCTAACCCTAACCCTAACCCTAACCCTAACCCTAACACTAACCCTAACCCTAACCCTAACCCTAACCTAACCCTAACCCTAAACCTAACCCTAACCCTAACCAACCTTAACCCTAAAACTAACCCTAACCCTAACCCTAACACTAACCCTAACCCTAAACCCTAACCCTAACCCAACCCTACCCATAAGAAACCTAACCCGAAACAAACTTAACACTAACCCTAAACCTAAAACTAACTGTAAACCTAACCCTAACCCT